>OY390716.1:48181129-50581129 GCA_959613365.1 Balanococcus diminutus
TGGGTTTTAACGACGACGATAGGAATGGTACAATGCAGTCGTACTTGTGAAAAAAAGAGAGGAATCATTCTTTTTTTTTGGAACTGGTATTACAAATATTAATAAGAAACGAATATTTTTTTCTCGGATACAAAAAAAAAAAAAAACATTTGACGGGAAATTTTATTTTTTATTTTGGTGAACAAAATGATTGAACGATGGTTCGCCAAGAATTCATAAATATTTAAACTTTTTTCCACAATACCTAGTTGATTTCGTTGTTCATCTATAGAGTAGAAGTACTAGTTTCCAAAACATTCAGAAAGCATAAAATTTTAATATTTTCCACCTGAAGAGACTATTTATTGTAGGTAGTGCGACCAGTTCGGATTTTTAGACCACTCAAATTGAAAATTTTCTGTGCGCATTCTGCATTATTTCAACATACCTGAGAATCGTCATTTTTTGAGAAGAAACATTTAAAAAAATATTTATATGAAATGTCAAACTTAAAGAATTTTTAAAAAGTCGTCATTTTTGTAAAGTTAGGTATACCTATTAATTTTTCATGAATTTTTAAAGTCATAATTTTTGAGAAATCGTAATTTTTTGAAATAAGTATTATTTTTTTTAATCGTCAATTTTTTATACAACATTTTTGTAAAAAACTGCAAATTTTTTGATAATTATTGTCGATTTTTACAAAATTATTAATTTTTGAAAAATTATTGGGGAAAAAATCTTGAGAATTAGATATAAATTTTTAAACATGGTCAGTTTTTGAAGCAATATTAGGTATTATTTTTTTGGGGGGGGGAAACTGCGAATGCCAGAGAATTAAGTATCAATTTTTAATCATTCCAAAATTTTATAAATCAATAATTTTTGAAAATAATTCCTTAATTTTTGAAAATAATTCCTAAATTTTTGAGAAATTATTAATTTTTAAATAGTCGCCAAATTTCGAAAACCTATTTTTTCTTTGGAAATAAAATTGTAAATTTTAGAGAACTAACAATTTTTGAACCAATCCAATTTTTTTTACGTCAATTTTTAAAAATTGACAGTTTTAAGAAAATTATAAATTTTTGAATGTCAGTAATTCTTAAAAAGTAGTTTATTTTTAAAATTACAGTTTTCAAAAAAAAATTTTTTTTTTTTTTTTTTTTGGTTGTGAATTATCAGTTTTTGAAAATTGCCCATTTTTAGAAATCATCAAGTTATAAAATATTATATATTTTTGGGGAACTGCCATCATTTGGTTATCTTTTAAGCTGCTAATCGAAAAAAAATCAAACAATTTTTGGGTTACGAAATTTCAAAACTTCTTTTTTTTTGGATTAAAATTTAAAAATTGAAAAAAATTGAAAATTAACGAAAAAAATTTCAAAAATTTGTCTCTATAAATAATTTGTTTCTCATTAAAACACCTTCCCAAGAATTTTGCTTAAAATTAGAAAAGCACATGATTTTGGAAAACTTTGAAACATTGTTGTTTTTTTTTGTTTTTTTTTTAAATTCATGCAAAACAGCCCAAAAAATAATTTTCTATTTTTTTCTACATAAATTATTATTTTTGGAATTTCTTGATCATTTACAACTTCTTGATTTACAAAATTCAATTTAGAAAAAAAATCATAAAGTGATTAAAACTTGATTAGTACGAGTATGTTACAAGTAGGGTATCAAAAATTGAGGGGTCGTTTGCAAAAACAAACATAGTCGAATAGTTTGAAATTTTTTTAATTTCAGTTCTTAAACTCAAATTTTAAGAGAAAAATTATGGTGACAGTTTTTTAAATTTTGCCTTCATCAATTTTTTTCAATTTTAAAAGTACGTGTTTTTGCTGAATTTTGTTCAAAAAACAACCTTTACTACCCTAACTGAATTTGTGAAAATTTTCATTTTCAGTAAATTTCAAAAAATGAGAATTTTTGCAAAATTGGATTTATTCAATAAAAAAAGATACCCTAAGATCCCATGCAAAATCCTCCTCTGATAGGATATTAAAATTTTTTATCTTCATTAAATGTCAAAAAATGGCATTTTTCATTTAATCAATGACAAAAGGCTACCATTTGATGCAATGCAAAATCCTGCCCTAACTGAATTTGTAAAAAAAAAAATATTTTCAGTAAATTTCAAAAAATGGCAATTTGCATTTAATCAATGAGAAAGGCTACCATTTGCTCCAATGCGAAATCCTACCCTAAGTGAGTTTGTAAAAAATTTTACTTTCAATAAATTTCAAAAAATGGCAATTTGCATTTAATTAATGACTAAGGCTACCATTTGCTTCAATGCGAAATCCTACCCTACGCAAATTTGTGAAAAATTGCATTTTCTGTAAATTTCAAAAAATATGAGCTTTTGCAAAATTGCATTTATTCAATGAAAAAATCTATTATACTCTAAGATCCAATGCAAAATCCTACCCTAACTGAATTTGTAAAAAAAAAATATTTTCAGTAAAATATTTCAATAAATGACGATTTGCATATAATCCATGACAAAGGCTACCATTTGATCCAATGCAAAATCATACCCTAGGCGAATTTGTAAAAAAATTTATTTTCAATAATTTTCAAAAAATTTCAATTTTCATTTAATCAATGACAAATGCTACCATTTGATCTAAAGCAAAATCCTATCCTGAGCGAATTTGACAAAATTTGCATTTTCAGTAAATTTCAAAAAATGAAAGTTTTGGCCAAACTGCCTTTATTCAATGAAAAAATCTACCCTAGCCAAGTTCCCATGCAAAATCCTCCTCTAGCTGAATTTGTAAAAAAATTTATTTTCAGTAAATTTTAAAAAATGACAATTCGCGTTTAATCAATGACAAAGGCTGCCATTTTATTCAATGCAAAATCCTACCTACCCAATTGACAATTTCAAGTTTAAAAATGCTAGCACAGTGCTACTTGTGCTAGTACATTACTAGGATTATGTTGACAACATGCTGCGATAATGCTAGCATGATACTAGCATTAGTTTGCTATGTTTGTTTTAAAATTTTAATTAATTATTTTAATTTAATTTAAAAAATCGTTGGGATAGATCTTAATCTTGATTTCTTTGCCACTTTCTTCTTATTCTGGTTAATATTAATCCTTGCCATCCAAATTTTCCAACTAAAATTCCCTGACCTAAGCGGGATTCGAACCGGTCACCCTAAGTTCCCTACCTAAACCTAACTACCTAGCTTTAACGACTGAGCCACGAGCACCCGATGGGAAGTTAGTCGATAAATGCAGTACTCTTGTAAGTATTAAGTCGAGTGGCAAAGTGTACTTATTTAAAAATTAAAAAAAAATGCCAGAATGAGATAAAGTTTTGAAATTTGGTATATTTGCTACTGGGATCAATATTAAAAATTTTAGAGAACCCGCGCCACCTTGCCCGAACTACCCCATGGCCTTTACCACCTCTCCCCACCCCCTATTCAAGGGTGGTGAACTGGTGATAAGTCGAAGATGTTAGTGTCAAAATCACATAAATTGAAACCCCTGAAAACGAATATGACGTTAGTTTTGCGATTTCACCCCTCCAAGTATTCCTTTTTGGGGGCAGTTTTCCATCAAAATTTGAAACATGCTAATAAAGAGCTAAAGTAATGCTAGCATCATGATTGATAGTGCATGAATGCCATGCCAGTTCATCTAGGTAAACTGCTAGCATAACAATAGCATTTAACTAGCATGTATTGTGGTAGTGATGTTGCCATATCACATGTCTGCATAATGCTACAGTCATGTTACAATAAATTTTCTCAGGAAATATATTATGTGCTAGCATAATGCTGAAAACATGCTAGTGCACACATGTTAGCACATGGCTGCCATATTGCATGTGAATAAAGTGTTATGTTTATGCTAGCATTATGGTGGTATACAAGTTCTGATATAACTTATGCTTGTGCAGTGCATGAATTTTTCAACTAAAAATCCAGCTCTGAAGTAATGGAATGCTACTAGAATGTTACCAGAGTTAGTAGTATAATGCTAAATAAATTGTCAATTAAGTGCTAGAATAATGCTAGGGATGTGCTAGTACATACGAGCTAGCATATAGCTAGTATATCGTGTGCCAGTAAAATGTTAGCCTTTTAACAGTATAAATTTTTTAGAGAAAAAAAAATGGCAGCATGATGTTAGCATTTTACCATCATATTAGTGCTAGTGATGCTGCCTAGTGACATACCAGTATAATGCTGCAGATATGCTAAAATAAATTTTCTAGAGGAACTGTCTGATGTTAGCATAAGGCTAAGAATGTGCTAGCATGTGTATGCTCACACATTGCATGCCAGTTCAATGCTAAGATTTGACAACCATGAATTTTCAAGAGTAAAAAATGCCAGCATGATGTTAGCATTTTCCTAGCATGCAAGAGGTAATTATGCTACCATATTACATGCCAGTATGATGCTGCTAATATGTAACAAAAATTTTTCCACAGAAAGTGCATATGCTAGCATAATACTACCAATGTGCCTCTATTTATGTGCTAGCATATTCCTAGTATCAAGTGCTACACATATGCTAGCTTTGTAGTATAGCAATAAGTGCTAGTTCATCTCATGCGAGCATAACGCTAGAAAAATGCTGGTACGCATGTGCTAGTACATGAATCTTATACTGCATGCCAATAAAGTGCTGTGTTGTTGCCAGCATTATGTTAGTACATAAGTCCTAGTTCATCTCATGTGAGGAAAATGCTAGAGTTCATGCTAGTGTAATGCTAACAGAATGCTACTCATGCTAATAATATGCTAGGCATGCCAGCATAATGCTCGAAAAATTGTCAATTGGGTAGTCCATATTTCTAAAAGGAAAATTGTATAATTTTTCAAAATTTCAAATAAAGTTTATTACATTTGTTGGCAATAATTATGGAAAATTTGATGAACAATCAACACCCACTGATTCAAATTTCACCCCCAAACATGTATTGGGTGTGTTATTTTGGCCTCCTGTAAAATATGATTTTTTGACTATGCTTGTTTTTACAACGGACCCCTCAATTTTTAATACGTTCTGGTCACTCTGCTCAAATGTTTTTGATCATAAAACAGCATCTTAATTTTTAGCTGATATCATGCCACGTACAGATTGGCAAAGTCTGACGACAATTCGACATTATTGGAAAATAAGGAATAAGAAGACTTATAAATAAGATGGAAATCGAAACGAAATATATTTTATACTTTTCACAAGTGTTGCACATAATTCAACGAGCGAAACGATCCTGGGCCGGGTAAGGGTATAAAAAACACTTTAAAAAATATCCGTCTTCGGCGTAGTACGCGAGAGGGCGGTATTATCGCGTGAGATAGGAGAAATATACGCAAACGATATACGTATCGCAGGCGGCAGGACATAGGCTGGGTAGAGGGTATAACTCGAGAAAATAGACAGCATCGTGAACGATATAGCTGTAAAAATCACATAAAAATGAACTTTTAACTCGCGTCGCTTGGGTCGCGCGTCGCGTCACGTGATCCGCTCGTAAGTGGAATAAAAGTTTCCGGTCAGACGGTAATGAAAGACGGTTATTTAGCCCGCCATTTATAAGTCGTATTTCTACGATGGTATCTACCGCACGAGGCAGGAGGGGGCGGGGTATCAAAAAAATTCTCTATGGCGCCCCAAAGGTATAGCGAAGAGGCTGGTGGGGGTGTTTTGGTGAAATTTATCAGCTACGTTGCGTACGTTGTATATATAAGGACAAAGGGGATTATTTATAAAGAGGCTGAGTATAGTTTGGTTGTTATTTAAAGGCGTACAATATATACGATCATTGAAAGTCATATATTCCTTTTAAAAGATTGTACAAGAACCGTTTAAAGGGCTTTTATTAAAAGATTCAATGTTCTTTTCGTGCTGCCACGTTTTTGGAAAAGGCATTTTTCATTTCGGCCTTTTTAAAGGTTTCTCGCAGCCCTGCCCTGCCATTCGGCGTGTCTTGGCGCTGATGCTAGTGTTCGAATGAAATTCAAAACGTAACGCCAGGGACGTTTATTTGACGTTAAAATGTCGTTCATATTATCGCCCTCTTCGAACCTTGCAGCTCTGGTCTCTTTTTTTCCGCAATTTTTTCGCACTAAACGTTGGCACCGGTTCGCTGTGTATGACGCCTCTGACGTGCGATTTTTGACAGACATGTCGAACTAATGAGTTTTAATGAGTTTTTTGTTCGAGATATAGGTGACATATCGGGTGGCCCGATAGCGACCCAGGCCATGGATCCGATGCCCGTGTGTTTTGTGGAAGCGTCCAAGTGTAATTAAGATGTGAAACGAGGTATCATTAACGTCATATTGCTCCGAATACCATACCTTTTTCAATATCCAGCCTATATATAGGTGAATACCTCTATTCGATGAAATAATCGCGTGACATGCCGGCCTACATGGCTTTGACGGCAATTAAGTAATGCGTATCTAACATATACCTACGCACGTGATGGCGAAATTAAATTATAAAATCTCGAAAAATTATTCCCACCTAATCTATAAAAGCAAAATCTTCCTTTCGCAAAATTTCAAAAAAAAATAGTAATTTCGGTAATTTAAAAAAAGGAGAGTGTTTGCAAAATTCCATTTAATCAATGAAAAAAGCTCCGATAAAATCCAATGCAAAATTCTACCCTGATAGAATTAAAAAAAATAAGGTAGTTGCACCATTCGTTGGTCACGACCCAGTGGTGGGTCACTTGAGAAGAAAAATGTTTATAATTAAGCGTATTTTTAAAATAGCTTCAGAAATTTTTTTTAGAGCAAACCTGGAACATTTCTGCATAGAACCACATAAAAGTTTTTAATCAATTCTGTTCAAGTAATTAATAATGATCGTCTGAAATTTTTTTGTTAGAACAATTTTCAAAATGATGCCAATTCTAAAGATTTTTGTTAAGCCGAAGTGTTATCGAAATATGAATTTTACACTCCCGAGCAGCACACTCGACAAATTATCGAAATAAAAAATCGACAGAATATCGAATTCGATAAAGTATCGCGTTAGTTCCGCATAAATCGTGAAATTATCTTTCGATATATCGACAGATTATCGATGAATTATAGTTGGCAAAATCCATCAACAGATAAACTTTCGATAAAATCGAACGATTTTTCTTTTAAAAATCTCAAGATTATAGTTAGATACTTCATCGATAACCTATCTATAAATCGAAAGATAATTACACGATTTATGCGGAACTAACGCGACACTTTATCGAATTCGATATTCTGTCGATTTTTTATTTCGATTTAGTTTCGATATTCTATCGATTTTTTATTTCGATTTAATTTCGATATTCTATCGATTTTGTATTACGATTTTTTGTAGATTATCTAGTTTCGATATTCTATCGATTTTTTGTAGATAATTTAGCATATATGGGTATATGCGCGCGCACATTTTCAAGACCGGCTGGCGAGTTTGAAGTCGTAGTTACGCTTAAGGCTGGCGAATTTCGTTCCAAATACAGCAGTTTCTACCAAAACAAGCGTCTGTTGCGAACATCGGAGTTCGTTCGCATAATACGAATTGGATTATAATATTCAAACATCTTATGCAAAATTGGAGAAGAGGAAGGGGTCCAATTGAAATTTTTATAATAACTAAAATTATTTCTAGGACCTTAATTTACAACTTTTGTTTGAAAATTTTTTCAAATTGGCCCCTTTTTCCTCCGCTCCTCCAATTTTGAATAAGTATCAACGGAGTATTATGCAAAATTGGAGGAGAAGGAGAGGTCAAATTGAAAAAAATTTCAAACAAAAGTTGTAGCTTAAAGTTCTAAGAATAATTTTGGTCATCACAAAATTTTCGATTGGGCGCCTCCCTCCCGTTCAATTTTAAATACTAAGTATTCACATAGTAATCGTAGTATTGAACTTGGTAAAATTTTATTTAAGAACAACGATCTGGTTTCAAGTAAAATACCTAGTAAACCAAAAAAACTAGATAACTTGTTTGAAAATTTTTTCAATTTTGATTTCGCATATTACTGTTACACGTAAGTAGGTAAATGCAAAATAATAGAGGCTAGAGATGAGGTCCAATTGAAAAAACATTTCAAACAAAAGTTGTAGAATAATATTCTGGATTTAATTTTGGTTATTATAAAAATTTCGATTTGGCCCTTTCTTCCCATCCAATTTTGAATATAAAGTAGGTATTTTTTGGCTAGAAAAAAATCAATATAGTTTCAACAACTATCGTTACAAAATCGTTGAAATATCGAAGTCGATAAATTTCATATAATGTGTCGATAATATAGTTTTAAATATCTTCACAAAATCTTTAAAAAATCGAATTCGATAAATTTAATATTCTTTTTCGATAGTATAGTTTCAAATATCTTCACAAAACTGTTAACAAATCGAATTCGAGAAATTTCAGATTATTTGTCGATAATATAGTTGTAAATATCTGCACAAAATCGGTGGAAAATCGGATTCGAGAAATTTCAGATTATTTGTCGATAATATAGTTTCAAATATCTTCACAAAATCGTTAAAAAATCGAATTCGAGAAATTTCAGATTACGTGTCGATAATATAGTTTCAAATATCTTCACAAAATCGTTAAAAAATCGAATTCGAGAAATTTCAGATTATTTGTCGATAATATAGTTCTAAATATCGTCACAAAATCGTTGAAAAATCGAATTCGAGAAATTTCAGATTACGTGTCGATAATATAGTTTCAAATATCTGCACAAAATCGTTGAAAAATCGAATTCGAGAAATTTCAGATTATTTGTCGATAATATAGTTTCAATAATCTACACAAAATCGGTGGAAAATCGGATTCTATAAATTTAATATTCTTTGTCGATAGTATCGTTGACGAATATCGTCCTAAAATCGTAATACTATCGAATTCGATAGTTTTTAGATTTTTTGCCTATAAAATCGTACAGCTAAATCTGTATCATATCGTGAGAACATCTTTAGATTTTTAAACGATTTTTTATCGATACGTTTCAACTTTCGATATTATCGATCGAGTGTGCTGCTCGGGCTATTAAGTTTAATAAAACTTGAAATATAACCATTTGGACCTGAATCAGAAGAGTTTGGAGATTCCATTTCTTCATTAAAATAAAAAATATTGCCAAAATTCTATCAAATATGGCGGTGACTATCTACTGGAAGGTAAAAATGGTGTTTAGCCAGTAGTTGATCATTTTGATCAAGTACTAGACTTACGAAATTTTTGTAAAGTTCTAGTGGTTGATCATGCAAAAAATTGGTAAATATTTACGAAAAATGATAGTTTCTCTTTCTCATGGCTAATGAGTGACAATTTTACCGAATACTTATTGATTTTTTTAAAAATTAAATGGTTGTGAGCCGTTGTCATAATCTGATTGACCAACTACTGGGTGATCAACTACTAGCGCGTGACCAACTACTGGGTGGTCAACTACTAGATTATCTTGACCAACCACTGGACTTTTCTATTTTTTCACTTAAAATGGTCGTAATTTTCAAAGAAATGAAGTAAAATTAAAAAATTATAGCGCATTTTGTTGTAGAATACACAAGGAATCGTTTGGTATATTCACCATTTCGCCAACGTTATTAGTTTTTAAACCAGAATGTTTTTTATAAGACACTTCCACTATAAGGGTCCACCACTGGTGCAATTACCTTATATTTTTCAAAAAATGAGAGTTTTTGATACAAAATTCTCCTCTGGTGGAATTAAAAAAATATATATTTTCAAAAAATTTCAAAAAATGAGAGTTTTTGTTAAATTGCATTTAATAAATGAAAAAAGCTACCATAAGATCCAATACAAAATCCTCCTCCAGTAAAATTAAAAAAAAAAAATCTGAAATTTCAAAAAATGAGAGTGTTTGCAAAATTGCATTTTTAATCATTGGAAAAGCTTCGATAAGATCCAATGCGAAATTCTATCCCTGGTGGAATTGAAAAATATATATTTTCAGAAATTTTCAAAAAATGAGACTTTTTGCAAAATTGCATTTATTCATTGAAAAAAGCTCCCATAAAATCTAATGCAAAATCCCCCCTCCCCCTGGTGGAATTAAAAAAATATATATTTCCAGAAATTTTCAAAAAATTTGAGTTTTGGCAAAATCGCATTTAATAAATGGGTGATTCTCAAATTTCGGGAACGATTCGTGTCCCCGTTAAATATCTCTCGAATGGTAACACTGATTTTTTTCAAATTTGGTACATTAGTAGTACTCATTTAATACTACTTCTGCCATGTATAACATTTGAGATGACTGCATATTTGAAGGTCATTTCATAAGCCAGAACATGAAAATGTCCAGTAGCGTGGCCTGTCCCTCGAGTAACTTTTCACTCAACACTTTAGGACACGCGCTTGCTCGATAAAATTAAAAACCCGATGACTGGTGTGAGAAGTGAAGAATTAGTGACTTTATCATAGGAAAATGGTTTTTTAAATTTTTCAGCCGAATTGAGTGGTCCCGGAGGTTTCATAGGGGTGTCCCTCGAATTTTTGTCTTTAGCGTGGCCCACATCGCCATTAAATTGACAATTTCCAAAAACATCAGTATTTACTTTTTTTACATCGATCATCGTTAAATACAAACATAGTACTAGATAGAATGGGGGAACACTTATCTACCTCGATCGTTTTCCACAATCCTCTTCTCAGGCACTCAGAGCTGAAACTTATTAGAACTATGATTTTTGATTTTAAAAAATGTCTTTAGCGTGGTCCTCGTAGCTACTAGACGTGTTATATTAGGTTCAAAATTTTTATCGTGAAAGATGAGTATTAGTACGTACTTTTAGCCAATGTTTTACTTTTTTTTTCAAAAATAATTTTAAAACCGGAATTTTCATGTTTTTTCTCGGATTTGTCTTTAGCGTGGTCGTAGATTTGAAGTCTTTAACGTGGTCCGTATCATTTATGGAGTCCGCATCGGTCCGCATCAAAAAATTAAGACTGTTAACTTGTAAGAAATTAAATTTCCGATCAAAAAAGGTCTATTCACTTTTTGCCTATCTTCAATATTTCAGGCGCTATGCGCAAAAAACGAAAAAATTAGTATGGACAAATACATACTAAATTTTTTCGTTTTTTTCGCATAGCGCCTGAAATATTGAAGATAGGCAAAAAGTGAATAGAACCTTTTCGATCCGAAATTTAATTTACTATAATGCAATAGTCTTAGTTTTTTATTTTGCTCAAAATTTGAGCCAATTTCTCAACTTGAGAAATTTGCATAAACAACAAACATTTCAAAGTTTTTTCTCACAGTAGATTAGTGACCAAATTAGAGACCATGCATATTTTGAGTGTCTAGGGCACTCCCTTAAAACATTTCAGTGAAAAAATTTTGAAAAACTGACAATTTTTTTCTCCCATTTTTTCATGGTAAATCGATCCCGAAATTTGAGAATCACCCAAATGTAAAAAGCTATCCTAAGTTCCCATGCAAAATCCTCTTCTGGCTGAATTTGTCAAAATTTTTATTATCTATAAATTTCCAAAAATGGCAATTTAAATTGAATCAATGACAAAGGCTACCCTTTGATCCATTGCAAAATTCTAAGCTAACAGAATTTGTACAAAAAAATATATATTTTCTGCAAATTTCAAAAAAATGAGAGTTTTTGCCAAATTGCATTTATTCAATGAAAAAAGCTACCCTAAGATCCAATGCAAAATCCTCCTCTGGCTGAATTTATAAAAAAATTTATTTTCAATAAATTTCGAAAAATGCCAATTTGCGTTTAATCAATGACAAAGGCTACCATTTGATCCAATGCAAAATCCTACCCTAAGCGAATTTGTCAAAATTTTTATTTTCAGTAAATTTCAAAAAGCTACCTTAAGTTCCCATGCAAAATCCACCTCTGACTGAATTTGTCAAAAATTTTATTTTCAGTAAATTTCAAAAAATGACAATTTGCACTCAATCCACGACAAAGGCTACCATTTGATCCAATTGAAAATCCTACCCTAAGCGAATTTGTCAAAATTTTTATTGTAAGTGAATTTCAAAAAATGTGAATTTTGACAAAATTGCATCTATTCAATGAAAAAAACTCCGATAAAATCCAATGCAAAATCCTCTCCTGGTGGAATTTATAAAAAAAAATATATTTTTGGTAATTTTCAAAAAATTAAAGTTTTTGTAAAATTGCAATTTACCTAATCAATGAGAAAAGCTACCATAACTAGGTACCGACCTTATCTCATCGTGCAGTGTACGATTTTTATGTTTGCTCAGTTAATTGAATTTTCAAACGAAAAGATTATACCTACCTATACCTATCGCGATAACGAATTCGCCCAGTTTCGCTCGTGTTTAGTGCGTTCGATAAATTTCTAATTCAAATTCAATCGCTATTCGCGCCAATAAGAAATGTCGAAGTCGTAGTCGCGCAATTTACGTCACAAACAAAAGTTATTTTCTACAATTGGGTTACCTGTTTTGAGGAATTTATAATTGAAGCGAATTCTACGCTGGGATATGTAATAGAAAGCTAGGTAGGTGCCTTGCCTTTCTACCTACTAAATGCATTACGTATTCTTCTATTGTTATCACCAAGTTAGAAGTTTACTTTTGTGCAAATTTCACTTCACCCCGAAGAGAAATTTTTGCCAAAGTGTAAGGTAGGTACGAGTAGGTCTACCCTGCAGGTAGGCTGTACATTTGATTTTTTACGCTCTGTCGAATTCTACGTAAGTTCGAATAGGCATTTTTATTCTAACTTGTTTTGAAACCTTAAATTTCCTCAGGCAGTTGAGTCTTTCACGAAGAGTATGTTTGTTTAAAGTCCAGCCATGGATGCAAAGGTCGATTAAGAATAAAATAGAGATGAATGGAGCGACTGCGCCAGGAAGCAGATTTCGAGTGATGGTAACATTTTTGAAAAAGTAAAAATAAATATCTAATTGGATGTTTATTTTGACAGTTGTGTTGCTGAGATTCTCAAAAAGTGAAAATTCTCACAAACTGAAAATTTACAGAATTTATATTTAGTTTTTGATTTTTTTTCAAATATAACAATTGCTTATCTTGAAAGAAACTTACTTATAATTCTTCAACTCTTTCAAACATTAAAAATTCTCAAAACCTAAAAGATTGTTGTTTTTTTTTACAAATTGATAATTTCTGAAATTCAATAATGGAAATTTTTTGAAGAAAAAATATACCTATATTTTAAAAATTGGCACGTTTTAAAAATTGATAAGGCTATAATTATGGTTTTGAAAATCATAATTAATAATTTTTTTAAATCATTCATTTTCAATGATTTTATAATTTTTGATACTTAATTGATAACTTTTCAAAAATTGATATAGTTTTTTGAAAACTTGATATTTTTCAAAAACTGACATGATGATTTTTTGAAAATTGGCAATTTTTCAAAAATTGACAATTTTCCAAAAATTGACAATTTTCCAAAAACTGACAATTTTCCAAAAATTGACAATTTTCCAAAAATTGACAATTTTCCAAAAATTGACAATTTTCCAAAAATTGACAATCTTCCAAAAATTGGCAATTTTTCAATATTTAAAAAAATTATTCAAAAATTGATGCTTCATCAGAAACGGATGAGTAATTGTTTAACAATTGATTATTTCCCAACAAATAATTATTTTTCAAAAAATTGATCATTTTTCGAAAACTGACAATTTTCCAAAAAATTTCTGTTTTTTATTCAAAATTAAAATTATTTGAAAATTGATTATTTCTCAATAAATGATGATTTTCCAAAAAATTGATATTTTTTTTTAGAACTGAAATTACTTCCTCAGAAACCCGAGCAGCACACTCGACAAATTATCGAAATACAAAATCGACAGAATATCGAATTCGATAAAGTGTCGCGTTAGTTCCGCATAAATCGTGAAATTATCTTTCGATATATAGATAGATTATCGACGAATTATAGTTAGCAAATATTTCGAGATTATAGTAAGATATTTTATCGATAATATATCTATAATATCGAAAGATAATTTCACGATTTAGGCGGAACTTTATCAAATTCGATATTCTGTCGATTTTTTATCGATTTTTTATTCCGATTTTTCGTCTTTTACTAGCTTTTTTCTATAATTAAAACTCATTAATTAGCATAATTAATACATTAAACTATGCCTAAACACATTATTCATGTTACGGTAAGAGGATCATTTCAGAAAAAGTCAAAAAAAACTATAAAAAATCTGCCACCCGTGGGGCTTGAACCTTCTACCTCCTGCATGGTAATCCTCTTCCTTAACCACTATGCCATACCTTATCGTTGAGGAATTAGCAATAAAACGCTTATAATAGGCAGTTTAGTACTTCCAGACGTGTTGGACTTAGAAAAATTTTCACCAATTTGGAAATAATTTCAAATATCGTCACAAAATCGTTGAAAAATCGTTCGACAAATTTCAGATTATTTGTCGATAATGTAGTTTCAAATTTCGCCACAAAATCGTTGAAAAATCGAATTCGAGGAATTTCATATCACGTGTCGATAATATAGTTTCAAATATCGTCATAAAATCGTTAAAAAATCGAATTCGAGAAATTTCAGATTATTTGTCGATAATATAGTTTCAAATATCGTCACAAAATCGTTAAAAAACCGAAATCGAGAAATTTCATATTACGTGTCGATAATATAGTTTCAAATATCGTCACAAAATCGTTAACAAATCGAATTCGAGAAATTTCAGATTATTTGTCGATAATATAGTTGTAAATATTTGCACAAAATCGGTGGAAAATCGGATTCGAGAAATTTCAGATTATTTGTCGATAATATAGTTCTAAATATCGTCACAAAATCGTTGAAAAATCGAATTCGAGAAATTTCAGATTACGTGTCGATAATATAGTTTCAAATATCTGCACAAAATCGGTGGAAAATCGGATTCTATAAATTTAATATTCTTTGTCGATAGTATCGTTGACGAATATCGTCCTAAAATCGTAATACTATCGAATTCGATAGTTTTTAGATTTTTTGCCTATAAAATCGTACAGCTAAATCTGTATCATATCGTGAGAACATCTTTAGATTTTTAAACGATTTTTTATCGATACGTTTCAACTTTCGATATTATCGATCGAGTGTGCTGCTCGGGAATTGATAATTTTTTGAAAATTGATGGTTTTTTGAAAACTGGTGATTTTTCAAAATTTTATATTTTTCGAAAGCTGACAATTTTCAAAATGTTGATAATTTTTCGAAAACTGAAAATTTTTTCAAAAAACCTATGTTTTTTATTCAAAACTAAAATTACCTATTTAAAAATTGATACTTCATCAGGAACTGATGAGTAATTGTTCAAAAATTGATGATTATTATTAAAAAGATTTATGTTTTTCAAAAACTGACAATTTTCATACCTAAATATTGATGATTTTTATAGATTAATTATTCTGTTTTCCAATTTTTTTTTTTTTTTTTTTTTTTGAAAACTAAAATTATTAAAAAATTGATACATCATCAGAAACTGATGAGTGATGAGTACCTAATTGTTCAAAAATTAATTATTCCCCGGTAAATGATAATTTTCCAAAAAATTTATGATTTTTTTTCAGAACAAGAATTTTTCCAAAATTGATAATTCCACAGAAACTGATGATTTTTCAAAAATTATTAATTTCCAAATCATTGATAATTTTCAAAAAGTTGATTATTTTTGAATACTGATAATTTTTTAATACCTAATTTTATAATTTTCTGAAAATTGATGACTTTTTAAAAATTGGTATTTTCCCAATAATTTATAATTTTATAAAAATCAATAGTCAATCAGTAAGTAACTGATAATTTTTCGGAAATTGATAATTTCCCAATAATTTATCATTTCAAAGGTTGATGATTTTTTGAAAACTAAATTCTTCAAAAATTGATATTTATTTTTTCAAAAATTTTTTTTTTTTTTTTAAATTGATATTTTTTCAAAAAATTATACGAGTAGGCTCCATTTGAATATTTTTCTAAAATTGATAATTTCTCAAAAATTTACATTTTTTCAAAATAATCTTTCAAATCTTCCTGTAAATAATTTTTTCACATTTTTTTTTGTTGTAGTTTTTGTTTTATTTTGGGATTGTTTTTTTTTTTCAAACTTTCCAAGTATAAAGATCGAAGAATTTTTTTTTTCAAAAATTAAATTCCCTGTCAAATTATTCGAGAAATTTTGAAAAACACTCCCAATGACGCTTGATTCTAAAATTTTCCTAATTTTTCATAGACCAAATAGACCGAATATTTAGACAACTCGTGAAAGAAAATATTGAAAACTAGACGTTCGCGTCGTGTCGTCGGTCGTTACCCATAAACGCTTATTGCAGCCTAACTAACTAAGAAGATTTATTACTCGCGATGGTAATTTGTATAGTGTACATTATCGACAACGTTGTTAATTTTTCATTAAACTATTACAGTCTTTACTGGCACAAGACATGGATAAGTTTTAAAGGCTTTTTCGTCGACGATATGTCGTCCTCATTTAACGCTGCGGATATGTTTACGCCTCATTAAATCATACCAAAGCAGCGTGTCAGTCGATCCGAAATAAATCCATATCCTATGCATATAATTACACATAAATAAAAGAAATCCCTAATTAACAGCCGGATTATGGTGGGTATATGTAATACGGAGAATGCGGTAGCTTTGGCTGTAGAGCTCGGTGCGGTTTTAATAACGAAAATCCCCTTTTCAACCTTAATTCTATATTCTTGTAATCATAACTTTGAGTGAAAGCTAAAAGCTAGCTGGATTTTAATTGATGACTATGCGAGAAGAGATAGAGAGACAGTAACGGTCTGAAAATAAAGGCCGTTCAATCGAACGAATAATTATTACGCGTCGTAGTTTGCTGTTTTCTCTTCTCTTTCTCATCCATATTTCGAAGCCATAGGCCTACAGAGGAATGGTGGGCGTTGGTGGATCAAAGCTATAAAGTGAGGCAGTGATATGTAAGATTTTTATTCGGTTGAATGTTCTACGTGTAAGTAGTTAAAACCACCGAATTATTGGACTGTGAAATTGGCCATATTGTGAGACTGGTATAAATCGCGAGTTTATCGAGTACGTTTCTCGAGTAAATGATTTACTCCTGGTGAAGTTTACTTATATCATTTAAGATGCTTGAGCCTTTCAACTTCTTGTATAAAGAGCAATCTATGTACTTGTAGGTATTTGATGAGGTTTGAAAATATATACCTACCTAGTACCTAACATGTAGTTTCACTGCTGATTCTCTTTCGAATATTTTTTATCACCCCATGAATTCACTTTACTTACCAATACTTCACGAATTAATTTATCACCTTGAAATTATAGTTACTAGGTTAAATATGGGTACGATTGTGTACAGCTAATCCACGTAATGATGCCGAATACATTCCAAACTATGTTTGATATGCGAAAACAATGATGAAATAAAAGTAAATAAAACCACCGTCAGCGTTGCGAATATTCGACGTATATTAAAAACACATTCCACGAATGATTCTAAATTTATCGCGATAAATTAAGCAAACATTCCACATGTAAGCTGAAATTTTGTTTTTGTCGTGTATCGTTTGGAATTTTTAATTAAATTACCTTGTTCAACATTGATATTTACAAGTGTTGGAGAGTAAAGTTTTGAATAGGTACGAGTCATTTCTATTGAACGAGAATTTTAAACGTACTGTATTTGCTGTAATAATTTCAACTCAATGATGACAATTTTTAATTAAAATCAATTTTTTGAAAAAATAATCACTTTAATCTCATTTTAGGTCCCATTAAAATATTCACGTTAAATTTTTCATTTATTTGGAAAAATGGTAAAAATATTTTCAAGAGAAATCATCTGAAAATAATTCTTGGGTATTGAATCTTTTTTTTTCGAGAGTAAAATTGAGAACATTTTTTTTTTTTTTTTTTTTTTTTTTTAATTTTGCATGCTGATTCTCCAAAAAATTGAAAAAATAATTTTCAAACAAATTTGAACTGTATTTTTCTTATCAAAACATTGAGAAATTTTATTGGCAAAATATTTTGTATTTTTTCTCTCCAAAAAAACAGGGACATTTTTTCTCAAAAAAATCGAAGAACTCACTTCAAGAATATTGAGAAACTTTTCCAAAAAATAAAAAAAAATTTCAAAAAAAGTCTGGAATTATTTTCCCCAAAAACTGAGGAATTTCTTTCAATAAATTGAAGAATTTTTCCGCGAAAATACTAAAAAATCTCTTGCTAAAAAAAAACTGACAAATTTCTTTCAAAAAAATTTAAGAAATTCTACCAAAAAAATTGAAATTTTTCCAAAAATTGAGGAATTTTTCCCAAAAAATAAGAAATTCACCTCAAAAATTGGAAATTTTTTCTCAAAAAATGAGAAATTAACCTCAAATTTGGAAACTTTTTATTAAAAAAAGAATAATTTTTGCCAAAAAAAGTTAGGAATTCTTTTTCCAAAAAACTGAGGAATTTCTTTTTTCCGCGAAAATGCCTACTGAGAAATATTTTTCTCAAAAATCTGACGAATTTCTTCCAAAAAATTGAGGAATTCTATTATTAAAAAATTGAGGATTTTTTCAAGAATTTTTTTTAGAAAAATTGAAGAATCCTTTCCTCCTAAAAAAGTGAGGAATTACTATTAAAATAGTGAGGATTTTTTTTTTTAATTTAAAACTTTTTTCGCCAAAACATCAAGGAATTTTCTCTCAAAAAAACTGAAGAATTTCTTTCGAAAAAATTGAGGAGTTTTTCTCAAAAAATTGTGAAATTTATTGCAAAAATTAAGAAATTTCTCTAAAAAATTAATAATTTTTGTCAAAAATTCAAGGACTCCTCACCCTAATAATTAATGAATTATTTACAAATAATTGAGGAATTCTTTCCTTCAAAAAAAGTGAGAAATTTTTATTAAAAAAGTAAGGAATTCTTTTCTCAAAAACTGAAATTTCTTTTAAATAAAAGTTGAGAACTTTTTTCACAAAAATACCTATTATGGTTTTTTTTTCTCAAAAAAACTGACGAATTTCTTCCAAAAATTGAGGAATTCTATTCCCAAACAAATTGATAAATTTCACCAACACATTTTTTTCCACAACAATGGAGGCATTATTCGTAACAAAAGTAAGGAATTGCTTCCAACAAATTTAACTGTGCACTCAAAAAATTGAAGAATTTTCTCTCAAAAAAGTTGATTATTTTTTCCAAAAAACTGAGGAATTATTTCCAAAAAATTTATGAATTCTTTTCTCAAAAAATTAGGAATTTCTTTTCCTCAAAAAATTGAAGAGTTTTTTCCTGCAAAAAATTGACAGGTTTTTCCAAAATTATCGATAAATCCATATCCCAAAAATTGACCTAAAAAACTGAGAAATTTTTCTCCACCAAAAATTTAAAAAATATAATTTTCTGAAATTATTGATTTGGTCTAATGGTATACCTAAGAATTGCATTTTTTGCCACCAACAAAAAAAAAAAAAAAAAAAAAAAAAGAACCAGCGCTCGTCTAAAATCACAATTTTTTTATTTTGAAATTGTAATCATTTTTGTATTTAATATCTGAAAATTTTTTGCAAGGACAAAATTACAAATATTTTGTGTTATTTCGCGCTCATTTTTCAGTTTTTAGTATTTATAATTTTTTTTTGGTAAAAGAAGAATACAGGAAAAATTTCTGCAAAATAATTTTTAAAATGTTTTATAAGCAACTCAAAAAGTTTGTTTTTTTAATATAGGCAAGTAATTTTTTTGCGAAATAAAAAACTAAGATTGCAATGACGAAATTGCGATTTTTTGTCATTTCTATTTTAATTTCTCGATACTTGGAAAATTTTTGCAAGGACAAAATTGCGAATGTTTTGTGAAAATTTTCCATCATGGAATCTACCACAACAGTTGGCAAACAAGGTAAAACGAAATCTTACAAAAATCCAAATGCGTTAAATACGTACTAAATAGCACACAACGATTTATCTTTTAACCCATCGAACTCGCTATCTAAACCACTTACACATCGAATTAATTACTTCACAGCGGAGCCTATTATCAGTGCGCCTACAAAGCTGCTCGCTGCAGCGCGTCAAACTGTAATAAAACAGTCAAGTCGAGCTTTACCGCCGTCTAATGAAGTCAACACGGATAACAAAAAACAAAATAATTGATCAATCGAATACCACGTATAACATTTTATACCTGGATTACAGTTGTTTTAAAACACTCCCTACTAACCGTAAAATTAAATTTGAAAAGGGACGCAACCAAGTATTTTCCAACTTCCTTTGATTAAAGTACCCGTATCAACTGTCAAAGAGAACATTCCAACCCTTTTCTTGTAATTGATAATTGATTTCGGTTCGGCAAAAAATACTTACTGCGAAAAAGAAGAAAAATTTGGCCGATCGCCTTTTTAGTCTCGTATACTCGTATACCCGTCTTTATTTCTTATACCATTTTCTTTTCCTGCTTCTTCACTCTCTTCCGTTTCTCTTTTTTCTTCTCTTTCTTTTACAACAGATTTCCTTAAACTATACGTACCCATCGTATCTGTTCATCATACGGTATCGCCGCCTTAACTTATACTTCTTTTGAATTATTCAACCATGTCTGCTCAATACGTAAGATTCTCCAAGTTTCGTCGCAGTTGCTTTTAGATATAAAAAAAAATCTGGAAAAAACATGTCGAGGAGTTCGCTTAATCAATATCATTCAATTAATCTTCTTTTTCAAATAGAAATATAATTCGCAATAATTGAGCTTAATAATTTCTAAAATTACCTTTCCTCGAATTTTGATTTTGATTCGGAAATTATGGGTTTGATAAAAAGAATATCATATAGAATACAGTGTAATTAAGTTTCATAGTCTTATTCCCTTTCCAAAGAATACTTCTAAGTTTGTCACTTTGACAAAGTTTTATTTTTTCACTTGATTTTTTGCTCGTCGAGTATTTCACCAACTGTCAGTTGAATTAAAAAATTAAGACTGTGTTGGGGATTTTCTCTCGTAGTACTTTTTCTTTTTTTCCTTTTTTTATTTCGGAAAAAAATATAAAAAATGTTATTATTAAAAAAAAAAAAAAAAAACATTTGAGCACAATTTCCAGAGAGTTTACTAACGAGACAAGTTTTCTTTTAGTTGACAATTCATTGAAAAATAAAAAACAATTAACTTGTTTCAAAGAAATTTCAATGTAGATTGGAGACAAATTCTTTTGCTATTTTCCTTTGGGACGTAAGAAAAAAAATTCAATATTTTTTATACTTAACTCGGTATTAATTTGTTGAAATTTAGTATGTTTTCAGTGATTATAATCGTCTTATTTAATTTTTTTCAAAGTTGAATTTTTTTAAATGAGATTTTATTTGAAATCTGTAGTTTGAAAAGTTCCAACAGTTTAGGCTGCTGCTTAGAAAGGCGAAATTTCTAAAAAAAAACAAAAAAATGGCAATTTTCATGTCATGAAAATTTGAGGTAAATCTCAAAAGTGGTGTTATGTGATATGATTCAAACGAAAACTTTTTATAAAATCACAAATAATAATTTAAACAGTTTGAAAATTTTAACACAAATAATGTTTGAAACTTTCGGCAGAATTATTTTCACATTTTTATCTTGATAAAAAATAAACTGAACGAGAATAAAAATCAATTTTAAAAATTTCAAAAAATCCCTGTATTTGTAGAAACTCGACTCTTAATTCCACAAATTTCAATTTTTAATTTTTCCAAAATTGGCCCTTACTGTAGTCCGTCATCTTTGCAAGTTTGAAAAAAATCGTTCGAGAGTTGTAGAAAATATAAACTTAAATCAAAATAATGAAATTTTGAGTCTCACTTTTGATTATGGGGGGTACAAGAAAATTAAAACAAAACAAAACAAAAAAAAAACATTTCGCTATATTTTTTTGGTTAAAACATTCTTAATTTGATTTTTGATTTTCTTATTCAATCTTTTGGAAAAAATGTGGTTATTTCAGTTTTGTGAAGAAAATAATTTTTTCAATCAATTTTTATGAAGAAAAATTCCTCAACTTTTTAAGAAAAAACTCAATTTTTTGAAAGAAAAATATTTCTCATAATTATCATTTCTTGAGAAAAAAATCATCAATTATTATTTTTTTTTGACAAAAAACAACACCCTGAGTAATCTTTTAGAAAAAAAATTTCAATTTTTATTTAGAACGAAGCCCCTTTTTTTTGGAAGTAACTCCTCAAATTCAGATGGAAATTCCTTAAATTTCTGATAAAATATTTCTCAATTGTTTAAGGAAAGAAATTCGACAACTTTTCATGGGAGAAAAATCACTCAATTTTTTGGAAGGAATATTACTCAATTTTTTCAATTTTTTGTGAAAAAAATTTCAATTATTTGGGATGTAAATTACTCAAATTTTGGAGGAAAATTCCTTAATTTTTGAGGAAATATTTCTCAAATTTTTAAGAAGAGAAATCTGTCAATGTTTTGAGAGATAATTTTTTCAATTTTTTCAATAAGAAAAAAATTCCTCGATTTTTTTGCGATGAAAATTTTTTTAAAAACATAAGTATTTTGAGAAATAAATTCTTTAATTTTTTGTTATAAGAAAAAATTATTCAATTTTTTGCGCAGAAAAACTTTATCACTTTTTGGGAAATAATTCCTCAATTTTTTCAGAAAATAAATAAATCCTCAATGTATCTCTTTCATTTCCATTGACCATTCTCACTCGATCAACATTTGAAGGAGGAAAAAATCTAAAATGATATTTAAATATTTCTGTATTTTTTTATGCATTTCCATTCGTACACGGCACAAAAATCAATTTGAAAAATACATTGCCAGCTTTTTCAATTAATTGTTCAAACTTTTTACTTCCCAACCCCTCAGACGAAACGTGATCAGTTTTTAAAATAATTTGATTTTTAATAAAAATCAAAACTAAAGCTAATAAATTAGGAACCATGTAAAAAAAATTGAATTTAGTTCCCGATTAAAAGATCGATCATAATTTTGATTACTATAAAATTATAAATGCAATTAATCAATCAATCATTAAATCGTACATAAATTCGTAATGAATCGACGAGCTACAAAATCGTATTTCATAATATATCTATATTCATTTTATTCAACTCGGATTGAACAAAATTTTCGATGTTGGCGATTTTTCAGATCACATTTCATATATTTACCCATCGAGTAACCGAATAGATGATTTTTCCTCATCTTTGCTCGAAAGGAAAAAATTGACAAAATCTTCATTTCCTCAACTTCTTTTCCTTCTTTTCTTCTTCTTCAAAAATTCTATACTTTTCCAAAACAATAAATTATCACAGCCTTCGAATCAACAACCTTCGTGCGAACTTTTTACGTCAAGATGTTCGGTTCTCCCAGTGGACTTCTAATTTTGACCAATAAAGGTCGATTATCACCTCTCAGATCGTGTACAGGTCTTCTATGTACGGTGTGTTTATGCCCATTGGTGGTTAAAGTCGAACGTAGCACATCCAACTGGATAAAAAAAAACACCAATTGGTGAGAACGATCTAGTTAGTTAATACAAAAAGTACAGCTTTTGAATGGAATTTTCTTACCTGATTTAACGATATATTAAAACATTCGAAGTAAACTAACCACGTGACACTTTCTTTATACGGTACGCTCGTCAGGGATCCGGGATACGTCATCCATCCTTGATTATTTAACACAATTTTGTGTATAAATTGAAATACGTTGAACCATTTAGTTGGACTTGTACGAGTAGGAAGCAGCATATGTTGAAGTATATCATTGAAATGTGTTTTGAGATCTGAGTTATCCTCCTGAGTGATCTAAATAGGTGAGATTACGTCTTGTAAAATCATCGTATATAATCGACACCTTATTATAACTACCTCCTAGTTTGCTCTGCCAGGATGGGTATCTCGCTGAATTTTTCCAAGTACAAAACAAAACTACGAGTACATAGATGCTTAAATATACAAAATTAGAGAGGAGGGAGGGGTCAAATCGAAATTTTTATAATAACAAAAATTATTTTCAGGATCCTAATCTACAACTTTTGTTTGAAAGTTTTTTAAATTCAACCCCTACCTCCCTCCCATTTTTCAATAATGAGTATCCATGTATTAATATTGAAAAATTAGAGAGAAGAGAAGGTTCCCAAATTGAAAAATTTTTCAAACAAAAGATGTAGATTAGGATCCTAAAAATAATTTTGGTTATTATAAGAATTTCTATTGGACCCTCCCCTTCCCTATAATTTCGCATATTACTATAAAGAGAACCATTATTGAAAAATGGGAAGGTGGGAGGGAGGGAGGGGTTGGATCAAAAAAATTTTCAAACAAAAGTTGTAGATTAAGATCCTAAAAATAATTTTTGTAATCATAAAAATTTCGATTGGACCCTTCCCTCCCCTATAATTGTGCATAATAATACAAAGACACTCCTTATGAGAGGGAGGTGAGAGTTGAATTGAAAAAAATTTCAAACAAAAGTTGTAGATTAGGATCTTATAAATAATTTTGGTTATTATGAAAATTTCGATTTGACCCCTCCCTGCACTCTAATTTCGTATATTAGGGGTCTGTGTAGTTTTGTACATGAAAAAATTCAGCTAGATCCAGATTTTAGCAGTGAAAACAAAGAGCTAGTCTCATTATATAGACATCTGATGTAGGTACAATCAAAATGCTAATACGAACTTACCCTACCAAATAATGCGAAAATGGCCAACCCATCTTGCTTTTTTTTAGCCTTCTCAAACGATCCATATTTCTCTTTGTAATGTACAACGTGTACTTCGGCCGCGTACCTATCGAATAAAATCGTTGTTATATTACAAAAGGGCTGAAAGAACATGCCGAAATGATATCGCTATTTATGCGATACCGATATGTGTATAATTCCTGGTACGAGCACGAGTACGAGAGTGTGGAGAGCATGAAAATGAAAGTGCGATATTTGCTCTTTCGATCGCATCGTGTATAATAAACGAATTCTATTGTATATGAAATTATTATTATTACGGTACACGATAACGTATTATGGCATCGTGTGCAGCAGGTGGTGTTAATTTTTACCCAATACGTACTACTGTGTACTTGTGAGGATGATTTCGCATAGTTACGAGATAATAAATGTTTAAAATGCGTATAGGACCTAGCTGCGAAAAATATGTTGAAATTGTTGGCAAAAATTGGTGCCGTATTTTTCGCCCGCAGTGCAGGTAGTTTCATCATGTACAAAAGAAAATTGAAAATACCTTATTCCGGGTTATAAAAATTTCATAAACTCGAGTACTGGATTGCTATATCTAGCGAATGAACGCCGAATCGATTGTAAATTTATATAATTTTATCCGAAAGTTAAACGGTATGGCTAAATATGTATCCCAGGGTATCCAATTTCGTCCTATTATCAATTTTTAATCGCGATATAAATTTTTAAACGAGGAATATCGGTGAAATTAAGTCGACGAAAAGCTATCTACAGAATGGTTTTTGGCTTATTTAATTTTTGATAAAAATACGTTATTGATCTGCTTACGGTTTCCCATCTATTAAATGCTCGCTTCCGATGGCTCCTTTTCCCCAGTGCCAATGCATGTTGTCGAAGATGTACCTGGAAGGTAAGGGGCCTCCTTGGATGTATGGCGGACTGGTGCCATTTTTTACCTTATATTCGACTGAAACATGGTAGTAAATTTGCTTAGTACGGAAGTGTTGAAAAATTTAATAATGTTGAAAAAGCTCTAGCTCGATGGAATATAATATGAGGACGATAATGGTGAAGGAAGACATCAAAGTGTATTTTTTCTCCGGCAGTTTCAAAGAAATTTTAAAGAAAAGAGACTTTATAGAGTTCCTGTTAGGCTGTTACGAGACGAACACGTTTTTTGAATTTTTCCATCAGTTTATTTTAAATTACAGTCAAAAACATTTTTCTTTCAAATTTTTATGAAATGCCTACTTTTTTCCCCTTAAATTTTGTTCAAAAACGAATTTTTCCAAACTTGATTGGAAATGAAAGTTCTGCTAAATTTCTGTCAATAAATGGACAATTTTTTTCAACTTTTTTTTAAAAATTCGATATACTTGGAAATAATTAATTTTAAATGATGATTGCAAATTTCATGATGATTGAAATCAGTTTTTTAAAATCTAATTTCCCGTATTGAAAAATTTTTTCCTTGAAATTTCAGTCCAAAACAAATTTTTCAAAAATTTTAGTTATTACACTTTTTTTCTTAAATTTTCTCCTAAACAAGATTATACAGGTATTATAGTTTTCAATTTTTTTCGAAAATTATATTTTCATGTTTTGGTCAAAAATAAAATTTTCGAACTTATTTTGTTCAAACAATTTTTTTAAAATTTCGATGGATTTAAAATTAATGTTTTAAAAGTTGATTAAGTAAGAACTTCGTGATTTTTCTCAAAAATGGTTTTCTCAAATTTTAACTTTGGGTGAAAAACAAAATTTTTTATCAAAGAAAATTTTTTTCAATCAATATTTTTCAGCTTTGATTATTTTTTAAAATTTTAAATAAAAGTTGGTTTTTTGGTCAAAAATGAATGAATTCCAAAGTTTTATTAGAAACAGATTTAATTTTTTTTCATGACTTTTTTTTTTTAAATTTTTTTTATTTAAGTAAATACAAAGCGATTTTTTCATAATTTTTATCGAAATCTTTGTGATTATAAAAACAGATTTTTTCTAACCAAAAAATTAAATTTTATGTAAGAAGTAGGTAGGTATATTAAAAAATTAAATTTCAAAATCAAAAATCATGTGGTTTTAGAGGATAATTTTTTTTTTCAAATTTTTATTGAAGACTAGGGTACTATACTTAATTGGAATTTAAATTTAAAAATACAATTTTCAATTTTCATCAAAAATTATTTGTCCGAATTTTCAATTTAATTGAAGGACATATTTTTCCAGTTTTCATGAAAAATGAAATTTTAAAAATTTTCTTTAATTCCTTAAACTAAAAATTTTTTATAAAATTTTTGTAAAAAACTAATCATTTTGAATGAAATTTAAAAAAAAAAATTAATTTTGTACAAACTCATTTTTAAAATATTCTTTCTTAATCTTGTTTTTCAAAAGAATACATAGAAGAATTTTCGTTACTCGCTGTACATAATAATATATATAATATTTTTCAAAATTGAAATTTTTGAAATTTTAAGACAGCAATATTTTTTTTTCCAATTCTAATATCTAATTATCTACTTGTTTGTTTGTTGCTGTTTTTTTCATTATTTTTCTAATTACTAATTTTATCACTTTTGTTGTTTTTTTCTAGGTAAGTTGACAAGATTTTATTCCAAAAATGATTGACTTTCAAGTCACGGGTTCTCAAGAAGCAATTATGAGTGAGTTCTAAATTATTCATAATCGAAAAATCGCGAGGACAGGGAATCATTTATTTTGAATTTTGACCAAAGAATTCAATTTTAGTGAAAAATATTTTTCAAAATTATATTTTTCGAAATTTTAATCAAAACTAGTTTCTTCAAAATTGTGTTTCTTTTGTTTAAATTGTTTTTTGAATAAATTATAATTTGATTTTTCAAAAATAATTTATTCAAAATTTCAATTACCTATAGATATTTATTTTATTTTCGTGTTTTGAATAAAATCCAGTTTTTAAAATACTAGTTAAAAAATTATGTAGGTAGGTAATTAAATTCAAATCAAAAACTAATATAAAATTTTAGTAAAAACCCATCGAATTTCAACTGTGATTATTTTTTTTTCAAATTTTTAGCTGAAAGTTCAAATTTTGGTGAGAAATTTCCATAAAATTTTGATCTAAACCAAATTTTTAAAATTTTTATATCACGAATACTTAGTTAATTTCTAATCTTGTTGGAAAATGATCTTTTAAAATTTCGTTAAAAAACAACAATATTTTCAATTTTGATTAACAACTTGTTGAAAAGAATATTGGTCAAAAATTATTTTACCTAAGTACCTATTTTATTTTAAAAAATTCCAATTCTATTTTTATTTTATTTTTTTTCAAAAATTAATTTCGAAGGTAAAATCGAAGTAAAAATACACGGAGCTCTTTTGTTGATTGCTTTTTTAAAAATAGTTGAAAAAACACTATAATTAGAAGGGAAAAAAATGGAACATTTGCAACGACTGTGTTGCTTATAGTTATAATCCCTGAATTATAGAATTTAGAAAAAGTACCCAACCAAGTAATTAGTTCCGGACTTCCGGAGTTGATGTAGAAATCATTATATAAATGACTACCTACTGTCTTCAGAATCTAGATCAAATCCTTGAAAAAAAATTGACAGCAAGATGCCTTGGAATTATGCAAATCCAGAAGGTACAAACCTATTTCGCGAACTCGGCCTATGTCAATGTCATCTTAGATACTGCGGTCAAGTTCCATATACCTACTTATTATTATCTATCTACATTTTTTTGTAATAAAAAAAAATTGTGATCGATCAAACGGAAATGACGAAGCCTTATGTAAGAAGTCGATAACCTTAGCATTGAATTAATCTATCCACACCAATACAATGTGGGTACATATCAACAGGTACGACCAAACAAGCGCAAATTACTTTCTAATTATCTTTTCATTTGAATCTAATTCGTAATCATGCGAATTAATTATTACCGTTCGAAAACCACTACCGAGTAATTCCCGGTAGACACGAATGTCGAATACCTCCTACGATTTGCCATCAGCGATAGATAATCGTTTTAGGTCGATCTTAATCACGAAACCATCATCGAAAATAGGTCTAAGTTTAATTTAGACTTATCAAAGTCAAAATTGTAAAATCCATTCTCTTATCAGTTTCACCTTTAATAATTAATTACTCGATGAAAATCAATTTGTCAATCTTCAAAGTAAAAATTCGTCAATTTATTCTAGTATTTCGGAGCACCCAACTATTTAAGTAATTACTTGTTTGTCCGGTATTGAAACAAATTAACTCGGCCTGATCGTCGAGCTCTTCGTAAGAATGCGTATCCAACGGTGGCATATCTATCTCTTCTACTTTCTCAGTGTGAATATTTATTGGAGATTGGTATCCGGGCGGTAATCTGACACGTTCCATGTTAAAAGGCCAATAATTAGAATCTGAATTGGGGCCAGAAACCAGCCAAGATTTTAAATAAGGTTTGAGTATGGCACAAGTACAGTCGCGAAAGGAAAATGAATAGGTACCTTTTGTGCCATTACACTGTTAGAAATGATTTTATGACTGACTGAATACTAAAATAGAGTCCATAAAAAACAAAATAAGCTGTTATATATCATTTTTCCAAGACCCCCTCAACTAGGGTGGTCCTTATTTTGGACTTTTGGATTTTTTAAATGTTTTATCCCTCAATGCTTTTTTTTTCATTTTATGAGAAAATAATCCCCTATTTTTAATTTTTCCTCCAACTGAATTCCAAGTGGGACTGAGTCACCCCATTCTTTTTACAAAAATTGAAGAATGCCAGATTTTTTTTTTGGGGGGGGGGGGGGTTCTAATCTATTTTTTTTTTGGTGAGAAATAATTCCCAAATTTTTAGTTTCTCCTAACTGAATTTTAAGTGGCACCTATACTCGCTTCCATTTTTTAGAAAATTGAAAAAAAATCATCGAATCTGAAACTCGTATTTTTTCATTTTTAACTTATCGAAGTTGTCCCTTGTCATGAGAATAAATTCCCAATTTTTCATTTCTCCTCAGCGTAATTTTTTAAAGTAATTTAGGGCATCTCTATTTTTCTAAAAAAAAATAATAATTTTCCCCTCAGGTGATTGTTTGAAAATCCGTGAATTTTTTAATTTTTCTAAAAAGTGGGGAAGGGATGAATAAGTGCTCCTTGAAATTCAGTTGTGGAAAAATTAAAATTCCGATTCATGTCTCATGAAAAGAGCAATTTTGAGAGGTTATAGAACCAAAAAAAAATAAAGTTTAAAAATTTTGTAATTTTTCATATTTTATCAAAATGAGGGAGGGGGTTAACTACATCCCCAAAAATTGAGTTAGAGGGAAAATGAAAAATGAGAATCATTTTCTTATAAAGTGCAACAACTTTAAATTTTTAATAAATTTTTTTTTCCAATTTTTTGATTTTTTTTTTTTGGAAAATTGGGAGTTATTCAGGGTTCCACTTGAAATTACGTTTAGGGAAAAATGAAAAATTGGGTAATCATTCTCACGTCAAGAAACAACTTTGATGAGTTAAGAACAAAAAAAAAACAAGGGTTTGAGAATCGGTGGTTTTTTCATATTTTTTTTAAAAAATGACGGCAATTAAGTGCTAGGTACTTAGAATTCAGTCAAGACGGTAAAAATTTGGGAATCATTTCTCACCAAAAGAAACAACATTGATATAGGTTAGAATCAAAAAAATACAAAAATTTAAAAATTTGGTATTTTTTTCAAAATTTGAAAAAAGGCGGTCCCACTTAAAAATTGAGTTGAGGGAAAATAAAAAATATGGAATTTTTTAAAATGAAATTCAACAACTTGAAATGCTATGTAAAAAAATGTTGACTCATTTTTGTCGTTTTTTCTTTTTTTTTTAAATTGGTGCGCTCCAAAAGGTACCTATCACTTAAAATTCAGAGTTCAAAGGAGAATAAACAAATAGTGGATTAAATTCTTATAGTATGAAAAAATTTTGGCGGATAAGATAATTAAAAAATCCAAAATTTCAAAATAAGGGCTGCTCTACTCCAGATCACTATTTTGGAAGTCCTCTATCTCCGATCCTACAACCCCAATTGAAAAAAAAATTCAAACAAAAGTTGTACATTGTGATTTTTGAAATAATTTTTGTGATTAGAAAAATTTCGATAAGACACCTCCCTTCTCTCCAATTTTTAAAAACACGTATAAAAATCACACTTAATTTTAATGGGGAAAAATAGGTTCCATACACAGTCGAATCGATTGTAATTGGATCAGACGATTCGATAAAACAATTGTTGGGATGCCATATTTTATAAGGCTCCTTTTTTTTTAGGGTACACTTGGTCCTTAGAAGTCTCTTATTTTGGTTTCTAACGCTCTAATTAAAAAATTTTTCAAATCGAAGTTGTAGATTGAAATCATTAGAATAATTTTTGTCATTACAAAAATTTCGATTGGACCCCCCTCTCCCCAACCAATTTCGCATAATACGTATGAAAATTAACCGCAGTTTTTGATACGTATTATGCAAAATTGGAGGGGAGAGAGGGGTCCAATTGAAATTTTTGTAAGAGACAAAATTATTCTAAAGATGTCAATCTACAACTTTAATTTGAAAAAATTTTCAATTGGGACGTCAGGGACGGAGATAAAGGATTTTTAAGAGAGGAGGCTGGACCCTCAAAAATGAAACCACTAAAAAAATGGCATACAGGCTCATTTTCTTCCTTGTAGAACAAGATTCAGATTCAGCCATAAAATTGCGTTTAACAAGGTAATCGCACAATAATTACTATTGAGACTGTACTAATAATGAGACAAAATTCACTTACGATTGAGCTCCGAGTACAAAACTCGAGTTATTGGAGTTCCGTATAGAGGACTTAAAAACGAGGAGCTTTTCAAAATGAGCGATATGAGCTGATTAGTTGATTGAGTTTGAGATCCATGAGTTTGAGATGTGGTGTGGTCGTCATTTTGGGATTCGTGACGATTGGTTTTGTGAAGGGGCGATTCTGGCAAATGGGAAGAGTGAGGATATGAATCAATTTTAGGTTCTGGATCATGAATCGAGCGAGTATTGAGTTCGTGATGAGACTCTTCTTGAAGAAGGGGATCAGTCTGAGGTAGGTTGGAGTGAGATGCATTGTGATTGAATGATTCATCAGCCTGGACCAATGGAATGAATCTTCGATAAGATAGAAATAGAAGTATCACAAAAATATGCAAACCGCGATGAGAAGCGAATTTCATTGTAGCATTTCTCAGTAACGATGACGAATAAATTTCATATTAAGACACCATCACAAATAACACGAGTTAGCAGTTCACTCGAGAATTTTTTCCGAATGAAAACTTTTGCACAGTCATGAAAAATCACAGCGATTACCACTCTGTGGCTGAGACCAGCTCGAAAACGTACTGTAACACGAGCGAAGGAATTATTTACGTAATGAAATCGCGATTCGATAGATAACCACCGAGATAATGAATCTTGGTTCGTGAATCGTTCGCAGATAGCTACGTGCACTTGCTCGCGGATAATATCTCTAGGACGCGAAGGGCAGGAGAAAAAAAAACAATTGAGAATTCTACGTAAATATTAATTCGATTTGATCTCGGAACTCGTATCAGTTAAATATTAAATGAGGTGTGTTTTTTAATGTAATACATACACATCCCAAATGAGATGAGGTTTTCGCTTCATTGTTGGAATATTTGCATATTTTACTCAGTCGCGGTTTTTCTCACGCGTTTATTAATTCTGCTCGCGAGTTCGCTCTTGTGTTTCTTTCACGCACCGGTGTCGGTGTCGCAGTCGTTTACGTTGCGAATAGCGAACATGTTAGGGTATTATGTGCGAGCAAAGTTTCTCATTGTGTGCGTAAATAAGTACGCAGCTCCAGCTACGTACGCGGCAGGCACACGTCCGCGTTCTCCTTCTGTTCTACGCTTTTAGTGATATGCTGCTGGAGAAACTTTCAGCCGTGTATTTTGGGTACTTTGTAACATCCATTTCTTGACGAGTTTGGGGATTTTTCTCCTTCCAATTACCTTTCTTCCGCAGTGTGAAACTGTGTAACTTTTCTAAGTGGTTAATGAGAAAAATCGATAGTGTAATGGTAAAAACTTACTCGTAGTCTCGGCTTTCTCAGACCTCCTTTGTATGTAATATGTACGTATGTATATGCGAAGCAACTTGACAATTTTACGCGTCGTTCCATTTCAAAAATATATCGACGTGAGATTCGACAACCAATAAGGAAGTTTTCAAAATGATTCGACATCTTGGTTAAAATAAAATTCGCCCGATATACTCGAGAAAAAATTTATCTCGATGTTGCTATAAGTAGATAATTTTTATTTAGTAGAGATAAAAATAGTATACGTCTCTATTAAACCAATACGAGACAATGGTTTGCCAGACGTTCGGATCGTTTAAATGATACGCGTCATTAAAACTTATTACGAGGCTATTTTTCCATTGAAAATTTTATGGGTAAAATAATCAATGAATTGAGAACATATCAGCGAATTTCTCTACCAAATATTATTTTTTGTTTTGTGATATTTATGTAGTTACTCTGCTGGTACAATTTCGATGCAATTTTCGATGCATCAATTTCAAGAAGGGAAACGCTATAACAATGATTTCGAAAAATATTTCTTCGAGAATTCAAGTATAGGGTTTTATTAGTGTTTCTGTTTTGAATATTTTCGAATTACATGCAGATTTTTTTTATGATTTTGAAAATAGAGGGAGAGGAAACATTATTGTGTGTTGAATTTGGTACAAAAAAAATCAAGTTTTGTGAATCAAAATTTTCTAAATTCCCAGACCAATTCCGTTAGGTTGTTTGAGACAGAAAATATTGAAATTTTTGAAAACATAAAGTGATAAATTTTTCGCGTAAAAAAAATCGGATTTTAGAAATCTATTTTAGGTATACACCACTTTTTCAATACAATAAATAATTATTATTTTACTTTTTGATACAAGAAATTGTTGAATTTCTTCACATGAAAATTATTCAATTTCTCAACATGAAAAATAAACGAATTTTTCAATTTTTGACCATGAAAATAGGTAGTTTATTTTTCAGCATGAAAATTATTAATTTCCTTAACATGAAAAATAATTTAATTCTTTTTAAAAAAGTTCAATTCTTTTTTTTAACAAAAAAAAATTTTAAAAATACTCTTTGGAAAAATTCTTTAATTCTTAGATATAAAAATTATTAGTTTTTGAGTATGAAAAATTATTATTGATTCTTCAAAATGAAAAATTCATCAATTTTTTGGCATAAAAATTCTTTATTTTTCTTCATTAGTCATTCAAATTTTTGGCATGAAAAAATGTTGACCTTTTGCATACCCACCTATAGAAAATTTTCAATTCTCCAAGATAAAAAAAATGTTTATGATTATATCTATTTAATTTTTGATTGTAAAAATTATTCAATTCTTAAAAATGATGATTTTTTTTTTTTTTTTTGACAAAAAATGAACACCTAATGAAAAATAAGATCATTCAATTCTTCAAGATGGAAAATTCTTAATTTTTTAACCTACATAAAAATGCAATCAAAATTTAGAAATGTCGACGCTTTGAATAATATTAAAATTTGATCGACTCACCATATTCATGAAGAGAAAGAGCTGAAAAAAATTCATCAGTAATGATTTTCCTTTACTGAGAACAGCTATGCCAATGACCATAGCCTTGGTGTCTGCTATATCTTCGTGGAGTAGCTTATCATCTAATACATTTTCGTCGAGACAGGGTTCACCTTCCTCGTCCAGTTTCAAAATTCGTTCAGATCTGAGAGAGTTTTCCATCTTGTTATTTCTTATAAAACTTTAACAAGTGTTTTCAACATTCATGATTAATTGCTCCAAAATTTAATATAATCATTTTTTCAAAAAACAAATGGTAATTTTTTTCGTGAAATTTTCAAAAAAATTTCTTAGCAGAATATCAAAAAAACATGTTTTCACAAAATGAAATTATCAACAAAAAAATGAAATTTTTTTTTAAAAAACGTCAATTATTTTGGCAGAATTTTCCAAAAAAAGCTGCTGCAAAATTTCATAAAATTGTTAGGTATTAAAATCTTATAATAAAAAAAATCACAAAAATACATAGGTAGCTTTGGTTAGTAAAATTTCTTCACAAATTTCCAAAAAAATTATTTATTTTTTTAAACACATGCTTTTATAAAACTTGAAGAAATTCTACAGAATTAAAAAAAATGCTGACAAATTTCATACAATTTTTTAAAAAATTACAAAAAAAAATCATAATACATTGGAAAAAGAACTGAGAAATTTTCATAAAATTTTAACAAAAAAATTCAAAATTTCATAAAATTTTTAACAAAAATGTAGAAAAATATTTAACAAAACAACAAAAAAGTTTTGATAATGTTTTTTTAATTTTCAAAAAAAATAAACTTTTCAGAATTTTGAAAAAGGAACTGAAATTCACGAAATTATTAACACTCAGAATTTTTACAAAACAATGGAATAGATAGTAATTTATTTAAATTTTTCTTGAACTTCAGAAATATTATATACCTATCAAATTTTCTGGAAAATTATAAAATATCACGCAATTTTTCACCAAATTACAAATCAGGTTTTCATAAAAAAAAATTGAAAAAACAAAATTTTCTGAGTATTTTCCCCAAAATTATTCTTTGTATTTTTTACAAAATTTCTGAGAGGTGAGAATTTCGAAAAAAATTCAATTACTTAATTTTTCTCGAAGATTCGGGGAAATTTTAGGTACTTTTAACCTAAGTGAAAAAAATTTCCTCATTTTTGTCGTTTTTTATTTTTTATTTTTTAAATTGGGGATGCCTTACAGTGCCTATCACTTCAAATAAAGTTGGTGATAATAGAAAAAATCGAGAGTTCATTCTTATGGCAAGGGCAACATTTGATGGCTTGTAATGTAACCAAAATAGCACAAAATTTTGAAAATTGGTGTTTTTTTAAAATCTTTTATCTACAAAAATTTTGATCTTTTTTGAAAAATTGGGAGCGTTTCAAATTAGGTACGAGAGTTGAAATTAAATTAAGGGAAAATAAAAAAATAGGGAATTCATTTTCGTGATGAGGGAAGAGGGACAACTTCATTTGTACATATGTATCCAAAAAAGGGCAAGATTTTAAAATTCGGAGATTTTTAAAATCATTTTTCTAAGAAAGAGGGCAGACTATAGGCCTTTAAAAATTCGAAATCTTGATTTTTCTTCACCCACATTTTAGTGCATTTTTGCGCCATCATTTATTTTTTGAAAAAAGTGAATATATTGACATTTTTTTTGTGAATTTCATGCACTTTAATTTCAGTCATCGCTATTCTTTTGTTTATACGCATATTTGCAGATTTAAAAACAAAAAACAATGAAAGGGTCACTTTGCATTATACACTTCCGAAAGCTGGGGGGGGGGGGACTTTTTAACATAAATGAACATTTTAAAATCAAAAAATCTCTAGGTAATGACACAAAACACAATTTGCACCATTTTTATGGTTTAGTTTACTTGGCTATATTATCATTATCATAATGTAGGTAGGTACATGCATTTTTATTTTAAGCAACTTACTATCTGTTTTTGCATGAGGAAGGTAAGTACTCTTCAATTCTTCATGACCCTTCGAAACATTTCTCCAACCAGTCACAATGTTACTTTTTCTTCTCATAATTTTTCACGACACATAAATTTCGAGTTCATCACAACCAACGTGACACATGTGCTTCACGACTGACCATTTCACACAAACTTAATTAAATTCGTCACCTTCACTCCTTACGTATTTTAAAAAATTCGTTATTTTGAAAATTAGTTGTGGTTTAGCTTCAAAATGTCTCCATGTACTATCAAAAACGAATTCAGGAAGTAAGAAAACCTTAATTTGTATACCCCACATGTCATTTTTGTTAATTTTGAGTTTTGCCCTCCCCCCTCGAAGCCCCTATTGAGAATTTGTCAAAATCGATATCAAAAACGGATTCAGCACCTAGGAAAACCTAGATTTACACACCCCACATGCCATTATTGGTAATTTTGAGTTTTGCTCCTCCCGCCCAGAAGCCCCTTTTGGGTCTAGAGTCAAAATAAAATGAAAAATGGATTCAGCGCTGCGGAAAACCCCCACAAGCCGATTTTCACAATTTTGCATGGAGTTGTGAGATTTTTATCTATTCAGAAATTTTGAGGGTCATTTTGATACTCGCAGATATAGTGTGTTGTGAATAAGCATGTTATAAATACTCATTTTGTACCTCACATTTTGTGAATACTTGCTGTAATAAGTTGTGAATAGTTATACCATTATGTATTGTTGTGAACATGTTATGTATATAACTTGAAGGTATCAACAGTAATCGAAGATTTGTTTTTGGTAGTTGTCCTGATTACTTGTATTAGGAATACTTGAGACAACTCATACCTAAAATAAGTTGTTACAAGTTGTCATAAAACCTTCGAATTTACAACTTATCATAAATTCTACTTGTGACAACTTGTAGTTTTCCGATTGATATATCAATCGGAAAACACCCTGTATGTTGCCTTTTGAGGGTTCAGACCTTCCAGCTTCTTCATGTGATTTTAAAAAAAAATCACCTTGATCATTTCTTTGGAATGCAACCGCAGAACCAAGCCCAACTATCAAAAGATTTTTGTACACATTCCACCTGCCAAAATTCCGTCGAGACAAAGGTGGTGCTATGCTACCTTTAATTGGGAGCTCCCAAGTAACACTCATTTTTCATTTACATTGCTAAACATATTTTAAACTGGAATAAATCACAAGTACAGTGAATTAGAAAGCACACGGATCTGCCTTCCTATCTGGTAGGTACCTAGCCATAAATACCGACACACACAAACACAAATAGGCCCACCAACTACCGTATACTTCAGATGTAATAAAGAATGAAAAGTGAAAATGAAAAGAGGAAATTTTCGTCTATTGTAGAAATGAATAAAGTTTTTCCTCGCTTCTTTTAGTGCGTGGCAACGCGTCATTTCTCTTCTCATACATATGGTGTAGTAAGTATACGCTATACTCAGTATATACGCCCGATCTGTACGTGTTGGAAACGGATCTATATGTATGGTATTTTCGCAGTTATATCTCGTATATATAGAGCATTTACGAGAAAAGGCAAAAACAATTTTGAATCTTGAACGTTATAAGTTGAAAATGAGAAAATCCGGATCACGCGAACGTATATACCTACTTACTTGGGTATAAAACGATGGGAATATTTTCCAAGAGCTGTGTACGTAGTGTGTTTTTATCCCTACCCATCTTTAAAAGAATTCTCGATAGAAACATTATTCTACGATCTATTTGCTGTTAAAAGTATATAGCTAAATTATTTCGTTAGAAACCTCAAATCGACCCTCATTGTCATCCAAAAAATACGAAAATTCTTCCACCTACCTTCGAGTAATCTTTAACGTATAATCCCGAGCGGCACACTCGATCGATAATATTGGAAGATGTAACGTATCGATAAAAAATCGTTTGAAAATCTATAGATGTTCTCACGATATTATAAAGATTTATCGGTACAATTTCATAGGCAAAAAATCTAAAAACTATCGAATTCGATATTATTAAGATTTTATGACGATATTTGTCAACGATACTATCGACAAAGAATATTAAATTTATCGATTCCGATTTTCCACCGATTTTGTGCAGATATTTGAAACTACATTATCGACAAAGAATATTAAATTTATCGAATTCGATTTTTTAACGATTTTGTAAAGATATTTAAAACTATATTATCGACAGATTATATGAAATTTCTCGACTCCGATATTTTATCGATTTTTTAACGATATTTGAAACTATATTATCGACAGATTATATTAAATTTATCGAATCCGATTTTTTACCGATTTTGTAAAGATATTTGAAACTATATTATCGGCACATAATATGCAATTTCTCGAATTCGATTTTCAACGATTTTGTGACGATATTTGAAACTATATTATCGACAAATAATCTGAAATTTCTCGAATTCGATTTTTTAACGATTTTGTGAAGATATTTAAAACTTTATTATCGACTCGTAATCTGAAATTTCTCGAATTCGATTTTTCAACGATTTTATGACGATATTTGAAACTACATTATCGACAAATAATCTGAAATTTGTCGAACGATTTTTCAACATTTTTGTGACGATATTTGAAATTATTTCCAAAATTTAAAAATTGGTGAAAATTTTTCTAAGTCCAACTCGTCTAGAAGTACTAAACTGCCTATTATAAGCGTTTTATTGCTAATTCCTCAACGATAAGGTATGGCATAGTGGCTAAGGTAGAGGAATACCATGCAGGAGGTAGATAGTTCAAGTCCCACGGGTGGCAGATTTTTTATAATTTTTTTTGACTTTTTCTGAAATGATCCTCTTACCGCAACATGAATAATGTGTTTAGGCATAGTTTAATGTATTAATTATGCTAATTAATGATTTTTAATTATAGAAAAAAGCTAGTAAAAGACGAAAAATCGGAATAAAAAATCGACAGAATATCAAATTCGATAAAGTGTCGCAAAAGTTCCGCATAAATCGTGAAATTATCTTTCGATATTATAGATATATTATCGATAAAATATCTTACTATAATCTCGAAATTTTTGCTAACTATAATTCGTCGATAATCTATCTATATATTGAAAGATAATTTCACGATTTATGCGGAACTAACGCGACACTTTATCGAATTCGATATTCTGTCGATTTTTTATTTCGATAATTTTTCGATTGTGCTGCTCGGGATTTAATCAATCGAAATCTTCGAATATCTAGGTTATAAGTAGATATTCTCGACATATTCTCTCTCATCTATGCTGGAAATATTATAATAAAAATACGAATAAGTACAACTTGGATCAGAAGTTGAAATACGTACGAAGCCGCAAAGTGTGAAAACGTATGTTACGAAAAAGCGATAAAAAGGCCAACTAAACCAATACGCGAACGAGCAGCGAGAAATACTTGCCAAGAGTAATGTATTCAGTAAATGACCAATTTTCACGGCTGCTTTGCTCCAGAATAGGAAACTTTTTTGCCAGCGAGATGGTACAAATCAGGAAGTAATAAAAAAGAAAATCGTTCGTTTTTTCGATGACATTTCTCGGTAAGTTTTTAATTTCGTACGGTGCAAATTTCAAATCGATTTGAAACTAGCTACTTTGTAAAGTTTTCTCCCAAACCTGTCAGCTGAATGCGAGTATGAAGCTAGGTCGTCCATTTATATAAGAGCAAAGCTCTCGGTATAAGTTTTTAAGCACATTAAAAATGGTTATGGTTTTTTTCACTCTGCGTCGTATGCTTAGGAAACAAGAACGAAAATATAAAGAACTTACGATGTGCTAATTAGATCCATTCCAACGTTGCTTTTTCTTCCGGGGATAATAATGATACGATGTACTTGGAAAATTTTTCGAATATGTTGGAGAAATTTTCGTTCGTTTTGCAACTACGAGTACAAGAGTAAAAACTTTCATATTGTGAAAGAATGTTTTGCTTTTCTTTGTCGAATTGATTTTCGATCAATCATCCGAGTATGGTGAAAGATGAAGGATGTTGTATTGGGGTTTTCTCTGCTCTGGTAATGCGTTTCTACTCATACGGAACGTTTATGTAAGAAGCGTCATATCGAGTTGTGTTCATGAAAAGGGCGAGTGGTTCACCCCTCCCCCCGGTGCCCATGTCCGATATCGCGAAGGGAATATTAAAGAGTGTACAAATTGCATCGAAGTGGCGAAAAAGTCCACTAATGGGTGAATTATCCGTCGATATGTTCAATCAAAGGGATATCGGTGCACCCTTGAGATTGCAAGTTGATGATTCTTTTTCCCTATTTGCTCGCAGCTATTTTTTGAATTATGAGCTTAAACGCCATAAATGCACGATTACATGCGGTATCGTGTATACTAAGGATTGGTAAATTGTACTCCCTTTCGATGTATGTACGTACGAGAGTGTAATCGAAGAGTGTCGGCATTTAAACGATGCACGATTTTAGTGTGGTATACACGTATCTATATTTTCTATACCTTTATGTGTAATATGAAGTTTAACAAACAACCAGAAAGCGAATACACGATTACCTTATTTAATGTAGTGTTAAAGATACTAAATAGCGATGTTCAAAATTACTTATATAAATATAGATACATTTGCCTTGAATCAAAATATTACAAGTGTGTGTGGTTTCGTGTGGAAAAAATTAATTTTTAGCCTGGTTCGAGATTGAATTTTCAATTCAGACGTTTCATTTTCCGCGAATTTGAAAAATAATTTTTTTGGGTGGTATATTTTGTTAAAAATTTGAAAAAATCAACTGTACAGCAACATTCTTTTTTTTTTTTTTTGAATATAAAAAAAGAAAAATTGTTGTTTCCACATAATTTTAAAGAACATTTTTTAAAAAATCTTAAAATTCTTTACAGAAATAATAGAATTTCCAAAAAAATTAAAACTCCTGTTTGTCAAAAAGATGTGAAAATTATGTTCAGAAAAAAAATGAATAAATAAATAAAAAACTTCATCGATACCTACCTAATTTATTTTGAAAATTCTGACTGTCAAAACACTCAAAAATCACATTTTTGTTGAAAAATAATGTAAATTATGTATGAAAAAAAAAAAAAAAAAAAAAAAAACGGAAAATAACTCTTAATGTTTTTATAACTTCAAAAAATAAATTAAAAAATTCTGATCACCTAAATATTTAGAAAATTTCAATTATTTTTTATCAGTTGGGTATTTTTTTTTTTTTTTTTTTTTTTTGAGAAATTCATTTGACATAAAATTTGAAAGTTTTGTTCGACAGAAAAATTTGAAAAATCAATTTACCTAATGGAATAATCTAAAAATTCAAAGAGCTGAAAAAATTCAAAAATATATTTTAAAAATCAATTTTTTTCTATTTTAAAGAAAACATTTTCAAATTTTACTTGACTTTTTTTGTTGAAAATTTTGATTTTTGAAGAAATTCAAAAATCATCTCTACTGAAAACGAAAATGAAGATTTTTCTATCAAAAATTTTTTATTTTCTTTCACCGAAAGATTTGAAAATTCTGTTTGCTAAAAAAAATGAAAATTTTGCTTTTCAGCCTTTAGGAAAAATTTCAAACTCGATTCAATGAAAAATTTTTAAAATTTTAATTCAACATTAGGTACTCTGAAAATTCTGATTTTGAAGAATTCAAAAATCACGTTGAAAAAATGCTTTAAAAATTTAAAAATTCTGGTTGTAAAAAAATCTGAAAATTCTCAACGTCGAATAAATTAAAAAAATTCGTTATTCATTAAAATTGAAAATTTTGCTTGTCCAAAAAAGTTTAAAACTCTATTCAATGAAAAATTTTGAAATTTTCAATTCATTATTTTTCTGAAAATTCTGACTTTTAAAAAATTTAAAAATCCATTTTGGATATTCAAAAAAAAAAAAAAATTGCTTGATAGATTTGAAATTTTTCGCGTCAAAAAATCTGAAAACTCCGAATGCGAATAAGTTAAAAAATTTGGTTTGTCGTAAAAATTGCAAATTTTCATTGAAAATTTTTTTGAAAATTTTGATTTTTTGAAGAATTTAAAAATCTTGGTAATTAAAAAAAAATTGCTTGACAAATTTGAAAATTATATTCGTCAGAAAATTTAAAAATTCTCAATATCGCGCGAATTCAAAAATTGTGAAATAATTTCGAAAGTCTCAATATACACTTATTTTAAAGGAAAAAAATAAGATTGAGGAATAAAGCGTTGAATATCATCAATAATTGCTCAAAAAAAATTCAAAGAAGTGCTGAAAAATTTAATTTGAAGGTACCATCGTATAGAAGGAAATTTGAAAAAATAATATATCTTGAAAATTAATTCAAAACAAAATTTATTTTCAGTAAATGTAGTAAAAACTTACAGATTTTTTAAAACAAAAATTGAATCAAAAAATTCTTTCATTTTTTTTTAAACGAGTGTTTTTCAGAAATCATTTTAAAATCACACAATATCCCCTCCCCATCTTAAGAGCATAAAAAACATTTAAATTTTGAAAAAAAATCTTAGAAATTGACCTGGGAAAATAAATTTTTAAAAAAAATAACAGAACTTTATCCTTTTTTTGATCACGTCGGAAAATTTTCAAGATTTTTAATTTACCAAGTATATTTTTAAATTAATTTTTCATTGTGAATTAATTTTTTTGTGTTACTTATTTTATAAAAATATTTTCAAGAAATTGAGAACAAATCTCTACTTTTGAAAAATTAAATTTTGAATAATTTTCTCATTTTGAAAAAAAATCAATCGAGGAATCAGATGCGTTAAAAATCCATCAAAAATTGTTTAAAAAAAAATAAAAGCTCTGATAAAGTTAGGTTCCAACTAATAAAATTTCGAAAATTGAGGCTTTAAGAGTCACAAAAACTGTGAAGAAAAATTTATTTTAAAAATTTTTAGAAATAAATTCAAAACGAAAAATTCATTTTAAACAACTTTTGTCAATTTTGAAAGTTTGTTCATTGTTTTATCATCGTGTAGAAATTTTTTCAAAAAGTGTGAAAAAATCCTCAGATTCTACACTGAATGCCTGCTTGACTTCTTCATTTGTGTACCCCTCCTATCGCCTCTTCTCCCTTATGAACCACTTCGAGAATTTTTTATATTATTATTATTTTAAAAGAAATCTCTACGAAGGAAAATCACCCATCGCAACAACCGCCGCTGCCTTTCTATCTCGAATTTACTCCACCCACGGTAGACGTAATCTTTCTAAAAATTCCATAGAAAAAGAAAAACGTTGAAAAAAGAAGGGTTACTTCGCGAATACCTCGCATTTGCCTACTTTCATTTAGATACCTCTCGAATACACGTTTGAACGAGGTTCAACATGAGCATTAATCAATCCAACTCTGAAGTCTGCGAACCGGTACCTGTACCGGAGCCCGATACCCAGCCCATCGAACAAATACGTTCGTCGGAGAAAACACCATCGCAAAAATACGCCGAAAATTACCAAGGCCAAGAACGCATAGCTTTCTCCAACGTTGTTATCGAATCGGACCTCGTTAGGACTGCAGCAAAAGCCGACGATCCGGTGAAAAAAGTGCTCAAGAGAACTATTCCGAATGCGACTGGTAAAATAAAAGCAAACACTTCGTATTCGTTGCGTTACGACTTTTTACGCAAAAAGGCAAATATTCCTTCGGCTATGCAGAAACATATCGATAAATTTAACAAACCTCCGTTTAGAAATAACTGGAAGCATGGCTCGTGCCATGACGAAGTAGCCGATATGTTGAAAAGGAATAAAATCATAACGAAGAAGCCGAAAATCAGACCGACAGCTCCACCTGAAGATACAGAAGAACCGGAAGATCAGTGATCGATCGAAGACTCCGGGTAAAGTTGTTTACTAAATCGTGGAATTTTTTTATCGTAAATCTAAATATGTTCTATTAATATGATTTAATTTCTAAAAAAAAATTATTTTAAAAGAATCTCCTTTTTTCGGGTTTCTACGAAATAAATAATTTCTTCATTAAAAAAAATCCCAACGAAATATATTTCATCGGGTTGGTAGTTTTTCACGAAAAAGAAATCAAACATGTTGACATAAGGAAACGAGGCCTGGAAATGCTCATTTTTTTGTCTCTCCTGTGTATGAATAAAACGCTCATTATATTTTCGACGTTTCCAATTGAGCTGACCGACTTTTTCATTCAGCTGAAAAAACCCGCATCAGAAAAAAAAGTTGTCATTTTTACGCGCAACTATATACACTCCGAGACAGCTAAGCGAATCTCGCGTATAAAAAATGAGAAAAATTTTCAAAAAATACCGCTAAAACGTGGGACGTAACCGGAAGAAAAACGTCAAGATGAAATTAATCGAAGAATTCGTATCATCGCAATGACATTGATTAAAAATACACTAAAAGTGTACTTCTCTCGTACCCCAGCCACTTCCCCATAGCACGAGTTGATGTTTCGAAAAAAAAACACAGCTCGAAAAAAAGAACTACACAGCTTCAAAGAAATTAATGACTTCCAAAAAAAAGATTTTCATTAACGTGAAAATTTACTACAACGACGTAACGCATAACTCTCGCTACTCGTCGAGCTGAGATAATTGGACTGCTTAGAAAGGAATCCTTTGCACCGTTTTGCATTGTCTGGCATTGTTTACATACAACATTTTTTGACGTCATAAATAAAATTAGCGAATTACTTTTGCTGCCGCGAAAAAAGACAAAATCGAAAGATGAGACTTGTTCTAAGCTGTGACTGCGAACAGTTCGTAGAGATTTAAAGAAAACATGACCTACTTACTTTTAAATGAAAAAAAAAAAAGTTACTAGAAACATTTTCCAATTTTTTGCAAAAATTATCAGAATTTTTAAATTTTTTCGCATAAAAAAAATTTTAATTTTATTTTTTGTCAAGTAAAATTATCATATTTTTTCTACGAGCAAATTTTTGGACTTTTTGAAAATGAAACTTTAAAAAAAAATTTCCATTGGATGAATTTTTAATTTCTTTGTAAAACAAAATTTTCAAAAATATTGTACCTATGCTGTCACATGAAATTTTCAAAATTTTACATAGAACGGAATTTTAAAAATTTTCAATTTATGACGAATCATATTTTTTATTCCTATTCAAAATTCAAAATTATTAATTTTTTTGACAAACTAAATTTTCAACTTTTTCTGTCAAACAAAAATTTTCAAAACCAAAAAAAAATTATAGAAATAAAAAATTGTTGATGAACGGAATTTAAAAAAAAAAAAAATCAAAAGGATTTTTGAATTTTTCAAACAAAATTTCCAAAAAGAAATTGTTAATTGAAATGTTCAAAAATTTCTCAATTTAACTTACCTACGTAATACACATGAAAAAATCTCAAAAAATTTTCGGCGTGATTGAAAAAAAGTGAAAACGAAATAATTAGGTACAGTAATAGAATTTTTTGGGACAGTTTTGAAGAAAAAATCACGTTTCTTACCATTTTTTCAAAAATAAATTTTGTTCAATTTTTTTCAAATTTATTTTTCAAGGTTGAAAAATTAAATTACAAAAAAACAACCCACCTAATTTTTAATTTTTTTTTTCGAAATTGAAATTTTTTGAACGAAACATTTTGCAAGATCATTTGAATTTTTTTATGCACTTAAGGTGTTTCTTTTTTGAGAGGGGTGGGGGGGTATTTACCATTATAGTGTGATTTCTCAACGGGTTTCTTCAAAATATGAAATATTTTTCATTCGATTTAAAAAATATATGTTTAGAAGATTTTTGCGAATATTTCTCGATCATTTTTTAAAATGAAGAATTATAAACTAAATTGCTACCTATCGAAAAAGACATTTTATATTTTCAAAGTTATTTCTTGAGAAATAATTGGCTTAAAAAAATTTAATAGAATTTTTTGACTTAATTTTTGTTTTAAAAAATTCGTAAGTTTTTATCACTTTGAAGATAAATTTTGTTTTAATTCATTTTAAAATATATTCTAACAGCAAAAAAATTAATGTTTTGAAGGCATGCAAATTTTAGACTTTTCTGATGAATTTTCAAAATTTCATTTTAAACTAATTCAATTTTTCAGAACTTTTTTGAAATGTTTTTGAGCAATTTTTCATGGTTTTTAACGCGTCAATCATCAATATTTTTCCCCTCTTCATAAATTTTTCAAGCGTAGAGTTGTTCATTTTTTTTTTGAAAATATTTCCAAAAAATTCAAAAAAACTCAAAAAAAGTTTCTCAAAAAATGTCTTTGATAAGATTCTGGTACATTTTCCCGAATTCGGTTTCCCGAAGTGCGAATTTCCCGAATAATTTTTTTCCCGAAAAGCCGTTTTCCCGAATCCATTTTTCACGAAAGCCTATTCCCCGAATCCACTTTCCCGAATGACTTTTTTCCCGAAGAGCAGTTTTTCCGAATGATTATTTCCATGGTGTGGTATTTGGTTGATGAGGGGAAGACATTGTTTAAATAACTCTTTCATAAATCATAAAATTCTTTTTCTCCTTGACCATCTGACTGAAGCTGAACCCCGAACTATGAAATAATTCTCAAACATCACACATCTTGAAAAAATAATAATGAAAAAACTGTAAATACCGAAAAAATATAAAAATTCATTCATTTCAGTATCTGAGTAATGAATTTTCGTGGGAAAAAAATACAAAAAAAAAAAAAAAACCAAAACCAATATTTTTATTGGATTCCATCACTGGCGAAGAGTATTTTTTTAACAGGAGAAAATGAACTACAGTACCTTAGAACACTATCATATAACATTACTTTGTAATTTGTAGATTACTTTCAATAATAAAATTAAAAAAAAAAAAATCCGAAATAATGGTGTTTCGGGAAAATGGGATTCGGGAGAAAAATTCTTCGGGAAAACACCATTCGGGAAAATCGCTCTTCGGGAAATCCCCTATTCGGGAAAGCGAATTCGGGGAATTGTCCGGGAACCCTTTGATAAATTTCAACAAATTTTCAAATAGAATTTTGAATAAAAAAATTGAAAACACATTTAAATTTAAATTTTATCAAAGCTTTGTTTGAGGTATAGGTATACTTAAGTACCTATTACCTAAAAGTAATTTTGAAGAAGAAAATTCACATTATTCCTTATTAAGTATTTTTTCAGAAATCGAATCTTAAATTTTATTTTCAGGGTAAAGGTAATAAAATTTACCACCCGAGCAGCACACTCGACAAATTATCGAAATAAAAAATCGACAGAATATCGAATTCGATAAAGTGTCGCGTTAGTTCCGCATAAATCGTGAAATTATCTTTCGATATATATATAGATAGATTATCGACGAATTGTAGTTAGCAAATATTTCGAGATTATAGTAAGATATTTTATCGATAATATATCTATAATATCGAAAGATAATTTCACGATTTAGGCGGAACTTTATCGAATTCGATATTCTGTCGATTTTTTATCGATTTTTTATTCCAATTTTTCGTCTTTTACTAGCTTTTTTCTATAATTAAAAATCATTAATTAGCATAATTAATACATTAAACTATGCCTAAACACATTATTCATGTTACGGTAAGAGGATCATTTCAGAAAAAGTCAACAAAAATTATAAAAAATCTGCCACCCGTGGGGCTTGAACCATCTACCTCCTGCATGGTAATACTCTTCCTTAACCACTATGCCATACCTTATCGTTGAGGAATTAGCAATAAAACGCTTATAATAGGCAGTTTAGTACTTCCAGACGTGTTGGACTTAGAAAAATTTTCACCAATTTGGAAATAATTTCAAATATCGTCATAAAATCGTTTAAAAATCGAATTCGAGAAATTTCAGATTACGTGTCGATAATAAAGTTTTAAATATCTTCACAAAATCGTTAAAAAATCGAATTCGAGAAATTTCCGATTATTTGTCGATAATATAGTTTCAAATATCGTCACAAAATCGTTAAAAAATCGAAATCGAGAAATTTCATATTACGTGTCGATAATATAGTTTCAAATATCTTTACAAAATCGGTAAAAAATCGGATTCGATAAGTTTAATATCATTTGTCGATAATATAGTTTCAAATGTCGTCAAAAAATCGGTAAAATATCGAAGCCGAGAAATTTCATATAATCTGTCGATAATATAGTTTTAAATACCTTTACAAAATCGTTAAAAAATCGAATTCGATAAATTTAATATTCTTTGTCGATAATGTAGTTTCAAATAACTGCACAAAATCGGTGGAAAATCGGAATCGATAAATTTAATATTCTTTGTCGATAGTATCGTTGACGAATATCGTCATAAAATCTTAATAATATCGAATTCGATAGTTTTTAGATTTTTTGCCTATGAAGTTGTACCGATAAATCTTTATAATATCGTGAGAACATCTATAGATTTTCAAACGATTTTTTATCGATACGTTACATCTTCCGATATTATCGATCGAGTGTGCCGCTCGGGCAAAACATTTTTCAAAATTTCTCTCCAGAATTAAAAAAAAAAAATCAAATTTTATTTTTTGGAATTTACTTGGATAAAAAAAATTCCAGACCTATTTTTAAGGGAGTTTTATCGTTTTATTTCTCGATAAATTTTTTTTTCTTCTTGAATGGTTTCTAAAAAAAATCTTGATTTTTTTCAGGAGAATAAGACGTATAGTCGTATACTTAAATGTATATCATTTGTTTTATCATTTGTTTTGATTTTGGCACAAATTAATAATGAAAAAAATAATGATAGGTAATAGGTAATGAAAAAAATGTTTAATTAATATCTAAAAATAATTATTTTCAAAGTGAATTTTTTTAATCGGATTCCCTCATCATTCAACTAGGTATTTTAGAACAATCAAAATTTTAAGGAATAACTGCTCAACTCTAATTTTCATTTCCATTGATTTTAATTTTTTTTTTAAATACTAACAAAGAGAGTACCTATTAGGCCAAAAACAAAGAAAAATCTGTAGGCAGTAGGCACATATCTCAAACCACAAAACCCCCTAACCTGCCTCGACTATGACTATAAAAGGTAACAAAACAAATGACGTCAATGGTTACATAGAACCTCCGGAAACTGCGGTGAAAAACGCAGTCCTACCAAAGACGTAAAAATAAAAATTTCTCTTTTGCTTGCAAATTGAAGGATGTAATTAGTTGTAAAGTTTCTTCATTACGGAATCTTGCCGGTGGTTAACCAATGCTGAGTGAAAATATGGTACGTAGGAGGCAAATGGTACAACAGAACAGTGGCAAAAAGCTTGGTCAATGTAGATTTCACAGAATAATAAATACGAATATTTACATATTTTTGTATTAGTAATTCCGGAAAGAACAGAACACCGATTAACATAATTTCTGTGCCGGTTATAAAAGCGCGATGAAGAAAATCCCATATAGTCGTATGTGCGCCTTGTAATAGTCACGACGACCTTACATTAGTTGTAAGAATTTAGTTTAGACCTTATGGCTTTCAAAGTCATCATTTTATCGTTAACTCGAACTCGTCGTATGTATCTCTTGGTTGGAACTTTTTTGCCTTTATTTCGCCTTCGGAAGAAGATCGAACAAACGAATACACGAAAGCAAATTTATTAGACGATGATGAGTTCACACTGACGATACCTTCGCTAGGTGGTCCTTTTCTTGGTCTTTTTAGGTTTACGCGATTTAGTCGTTTTACCCTCCTTGTCAGAGGGACTCGCTCCTTTGACTGGGGACTGCGCCGTTGGTTTTAATTTCTTAAGTTTGCGTAATCGTTCTATGATATCGTCGAAGCATGCTTGAGGATGAGGAATGGCCTTCCTAAACGGCGGTTTTTTGAATTTATTTAGATGCTCTTGCAAATGCGACGGTATCGAGCCTTGCTTACGATTATATTCGTAACGCAGCTTGGAACTTTTGTTCTCTTTGATGTTACCCTTGAAGGGGACCGGCTTGGCCCCGGTTCGTTGAATTTTTCGTACCTTGATGGGTCCGGAATCGACCAAAGTCAACGTGGATGGTTTAAACTCAAAGGTACGAAGACTGGCTCTGAACGGTTCGACGGATGTTTTCTCGGTGCTGGTTTGTTCCTCCAAAGACACCTGACGAGATTTACGTTTGGCCGGAGGTTTATATCCGGGACGACAGATCTGGATCGGGCACGGTCCCTGGGTCGGCTGCTTCGTCCCAGAGGAGCTCTTACCGGTCGGATCATTGGTTGGTTTTTGACGTTTGGCTGTCTTGTCTTTGTTGCGATATTTCAACAAAGGCGACCGTTCATAGCTGCATTGTGCCAAGAAGTGATGCTGATGGGAGCCGTAGTTTTGATCGACGTAGTCCGATATAGTCTTATGGAGCGTTTTCGCCGACGATCCTAAAAAATCAATTTCGTCCTTTTCGCTGAGCACGCTCAAGGTAGTCGTGGCCAGTCTGAGGTTATCGACAGATGGCATGTTGTCGAGCTGTAATTTATCCGGCGTCGATATGATCGAATTGCCGTCCAAATTCACTCGGTCTGCCAAATTATTGACAGCTTCATTGGTGGCGGGAGTTAGATTGGAAGCGTTGTCTTCCATCGATGCAAGTTGTCGAGCATGTGGCGGGTGGCAATTTCGAAACGAATGCAAGATTTTTTTTACTACGCAACTGGCGAAATGATCACGAATTATGACGAAGCCGGCGAGAAAACGCGGACGTTTATTTTTCTATGGAAAATGTCTTAATTGGCGAGGTTTTCGATCGTGGGTGTATTGGTTCTCCTCTATCGACGGGTTTAATTAAACGAGTAACTGGCCAGTTAATCAATTCTTCTCAATTCTCGAATGTATACCTGCCTATTGCCTATCTCTGTCCCTTCTTTTCAACCTCGAGGCAATCAGGCAACCGCAAAACCGAAGGAACGTGGCAAATAACTATAAAGTTTGAACGTAGGTCAAGCTGCATGTACCATGATCCCATGTAACAAGCTATGGAGCTAAGTAGAGATACGTACCTTGCTATCACAATGATTCTTTGCACAGCTCGAGGCAGAAAAGCGTTTCATTTGGTGGTAAAATAAATGTAAGTCAGAATCAGGTCTTCTTTAATACAGGATTAAATTTTGTTAGATTCTTGAACTTATACCAGACTCTTCGTAGTACTGCCTACGACGACTATACAAGCGTGCTAGCCTGCGAGAAAAGTAAGAATAATCTGCTCCTCTTTCCAACCTACCTCTCCTGCCATGACCACCCCATTGGCAATTTTAAGGATAGAAAACCAGGCTGATTTAATTTGACATAGACGCTCGTTTAATGGAACCGCTTGGCGTTGCTGTGATGATATTTGCTGGAGTAGAAGACATTAAATTTAACCTTGAGGCGATTTCAAATTCCTAGACAGTTCGTGTTTTTAAGCAATGCTCGTACAGCCCGAGAAAGTTTAAAGTCAAGTTGCACTAATTGCGCGTTGCTTAACTTTTTAATTATTGCGTCGAATTATCGTTCGAGTCTGTAAGGAGGCTTTGGTATTTTTTCTGCTTTTTTTTTCTCCCTGATTTTATCGAGAAATTAGAGTGGTAATTATACTGGCTCACGAAAAATGAAATTGACGTGAGAAATGCTGAAACGCTTTCAACTAATTTTGCCGATAGTTTTTAAAGTGTTGATAGTTTGAAATAAGGTTCTGGATTTTGATCAGAGCCTAGAAAAAAAAATCTTCACGAGAGAGCTTTTTTTTTTGTTGCAAAATTTGCCCTCCTGAGGGAAGATTTTTCGAATATCTATGATATAAATTGAGGATATTTTTTTCGTTTTTCTCCAAGTAAGTAGTCCAATGAAATGAAGAAATGAAATTGTATTTTGGGTTAGGTATGTATACTTACGTGTATATTTATTTATTTTTCTTCAAGTTTAATATTATGATTTTTTTCCTTTATTGATTAATTTATTTAATTTGAAGTTTTTTTTTTATATTATTACCCGAGCGGGGCACACTCGATCGATAATATCGGAAGATGTAACGTATCGATAAAAAATCGTTTGAAAATCTATAGATGTTCTCACGATATTATAAAGATTTATCGGTACAACTTCATAGGCAAAAAATCTAAAAACTATTGAATTCGATATTATTAAGATTTTATGACGATATTCGTCAACGATACTATCGACAAAGAATATTAAATTTATCGATTCCGATTTTCCACCGATTTTGTGCAGTTATTTGAAACTACATTATCGACAAAGAATATTAAATTTATCGAATTCGATTTTTTAACGATTTTGTAAAGATATTTAAAACTATATTATCGACAGATTATATGAAATTTCTCGGCTTCGATATTTTACCGATTTTTTGACGACATTTGAAACTATATTATCGACAAATTATATTAAATTTATCGAATCCGATTTTTTACCGATTTTGTAAAGATATTTGAAACTATATTATCGACACGTAATATGAAATTTCTCGATTTCGATTTTTTAACGATTTTGTGACGATATTTGAAACTATATTATCGACAAATAATCTGAAATTCCTCGAATTCGATTTTTCAACGATTTTGTGGCGATATTTGAAACTACATTATCGACAAATAATCTGAAATTTGTCGAACGATTTTTCAACGATTTTGTGACGATATTTGAAATTATTTCCAAATTGGTGAAAATTTTTCTAAGTCCAACACGTCTAGAAGTACTAAACTGCCTATTATAAGCGTTTTATTGCTAATTCCTCAACGATAAGGTATGGCATAGTGGTTAAGGAAGAGGATTACCATGCAGGAGGTAGAAGGTTCAAGCCCCACGGGTGGCAGATTTTTTATAATTTTTTTTGACTTTTTCTGAAATGATCCTCTTACCGTAACATGAATAATGTGTTTAGGCATAGTTTAATGTATTAATTATGCTAATTAATGAGTTTTAATTATAGAAAAAAGCTAGTAAAAGACGAAAAATCGGAATAAAAAATCGATAAAAAATCGACAGAATATCGAATTCGATAAAGTTCCGCCTAAATCGTGAAATTATCTTTCGATATTATAGATATATTATCGATAAAATATCTTACTATAATCTCGAAATATTTGCTAACTATAATTCGTCGATAATCTATCTATATATCGAAAGATAATTTCACGATTTATGCGGAACTAACGCGACACTTTATCGAATTCGATATTCTGTCGATTTTTTATTTCGATAATTTGTCGAGTGTGCTGCTCGGGTATTAATTAATGAAATTTTTAATTTAATTTCGACCCCTATCGATAAAAATGTCGACAATTTATTGGAATTTGAGAATCAACAAAGAATTATAGAATTTTAATCAAACCTTTATTAAGTATTTTTTCAAAATTACAGTTCTTTATAAATTAAAAAAAAAAAATCAAATATATAATTCAAAAAATTGATGCGACATCAAAAATTTTTCAAAATACCTGAAAATTTATTAAAAATTTCAAGGTTACCAAAATTGCATTTTTTAAAAATCAAATATTTCTTTTTCCAAATTTTGAAGCTTTTCTCACATTAAAAAATGTTTTCAATTTTTAGAAGTGTTGAAGTTTGACGAACATTAAGAAATTATTCAATTTTAAAAATTCATTAAACGTGAAAACTGCAAAATTTTGAATTTTTAATAAATTTTGATAAACTTTACCGTACGATTTTGAAAATAATTGTAATAATTGATGGCCTTTAAAAGTATTGTCAAAATATCAATTATTTTAGATATTTTGAATTCAATTTTTTTTCTATTTTTCTTGAATGGCAGGGTGTCAAATTTAAAAAAAACAACAGGGTTTTTAACCCGTTAGCAAAACTTAGGCTGGACCAAAAAAAGTAGCAGAACCATTAGACCTAGACACTCTGTTATTAGTTCCTCTGTAACGTTTTTTTTTTTTCAACTGTTATCAGGTCTCTTTCAAACGTACCCATTCATGCTGGTAGCAATTAAATTAAGAAGGTATTTTTCCCAAAACTTAAGCACTTTTTTTTCGGACTCGATAGGTACTTTTTCAATGGAGACCTATTTTAAGCAGCCTCGTCAACGTTTGGCCCGAAATCTGGCCCTAGTCTTGGAAATAGTACCGCAGTCGTATAATCCATTTTCTAAAATGTTAGTTTCTCTCGCTCTCTGGCTCTTGTAACCCTCCACTGTTTGGCTGTTTTCTTAATAAAACGAAACTGTTACCCAAATTTCATTTCAAAACTTTGCCAACTTCGTAGTCGAACTCGTACTCAGGCCTATGTACTTCGGCTACCATTTTACCACTTGTGTGTAAATTGTTTATAACGTTTGAATTTTAGACCATTAAGTCAGCCTTTGCCTTTTGTACGGTAGCTCGGAATAATTATAAAGTAACATTATCCATATGTTTGGCTCAGTTGAACGCGCTCGTTTAAACCCCACAGCTTCGTATGTATTAACACCAACACCTCTTACGCTTTTTGCACATGCATACTGCGTGAAAGTTTCTCATTTGGCGAATGTGTTTCGAAATGGAAAATGGCGAAAATTACTCTAATGATGGGCTGCAGAGTGGAGTCGATTTATGAGAAGCACTTTAGTCTCGTTTGAAAAAAAAAAAATATATATATATAGTCATGTTTAAAAAATTAGCAAAAATTCAGAAAAACTGAGACTTCATTGAAGTGAAGATGTGTGCCTTACTTTTACCTAAAAAATCAGGTTTTAGAAAATGTTTGAAAAATTAATAATTATCCTCAATAAAGTTTGTATTCTGAAAAATCGTCCGAATAAAAAATTGTTATTGGAAAAAAATGAAAAATACCTCATGAAACCTTCAATTTGAAGTAATGTTGTAAGTAAAAATAAATCCATTTAGGTAATTAATATTTTCCTATATGTGACCCTGCCCCAAGAAAGAGACCTTATGGCTAAATTTTCGATTTTGGGGTTTCGGTGGTTTCGGACACTTCAGACCTTCCTCTTTACAATGGAAGTGGTCCCAACTTTCTATCTTCAAAAATGAATGAGATGTGTACAGAAAAAGATAACATCTTATGCTTTTTATTATTACTTTTCATGAAGTTTTCGTGGCTTTTATCCCTCATAGGAATGAAACCACGTAAGCTACGGTTTTTTAAATGTGATTTTCGAATTCAGCAGGTCAAAATACCCCTATATCATTAAGTTGAAAAATTTTTGCATCACAATTTCATTTTAGTCATTTTTTTTCTCCTCACTGTGGCACCACTGATAAGGTGATGAAAAATTTCAAAAAATATTTTTTTTTATTACACTTGATGGTAGCATTGATTATTCAAAAATTCAAAATGATATCTTGCACTGAACCAGAGCTATGCACTTTTAAAACTTCAATTGATTGTTTCTGAAAAACATGATTTTAGCCATAAGGCCCCTTTCTTGGGGCAGGATCACATAATTATAGTGGGGAAATTTCAATTTCTTGAGCACTTAATGACTGAATTTAGAAAAAACAGAGAAAATGTTAATCAGAAATATAGGAAATATTAAATTCTAGATGATTGGAAAAAATTACCGATAAACTGAAAAAGTTTTATATTGGAAACAACTCCAGAATTTCGAAAAATTGGGGGAAAAAAAATAAAAATAGAACTATTGTAATATAGTGATAAGTGAGGTCCTGGAAAATGGCTCCACTAAAAAAAGACCTCAGTTGCAAAGTATGAAAAGAAACATGGAAGACCCCAAAATAAGCAAATGCTAACACAATCCACTTGGCAAACGTGTACCTAAGTAGAATAAGTTGCCTACTTCATTTTCCTTACATATGATGATAGATGTTTGTTAATTTGCCTACTCAGTTTGCCGTAAATAATTATGAAATTTCAGAATGTTTAAAAAATATTGCCTTTAGTTCAACTTGCTTTGTTGAAAAATAATCTATGTATAGTTTATTTTTATTTTTAATCTTTATTAAAATGTTTAATGAATCACCTACCAATTTTTTATTTTGTTTTCTGCTATTTTTCACTACTTTTTGAGATAATAAATTAGTGAATAAAGAATTGTGAAATTTTTTCTGCAAAAACAGATATTAATATGTATATATGAATTTTGAAAAAATAATCTTGAATGAAATCTATTGTTGAAAAACAATTCTGAAGAAATTCCTCTTTATTTATCTATGTTTTATATAGAAAAAATAGACAAAATTTTCAAATATGGACAAATTTTTACATTTTTGAAATTCAACATTGTTATCTTATCTTCAAAATTTGATGAAAATTCGAAATTTGGAAATTTTTATATTTTAATAAATTTCCTATCCAAGCTAATTTTTTTTAAAACATGTAGATAAATTGTAAAGTCACTTTGTAAAGTTTGATTAAAATTTAAAAATTGATGTAAATTGAAATTTTGATTTGTTTTTCAAGTGTGATTTTTTACTTTGCACATTTCTTTTATACGATGATTTTGATATGTTTACTTACCCAAAAATTATTGTAATTTTTAAATTCAGATGAATTTTTGAATTTTGATCAATTTCGAAAATTTTGAATGTTCAATAGTGAATCTTTGAAATCTATTAATGACTTAGGTAACTTACATATTATTTATTTGGAAAAATTTTCAAAATTTCTTAAATATATTGGAATTTTGAATTTTTAAATAAATTTTCAAAATTAGATCAATTTTTGAAAATGAATAAATGTTTGCAATTTTTAAAATTTAGTTTAATTTCATCGATGAAAATTCAAAATTTTGGTCAATTTTTGAAATTCAGGAAAATTAAAAAAAATGAAACGGCCTATTTATCTAGCTTGATTACTTTTCAAAATTTCATAAAAGTTCAAAATTGAGAAAAGATTTCTGTTTGAAAATCTTTTGTTAAATAAAAATTCAAAATTTGATACTTTTTCATGTTGATAAGTTTTTGAAATTGGATAACTTCTTTTAATGTTTGATCAATTTCTCCACATTTCAAATTAATAACTTTTTTCAAACTTGAAAAAATTTTCAAAATTTTTATATTTTTAAAGTTTGGAGAAATATTAAAATTTATTAGAATTCAGAATTATGGCAATTTAATCGATTTTTAGAATTTTAAAAATATACTTAGTTGATATTTAAAATTTTTAATACTTTCAATAATTTGGACAAAACTTGATGAAAGTTGGAATTTTGGCCTTTTAAAATTTTAAATAAATTTTTGCGATTAGATCGATTCTTAAAATTTGATTTTTACATTTAAAAAAAAATATTTTTCTTCAAAATTTAGTAAAAGTTTATTACTACCTAGATTTTTTTTTGATTTTAAAAGATTTTTGAAGTTTTATTCATTTAAAATTTGGAAAAAATTTCAATATTTAGGTAATTCAAATTATAATTTTGGTAACTTTAATTTTTTAATTAATTTTATTTGAATAATTTTTACAGTTTGGTGAATTTTTAAAATTGCATTATTCCATAGTGGACCATATTCAAAAAATCCATCACTTCATTATTTTGAATGGTCCATATCCGAAAAATTCATTCTTCCATAGTAATCCATTTTCAAATAATTTATTCTTTACAAGTGGCTTTATTCCAAAAAAATATTTCATTATTTTGATGTGGTTCATATTTTAAAAAACTATCAGTACCTAGGTATATTTTATTCTACGAGCATTTTCAATATTTTGGAGAAAATTCAAAATGTGGTAATTTTAAAATTTTAATATATGTCGTATTAATTTTTACGATTCAGCAAAATTTTCAATTTTTTTTGTCAGTTTTGATGAAAATTGGAAATTTGATACTTGTTATTCAATTTGACTTATTTTCAAAATTTCATAAAATTTTTCAACGTGATGAGTCTGTACTAAATTCCATTGATAATTTTCGATCCTTAATAAATGTTTACGTTTGAAATTAGATTAATTTTTATGATTTTAAAATTTGATTTTTTTTTTTTTGTGAAATTAGAAAATTTCCTCATCTTGAAAAAATCTTGCTTTTTGGTTTCAAGATTTAGATTTTCTTAAACACTCTACAAATATAAGTATTGCAAACATCGCATGTCACGACGAATATATCAAGAATCCACTTTTATTTCATCGTCTATCGATGCAAAATTTGTTTTACGATTATTGCAGAACAGGCGTGAGACTATAGACTGTTCGACGAAGATCAACTCGTACAAGAGACAACTCTAATGTATTCGAAATTTTCTTCGAGAGCGCGACATGGCGCCGGTTAGTTGATGCTACGAAGCGATAAAAAACTTGGAAGACCGCGATGAATTAGTAAAATACTATACTGAATTGTTGGTCGTTAGTATGGACAATACATCTTGACTAATAAAACTTGACAAATAAGTGGATAAAATGAACGCAGACTTGATAAAAAACATTAGAAAGCTTTTCTTTCTATATTTGCGTGTATTTGGAAGAATTTAGCATATCCGAGTATTAGACCCCCAGGTCGGAGGACTGCAGGGGGGAAAACTTTTTTACTAGCTGTATTCGCTTTCCGGGTTGGTAACATTTTCCGAATATACTTGAACGTTTTAGCTGCTCTGTATAAGTGGACACTTGGAACATATTTAAACGAAACAAACGAAACGGATGGTTTGAAAGCGTTAAAATCATTTTCTTTATCTTTACCTCCTTATTACTCGTACAACTCGCAACTTTCTTCATAGTCGGTATGGTTCGATACGCGATGTTTAATTCTGTCCTTTCTCCCTCCCCCTCCCCCCCCCCCCCCCAATTGATCCTATGGTAACTCCAGTGTAAAATGCAGAGAAGCGAATGTTTGGATATCGACGCGCCGTCGAGCTACGCCAACACCGAAAAGACTATCTAAAGAGTCTTTATATAAGTGTTTAATGGCAGATCGTTGATAATCTTATTTGCTAAACTCTCAGATAAAAGCTAAATCGCTTCTGAAATTGTTAAGTTTTTCCTTTTAGGCTTTTATTCTCGTTTAGATACAAGAATAATAAAGCGCACTAGAGCTGTAAACTTCCTTTAAGCATAATGCGAAGATAATGTAGTCTTTTGCACGAGTTTAATTTTTTTCTTCTCTTCGAAAAGGAAAATTCCGATACCCGGGTGAGGGTTTTTGTGAATCGCAGCCAAGCCGAGTTTACCCAGAAAATCACTCGAACGAGTTAATTTGCGAGTATGTGTATTGTACGTAGGGAAACGCGACGTGCGAGATTTCAGATCACGAAATTTTTAGGTGGAATTGAAATTCTCAAATTATATACGCCAAAATTTGCAGGGCTTTTTTCACACCCTGGGTGTGTATTTTCTGCGCTGCTGAGAACGTAGTAGTACGTGAATTAATTTATAAAATGGTGCGTTGTTTTTATGTGGAATGGTAATTTGTGTGTTTTTTCTTCATTCGACTAATTCGTTGGCGTATTATCTTTTAAATAATCCGAAAAGAATTTACGTTGTGCGAATTTTTACACGTTATTAATATAGTGATCATTTTTTTTGTGTTGCAGGTACGTTTGGCGTTTATTTCGGATAATTTTCAAGCTTGGTTGAGTAAGTAATGATGTCGAATTCGTATAATGATAAAGGAGGGATCGTGAATAATTTACAAAGATCAAAAAACCATAAAATTTGATTATTTGGGGTAATTTTTATGATATTTTCCATTTTTTTATTTTTTTATTATTTTTTTATTTGGATAGAATCGTACCTATCGAAAAATACTAGAAATTTTGCAAGACATTCTTCTTAATCTACACTTTCAAAAAAAATGTAAAAAAATTTTAAAAAACCACGCTTTTATTTAAAGTTGGTCACTTTGTAAAATGTTATTCATAGGGAAAGAGTAATGCCTTAAAAAACAAAAAATAAAATTTACTTGAATACAAAAATGTGTCATGAAAATTTTTTTTTCAAAAATTTTAATGATGAAAATCGTGGAGGGGCGTTAATCGAAAAGGTATTCGTTTGCTCCTCGCACACCCCACCACGCTTTTCATCATTAAAATTTTTGAAAAAAAAATTTTCATGACACATTTTTGTATTCAAGTAAATTTTATTTTTTATTTTTTAAGGCATTACTCTTTCCCTATGAATAACATTTTACAAAGTGACCAACTTTAAATAAAAGCGTGGTTTTTTAAAATTTTTTTACATTTTTATTTAACTCTTTTTGTCGTTGAAAATATTTTAATTTCATAGTTTTACTAGGTTCGAATGTCTATCTAAAAAAAAAAAAAAATTCAGCGGCCTCGAAAACCTACATTTCGATACCAATGTTGTGATTTTCTGAAATTTTCAAAACTGAACCCCCTCATAGGGGCTCAATTTGGGGTCGGGGGTAAATTTGAGTTCGAAAATCGAATTCAGCGACCTCAAAAACCTACATTTCGATACCAATGTTGTGAATTTTGAAATTTTCAAAATTGAACCCCCTCATAGGGGCTTAATTTGGGGTCGGGGGTAAATTTGAGTTCAAAAATCGAATTCAGCGACCTCAAAAACCAACATTTTGATATCAATATTGTGATTTTCTGAAATTTTCAAAATTGAACCCCCTCATAGGGGCTCAATTTGGGGTCGGGGTAAATTTGAGTTCGAAAATCGAATTCAGCGACCTCGAAAACCCCTAATGTGAGCACTATGTTCTTTCAATTCCAGTAAAATATTAAATGAGAGAGGATTGGTTGAAAACATACTCTTGGTTCCATGAGACATACATAGACATACATACATACATACATACCAAGTATATAAAAGCGTGGTAAAAAAATATCAAATTTTTTGGCATTTTTCAAAACTTTTGAAGTGGAATCAAGTTGAAATCCAGCAAAATTAAAAAAAAAATGAAGATGTATAAATAAAAAAACGACTTTTCAAATTTAAAGTAAATTTCTACAATTTTTAATATTTGTCAATTTAAAAAAAAAAAAAAATCTGTCACGTTTAAAAATTTATACAATTCAAAATTTACATGTATGAAACTTTTATATTCTGTAATTTTTAAATTTTAACGATTTTTTGTAATTAAATCAATTTTTGAAGATTGACGAATTTTTACAACTTTCAAAAGTCTAAAATTCACCAAAAATTTCGTACAAAATTAAAAATTTGATAGGTAATTTTGAGCTTTTTATTAAATTTTTGAATATCGATTAATTTTTACAATTTTAAAAAAATGCCGAAAAATCTAAATTTGATAACTTTCAAATTTGAATGAATTTTTGTAAATTCTTGAAATTTAGCTCAATTTTACAAAATTTGCAACTTTTTAAAATTTTTCAATTTTTTTACAAGATGATCAAAAATATACCTAATAACTATGGGAAATTTTAAACATTTAGTGATTTAAAAATAATTGAGTAAAATTTGATACAATTTATACCTAAATATTATTTTATTTCTTTGAATTTTATACAACTTCAACGTTTGAAAACTTGGAAAAAAATTCTCAAGGATAAATTGTTAAAATTTCTAAAAAATTTACCATTCTAAGAATTTGATGAGAGTTTTCAAATTTATTAAATTTTTAAAAAATGATGAAAGCTCAAAATTTTGAAAATTTTAAAAATTTGATAGTATCTTGAATTTTTAAAAATTTTATTAAATTTTGGAAATTTTACAGAAAAATTACAGTTTCAAAGTAACCTACTTTTTTCAAAACTTCCTTTTTTGAAATTTTAAAAATTTTTGCAACTTTAAGAATTTGACGATTTTTCAAATTTAGGTAAGTATTGAATCTTTTAAAACATTGATAGAAGTTCCAAATTTTGAGTAGTTTTAAAAGTTGAACAAACATCAAAATTTGGTCATTTCTGAATTTTAATAATTTTTTGAAATTTTTGATGAGAAAATTCAACAATTGGAAATCATATCAATTTTTAAAAAAATAAATCCAAGATTTTCCACAATTTTCACAATTTTAGAAGTTAGAGGATTTTTAAAATTAATTGAATCTTTAGGATTTCGAAAATTGTATAAAATTGATAAAAGTTCAAAATTTAGTAATGCTTTAATTTTTTGGAATTTTTGAAATTTGACGAAGATTTGACGATTCAAAATTCAGCCAAATAATTAATTTTTTGAAGATTTTTACGATTTCAAAATTTCGACAGTTTTTCAAATTTAGTGAAATCTTTACGATTTTAGAAATTTAAAAAAAAAAATATTTTAAAAGTCAAAAATTGGGAAAATGTGTAGAATTTCGAAATTTGGTCTTCTTCTATATTTCAATATTTTTTTTTAGTTTGATCAGTTTTCAAAATTACAGGTAGATTTTTACCATTTTCATCTTGAAAATTTGGGAAATTTAAAAATTTGATAAAACATTCTTAGTTTTTGTGCACAATTTCACCTACAACTTTTTAATTTTTTCAAGTTCTCAAACTTTAAAAAAAAATCTACCATTTTATTTTTCAAATTTTTCAATTGTTATCTTTTGATTTTATTTTATTTTTGGTAAATACTTTTCAAATGTTTTGATCCGTCATGGAAGTAATATTTATTGGAAGCTTGATAAATTTCTAATTTTTTGAAATAAGTAAGTGTTTTTTGGTTGTTAAACTGTTTATTTTATTTTTTCCTCCTCTAAATTATTTATTAAAATTTTGTATAACCTGATTTTCATGTTTTAAATTATTAGATTAATAATTACTGATGCCTTCAGATGTATTGCAATACTTTACTTCCACTTTTGCAATTTTTCTTTTTGATTTTATGTTTTTTTTTATTAATATTCTTAATTTTCAATTTTATAATTTTATAGTTTTTGAATTTTTTGATTTTCCAATTTTTCTAAATTTGAGATAGGTAGGTAATAATAGGTATACAATTTTATACACGACCCCCTCGCCATTTCATGTCGTAGGTGGAATAAATGCACACCCCGGAGAATGACTTTACGTATCACAATAACGCAAAACTGTGTTGAAAGTCTCACCTCTCGTTTTCAATAGGTACAAGGTACAACTTTGATTTCCTTGTTCGGCCTACATTTCGTCTCTTCTTTTAGTTTCATTAATTTCGAAAACTTTTCTCATTAAATAATTTAAAAAATTCCACAGAACAAAAGACACCTTGCGCTTTTCAAAGCGAGTATTTTAATTATTCATGTTAATCGTCTACTTCGTCTCGAATTAACTTTTTTCATCTTAGATAATGAGCTTTCCTTATAATTTCATAACAAATTGTTTATTCACGTTGACTCGACGATGCTTTGTTGTTTTTTTTTTTGCATCTCTACATGAGAAGCAAAAAATGTCGAAAAATGTATGTTAAAAAAAATACACGACTATGACTCCGATTCAATTTTTTTTTGCTCTGGCATAGGCTTATCTCGAATTCACAAATGCGGTTACAGAAATCCAGGTGAAAATTTTCTATATCGTATCAAAATTCAATTAATAAAAGCCCTCATTACTTTAATGTGTTCAAAGTTTCCAACATTTACAAACCCGCATAAAACTTTAGAGCTCAATTATTGCGTAAAATGCCGAGACTACGTATATATGTTTGAAACTTGGATAGAAATCTTATTCTCGCGCCATCTCTGTCGGTTTTCTTTGACATAACTAGAGCTCTGTTTGCAAAAGCGTATTAAAAGATAATACGTTATCGAAGAATATTCATCTCAGGAGACAGAATCATTTGATACCAATTAACTCAACTAAGTATTTCTTCGTCGAGTGTAGGTATTTAAAAATTCGAAATATTAAATTAGTTAATTAAAATTCAAATAAAGATAAATTTTCATAGATTCGGTATTCTGCAATTCCAAAACTTGGTAGGGTGAAATGATCAAAATAAGTATATTCTGGTAGGGGAGTGGAGAGCACTATTTGAGATTTGGATATACAGGGTGTTTCATAACTGACTGAATTCCTTCCACCGAGTGAATAGGCAACCCATAAGGAACAAAAAAAGGTATGATATAAACATGTTGCCTATCTTGAAAATTGAAGGGGCAAAGGAAGATTGAATTGAGAAAAAATTATTTCTGAATGAGCCAATGAATAGTACTTACTGAAAAATGAACTTTTTTTGTTCTGGACATTTTTTTGCCGTTCTTTGAAAATGAAGCCAAAAGAGAGCTTTAAACTGAAAAAACAGGTTTTTTAATTTTCAAAGCTCTGTAACTCCTTCATTTTCGAAGATAGGCAAATTCATCACATAACTTTTTTGGCTTAGGTACCTCAAAAAGTTTTACCTCTTTCATGCATCATCTTGACGAAACTTTGCAATTTTTATGTCTTATTCGTACCTATTGATCATTTGAGCTTCAAAATTATGAGTGCACAACTGCACATCATTGGAAAATGAAAACAGAAAAATTTGTCAAGATGTTACATGAGACAAGTGTAACTCTTTGAGATATTCAAAAAAGTTATGTGATGAATTTTCCTATTGCCAAAAATTAAGGAGCTACATAGCTTTGAAAATTGAAAAACCTGTTTTTTTCAAAGTTTAAAGTTCTCTTGTGCCTTCATTTTCAAAGATAGGCAAAAAATGTCTGTAAAAAAAGAAGTAGGTATATTTTTTTAGTACTATTCATTAGCCCACTCAGAAATTATTTTTTCTCAATTTAATTTTCCCTTGTACCTTCAATTTTCAAGATAGACAGCATGCTTATATGACCGGTTTTGTTCCTTATAGGCTGCCTATTCGCCCGGTGGAAGGGACTATGTCAGCTATGAAACATCCTGTATAACTTTATGTCCGCTTGGGCCTATCTTTGTAAATTAACGTATCAAAATCCTATACTTGGTTCACAAAATTCTCGTACTGAAAGGGAGGGAATCACTCAATTTTTCAATTCTCTCAAATTCCACCCTACACACACTGCTCTGTGTCATACATAGGAGTATAAAAATAACAACCAAGCCCACTCGTACGTAGTACCTAATTCATCATTAAACCCTCGTACTACTTCATACGATGGAAAAGATTGGTGACACAAGAGAGAGGATGGGAGGAATGAGATGAAAAAGGCAACGATCCCACGTTGTGGCATCATCAACATTAACAACGAAGGGTAAAAAATACACGCCAATTGAAGAAGACAACCGTTAGGCGTTTGTTAAGAGTGTTAACAACTTGGAAAGAAAGTACGATGAGTATACCGTATACAAACCTAACAACTTTTAGCAGCCGAGTTAACAAGAACAGTATCATTGTTAGGTTAGTTCTTTATTTGGTAAAGCGACTGCAGCGGTGGCGCCGGGCGCAGCGCACTGATCCAAATTTAAGCCATAGTCTTTTTTCCTCACCGCCTGACTTGTCGCTTTGTTACAACGGCGGCGACGAATGGAAGGAAAGATGGTGAAGTTATTACACGAAACGTGATAGTGTGCAGTTGAGTATAGTAATTCCAAGTTAAATTAATTAGAGCGGAAGTTAGTGTCTGGGCTGAAAGGGATGTTGAACCATGCTTCAATATTGTTGCTATATATGGTAGAAAATACCACTATAAATACTACATACGAGCTCTGAAGCTCACTCGCGACTCGGTACAGAGAGTATCATACGTGTACGTACAATGTATGGGTGTAGCTATAGAACTTTTGCTATTGCTTTTGGTGTCAGATTTTCTAAACGTTTAGCTTCTTTGAGCGAGGCGAACGTATTTGAAGAGTTTTCTACTTTTATTAACATACCGCAGCGAATATTGTGATAATTAACAACACCCAAGGGTGTATTTTTCATCAAAGAAATTATCACTGTGTCTTCTTCTTTGTGGGTTTCAAAGTCTCTATGTTATTTCATCGATTGTATTAATTGTAGGTAATTCCTACAAGAAAAGTGATGCTTTTTCAGCCTTATTTTTTTCGGTTTTAAATCTTATTCAACGTGTGGGAATAATGCTTGAAATACAATTAACAGAATTAGGTGAATAAGTACTAAAGGCATTTCAAAGCCATTTTTAGGTAAGGTGGTGTGACAAAAAAAATATATATACAAGAGATGCCAAGGCGATTTAAAAAAAAATGAAATGAAGCGGCTGGAAGGTCTGAACTGTCAAAAGGCAAATTTTAGTCTGTCTCCAAATCCACATGCTACAGAAAAAACTTCTAGGTTACTTTGAAGGATCTATGAATAGTCAATAGCAATGAAACAAACTCGAATTTTATTGGGGCGAAAGAAAGCAGGAAGGGTCAGGAAGGTGTAAACCTCTAAAATGAACATTTAGGACACTCAATAACAATACATGCCAAAGAACGACTTCCTAGATCAATTTGGGTGGTTTGTAGTCATGGCAGAACATTGAAAACACCGAAAAACAGCTTTGAAATAGAGTTTTTTTTTTTTTTTTTCATGAAGGAAGAGGGCCAAAAGGAGTTGCAAAGTCTAAACCTCCAAAGGTAAATCTAGGATGATCCTAATTCAATCTTCATGTCGAACAGCAACCTCCTAGGTCAATTTGGATGGTCTGCAGCCATGACACTAAATTTAAAATAGTGAAAAATATCTTTAAGGTTTCATTTACTCGTATGAAGTCTGCTACTCCTCGCCTCGTCAAAAATTTGACATTCCTGAATTTTAATCCAAGGTCATCTCTAATTCTGGGTCATTCAGTGTTGACCTTGGGTCTTGCTGTGATTCCACTCAAAAAAAAATTACCAGCATTTTTTACCACGCTTTTATATACTTGGTATGTATGTATGTATATATGTATGTCTCATGGAACCAAGAGTATGTTTTCGACCAATCCTCTCTCATTTAATATTTTACTGGAATTGAAAGAACATAGTGCTCACATTAGGGGTTTTCGAGGTCGCTGAATTCGATTTTCGAACTCAAATTTACCCCCGACCCCAAATTGAGCCCCTATGAAGGGGGTCAATTTTGAAAATTTCAGAAAATCACAACATTGGTATCGAAATGTAGGTTTTCGAGGTCGCTGAATTCGATTTTCGAACTCAAATTTACCCCCGACCCCAAATTGAGCCCCTATGAGGGGGTTTAATTTTGAAAATTTCAGAAAATCACAACATTGGTATCGAAATGTAGGTTTTCGAGGTCGCTGAATTCGATTTTCGGACTTAAATTTACTCTTGACCCCAAATTGAGCCCCTATGAGGGGGTTCCATTTTGAAAATTTCAAAATTCACAACATTGATATCAAAATGTTGGTTTTCGAGGTAACTGAATTCGATTTTCGAACTCAAATTTACCCCCGATCCCAAATTGAGCCCCTATGAGGGAGTTCAGTTTTGAAAATTTCAGAAAATCACAACATTGGTATCGAAATGTAGGTTTTCGAGGCCGCTGAATTCGATTTTCGGACTTAAATTTACCCTTGGCCCCAAATTGGACCCCTATGAGGGGGTTCCATTTTGAAAATTTCAAAATTCACAACATTGATATCAAAATGTTGGTTTTCGAGGAGTAAAACTATGAAATTAAAATATTTTCAATGACAACAACGACAAAAAGAGTTAAATAAAAATGTAAAAAATTTTTAAAAAACCACGCTTTTATTTAAAGTTGGTCACTTTGTAAAATGTTATTCATAGGGAAAGAGTAATGCCTTAAAAAACAAAAAATAAAATTTACTTGAATACAAAAATGTGTCATGAAAATTTTTTTTTCAAAAATTTTAATGATGAAAAGCGTGGTGGGGTGTGCGAGGAGCAAACGAATACCTTTTCGATTAACGCCCCACCACGATTTTCATCATTAAAATTTTTGAAAAAAAAATTTTCATGACACATTTTTGTATTCAAGTAAATTTTATTTTTTGTTTTTTAAGGCATTACTCTTTCCCTATGAATAACATTTTACAAAGTGACCAACTTTAAATAAAAGCGTGGTTTTTTAAAAATTTTTTACATTTTTTTTTGTCATGATGAAAGTAAGAAAACCGCCGTTTTTCCTTATGTCCCCCGAGGCGAATTTTTGAGGGGCATTTTTGTTTTTGCACAATTCTGAGATTTTCTGTTATAATACCCAAGTTTGGTGAGCTGTATTATTGAGATTGGTACTAGATATGGAAAATTTATAAACGAGGTTTTAAAGAGCATTGGAAAACGATTTAGAATCACTATTGAAAATTTTAAAGTGAGCCTTTTGAAGAAATCTCAACTTTTGAAAACACAGAATTCCAGGGACCTCCACAAAAAAATCTAAGAAAATTCCTTTGTAAGAGAAATTACTACCTACATATATTACATTCGTATAATGATGATTTTTCGTGGTGAAATTCTCAAACTCCTGGGGAAACCAACTTTCCAAAATTTTAGTCCAGTTCAAAAAAAATTTCAAATTGAGTGACATATTGTTTGTTACACTTTCGATAATACCTTGTTCCAATATCATTTTGTTTTTTTGATAGGGCTTTTCTACCTCCCTCCCTCGCCCAAAAATAGTACCTACCTCAAATGAAAAAAATTGTTGAAATCAAAAAAATAGTGTTTCATATCGTTTGTAATATTTTCGATAGATCTGAGTTCGAATATAGCCTTATTTTCTTGATTGGAGCCTCCTCAAGCCCCCACCCCTAAAATTTTGAAAAAGAATAGAAGAAGGGAGTGGAGCTAGGGGCCCTCAAAGTAGGGTCACTTTAGAAAAAAACGCAGTTTTTTGCCACTTTTAGGTAGTGCCACCGACATGGTACCTCGGTCACAGCCCTAGAAAAGTGCAATTTGAGTTTCTATACCTCACCAGACCATTGACCTTCAAATTTGATATCGATTTTCTCACCCTACCAGGGGGTTGAAAAGTTGCAGATCGCTAAAAAATCGAGAATTTCGAATTACAAAAAATGGAAATAACTTCTGCTTGGTACCAAAACTGGACCCAAATGGCTCTATTGATGCAAAAAAATTATTTCGATAGAAAAAGTTGAAAAAATTTCATAGCAGGATTGCCAACTTTTGATTTTTATAAAACATCAGTAGTATATGGGTCACTACAGCACACTTGCCCGTGTGCCTAGTGACTTTCCCGCGTAGCGTGGTGGGAATTCGCTACCTCTCGGGCTAACTGATGTCCATATACGTAAAAATATTTACAAGTCCCTAACTTTTTTTTTTTTTTTTTTTTTTTTTTTAGAAACATAAAATATTTTTTAAATTTTTTTTTTTAGAAACATAATAATTTTTTTAAAAACTTTTTTTTTTTTTTTCAGTACCTTACTTATAAAATATTTTTTTTTTTTTTTTTTTTTTAGAAACTTATAAAATAATTTTTTTAAAAACTTTTTTTTTTTTCAATATTTTTTTTTTAGAAACTTATAAAATATTTTTTTTTTTTTTTTTTTAGGTAACTTATAAAATTTTTTTTTTCTAATTTTTTTTTTTTTTTCAAACAAAACTTTTTTTTTTTAAAAACTTTTTTTTTTTTTTTCAAACAAAATTATTTTTTTAAACATAAAATATTTTTTTTAAAACTTATAAAATATATTTTTTTTTAACATAAATTTTTTTTTTTTTCAGTAGCTAACTTATATAAAATATTTACAACTACCTAACATATAAAATAATTTCGAAAAGTATTTTTACAAAGGACAGATAGCAATGAGTATAGCTTTGTTGTTTATGCCATTATACTGGAGTTGTAACTTGGATGCTTGTAAATTCCAACTCTCCAATTTCTCATCACTATCAAATAATTTAACAAACCTATTTGGTAAATTGAACTTGTAATCGTCAGTGGTGACTACGATAGTAGTACCAAATTTAGTTTGGTAGCGTGAGAATTGTTTAATGTTGAATTTTGTACCAACTGCGAAATCGTTAAATTTCATAAAAGGTAGACGTTGTTTCTGTTCGCCAAGTTGGTTAAATTGGTTAAGTAAAGCATCCATCTTCAACGAATGCTCAAGCTCAAGTGAAGATATGCTCGAGGAGGACTTCCTTATATAAATTTTCAAAGTGGTGGGGATTTAAAAAAATACACAATCACACGATATTTTCCTTAACCCATATAATACACAAGCCCTTCAAAAATACAAAAACCACGCTAACTTATAAAAAAAAATTTTTTTTTTTTAGAGACTTAATATATTTTTTCAACTTACAAAATATTTTTCAAAAATTTTATCATTGATGTTTCCACCAATCATATGCTACACTACATAGAGCATCAAAAATACAGAACTTGCTGTTAACATTTTCACGTATCAATTGATCTAATTTGATTGGGTCGTCTTTGTAGAGAAAAACATGAATCTCATCTACAAGAATGTAATCCTGAATTTGATCAGCATCAGCTTCATGGGCTTCACAACAAATTGTTGGGTTGTCCAAAACAAGCTGTTTTTTATCCTCGACCTTCTTTAAAACAACCTCTTTGTCCACATATTCATATTCAAAATCGTTTTCTGGAGATTCCACTAAATCAAGCAAATAAGTGAGTGTGGTCTTATCCTTCTCAGACATATTTAAAACATCGACAAAACAATTCCACCAATAAGTTGTACCATCAATAACGCCTGTATATGACACATTTAACACAATATTATTGTATTTTTTTAATAACCGACCCTCGAATTCAGATAACAGTTGTTGAGTATCAAAAAAATTATCGATGGTCACTAAACCTACAATTTCCTTTAAAATGGTTTCCATATTAAGCATTTGAGGACATTCACGATACCGAGGATGATACTTCTTTTCGAAGATTCTCTCGTAAATAGGATCCCACAAATGAGTTGTATCATCAAAAACATCATCGGTAGGTGACTGATTCAGCGCAGTATTGCCATGTACTTTTTTTGATAAATGGCCTTTGAATTGGGATAACAGTTGTCGAGCATCAAAAAAATTCATAACAGACACTACATCTTCAAATTTTTTAAAAATGGCTTCCATGTTAAACAACTGAGGATGATACTTCTTCTCATAAGCGTCCATGGTATCCAACTGATGACAATGTAGACATGTAAATCTATTTATACACAATTTCTACCAAGTGGGCGTCAACAAATCAGCTTCCCAAATATGATCAATACCTTGAGTGATGATTTTACGAGTAGGAAATTTTTTAATCACAGCTTTGTGTAATTCACGAGCCAAATCCATATTTTTTCAAACAAAAAAAAAACTATGTTGAATAGGTATCATTTATACGCGTAGATTTTTTAAAAATATTAAGCATAAATGACCGCAAATAACCTCGTCAATTTTTTGATGTTGATCATAATTATATGAAATGACACAATTTTTACCTACATACTTGATAAACTCAGCAGGAGGTGCAACACCGAAAAGAGTCATAATAGCACCGTTCTTACAATAGGCTACCCAAGGTGTCCCTATACACAAACTCGCATCCAGTTTCTCTATACCTGACTCGTTTTTAACCACTTACAAGGGTGGCCCATCTCGCATTATGTTCTAAAGAATTCGATACTGAGAGAGAGAGATCTTATTCAATTTGTCACCAATTAGAAAGGTCATTTAAAAAAATACACATTGAAATTCGTATGTACTAATTTAGGAAAGGTTCACATCAAAACAGTAATATTTTTAGATTACCTACTTGGAAAAAATATTCTATTCAAGTGTCTCATATTTTCAATTTTATAAGAAAAATATCTAATTTAGAAAAAATATTGTTAACTTGGAAATAGTGATGAGTTAAATTTTAAAAACCACTTCAATATTTTTTGTAAAAAAAAAAAAAGTATAAGTTTCTATGCTAAAATATTGTTAACTTGGAAATAGTGATGAGTTAAATTTTAAAAACCACTTCAATATTTTTTGTAAAAAAAAAAAAAAGTATAAGTTTCTATGCTAAAATATTGTTAACTTGGAAATAGTGATGAGTTAAATTTTAAAAACCACTTCAATATTTTTTGTAAAAAAAGTATGAGTTTCTATGCTGTATCTCACATAAAACCATTTCAATTTTTTTTTGTAAAAAAAAAAAAAAAAAAAACGTATTTCTATGCTGTATATCGGGTCAAAACCATTTCAATTTTTTTTGTAAAAAAAATACGTGTTTCAGGGTTGTAACAGGGTAGTTTCGCATAAAACCATCTCTATATTTTTTGTAAAAAAGTATGCGTTTCTATGCTAAGACTAGAGTAAAATCATATCAACATTTTTTCTTGTAAAAAATACGAGTTTCTATGTAGGTAGGTTTGCATAAGTCCATTTCAATATTTTTTTTGTAAGAAAATACATGTTCCTGGGTTGTAACAGGGTAGTTTCGCATAAAACCATCTCTATATTTTTTGTAAAAAAGTATGTGTTTCTATGCTAAGACTAGAGTAAAATCATATCAACATTTTTTCTTGTAAAAAATACGAGTTTCTATGTAGGTAGGTTTGCATAAGTCCATTTCAAATTTTTATGTAAAAAAAAAATGCGTATTTCTATGCTGTAACTCACATCAAAACAGTTTCAATTTTTTTTATTGTAAGAAAATACGTATTTCTATGCTGAGACTCCCGTAAAACCATTTCAATATTTTTTTGTAAGAAAATACATGTTCCTGGGTTGTAACAGGGTAGTTTCTCATAAAACCATCTCTATATTTTTTGTAAAAAAGTATGCGTTTCTATGCTAAGACTAGAGTAAAATCATATCAACATTTCTTTCTTGTAAAAAATACGAGTTTCTATGTAGGTAGGTTTGCATAAGTCCATTTCAATATTTTTTTTGTAAGAAAATACATGTTCCTGGGTTGTAACAGGGTAGTTTCGCATAAAACCATCTCTATATTTTTTGTAAAAAAGTATGCGTTTCTATGCTAAGACTAGAGTAAAATCATATCAACATTTTTTCTTGTAAAAAATACGAGTTTCTATGTAGGTAGGTTTGCATAAGTCCATTTCAATATTTTTTTTTGTAAGAAAATACATGTTCCTGGGTTGTAACAGGGTAGTTTCGCATAAAACCATCTCTATATTTTTTGTAAAAAAAGTATGCGTTTCTATGCTAAGACTAGAGTAAAATCATATCAACATTTTTTCTTGTAAAAAATACGAGTTTCTATGTAGGTAGGTTTGCATAAGTCCATTTCAATATTTTTTTTGTAAGAAAATACATGTTCCTGGGTTGTAACAGGGTAGTTTCGCATAAAACCATCTCTATATTTTTTGTAAAAAATTATGCGTTTCTATGCTAAGACTAGAGTAAAATCATATCAACATTTTTTCTTGTAAAAAATACGAGTTTCTATGTAGGTAGGTTTGCATTAGTCCATTTCAATATTTTTTTTGTAAGAAAATACATGTTCCTGGGTTGTAACAGGGTAGTTTCGCATAAAACCATCTCTATATTTTTTGTAAAAAAAGTATGCGTTTCTATGCTAAGACTAGAGTAAAATCATATCAACATTTTTTCTTGTAAAAAATACGAGTTTCTATGTAGGTAGGTTTGCATAAGTCCATTTCAATATTTTTTTTGTAAGAAAATACATGTTCCTGGGTTGTAACAGGGTAGTTTCGCATAAAACCATCTCTATATTTTTTGTAAAAAAGTATGTGTTTCTATGCTAAGACTAGAGTAAAATCATATCAACATTTTTTCTTGTAAAAAATACGAGTTTCTATGTAGGTAGGTTTGCATTAGTCCATTTCAATATTTTTTTTGTAAGAAAATACATGTTCCTGGGTTGTAACAGGGTAGTTTCGCATAAAACCATCTTTATATTTTTTGTAAAAAAAGTATGCGTTTCTATGCTGTATAGTGTAGGGTAGTTTCACATAAAACCATCTCTATATTTTTTGTAAAAAAGTATGCGTTTCTATGCTAAGACTAGAGTAAAATCATATCAACATTTTTTCTTGTAAAAAATACGAGTTTCTATGTAGGTAGGTTTGCATAAGTCCATTTCAAATTTTTATGTAAAAAAAAAATGCGTATTTCTATGCTGTAACTCACATCAAAACAGTTTCAATTTTTTTTATTGTAAGAAAATACGTATTTCTATGCTGAGACTCCCGTAAAACCATTTCAATATTTTTTTGTAAGAAAATACATGTTCCTGGGTTGTAACAGGGTAGTTTCTCATAAAACCATCTCTATATTTTTTGTAAAAAAGTATGCGTTTCTATGCTAAGACTAGAGTAAAATCATATCAACATTTCTTTCTTGTAAAAAATACGAGTTTCTATGTAGGTAGGTTTGCATAAGTCCATTTCAATATTTTTTTGTAAGAAAATACATGTTCCTGGGTTGTAACAGGGTAGTTTTGCATAAAACCATCTCTATATTTTTTGTAAAAAAGTATGCGTTTCTATGCTAAGACTAGAGTAAAATCATATCAACATTTTTTCTTGTAAAAAATACGAGTTTCTATGTAGGTAGGTTTGCATAAGTCCATTTCAAATTTTTATGTAAAAAAAAATGCGTATTTCTATGCTGCAACTCACATCAAAACAGTTTCAATTTTTTTTATTGTAAGAAAATACGTATTTCTATGCTGAGACTCCCGTAAAACCATTTCAATATTTTTTTGTAAGAAAATACATGTTCCTGGGTTGTAACAGGGTAGTTTCTCATAAAACCATCTCTATATTTTTTGTAAAAAAGTATGCGTTTCTATGCTAAGACTAGAGTAAAATCATATCAACATTTCTTTCTTGTAAAAAATACGAGTTTCTATGTAGGTAGGTTTGCATAAGTCCATTTCAATATTTTTTTTGTAAGAAAATACATGTTCCTGGGTTGTAACAGGGTAGTTTCGCATAAAACCATCTCTATATTTTTTGTAAAAAAGTATGTGTTTCTATGCTAAGACTAGAGTAAAATCATATCAACATTTTTTCTTGTAAAAAATACGAGTTTCTATGTAGGTAGGTTTGCATTAGTCCATTTCAATATTTTTTTTTGTAAGAAAATATATGTTCCTGGGTTGTAACAGGGTAGTTTCGCATAAAACCATCTCAATTTTTTTGTAAAAAAAATACGTATTTCTATGTTGTATATCGTGTCAAAAACATTTCAAATGTTTTTTGTAAAAAAAATACGTATTTCTATGTTGTATATCGCGTCAAAAACATTTCAAATTTTTTTGTAAAAAAAAAGTATGAGTTTCTATGCTGTATATCATGTCAAAACCGTTTCAATGTTTTTTTTGTAAGAAAATACGTATTTCTATGCTGTAACTGGGTAGACTTCCCTAAAACCGTTTCAATGTTTTTTTTTGTAAGAAAATACGTATTTCTCGCGTCAAAACAAACAAAAATGCACACATTCCTTAGAAGGGATAGACACAACAAACGAGAGCAGGTATAAATCTTACACCGTCTACTTCCGAGCTACTGTACATGTGTTCGGATATGCGCACATTCCTTTGAAAGAGGGTGGCGAACTGGTCCAGATAAAAACATTACGAATTTTAACTCATTTTATACTAAAAGGGGCGGAGCTTACAGCAGTGACCTAACCAAAAAAGTATAAATAGAGGTGCCGGTGACCTAGAATCTTGTTGCATTTGTGACTCTCGTGCCGACAGGATCTCCTGCTCTACACGTCTATCCTAACAAATAATACAACTCACGAAATATACCTGCTATTTTGTATTGTATCTTTTTGCGATGGCTAGTTTTACAAATGGTTTTATAAACAGTCCTTTTAAGGGCTATAGTGTGAAGGTGTTAAGAGATGTTGCGAAAGAAAAAAGAGTGAAAGGAGCGTGGAAGTTGAAAAAAGCGGAACTGGTCGCAGCGTTGGAAGGTTTAAATGTACGAGTAGAAGATATACCGCAGCCGCAGCCTACTGTAAATATAACAATAAACGATGCGGAGGCGGGAGAGGTAGATTTTTCTAAGGTAAAAGTTGGCGTTTTACGCCAGCTAGCGCGTACGTTAAAAATTAAGTATTATTATAAGTTAAGTAAAGGTGATTTAATCGCCGCATTAAATAATAAGAAAAATATTCTAAGTAATAATAAGTCAGTAGTTGAGCCTAGTTCAACTTTAATTAATACTAATAATAATGATACTGTTTGTGATGTTATTATTGAACCTAGTTCAATTGATGAGACGATTGAAGCTGTCGTACGTGGTTATAATGACGAAGCTGAAGTCGACGAAATTAATCTTAGTCAAAATATTTCTAAGGCAGTAGAGTCTAGCTCTACTGAAAATAATTTAAATATTTCTAAACCAGTGGAGTCTAACTCTACTGAGAATAATTTAAATATTTCTAAGTCAGTTCAGCCTAGCTGCACTAAAGATATTTTAAGTGAAGCTATGCGTGTAATTTACGAATCAGACGATGATGTTTTTGTAACTCCGTCTCCTGCTGTTAAACCTAAGTCTAGTGTATCAAATAAGTTAACTTTGAAAGAATTAAGAATTAAGGCTAAGAATTTAAATATTAAGTATTATTATAAGTTGAATAAGAGTGATTTGATCACTATAATTAAACGATATGAAGAAGAACATGTCGATTTTAAAGTAACTGAGAAGCAGAAATTTAAAAATGACATTTTTGATAGGGAAATTAAACCTTGGTTCAAACACCCGCAATTTGAAAAAGTAACACCTTCGACTTCTCATTTGAAAAATGAACCCACTTCTTACCGTCACACTATTTCCGAAATTTTAAATGAGCCACCAGTTGAAGAAATTTTAAACGAAATGACGAATTTATTACCACCCATGTTGACTCCACTACCTGTTGATGAAGAAATTATTCCAATTTCCGAAGTTGGAATTCAAGAAGTCATCCAAGGAATTATCAACGCGAAGCCTGAATGTGAAGAAATTATTCCAATTTCCGAAGCTGGAATTCAAGAAGCCAATGACTTAGCCATCCAAGGAATTATCAACGCAAAGCCTGAATGTGAAGAAATTATGCCAATTTCCGAAGCTGTTATTCAAGAAGCCAACGACTTAGCCATCCAAGGAATTATCGACGCAAAGCCGGTTAGTGACAACGATGATGCTGAGGTATGTGAATTTTGGAATGAAATTATTAATAATGCGGATACTGTAAATTTTAACGAACTTGACCAAATACTCGGTCCATGTCAAGACTTTAATTTTAACGAAGTTGATCTTGAAATTACTGACAAAAATTTATTAAGTGAATTAATGCATGTCCCTGAAAATCCGTTAGAAAAACGTACTTTGGTTCAAAATTTAATGACCACTCACGATGAAATTATAATAGAAGCTAAAAATGTGGCAGAGGAAATGGAAAAAAATGATATTGAGCAATACATCGAAAGGAAGCCGACCCGACCTACACCTATCGATAAATATCATAAAAAATCTGACCGAAAATCGTTTCCCTATTTAGTACCTAAGATTATTGTAACGCCACCCTCCCCTGTACATGAACCTGGTTATATAAACTGCGGCACGGTCAAAGTAGACGAAAACGACCCTTTTATTAGTCAACTTTTGATGTCTTCCGCTCAAAGTCAAAATACCAAAGTTGATGATGATTTTACTGCTAAATTAATGGAATTTTATTATAATAAATTTTTTGACGAGTCTGAAAATAATTTTGTTACTGAATTGCAAAATATTGTAAAAGTACCCGTCGATGAAAATAATTTTCTTGATGTACTTTACTCTGCTGAAAATCAAGCAGAAAAAAAGAAAATTGCTTTGAAATTTATTCAGGAAATTGAAAATTTGAAAAAAGATTTGGAATTGTCTTCTGACTCAGACTCTGATGATTGTAACTCTGACTGTTCGTGTAATACTTGTGATTGTTCTCGTACGGATTCTCATACTGATGACTCAGACTCGGACTCGGATAGCTCAGACTCGGACTCTGACTCTGACCCTGACTCTGACTCGGACTCGGATAGCTCCGACTCTGACTCGGACTCTGACTCTTCTAATAGCGACTCTGATAGCTCGGACTCTGACTCTTCTAATAGCGACTCTGATAGCTCGGACTCGGACTCCGACAGCTCCGACTCGGACTCAGACTCGGACTCGGACAGCTCCGACTCGGATTCGGACAGTTCGGACTCTTCTTCTTCTAATAACGGCTCGGACTCTGATAGTTCTGACTCTTCTAATAATGACTCGTATTCTATTTCTTCTGCTTCCGACTATGAATTTTTAGATAGTCAACCTGTGTATATTGGCGGTGGAACGACCCCCTTTGAAACAACTCGCGAGGACGACTTGAAATACATAAACATAAGCGAAGTAAGACGTCGTCATGTCAATAGATTTAACTGGGAATTTCGCGATTATAAAATAACTTTAAAGAAAAACATTCCTAAAATGACCAATGATGATATAATTACTAAATCTTTAAATGAAATGTTGACTTTTGCTAAAAAACGTACAAAATATCAAGAAGGCGATGAAATTAACTTGGTGGTGGAGAATCCTAAATTTTTCCACGCTATATCGACAGGCTATCATTGTGATGATTATGTAAAAAAAATAAAAGATAAAATGTTGCAAATCTTGACCTCTGACGAGAGTGTAGATTTGTTTGACTGTACATTTAGCGTCCACACTATAAAAATCCCTCGTGGACAGGGACGTACGAAAATTATAAATTTAAAAGAAGATATTCGTACAAAACATTGCATTATTGAAATAAACAACGATGATAAGTTATGTGGTCCTCGTGCGGTTATTGTAGGTTTGACCTACCAAACCAATGTTATATTGGACCGTACTCTAAGTAAAAATGAAATTAAATATATTCACGAAGGACGCTATTTACAAGGGGAGTTGGCTCGAGAACTCTGCTATAGACTTGGCGAATATAACGAAGAAGGGTTTACTTTGCATGACTTTAAAAATGTAGAAAAATTATTAGACATACAAATTAATATAGCATGTGCTGAATTTTCGAATAATTTTATATATCACGGTGAAGAGAAACCGATTAAGGTATATTTGTATAAGGTAGGTAACCATTTCCATACCATTTCAAAAATGGCTGCATTCTTTGGTGCAGTTTACTTTTGTGATAAATGTTTGAAACCTTACCAAAATAAAAATGGTCATGTATGTAAAACTGAGAAAAAACCGTGTCTCCTGTGTATGGGTAAGGAACACGCTGATGATATGATTAAAAGAATTTATTGTCGCAACTGTAATCGATACTGTCTAAATAACGAATGTATGGTAGAACACATCAAAAAAGTGTGTCCTACTACTTATAAATGTAAAAAATGTAATAAAGTTGCAAAACGTAACTCTGGTCACCAGTGTGGCTTTAATAAATGCATGAATTGTAAGAATATTGTAAATACTGCAACACACCAGTGCCACATGTTAGATAGGGTAGCTAAAGGTGGCAAATGTGAATTAGGATGTAAAAATTGTGCTGTAAATAATAAGTGTATGCTCGGTACCGAGGCTAAACTCGACGAAATTGTAAAAAAGAACTATCGAAAACTGATTTTAACGCATCACCCTGATAAACAGGGAGATAGACATATATTTGAAAAAGTTTTTGAAAGTTTTAAAAAAGTGCAAAATGTCATTAGATCGTCTGTAACATCCGCAGAACGTCATGACTATAGAGAAGAATTTAAAAATCTTGGTTTGGAATGTAACTGTACTAATAATCATGACAAGGCTAATCCTAAATGTACGTATACAGAGAAATATATTTTCTTTGATTACGAAGCGCAGCAAGAGTCAGGGGTGCATATTGCCAACTTGGTGGTAGCTCACGACTTTGCTGGTAAAAAATATGTATTTAATAATAATGATGAGTTTTGCGAGTGGCTTATTAGTAGGAAGCATAAAAATTACACTGCTATTGCCCACTACGCTCGTGGCTATGACAGTCATTTTATAATGCAGTACTGTGTTAAAAATACTGTAAAACCGTATACTATATACTGCGGTACTAAATTAATGCTACTTGAAGTTCCTCACTTGAACTTGAAAATTATTGATAGTCACAATTTTATTTCGGCTCCCTTGGCTAGTTTTCCTAAAACCTTTGGTCTTACCGAGTTGAAAAAAGGTTACTTCCCCCACTTGTTCAATACTGTAGAAAATGAAAATTATGTTGGCCCAATTCCGAATAAAGAATTCTATTCATATGACCGTATGAAAGAAGATGAACGAAAAAAGTTCATTATATGGCATGATGCGAAAGTTGCAGAAGGCTATGTTTTTGATTTGAAAAAAGAACTTTACGAATACTGCGACTCTGATGTTGATATTTTAAGACGCGGATGCCTTCAATTACGCGAGCAATTTTTAGAAATTGCAAATATTGACCCCTTCCAATACTTGACTATAGCTAGTGTTTGCATGGCTATTTATCGTAGCAAGTATTTAGAACCGGATACCATAGCTGTGTTGGACACAGAATTAAAAGACCAATATTCTAAAGCTTCGATTTCGTGGTTAAGTTCATTTAATAATCCACATATTAAACATGCTACAAATGGTGGTGAAGTAAAAATATGTGGTGTTAAAGTAGATGGTTTTGATGAGACTTGTAAGAATGTGTACCAGTTTCATGGGTGTTTTTGGCATGGTTGTCCCAAGTGTTACCAAGAAGACACTATAAACAATGTAAATAAAAGTTGTATGGGTGACTTGTACCAAAAAACTGTCGATCGCACTGCCCAGCTTGTAAATAATGGCTTTAAGGTGATTGAAATTTGGGAATGCGAATGGACAAAGTCACCCTTATATAAAAAATGTAAAAATGTTCAAATAAGAGAACCTTTAAATCCTCGTGATGCCTTCTTCGGTGGTCGAACTGAAGCATTTAAACTGAAAAAAGTTGTAGATGGCCAATCTGAAAAAATTAAATATATCGACGTGTGTTCTTTATACCCTACTGTAATGTACTATGATAATTACCCTATTGGCCATCCTACTAAAATAATTGAACCTCAAACTTATGATAAAAACTGGTTTGGCATGGTAAAATGTAAAATTTTAGCTCCTCGTAATTTGTACATTCCAGTTTTGCCTGTTAAAGTTAAAATTAATAAAAATGAGAAGCTACTATTTCCACTTTGTTTGAAATGTGCTACTGATGATGTAAGAAAATGTAACCATTCGGACACGGAACGTGCGTTTATCGGTACTTGGTCGACTATTGAAATTAATAAGGCTTTGGAAATGGGGTATAAAATCTGTAAAGTTTACGAAGTTTGGACATTTGAAAAATCTACAAAATTATGGAAGGGTTATATCGAAGACTTTATGAAAATTAAATTAGAAACGAGCGAACATCATTATCCTTCAAATGAGGAGTATGCTCGTGATGTTAAAGAACGCATGGGGATTTCTCTAGATCTTGATCAAATCGATGAGAATCCTGGAAAACGTGCAGTTTCTAAGTTATGTTTGAATTCTTTATGGGGCAAATTTGGACAACGTCAAAACATGGGAAATACTGAATTTATTACTGAGCCTGCACGATTCTATGAAGTCTTACTCGACGACCGTATACAAGATTTGAATATTATTTACGTTTCTGACAACATGGTGCAAGTTGATTATAAATTTAAAGATCAGTACGTAGAAAATAACCATAATACTAATATTTTTGTGGCTCTGTATACTACTGCTAATGCTCGTCTTCGTCTTTACGAAAATCTTTCAAAATTGAACGAGTCTGTAATTTATTGTGATACCGACTCTATTGTATATATTGATGATGGTAAAAATTCTATTAAAACTGGTCATATGTTGGGAGAATGGACCGATGAGCTTAAAGGTGCCTACATTACGAAATTTTTAACCACTGGTCCGAAATCGTATTATTTCAAAGCATCTAATGGTAAAGAGTGTACCAAAGTCAAAGGGTTCACTTTACATCATAAAAATGCATTGCAAATAAACGAGGCAGCTATGGAAAAATTAATTGATGGTACAGAAAAAATAATAGAAACTTTAGATACTGATCTAATTAAAAGAAATAAGACCACTAAAGAATTGCTAAGGATAAAGGAACAGGAGAAGAAATTGAGTTTTGATTTTGATAAACGGCTCATATGTCAAGATTACGACACTTTTCCTTACGGCTATTAGGTAGGTACCTATATCTGTGGCGCGACTAGAGTCGCGGGTGGTTGGTGGGACCACAGAAAGTCTAAATAAGAATGTGTGTATTTTATTTTTTCTAAGTCCCTACTATTTTTTTTTGGCTATATAAGGAAGTGACCAACTAAGTTGAGTTCAGTACAATGTCAACATTCATGAACCCTGAAACCTTAGAAGAATTGGCCGCATTCAGTATTATAACTAGTTTGAGAAAACCTGTTGATGTTCTGGTATTACCTTTCCCCAATCTGATTATTAGATACCTTAGACAAATACAAAAGTTTCTGGATTATGAGCACTATAGATTGAAATTTGCATTGGGCACGAGTTATGATATTGAACTTTATGATGCTTACACAATATTTATTTTGTATAGTGTTTTTCTCAGAAATAATAGTGATTCGTGGTATGATTGTATAAACTATGTGAAGACTAGTTTTGGCATTACAGAGAGCGTGAGTGATAGCGACTCGGACTCTGATGACGGTTATAATACTGATCATACGTCTGAGAGTAGCAGTTATACAACTAGTGACCATTACATAGATAGCGATAGTGACTCGGACTGGGACTCTTCCTCTAACAATTTTACGGGTGGGTGTAGGTATCTGCCTTTCAGGAAATTTGATAGTTTTGCTGTGGGTTCAAAATTCAATATAAAACATTTTTCGCAACATGAAACTAAATTTGGTCCTACGATAGTGGTTACCACTGATCATTATAGGTTCAATTTACCAAATAGGTTTCTAAAACTATTCAATACTGATGAAAAATTGGCGAGTTGGAATTCGAAGGTACCACTGTGCAATTTGCAACTCCAGTACAATGGTACCAGAAACAGTATCATACACCTTTCCATGTCTCATGGAAAATAAGTCTCCCCACTCTTTTACTTTGGTTATATAAGGAGTCGTATAGACCTAGCTAAGTCATTGTGCTTACTGACTTGCAGCAAGATGGTCTTCACTAAATTGCCCACTATGCTGTGTGAGAAGCTACCTATTGATAAAGTCTTCCAAATTGTAAAATTTGAGAGCGAGTATTGGTTTCCTTACAACACATATGTACATACAGAAGACTTTAAATGTCTTCTACCTGAGCATTTAGGTAAGGTTATTCAGTTTACTTTGCACTTTTGGGAAAATAAGAAAAATGCTACAATGATTCACAAAGGTGAAGGTTTGATGGTTATTAGTGACAATACCAACGATCCTCGACCTGTACTACTTTGGACAAGTATACCGGAATGGATATTTTTTGATTTAATTGATTTTGACGTTCATTCAGTAACCACACCTTATTTTAGATACGAATTTCCTTATGCCTCATCTTATTTTGATTGTCCCTTGAAAATACAGCATTGGAAAACACGTACAGGTTTGAAAATTAGTTTTGAAGAGAATGGTTCATTTCATTTACATCATGACGGTGGTGAACCTGTTCCCTTTTTAGAACCTGAAGAATTACCTCATACAGATGCGTTTTTTGATATTATAAAATTTGAACGTGGTGCTCATGGTTCCACCATAGCTCACACTGAATACTTTAGTTGTGAATTAGATTTCTTCACAAACATGCAGTTTGATACCACCCGAAAATTGGATTATTTTAATATGTACTCCGACTTGTTTATGAGTATACATCGTATGGCTTGTGAATATCTCACTTGTATACATGCACACAGATCCATGCAAAGTCAGAAATTTTGGTGGCGATACGATAATTATATATTAGGTCTTGAAGATTTTTAATTTTGTAAGTTAGTATCTTCGTTGTGAATATTTTTTCTAAAAAAATTGAAAAAATATTTTATAAGTTAGCTACTAAAAAAAAAATAGAAAATTAAAAATTAAAAAAAATTATAAGTTAGTTTAAGTATTTTTTTCTAAAAAAATAAAAAATAATTTTATAAGTTAGCGTGGTTTTTGTATTTTCGAAGGGCTTGTGTATTATATGGGTTAAGGAAAATATCGTGTGATTGTGTATTTTTTTAAATCCCCACCACTTTGAAAATTTATATAAGGAAGTCCTCCTCGAGCATATCTTCACTTGAGCTTGAGCATTCGTTGAAGATGGACGCTTTACTTAACCAATTTAACCAACTTGGCGAACAGAAACAACGTCTACCTTTTATGAAATTTAACGATTTCGCAGTTGGTACAAAATTCAACATTAAACAATTCTCACGCTACCAAACTAAATTTGGTACTACTATCGTAGTCACCACTGACGATTACAAGTTCAATTTACCAAATAGGTTTGTTAAATTATTTGATAGTGATGAGAAATTGGAGAGTTGGAATTTACAAGCATCCAAGTTACAACTCCAGTATAATGGCATAAACAACAAAGCTATACTCATTGCTATCTGTCCTTTTAAAAAAAATAAAAAATAAAAAAAGTATAAGTTAGTTGTAAATATTTTTTATAAAAAAAATTGTATTTTATAAAAAAAAATTATAAGTTTAAAAAAAAAAAATAGAAAAATGAAAAAAATATTTTATAAAAAAAAAAAAAAAAAAAAAAAAAAAAAAAATTTCTAAGTAAGAAAAAAAAAAAAATTGAAAAAATATTTTATAAGTTAGCTAATAAAAAAAAAAAAAAAAAAAAAAAAAAATTTCTAAGTTGAAAAAAAAAAAATAATTTTATAAGTTTCTAAAAAAAAAAAAGTAAAAAATTATTTCATAAGTTAGGGACTTGTAAATATTTTTACGTATATGGACATCAGTTAGCCCGAGAGGTAGCGAATTCCCACCACGCTACGCGGGAAAGTCACTAGGCACACGGGCAAGTGTGCTGTAGTGACCCATATACTACTAACATCAATTAATTTTTACCAAAAAAAAGGAGAAATTTTGATATTATTTTATAAAAATCGAAAGTTGGCAATCTTGCTATGAAATTTTTTCAACTTTTTCTATCGAAATAATTTTTTTGCATCCATAGGAGCCATTTGAGTCCAGTTTTGGTACCAAGCAGAAGTTATTTCCATTTTTTGTAATTCGAAAATCTCGATTTTTTAGTGATCTGCAACTTTTCAATCCCCTGGTAGGGTGAGAAAATCGATATCAAATTTGAAGGTCAATGGTCTGGGGAGGTGTAGAAACTCAAATTGCACTTTTCTAGGACTGTGACCGAGGTACCATGTAGGTGGCACTACCCACAAGTGGCAAAAACTGTGTTTTTTTCTAAAGTGACCCTACTTTGTGGTCCCCTAGCTCCACTCCTCTGAGAGGTAGGGGGCCCAATTTTTTGGGCGAGGTTCTCAACTCAAAGTAAACCACCTCTGCGAGTTTGGTCGAAATCCGAGATATGTTTTTATTTTCACTCATCCCCCCTAATACTCATTATTGAAAATTGGGGAGAGGTAAGGGTTCCAATTGAAAAAATTTTCAAACAAAAGATATAGATGAAGATCTTAGAAATAATTTCGGTCATCATAAAAATTTCGATTGCACCCCTCCCTCCTCTCTAATTTCGTATATTAGGCGTGTACGTAGTTTTGTACTATAAAAATTCAGGGAGATCCCCATCGTGGCAGTGCAAAGTGAATGAGCCAATGTTCGAAGACAGAGAGATGTTGATGGAGAGAGGGAGTTTGTTTACGTAACGAATGCATTTTCGAAGTCGACGCCAATCTTCTTTGACCAATTAACGCTCGAAACACGTAAGCTGAGCGATTTCGTCAACAAGTACCCATACATGGTGGGTGTTTCAAGAAGGCAGGCGATGACAAAAAGTACACATTAACTTAGGCATTTACCTCGCACATTGCGGCTATGTACTCGTCTCGAACTCGCTGCACACGGAGAGTTAATTCGGTAAAAGGGAAAATATTCCGAGCGATATTTACCATTAACCGCATCGCGCTCCGGGTAAGTACGAGATAGAGAGAATTCCCAAGTTGAGAAGTACTAGAAGCGAAAGAGCGAACGGTGAGCCGAGCCATGGCAATGGCAACGTTACGAGCATAACGATGAATAGCAAACGTGCGGTATGGTATACAGAGTAATCCGGCGGCTTTTACAGTAACCTAATCCCGTTTATAATTACTTTGATTAATATTTCAAACCACAATGAACCATTTTATATTAACGTGCGTTTCATATTTCAGTATGAAAATCTTAAAGCGCATTGTAATAAGAGGGGAGGTACCCGGCTCGTCCTCGTCTTGGCGTCCAAGAGAACCGAAAAGTGCTGGCAAAGAGTACCAAATAAGTGTTTTCTTAGGCGAAACATTGTCGGCTTGTATTTTATACAGAAAAGCTCCTTCGAATTGTTTATTGTTGCGCTTAAGTGGATGAAATATGTATCTATACGTGTGCACGGTTCTCTTCGCCAGCCTTATATTCGCTCTTCGCTGTGTATAATACCACCACCTCCTCCCCCCGGGGCATCCTCCCACCTGACACCTCTTCTTAAACGGTTCTTCGTGTATGCTCGAGAGTTGTTGTTGCGAGTACTTTAGAGATGAACGTCGCCTCTGCCATCCTCGATCTATTGTAATTAACGGTGGCACGAAAAGAACGCGTTTTTCAGATAATTAGAGGTGTATTTGTCGAGGTTATTTTATTATACTATAACGCGCTGCTCTGCTACGCTATTGTACGTCGAGCAGCCCCCCCCCCTTCCTCCCTGCGTCGCGTCCGTAGTCTTCTTAAATAGGGTAAATTTTCCAGATTTATATGAGCCATTTTTCACGTTATAGTATTTTTCCAGTTCATTTGTTTTAATTCGGTACCTCTCTCGAGTAACGTATTGCCTTTTCGAGTTTCATTTTCTTCACGTTTTACGCGTAAGTACACGACTACACGTGCATGGTTTAGGCTGGTTCTCGCAAAAGACCTTCTCCCTTTTTAGCAGAGCACACGTATGTTAAATGTGGTGTTATTGACGGTTAACGTGTTATAAAATGATTTGATTTTATTTGCTGTCATTTATCGTCGGATCGAGACTTGGAAAATAATCCTCCTTAGACGAAGGCTTAATTCGGAGTCTAGTCGGTTGCTCCGTGTCGACCTTGAGGTCATTTTTCACTGCTACCAATATATGAGCTGGGTGGGTTCGGAGTGGGAGATTTATTTATAGAAATTTTGAAAAGTATTTCTTCCAAAAGCCGAGATGTGACTTTCTTTTTTTTTTTTGGCAAAAACTGTTTGTCAAGGTATATTGGAGAAATTCGTTCAGGATTTTAAAGGTATACTTAAATATATTTTTTTAATTTTCTGAAAAAAATTAATTACTGAGGATAAAAATGTTTGCAAAAAAATCACAAAAAATTCCATTGTAAAATTAAAAAAAAAAAACAGACGAAAACTTTTGTTTGAAATTTTTTTTAGTTGGACTCCTTTCTCCTGACCAATTTTGCATAACACTTAAATAATTATTAAAAATTAGAAGAGTGAGGGAGAAAGGGACAAATTGAAAAATTTTCCAAACAAAAGTTGTAGATTAAGGTGCTAGAAATAATTTCGATTGCCATACAAATTTCGATTAAACCCTTCCCTCTCCTCAAATTTCACATAACATCATTCAGATATTTCTTCAAAATTGCGGGAGGGGTCCCATTGAAAAATTTTTCAAGCAAAAGTTATATATTGGGGTCTTGGAAATCATTTTTTTTATTATGAAATTTTCGATTAGACCCCTCCATCCCTAAATTTTGGATAATATGATTTAGATAGTCATTATACATATTTTTATTAAAAACTGGGTGAAGTAGGAGTCCAATTGAAAAAATGTTCAAACAAAAGTTGTAGCTTGATAACTTGGAATTAATTTTGGTTATCACAAAAATTTCAATTGGACCCTTCCCGCACCTCCAATTTTGAATATTAAATATCCATGTAAAAATCAACAAATTCAGAAAAATTGCGGACATTTATCAAACTTGGAAAAATTATTGAATGTCAAGGGGTTCATTAAAGTTACAAAAATAACAAAAGTTTCAATTTTCATTAAATTTTCTCAATTTTCTCAATTTTCACCTTCCAAATTTTTTTACCTATGCGTATTTCAAAAGTTTACTGAATTTAAAAAGGATTGAAACAAGTACGTATGTGAAAGTTTTCGACGGTTTTCATTTGTATTTTGCGAAACTGGAAGGGAAAGAAGGGTTCAATCGAAATTATTGTAACATACACATACAAAATTATTTTTAGGGATCTCAATGTACAACTTTTGTCTGAAAAAGTTTTCAATTGGAGCCTTAAAAGTAAAGAAGTAGGTATGAAGATTTTTTGAGAAAGGGAACGTTAAGTTATTGACTTATTTTTCAAGACCAATTTTTCGATCTGAATTTTAAAATTTTGAAATTTTAGTACCATTCTATCAATTTTACAAATTTTTCTACTGAAATTATTATTTTTTTCTCAATTTTGGTGAATTTACAGTTGGATTTAATTTTTATTTTTAAATATTGACAAATTTATTTTAGGAAATGTTCAATTTTTCAGATTTAAATTTTTTTTAGATTGAAAGTTTTTTTGTTTTTTTTTTAATTCTACAATTTTTAGGTATAATTTTTTCGTTTTAACAAAATTTAATCTTTTTTTGAAATTGATAAATGATGTTTGAGAAGAGCGAAATATCAATAGAAAATTTAATGAAAGAAATTGGCAAAGTAAAAAAATATACTTAGGAGAAAAATTCAATGGGTAAAAAATCAAACTTGAAATAATCACTAAGTAAAATTTTTTCTGAAAATTTTGCTTTAAAAATAAATTTTCTACCAAAAATTCTTCATAACATTTCTTGATAAAAATTAAAATTTTCTTAAATAGAAAATCTCAGAAAAAAATGTTAGAAAATTCTAGGATTTTTATATTTTTCTTCATTTTTTTCTTGAAAAATTTCCTTTGAATGTTGAAATTATTTTATTTTATTTTTAAAGAAATTCTTCAATTAATTAAGTACTTACAAGAATCCTAAAAAAAAAGTTTGTTCAATAAAATTAAAATATTTTTAAAATATTTTTTTTTTTTCTAAAAAATTCTGCACAAGATTTCTTGATAAAAATAAAAAAAATTGAAAAAATATTAGGTAAGTAGGTAAGTATAAAAAAAAAATCATTGAATTTTTTTAAATTCGCATGAGCATATGGTACGAGTAAATTTGATAAAATTTTGTAATCTTTCAAGGATTCGTTTAAAATAATATAATTTTTCTTTCAAGAATATTTTTTTATTAAAATTTATTTATGGGTGTTTTCTTTTGAAGTTTTCTTTAGAAATGAGTTTTCTGTGTATAACGAATCATTAGTGGCGGGAGGGGGTGGTAGGACGAATAGAAAATCTGCAAAAAAATTACAAATTCGAAAATCAATTTTAAAGAAACGAAGTTCTTTGAACTCGTCAAAGAAAACGGCGAGAAAAAAAAATACAGAATCGAAATTAAAATACCTATTTCAGGAGTAAAATTTTCTCATTACGAAGTTAACTGTAATTTACAAAACTTTACACTGATTGAATTTTATTTTCAGTATTTCAAATTATCCTCTTTCCTTTTTGGTAAATTTGAAATATGGAAAAACGATCTGTACGACTTCATTCGACTTATAAATGATTGAATGAACTACACTTTAAAAATAAATTCTTGTTTTTTATTTAATAAAACGAGGAAGTAGATAAGTTGTATTTTCTTTGCTGCTTTTACAAAGGTATAATAAGTACGTGTTTTGCGATGCACTCGAAATAAATTACCAACGTATAAAGTACATATTTCGCCATCTTTAATTTTAATGATTCTAGTATATATGTTTTTTATTCTTTTTTCGATAAGATTATTTTCTTTTCTTCCTTCTTTTATTTCTTTTTTTCATTTATGTAAGAATGAATCGAAAAATATATTCAGTAAAATGTAGGTAGGTATCTGTGGTTTTAAATTAAGATGAAATTTTTTTTTTTCGTTCAGCTTCTTCGCTGAATTAATTCCCTCAATGTATAACCCATCTAAAGCTAGGTAGGTCTAGGTACCTAGACCTACATCTACTCTTTTATCTGCTCGTAGATGGTTTTCTCTCACTATTAAATACCATAGCGTTATAAAAGTAAACGATATGGTATTTTGGAAACACAGCTCGAAAGCTCGTATATTCATTTGTTATTATCCTCTGTAAAAGTATTTAAAAGGATCCCACATAGCCAATCAAGCGAACGATGGTAAAGAACAAAAATTTAAATTAACCCGGGCGTTTATTTTGAAAAGGCAAGAAGGTTGAAGCTACATCCCGAGTCTCGGCTCTGTGTATCGTGCAGTAATAATATATTCGAACCCTTTCTTTTAAATAATTATTAACGAGTTTTTGACAGCGATTCATAACCCCAAGTTAACGGTTGGTTAATCAAAGCTTAGAAATCGCTATTTTCGCTATAATCGAAATCGATTTAGCCTGTTCGATGTTGCATATTTATAGTGTATTAACTCTCAGTAATATAGTATATTGAGCCATTCGAACGTTACAGTTTATCTTTATCGAGTATACTTAGGCATACCTATATTATATACTTTCATCGTACAATCGGGAAAAGATTATAGAGGAATATTGGGATCTGTTGGCTTTGGCTTTTCAAACGACTCGTACGAGTAAACACGACCTATCCAAAGGATACCAAATATATCTAAGTCTTTTTTATTAACCAAATAAAACGCGATAAAAATAATTAATATTTTTTTTTAATGGCGAAATTTTTCAAATACATTTGTACATTGTGAAAAAAAATCCAACGTAACAACGAAAAAAAAAAAAATATATATATATAAGGCCACTTTCTTTTTCATCGTGCAACGGCTCGTTGAATATTTATGAACTATATCCCTTTTTATTATGTTACGTCGAGTTAATTTGGAAATTGACTCCATTGGTATTGCATCAGGCCTTTCTAAGATCCAATTTATTTTTTAAGTAATAATTTTACCTGCAAAATTTAAAATTATAATATTGTTTTCATTATGATAACCCTATACCTATCTCATTACATTTTCTTTTCGAGTATTTCCATTTTCTTTCTTCATTAAATGAGCGAAAATTTATGCTATATAATATTAAAATTTAAAAACTTGAACCAAGTTTTTTTTTCTTCACTTCGCTTTTCGCTGCATTATACCCCCTTATAGGCTACGGCGCTTTGCTTTACCAGCCGAGTATAATTTAACGCGCGAAATTTTCCTTATAATTGAAACTATACAATCAGAAAGATTCATTATCGCGAAATGCGATAGGTACGTTGAACTTGCGCCGCTCGAGAGTACCTACGTTTCCTCGTGGGAGGAAATTTGTACATTCGTAGGCTGCGATTTTGGTATCATCGCTGGGAATTTATGCATAACTCGTGTTTGAAATTGGTTTTTAATTGAAGACTAGATACGTACAGTACACACGAGCAATTTTTTATTGAGAAGAAAGTATTTGCGAGAAATGCGTAAAATTGAATTATTTTTCGGGGCGAGTGTAAAATTATCAAATTGAAAATTTGTTTGAAATCAAAATTATGTCACAAATTAAAGACTTGCCATACAATTGGGGAAAAAATGAAATTTTAAATTTCATGAAGTTCTAAAAATTTGCTAGTACCTTACCTACCTACTCAAAAATTGTAAAAATTGTAAAATCGAAGAAAAAAATGCCCCAGACAATTTTTTTTTTTTTTAATATATAGTTAGGTAACTATTTTTTGTTTCGAAAATGCAAAAAATATCCAGATAGCGAAAATAGTCAAAACTGAACATTTTACAAGCTCAAAAATTTACTAAAATTGAGTTCATTATTAAAATTGTAAAAAAATTTAAATCAAAAGAATTAATAAAAATTTAAAAAGAATGAAATCAAAAAATTTGTAAGACATAACAAAATATTTATATACTTACCTAGTATGTGAAAATTTTTCAAAACTAAACCGTTCATCTGCACTGAAATATTTATCAATCCTTGATGATTTACCAATGAAAAATTGAAATCGAAAAACTTGTCAATGATGTGAAAAATACGTAGAAATCAGAAATACCTTCAAATGAGAAAAAACTGAAAAATTGAAAAATTATCGATTTACAGTCAAAATTTAAAGAAAAGTCTAAAATTTAAAATTTCAATTTTTTATAGGACAGGGGTTTTAAAAATTACAGTAAAAATTATCATAAAATAAAAAAACTGTGAACATAACTGACCTTTTTTCAAAATTCAAAAATACCAACATATCACTCAAACATGTGAAAAACTGAAAGAATTAAAATGTAATAAAAATTGAAAAGGTTTCAATAAAGTGAAAACATTGGTAACCCATTTAACTATATTATTTATTTATTTTTTAATGAAAAAAAAAAAAACGAAATTGATGGAAAACATTAAAAATTGGTAGAGAAATGAGTCTAAAATAGTTTTTTTTTTCGAAATTATATAAAAATTTAAAATTGATGAAAAAGTTATGATTTTTTCAAAATGAGAAAAAATGTGAAAAACACGATTAAAATTTGAAATAAAAAAATTAAAATTGAATTAAACTGTAAAAATTGGTTCAAAATTTTTTCCCAAAATGAAAAATTAATTATTTTTTCAAAGTTAAAACATGGGAAATCCATTAAATTATTTTTTCAAAATGAAAACAATAAATTCGAATTTGATGGAAAACAGTCATGATTAATTTTTTCGAAACAAATAAGAGAAGACGTGAAAAAAAACGTGAAAATTGGTAAAAAAATTTAGCTTAAAATAGGGTACCTACCTTTAGTTTTTTTTTTCGAAATTATAAAAATTTAAAATTGCTGAAAAAGTTATGATTTTTTTCAAAATAAGAAAAGAATTAGTGTGAAAAACACGATTAAAATTCGGCATAAAAAAATAATAATAAAAATAAAACTGTAAAAATTGGCTAAAAATAGTTCAATTTTTTTTAAAATTAGAAATTAATTCGAATTATTTTTTCAAAGTGAAAGAATTTGTTTTTTTGTTAATGATTTTTTTTTTTAAATTGGTGGGGAAAAAATGTAGAACAATAGATTATTATTTTTTTATCCGAAATGAAAAAGTTGCGTAAGTTGATAAAAAATTGGTTCAAAATTATTTCTCTTGAAATGAAGAAAAAAAAACAGAATGATTCGATAAGAAAATTATAGCTCGAAATTATTATTTTCGAAAAATAGATAAATAGATTTATTTTCGTTTTTTCAGCATAGTATATGCTTTTACGGAGACCAAAATGGAAAAAAACGACACGAAAATTTTTAATAAATTCGACTTTTTAGACATTATGTCAGATATTCATTTTTTTAAATAAAAAATCTTTCAGACATTTTGAAACTAGGAATTTTTTTTAGACATTATGTCAGACATTTTAAAACTTGTAAATTTTTTTGAAATTTTATGAATTTTAGACAATTTTTAGACATTTTGTCAGGCATTTTGAAACTTGGAAATTTTTTATAAATTTAATGACTTTTTGATATTATTTTTTTAAATAAAAAATCTTTCAGACGTTTTGAAACTTGAATTTTTTTTTAGACATTATGTCAGACATTTTAAAACTTGTAAATTTTTTTGAAATTTTATGACTTTTAGACATTTTCTAGACATTTTGTCAGACATTCTGAAACTTGGAAAAAAATTTAGACATTATGTCAGACATTTTAAAACTTGTAAATTTTTTCGAAATTTTATGACTTTTAGACATTTTCTAGACATTTTGTCAGGCATTTTGAAACGTAAATTTTTTATAAATTTAATGACTTTTTGATATTATTTTTTTAAATAAAAAAATCTTTCAGACATTTTGAAACTTGGAATTTTTTTTAGACATTATGTCAGACATTTTAAAACTTGTAAATTTTTTTGAAATTTTATGATTCTAGACATTTTGTCAGGCATTTTGAAACTTGGAAATTTTTTATAAATTTAATGACTTTTTGATATTATTTCTTTTAATAAAAAATCTTTCAGACGTTTTGAAACTTGGAATTTTTTTTAGACATTATGTCAGACATTTTAAAACTTGTAAATTTTTTTGAAATTTTATGGCTTTTAGACATTTTCTAGACATTTTGTCAGACATTCTGAAACTTGTAAATTATTTTGAAATTTTATGACTTTTAGACATTTTCTACACATTTTGTCAGACATTCTGAAACTTGAAAATTTTTTTAGAAATATGACTTTCGGACATTTTGTCAGACATTTTGAAACTTGTAAATTTTTTTAGAAAGATGACTTTCAGACATTTTGATACTTGGATTTTTTTTTTATAAATAGAAAGATACCATCACACATTTTATCAGGCAAAATTTTTAATTAATTCGATTTTTTAGACATTATGTCAGACATTTTGAAACTTATAAATTTTTTTGAAATTTTATGACTTTAAGACATGTTTTAGACATTATGTCTGACATTCTATTTCAGACATTTTGAAACTTTAAATTATTTATAAATTTAATGACTTTTTGATACTATTTTAGAAATTTTACTACTTTCAGACTTTTGAATAATTTTATAACTTTTTTAAAAGAAATTTTTAAAAGAAATTTTATGAATTTTCAACATTTTGTCAGAAATTTTGAAACTTGAAATATTTTTTAAAAATTTTAATAAAGAAATTTTTTAAATACATTTTATGACTTTTGAATGTTTAGTTTTATCCAAATTTCTGAAGTTCTGGTACACCCTGTATATAAATACCTTCGCTTATAAATGATAATCGCTTCGCGAAATAAATATGTAGATGTAGATGGCAAAATTGGCTTATTTTTCGGCTTGCAAACCGCCTAAATATTTATTTGTTACGAATAAATCCGGCCAATACTGGCATTACCTAATAAGCTAGCTACAAAATGGGCCACAAATTTTTAACGAATGTCTCCATACGACCGTGTATAAATCCCCTTCGAATATTTAGCCTTTTATACTAAACACGAATTCGCAGAGAGGTGTTTGCCGAATGAGAGTATAATGGAGAAACTTATTCGCGCCGGTGTTGAAATATCTTTGACGCGAGAGGCAGACGAGGCCCAAGTGCTCGACAACATTTCCATACGTAAATACAATATTCAAATTCGCGCCAACCTTTCCCATCACCTTCCATATATATACGTATAGTTGCCAAAGTGTCGAATGTATTAGCATGTTTTAAATTCGCCGCCGCGCCGCGGCTCGTTCGAGTTTTTTAACATTTTTTCCCGCCACTTTTGTGCCTACTCCTGACGCAAGCAAGTTGTTATGAAGTAGCAATAAAAAAGAGTACTAATAGGCGTACAACTTATTATGCACGTTTGATAAATCGCAAACCATCTTTTTTCCGCACGTTCTTTCCATACACACGAAGGCTGGAAAAAAATTGCTTTTAGTTCATTATCGTTCTATAGCCATTGATGCGATTTCCAGCATGTTGAAATATTTTCCAAAATGAGTCGAATTTCTATCCCAGTAGGTATATTTTAACGCCTACTTACCTACACATTATTCGCTAATAGAAGCTGTACTACGTTGATTAATATTTTTTTTATGTAGTGGAAGGTAGAAAAAAAAGAAAAGAAAAAAGTATACAGTCTTTAATACCTATCTGCCTATTATACCTATAGATATATTCTTGCTGCATAAAGAAACAGGCTAATTTATTCGTTCTTCATTTATTTAAAATATTCCACACTTATTGCCATACCTCGCTCGCCAATGATGATGGTTAATGCAAATACAAAATATGGTGCTTTAATGGATTCTACAAAGGCGGATTTTTTTTTTACGCAGCCTTTTTTCCATCTAGAGCTTCTTCGATCAAATTTCGTGAGGTGTTAACGAAATGTAAATTTTACTTTTCGCCGACATTGTCAGTTTTTCAATGAAAACGGTGCGCAAAAATGTCAGATAATAAGAGAAAAGCTCGAAGAAGACGTTAGATTTGATGAAATAATAAGCGATAGCTTTTCCATGGAAGCGTGATAAGAATTTTTTAAACGAATTTCCCTCGCCAAAATAAATCTTTTATCAAATTTGATATTTACGAGAGAGAACAAAAAAATAGATATAAAGGTCTGTGTAATAATGATTAGCGAGAAGCTCGCCAGTGCTGACGAATTTCTATACGTAAATGAGGAAATTAGCCATTACAGGAGAACTTTTGTAGCGAGAGATGGTACTTAAAGAGTTGGATTTATCGAGGTTGGGAAAATTTTCTATTTTAAGGTTTATATTTTGACGAAGAGGGAGATATTTACATATAAGTAGAGGCAATTTTATCAGAGTATTATTCGAAAACATTAAGTACTTAGCTTAAGTATTGGAATTTTGTTCAATAATGACTTCTACCAAACTACGTTCGAAAATTTATCTTTTGGTGTTTAAAAATGGATATTTTGAATTTTTTTTCAAAAAAAAAAAAAATTTCGAATACTAGAATATGAACCACTTTTTAAAATTTCATTCGAAAATATTGCTGAAAACGTGTGAAATTTTTGATGAAATTGAAAATTTATTTTCTGACAGTATTTTCAGACAGAATATTTTGAAGCATTTTTCTAAAACAAATATTTACTTGATTGTTGTAAAAAGCGATTTTTACAACGTGTATAGGTATGTTTGCATACATTTTTCATTTTTTCTCTTGAAATTGAAAATTTATTTTTTCTGATTAGACACAGATAGAAAGATGAAACTTGTGGGAAATAAAGTAGGATAGTTGCAGTAATGTCTGAAAAAATTTTCATCATAATCGATGAAATAGGGTGTTCAACAAATTGTTTCACCAAAAAAATTTGGTGAAAAAATTCGAAATTTAGCAATTTAAAAAAAAATTGCATTGTTAACCTAGTTATTATTTGCCAGCAGATGATTCCCCTTTACTTTCTCTACAAAATGTTCCTTAGCATCATCTTCCTCTCTCCTTTAGTTTTTGAGTTGGAATTTTTCTAATGAGAACAAATTCATAAAAAATTGACTTTGAAAATTCGAAAAAAGTTTAACCTATATGTTGAATTAATTTTTCACTAAAAAACTAAAAGAGATAGAAAGATGATACTGAGGAACATTTTGTAGAGGAAGTAGATGAGGGGAATCATCTACTAACAAAAAATAACTAGGTTAATGATGTAAATTTTTTTTTAAATTGCAAAATTTCGAATTTTTCAGCAAATTTTTTTGGTAAAAATAATTTGTTGAACACTTGATTGCATTGATTTTGATGACACATTTTTCAGACATTATAATATGTATACTGCAACTATCCTACTTTATTTCCCACAAGTTTCATCTTTCTATCTGTCTCCAATTAGAAAAAATAAATTTTTAATTCCAAGTGAAAAGATGAAAAATTTTTTTTTCACCATGCAGTATCTCAGTCCCTACATACCTACACATTTTTAAAATGAGTTGCTCTCTCACCAGGTTGATGAAGGAAGTCATTCTTAACTGGAACACCCTGTATTTTGTTTGAGTAACTTTTTTGCAAAATTTTCATCCTAGTTTTATTAAATTTTTTTTATAAAAATTAATGTAAAGTTATTCAAACAGGAATTATTTCAAATTTTTTTAAGAAACGATTCTCAATTCTTTTTAGGAATTTTTATCATGATTTATATTAAATATTGGGTATGAATTTTATTTATTTTGTTTCTCACATTTTTTCAAAATTTTGATCACGCAAGCAAACTATTACAAAATTAGTTTTTTTGTAAGGATTCGTTAAAATTCCTTGTTTGAAATAATTTTTTCAAATTATGACAAGAAAATAATTTTTGGTAATTTTGTTTGAAAACAATTTTTACAATTTTTACAATTTTTGCCTGATTGAGGCTATTTAAAATTTTGTTGAAAATTTAATTCTTTAAATTTTTGGTACTTTAGAGTTCTTTTTTCAAAAAATTCTTAAATTAAGGTCGGAGTGTCGTCCAAAACATTTTTTAAAGTATAAAAAAAATTAATTCTGAATAAAATTTTCTGTTTGTTTTGTTTTTTCAAAAGAAAGAATTTTTTTCTTCAAAATTGATTTTATTAGGTAGGTAACTTTTTGTTTTTTTTAAGAACAAGCTTAAAAAATTGAGAAATGCTTTAAAGAATTTTACGAACAAAATTTCAAAGACTTTCAACTAGTGTGAAAAATCTGAAAAAATTGTGCAAAAAAATGAAAAAAAAAAAAAAAAAAACAATTTTTGAGCTGTAAAAAAATGTAAATTAGTTTTCAAAGGATTTTATTTTGTGGGACCAATTTCTGAAAATTTTAACCCCCCCTCCGATTCCCGTGTAGCAATTGTCGACATCGACATTTATGTCGACAAAATTCAGACACATTTTTTTCTCGGTTAACGATGAATTAAAAATGATATTTGAGATTTAAAGTAATGTTCTATGTTAAACATAACTGTTCAATCAAAATTTTTGAATTTTTCTCAGTATTTTCCTATAATTTAGAAAACGTTGTTTTTCTACATAGACAAGTCGATGTAAAAATCGATACTCGATAAACGCATCGACATTTATGTCGACAATTTCTGTCAATTAAATTTACAAATTTTATATCTAAAAAGAACTAAAAACAATTAATAAGAACATTTTAAGCTCAGGAATAAATAATTTTTGAAAGAATCACAAAATTTTCTTATTTTTCAAAGTTTTGAATAATACAACGACTTGTCGAGTTATTGTCGACATAATTGTCGATGGTCGAATAATGCATCGACTTCACTGTCGACAGTGTCGACCAGAGGAATTTTAAGTCGAGATAGTGTCGATGTGATTGTCGAGGGTCGAATAATGCATCGACTTAACTGTCGACAGTGTTGACCAGAGGAATTTTAAGTCGAGTTAATGTTGATCAAATTGTCGAGGGTCGAATAATGCATCGACTTGACTGTCGACGTCTTGAGGGTGATTGTGATACTCGCAGATAAAGTGTGTTGTGAATTAGTACATAAGGTCTAAGAATCATCTCTATGTTAGTTGGACACTCGCATGTGTCCAGCTACAAATGTGGCCTCAATGCCGCATATTTGACAAAAAATGTCGAAATGTTGGCTTGAACACTATTTTTGGTGTAATTTTAATATATACTTATATTGAATATTTGAACTTAGCATATTTTTCAAAATCTCATCATCGCAAATGTCGATGTGGATATCGATATAAATGTCGACACATCGAAATCGGTCACTTTTCGATCGTACATGTCGACACGATTGTGGATGGTTTGTCGAGCTTATTATCGACATGTTTGTCGACCGTCCAAATATGGCTCGACATGTCGAGCCATATTTGGACGGTCGACAAACATATCGATAATAAGCTCGACAAACCATCCACAATCGTGTCGACATGTACGATCGAAAAGTGACCGATTTCGATGTGTCGACATTTATATCGAAATTAGCATCGACGTTGCTACACGGGTTACTTTAAAGATTTAAATTTCGAAATTTCGTTCAAGATTATATTTCTCAAAATTTATTCCTAGTCAATTGATTAGGTAGCTCATTCAAAAAAAAATTATTAAAAATGATTTACATTTTTTTTTCATATAAATCATTTTACAATCAATTTTTTGAAATTTTATTCGAAATTGTTTTTTAGGGATAATTTTTCTTTTCTCAAAGCCAATCTTTGAATAATTTTCTTCAAAAGTGAACTTTTTAAATGTTTTCAGATTTTACGCATTGAATTTTAGTTCAACATAGTATTTTTCACATTCCTGAATGGTTTCCTTCAGAATTAAATTCATGGAAATTCTATTTGATATTATATTTTAAACATTTTATCCAAAAATAAACTCCTCAATATTTTGCCTAAAATAACTTTCGCGGTAATCTTTGTTCCTCTGCAGGGCCAAAAGAAAATCAAATCCTTAATACGTAGTCGTAGGCAGTTACTTACACATTCACCTGTGTAGGCTGTAGGCATGTAAACCTACACGTAGGTAATATGTAGGTACTTATCTAAACCTCGTAATTTTTTATCGAGCAACAACAACGAAATAAAGTGAACGTTACTGTTTTTATTTTGGAGAAAAAAATTGTTTTTATATGCTAACTGTTCGCCTATGGTAATAAATATTTTTCGAGTTGTTTTACGTGCATAAAAAGCAAACCGAATAAGAAAAAAAATATAAGTCAGTCGAAGCAGAAAAGGCTGCTGCTTCTTTACTTTATACCCATATAAAACTGCAATAAAATCACATTATTTGCAAAAATATTTCTATGTGTTCGACGCATCGAATTTTTTATTTAACCTCCAACGATTTTTGAATTTGATACGTTATGGCATTCATGGGTATTGATTATTATACGTCTTAGGCGAATAAGAAGACTTATACGTATTTTTATCCATTTCCTTTATCTGAGTATTTTATCTGTATTATATAGATTTTCTTCTTTTTTTTTCTCCATCTTTGTTTGTTTTATTTGTGCATATTTTGTTTGGCAAAATTATGTATACTTTGGTCGCGCTCTCCCGAGTGATTTTAGATGCTTTTTTCTCTTATACGTAGACGTATGTAGATGTATAGATGGTTTGTAAATGGTAATGCACCTATTCGTGGTACGAGCGTATTATAAATAAATACACAATTCGAATCATTTATCGTTAAATATACTTACCTAGACCTACACACACGACGTAGGTATTCTCAAAACTCTCGACGGAATTTCCACTCATCGATGCTCGTATACGTAAAAATCCTGTAATAATTTTTTTTCTCTCTAAATTATTTACCAACATCTCGTCCCATCTTCGACATATCCCCCGAAGATTACGGCGCAAACGACGAGGTGATTTTTAAAATAAAAATCCAAACTCGATGCTATAAACGAGAGTTCATTCATGTAACAATTTACTGTCTCGCTTATATCGAAAGTTGTCCGAAAAATCGATTTGCTCTTCAGTTCTTCTCTTTTCAAACCGATGCGAGGGATTATGGAAAGGAAGGCAGAAGCAACGAAGAACACTTCTCTTTTCCAAAATGTTGTACGGATGAAATCGTGCTTAAAATTGAAAAATTGCTAGAAAAGTTTTCTAAAAGAACTATTTATAACGATAACTATGCCGATAACCTGCTCTAGGGGTAGTAAATTAGTGGTAGGTGATTCGAGCGTGGGTCTGTTTTACTTGTTATTTATGTATTTTGAAAATTTTCTGAAGTGGTCTGCGGTAATTGTGGACTAATTGAGTAGAAATAATGGCGAACAACGTATTTAGGGGAAAACATCGGTGGAAGCTTGGAAACATATCTGTTTGGAGATAATTTCTTCGAAACTTTGCTCGGGTTTTCTTTCGATAATTTTTTTTTCAAAGTGCGAGTATAAGAGCAATGCCGTATATAATTTAAAAACAATTTTGACGATTTTTTGCAACTAAATTTCGAGAATGTTTTTTTTTTTTTTTAGAAAATTGCTTCCAACTTCAAACGTTGAAAAAAAAATAAGAACTGTGTTAAGAAAACAACAGCAAAAATTAAGGGGAAAAAATCAAAAAAATCAAAATACCTACACTATTTTTAATTTGAAAATATTAAAAACAAATCAAATTTTAAAGGAATTTTGAAGAATTTCACAAAACAAATTGTGAAAATTTTTCATATTTTTGAAAATTTTGTAAAAAATTATGTAAAAAAATAACCGAATTTTCAAGCTGTTTAATTTTAAGAAATTTTGAAAAGATTTCGATACCTGTAAAGTTTGAGAATTTTCAATTTTTTGAAAATAAAACATTTGAGAAAAGTTGTAATTAATTTTTTAAACTCTTTCTCGATTTTTATTTCAATATTATTTGTAGTTTTTTTTTTCAGTGAGAAAATTGGAATTCTCGTTAGGAATTCTTAGAGAGAATTTTTGTATTTTTTTTTTCGGAAATAATTTTTCCAACAAAATTTTCAAGATAAACGAATTTTTAATAGATACCTACTTCAAAATATTTGATAACTTTTCCCAAATTCTCGAGGGGAAATTTTCCTAAGAAATCTAAAACAAAAAGTGACATTTTTAAAAAAATTTACGAGGGAAAAATTTTCCAGCACTTTGCAAATTTAATTTTTCTAATAAAGAATAAATCTCTTAAGAATTATTAAAAACAAAACTTTCATTGAATATTTTTTGAAAAATGTAATTATTTCATGATTTTTTTTTTTCAACTTGATTTTTCTCAGAAGTTCGAAAAATTCTTTAAAGCATTTCTCCATTTTTTAAGCTTGTTCGAAAAAAAAAAAAAATATATATATATATAATAAAATTATATACTTTTGAAGAATATAAAATTCTTTCTTTTGAAAAAACAAAACAAAAAGATAATTTGATTCAGAATTATTTTTTTTTGTACTTTAAAAAATATTTTGAACGACATTCCAACCTTGCCCGGCCCAATCAGGCAGAAATTATAAACATTTAATTTTAAAAATTGTTTTCAAACAAAATTTCCAAAAATCCATTTTTTGTCAACATTTGAAAAAATTACTTATTTCAAACAAAAATTTTGAACGAATCCTTAAAAAAAAAATTTTTTTTAATAGTTTGCTTGCGTGATCCAAATTTTGAAAAAATGTTGGAAACAAAATAAATAAAATTCATATCTAATATTTAATATATATCATAATGAAAATTCCTAAAAAAAAAATTGAGTATCGTTTCTTTAAAAAATTTGAAATAATTTCTGTTTGAATAACTTACCTATACATTAATTTTTAAAATGAAATTTTAGTAAAATTAGGATGAACAATTTGCGGAAAAGTTACTCAAACAAAATATACGTACTTAGGTAAAGAAACTTCGACCACAATAATTTAAGAAAATTGTTGAAAACAAAACTTGGAAAAATCACATTAAAGCAAAAAATTTTAAAAATTTGGGTAGTTACAATATTGATAAAATAATTTTAAAAAAAGAGTTTAAAAATGTTTTATAAAAATTTAATGAGGTACAAATTTGAATGGGACCACATATATGCGAATAATGACACACCACAGATTCAAAAAAAATCTTCACCCTTGCTCTCCCCTCAAGTGTCTACATATGTACATAGGCTCAAGCAATCCCCTTACTTTTAAATTGTCACTAACTCTTCACCGTACCCTAAATAAAAAAAAAAAAGTCCAAATAAGCGTTAAAGTATACGTGAAATTTTTCGCAAAACTACTTCATTCATTGAAGTTGCACAATACCCAATTTTTACCCATCTACACCACGCATCAGAATAAGCTCTGACACGATTTTACTTTCGCATTTTAAAAAAACAAAATCTTTCCCCATCTGTCCTTTTTTTAAACAATAAAACGCTGGTACAAGGTACACCGAAACGTAAACTAGAATGAAAAAAAACACAGTCGAGATTCTTTATCGCATTTCTATGTTAAATTCCTGTTCGTTTTTCCTTTCTACTCGTACTTTTTAAAACACTGACACTAATTGTTTTAAAACCGGAACAAAAACGCCGTTTAACTGAATCAAAAGTTTAAAATTCATACAACTTTGCTGGTTTTTTCCCCTCTTCTGCCCTTGAACCGAGAAAAAAGATTACCTAAGTTGGCATCGTTGTTTACCATTCTACGCAGGCAACAAAATATCGCCACCGCTATCGAGAAAACTACCAAGTATAACTTGACAGTAGGCTTGATAAACACAAGAAATATTTATGTCAAAATTGAACAATAATGTAACTTGACATAACCCTTGTCGTAGGCTCGTACAAGGACATATCATAAGCTATAATTTTATCATTGGTAAGTTGAAATATCGCGAAGTCAAACATACAATTGATTATTCGCCGAGATTTTCGATACACGTAGCATAGATAATCCTATATTACATTACATCCTTCTCGATAAGAAATATTCATCATTAAAAATACTCGTAGCGAGAGAAAAAAATACCATTACTCGACAGAAATTTTTTCCCAAGTTTTATTTATTGCAAAGGAGCAAAATTAAACGAAAAAAAAAAAATCCAAAATGGTCAGAAGTAGTTATTGAAAGTTTTCCTGGTGCTTTTTTTTTCTTTACGTATTATTTATATACGCTTTTCGAGAAAAAATTAATTAAAAAGTATCAAAGTAAAAAACAACAGATTTAAAAATTGGTCGACAAAATATCTAGCCTACTTTTATCGTTGCGAAAAATTTCATACTCCGGTTTTATTAGTAAAACTTTCTTCTTTTTATATGAACGAAAAAAAAAAAAAAATGTTAATGGAAAAGAATCTTTACAACGTAGACTAGGAAAAAAATCGCAATTGTTATTTAACCCTGCGCGTAGCTTTCGATTGGCACATTTTTCATTGACTTCTATCTTTCTTCTTCTTTTTCTTATTTTCTGATATTAGAAACTTTTTATACGTTTTGCTTGAATGGTGCAATTTATTGAAGAATCAAGAATCGCACCAAGCACTGTAAAGGGAATGTTTTACGGTATGTCTACGGGTGTTTTCTTCCCTCTTTTTTTCGTGTCGTTTTTTTTTGGCGGACCTTCGCTAATTATCAAAATTCCGGAGTTCTTTCGTTATTGGTTATGAAGAAATATAAAATGATGCGGGGATATCGAATTTTTATTTGAAAATATATTTTTAAAAAAAACAATAAACAAGGAAGACGAGCATTTAGTATAATAGTGGCGCCTAGAGGCATATTGCAGTAGTGCGACTGCAACAGAGGCCCTTTTAATGTTGTGACCCAAATTTTATTATTGCATAAGAATACGTTGAAAAGAAAATTAATGGACAAAATTTATTCGTTGAAAACAATGAATAAAAATTTTTTTCTTGATAAAAATAGGTAGGTACTTATCATTTACACCATTTTACTTTCAATCATTGTATTTTTCTTATCAGAAAAAAGATTTTGGGACCAATACAATTTTTTCATTATAAAAATAAAAAAATAAATAGAAAATAATAATAATCGCAACTTTGACGATTTGCTTTTATTTAATACATATTTACTACCTTTGTAAAAAAGTACACTATTCTTTTAAACTTAATTTTCACATTTTTTACATTTTGAAATAAAAAATCTACGTAACTCTTTTAATCATCCATTTTCATATTTTCTATTAAAAACTTGAAAAAAAAAAATAGTTACAAGCTTATTTTTTCATCAATTTTTTACACCAATTCCTTCAATTTCTATTCTAGGGATTTCTTCTAAAATTTTAGTTGATTTTTTTTTTTTAATTCACTGAAAGATTCGTAATAAAATTTCTTGATTGGTAAAAATTAAAATTTTGTCTTGAAGGGGGGGGGGGGGGGCATGCATTTTTTTTTTGTTGAATGCATAGCGTTGACAAGTGGCATTTTCTAAGACCTATGCATGCGACCCGAGCAGCACACTCGATCGATAATATCGAAAGTTGAAACGTATCGATAAAAAATCGTTTAAAAATCTAAAGATGTTCTCACGATATGATACAGATTTAGCTGTACGATTTTATAGGCAAAAAATCTAAAAACTATCGAATTCGATAGTATTACGATTTTAGGACGATATTCGTCAACGATACTATCGACAAAGAATATTAAATTTCTCGAATTCGATTTTTTAACGATTTTGTGAAGATATTTGAAACTATATTATCGACACGTAATCTGAAATTTCTCGAATTCGATTTTTCAACGATTTTGTGCAGATATTTGAAACTATATTATCGACACGTAATCTGAAATTTCTCGAATTCGATTTTTCAACAATTTTGTGACGATATTTAGAACTACATTATCGACAAATAATCTGAAATTTCTCGAATTCGATTTTTTAACGATTTTGTGAAGATATTTGAAACTATATTATCGACACGTAATCTGAAATTTCTCGAATTCGATTTTTTAACGATTTTGTGAAGATATTTACAACTATATTATCGACAAATAATCTGAAATTTCTCGAATCCGATTTTCCACCGATTTTGTGCAGATATTTACAACTATATTATCGACAAATAATCTGAAATTTCTCGAATTCGATTTTTCAACGATTTTGTGACGATATTTAGAACTATATTATCGACAAATAATCTGAAATTTCTCGAATTCGATTTTTTAACGATTTTGTGATGATATTTGAAACTATATTATCGACACGTAATCTGAAATTTCTCGAATTCGATTTTTTAACGATTTTGTGAAGATATTTACAACTATATTATCGACAAATAATCTGAAATTTCTCGAATCCGATTTTCCACCGATTTTGTGCAGATATTTACAACTATATTATCGACAAATAATCTGAAATTTCTCGAATTCGATTTGTTAACGATTTTGTGAAGATATTTGAAACTATACTATCGAAAAAGAATATTAAATTTATCGAATTCGATTTTTTAAAGATTTTGTGAAGATATTTAAAACTGTATTATCCCGAGCGGCACACTCGATCGATAATATCGGAAGATGTAACGTATCGATAAAAAATCGTTTGAAAATCTATAGATGTTCTCACGATATTATAAAGATTTATCGGTACAACTTCATAGGCAAAAAAATCTAAAAACTATCGAATTCGATATTATTTATATTTTATGACGATATTCGTCAACGATACTATCGACAAAGAATATTAAATTTATCGATTCCGATTTTCCACCGATTTTGTGCAGTTATTTGAAACTACATTATCGACAAAGAATATTAAATTTATCGAATTCGATTTTTTAACGATTGTGTAAAGACCCGAGCAGCACACTCGACAAATTATCGAAATAAAAAATCGACAGAATATCGAATTCGATAAAGTGTCGCGTTAGTTCCGCATAAATCGTGAAATTATCTTTCGATATATAGATAGATTATCGACGAAATATAGTTAATAAAAATTTCGAGATTATAGTAAGATATTTTATCGATAATCTATCTATAATATCGAAAGATAATTTCACGATTTAGGCGGAACTTTTGCGACACTTTATCGAATTCGATATTCTGTCGATTTTTTATCGATTTTTTATTCCGATTTTTTGTCTTTTACTAGCTTTTTTCTATAATTAAAAATCATTAATTAGCATAATTAATACATTAAACTTTGCCTAAACACATTATTCATGTTACGGTAAGAGGATCATTTCAGAAAAAGTAAAAAAAAATTATAAAAAATCTGCCACCCGTGGGGCTTGAACCATCTACCTCCTGCATTGTAATCCTCTTCCTTAACCACTATGCCATACCTTATCGTTGAGGAATTATCAATAAAACGCTTATAATAGGCAGTTTAGTACTTCCAGACGTGTTGGACTTAGAAAAATTTTCACCAATTTGGAAATAATTTTAAATATCGTCACAAAATCGTTGAAAAATCGTTCGACAAATTTCAGATTATTTGTCGATAATGTAGTTTCAAATATCGCCACAAAATCGTTGAAAAATCGAATTCGAGGAATTTCATATTACGTGTCGATAATATAGTTTCAAATATCGTCATAAAATCGTTGAAAAATCGAATTCGAGAAATTTCAGATTACGTGTCGATAATAAAGTTTTAAATATCTTCACAAAATCGTTAAAAAATCGAATTCGAGAAATTTCAGATTATTTGTCGATAATATAGTTTCAAATATCGTCACAAAAAAATCGGAATCGATAAATTTAATATTCTTTGTCGATAGTATCGTTGACGAATATCGTCATAAAATCTTAATAATATCGAATTCGATAGTTTTTAGATTTTTTGCCTATGAAGTTGTACCGATAAATCTTTATAATATCGTGAGAACATCTATAGATTTTCAAACGATTTTTTATCGATACGTTACATCTTCCGATATTATTGATCGAGTGTGCCGCTCGGGGATATTTAAAACTGTATTATCGACAGATTATATGAAATTTCTCGGCTTCGATATTTTACCGATTTTTTGACGATATTTGAAACTATATTATCGACAAATAATCTGAAATTTCTCGAATTCGATTTTTTAACGATTTTGTGAAGATATTTAAAACTTTATTATCGACACGTAATCTGAAATTTCTCGAATTCGATTTTTTAACGATTTTATGACGATATTTGAAACTATATTATCGACACGTGATATGAAATTCCTCGAATTCGATTTTTCAACGATTTTGTGACAATATTTGAAATTATATTATCGACAAATAATCTGAAATTTCTCGAATTCGATTTTTTAACGATTTTGTGAAGATATTTAAAACTTTATTATCGACACGTAATCTGAAATTTCTCGAATTCGATTTTTCAACGATTTTGTGACAATATTTGAAATTATTTCCAAATTGGTGAAAATTTTTCCAAGTCCAACACGTCTGGAAGTACTAAACTGCCTATTATAAGCGTTTTATTGCTAATTCCTCAACGATAAGGTATGGCATAGTGGTTAAGGAAGAGGATTACCATGCAGGAGGTAGAAGGTTCAAGCCCCACGGGTGGCAGATTTTTTATAATTTTTTTTGACTTTTTCTGAAATGATCCTCTTACCGTAACATGAATAATGTGTTTAGGCATAGTTTAATGTATTAATTATGCTAATTAATGAGTTTTAATTATAGAAAAAAGCTAGTAAAAGACGAAAAATCGGAATAAAAAATCGATAAAAAATCGACAGAATATCGAATTCGATAAAGTTCCGCCTAAATCGTGAAATTATCTTTCGATATTATAGATATATTATCGATAAAATATCTTACTATAATCTCGAAATTTTTATTAACTATAATTCGTCGATAATCTATCTATATATCGAAAGATAATTTCACGATTTATGCGGAACTAACGCGACACTTTATCGAATTCGTTATTCTGTCGATTTTTTATTTCGATAATTTGTCGAGTGTGCTGCTCGGGGACGTCATTTTGATTTTTCATCTATGAAGTTTTGAAGAAAAATTGGAAACTAATTTCATCTTTTTTTTTTTTAACGAAAAAATTAATTTTTGATTTTTGAAAAATAAAATGCATGGAGTTTTCAAAAAAAAAATTATATTCATTTTGCATTTTGATGATGTTATTTTGTAGAAATTACAAGTATTGATAGATTTTTTGGAAAATTAAAATTTTTTATTGTGAAAATAAAATTAAAAACACGACTTTTTCTTAATGCCCCGTTTCGCCAGATTTCAGAACAGACTCTCATGAATAAAAAACATTCTGAGGAGAAACCTCGTGGGTTGCATAGTTTTTCTGGAAATGGGGCATAAAGAAAAAGTCGTGTTTTTCTCCAATTTTGACACTAAAAATTTTTTATTTTCCAAAAAATTTATCAATAATTTCTACAAAATGATATCATCAAAATGCAAAATGAATATATAAATTTTTTTTTTGAAAACTTCATGCATTTTATTTTTCAAAAATCGAAAATTTATTTTTTTTTGTAAAAAAAAGCGCACTGAGAAAAATGGATTTTCAAAAACCGTAATGATTCTGGGTAAAACACAGTAAAATTAGGATACGTCGTCAATTTTAGAATCATTCCGGTGAAAAACAGAAAAGATTCAGTTCTATTCCAAAATGATTACGGAGTTCAATTGAATCTCTTCTATTTTTCACCGGAATGATTTTAAAATTGGCGACGTATCCTAATTTTACTGTGTTTTGCCCAGAATCATTATGGTTTTTAAAAATTTATTTTTTTCAGTGCCGGATGAAATTATTTTCCAATTTTTTTTCAAAATTTCATAGATGAAAAATCAAAATGACGTCATGCATTGATCTTAGAAAATTCCGCTTGTCAACGCTATGCATTCAAGAAAAAAAAATTTATGCTCCCCCCCCCCCCTTTAAAGAAAATCATTGAGAAAAATTTTAGAAGAATGTGTTGATTTTTTTTTTTTTAAACTCGTATTTAAAGAAAATCTTGTTTTTAATTTTAATTTTATCGTCATTTTTTTTTGTTGAAAATTTCCTTTTAAAAAATTCTCTACGTACCTAATATTTTTAAGTTCTGAATAAAATTGTTTTAAAAAAAATCCTCATACGAATTTCTAAATGAGAATTGAAATGTTCTCTCTAGAAAATTCATTCGTAATAAAATTTAATCAAATTAGTGAAATTTTTTTTTCTTAAAATTATTTTTAAAACGTTCGAGAAACTGTTTTTTAAACCCATCTTTTCATTTGAAAATATTTTTGAACAAATTGAAATTTAGGTGTACTTAATTTAAATGAATTTAATGATTTTTTGTAGAATCTTTTATTTTCCTTCAATTTTTTTATTTAAATTTTCCTATTTGAAAAATTTATTTTGAAAGGAATCCTTAATTTTACAATTTTGTTCTAAAAATTTATTTAAAGAAAAAAATCATTTTGAAAAAAAAAAAATTCTAAAAAAATTTCTACATAAATATTCTCTGTAACAATTGAATATTTTTCATTAAAAATTTATACATTATTTTTTTTGAATTTTATTCTCAACTACATAGGAAATGAGGATTTTCTAGCAAAATAAAAAGATAAAATCTCACGCAAAAAAAAAATTACCACCAATGAGAAATGCGGAGACAACCATCAATCAACCAAACATTATTTTTCCCCTGTTTACCACAACTCCACTGAACATAAACTCGACGAAGATAAGTAAAATTCGCAATGGCGTAATACCTACGTACGAGTACAATACCCCGGCAATTTAATACTATTCGTAATTTGTTCGAGCTCTCGCTATAAACTGTCGATTAACTTCTACACTCTATTGTCTGGGTGCCAACGTTAAATATCCTACTGAAATTCTCTGTATCCAGCCTGCCTACATCTTGCAAAAAGCCAGCCAGCCCAGCACAGCTCAACGAACATTTTTACTTTATAGAACAGCCGTTATTTTCGTGTTTATTGTAAACTTCACTTCTATTCGCTACACTATGAAAATAGACCGGAATTCTTTTACCAACCTTGTAGCGGATAAAATTACTTTTCACTTTTACTTGCTTCTCTTTCTTTTCAATGTTTCCAGCCAATCCGCCTCTATATCGTAAATATTTTAACGGTCAAATTGCTTTTCTATGAATTTTTATACGCGTACAGACCTTTGCAAATTCTATACCATCTACTACCATAAGACTGTACGCAAATTGAGACAAATTCGCTGCGTCGAGTCGATTTCAAAGTAAACTTCGGTAATTTATTATTTGGCTTTTTTCGCCGCTCGTTTTGTTTGGCTTTGTTTTGAAGAAATAATACGACCACCGGTGACGTAATATTTTCTTGTATTTCTTTTCTTTGTCGAATTGCTTTGGGCAAAAAAAAAATATTTGGGTAAAATAAGGCTTTATCCAACGAATAAGAAATCTATTCCGTCCATTGAAATACAATTTGAGAAGAAAAAAATTCAAGCCAAAAGTTTAAAAATGAATCAAGCATGAGTTGAAAAAGTTCTGATAAAATTTGAGGAATTCATAACTTTTCATCTTTTTAAATTTAATAAAAATAGGTAACAAATTTTTAAACTTGAAAAAAATTGAATTTGAATAATATTTTTTTTTAAATTAAAAATCTTCAATTTTTTCAAAAATTTCTTCAAAGTTTGACACAATTTTGAAAAAAAAATTTCAACTTTTTTTTAGAAAACATGACAAAATTTCAAACTTGAAAAAAATTCAAACCAAATTTTAAAGTATTTATGAAGAACCTTTTTTTTTTTTTTTTTTTTTTTTTTGGGGTGTTTATAATTACCTTTTGCACATAGATACCTTCTAAAATCTCGAATTTTTCAGAAATTGAGAAAATCGAAAAAGTTAACTGTTTTTAGAAGAATTTTGAATGTTCTTTGAGACAAATTTTTTAAAAATTTCGATTTTTTTATACGTGCTTAAAATAGGTGAAATTGTGAAATAAAATGTTTTAAAAAAATTTACCAGAGTAGTTAAAATTGTGAAAAAATGTAAAAAATAACTAAGTTTAAAATTTGAAAAAAGTACTTAGATACTTGATAATAAAAGAATGTTTAAAAAAACGAAATCTTAACTATTTTTATCTCTTTTTTTCAATTTTAGAAAAAATTTTAAGAATTTTGTAGAACAACAAATTTTCGAGAATAGTTTTTTAAATCGCTTCAGTGATTAAAAAAATGTTTTTAATAAAAACTGCAGCAAAAAATCAGCAAAAATTGTGAAAAAGATGAAATTCGTAAAAATTTGATAAAATTTTCAAAGTTGAAAAGAAAACTGAATCAAATGTTGAATATTCAACTAAGAAATAAAATTTTGTTAAGAAAATGATGAATTTTTTAAGCATGAAAGAAAACTCAGGAAAATTGGGAAGTTTTTAATTCCAAAGGAACTGAGAACTTTTTTACCCCAATTTATTCCAATTAAATTTTATTATGATGTAAGTATAAATTTCGTCTCTAAAAAAAACCTGATATTTGAGATTTCTTCTCCAAAAATTTTTAATCCAATCCGACGAAAATTTTGAAGATCTCCTTTTATTTTGTTGGAAATTATGTCAAAAATTGTAAAAAAAAAAATCAAAAAAATAATTAATCAAATTTCCAAGCTGAAAAGAAAATCGAATTAAATTTTGAAGGAATTTCGAATAAAATTTTCAAAATATTCAATTTTCTTTGAAAATTTTGTAAAAAATTTGCAAAAAAAATTTATAAAAAATTTAACCAAATTTTCAAATTTATTTTAATTTTTAAATAAATTAGGAAGCCTTTTAGGAACATTGAAAATCATCAACCTTTAAATTTCAAAGTGCTTCAAAGATTGAAAAAGGGTCGTTAAAAAAATTTGCAAAAATTGTGAACAAGTTTCAAAAGAATTACCTATTACCAAGTTTCCAAACTTAAAAGAAGAAGAGTTAAAAAAATATTTTAAAAACTTTTTTGAACCAAATTTTGAAGATTTTTGTATTTTATATCTTTTTGAAAATTCTTAAAAATAGTTATTGTGTGGAAAATTGAAAAAAAAAAAAATTTTCGAGTTTAAAAAAAAAATCAATCAAGTATTACAGGAATTTTGAAGGCATTTTGGAACAAATTTTTAAGAACCGTCATTTTTTTTGAAAGTTGCTACGGAAATTTAAAAATAAGTTATTAAGAAAATTTACTAAAAATTGCAGCCAGTTTCAAATGAATAATATTACCAAGTTTCCATGCTTAAAAAATGGAGCTGGAGTAATATTTTGAAAATTTTTTTTTTTTTTTAAATGAAGATTTCTGACTCTTTTTGAAAATTTTGGAAAAAATTGTACAGAAAAATTGAATAAAAAAATTATAGAAATTTTGAATGTTTTTTTGGAACAAATGTCAAGAAATTAATTTTTCAGTGAATTTTTTCAAAATTTTCATTTTTGCTTCAAAGCGTAAGTTTTAATAATTTTTTTTTCTAGTTTTATTTCCAACAATATTCTTAAATTGTAAGTAACTAAAAGTGATTTTTCATTAAAATATTTTTTTGATTTTTTTTTTGAGGATTTGCTTTAAAAAATATAATGCTTAATCTCTTTTTTTTAATAATTATTTTCTCATCACAATTTTCATAAAATTTCATTCAAAACATTTTTATTTTTTTGTGGAGTGAACGTTTTTCCCTGTTTAAAAGTGGTTCTCTTTTTTTCGTACACTTTTTCACGTGATCGAAATGTAACCCCCTTGAACAGAAATTCGAATGAGAAACGTCCCCCTCGAAATATTTTCTGAGAATTTTTCACCCACCAAACACACCCGAAAAAAACCACACATGTGAGTTATACGATATATGCGATAATTATTGTCGGAAAAAAGGGAGCGAGCTGGACTTTAATAAACGTTCGTATTAGAAAACCGTTACGCCGATAATGATGTTTTTCATTTTATAGCCTACTTCTGCACCTCTCCGAGTCGATCCAGCGTAACGCGATCTTCCCTTTTTAACCTCTACACTCAAGTCTGAAAGTGGTCAATGTTCTCAGCTATAAATTCGCCCCGCAAGTATCCAAAAATGGATTTTTACCTCTATTTACGAGCGCAACAATAACGCTAACTGGTAAATCTCCTCTCTGGGTGTATTTGGCCAAGAGTAAAATTTCCGTTCGTTTTTACGATCGGCTCGTACTCGTAGTCGTATTCAGTTATATACACAATCAACGATGTCGATATAGGTTTGCGAGGGAGTAAGAGAGAGAGAGAGAGAGAGAGAGAGAGAGAGAAGAAAATAAACACTACCGATTCAACCCTCTAAATATAAAAAAATCAGCCTATTTTCTTTTTCTATCTTTTACTCGAATAGGTAGTATATGCAACGAGCTATATTCCAGTTTTAAATTTATACAAGTTTATTTTTTACTTGGCTTTCGTATCTAGACAAATCGAAAATCTCCACTGAGCACGAGTCTTGTCTGACTCGATACGATTTTGCTCTTTATTTCGCGAATATGTCACATAAATTAGATCAATTTTCTCTTCAAGTACTCTTTTTAAAATTGTCCAAATAAAAGTCGAAAAATTTCTAAAAACGAGTTGGAAAATTTTACGACTTTTAAAAAGCATTTTGCCTTCGTTGAAAAAAAATATATCGTCAAGTTTTCTTTTTTCTTCTTCGTTCTTAAACGACCTACCTAACAAAAGATAGCACAAGTACCTGGATTTTTTTCATCGACTCAAATAAAAAGTTCACCATTTCATGCATTGCAAGGTCACGAAAGTTAGAACCATAACCCAGAGCAGGGTCCTCGATTTATAATTAAACGTCATTAAATCGAATTCGATACGAAATTAATTACAAATATATATTATTTTAATAAGAGAACGCGGATCGAATTCGGCGAAATTATTTCTAATCCTATTAATTTGCCTTTACTACGAGTAGCTCGTATCCTATAAAACGTTAATAATTCGACCAGCTTGTTTACAAAATGATTACAACTTAAAAGCGAAGAACGCATTATTTGTGTATCTATGTGCACAGCGAAGCATACTGGTAACATTTTACAGCTAGATTTTACTTTGGTATATCTATCTATATGTATAGATTAAGCTGTAGTTGTAACTGTAGCTGTACAGTGTACACTTATCGTACGAATACGTGTAGTAGTCGATGCGCTTTCGCGCTTTGTACATATAGAAATAATACTTCCAACGTGCGAAATTGGCTTTCAAAATTAAACCTAAAACATTTAGGTATGTGATTAAAATTACACTGTATTTATCTATTTCATAATAACGATACCAATTTGTTATATCTACCTACTTGTGCGACTATTGTGGAGTAGGTACAAGGTACACATACGTACGAATTTCGTAATTCGGTGTATCAACGATATCGTTGGTTTTTGCTTTGAACTTCATGTTTGGTGCAGTTGAACAAGCATTTTTTGCCTCAATTGGGTTTTCAGATATATTGGATATCTGCTCAAATTTTGGATAGCTAGGTTAGGTAAATGGTACAGTGGATAGATGACGCAGATTCTGCTAAATATTCCTGTTTCTATGCCAGTGTCACATTAAGTGTCAAATTAAATTCGATGTTTGTGTATTGTATAACGTAAGAAATACGTATGCGAAGGAGTTTTTGAAGGATTGGGGGGGGGGGTAAGGGAGAGTCAACCTTATTTTCAAGTTTGTTGGAAAATATGGAAAAATTTCAGTAATGATTTATTCATTAAATCCATTCCTTAGTTTTTCCATTTCATCATTAATGGATTTTTTGTTGAATTATTTTTACCTAGTGAATTGTAAAAATATTTTTTGAATATTTTTTGTATAATTTAATTTTTATTAGGTTGTGTTTTTTTTTTGTTTTGCCGAATTGAAAATTTTGCTACTTTTCAATTTCTCGTTTTAAGTTAAATTTTAAAATTTTCAGATTTTTGAATTTTAAAATTGATTTTTTTTATTGAATTAAAATTTTTGCCAACTTTTACTTTCTCGTAATTTTTTTTATGTCAAATTCCAACAATTGAGATTTTTGAACTGGATTAATTTTTTTTCAAATTTTTCTCAACTTTTTCAAATCTTTTCCATTTACGAAATTTTTCTCTTGAATTTATGAAAAAAATTGCCAAGTGTTTTGACAAATTAAAAAATTTTTAAATAAAAATATTCTTGTCAACTTTTTTTTACTTATTCAACTTTTGTTTGAATAAATTCTTTGTAATTTTTTTAATTTTTTCGAATCTATGTCTATTTTACAAAACTTTGTGTCGAATGTTGAAAATTCGTCAAATTTTTGCTATAAATTGAAAATTTTGTCAATTTTGAATTTCATCATTTTTTTTCAAAATGTAAGGTAATTCCTTTTTTTTGAAATTCGAGGTTTCTAATTTTCAATTTTTTTTTGTTAATTTTTATAAACTTTCCATATTTTTTTCAGTTTTGCAAAATTTTTTGTTGAACGTTTGGAAGTTTGCCAAATTTTTGACAAATTGAAAATTTCAAAAACAGATCAATTTTTCGCGAACCTTTTTTTTATAATTATCAAATTTTGACGAATAAGAGATTTTTAACTTTTCAATTTACTTATTTGCTTTATTTTTTCATTTTTTCAAATCTATGTCAATTTTACAAATAATTATTATGTCGAATGTTTAAAATAATTTGTCAAATGTTTTGCTAAATTAAAAATGTTGTAAATTTTTAATTTACTAAGAAAAATCTTTGAAAAGTCAAATTTTAAATTTACATTTATTAAATTTCCAACAAATTGTTGGTGGGTAAATTTATGTTGATTTTTCAAACCTTGGTCACTTTTGTGTTTTTCAAAAATCTCAAAATTTTGGATTTTAGATTTTCAACATTTTTTAAATTTTTCCAAAAATTCTTTTATTTTTAGCAAAAATTGTTTGTAAATTTTTGTTACTTGGTCTACGTCTACGTAATGTTCCAAATTATCACCTTATTATTTTTGTTAAAAAAATTGATGTTAGAAATTTTTAGCGAATAGTTGGGTAAATTTTCTTGAGCAAAAATTATTCAACCTGTAAAAATGATTCAACCTCGAAAAAAGATGCAACTCGAGGAAATGATTCATCTGTTGAGAAAAAAATAACTCAACTCATAGAAACGACTCAACTGGAAAAAAAGGAAAAGAATTTCCTCATTTTCTTGGAGACTTGTAGTTTCATTTTTTTTAAATTTTCTGAAGCAAAACATTTTCGCTATTTTTTAGTTTAAAGTGTACCCATTTTATATTTTTAGGAGTGAAAAATTTTGAATATTTTTTGGGTTTAGGTAGCAATGTTATCAATTTTTTGAAATAAAAAATACCCGATTTTTGGGATTGAATTTTTTGGGGGAAGGGGCGGAGGATTTCTCAGTTTCTCTTGATATAAAATACCTAAACAGTTTCTTTTGCCAAAAACAATTTTTATTGTCGAAATTTTTAAAAAATGCATTTTTTGAACAGTCATTTTGTATATTTTTTTCGAATTTAATTTTTATTTTCAAATTGTTTGATTTTTCCTTCACGCAGTAGTCGTATTTTTTCTTGGATTTCTTTCAACTTCTAAAGCCCGAGCAGCACAATCGACAAATTATCGAAATAAAAAATCGACAGAATATCGAATTCGATAAAGTGTCGCGTTAGTTCCGCATAAATCGTGAAATTATCTTTCGATATATAGATAGATTATCGACGAATTATAGTTAGTAAAAATTTCGAGATTATAGTAAGATATTTTATCGATAATATATCTATAATATCGAAAGATAATTTCACGATTTAGGCGGAACTTTTGCGACACTTTATCGAATTCGATATTCTGTCGATTTTTTATCGATTTTTTATTCCGATTTTTCGTCTTTTACTAGCTTTTTTCTATAATTAAAAATCATTAATTAGCATAATTAATACATTAAACTATGCCTAAACACATTATTCATGTTACAGTAAGAGGATCATTTCAGAAAAAGTAAAAACAAATTATAAAAAATCTGCAACCCGTGGGGCTTGAACCATCTACCTCCTGCATGGTAATCCTCTTCCTTAACCTCTATGCCATACCTTATCGTTGAGGAATTAGCAATAAAACGCTTATAATAGGCAGTTTAGTACTTCCAGACGTGTTGGACTTAGAAAAATTTTCACCAATTTGGAAATAATTTCAAATATCGTCACAAAATCGTTGAAAAATCATTCGACAAATTTCAGATTATTTGTCGATAATATAGTTTCAAATATCGCCACAAAATCGTTGAAAAATCGAATTCGAGGAATTTCATATTACGTGTCGATAATATAGTTTCAAATATCGTCATAAAATCGTTGAAAATTCGAATTCGAAAAATTTCAGATTACGTGTCGATAATAAAGTTTTAAATATCTTCACAAAATCGTTAAAAAATCGAATTCGAGAAATTTCAGATTATTTGTCGATAATGTAGTTTCAAATATCGTCACAAAATCGTTAAAAAATCGAAATCGAGAAATTTCATATTACGTGTCGATAATATAGTTTCAAATATCTTCACGCAATCGTTAGAAAATCGGATTCGATAAATTTAATATAATCTGTCGATAATATAGTTTCAAATGTCGTCAAAAAATCGGTAAAATATCGAAGTCGATAAATTTAATATTCTTTGTCGATAATGTAGTTTCAAATATCTGCACAAAATCGGTGGAAAATCGGAATCGATAAATTTAATATTCTTTGTCGATAGTATCGTTGACGAATATCGTCATAAAATCTTAATAATATCGAATTCGATAGTTTTTAGATTTTTTGCCTATGAAGTTGTACCGATAAATCTTTATAATATCGTGAGAACATCTATAGATTTTCAAACGATTTTTTATCGATACGTTACATCTTCCGATATTATCGATCGAGTGTGCCGCTCGGGAGTTTCATTTTATTTATTTTTGCTATGTAATCTTTGAAAATTTAAAATAATATAAAGGGCCTTCCATGGTAAGATGGTGAAATCGGCCCTTGATCGAAATTGGGTCCAAAGTGGGTCAAAATGTTACTTATGATGTAAAAACACGCCACAAAAATTTTTGACCCCCTACCCCCTCCCCTTTCCGAAAAATCGCGTTATAACGGTCGAAAAATCAAAAAATTCCTACTTTGAAGGGGGTGTATTCACAGATTATAGGTATCATGTAGGGGTATATGTGGTAAAATTTTTAAAAAGATCGGTTCACAATTTCTTTGTTTTTTGGGGGGTTGAAATTTTCAAAAAAAAATTTAAAAATTTTTTGGGGGGTGCCATGGCTGGATTTTTTTTTTAATCTTCGTAATATGGATAAGTATCACATATATTTTTTTGAGGGTGCCAAAGGGGGGTGCAACATAGTTTAAAAAAATAAAAACTTCGAAAAAACCCGCATTTTCATGGTTTTTTCGTATTTCTCGAGGGTGTTTGAGGCGGGGACTTGAAATGTAAGCAATTACAATCGTAATACATAATATCTGGATGGAGTGGGGTTGATGTGGGAGATTTGTGGTCACACAAGTATGGGACGAATGACAGGGTGTGATAAAAATAAGGAAAACGAGTGATGTGAGCGCTAGGATGGCTCTTTTGGAATTCGGGTATTTTTAATGTCTTAGCCACCAAATTTTTTTATTTCATGAGAAAATAACTTTTTATTTATCATTTTTGCCCTAACTGAATTTTAAGTGGCAACTAGTCACCCTGGCGTGTTTTTACATCATAAGTAACATTTTGACCCACTTTGGACCCAATTTCGATCAAGGGCCGATTTCACCATCTTACCATGGAAGGCCCTTTCTTGTGTTTATATGTAGGTACTTAACAGATTTGTAAATTTTTGTAATTATTTTTTGTCAGATCTTTCATTGAAAAACTTTCAAATTTTTGTAAAATCTTGAAAGTCTTTTTAAATTTTTGGGATTGGTTTTTTCTGTAATTCTCTCAAATTGAGGATCATGTCCTAATTTTGTGAAGTCCATTGTCATTTTTTGATTTTTTGTTATATTTTTTTTTAATTTTTGATTTTTGTCAAATTTTTAAAAAATCTTTATTTTTTGAGTTTTTACAGCCTTTTTATTTGAAAATTTTTGTCGAATCAGATTTTTATTTCATTTGACAGTTTTTAAATAGACATTTATTTTTGAATTTTCCATGAATTAAAAATTTATATTTTTTTTTCAAATTTGAATCAAGTGTTTTGATTTTTTTTTAAATTTATAAATCTTTGTCTTCATGTAATTTCTAGTTGAATTTTCAAAATTTTCAGATTCGTTCCTATTTTTTTTGTTTCAATATTTTGTAGATATTTTAATTTTTTGGAAAATTTCTATTAACACACGTTGAAATTTTAGTCAAATCTCAAAAGTTTCGTTAATTTTTTTTTTTTCTATTTTGGTGTCAATTTATCCAAAAATTTTCAAATTTTTTATTTAGAGGGAGATGTGGTATAGAAGACCTTCAAATACTCAATTTTTAGTCGTCTATTTAGAGTGATCCATGTCGAATGTCTATTTTTTGTTGGTAAAATTTTGTAAAACTATTTTCTTGCAATTTGATAACAGTAGGCACCATAAAGTTATAATTTGCTGTCTTAACTTCACCTCACTCTCTCTCTCTATGCCTCAAAATAAACCACGAAATATGCCTATATGCGTGCGTGTACCGAACATAAACATGTTATCTCAATCTGGAAAGCGGGCATGTCGTGAAAAAATCACCGCTGGCCGAAATTGCAAACTTATTAGCTCGACAAACAATCTAGTTGTGTGGAAACTTATATTAAGCCGAATTCGCGAGCCATTTTGGCCGAACGCAAGTTTACTTTTAATGAGTTTTTTTTTTTACCATATTCGTGAGCAGATAGTAAACTGATATAGGGTCGAAGGGGGAGGCACGATCAAATTGCGTACTATGGTCTAGAAAACTTCTTTAATATAAAGTTTAAGTCGGACCAAGTTTGGCTCGGACTTTATCAACAGACCAAGGCTTGGCCATCGTAGCGTACTTTTCTTAATACAAAGTGACGTATATTCCATGAAACAAGTTATTCGTCGACCGTGTGTAGATAGTAATGCTTCTAAGTGATCGAGTCGGAACATGGAGATGGAGATGAAGGAAGGAGCTATATTGTAATTTTCTTTTCGCAGTGGTCTGTCCTTCGACCTGTGGTGACTTTTTTCCGCCTTTGGTACCTAACGTGACTTGGGCAGAGTTTGCGGGCAATGTGTGGCATATTTTTAGTTGAAAAAGTATAAAAAGTGACATGGCTCGTATGTCCCGGTGATGCGTTTAAATAAGGTATAAGGGGGATTAAAAGTTTCTTTTTTTGGGGCTACTTTTAACTTGCGGGTCGGTGGTGTCGTTTGGGTGAAGTGGAAGAGAGCGGTGTGTGGTACGTTTTGTAAAACTATGAGTATCGTTAATCACACGGTACCTTTGTACAGGAGCATTTATCAGTTACGAAGGCACGTGTTTAAAATGTTCAATTAGTAGGTGAGTCGGAAATGTATGTGTGCTGCGAGCTGGTGTGAAAGTGGTGTGGGCAACGTGCAGTAAAAACTTGTACGCTTTTTACAAATTAGTAGCATGGCCGTAAGGTGATAGCGTTGTACCGCATACGGGGGTAGGTATTAATTTAATTCGCCGTTATTGCCCTCAGCCATGAGCGAATTAAACGACGGTATAGCCCTTTTGTAGCGAACTATCGTATATCGTCTAATAAATTAACTCGTTTTAAAATTATGCGCACGGGTTAACGATTTGCGTATAAATTCGCCAGCCCGAAGAGTGTAAAATAGATAAAAATATCGTCGAGAATTTAAATAACCGTTTAATATTTTTTATCCACGTTCTTTTTGTTCCGCAGATAAACGAGAAATATCGTCGTCTTCCAAAAAAGATCCGGTCGAATGGTCGTCACAATTATGGTATTCGAATTTCGAAGAATTCCAAAAACTCACCGAGCCCATTTTCGATAACAACACCGTTAGCAATATGACCGTTCAATTGGGCAGCACAGCTTATTTACACTGCCGAGTTAGAAATTTAGGAGAAAGAACGGTAAGATTTTTTCATAATTACCTAATCAACATATCAACATACAGCAGTAATCAAAATTGGAGAGGAGGGAGGGGTCCAATCGAAACTTTTGTCATAACCTAAATTATTCTTAGAACTTCAAGCTACAACTTTGGTTTGAAAATTTTTTTAATTGGGCCCCTCTCTCTCCCGCTGTTTTTGCAAAACACTCCGAAAACACTAAAAATTTAGCGGAGAGAGGGAAGGGCCCAATTGAAAAATTTTTACAACAAAAGTTGTAGCTTGAAGTTCTAGGAATAATTTTGGTTATAACGGAAATTTCAATTGAACCCCTCCCTCCCCACCAATTTTGAATAATACAGCTTATTCAAAATACATTATTAAAAACAGGGGGTGAGGGGCCCAATTGGAAAAATTTTCATAGCAAAATTGTAGCATGAAGTTCTAGGAATAATTTTTGTCATAACGAAAATTTCGATTGGACCCCTCTCTCCCCATCAATTTTGGATAGTACAACTTATTCAAAATACATTATTGAAAACAGGGGTGAGGTAAGGGGCCAATCGAAAAAATTTTCAATCAAAAGTGTAGCTTAAAATTCTAGGAATAATTTTTGTCATAACGAAAATTTCGATTGGACCCCTCTCTCCCCACCAATTTTGGATAGTACAACTTATTCAAAATACATTATTGAAAACAGGGGTGAGGTAAGGGGCCCAATCGAAAAAATTTTCAATCAAAAGTGTAGCTTAAAATTCTAGGAATAATTTTGGTTATAACAAAAATTTCGATTGGCCCTCTCCCTACCCTGCAATTTTGAATATCAAAGTATTTATGTAGTACTGGACTTACAAGGGAACCTCGCCAACTCTTCACCTCCGATTAAGCTAAAATTTGGCTCACTGAAAGAGCATGCCGCCCAGACCTCACAATCAAATTTTCAGCTGCCGAAGTTGATTTTTCGATTTTTGGCGAATTTTTGAAAATGGCTAAAACCGCCTCCAAAAAAACATTTTTTGAAAAAAAAAATGTGAATTTCGAGATGGAATCCTGAAAATTAGTTTGTACACTAATGTTGACCCCCGAGTCGATTGGCGTTATTTTCGAAGCGATCTGAAGCCTCCAGAAAAAGTTGAATATTCTCCAGCACACTGGAATTTCTCCAGGCAGCAAAAGTCAACATTTTCTGTAGGTTCCAAATCGCTTCGAAAATGGTGACAATCGACTCGGGAGGTCGACTTTAGGGGGTAGACGAAGTTTCGGATGATATGCTGGAGAAATTGATTTTTTGGAAATTTTTAAAAAATGCAGAATTTTCAAGTTGTCGAAAAAACCCATGCGAACTCGTCACCTCGGATTTTGGTTTCAACTATGTCAATCGATAGATGGCATCATACTAACGCTAGGATTAAATTTTCAGCTGCCGAAGATAATTATAGCGCCGTCTGGAGCTATTCCAGTGCGCTGGAGAAAAGTAAACTTTTCCTGGAGGCTCAAGATCGCTTCGAAAATGGTACCAATCGACTCGGAAGGTCGATTTTAGTGTACAAATCAATTTTCAGGATTCCATCTCGAAATCTAAAATTTTTTTTTCAAAAAGTGGTTTTTTGGAGGCGGTTTCAGCCATTTTCAAAAATTCGCCAAAAATCGAAAAATCAACTTCGGCAGCTAAAAATTTGATTGTAAGGTCTGGGTGGCATGCTCTTTCAATGAGTCAAATTTCAGCTCAATCGGAGGTAACGAGTTGGCGAGATTCCCTTGTTAGTAAAATCAACGTAAAAAGGTGAGCAAATGAGCAGCAGGCGTGTTTTCGTAAAAATAGCAGATCGTAATTTTTCCTCTCCCAAAAAATTGACATCAGTTTAAAATATACGCAACAGAAGATGATTTTTCCTACAAATTGAAATCCCACCCTTGTAAAATTATATACTATACTCGCCTCAAATGTTGGAAAACTTTCAAGGTATTGAAATTTTATTGCGTCGTAATTATGCTGGAAACTAATTTTATGGGTCCTGGAAGGCAAATAAATTCGTATTCGCATTCGCAAGCTCGAGCTTTGTACTTTATAGTCTAGTTTTATTATTCTATTGATTTGGAATTTAAATGTTACGTACTTTAATTGGAAAAATTTCACGTATTGTATCCGAGTTTCGCTTTCTAATTGTGAAGTCGAAATAAGGTTTCCGAATTTTTATTTCGGTATAGAAATTTGCGCCTCGTGTTTTTTAAAAGGTTTCTCTTTTTTTGGTGAGAAGTCTTTTAAGACTTTTTTAGTTTTTAAGGCGGGATTCGGTGGTCGTTGATTTTTGTGCGTGCAAGACAAATAATGAACCTGCTGGATGATTATTATTTTTATTTTTTAAATATTGAAAGCGCGAGATTTGCTATTTTTACCTTGATAACCGAAGCTTTTTTTGTTGGTGTGTAGACATGGTTGGAGAGGGTAAGGGTGAAACGTTGCCAAATACGTTCACGAAAATATTGATAATTTATATATCTGGAAGCATTTTATTAGGTAGGATATTTAATAGAATGGGTATTTTATTTCTAAAGAAATCTGACGTTTTTTGTTGTATGAAGTTCAAAATTTCCATTTCTATCCATTTTACAATTTTCTTCTTCGAAACTGTGGATAGGTACATATTTTTTAGTTTTGGAAAATTCAATATTTTATTGCTTGAAATTTTTTTAAATGTTCAGCTTCAAAGAATTGAAAAATTGGTCTGGAAAAAATGCTGTTCCGGCAAAATGTAATTTTTCAATTACCTAATTAGGTGTTTTTCGAGGGAAAAAACGTATTTGAACAATCTAAGTATGTCAAAAAAAAATAAGAATTTTTCATCTTGAAAGATTGAATAATTCTCAATAGATTAACTTTAATTTTGACAAATTAAGTAATTTTTAAATTGAAGAATTGTTTTTTTTTTTTAACATTGAAGAATTGAGGATTTGGTTTTCTGTTATAAAATTAAACTAGTTTCGTCTTGAAGAATTGATTTTTTTTTTTTTTTTTTTTTTGGAAAATTTGAGTGATTTTACTGTTGGAAAATTTTATCATTTTTCAAAACACAGAAAAATTTCATCTTGATGGATTTAACAATGTTTCATAATAAAAAATTGGAAGATTTTTTTATTTTTTTTATTGAAGAATTGAATAATTTTTAAATCACAAAAATATAGAATTGGATGATTATTTTTTCATTTCCAATAGATGAACTTATTTTATTGTCTGAAAATTTAAATAATATCTAATTGACGAAAAATTATTCATCAGTTGAAGATTGAATAGGTTATCATTTCAAAGGGTAGAATAAGTAATTTATTATTTCAAAGAAGTACTTAGACAGTTTTTTGTGACGAAGAAATCCAGAAAAATAGAACTACGAATAATAATTATTGATGAATCGGAATAATTTTCTCATCAATAATCGAATGATTTTTCAATTTGAAGAAGAGAATTCTTTTATTTCAAATAAGCGAATGATTTTTTGTTGAAAAAAATTATAGAATTATTCATCTTGATGAAATAAATAATTTCCATGTCAAAACGTGATTTTTTTTACATCTTGTGGAATTGAATACTTTTTACACAAAAAAATAAAATGATGAAATATTATATAATTATATTTTTAATTTTGTCATTTTTTGTTTTAAAAAATTAATTTCCTTTGTTAAAACAAAAAATTAAATTAATAAAAAATTTGTCAATTTCTGAAAGTTCATCGAACTTACAATCAATTGAAGAACTTTTTTACCGAGTTCTTTCGAAGTCATTTCACATTTACGACCCCCTCCCCCTTCTATCTAAATTAGATTTGGAAAAAGTACGAAATAACGACACTGTTGACTTTTCATTTAAAAAAATTACTAATTCCCGATGTAATTGAAAATACAGAAACATCGCAGCTAAAATTATCGCCTCCGGTGTACGGTTTTAAAATTCGAAACACTTTTGTGGAAACTTAACTTACATCCAGCGTTACAAACCACAATTAAAACTACTTTGAGTTTTGCTGAACAAAGAACCATATCTACTCCTACACGTTTTGAGGATACGAAAGAAGTCTGGAATTTCAACTTTTGCCCTACGCTGTCTATACTTTTAATGGCAAATAATTAAAAATTCACAAAATCCTTTTTACAAACTTGACCAATTAGGTAGTGAAATGTTGTTATCCCACGCGAGGTCAAAACTTAAAATTACGAGTAGGTTTGTCTTATTTTTGACGCACGTTTCAGTTTAACTTTTTCACGATAATATTGAAAATTGGAGGGGAGGAAGGGGTTCAATCGAAATTTTTGTAATAACCAAAATTATTCCCAGAACTTCAAGCTACAACTTTTGTTTGATAATTTTTCCAATTGGACACCCCCTTCACCTCCGCCTTTATAATAATATAAGTATTCAAGTCGTTTATGCGAAATTGAAGGGGAGGGAGAGGTCCAGTCGAAATTTTTTTATGATCAAAATTATTCCTAATACTTCGAGCTACAACTTTTGTTTGAAAAAATTTTCATTGGGCCTCTTCCCCCCTCACTCCTTCAGTTTTGAATAAGTATGTACGGAGTGTTATGCGGAATTGGGGAGAGAGAGGGGTCCAATTGAAAAAATGTTCATACAAAAGTTGTAGCCTGAAATCTTGGGAATAATTTTGATAACTACAAAAATTTCGATTGAACCCTTCCCTCCCATCTAATTTTAAATATCAAGTATCTATGTAGTATTGGATTTAGTAAAATTCAACAACAACGATCCACTTCCATGTAAACAAACTGAGCAAACTAGACACTAATCCAAATTCTTAGACGTAGATTCCTTTTGTCTTTGCCTCACACGTAGGTATTTCATATTTACAAGAAATCCAAAACAAACAGATAATGCAGCCGTGTAAAATGTAAATAAACCAATAAAATAGCCGAAGTTAACAAACCATAGAAAGTTTTGATTTCTGACCCTTTTTTTTTATTCATTTCTTTTTAAATTTTCAACCATTTTCGACCATTTTTGTACACGTTTCAATTCATTTATACCGGTGAAATCCCCCTACTTTAGTATACCTATATTTGAACAAAAACACTTCTCGTAACTCACGCCGGGTGCAATTCGTTGTATAAAATTATAACGCAGCGTGAGTGGGTGAACTTTCAATGCGTAATCCTAGTTTGGCTAAACTCGACTCGACGTTATTCGCGTTTAAAATTTCATCGCCTGAGATTTTCTCATTTCGCAAACCCACACGTTGGTCCGACCTCAAACACAAATCCGAAATGCTCGCGAGGCGAAAATTTTCCAAATATTTGCAACACCGCGAGAGAAGAATTTATTTGACGAATGTTTCACAGTGTTGTTAAAACTGAAATAATTCAGTTTGAGTTTCAGTTTTCAGTTACCAGTTTTCCCTATTTCAGTTTACTTCCAGTTCCAGTTTCGGTTTTGATTTTTTTTCAGTTTCAGTTTCAGTTTCAGTTTTCAGTTTAAATTTTTTTAAAAATCAATAAAAATAATATAAAAAATCAAAAATCAATAAAAAATTGGAATTTAATTAAAATAATTTAAATCTATGAATTTGAAATTAAATTATAAGAGATTTAGATCTACAACTTTTGATTGAATTTTTTTTTAATTCAACCCCTCCACTAGGGTGGCCCTTATTTTTCGAATTTTGGAAATGTTGTCGGGACGGGAGGTCAATTGGTGACATATTGGTAGAAAATAATTCCCTATTTTTTATTTTTCCTCTAACTGAATTTTAAGCCGTTTCTCAGGGGCCCCCAAATTTGAAAAAATCAAAAAAATAGAAAAAATAGAACATTTTGAAAATTTTTGAAAATTTTTAGCAAAATGGTCATATGGATGGTATTTCTATAAGACAAGACCATTTTCGATGATTTCTTATCTTTACCCCCCTTTTCATGGGACATGAAAAACCATCATTTTTTACGTTTTTTAAAAAATTTGAAAAAAATGGCTACAAATTAAAAAAAAAAAAAAATTTAATAAAATGGTTTCAACATACATGTTATCACCCAAAACGGTCATTTACGGTGATTTTTCACCACTGCCGTATCAGTGAGAATTTTTCAAAAACTATCAAAAATTGAAAAAAATGAGGTTCCCAAAAATGAAGGTAAGGATGAAAAATCGCTGTAAATGACCTTTTTGGGTGATAACATGTATGCTAAAAACATTTTATTCAAAAAAAAATGTTTCTTTAATTTTTAGTCATTTTTTTTTCAAATTTTTTAAAAAACGTAAAAAATGACGTTTTTTTTATGTCCCATGAAAAGGGGGGTAAAGATAAGAAATCATCGAAAATGGTCTTGTCTTATAGAAATACCATCCCTATGACCATTTTGCTAAAAAATTTCAAAAATTTTCAAAATGTTCTATTTTTTTTTTTTTTTTGATTTTTTCAAATTTGGGGCCCTTGAGAAACGGCTTAAAATTCAGTTAGAGGAAAAATAAAAAATAGGGAATTATTTTCTACCAATATGTCACCAATTGACCCCCCGTCCCGACAAATTTCCAAAATTTGAAAAATAAGGGCCACCCTACCCTCCAACCACTCCATTTTTCAATATTGAGTGTCTTCGTACTATTATGAAAAATTAGAGGGGAGGGGAGGGTCCAATCGAAATTTTTATAATAACAAAAATTATTTCTAAGATCTTAATCCACAACTTTTGTTTGAAATTTTTTTTTATTAAACCCTCCCCTCCCTCCCAATTTTCAATAATGAGTGTTTTCTTACTGATATGCAAAATTCGATGGGAGGGGAAGGTCCAATTGAAATTCTTATAATAACCAAAATTATTTCCAAGATCTTAATCTACATCTTTTGTTTGAAAATTTTTTCAATTCAACCTCCCCCCCCCCCCCTAATTCCAACTCTAGTACTCTATAACTCGAACTCAACTCGATTAATAATAATTAATTATACCTATAATATTTCAAAATTCAAATTTTAAATTCAAATCAGAAAGTGAAATAAGTCAAATAAGTCATAAGTGAACTTAAATTGAATAAATTAAAAAAAGAACTAGCCTAAAGTAGAAAAAAAACCTAAAAAAAAATTGAAAACTGAAATAAAAAAACTGAAAATCATTTCAGTTTCATTTCAGTTTTTTCAGTTTCAGTTTTTGTCATTTCATTCAAGTTTCAGTTTAAGTTTTTTCAAATTTTTTTCAGTTTCAGTTTTAACAACACTGATGTTTCATCGTCATAACGTACGCGGTAATTTTGCACCCTATAATGAGGGTAATTTTTACCTGCAAAGGGAGCTGAATTTTTTCCACAAGGGTGTTTTGGTACGAATATCTTTGGAAATTCAAAACCTCTAGTGTAATATCAAGCCAGACTATTGCTCTCTATACACTAATGTTGCTAATTCATCGACGATAATAAATTAACTCATTCGATGATACTACATTCTACATTTATATATTCACGCTCGCTCTCTACATACTCGAACCAATGCAATTAAACCAAACGTGTAAGTGTTTACTTCAATCGATTATGCTAATAGCTCGTATATTATTCCGTTTGGCATGTACAAAGAAACAAAATCACCATACGATTAATCTATGTAAATTATATGGGAGTAGAAGTGTTAAATCTATGATTGGCGTTACCATTAATTTCCATTATTCTTGAAGATAGGTAGGTACCACTTTCCATAAGATGGAATTTTTATTCACTTTTCTCACACCCAAGATAAGCGAATTTTTTCAGTTTTATCACTCTCTTGATTTTTTTTCCTACTTTTAAACGAGAGCTTGGTAATAAATTAAGTAAATTTTCCACCCTAACGATCTTTTCAGCGAAAAATTTGAGCCAAAATTTTCATAGAGACGGAAAATATGCGAAATTTTTACCCAAAATTTAACGTAGATAATTTTTTATTTGCTCGAATAAAGAAAACCAGAGCTGATTTTTTTCTTTTTTTTTCTAATGTAATACTGCGATATTTTTTTTAGCACAAAATTTTGAATAAATTGCCGAAAATTAGATACGAAAATATAATATAAGGTATTTCAACGAGACGAAGAAAACTTTTCAAGAATATCGAATCGTTAAGAAACGATATAAATTTTTTAAAAACGTAATCAGCTGAAATGGAAAATTCTCTTAAGTAACATTTGACATATATCGGATGTGTCACATTTATATAAGAATTTGCATTAAAAGTTGAACTAATTCTTATGCGAGGCTCGATCTGTACGACAAAACTTCCAAATTGTATAGTCATGTTGAATGTATGGCGGATGTCGATGAATATTGCTGTGTTGCCAGTAGCGAAAAATAAGTTGTCGTATTCTCGAAGAATGTTTTCCATTTTTAATTTTTAGTTTTCAGAAATTTTATTTTTTTGGTTATCTTTTAATTTCGTATATTTCAACTTTTGGATTTGGGGGGGGGGGGGGTCATTGGGATGCGTGATTTCTTCTGGTTTTTATTTGTTTGTTTTTTGAAGTTGATAAGTTTTTTTTTAACGTTTTTTACGTAGAGAGGATTTTATATGTATAGAGAGCTACTGTATTTCCGATTTTTCCGTTCTTATAAAAATGGAAGCCCCCCCCCCCCCCCCAATTCTAAAATTTCTGTAAAAGTCAGTTTCGGAAGCGTGCTTGGAGGATTTTTTTTCACTGTGAGTTCTCAAAAAAACTGGCATATCAACCCACTTTTTTTCATTTGAAAATTTTCCAAACGTGTGTCTTTCAAAGAAGAAGTTATGAAAATGCAGTTTTGAATAATTATTTTTGAAAAAATTCATAGTTTATAAAAATAGGTATGGTTTTTACCATCTTTGACATCTGTTGAAAATAAATTTCCATTCAAATTTGAGTTTTTCATGATTCTTAAAATAATAATAATTTGTGGTTTAAATTAATAAATAATTTCAAGTTTTTAACATTCAGTTAAGCTTAAAATTTCTTATATAAATAGATTTTTTACAAACATTGAATTTTTGTATGTCTCTTGACAAATATTTTGAACAAAAATTATTTTTTAACAGTTTTTCAATATTTTTGACAATTTTGCTTACAAAATTCAATTTTTCAGATTTTTTTTGAAAATAATTAGGGGAAAGTAACCTAATATGGAATACCATCTTTTGAACCCCCCTAGCTCAGTCCCTAATCAAGATAACGACTTCGTTTTTGAAAGAGGTCGTAGCAAAAGGTTCAAATTATCACATACTAAAATTTGAGCTTTCTACAAGTATCAGTGTGACCACAATTTGAAAAATAAAAAAAGCTCAAATTTTTTTTGTTGAAAAAAATGGTGTCCTAATATGGAATAGTACTTTTATTCATTATTGCAGAAAGTTTTGGATACAATCTTATTTACAAGACTTGCAAACGAAGTTCTCTGAGTTATCTTCGACACCTGCACATTGTTTATGACACCACCTCCAACCATTAACTCCACATTAGATCCTTTTCTCAAATTCTTACAAGGGAAGTCTAGAAATTTCGAGTTAGTAGAAACATTTTTTTAAAATTTTTTTTTAAAAAAGTTTTCTTGGTTCTCAGGTTCGTTATTAAATTCACTTTCAGATGAGGAATTATCGTCCTTAACCTCTTCCGGCATCTAAAATCTTAAAAAAATCACAAAGACCACGTTTCAGGTGAGTATTCCATATAAGGTCACCCTTTTTTTTCTTCAAAAAAAACCCCTTTGAGCTTTCTGAAGCTTTTCCATGAACTTTGAGGTAAAAACTGAATAGAGATTATGAAAGTGCTTCCTCTGACCAACACTTTGATATAAAATACAATAACTTTCCGCAACTTTTACAACGTAATCCTTCCTCTGCAAAGTTTGAGTCATGTGAAATTTTCAAAGCTCAAAAACACATAAACACTGATAACTTCGCGAGAAATGTTTGGATCATCATGATTTTTGGTATGTGACCAAGTTATACTTCCCTCTACATAGTTTTGGCATCATTGTTAGAGTGCGCTAGTTACCGACGCCAAAATGCCACTATTCCATAAAAGGAACCTATTCCATATTCGGTCACTCTCCCCTATTTATTTTCATAATTTTTAAAATTTTGCGTTTTTTCAATTTTACATAGGTACTTGCCTAGATAATTCATTTTTTTTGACAATTCTTCATTCAAAATTCAATTTAGTATGATTTTTAATCAAACTAATTTTTTACCTAGGTACTATTTTTGACGAAAATTTAGTTTTTTGAACGATTTTGCATCTAAAGTTTAGTTTCTTGTAAAGAATTAATTTTTGACAGATAGTTTATGTCTGTTTTCAACAATTCTTGAAAATATTGCATCCTAAGTACAGTTTTTGAATTTTTTTCATTAAAAATATTTTCCGGCAAAATTTAGTAAAGTTGTTGACAAAAATCTAGTTTTCGGCAATGCTGAACAATTTTGACACCTTTCCATTCAAAGTTCAATTTTTGAAAAATTTTTACTCCAAGTAGTCCTTTTTAAAATTAGTTAGTTATTTTATTTATTTTTATTACCTGTTTTTGATTTTTCAGGAGAATTTAAAAAAAATCAGTTATTGACAATTTTCTATTTGAAGCTCAGTTTTAAAAAAAATTTCAACAGTACTTACTTACTTATTTACTTACTTAATCTTTCCTTTATAATTTTTTTTTTTTGTATTTTTGACAATATTTAATTTTTTACAATTTTTGACAAAAATTAATATTTTGTCAATGATTGTCATAAGTACAAATTTTTCATTATTTATGCTATTTTTCCATTATTTTTCACCGAGATTTACGTTTTTTTATTATTATTATTATTATTTTTTTATTATTATTTCTCAATTAACGAGTTTTGACAATTTCATGTATTTCAAAAAATTTAATTCTTGCCCGTGTAGCAATTGTCGACATCGACATTTATGTCGACAAAATTCAGACACATTTTTTTCTCGGTTAACGATGAATTAAAAATGATATTTGAGATTTAAAGTAATGTTCTATGTTAAACATAACTGTTCAATCAAAATTTTTGAATTTTTCTCAGTATTTTCCTATAATTTAGAAAACGTTGTTTTTCTACATAGACAAGTCGATGTAAAAATCGATACTCGATAAACGCATCGACATTTATGTCGACAATTTCTGCCAATTAAATTTACAAATTTTATATCTAAAAAGAACTAAAAACAATTAATAAGAACATTTTAAGCTCAGGAATAAATAATTTTTGAAAGAATCACAAAATTTTCTTATTTTTCAAAGTTTTGAATAATACAACGACTTGTCGAGTTATTGTCGACATAACTGTCGATGGTCGAATAATGCATCGACTTCACTGTCGACAGTGTCGACCAGAGGAATTTTAAGTCGAGATAGTGTCGATGTGATTGTCGAGGGTCGAATAATGCATCGACTTAACTGTCGACAGTGTTGACCAGAGGAATTTTAAGTCGAGTTAATGTCGATCTAATTGTCGAGGGTCGAATAATGCATCGACTTGACTGTCGACGTCTTGAGGGTGATTGTGATACTCGCAGATAAAGTGTGTTGTGAATTAGTACATAAGGTCTAAGAATCATCTCTATGTTAGTTGGACACTCGCATGTGTCCAGCTACAAAGGTGGCCTCAATGCCGCATATTTGACAAAAAATGTCAAAATGTTGGCTTGAACACTATTTTTGGTGTAATTTTAATATATACATATATTGAATATTTGAACTTAGCATATTTTTCAAAATCTCACCATTGCAAATGTCGATGTGGGTGTCGATATAAATGTCGACACATCGAAATCGGTCACTTTTCGATCGTACATGTCGACACGATTGTGGATGGTTTGTCGAGCTTATTATCGACATGTTTGTCGACCGTCCAAATATGGCTCGACATGTCGAGCCATATTTGGATGGTCGACAAACATGTCGATAATAAGCTCGACAAACCATCCACAATCGTGTCGACATGTACGATCGAAAAGTGACCGATTTCGATGTGTCGACATTTATATCGAAATTAGCATCGACGTTGCTACACGGGTGACTATTTAAAAATAGTTTCGTGTTTGAAAATTATTTGAAAATTTTTCGTATTTTTCCACAATTTTGGTTGTAAAAAATTAATTTATTTACAAACATTTTCAGAAAAATTTAATTTTTGAAGTTTTTTGATATTTTTTAGTGAAAGCTCAACTTTTTGCAACATTCGAACAAAATTAAATTTTTGGCAAAAATATTCCATTTTGAATTAAATCTTATTGATTTTTTGCTTCAATCATTGAACTACTGCGTCGTTATTTTTTTGGAGCCGAAAAAACTGATTAATACCTGTCTAATAATGAACATCTCAAGATACTAAAATTATATATTCTTTCTCAAGAAAGCTACGAGTAGATGAAAGGACTTTAGGCTACCTGGTTTTGTATTCATTTCTCGATATTTTGTTAAAATATACGAACCTTTAGATTCGTTCAATGAAAGTGAATAATTACAAGCCTTGAATGGCGTAAAAGTATACTGCGAGTATAATAACGCCATAATAAACAAAACTTTCTACACAGGACAAAAGTCAAAGCGAAAAGATACTTACATCAATGGATAGAAAATTTTTACACTCGACACGATATAATATCAAAATCATCTTTGTTAAGAGCGTAAAATCCACTATCGAACAATTCGGCTCTAGCTATAACGTAGTTCACTTTATTTTTTTTTATTCTTTTATTACGTGTAAAAGACGAGCTAAAAAGAAATGTCAAAAACTTAATTATCAACGAGTTTCTCGTCAATTGTACGCTTTTCGTTGAAAATTGATTCGGTTTTTTTTCCTTTTTCTTGTTTTAGAGTAATTTTTTTTCTTAGCGTTGTCTAATTCAAACAAACTTTTCTCTTTTATGTCATTGTTAATTTCATTCCTTTCGTCGCATTATGTCGACGAGCTGAAGAAACAAAGAAACTCTGATGTAGAAACTACGCTGCGTCAGAGAATAAGTTGATTTTTATATCAATTTAAAATAAATGATATGGAAATTGAATTTTTTATCAATTTGATAATTTTGATAAAATTAATAGGTAGGTATAAAAAATTGAAATAAAATTTTTTAATTAAAATTAGTTTATAAAATTTGAATTTAAAATTATTTAATTTTCGTAAGAACTTTATATGTATTTTTTCTACTGGAATTTTCCATCAAATTTTTTCTCAGTCAGAGTCACTTTTTCCATTTTTTTTTTTTTTTTGTCAATTCATGAGTTTTTGTGACTCTGAATAAGAAATGAAAAAATAAGCCATGGCAAAAAAAAAAACTCACAAAAAGTTATCAAAAAATATGAAAAAAAAATACTGACTGAGAAAAAAATTGACCAAAAATTCTTATTTTTTTATGTAACCATTTGTAATGTGTGAATTCATTACACTTTTTTTTCATAAAAGTAAATCGAGAAAAATTGAGAAAAAATCAACACAATTATAGGTACATGGCATTGGCAGCCTAGAAAATGAATATTATTAAATATGTAGCCTGCGCAAATTAAAATTTATTAGACCTTATCATTCGAAAAAAATTTGCTTTGTTAAATATTTTACTTTTCAAATTGCAACGCTTGACTGGCCGCAAAAAGCACCAGTTCGACTGTTTTTTGCCTTTTAGCCCGGAGGTCATCGTCAAAAATACCTCTCTCGAACAATGCTACCAACGTTTAGTTTTACTTGAGGTATATTTAATTTGCGCACGTATTGTCCGTCCTATACGGGCGTACCGTACAACGACGTCGTTTTCTCCAGCCACATTATACGTATATGTGGGATACTTAGCTACCTTGCTAGCTCTTTTTTGCAACGCACGTGCTCTTTAAATATTCAAAGACCTTTTTTGATTCGTAATTTTATTCATTTATGTGACGCGTCGTCAACCCACATTATTAGCCGTATACCTCGAAACGTAGCAAATCGTATACCTTTATTTATATTCCGCTAATGCGCTTAGGTATACCTACCCCTACCTAGGTGCTATTGTGGATTTATTTGTGAGTTTTTCTTTTTTAATGCGCTCTGATACTTTCGCAATGGTCTTACATTAGCTCGAATTAATGCTCTGTTTCATTATCGAAAATTTTCCTGGTATTGTTGAATACGTAAATTACCTATAATTTCCTAATTTTATTGATAAAAATAATGATTTGATGCGACAAGCTGATATATTGTCCAAATGATTTCCTAAACATTAAAAAAATAGTGCCTGTTTTGAGTAAAAATTTTAGAGAGAAAAAAAAGTTTAATGTATTCATCTTAAACCTACTTTTGACGACAGGTCTTCAAAAACATTGGAAATTAGAGCAAAAAGAAATATCCAAGTAAGTTCCTACTTAATATTTTTGATTTCGTTCAAAAGAAAAAAAAATCTAAAATAAATTTATTTTAAATTATTCAACAAATTTTTTTAAAAGTTTTTTCAAAAAATTTAAAAAAATCACTTATTGACATAATTTTTTTTTAAATTAATTAGTTTCAATAAAAAAAATGGGAGGAAATTAATTAAATTTTCAAAAAAAAAAAAAAAAACCTCAATAAATAAAAAAATTAGAAAATTGCAAAATTGCAAAAATACTGTTATAATTTAACGAATCATGGGATCAGTGCGCGAAGAAAAATTTTAAAATCTCAAATTTTTTCAACAAAAAATAAATAAAAGAAAATTACAAAAAAAAAATATATATTTTTTTGTACCCAGCTCAAATACGAGTAAGTTTTCAAACAAAAAATGACGAAATCTTTTTTTTGAACCATTGATAAAATTCTTCAAAAAAAATAAAAATAAATAAATAAATAAATAATGAAATGTTTTTAGGAAAAAAATGAAAATTTTTTGAAAAAATTTCTTTAGAAGATTGATGAAATTTTTTTTTGAAAAATATTTTTGAAAAAATCCATTATATTTCTCACAAAAAAATCCTATAAAAATTGATAAAAATATCTCTAAAACACGATGAAAATTTTCAACAAAAAAAATTGATCAAATTTTCACAAAAAAAAAAAGAAAAGAAAAGAAAAATAAAATTGACGAAATCCTAAGGTAAAGAAAAAATTACATCTCAGTAAAACTGATGAAATTTTTTTCTGCAAAAATTTCTTCAGAAAATTTGGAAAAATTTCTAAAAAATGATTGATGAAATTTTCTCAAAAAAAAAAAAACAAAAAAAACGGATGGAATTCTGATGTAAAGAAAAAATCACAAAAATCTGATAAAATTTTTCTCTGCAAAAATTTCTTTAGAAAATTTATGAAATATTTTTTCGAAAAGATTTCTTAAAAAACGAAGAACTTTCTCCCGAAAAAGTCCTATAAAAATTGTTGAAGTTAAAATGAAATAAAATGAAATGAAATTTATTTGCAGTGTAAAGTTTTCGCTTTCTTTACGAAGTCTTTAAAAAAATTAATTAATTAATTAATTAAACTCTAAAAATTGATGAAATTTTCCTAAACCGAATTTTTCTGGAGAAAATTTTCTAAAAAATTGATGATATTTTTTCTGAAAAACTGGTGAAATTTTTACTTGAAAATTATGCAAATTCTTCAAAAAAAAATTGATGAAATGTTTTTCAGGAAACTTTGATGAAAACTTTTTTGAGTAATCATATGAAATTTTTCTCAAAAACCTTTTATGAAATTTTTCTCCAAAAAGTTTATAGGTTATTTGAAAAAAAAAAATGTCTAAAAAAATATTTATCGAATTCCTATAAAATACGTCAAAAATGTAGGTATCTAGAAAAATCAAAATTTAACGAAAAATAACAGTTTTTTTTTCAATAATTATTTACTTACCCATTATTAAAAATTTTGTAGAATACCCAAATAATATTGTCTGAAAAATTCAAATTTTTTTCAAAAAAAAAAAAATCAAAAAACGACGTGCCTAAAAATGACATTTAAAAAATCAATTATTTCTTGTAATACGAAAAAAAGCATCATTATTATTATATTTTTAACTATTGTCAAAAAATATAAAATTTCTTTTAAAAAATAAATTAAACTGAAAAAAAAATCGTTAAGTATTTTTAAAATTCTAAAATTCTTACTGACAAACAATTTTTCTTTAAAAAAAAAATAAATGATAAAATAAAATAAGAAACTTGAATTTTTGAAGAGACTTCACATCAAAAAAGAAGTTGTTTTTGTTGAGAAATACCGTACCTACCTATTCTCTTCTTCTTTTGATGTGAACTCTCTTAAAAATTCATGCTTCAAAGAATTTTCCATAAAAATTTGAAATTTTTTCAAAAAATATAAAATAAAAAATATTGAAAAGTTTGCCCACGGAATGAAAGAATGTTCTAAAACTAGGTATAACCAGAGAAAAGTAAATACCGCTGAACCGAATTTTTAAACAGATTCTTGAAAAGTTCTGTATTTTAAAAGTTCAAGTAATTTTTGTAAAATATTTCACAAGTCATTAATTTTTACAGAATGCTTGTTGAAAAATTTTCTCAACATTTTTTAAAAATTTGGTATTTATTTTAAAAATTTGTAAAATTTTCAAAAAATTCCCAAGCAGCACACTCGACAAATTATCGAAATAAAAAATCGACAGAATATCGAATTCGATAAAGTGTCGCGTTAGTTCCGCATAAATCGTGAAATTATCTTTCGATATATAGATAGATTATCGACGAATTATAGTTAGCAAAAATTTCGAGATTATAGTAAGATATTTTATCGAAAATATATCTATAATATCGAAAGATAATTTCACGATTTAGGCGGAACATTTGCGACATTTTATCGATTTCGATATTCTGTCGATTTTTTATCGATTTTTTATTCCGATTTTTCGTCTTTTACTAGCTTCTTTCTATAATTAAAAATCATTAATTAGCATAATTAATACATTAAACTATGCCTAAACACATTATTCATGTTACGGTAAGAGGATCATTTCAGAAAAAGTCAAAAAAATTATAAAAAATCTGCCACCCGTGGGGCTTGAACCTTCTACCTCCTGCATGGTAATCCTCTTCCTTAACCACTATGCCATACCCTATCGTTGAGGAATTAGCAATAAAACGCTTATAATAGGCAGTTTAGTACTTCCAAACGTGTTGGACTTGGAAAAATTTTCACCAATTTGGAAATAATTTCAAATATCGTCACAAAATCGTTGAAAAATCGTTCGACAAATTTCAGATTATTTGTCGATAATGTAGTTTCAAATATCGCCACAAAATCGTTAAAAAATCGAATTCGAGGAATTTCATATCACGTGTCGATAATATAGTTTCAAATATCGTCAAAAAATCGGTAAAATATCGAAGTCGAGAAATTTCATATAATCTGTCGATAATATAGTTTTAAATATCTTTACAAAATCGTTAAAAAATCGAATTCGATAAATTTAATATTCTTTGTCGATAATGTAGTTTCAAATATCTGCACAAAATCGGTGGAAAATCGGAATCGATAAATTTAATATTCTTTGTCGATAGTATCGTTGACGAATATCGTCATAAAATCTTAATAATATCGAATTCGATAGTTTTTAGATTTTTTGCCTATGAAGTTGTACCGATAAATCTTTATAATATCGTGAGAACATCTATAGATTTTCAAACGATTTTTTATCGATACGTTACATCTTCCGATATTATCGATCGAGTGTGCCGCTCGGGTTCCCCGAAATCTGTCTCCCAAAAAAAGTCAAAACATTCGTGTTTAGTTTTTTAAAATTTATTTTGATTTTGTTTTGAACACGTATTTCACATTTTTCTGAACTCCAATCACCCAAATTTTTTTCACAACTTGAAAAAAATGTAAATTTTTAATTCCTCTATTCAGCTTGTTGGAAAGCTACAACCTTGAAGCATCACAAACAGATATACCCAAACCATGTTGACGACGACGTTCGAATTCATACTTACGTACACGATGTTAAAATGTAAATACACAGGCCCTCGTCTAAGGTGAAAATTAATTTTTAATTCTCGCAAGATTAAGCCGAAAAGGTCTCGGTAATCTGCGGTTCATTAATAAAGGGTCGACGTTGCCTAGTGCGTGTGCGTATTTACACTGTGTCGCCCTCTAGATCTCGCACATCTCACAACGTATACAATCTGTTCGTAAAATTTTCGACCAGCGCGAGCTTTTCTCGGAACCGAACTCGACTGCGACTCCGTAGAAGAGAGTAAATACGCTTACATTAGGGGCATTAAAATGAGATAAAGTATGGAATTGGAGCTTGAGCAAGGTCGTTAACTGCTTTTATCTGGTCGGCGAGCATTGGTAACGAGAATGTAGGCGGGTGATGAGCACGAGGTGGCGGATAAATAAACGGCGAGACATTAAAGTGTTAAATGACTGAACATTTGTAGCCGAAGCTGTTGAAGTCACGAACAGGATGATTACCTAGCGCCTGGCCTGGCTCTTGGGTTTTACCTCTGGCTGTGTGTGAGTGCGTTAAAGCTCCTTGCACGGTTGTGTATTATGACATTAACCTCGTGCTAGATAAGGGTGATAAGGTGAAGAGAGATTTTTTCGAATTATTCTCGGGTATCGTCTAATGACGGGTATTTATTTTGCGGCTTCGGTTATGTTCGTGTCGACGCGAGTGAGATGAACAGTCGAGAGAGTAAAAAATTCTATATTTTGCCAAGTATTGTTAGCACTACACCGAGATGTGGCAGTGGTGAAAAATTATCAGCGTTTCAATCTTTTGTCGAGGCATTATTTTCTGCACTGTAGTGCCCTCCTCCCTCTTTCCTATAGGGCTGCTTTGGAAGAGTTAATCAAAAAACTTGAAAACGTGATGAAGCCGATGGAAGTGGTTACAGCGTAGAAAATCTGAACGTCGAGTTAAGTATTTATATCTGACAAGACGATAACTTTCAACTTTTTATATTTTTTTTTTCGTCTTTCCAACTCGTACCCGGAGAGGTTTGCTAAGAGCAGAAAATGCCACCATTGGCCCGATTAATTTTTCAGTTATGAGAGTGTCGATATAAAAGTAGAGAAATTCGTAATTGATAAATGTCACCTCGAGAAGATTTCCTCAGCAATAATTGTCAATTTTATCCATGTTGCGGATAAAGTGGTGTTTGAATTGTCTGCTAGGTTTTTTTTTCTACTCTCGCGATACTCTTCTCGACGTCGACTCGTTTACGTTTCGTGTTTTCCATCTTTATCTTTCACAGGCTGAATAACAATAAGCGCCGGAACGACACGATGACGCTATTTAATATTCAATCATCGATTACGAACGGAAAAATGACTAACGACGTCGAATTGTTGAAATTCAACTTATATTTCGGAGTCGGTACCTACTAAAAAGGTGTACTACGAGTACGACTAGCCTATTTATTGTTTTTGAATTCGACTCCACTCCAGGCCTGGGCTACATTTTGATTGGCTGTACAGCAGGGCAGTGTAGAAGGATGACTTAGGGAGTTTCGGTAATTAACGAAAGTGAATCCCCGTTACCCGATTGGGTATAATTTAAATTCAACCGTATTATCGAGCCGGATATCGAATGGTATATAGCTCGTAGAGAACAAGTTATCCAGATTAGGTCAACGAAAAGTAAACTTGCCATAAAATTTGTACAGAGAGACTTTATTCGAGCTGTGCTGTTGTTGTAAAATCGTCGCAAACGTTTTACCAACGAAAATATAAAAAAAAAGGCGAGCTGTGTAAGAAGCTGGCACACTTTTTGAGCCGAATTTTCCAACAAAAAAAAAATGAAAATATATGTTTACAATGGAAAAAATTCTCTAAATAAATTGAAATTTTCAAAAAATTACGATAGGAATTTTTTTGTTGTAAATTTCAAATAGGTACAAGTAGTGGCGTATCTAATATGAAATCATGGGATGGGTTCAACTTTTGTTTTCGAAAGTAGTCATTATGGAATAAAATTTTTAATTTTCACATAAGAAAAAAAAAATTAAGAAAAGTCATCCTTAAAAATTATTGGAAAAAAATTCAATCTTGAAAATTTTTTTAAATACCTACATATTTCAAAATTTTTAGAATTCAATTTTTGAAAATCAGAAAAATCTTCAAGCAGGTAAAAGAAAAAAATTCTACCTTTGAAAACTGAAGAAAGAAAAAAAAAATAGTCAAAAAAATTTACTTACACAGTTGAATCGGCTCATGCAAAAACAGGTTAAGTCACATTTTTGAAAATGTCATCGAAAATGTACAGGAGGCAAAAAAGTGTATTGCACACGTTTTTTTCGTCTCCTCTAAAATTTCAAAAAAATGTAACTTAACCTGTTTTTGTATGAGCCGATTCAGTTTCTATTTGTGAAAAATCGAGGAAAATCTCCCCAAAAATTGAAAAAAATCGATATGTTGAAGAATTTGACTAAACTAATTTTTATGAAAATTTCGGAATTGTAAAATTTAAAAAAAAAACCGTAGTCTTGAAAAGTAGAAATAAAAATGTAAAAAATTTTTAAAAAACCACGCTTTTATTTAAAGTTGGTCACTTTGTAAAATGTTATTCATAGGGAAAGAGTAATGCCTTAAAAAACAAAAAATAAAATTTACGTGAATACAAAAATGTGTAATGAAAATTTTTTTTTCAAAAATTTTAATGATGAAAATCGTGGTGGGGCGTTAATCGAAAAGGTATTCGTTTGCTCCTCGCACACCCCACCACGCTTTTCATCATTAAAATTTTTGAAAAAAAAATTTTCATGACACATTTTTGTATTCACGTAAATTTTATTTTTTGTTTTTTAAGGCATTACTCTTTCCCTATGAATAACATTTTACAAAGTGACCAACTTTAAATAAAAGCGTGGTTTTTTAAAATTTTTTTACATTTTTATTTAACTCTTTTTGTTGTTTAAAATATTTTAATTTCATAGTTTTACTAGGTTCGAATGTCTATCTAAAAAAAAAAAAAATCTTGACCAACGTATTATTGAGGCGAAAAAATGATTTTCTGAAATTTTCAAAACTGAACCCCCTCATAGGGGCTCAATTTGGGGTCGGGGGTAAATTTGAGTTCGAAAATCGAATTCAGCTACCTCGAAAACCAACATTTTGATATCAATGTTGTGAATTTTGAAATTTTCAAAATGGAACCCCCTCATAGGGGCTCAATTTGGGGTCGGGGTAAATTTGAGTTCGAAAATCGAATTCAGCGACCTCGAAAACCCCTAATGTGAGCACTATGTTCTTTCAATTCCAGTAAAATATTAAATGAGAGAGGATTGGTTGAAAACATACTTTTGGTTCCATGAGACATACAAACAAACAAACATACATACCAAGCTAATAAAAGCGTGGTAAAAATCACCTCTAAAAAAATTTGAAAAAAATCCATCTTGAAATTTAAAAAAAAAGTAATTATTACTTTTGAAAATTCAAGAGAAAACGATCTCTAAAAATTGAAGAAAATTAATTCCTGAAAAAATTGAAAAATCTCGTGTTTTTTTAAAAAATATTTCAAGAAAAAATATATTAGAAAAATTCTCCATTTTTTTTTTTTTTTTGAAAGTTTATGAAAAAACATTGAAAAAATTGAAAAATTGCGAAAATCTTGTTATTGAAAGTTAAGAAAAGTCATCTTTAAAAACTATTGGAAAAAATTCAATCTTGAATAAAATTTTGAATTCATTTTTCAAAATTTTTAGAATTCCATTTTCAAAGATCAAAAAAATTTCAAAGCAAAGAAAAAGTTCAACCTTGAATTATTGAAAATTTTTGGAAATTAAAAAAAAATTATATACTAATAAAAAATTAAAAAAATTAATTCTTAAAAAATCAAAAAATATTAAGAAAATTATCTACCTACCCAATTTTTATTTTTGAAAATTTATGAAAAATCATTCCAAAAATTGAAAAAATTCAATTTGAAAAATTTGACCAATCTCATTTTTGAAAATTTAAGAAAAGAAGTTAGGGATGCATTTCGAGATCTTTTCATTATTTTAGGTAATTTTTTAAAAATACTTACAGAAAATGTGCATCTTTATTATACAAGGTTTTTGAGGTTTATTAAAGCTTTTTTTTTTGATAATGGGAGGGGTTTGGACCCGAAAACCCTCCCCTTGAATACGTCACTGGCTACAAGAAAAAAAACTTCAAAAATCGGAATTAATTTTTTTATTTTTTTGGAAAAATTGCATAATTTTAAAAACTACGGAAATTCATAAATGAAATCAAATTTGAAATTTCAAAATTTTCCAAAAATTCATTTTTAAAATAAAATTTTCAAAAATTCAACTTTGAATACCTAAAATTTTTAAAACTTCAAAATAATTTTTTTGAACAAAACTTGACAAAAGTATTGAAAATTTAATTTCTAACTTGAAAAAAAAAATTGAGCTTTAAAGAATTTTTTAAAATTAGGAACAAAAATTATACTACACTCAATTCAATAGAATTCGACTAAATTTTTTTAATTTTTGGATGTTTATTCCTGTATTTTGGCAGTACCGAAATGAAAAAAATGGTTTATCGATATACAAGTATTTTTGTTTTCTTTCCAAAAAAATAATATATACAGGGTGTCCCGTCACCAGTTGACACCCCTTCACCAGCGACATAGTCAACTCAAACTAAGCTCATGTATGCATGTTTGCCGACCCTGTGAATTGAAGGGGCAAAGATATGCTCAACTGAAAATTTTCATTTTCCAGTTTCGTTTCAGATTTTTAACCATGCGCTACTCGACAGCCGAGATAGGTAGAAAGTTGCACTTTGCGGCGTTGGAAAGGAAATTTTGTGTAGAATTTTTTAGTGGGGTTGATAATTGTACTAGGTAATCAGGGGGGTCTCTACTGCACTAATTATCTTAAAAAACGTGTTCAAAAATTGCGATTGTTTTGCAATTTTTGAGGAAATCTCAAAAAAGTTTCATCATTTGGTCTTATTATTATGGTTTCCCTTGGATGAAAAAAGTTTGACCTTTTGAATGCCGCAAACCGGACTCTTCTATCTCTCTTGGTTAAAAAGTTATAGCAATTTCAATTTCAAAATCTTAGCAGAAAAAAAATTAATTTTTTGAAAAAATTTTAAAATTCCTTTTTATGTTATTTTTGAAACTTGATACCTAACATAACTAATGATTTTGAGTGGAACTCGATGTTTAAAATAAAGTAAACAACATTTTAGAAAAAAAAAAAATTTTGAATTTTTTCATTTCTTTTTTTTAGACCTGATTTTGAAATTGAAATTGCTATAACTTTTTAACGAAGTGAGATAGAAGGGTCTGGTTTGCGGCATTCAAAAGGTCAAACTTTTTTCATCCAAGGGAAGCCATAATAATAATACCAAATGATGAAACTTTTTTGAGATTTCCCCAAAAATTGCAAAAAAATCGCCAATTTTGAACACGTTTTTCAAGATAATTAGTGCAGCACAGACCTCCCTGATTACCTAGTACAATTATCAACCCCACTAAAGAATTCTACACAAAATTTCCTTTCCAACGCCGCAAAGTGCAACTTTCTACCTATCTCGGTTGTCGAGTAGCGCATGGTTAAAAATCTGAAACGAAACTAAAAAATGAAAATTTTCAGTTGAGCATATCTTTGCCCCTTCAATTCACAGGGTCGGCAAACATGCATACATGAGCTTAGTTTGAGTTGACTATATCGCTGGTGAAGGGGTGTCAACTGGTGACGGGACACCCTGTATTCATATTATATAAAAGCTCATTCATGTTAAAAATTGAAACAACTGATAACCTCTCGTATACCACAATGTATTGTAGGTATCCATCCTCTTACTTTTCTAATTTGTCCAACTTCTGATAGAGTTCAGCCACTCCGCGCGAAATGGTCAATAGGTTAACTTAACTGACCAACTGACCTGTAAAAACTTAACACTTTACAGTGTTGTTGGACTAGGGAAATATAATAAACCATATAACTATAGAACCCTAGTTGAACTGGATTTTGTTTTTTTGTGATTCATTTTCAACATAATTATACACTGATGCGATCCACTCTATGTGCTCGGCTATATCCGTAAATAGTGTTACAGCACTCGATGCAGTTCCTTTTACACTAACAATACCTCGAAGGTAGAATGCGCCTCTGTCTTCAAATAAGAAACCTCCGCCGCTATCTCCATCCAGTGCCGTAGGACCTGGAAGTATAAATTTTAGCGAATCAGCGTTTAGCAATGCAGTAATCAATCATAATTATGAGTACATACGTGTAGTAATAACAAGCATAGAAAATGAACTGATGAAATACCTTTTACTTCATTATACCTAATGCCTATAGAAATTAAAAATTTAAAACAAAAAATTTGTATTTCAATTAGTTTATGAAATTTGAATAAAAAATTACTTAATTTGGTAAAACTGATGACTCTGATATAATTGATATAAAAACTTGAAACAAAAAAACACACATTTAACTATTTGTTTCAAGTTTTTATATCAATTATATTAGAGTCATCAGTTTTACCAAATTAAGTTATTTTTCATTCAAATTTCATAAACTAATTGAAATCTAATTTTTTTTGTTTTAAATTTTCAATTTTTATAAGTACCTAGGTATAATTTCTTTTAAATTAATATAAAAATCAGCTTTTCTTACACAGGCAGTTTCTACGTCAGATTTTTTTGGCAATTTTTTAGGTAAAAAAAAATGAAATCAAAAAATTTAATCGCTGATAGTAGTGCATGTGAATATCCATTTTTAAAACGATTACCTTTAGGATTTCCTGTTCCAGCACACATCTTATCAGAGGTTATGAATCGATTCAAATCAAGTTTCAGCTTGTTCACCATTATTATGCAATTTCGGAGGCCAATAAACGGTAAATTCGTAGTCCTTAAAATTTCGCTGAGAGTACCATTCTCAGTTCTGCCCCAACCCACTATCTGAAATCACACAAAACATTTGCGAAAGTATATTTCAAAACGGCTATCGAATTGCCTTCTTAACCCTTTTATTTATAAGCTGAATTGTGTCTTGAACACTGTGAAATTAATACATACTTTCCCAGGTTCTCCTTCTTTTGGGTATTTCTTATTTTTTAAATCCATCCAGTTGATGCATGCTGGCAAAACTGCAGGGCTGATGGGGATTGGATCTCTGAGGATCAAAATGGCTATATCAGCAGCGTAATAGCCGAGTAAACCAAAATAACCTTTTTTGGAAAAATGAATCTCTTTAATCTGAAATCATGCACTAAAATTAATTTGATTTTTTTCAGTTTTCAATTTTTTTGATTTTGTGAAACGCTTAACTAATTTCTTTCAAGATAATTTTTTCATTTTTCTAATTTGCAGTATTTCATTTCTTTATTTTTAAATTTATTTTTTCCAACGATTTTAATTTTTTAGTCTCGATTTTTTTAATATTAATTTTTCACAAGCGTATTTCTTTTCTTTATTTCATTTCTACATACATATTATGTATTCTTTTTAAATATTTGTAGGCAAGTTTTTATTTTCAATTTTTTGTTTACAAGTGTGAAAATAATGATTCAACTAGAAATAACCCGGCATTGAGGCCAGTTCCTTCTAGTTTTCGCTACTTTCAACTTTTTTGTCGCTTTTTAAATAAAAATTATGAATAATTTTGATGCAAGAAAAGAAAATCGATTAAAAATCTTGCGAACAAAATTTCCAACTGCAAGTTTGAAAAAATTAACAAAAAAATAACAAAAACTCGCATTTTGAGTACCTACATATAGTTAATTGCTAGGCAAGAGGCGGAGGCCAAAACGAAAAATTTTTACCAGCGAGTTTTTAGACCATAGGTACCAACATTCAGTAAAAAGTTCGAAAATCCCTACCAAGGACAGATTCACTATTTTTACCTGGCTTCCCTTTTCTTCAATAAATTGAATCATACTTGTGAGTGACTTACTTTCATCGTCCTTTGGAACGAATTATCATTCGTAGTGTAATTACTGATGGTTTTGCCAATAATGACTTCATAGTCATTGATGCATTCTGTGCCTTCACAACTGTTGTTCCCTTCACTGACGCAATGGGCCGCTAAAAATATATCACCAATTATTCATATGTATACGTAGGTTATGCAGCTAGAAGTAGGTGATGTAGGTGTACAAGTATATTTTACTGTACCGCTCAAGGGGGGGGGAGGGGGTCAATTTTTGTTTTTCCAATGCTTATAGTAGAAAAACAGTTATTTTAAATACATTTCCTAAGGTACCGGCGGGTAATATGGGACAATTTTTTCAAAACGCTCCTACACACTGAAATTTGATTCTTTATAAAAACCCCTGACCGAATACATATAGACGCTTTTCATTCTTTTTGAAAAACTAAAAATTGCATCTTGTAGAGAATTTTATCCTCTTTCAGAATATCTACTTGAAAGTCTCAAAATTCGGCCCCTTCATGTCCAAAAAGTCCATTGAAAAAAAGTCAAAAATGGCCCATATTACCCTACCGGTAGGGTAATATGGGACACATGCATTTTTAAAAATTTAAAGCACCAAAAAGTTGGAAAAATAACTCAATTTTTTCACAAGAAATTCAATTTTCACGAAAATTTATTCAGGGGGGCGTACTATATCCATATATAAAATTTCAGCCGAATTGGATAAAAAAAAGTCGTTCTACAGCGATTTTTTTGATTTTTCACAAGGAAAATTCAACTCTTTTCCGCCTAAAATAGGTTCTATGGGCCGGATCTGGCTAATTTTTGGTGTGTACATTCATGAGGACCTAACACACTCTTATACCGAAAATGAGCCGGATTCGGCTCATAGAACCAATTCAAAGTGAAAAAGAGTTGAATTTTCCTTGTAAAAATTGAAAAAAATCGCTGTAGAACGACTTTTTTTTATACCAATTCGGCAAAAATTTCATAAATGTGGATACAGTACGCCTCATACGTATCCACATTTATAAAAAAGTCGTTCTACAGCGGTTTTTTTCAAATTTTACAAGGAAAATTCAACTCTTTTTCACTTGAAATAGGTTCTATGGGCCGGATCCGGCTCATTTTTGGTGTGAGAGTGTGTTAGGTCACTATGAATGTACACACCAAAAATTAGCCAGATCCAGCCCATAGAACCTATTTTAGGTGGAAAAAAGTCGAATTTTCCATTAAAAAATTGAACAATTGCTGTAGAACGACTTCCTTTCATCCGATCCGGCTGAAATTTGAAATGTGGATACAGTACACCCCTCTGAATAAATTTTGGCGAAAATTAATTTTTTTCAGAACAAAAAATTACGTGTCCCATATTACCCTACCAGTACTTTTTTATGAATGTCCCATATTACCCTACCATGCTATTTTTGTTGTTGTTTTTTTTTTGAAGTGGAATTACTTCAAGTCTCCGATCTCAAAAACAACATTCTTGCACATATTTGGAAAGCTCATTAAATTTCCTATCTTTTTGATATAAAATTTCCCCGAATTCATTTAGTTGAATATAATTTATTATACAATGAAAATACACAATTCCCACGACTACATTCTATATTTTCGCCATTTTTTAAAAAATCGTCACAGCATCGAGACTTTTTGGGTAAGACACTTCATATATTGTGATATTTTAAAGGGAAGTAAACCTTATTACCCAGTGAAATCAGATTTCAAAAAAAATGAAAACAGAACAAAATAACATAGGGTAGGTAATATGGTCCGTGTCCCATATTACCCGCCGGTACCTTATGTATCAATTATCAAGTACCCGGCAAACCAGATTTTCACCAAATCACCAAAAAAATAACGCCGAGTTTGTGTATAGCCGCCATTTCTTTTTCGTGGATCCCCTTCCTAAATCAACCGGAAGAATCCGCCAAAAATATGCGACAAATTTTAAAAATAGACATCAAATCGACGTTTATTTTTTGACGAGCAAATCGACACAAAATCACAAAAAATTCGACACGAAATCACTAACAAAACTTCACTTATTTTTCGTCGTTTTTTCGACGAAGTATGAACTGAAAATCAATTTTCAAAATTCAAAAAAATGGGGTTAGCGTTTCCAATTTTTTGAGTTTGGTTTTCATTTTCAGTTTAGTGATGTCTGTGTGAAAATTTGACTATCCTTTACCTGATAATACTAAGTGCTCGGAGATGATCGTGCCTCCACAAATGTATTGTTTTCCACTATTGAAAATCGCCACATGCCACGGAGATGCACCGATTGCATCTGGAGTTCCTAATGCAATAGTTGGTTTAGCTGCTGAGGTAAATGGTATTCCACATTCTGGAAGAAATCAACGTTTGAAAATATTTTCTCCAACGTACTGCTTAAATTAAACAATATTCGTACCAGGAACACAAGGAAGAAGATTATTATTCCAGTTTCCCTCGTCGTTACAAGTCGTCACAGTAGGAGTCTGAGGGCTATAGTACTTATAGGATGGTCTACAAGATATTTGTACTGTAGTACCAGCAAGCAGTATTGAATTTCCATCGCAATTATCTATGGGTATTCCTTTGCGGTAACATTGCAGAACAGCATTCACTGGGTTCAATTCATCACATTTTTCTGGGAAAAAAGCATAATATTGTTATTTTCATTTTACAATTCACATATATGTACATCACTACGTGAAACTTACTCAAGCATTTGGTAATTGGTGGTGACCATTTCTTATTATAACAAAAGTGGACAGAAGTAATGCTTTTGTCTTCTCGGTAGTAATTAGTTGCACAAGTGATATTTGCAGCGGTTAAATGGGGGACGTACCCATTTGATGGAGTGCAAGCCTGTCCAATGCAATCAAAGCTGACACTGCTAACAGTTTTATCAGTAGAAAATACAGGTGCAGGGCATGACATACTGTAAAAAAGATATCAACATAAAAATATTATACAATTTAGAAATGAATTTTGATATTTGTAATGAAATTATTGTTATTCTAACAAGGGAACCTCGCCAACTCGTCACCTCCGATTGAGCTGAAATTTGGCTCACTGAAAGAGCATGCCACGCAAATTTCACAATCAATTTTTTAGCTGCCGAAGTTTATTTTTCGATTTTTGGCGAATTTTTGAAAATGACAAAAACAGCTTTTAAAAAAACATTTTTTGAAGAAAAAAAATTGTAAATTTCAAGATAGAATCCTGAAAATCGGTTTGTGTACTAAAGTCGACCACCCCAGTTGATTGGCATCACTTTCGAAGCGATCTGGAATTTTCAGGAGAAGTTGATTTTTCTCCAGCGCACTGGAATCTCTCCAGACAGATGGCGCTGTAATTAACTTCGGCAGCTGAAAATTTAATTCTAGCGTTAGTATGATGCCATCTAGTGATTGACGTACCTAGTTGAATCCAAAATCTGAAGTGACGAGTTCGCACGTGTTTTTTTTTGACAACTTGAAAATTTTGCATTTTTTTAAAATTTCCAAAAAATCGATTTCTCCAGCATATTATTCGAAACTTCGTCTACCACTTAAAGTCGACCCCCGAGTCGATTGGCACAATTTTCGAAGCGATCTGGAGCCTCCAGAAAATTTTGACTTTTGCTGTCTAGAGAGATTCCAGTGTGCTGAGAAAAGTCAACTTTTCCTGGAGGCTTCAGATTGCTTCGAAAATGATGCAAATCGACTCGGGAAGTCGACTTTAGTGTACAAACCAATTTTCTGGATTCTATCTTGAAATTTACAATTTTTTTATTCAAAAAATGTTTTTTTGGAGGAGGTTTTAGCCATTTTCAAAAATTCTACAAAAATCGAAAAATCATTTTAGGCAGCTAAAAATTTGGTTGTGAGGTCTGGGTGGCATGCTCTTTCAGTGAGCCAAATTTCAGCTCAATCGGAAGTGACGAGTTGGCGAGGTTCTCTTGTTAGTATAGAATTGCTTTATAGTCTTTTGTCGTAGATTATTGTAGAACAAAGACGCAGACGTTCCGCGTCTATTCATTGTGAACTTTTTGTAAAAAATTAAATTAAATTAAACACCTACATTTTTAGGTTAATATTGCTGTACCTTTGTTCTAAAGACTAAAAACAATTCTTGAAATTAATAATTGTTAAATTATTGAAGCAAAATATGCTTACCTGGAAGTATAAGATGGTGGAGTTAGATTAGCTCTTGTGGGTGTAACTTTTGATCGAGTTGATTGTGTGTTCTTTGGTGTGGATGGCCTACGAGTGGTATTTGTTGTTGAAGTGGAGGTAAAGGTTTGATTAGTTAAACATGTTTTAGGCGATTCGTCAGATCCATCAACGCAATGTTTCCTTCCATCACAACGAAATGCTCTGTCGATACAGGCTCCGTAATCGCATTTGAAAAATCTGGTGCCACATCTACGAAAGTTTGTAATTTCATAAGATTAAAGAACAAACTCCAAAAAAATATTGAATTCACAAAATCAATCATTTCTTAAAAATATCCATAATTTTTATAATTAAAATATAGAAAGAAAGAAATCAATTTGCCAAAAAAAATTATCAAAATTCGAAAAATTATCGATTAATTGAAATCGAAAATTTTATTGAATCAATCAATATCGCAATGTGCGATTTGATAACTTGAATAGTTTTACTCGACGAGAAATCATTTTTGTAAGAAATCATACTCACGGTATATTTTTACATAGCAAATATGTTTCATCAGAATCATCGTTACAGTCTTTATTTCCATCGCAGAGTGAATATTCACTAATACATTCACCAGAGAGACATTGGAAATTGGGTTTTCTGCGGAAAATTGAAAAAGTAACAAATTTTCAAAATTTCCAATTATTGGTATCAATGAGGTAATAACTTTTGAACACCATCTTACTGGCATGTCACCACTTGGGAACTGAAATTGGCGCAAATGGGGTCAGACTCGTCTGACTTATCTGCACAATCTTCTTTTCCGTCACATTTTGCTTTGTCATCGATACAAGCCCCGTAATTACATTTGAAGCTGTAGTAAGGACATCTGTAATATTATCGAAAAGGACACAGTCAAAGTTCAGTTTCGAAATACAAATAGAGGTATTTTGGTGATCATAAGACAAAGTGTGACCAAGCACGTACTCATTTCCCTGACAAACAAGGTCTATTTCATCTGAACTGTCTGCACAATCTGCTACTCCATCGCAAAGTCGCAATTTTTCAATACATTGGCCATTGTTGCATTGATATTCTTGACTGAAAAAATTGCAGAAGTTGTTTTTTCCCTCATCATAATCTTCTTTTTAATGAGTGTACGACTGTACGAGTATAATCAAGTATAAAATTATCTAAGGTATTCGATGTTTTCGAATGAAATTCAAAAATTAACAATGGTAATTATGATCAAAATGAGTAGGTATTGAATTACTAATACGTACTCTGCTTTGCAGTCGTCATTTTGTCTCTTATATCTTCCTATTTTTTTTGCATTTGATGGCTCTAAAAATTGCAACGAAAAAATTAATGATTTGAAAAAAAAATATCCAATGTAAACAAACAAAAATTCTCTTCCCTTCTCCTCCATTTACTACTAAAGATGTTGAAATCAGGGCTTGGTAACTGATTTTTTTTTTTTTGGTTTCAGTTGATTTTAGTTAGTGAAAACACTTCATGTAATTGGTTTTTGGGTTTTGGTTTTGTTTTTGCTCTCCAAAAGGTTTTTGGTTTATATATATATATTTTTTTTTTGGGGGGGTTTCCCAAAACTTTCAATATTTTTGATTTAAAGGAAAGAGAGGGGCCCAATTAAAAAAAAATTCAAACGAAAGTTGTAGATTGACATCTGAAGAATAATTTTGATCATTACAAAAATTTTGATTGGACCCCTCCCTCATAAATACTTAATTATTCGAAATTGGAGGAGAAGGGTGAGCGTAAATTGAACATTTTTCGAACAAAAGTTGTAGCTAGGATGTAACTCTGAGAAATGATTTTGGTTATTATAAAAATTTTGATTGCACCCCTCACACCATAATATAAATACTTATTATTCAAAATTGGAGAGGTATGAAGGGTGCAATCGAAATTTTTATAATGACCAAAATTATTTGTAAGACTTGAAGCTACAACTTTTGTTTGAAAAAATTTTTCAATTGACCCTAACCCTCTCCTCCAATTTTAAATAATAAGTACCTACTTATTCATATAATAATATACAAAATTAGAAGAGAGGGAGTGGTCCAATCAAAATTTTTGTAATGACCAAAATTATTTCTCAGATCTTAATCTACTACATCCTCCCTTTCCTTTAAATCACATCACTTTCATTTTTTTAGAAAATTATTCCAAGTTCTTCATGCAGATCACATTTCGATTGATAATTGTTTTTTTTTCCTAATTATCTTTCAGATTTTGGTTATTGGTTTTTGGTTTCAAGTCTCAAATCTTTAAATACTTGATTAATTTCGGTTGTCTGGTTTTTGGCTATCGGTTAATTTTTGGTTTGGTTACCAGCCCTGGTTCGAATGCAAAAACGTATTCATATTTTTTCTTAGCATTGATATTGTAACTTGAGGTCTTTATTCCAGCGTGGCTCACCTCTTTTAACTTTTGTCCTTAGTCGCGATAAAACAGTCGATGGACGTTTAATTAAAGAATTAAAATTTAACTCACCGGTGATCAGCTTAAGGTTGAATAAAAATATAAAAATACACATGTAATAAACACAATCACCGAAACCTATCATAATTTAATTCTAACTGGTTACTTCAAAACTAAATCGTTACCTAATAACACATCGTTGAAAATAATGTATAACTTTGAAAGGTTGCTCTCTACCTATTTAACATTTCGTGTGTAAAAATCTTCTTTAGAAAAAAAAAGGGACCAGGAAAAACCGTTTTCTCGTCAACATTGATTTGCTGCAGTATGCACACTCTTCACTTATCAATAAATTTACAACGAATGGTTGATATTCGAAGTTCTCTGTTGCCGCGAATAACTTGTTTTTCAAGTTTTTGACCAACTACGTCAGTAATTACATACATCGGCGAGATTATTCTAATGAGATAAGTTGTTATCTACTACTGAATTATGTACGATTGAAATTGGTAAACCTCGGATATAGGTACGAATGTGTTTGCGTCGCAGCATCATTTTTTGTAGAATTTTTTTGTGCGAAATCAATCAACGCAACATGTGAAAAATCGCACCAAGTACGAGTACAAAAATAAAGATACTCCACTTGACGCAATTCCAAAAGTGCGCAAACCAGATATAAACAAATGTTTGATGGAGAGACGATCGTTTCAAACTTCAACAATTTTTATCACTGGAACTTGAAAGGATAATCAGGATTTTTCAATATTTCATTGAGAGAACAAGTTTTTTTTTCTTTTCTTTTTTTCTTGTTTTTTTTTGAAGTTGAAGACAGATTGCTATTTTTTAAAACTGAATTTTGTTGAAAACGTGATATCTCTTGCTTAATCAATTTTCTCGATTTCTAATAAGTTTTGTAGCATTTTAACATAGTATATGTTTTTACGGAGACCAAAGTGGAAAAAAAAACCGAGATTTTTGATTTGATGAGTTTTAGACATTATGTCAGACATTCTGGAACTTAAAAAATTTTGCCTCCTGGACCCGCCTGCCTGGTTGGTTCTAAAATCAATTTAAAATTTTAAAAAATTAAGAACGTATTTTTTTTTGAAAAATAAAGATGTGAATTTGAAAAAAAAAAACATTTTCCCCAAGAAAATGATAAATTTAGGTACTTTATTGATTGAAAAAAAAACACAACAAAAAAAACCTGTAAACAATCATTTCCGAAAAAAGGATCTTAATAATAATACTTAAATAAGAAACGTAGGTACCTTACTTAAATATTAATTAAGTAGGTACATTTAAAAGCAGTAGCTATTCATTTTAAAAAAATGAAATATTTCTTTTGAAAATATTAGGTAATTTTTGGGGAAAAAAGTGAAGAATAATTTGGTATTTTTTGCAAAAAAAAAAAAAAAAATCAATTAATTGAGTGAGATAAATTTTTATTTCTGGAAAAAAGTGAAAAAATAGAGAAATACTGAGAAAACCTATTTTTGAAAGTACCTAGTAAATTTAAAAAAATACATTCATTCAAAAAAACAAATTTTTTCCAAAAAAAAGAAAAGAAAAAAGGACATCTACCTAATTTATTTTTGGCAAAATATAAGAACGTAAAAATTATTTTTGAAAAGAGTATGAGAAAAGTAATTTTGTACTTGGATAAAAGTAAAAAATGAAATTTATTTTATGGTAATAAAAAATGAGATTTTTTGCTATCTTTAAAAAAAAATGGAATAATACCAAGAATTCCTCAATTTTTTGGAATATTTGAAATCGTATAATTTTTTTACGGGTTTCGGGACATTTTAGTTTTTTTGAAAAAGAAAATTGAAAAACGATTAATTTATTTTTTTGAATTTTTGGAATTAAATTAAAAAAATTATCTGAACTGAAAAATTTTTCATTTCTTTTTTTTAAATAAAAAAACTTCTTAATTTTTTTCCCCCCATTTTCAAACATTTTTTTGGGATAAAAAATTGTACCTACTTCTGGAATTTTGGAATTTTTTTTGTAGAATTTGATTAAAAAGACGGTTAGTCGGATTGCACAAAATTAACCGGCTTTTGGAAATTGGATTATCGAAAAAAAAACTCAGTTTAAATTTTTTGCTGGGATAGTCGAGTTGGACAATCGAAAGTCGGATAATGAAGAAAGTAAAATAATAAGTCAAATTCTATTTTAAAAAAAATGTACCTAGATTTGTTAAAAAATTCTGTTTTTTTTTTATTTTCTTTTTTTTTGAAAAAAATACAAAAAAGTAAGTAGGCACTTCAAAAATTAACTTGGTAAGCATTTAAAAAATTTTTTAGTTCAGCTAGGTACTTGCTTTTGATGATTTTTAAACATTTTGTCAGACATTCCAAGTTTTTAAAAATTTGATGACTAGACATTTTGTCAGACATTCTGAAACTTTGAACTTTTTTTAGAAATTTTATCACTTTTAGACATTTTAGTACAGTCGCAAAAGGAAAATTAATAGCTTTAGTGCGATTACTCTGTTAAAAGTGATTTTATGACTGAATCTTAATCTAAAGTCTATAAGGGAAAAAATGAGCCGGTATGCCATTTTTTAAAGGTTCCCCCTTTTTGAGGGTCCAGCCCCCTTCCCCGAAAGTCTCCCATCTCTGTTCCTAAGGCACTAATCGAAAAAATTTTCAAACAAAAGTTGTAAATCAAAATCCTTGAAATAATTTTGGTTATTACAAAAATTTCAATAGAACGTCTCCTTCCCCTTCAATTTTGCATAATACGTATAAAAATTGCCCTTAAATTTTAAATTGCTGATTTTGCTGTTGCCTTTAATCACCTTAATGCAACTTTGAGTTGTAGTACAGCCAAGAAGGAAAAAATAGGTTCTGTAAGCAGTCGAAACGATTGTAATTTGACCAGACAACTAGAAAAGTGATTAACGGGCATGCCATTTCCCATGTCTCCCCCTTTTTTGAGGGTCCACCCCCGTCCTTAGGATCCTTTTATCCCCGTTCCTAAGACCCCAATTGAAAAAAATTTCAAACAAAAGTTGTAGATTGAGATCCATGGAATAATTTTGATCATTACAAAAATTTCGATTAGACCCCTCCCTCCCCTCTAATTTCGTATGATACGTAAGGAAAAAATTGCTGATTTTGATAAGTATTATGCAAAATTGAATGGGAGGAGTTGGTCCTATCGAAATTTTTGTTATGATCAAAATTATTCTATGTATCTCAATCTACAACTTTTGTTTGAAAATTTTTTCGATTGAGGCCATAAGTACAGAAATTGGGTGATTTCTCGGAAAGGGGGGTGGACCCTCGAAAAATGGGGGCCTTAAAAAATGGCATACCGGCTTATTTTATCCTTTATAGACCCTAGATTAAGATTCGGTCATAAAATTGCTTTTAACAATTTAATCGCACGGAATTTCCCTTTGCGACTGTACGATTTAGTCAGATATTCTGATTTTTATTAAATGTTTCAATTTCCATATAAATTAATTTTCATGACTTTTAGACGTTGAGAAAAAAATTCCATCCATTTTTTCACGATTTTTTCACAGTTAAAATTTTTAAACACACGAATTCTATGCTAAATTAGTCGGATAGTCCTTTCCTTGGATTCTTTATCGAAGCATTAAATTTTTTTGATTTGCACAACTCCGAACAATAGCCGACCATTTTCGTGAGAAAATCCATCCAAAAATCCTTCCCCTGGTGTAAAATTTATTAGACGATAATGCGAACAAAACATCGTCGTATATTGGTTAAAATCAGCACCATCGCCTAGCCCATGCTACACTACTAACACAAAAACAAAACAAAGAACGTACAAGCGCCAGTCTCGCGTCCGTATTGTAAGAAAATTTAAACTTATAGCGCTACTGTATATAGTTTTTAGCGTGTTGAAAGTTTTCTTGGAAAGTGGTTTGATAATTGGGACCCAGAAAACTGAACAACCAACGAAACAAGAGGTTAAGAAAACTTTTCGCCGTATTATTTGCGGTAATGGTGAGGTGGCTGTACGGTGGATTAAAAGTGAACCGAGTCGAGGGGGTGGTCGAAAGAGTCAAGGTATATGAGGATAGCTTTTTGGTACACAAGCTGGCAAAGAGAGCGGTCAGACGTTGCGTTGATGATGTTCGCTTGTCCGAGAAACCGTCAATAACCGAAGATGAAATTTTACTTTTCCAGTCACGTTTGGGTAAGAATTGACCTCTGGTGCTTCTTTCTTTATGACGCTGTACGGGTGTGTTGTTCGTTGTTACACAATATTACCGTGTGTAAGAATTTCAGTTTCACTATTTTCTACACATCTACGTACACAGTAGAGAGCTACGGTGCGGCTAAATTAAATTCTTAGAGCCTTTCAGGTTACACAAAGGGTAGGGCGGGACGGGACCGAGGGGCAGGAAAAACACAGAAGGAAACGTACTAGGATATAAAAAATAAAACTCTTTAGATGACTCGTATAACAGCTTATTTTTCTATAGGTTCTTTCTATACTCAGTTTACATTTCTTATTTGTTCTTAGCCATTTTTGACAAAAGGATTATTACGGCGGAATTCGGTCGGGTTTCTTTCGGTTTTCAACCCCCTCCCCTACCCTCCATCCCCTCCCCTCCCACGGGAGTAAGCGTCCGGCGCGGCATCCAGGCAGCTTCTTCGTATTCGTCTTTCGTCTCGTTATGTGACAGGCTATGCGTGTCCCAAAGCTTCGTTTGTCTGTGTACGAAGAGAGATGACAGTGCCGTATAAAACCTTTATCGTTTTTGACGTCGTAAAATAAATAACCGACGAGGAAACAATTGCAAAATAAACACCTAAGCGTGTGAATTTTCTGATCCATCGTGTAATTTTTAATGTTCGCAAAAGTAAGTGAGAAGAAGAGAAAAATGAAACAAAAACAGGCTGGTTCACAGGGTGTTCCGGAAGTGAATATTCAAACTCGTAAGATTTGAGTATAACCGAACTTTTATACGTACATCTGTTGCATATTTCCATTTTGAAGGGGCTGCTATTAAAAAAATTCAATATTCACTATTCAGTTAAAAACAATGCACAAAACAGGAGTAACGTTTTGAGAGGAAGGAAAAAGTTATGTGAAAAATTTCCATATTTTTGGAAATGAAGGCGCTATGAAGCTTTGAAAATTTGTGTTTTTTTTTGAAATGCAACGTCTGGAAACCAAAAATAAATAAATTTCAAGCGCATGTAATAAAAATTCGAAAAATTGAAAATTGAAATAAAATTTGAAAATTGAAACGATGATCATTAAAATGATTGTTTTGAAAGAAATTTTTTCAATTTTTTGAAAATGAATTTTTTATAATTTAAAAAAATTCAATTTGTGAAGAAAATTCTGATGAATTTTTTGAAACAAGTTTTTGAAAAATTTCTCAAGATTTTTTTAAAAAGCCTTTTTGTAGGTTTATAAATGAGTAAGCAGTACACAGATGAACTGAAAAAAATACAATTTTTTGGAATGATAGATGGAAAATTCCTCAATTTTTTTTCTTTTCAATTTTTCAATTTTTTTCTGTTTGAATTTACAACTTTTTTGGAGGAAAAATGCCTTGTTTTTCGGAGAAAAAAATCATATCAATGTCAATGGAGAAAAACATTTTTATTTTTTGGAATAAAAATCCTTTTTCAAATTCTCGAAGAGAAAATCTAATTTTTTAGAGAAAAAGGCTCAAACTTTTTGAAGTACTTACTTGAGAAATTTTTTTCAATTTTCTGGAGTAATAATTTTTAAAATTTTTCGAGGGAAAAGTTCTCAATTTTCTGGAAAAAATCTCTCAAATTTTAAAGTTTTTTTTTTTTTTTTTTTTTTTTTTTTTTAGGAAAAAATTCCACATTTTTAAAATTTTTTAGGGGGAACAAATTTGATGTTTTCAGAGAAAAAAGTTCTAATTTTTTTGAAGATAAGAACCTTGATTGTTTTCTTCATTTTTTGAGAAAAAATTAGGTACTTTTTTTACATGAAATATTACCTTTTGTATCGAACCTCCCCTCCTGCCCAAAAAGATATTTCGAATTTTCCGGAAAAAAATCTTCCAATTTTCTGGCATAAAGTGTAGTTTTTGTCCTAATTTCTTTCTACAATTTTTTGTCACAATTTTCTTAAATCTCTCAATTTTTTGAGAAAAAATTACTTTTTTGTTTTAGAAAAATATTTTGTGTTTTCTTCGGAGAAAAAAAATATATTTTTTGTATCGAACGCCCCTCCCGCCAAAAAAAAGTTGTGATGACATTTCCGGGAAAAAATCTTTTAATTTTCTGACAAATAGTGTAGTTTTTGTCCATTTTTTTTTTTTGAGAATTATCCTTTAATTTTTTGTCTTATTTTTTGAAATCTCCTACCTAATTTTTTTAAAGAAAAAATTTCTTACTTTTTTCACAAAAAAAATATTTAAGGCTTAGGTAGTTTTTTTCGAAAAATGTTTCGTGTTTTTTTCGTAGAAAATATGATAATTTTTTTTGTGTACAACCCCCCTCCCCCCCCCCCCCCCTCAAAAAACCTTTAGAATTTTTCATTGAATTTTTCAGAAAAAATCTTATAATTTTCTGACAAAAAATGTAGTTTTTTGTCTCAATTTTTTAAAAGGTTTTTCAATTTTTTTAAAACTTTTGTCTCGCCCTTCCTTATAATTTTTTTTTTTTTTTTGAGAAAAAAATCTTTAAACTGGTCTTATTTTACTTGAGACTTTCCTGAAGAAAAAATAAAAAAATAAAACTTTTCCCCTCAAAAAGATTTTTTTTAAAGGAGCATAAAATTTTTTTCTCAAAAAACAAATGAAATTTTTTCTAAAGAAATTTAGAAGATCAATAAATGAGATAAAAATTTATAATGTATGTGTCCTCAAAAAATTAAAAAATATATTTTCTTTGAAAATTCTTTTAATAATTCTTCAATTTTCTTCTTTTTTACAAGGGGGGGGGGGGGGTGGTGAGGATGTTAATTTATTTTTCTCATAATAAAGATCGCCTAATACTCGCAGTGTTTTGTTTTTTAAAACGTGCAATTGTCAATTTCCTCGAATCACGTTTCGTTATTAACTTTTTCATTATTAACAAAATCGACCGAGAACAATCTTAAGTGTATTTTCAAACCTACAGTACCATCGGGTCCCGAAGGGACTACACAAACTTTTATCACATCTTGTAATTATTCTGTAAGGAGGAAAAATCGATACTCGAAAAGTAAATATTTATTTAAACGATGAAAAAACATTTAAATGCGACGTTTCTTTTAGTAGCGAACAAATAAAAATCAAATTTTGAAGTAATTTTTTGTGTTTTCGTTTAGATTCAAATTTACTATAGATTATTTTGTATTATTTAGGTACTTTCTATAAAATATCTTTGGATATCCTAAATTTTATGGTTTTTTTTTCCTACCGACACTTCATCAAATTTTATAAAACGACGAAGTCTTATAAATTTTTTTGACTGTTAAAAATTAGGTCAAATTTGCAACAAAAAAAAAATGAACACAATTTTTTTTTGTTTTCTCAAAATTGTTCATTTTTATGAGAAAGTAATTTCCTATTTTTTTTAAGTTGTTGGCAAATTGTTTCATTTTTCTAAATACAGGGCTCAGAGTTCCTGTGAGTTGCAAAAATAAAAAATATCTATTTTTTTCTAATGAAGAGAAACAAATATTGGTGGGAAAGACAAAGAAATACCCAAAATTCCAAAATAAGGACCCACTCTGATATCCACCACGTTTATTAACATGAAAAAAATATATCTAGATCAACTAAATTCAGCGGTGGTAGAAAAAAAAACAGTTCAATTCTTTCTACAAACAGTACAGCATCCGCGATAACCGGCTTAATAAAAGAATACCGAGCTAAGCATTCAGCTGTAAATATGTGTAGGAGTTAAGGCGCACTTAAAACTACAGTCCAAGAAAGCGAAACACGAAACCTAAACAACATATCTTCAAATTTAGCCAAGCCTTCTTAATATGAAAACGGTAGCGTTTTTTCGCCAGACTATCTCGAAATGACTGAGAGAGACGGTTGGGAAATCTCCTCCACATCCTGTTCTTTGTGCAAAATCGTCTCTTACAGAATAACCCGAGGCAATAAAGATCACGCAGACATTGAGCGATGCGACGATTTCAGAGGAGACTGAGAGAGAGAGAAAAAAATGAAAATTACGTATCGATTTGTATAAATTGGAATTACGTTATACGTAGATATACGTAGAATTGGTCGAGAAGAAAAAAATTACCCGAGTTCTAACCACTTTGAAATTTTTCTTAGCGTGAAATTTTATAACAGGACGGTTTTCTTATTTTTTCTCAGCTTCCTTTGCTGTTTTCTTTTTTTTTTTTTTGTGTCTGCGCCGAAGACGACGACGACGAGTTATCGTGCTAAAGAATTTTCTTTCCGTTATTATTGTCCTCTTGGTGGTATTTTTCGTTTTACATTTGTATGGGTATGCTTTTTGTGTTCGAGTCGAGCCGAGTCCAGTATGGTTGAAATTTATTCAATGTTCATGATATTCGAACATCGACCGAGCTATTTCTATTGCCTACGCATGGACTTTCAACGTTCTCGTGACTTTTGCCCGTACAAATAACAATTCGTCCGAGCAAAAATTCCTCTCTACAGTGTCGATTGAATGAATAATGTCATACATTTTTTCCCCTCACTCCTCTTTGCCTAGGAATGAATGGGACGTTGCGAGTAGTACGTGCGTATACGTGTTAAAAGCTTATTTTGAATTTCCATGTAGCGAAAAAGTCTTTCAGCAAAACGAGGCAAAAAACGCACACACACATACGATAAAGTGGTAAAGGCGAAACCTTGACTTGGAAAAAAAATTAGGTTAATAAAAACCGCATTTAAATGGCGCTAGTCTAACTCCGTTTCCGTTACGGAAAAACTGAGATTTTTGGGTAGAAAACGCGGTTTCCGAAGGTAATTTCCTCAACGTAAAATGATCCGTATACACGATGAAAATGCGCAACCGGCAAAAAAACATTTTACCTGAGAAATAAATTGTTTCATCTTCTATGCTGTTTCATTTGGGAAAAAAACTCGGCTAGCTAGAGGTTTCCAACACAATGACAGGGTGGTTCGCAAGTAAATGACCGAATTCGAGATTTGGATATAATCGAAACCACTATACCTAATAAAAAAGGTGTGTACATTGTACAGGGTGACTATCTTTTTGAATGAAAGTGCTACAGAAGTTTAAAAATTGCTATTGTTTATGCGGGAACTTTCACTGATGAGAGTCATTCAATTTTTTTGTGGCACCGCTGAAAATTTTTCACGTAACCTGTATTTTTCAAATTCAAACTTTGTTAAAAAAGTCTAATTTTTCAACAACAAAAAAAGTAAATAATAATAATAATAATTTGTTAAAGATAATATATACCTATACATTACATATATTCCAATATTTTAAGAAAAAATTGGAATAGGTACATTTTTCTGAAAAAAAAATTACCTAATTGTAATTTTTTGAAGTGAAAAATCTTTGTTTTTTAGAAAGATACTAGGTATCCCTTATTTTTAGAGAAAAACAAAACTCAATGTTTTGTTTAAATTAAAATAATTTTTTTTAAACGCCAGCTACTAAAGGTTAGAGGCGTTAATAAGAATTTTCTTGATGTGAAAATTTTTTTCTCTTGTGTTAGAGTAGGTAAAAATACTCCTTGAATTCTTATACATAGAAAAAATCTCATTTCTATATAGGAAGAAAAAAACTTTTCATTTTTTTGTTATATTTTTATTTATGAATGAATGAATGAATGAATGGATATATTTTTACAATATTTATTCTATTTTTGAAATTAAACGGTTCATTTTTTTTGTAGAGGGGATCTCTATTATAAATTTTTTGGATCCAAATTTTAAAGCAAAAATCTATTGATTTTTATTTTGTTATTTTATTTGTTTGTTTTTAAATTAAAATATACTTATGTACTTAATTTGTGAGAAAAAAAACACAATTTTTATTCCCAATTTTCTTTGAAAGAAATAGTTCTGTTGGGGGTTTATACAGGATTTTGTTTTGTGAAAGATTTTTTTTTTGAAAAAAGCTCATCCAATTATGTTTTTTTTTGGGGGGGGAGGGGCTCTCAACTTCATTGGGGAAAGAATCTCTCACTTATTTGGGAAAAAATTTTCAACTTTTTGAAGTCAATAAACCCGAGCAGCACAATCGACAAATTATCGAAATAAAAAATCGACTGAATATCGAATTCGATAAAGTGTCGCGTTAGTTCCGCATAAATCGTGAAATTATCTTTCGATATATAGATAGATTATCGACGAATTATAGTTAGCAAAAATTTCGAGATTATAGTAAGATATTTTAACGATAATATATCTATAATATCGAAAGATAATTTCACGATTTAGGCGGAACTTTTGCGACACTTTATCGAATTCGATATTCTGTCGATTTTTTATCGATTTTTTATTCCGATTTTTCGTCTTTTACTAGCTTTTTTCTATAATTAAAAATCATTAATTAGCATAATTAATACATTAAACTATGCCTAAACACATTATTCATGTTACAGTAAGAGGATCATTTCAGAAATAGTCAACAAAAATTATAAAAAATCTGCCACCCGTGGGGCTTGAACCATCTACCTCCTGCATGGTAATCCTCTTCCTTAACCACTATGCCACACCTTATCGTTGAGGAATTAGCAATAAAACGCTTATAATAGGCAGTTTAGTACTTCCAAACGTGTTGGACTTGGAAAAATTTTCACCAATTTGGAAATAATTTCAAATATCGTCACAAAATCGTTGAAAAATCGTTCGACAAATTTCAGATTATTTGTCGATAATGTAGTTTCAAATATCGCCACAAAATCGTTGAAAAATCGAATTCGAGGAATTTCATATTACGTGTCGATAATATAGTTTCAAATATCGTCATAAAATCGTTGAAAAATCGAATTCGAGAAATTTCAGATTACGTGTCGATAATAAAGTTTTAAATATCTTCACAAAATCGTTAAAAAATCGAATTCGAGAAATTTCAGATTATTTGTCGATAATATAGTTTCAAATATCTTCACGCAATCGTTAGAAAATCGAATTCGAGAAATTGCATATTACGTGTCGATAATATAGTTTCAAATATCTTTACAAAATCGGTAAAAAATCGGATTCGATAAATTTAATATAATCTGTCGATAATATAGTTTCAAATGTCGTCAAAAAATCGGTAAAAATCGAAGTCGAGAAATTTCATATAATCTGTCGATAATATAGTTTTAAATATCTTTACAAAATCGTTAAAAAATCGAATTCGATTAATTTAATATTCTTTGTCGATAATGTAGTTTCAAATATCTGCACAAAATCGGTGGAAAATAGAAATCGATAAATTTAATATTCTTTGTCGATAGTATCGTTGACGAATATCGTCATAAAATCTTAATAATATCGAATTCGATAGTTTTTAGATTTTTTGCATATGAAGTTGTACCGATAAATCTTTATAATATCGTGAGAACATCTATAGATTTTCAAACGATTTTTTATCGATACGTTACATCTTCCGATATTATCGATCGAGTGTGCCGCTCGGGAACTTCTCATATTTCTTTGAAAAAAAAAAATCTTTCAATTTTTGCGAGAAAATCTCTAAATTTTTTGAAGTATGAAATTTCTTGATTTTTATTCAGAAAACATCTGTTTTTTTATTTTATTTTTCTTTAAAAAAATGTTTTCACTTTTGGTGAAAAAATATCATGATTTTTGGTCAACATTTAAAAATAAATAAAAATCTAAAATCTAATTTTTTTTTTTTTGATTAAAAATCAATTTTCTTTTGGAGAAAAAATTCCTGAATTTTTCAACTCTTTTCATTATAAAAACTTCTCACATTTTTAAAATAAAATCAATCATTTTTCGTTTTTTCCATTTAACAAATAAAATAAAATCTTTCAATTTTACGAAAAAAAAATTAATTAATTATTCAATTTTTGTTTAAAAGAATTTTTTAGTTTTTAAAAGTAAAAATCTGCTAATTTTTTGGAAAAAAATTCAAAATTTTTCAAAGAATGAATGATTTTAATAATTGTTTTGGAGCAGCTAAAAATCTCTTAATTTTCATGCAAAATAAAATCTGTGGTTTTTTTTTTGGTTTTTTTGATAAAGAAATCTTTTACCTTTAGATAAAAAAATCAAGTTTTTGTCTCTTTTGGTGGAGTAGAAATACTTATTATTTTTTGGAGATTTTTTTTCCACTCACAAAAAGCAATCTAAAAATTTGTCGTTCGGGCCCTGATTTTCCTAAAAATTATTATTATTTTTTTCATTAAAAAATAATAATATAATTTTTTTTTATAAAAATTGAAAGTTGGCAATCCGACAATGAAAATTTTTCATTTTTTCAATCGAAATACTTTTATTTTTGCATCAATAGGAGCCATTTGAGTGCATTTTTGGTACCAAGCAGGTAACAGATAGTACATATTTCAATTTTTTTTGATTCGAAAATCTTGATTTTTCATCGATAGATATGAATTGCAACTTTTCAACCCCCTGGTAGGTTGATTAAAGTGATATCAAGATTTAATTCAGTGGTCCAGGGAGACTTTTTAAGTGCCCGTGTCCGAGTACTACGGAGAAAAACGAACGAGTCGAGTAATATAAAAAGAAAAAAAGAAAAAGAAAAACTCGTAAAATAATTCGAAGCTCGATTGTCGTGCCCGATCAAAGGTTTCACGTAACACGACATCATTTTACAAGGCAGCTTGATGTATATGTTTATTTTTTACCAGCTTCGGATTTGACTGCTTATGTGTGTTCCTTTTTTCGCATTGATCTCTTTCTCTTCTTTATATCTATACATATAAAAGGCGATGTATTCAAATTGGCGATAAAATCATACCAATGTAATGTACCTACACGATACACGTGTTTGCCTTTAATAAGAAATGTTCACTTGGGAGATCAGACTGGCATAAAAATTTTATATTATCATTTGCAGTGTTACAGGTACACTCTGTAGTCTTTATTTAAAAGGTCTAATAAGAGAATGCATTTAGTATTTAATTACCTCGCGTGTGATATATGGAATTCATATGGAGAAAAAACAAAATGTTAATTTACTAGAGCTTATCGCAAGGTACATGTGTAATCTCAGTGATACAAGGATGAAGTATTTCAAATACAAAAACCTTATTTACCTTTGCGAATAATTATAGACCTTCAGTCTGCCGTGGAAAAGTACACAGCACATTAATTGGAAGGATAGAAATTAGCCAACCCATAGTGTAAATTTTAATTTGTTAAAACTGGAACTTATTTTCGCTGTTTGTAACATACTTACTTAGCAAGAGAGAGAGAGAGAAAGAGGAAGAGATAGGAAAAATTCTAAAAACCTTTTCGGGCGAAAAACTTTCCGCTTCCACGTTACTTCCGTTTTTAAGGAATTAAACTACCGTTAAACAAAAGTTACTTTTTACGAGACACACGCAATTTGAAAAAGAAAAAAAAATGTTTTAAGGTCTTTTCATAAGCACAGGCACAGGCATAGGCTTTTTCCTTTTTTTTTTTTTTTTTTGGTATTAAAAATAAACGCCGGTCTGGTTCGATCGAATCCATCGCATCGGGCGTCGTTTCTTTTGAGCTTTCTAACTTTTTTGAATTGTATGGGGAGTAAGGGTGACTTTCTTTTTATCCGACTCTTTGGCGTGAGAGATGTGCTTTAACTAATGAGAACTTTACGGATCATTGAGTGAGTGGTTTAAGAAAATTCGACCGACCTTTATACGTACTATTAATTTCAATTTATAACGTGCCTTTTTGCTCTTTCACGGTGTTTGAGTTTTTTTTTAAACTCAAATTGAGATGGTGTGTATTTTTATAAGATGAATTCAAGTCGGTTGTGTGAAGTAGATATGAATGTATAGAAGTTGAAATAAGAAAAGAAATTCCATTATGCAAATCATTTTTTTCTTCAATTTTTCAAGCTTTGTTAAAAATAATTTTCACTTAAAATTTTCTCCGAAAACATTTTTTTTTTCGTTGTTAAAATTAACTTTTTACCTGAATATTTTATTTTTGTGTTTTTTTTTTTAAATTTTGTGCAAAATAATTTTTGTTTACGAAATAAATAGTCTCCAATTTTTTACATTGAACTATACCTATAAATTTCTAAATTTTATGCCAAATAAATCGTTTTTTAAAATTTTGTGCAAATAGTTAAGCAATATTTTTTTAATTTCATGCAAAAATATATTTCCTCAATTTAGTGCAAAATCAGTTATAAGTATTAAATAAATTCTGTACTCTCAAACATAGAAGATGGAAGTCACATTTCTTCAGTTTCAAGTTTTTTATAGTTTTGGAATCTGTGAATTTTGTAGATTCGTAAAAACTCTATTTTAAAGAGAAAAAAACGCGACTTACATTTTCCATGCTTGATGGTACACAATTTAGTGACAAAGCAATAATTTTTATAATTTTGTGCAAAAATATTACTTTTAAAAAATTAGTCGATATTTTCTGCAAAGTGAATAATTTTAAAGTTCATGCAATATCAATAGTTCCCCATTTTGTGCAAAAAATGTATTTTTTAATTGAGTAATTGGCATTCGATAAAATTTATTGAGTTTTGCAAAAAATTAAAAAATTTCAATTTTTTTTCAAAAAAATATAAAAGTTTAACTTTGCAAAAAATTGCAAAATTTTAATTTTTCCAAAAAATTAAAAATTTTCAATTTTGCAAGAAAGTTTAAAATTTTAATTTTGCAAAACATTGAAAAATTTCTATTTTGCCAAAAAATTAAAAATTTCAATTTTGCCAATAACAAATTAAAAATTTCAATTTCGCAAAAAAAATATATAAAAATTTAAATTTTGCAAAACATTGAAAAATTTCTATTTTGCCAAAAAATTAAAAATTTAAATTTCGCAAAAAAACAAAAAAATTATAAAAATTTAAATTTTGCAAAAAATTGAAAAATTTCAATTTTGCAAAAAAAATAGAAAAATTTAATTTTGCAAAAAATTAAAAAATTTAAATTTTGCAAAAGAATTAAAAAATTAAAGTTTTGCAAAAAATTAAAAAATTTAAATTTTGCAAAAGAATTAAAAAATTAAAGTTTTGCAAAAAATTAAAAAATTAAAACTTTGCAAAAAATTGAAAAATTCCTATTTTGTATAAAATTGAAAAATTTAAATTTTGCTCATTTTAAAAAAAAAGTCAATAACTTTTAGTTTTGTGTGATTTTTTTTTGAATTTTGTGCAAAATGAACATGTTTTATTCTTTGTGCAAAAGTAGGTACATACTTCATATTATGTATATCTTTTAAATTTCATGAAAAGTTAATCATTTAATTGTTATTTTGTGAAATCAATGGTTTCAATTTAATCCAAAAGCAATTTTTTTATTTTCAATTATGCGCAAAATCGATTTTTTGTATTTATTTCTCCATTTTCTGGAAAGTCTATGGTGCTCGATTTAGTGCAAAAATAATTTTGTCTTTTCGATTTTATGCAAAACCAGCCATTTTAACTTTTGTGCAAAAAAATCAATAATAGGTACGTAGAAATTTACGAGTAAAAAAATTTACAAGTATACTTTTTTCAATTTCATTAAAAATCGATTAATTTTAAACTTTGCACAAAATAAATTTTTTGACGGATATGCATTTTTTTTGTATTTTTTGTATTTTTTTTTCTTGGGTGTGCGTTGAAAATTTTTTCTCAACCTATTAAACTATTGTTCAGAAATTATTTTTCACAAATTGAAATTTTTCATTACTGTTTGGAAGGGAAGGGGGTGTGTCAATTGAAGCTTACTTGCGAATATCCTTTCTACCTCTACTTCTTCTCAAAAAAATATACGCTTTTTACACTGTGAATTTCAATTGTTTGAGAGAAATTAGACACGATCTCTGTCGTTTGCGAGAAAATACTAAATAGATTAAAATATAAAATAGCGAGTTAGTACGCGACGTCAGCGTTTTACATTATTGGTGTGGGTATTACGTTTGCGTGAACTCGAATTTGATGTATTTTCAATATTTTACACACGAACGAGGTAACATCGACGCGGTACTACGTAATTAAATTGAAAGAGAGGATCGAGTCCGTTTTGTATAAAAATTAACGTTCGAACGACGTAGGTAAAATTAAAGTCCCATTGAAACCCGCTAAACGTACCCCAAGGAATGAAGAGCAGAGCAAATTATCATCCGTCTTCTTTAGCGATTCGGGGGTTCGATAATCGATATTTCAAAGGGACTGGAGATAGGTACGTGACGCGGCGCGGCGTGTAAAAAGTGACCATAATTTATGTGAGTTAGGAATTCGCCACGCTGGCCGGACCTTTTTGTAATTAAACGAACACAATATCGGATTAAAGTAAAAACACATGTTCGAAGTACGCGTCAGGCTGCCCCCTCGGCCGAACTCCAAAAAAAAAGCATACCTCTAAAACCGAATTCGGTGGTTGATCAAAAACAAGGCTGGGTAGGTGGGAGGGGGATTCAGTTTTGCAACATTGTTTCCGCTTTGTTCGTATAACGAGTATCGTATTTGCTGCCGGAGACACAAATTACAATATACGAAGAAATTTCGCAGCCGCGATGATATAAAATGAACGAAATTTAGCATCGGTTCGAATCAGCCAGCGCAGACCGTGGCCGAGATGGGTCAAGTGCGAGGTAGATATTGGTAAACAAACGCCGAGTAATAGGAAATGAAACGATGCTTAATTAATTTTGCGTTAACGGTCAAAAACAGAAACAGGTACTTCATCTCTCGCGGGGGCCTTTGAACCCAATTGACTTTTAATTAATAAATGCATTCAACATTCTATTAATTAATCGAACATAACAGCTACCGAAGTGAATTTCATTAAAGATATTGTTCGAATTATGGCGGCTTTTTGCCATATAGTTCCGCGTATTTGTCGACGATCCGTGAGAGCAAAAATTCACCAGTCTGTGTGCGGTAAAAACAAGACGAGCTTTGAAAGGATTTCCTCTATTATTTGGGTATTGATGAATTTGCGATTATAACGCGCTTTTATTTATTATATGCATACCTGCGATCTGTTTAATCTTCTTAACTTGCGGTTGAGTTTTGTTGTTTATTGTGAACGATATCTCTTGCTTTTCAATTTATATGTACCACATAGTACAGTGGTTCATTATTCCATTTTTTTCGTAATGTCAAGGATTGGTCCTCTAATTTTTTTAATTTTGCTATAAAATCAACTCCCTAAAAATTTTTCTTTAAAAAGAATTATTTTCAGCGGTGTCACAAGGCTCCTTTTATTGAGAAAACAACAAAAAAAAACAAAAATTGGAATTGTTTTTTTTTTCTTCAATTCACTTTTACTCATCAAGACCATTTTCTGTGATTTTCCATCTTTACCTCTGTTTTTAAGAGGACATAAAAATTTGATCAAAGTAGTCTTGACATACATATTTTTATCCAGAAACCCCATTTATGGTCATTTTTCAACTGTACCTAAGTTTTCAAGAACTTCATCTTTCTGGAAAAATGGCACAGTTCATGTAGTTCTTAAATTTTTAGCTGCTGAAGTTGATTACAGTGCTCTCTGGGTCGATTCCAGTGAGCTGGAGAAAAGTCAACTTTTGCTGGAAGCTCCATATTGATTTGAAAATATTCACAATCGACTGAGGGGGGTCGACATTAACATATTATGTATAAACTGATTTTTAGAATTTTATCTCATAATTTACAGATCAATGGGCTATTTTTGTCATTTAAATCAACTTCAGCAGCTCAAAATTTGGTTCTGAAGTCTGAGTGACATGCTCTTTCAATGAGCCAAATTTCAGCTCAATCGGAGTTGACGAGTTGCCATGATTCCTTTGTCAAAAAAGAGAAAGATGGCTTTGTAAATAAAAATGTGGTACAGCTGTAGTGATTTGAAAACTCATATTTTTTGATCAAATTCAATTGGCAACACTGTATTGCCTTTAAAAAATTTCAAAGTCAGCTACTGTATAGCACTTCAAAAAAGCAAAAAAAATTTGATCACATTGGGTCGCCTATCTTTGAAATTGAAGGAGTCGGAGCAACAAGAAATTCTTATCAAAAGTATTGCCTCTGTAAATTGTTGGGGGGCCTTCAGAAGAAAATATAAAAATTTTGTCAAATTTTGTCAGTGCAATGAATGACTTAGATGCAGTTTCTGTAGAGGAAGAAAAAAGTTATGTGAAAAATTTTTCTATCTTTGAAAATGAAGGAACTACAGAGTTTCCAAAATTAATTGTTTTTTTGAAAAGCTCCTGTGTTTTTTGAAAATCAGCTATTTTGAAAACCATCTGTTTTTTAAAAAGCATATATTTTTTGAAAAACATTTTTTTTTGAAAGTCATGTGTGGCTTTTGAAAAGCACATGTGGTTTTTGAAAAGCTCATGTGATTTTTGAAGAACATTTTTTTAAAAGTGCCTGTTTTTTGGAAAGCATCTGTGGTTTTTGAAAAGCATATGTGATTTTTGAAAAGCATTTATGTTTCTGAAAAGCATCTGATTTTTGAAAAGAATCTGCGTTTTTTGGAAAGCATCTGTGTGTTTTTTGAAAGGACTTGTGGTGTTTGAAACGCTCCTGTGTTTTTTAAAAATCAGTTTTTTTTGAAAACCATTTTTTTTTTTTTTTTTTTGAATTTTATGTGTGACTTTTGAAAAGCACCTGCGGTTTTTGAAAAGCTCCTGTGGTTTTTTAAAACCAGGTTTTTTTTTTGAAAAGCACCTGGATTTTTTTGAAAAGCATCTGTGGTTTTGAAAAGAATCTGTGTGTTTTTTGAAAAGCACATGTATTGTGGTTTTTGAAAAGAACCTCTTTTTTTGAAAGCATCTGATTTTTGAAAAGAATCTGCGTTTTTTGGAAAGCATCTGTGTGTTTTTTGAAAGGACTTGTGGTTTTTAAAACGCTCCTGTGTTTTTTGAAAATCAGTTTTTTTGAAAACCATTTTTTTTTTGTTTTTTTTGAATAACATGTGTGACTTTTGAAAAGCACCTGCGGTTTTTGAAAAGCTCCTGTGGTTTTTTAAAACCAGGTTTTTTTTTTTGAAAAGCACCTGGATTTTTTTGAAAAGCATCTGTGGTTTTTGAAAAGAATCTGTGTGTTTTTTGAAAAACACCTGTGGTTTTTGAAAAGCTTCTGTTTTTTAAAAATCAGTTTTTTTTTTGAAACCCACCTGGATTTTTTTTGAAAAGCATCTGTTTATTTGAAAAGCACATGTATTGTGGTTTTTGAAAAGAACCTCTTTTTTTGAAAGCATCTGTTTTTTGAAAAGAATCTGCGTTTTTTGGAAAGCATCTGTGTGTTTTTTGTACTCTGAAGCTCTGTAGAGCTTTCACTTTGAAATATAGGAAAAATTTTTGCACATTTGCTTTTACTCTCCTCAAGAAAATGTGCCTTGAGATTCACTGCCCCTTCAAAATCAATATAGGAAGCCAGTTTACAAGAAGTTTTTGGTTTTTATTACTTACCCAGTCATTTCCTAATCTCGAGTATGGACATTCACTTCTTGAAGACCCTCCTTGATTTTTTCAAAAGTGACCTTACTTTGAGAGCTCTTAGTTTCACTCCCATGAGAGATCAGGAGCTAACATGGAGGTTTTCTAAACCATTTCTTTCAGTTTGGTCGAAATCCATGTTGTGTTCTCCTCTTCACTTCGCCCTTATGTACATTAGGAGTGTTTCAATATCTTTACTGCGCCTTCTTTTTAGTGATACTGCAACCTAAACGGCAATGTTATAAGTAGATTAGCTGACTTGGAGATTTGAAGGCAGTGAAATTGTTCAAAATAGACTATTGAAGGAGCAGTAGTTGTGAATGCATGAATATTAATTGCTTCAACTCCTTTATTATTGCAGATAGGTGAAATTTGCTCATAACCAATTTTGTAGAGCATTAAAAGCTCAACAAAAAAGGTCATGTATATTTTTTGTCTTATTGGAGCAAAATTGAAATGATAACGATTCGTAGAAACTTTTTCCACTAGTGTGAAAGCCTACCTGCCCATATAATTATACTAATTTGAAAAAATTAAAATTATCAAAAAAAATTACCTCACTCGCCACATTTAACTACTTTCGAGAGTTTTTTTTTTTTTTTTTTTTGCCAATTATTCGTAATTCTCAACTGTTGAACTTCTTGGGCGAAAAGTTTTTTCGTATCAGCGTAAATCACCTCTTAACGACGAGAAGATAATAATAATAATAACATTTGGCCACCGAAAAAGGTTTCTATTTTGCCATAAAAGAGGAAAAGAGAGTATGGTAGTTTTAATTAGCAACGTTGCTCTTAATATAATGGAATAGTTAATTTTTGCAGAGTATACGATGAATTTATGTAAGTAAAGGGTTTTGTTTACCTTAGACGGCAATTCATTTTCGTCTCTTGTCGTGTGATATAAGAAGGGAAAAGTTTTTAAAGTTTTCCCCGTAGACGAAGTTTAAAAAGAATTTCTATAGGAAAAAAGATGCAACGAGGACGAAGTCGCAAATTGAAATAAATGGACGGTTTTTGGAAACTTGGGAATCGACCAGTGAAATTTTATTTATTTTTTTTTGTTATCGAGTGCAAATGGAATGATAATAACGAGTCGCCTAGGTATTATATTACTTATTCCGTCTGTTCTCCACTCTCTCTCTCTCTCTCTCTCTCTCTCTCTCTCTCTCTCTTGCACTGTGCTATGCTCTTATTTCTAAATAGATTCTGCATGTACCTTAGCGTAAAGAGATGAGCATTTCTTTAGGATACGACCGCACGTTGGCATTGTTTGACCGATTTCAAATTTCGTAGATTTCATATTTGGTCGTATGAGTGGAATTGTATTGACACATATGTTGTGTGAATTCCTTTCGTAAGATGAAAAAATAGCATTGTGCAGTTTCACAACACTGTTCAGTGATTTTCTCTGGTGTAATGTGTTTTCCAGCTCTTTGTCGTATTTTAGGCGAACTGAGTATGCAATTTAATTAACGTCGAGTAACCGTAGTGTTTTTATTGTTTTCCACTACATTCCTGTATCTCGTTTTTTTCTCTCTCGGAACTCTTCGGAAGTGCTTCGATTGCGTCGTGGAACTAATGAATCGTATTTTACATTATTTTTTTTTAACATCGAATGATGTTTATGAGAAGGTAAAATAGATGATCAAATGTAACGAAAAAGTGTCCGTGCGTGCGCTGGTTTTAGGAAATGGGAAGAGAAAGAGGTAAGATAGATTGGTTTGCTGCGTTGTGATAACGTAAGAAATTTAATAGTTCTGCTTCTCTCACTGGTGGTTGAGACTTGAGAGAGGTTCAGAGGTTCTCCATCTCCAGTACGACCGCGCTCTGTGTGTAGTGCGAAGGACGTGTTTTTTCTAATTTCTAATTCATCATTATCAGAAAAACAAATTAAACTAACTTATCTCAATTTTTTGAAAAAAAATGAATAAATTTTCTAAAAATTTTTTTTTTGATTTCTTCAAAGTAAAAGTAATCCTCAAATTTTTGGATTTAAAAAAATCATCATTTTTTTTTTTTTTTTTTTTTTTTAAAGAATAAAAATACCCCCTTATAATCAAGAAAAAAATTCCCATTTTTTTATATTGAAAAAAAATCTTACATTTTATGAGAGAAAAAATCTTATTTACTGTTTGGAAGGAAATCTATCACTTTTGGGAAAAAAATAAAATTAATCTCAATTTTTTGAAAAAAATAAAGAAACTAAAGAATTTTTTTTTTTGATTTTTTCAAAATAAAAGTAATGCTCAAATTTTTGGATTTAAAAAAATTCATCAATTCTTTTTTGAAAAAAATAAAATAGAATTTTTTTTTTCTAAAAATGAATAAATCAAAATCATGCATTTTATGAGAGAAAAATCTTATTTTTTGTTTAGAATGAAATTTATCATTTTTGGGGGAAAAAAATTCAAATGAATTTCAATTTTTTTCGAAAAAAATGAATAAATTTTCCTAAGAAAAAATATTTCTTGATTTTTCTAAAGTAGGTACCTACTCGTAAATGTAATTCTCAAATTTTTGGAGAAAAAAATCTTCAATTTTTTGAAATAAATAATTTTTTTAAAATTATTTAGAATGAAATCTCTCATTTTAAAATAAAAATTAAAAATATTATTCCTTATTCGTATCATTTGTAAATTCATCATTCGATGTTACGGGTAGCTTGCGCGAAGTGCAAGACCCGTGGAAGTTTTTTTTTTTTTTTTTTTTCTTTTTTTTCATAAGAATTTGTTTTTACTGTGAAATGAAAAAAGGATCAAGAAATTGCATTTGATTATTTTTTTAAAAATTTTCAAAACTTTTTTCTGTAAAATTCTTTCAGCTTAATTTTTTCAATATTATCCCAACAATTGTAGAATTTTATTCATTCATCAAAAAACTCCAACAAGAAATAAGAAATTCATTCAAAAATCAAAAATTTCATCTAGTAAAAGTGCTGCGATTAAAAAATAATGATATCAATTGTTTCAAAGAGAAAAGTCTCAGGGAGAGAAATCTTCGATTTACCTATAAAGAAAAAAAAAGCTTCAACTTTTTGGAATCATTCTTCAAAACAAAATATTACTTTTGAGAAAAAATTTAGTTTTTGAGAAAATTCACCAATGCCTTCAATCTGTTTGTAAAAAATTTGAAACGGGAAAAACCCGAGCAGCACACTCGACAAATTATCGAAATAAAAAATCGACAGAATATCGAATTCGATAAAGTGTCGCGTTAGTTCCGCATAAATCGTGAAATTATCTTTCGATATATAGATAGATTATCGACGAATTATAGTTAGCAAAAATTTCGAGATTATAGTAAGATATTTTATCGATAATATATCTATAATATCGAAAGATAATTTCACGATTTAGGCGGAACTTTCGCGACACTTTATAGAATTCGATATTCTGTCGATTTTTTATCGATTTTTTATTCCGATTTTTTGCCTTTTACTAGCTTCTTTCTATAATTAAAAATCATTAATTAGCATAATTAATACATTAAACTATGCCTAAACACATTATTCATGTTACGGTAAGAGGATCATTTCAGAAAAAGTCAAAAAAAATTATAAAAAATCTGCCACCCGTGGGGCTTGAACCTTCTACCTCCTGCATGGTAATCCTCTTCCTTAACCACTATGCCATACCTTATCGTTCAGGAATTAGCAATAAAACGCTTATAATAGGCAGTTTAGTAGTTCCAGACGTGTTGGACTTAGAAAAATTTTCACCAATTTGGAAATAATTTCAAATATCGTCACCAAATCGTTGAAAAATCGTTCGACAAATTTCAGATTATTTGTCGATAATGTAGTTTCAAATATCGCCACAAAATCGTTGAAAAATCGAATTCGAGGAATTTCATATCACGTGTCGATAATATAGTTTCAAATATCGTCATAAAATCATTGAAAAATCGAATTCGAGAAATTTCAGATTACGTGTCGATAATAAAGTTTTAAATATCTTCACAAAATCGTTAAAAAATCGAATTCGAGAAATTTCAGATTATTTGTCGATAATATAGTTTCAAATATCGTCACAAAATCGTTGAAAAATCGAAATCGAGAAATTGCATATTATGTGTCGATAATATAGTTTTAAATATCTTTACAAAATCGGTAAAAAATCGGATTCGATAAATTTAATATAATCTGTCGATAATATAGTTTCAAATGTCGTCAAAAAATCGGTAAAATATCGAAGTCGAGAAATTTCATATAATCTGTCGATAATATAGTTTTAAATATCTTTACAAAATCGTTAAAAAATCGAATTCGATAAATTTAATATTCTTTGTCGATAATGTAGTTTCAAATATCTGCACAAAATCGGTGGAAAATCGGAATCGATAAATTTAATATTCTTTGTCGATAGTATCGTTGACGAATATCGTCATAAAATCTTAATAATATCGAATTCGATAGTTTTTAGATTTTTTGCCTATGAAGTTGTACCGATAAATCTTTATAATATCGTGAGAACATCTATAGATTTTCAAACGATTTTTTATCGATACGTTACATCTTCCGATATTATCGATCGAGTGTGCCGCTCGGGAATATAAAATTTTTTCATAAAAAATTAAAATTGATTTTATCCATTTTTTAAAAAATTTGTCAGCAGTTCTCACACAAAATTTTGAAAAATGAAAAAAATCAGGTTTATTTCAAACTATAGATAATGATCTCATATTTTTTCATGAAATTTTCAATGTTTTGTTAGGCCTATTTTGAAGTTTCATCATTTTAAATTCTTTTTAAAACAATTTTTTGTTGACTTTTATCGAAGATAAATTTTAAAAAATTGCCAAATTTTGAAAAATAAATTTTTGAATTTTGGAAATTGACAAATTTTGAAAAATTGTCGTATTTTGAAGAAAAAAAATGTCAAATTTTGGTGAAATTTTCAAATTTAGAAAATTGTTGAGTTTTGAAAAAATTTTAAAATGTTAAAAAAATTATAAAATTAAAAAAAAATGTCAAAATTTGAAGAAAAAAAAATCTCAAATTTTGAAACAATTTCCAAGTTACGGGGCGGCTAGTGCGACTAGTTCGGCACTAGCCGAACTAGTAAAAAAAGTAACCACAATTTCTAGGCGAAAAGTTTCTTCTAAAAAATTCAGTAGAAAAAATAAATTATAGCCTTTTAGACATCTCGAGGTTAGACGAATTATCGACAATTTGTTTTCTACAAAATACCTAATTTCAACACGTGGCGAAAATTTCGGATTTCAGCACCACTACTACCTGTGTCCTATACTTATAGGGGTGACACCGTGACACGATAGAACGAGACGAAATTTACATTAGAGAAATTCGCGCAGACCAAACGAGAGAAACGAAACATATTTAATAATAACTTTGTTCTTGGCAGTAGTAAGTCTGGTCGTCCGAAAATGTACAATTCGTAAAGCGTATTTAAATCAATTAGCATGACAGCGTTAAAATGGTAAGCGGCGGGAAATACTTAGATGTAAACCGCGTTTTAGGGACGATGCTGTAACAAGCTTTGGGATAATTTGCGCCTCGCCTCCTGCCCCGCTCTCCGAGCCTCATCCCTCAATCGCCATTAGTTACCGGTCGAAAGACAATTTCAAGTTTACTGAATATTGTCACAAAATCGTATACTGGTGGAATGTACAAGTAGAACGAGGGCTTTGATTCTTTTCATATTATTAGACTCGTCAAAGAGACAGAGACCAGATATGGAATATTTCAACAGCATGGCAGGGTTCGCGAAAGGGTAACTCGCGCAGCTGCGTTATTGCGGTTTACTAAATGGTAAATTTGGGGCAAAAGTTGCAATAGAAAATTGAACGAGAGCTATAAACTGCGCCAGATTAATATCGTGATGAGATTGTCGCATGTCGAACAAGCGTACAAAATTTTACACCATTAACAAATAACTTTTTCAGCTAATTGAATTTTTTAATACAACGATCTCGTTTCTCTCTCGTCACCTGCCATCGAAATACACGTTCATATTTTATACCGAGATTTTTCCATGAAACTTGCCAGCTGATGTGACGTGTGTGGTGATATTCGAGCCTATAGCTCGAAGGTGGGAAAAAAAGGTCAATCCTGGTACACGGTTGACCGATTACACAGAATTTGTTAGAAGTTTACAAAGGTCGAATTAAACTTTCAACGACCCCTTAAAAGGCTTATATGCACAGATTTCAAATATTTCGCCTAATTTGCATATTTAATTCAAAACGCCAACCAACGTTTCGACTTTATTTTACGCTCGTATAAGTGAATTCGCGCTCAGGAATTTACCCTGTCGTCGATTTTTCGTTTACATAACACATGTAAACGAAAACGTCAACTTTTTGTTTGTTGATCTGAAATATTCGCCAAGACGTAAGAGGGGCGAAAATTCGACTCGAATCGTTTGCATATTTATGAAAAGATGCTCTTTGTTTCAGGTACGTTTGTCGTTCTTTGAGGGGGGTGGGGAGGGGAGGGGTGTGCTCGTACATCATTCTCGGTTTTAATTCGATTAATTTCAGCCAACTTTGAATCAGAATAAATTACGTACAAACAAATTAGTAATTTTCTAGAAATAAGTATAAAAAATATTTATTCACATAACACTGAGATTTATATATCACGATACCAAATAAACGTCTAAAATAACTATAATTTTCCAAAATCTACGAGAGAAAAAAAAAGTGAAAAAATTTACTTCGAATTTTTTTTTTACAAAAATGAAAGAAAAAATTAACCTATAAGATCTTACTTTTATAACCTGTTTCGTACTTTGGGAGTTTTGACGTATTTCATCGTCGACTGTTTCCTGTCGTCGAACTCCTGCTGCTTCCTACGGTCGAAGAATCGTCTCCTGGATTCCTTATGAGCGACCCTCTGAAAGGGGTCCTTTTCTTCGGGAGTCATCTCCCTCCAGATTTCAGCTCCTTCGATGGCCGATTGGCAAGCAGATTTGCCTTTTCCATCGGGCAGCAGACGGTACAAACGTAAGAGGTTGAAGAACGGATTGACCGAGGTTTTCGCGCAGACGTGGTTTCGGTTTTGGATCTCATCCTCGTACGAACTCGCTATGCTGTTGGTTTCGCTGGACGATAGATCGTACGTTTGGATGGGATTTGTGCGGATGCTGACCGATGCCGATGCTTCGGAGCTGCTGCAGGTCGGCAGGTCGTTGGGTAACGTGGTGCTTTCGAGGGTCATGGTGCTTGGTGCTGATGCGGTTTGGAACATTTTTGTAGTCGAGTTTAGAGTTGGTAATGCGTTGGCGAGCTGCGATGTGTGAGGGAGTAAACGATTGGGAGATTTGCTTGGCAAATTGATTTTTTTTGTTAGGAGGATGAGAGGGGTGTTTTTTACTAGGAGGATGGAATCGGTTGAAAGATTCATTTTTTCTGTCGTAAACGCCACTCAAGGAAGACAGTACTTCGTTGAAGATTTTCAAATAATTATATAACTACAAAAGTGATGAGCGGATTTTTTTTTTCAAAGAGTTTGAACTAGTCAATCATACTGAAACTGTATTATTTTGAAATTGGTATTCTCGAATAAATTCTGAGCATAGAAACAAAAATGCGTTATTCTCCAAATTGAAAAAAAAAAAAAACTTTAGCATTCAAATTTTGAAAAATTTGAAAATAAGGTATAAAAAAATTTGAAAACAAACTTTTGAAAATACTTTGAAAATGAAAGTTTTCAGAAAAGTTTCTGCAATTTCAGTTTTTGAAAGATCTTGGAAATAAAATTCTTTAAAAAATCTTGGAATACGTAGGTAAATTATTAAAAAGAATTGTAAAATGAAATTTTCTAAAAAAAAAAGTTTGAAAATCAAATTTTCTAAAAAATTTTAAAAATCAAATTTTATAAAAAAAATATTGTGAAAATCAAATTTATAAAAAATATATGAATCGAATTTTCAAAAAATATATATATATTATATATAAATAGGTACCAAGGTTTAAAATTTTTGAATTTTTTTTTAAACAAAATTTTGAAAACATTATAAATGTACCTACCTATAAGTAGTTTTTTCAAAAAAATTGAAAAGTAATATTTTTCAAAACCGCATTGCAGAATTTTTTGTTTTTTAATTTTTAAAATCAAATTTTTTGAAAATTTTTAAAAATTAAATTGAAACTGAAGTGGGAAATCAATACGTTTGAAAATTTTTTCAAAATCAAATTTTCAAAAAAGTTTCTGAAATTCCTTTTTTTGAAAAATCTTTGAAATTAAATTTTTGAAAAATCTTGAAATCAACTTTTCAAACAAAAAAAAATCAGAAATCAATTTTTTTTTTTTTTTTTAAATTGAAAAAGATTTTTAATTTTTTTAATTTTGAAAATATTTTGAAAAAATACCTACCTAGTACCTACCTACCTAAGTACATAAATCCAATTTTCCAAAAAATAGGTAACTAAGGACACGTAGGTAGGTATAAAATTAAAAAAATATATATTTTAAAAACAAAATTTTAAAAAAATCATAAAAATGTAATTTAAAAAAAAAATGGAATGTAGAATTTTTCAAAAACCATTTCAGATTATTTTTTTCAATTTTGGGAATCAAATTGTTTGGAAAATTTTTTTAAAATTAGATTAAAATTAAAATTGGAAATTGAACGTTTTGCAAATATTTAAAAATCAAAATTTTCAAACCAGTCTCTGAAATTTAATTTTTTGAAGAATTTTAAAAATCAATTTAAAAAAAAACTTGGAAAACAAGATTTTTCAAAAAAAAAATGAATTCATTTCAAATTAAGTATAGGTAGGTATCATTCAAAAAATCAAATTTTCTAAAAAAAATTGATTTTTTTTTTCAAAATGAGGTATAATTTAAAAAGAATTGATTTTCTTGAAATTTTAAAAATTTTATTTTTGATAAAATTTGGAATTAGAAAAAACAATTAGTTACTTACTGATAAATTTTTTAATAAAACTAAAAAAAAATTTATTTAATTTCAGGAAATTAAATTTTCAAAAACTGTTACCTTCCAAGAAACTAACTGAAATCAAATTCAAAAAAAGTTATTTCTCGAAGTCGATATAATAATTTGAAAGCTTTCTAATTTTTTTTTTTTTTTTGTTAGGTACCAAAATTTACAGAAACGTGTTGGTTTTCGAAATTGATTATATCTAACAAGTTTAACAAAAAAATTTCAAAAACATCTAATAAAGTGGAAATTGATTTTTTTTAAATTAAAATATACAATAATTTATTTTATTTCTTCAATTTTGTGGAATCAATATAACAGGAACGAACTATTATTTTTCGAAATTGATTATAACTTTTTTTTAGTAGAAATATATAGGATAGGTATCTCAAAATCTAAGTCGAACAGGAATAATTTATTTAAAAATAAAAAATTCAATACTCAAACTATTGAAAATTTTTGAAAAATTTTCGTATATCAAACTGAACGTAGGAACTAACTGAGTATTTTTGAAGACTGATGTAATTTGCCAGATTTTTAGAGAAGAAATGTTTCAATAAGTTTAAGTTATTAAATTATAGATTAGAAACGTTTCATTTTTAGATTTTTCCTACTTTCGCCAAAAATTTGCGAAAACTGGGTCGAAGTTTTACCAACGTAAAAATACTTGTAATTCTATCCTTTTTAAAAGTTTTGCTATCTGAAAGTTTAAGGAGGCTCGCAAAATATGCATGCAAAATAATAGAAAACAATTTAATACTATCTACTTAAAATCCAAATGTTTTTCATTTTGAAATTGTTCTCGAAGTTAATTTTTCCGCGAAATAAAGAGGCTATTTATTTATTCCTGTAATTTATTTAAATTTTTAATCGTTTCAGTTTTTGATCCAATTCAGTTTTTCGTTAAATTTTTGATGAATTAGATTTACTTACAGAAAAAAGGACGTTTTCTGTTCCTGAAAAAACAATGAGATATTTTTTTGGAAATTTTCCACACATTTTTTAAGGGAAATTTTCAACATAATGGATTTTAATCGATCTAGTTTTTTATGTTGTTAGTTTTTCCAAATCCGACATTTCTCCTTTATTTTTGCAGGATCCATATTTTTTTTTTTAAATCGTGCTTTTAAAAAAATCATGTCAATATACCTACTTTTGACTTTGTTGAAAACACCATTCTATAGCAGCGTTTTTTTTTCTTTTTCGTTTCAGATTTCATGGATAAGAAGAAGAGACTGGCACATTCTCACATTCGGATTAATCACGTATACGAATGACGAACGATTTCAAATGCTGCACGCCGAAGGCTCAGATGACTGGACCTTACAAATAAAATACGTTCAAAAGAGAGATAATGGAACGTACGAGTGCCAGGCAAGAAAAAAATTTATCCCACGCTTTTAATTCCTATCTATATTACGAATAGCTATAAACACTAAAATATTCCTTTCTAAAAATGAAAACTATTTTACTGATTTTATACCTACAAATATTCATTTGAAATTTTTTTCGATAAAATATACGAAATTTTGGAAAGATTGGAATTTTTCTAACTCGAAATTGAATTGAAACGATGAAAATTTAAATTCCATTAATAAAACATGCCTACTGACTCTCGAATCAGTTTCGAATTATCGAAAATGTTTCAATATGTAGAAAATTGTTTGGATTCTCGCATCGAATTTCATCCAAATCTAGGGATAATGTTTTTCTAAAAAGGAAACGAAAAAAAAATCTGACCTATTTAGTAACTAATTTGCGACCTTTCGAGAGCCTCTTACTCGTCGTGCACTATTTTTCAGCACTTCGCTGGAAAAATATCATAACCTAAGCTAACTGTTTATATCCCTTAAAAGGGAATAAGAACATAACTAAATCATGGCGTGCGTCGGTGGCAACGGTAGCTTAGACCTTTACACATATTCTACCGCATTTCCAAGCCGGCTTGCTTTTTTCGATATAGGCACTCGAGCTGGAAACTGTTTTTATGAAATAATTTAAGAGCCAAGATTACGGATGTTTGCTTAGAAATTCGCATGTAGCGGAAAACCTCCTCGCAATGGTAACACACAAGACGATATTAGGGTTTTGTCTTTGCGATGACCTTGAACTATACCACTGGTGCTTACGTGTTTAAGAACTTGAGTGCTTTTTATACTCTACTTTATCCCTACGAATATCCGTTCGTGTTATCTCAACTTAATGCCACGGTCTCAATGAGGAGGAAACCTGTTGAGAGAATTTATTTCCTGTATAGGTTTTATCCCGAAATGTATTCGAGGGATTTGCACAAATTAAAAGAAACTAGAATAATTTCAATTTCAAAAGGGAAAAAAAACAGAGAGGAGTCGGTCCTATCGAAATTTTTGTAAAGACCAAAATTATTCCTAGGACTTTAGGCTATAACTTTTGCTTGAAATTTTTTCTAATTGGACCCTTTCCTACCCGCCAATTTCGCACAACACTCCGAAGATACAAATTAAAAATTAGAAGGGGGAAGAAGGAAGTGACCAACTGAAAAATTTTTCAAATAAAAGTCGTAGATTAAGATCCTAAAAATAATTTTGGTTATTATAAAAATTTCGATTGGATCACTCCCTCTCCACCGATTTCACATAATATCAGGTACATACTTTTTCAAGATTGGGGCAGGGTCCAATTGAAAAAATTTTCAAACAAAAGTTGTACATTAAGATCTTGAAAATAATTTTTGTTATCATAAAATTTTCGATTAGACCCTTCCCTCTCCACCAATTCTGCATAATATGACCTAGATACTTACAATATTATTAAAACTGGTGGAGGTAGGGGTTCAATTGAAAAAATTTTCAAACAAAAGTTGTAGCTGGAAGTCTTGGAAATAATCTTTGTTATTATAAAATTTTCTATTGGACCCTTCCTTTCACTCTAATTTTGCATATTATGACCTAGATACTCAGTTACAATATATTAAAAATTGGTGGAGTAAGGGGTCCAATTGAAAAAATTTTCAAACAAAAGTTGTACATTGAAGTCTTATAAATAATTTTGGTCATTACAAAAATTTCGATTGGACCAACCCATTCCCTCCAATTTTGACTATTAAGTATCTATGTGGTATTGGACTTTTTGCCCGCCACGTGCCAAAATATAGGCATTTTACCTTCGTATAAAACTGCAATAGAGGCGGTATTTAAAAGAAGGAAAATCCACGTATATGGTAATAAGAGAAATATTTCCCCATTTTTTTTCTCGCTATTGTATTTTCCACCTAATTTTCTTATCTCGAAAAAATAAACTCGGAAAAGATATTTCGCAATGTTTATTATTATCATCTTTTTTTGTGTTGTTGGTGTTGCGTTGTGTATTATAAAAAAAAGTACACGTTTTCATACTTTCTTTTTTTTTATATTTTATAATATCTTGAGAAGAATACTTTCTCGACTCTCGCCGTTCATTTTTACGAAATTTCTCCTTTCTACTTTATTACGTTCGTCTTTTGTTTGGATATTTTCATCGTTCATCTTATTTCCATATTTTTCACGTAATGCTTCATCATCATTATAAACATCATCGTATCTGCCATTTTCAACGGTAATGTCTTCCACGATTGGCCTCCATCATCATCATCATCATCATCACTTCATCCTCCTACAAAGAAAATTTCTTCCTTGTTTGTTGTTTTACTTTTTCCCTCTTTTTTTTTCTTTTTTTTTGTAAAGTTAGAATCAAAGAATTGCAATTTGTATGATTGAAAAAATTTTCGTGAGGTAATTTATATATTAGGTTTGGACTTTTTTTTGTACGTTTGTTTTGTTGACAGTGGGTATAAATATTGTAAGGACGGCTGATTTTTAATAAAATAAAAGCTATAGGTTAGCGATTCCATGACTGCGAGGTTTTTGGCCTTCATGGTGATTCTTTTTAGGTGAGGTTTAGGGTGTGTTTTTTTTTTTTTTTTTTTTTGCGAGCACCAGCGAAACAAGTCGAAGCATACGTATACAAAATAGTCGTATTATTGGGAAAAAAGAAAACAAGCCATAAATTAGAATGGCTTTTTGTCGGCTCTTTATCGACATATGTTCGTATTTTAACAGGCTTATCAACAATCGTTTGTTTTCATTAATAAAACTGAACCATACTATATCCTAAAACGTATAAATCAAACGAATTCAATAGAAAACATGGCTCTTGTGTGAAGTACAATGGCGGAAAAAGAAAGTTTTACAAACATATCAACAAGTACTTTTGTGCAGTTGTTGTTGTTGGTGTGTTTTTCGGTGTCGTTTTATCTGATAATCGGTATCATTGAAATTACTAATGTACTCTGAGGTGCAATTAAGCTACCTATAGAAAATGTAATTCGGAAAAATTAAAAAATACATGATTGAATTCTATAAAAATGAGTAAAAATTTAGGATTGAATTAATTTTTACAGAAATTTGAAAAAACTCACGATATATACTTTCTCATATTGGAAATTAAGAAAAAACGTTTAATTTAAAAAAAAAAAATTTAAAAATAATTCTGTGAACAGTAAGAAGTTTTCTGATATAAAAATATATACTTTTCAAATTTTTAGATGAAAAATCTTCCAATTTTTTTGAGAAAAACTATTGTTTGTTTATTGTTTGTGTGTTTTTGTAAAGGGAATCTTTATAATTTCTTACAGAAATAAATCTACAATTCTACATAATTATTATTTTATTTAAATATAAAAAAATATAAAGAAAAAATTAGTTTATTGAAAAAAAAATATACAAATAAAAGATGTGTAAAAATTTCAAAAAATATAGAAATTTGTTTGGGATGAAACTGCTTGTTTTGAGAGAATTTTTTTTTTCAGTTTTTTGGAGAAAAAATTTCCTTTTTTATTTAAAATGAAATATCTCATTATTGGAGAAAATTTTTAAATTAATACCTATCAATCTCAAAAACAATCGTAACAGTACTCTTCAATTTTTTGAAAGAAAAAGTCGATCTCTTCTTTGTTTAGGATGACGTAGCCTACTTAATCTCTCATTCTTAGCAAGAAAATATTCTTGTTTGATAGAGAGAAAAAAATCGTTTTGAGAAAAAAAAATCTCCTAATTTTTTTATAGATAGAAGAAAATCTCGCATTCACATAGAAAAAGAAAAACTATTTTATTTTCAGTTTTCTTGAGATAAAAAAATACCTGTTTCTTTAAAAAAAATCTGAAGTAAAAGTAAAATCTCAATTTTCTGGGAATTTTTTTCTTCAAATTTTTGGATTTAAAAAATCTCTTAATTTTTTGTAGAAAAAAATCTCACATTCTCATAGAAGAAGAAGAACACAAATACCCCCTCGTTTTCTTGGAATAAAAAATACCTTTTATTCTTCAAATCCACCTTAGAAAAAAATTCTCATGTCTCTTTGCCAAAAAAAGGGTAAAGGTAAATCTGATGAAATGGATAATTTTGATAATTTTATCAAAATTTGTTTTCATAAACCCCACGAAATATTGTTAAATAGATCATTTTTTATTTATTTATATGTTTTCAAAAGCGTATTATGAACATCCAATCAAAAAAAAAAAGATCTGAAATGATCATAAATGGGGAGGGGTTAACAAATTTTAATAAATAAGAGCAGTTTTCTATTCGGGGGTTTGACTTGATTTGGCCAAAATTTTGAATTTGGAGTAAGGATTTTTTTTAATAATGGAATTTTTTAAAACTTTTTTATTCCTGAAAAATGAGACATTCATTGATTTAAAAAAATGGATATTTTTTTTAATTCGATTACAAATTTTTCTATTTCACAAAAAAAAAAAACTTTTATTTAATTGGAAAAAATGGAGAAAAAGTCATTTTAAAAAATAAGAAAGTTTTTTAACCACAAAAATTGAGGTTTTTCAATCCAAAACAATTCAGAGTTTTTTAATTCAAAATTTTGAGTAATATTTCTGCTTCAAAAAATTTAAGAGATTTTTATTTTTTTAAATTTCTACAATAAAACTGAAGAATTTTCCCCTCGAAAAATTGATAAATTTTTCTCCTTAAAAAAATTACCTAATGATATTTTTCCACAAAAAATTGTAGAATGCCATATAATTTTACTCAATTCGAGCACTATATGTCTCAATTCCTTCGGTATTTATATCTGAAATTGTTTCAAATGCATGTGAATTTCTCTGGATTCCTGGTTTTTACTTCCTCCAAATTAATTCCTGTGATTGCCTCAAAAATGTTGTGAATTTTTCTTAACCTCTCGTGTGGTTCAAAACGTTCAAATATTTTAAAAATGAAGGGGAAAAAAACACTTTTCTAGATTTTTTTGATTTTTTTCCCAAAATGATTGAAAAATTTACCAAAAAAAAAAAAAAAAAAAAAACTGTTCAAAAATCAGACTAATTTACTTTTGCCTTAAAGATGCTATTCTTTCAAAGAGCTCGAATTTTTCGCACCTGACCTACTCCAGTTATTCCCAACTGAGGCTGTCTTTAAATTGCCAAGAATTTCTGTAATTTCTCTTTTAACAGCTAGTCAACTGTGAAAATTGGCATTTCGTGTTTTCAGTCTACCATCGCCATCTGTCATTTCGAACCTTAATAAAGATTTCTAAAGGTGGAAAAAAAAATTGAAAGTTGATCCTTTTTAAAATGATGCCTCGTGTCAATTTCTTATTTTTTATTTTAGGCATTTATTTTTTGGTCACTCGAAAACGTGGTTGATAAAATTAGACGCTTCGTCGATTTTTGTTTCTTTCCAAAGCTGTTCGAAAAAAGAGGAAAATTTCCAATTTCGAATTGAACAACTTCGAAACATCATCGATTCCATAAGTATCTTTCGATTCGACAAAAAATGTAACTTATTACGAAAGAAAAGTTTCGAGTAACTATTTTTTTTCTAAAAAGCTAATTCTTGTTTATTGGAGCGATAATTGAGATAATTCTCTACCCTCACACGTGTCAGTAATTCAGTGTAGTAAAACGCAAACCGTGTTTGAATATGAAATTTCTCCCCGGAATAATGTCGAAATACTCGACTTACTCGCACTTACCCTCTCGAAAGAGTCATGGCAGAGAAAAGGCGCGACAAACGTAGTGTAAAGATATTTAAAATTAGGAAAAATGAATACTACGCTGAAGAAGAATTCGGTGGGACGGCGACGCGGCGTTTTTCGTTTTTATTTTGGCGAAATATTTAAAATATGGATGAAAAGTGGAAAAACTTGGTAGCTGTTTTAATTACAAAACTTTCACTATAAAATAAATCGAAAAAATTCGCTATCTTTCTGCGAGCGATATTTTACTCGTATTTTGAACGATAAACTACGATCGTTTTCTTTATATAAATTATATAACTAGGCAACGTATAAAATATACCGAATATCCTTTTGTTTTGACTGCCTTTCTTCTTCTTCTGCTGCGTTATAATGTTAACATTCTTCTTATATATTTTCTGCGAATAAGTTATCTAGCGAATTTCCTTTATGCTGAGATACCCCCTAAGGGCGTAGAAGGTGCAGGACCGAGAGGGAGGGCTTCCCACAACGAAAGAAAATTTCATTGACGGATTCATCTTTGATAATGTGCGTTGGCGTGCGTAGGTTTTCAAATTATTCATTGGCCAATTACACGTCCGGTGATTAAAATTAAGTCTGGGATTAAAATATCAACGAATCGTTGGAATTTCATTGGCATTAGAAAATTGAAGAATTTCGAATCCGGCACGTCGCAGAAAAATACGAGAAAATAATTTATAGCCACAGCGACACTCGATATAAGGGCAATTTTCGATATTATTTCCGTACCACAGTGCTACCCTTTCGTTGACTTTAATTCTCTCTATCTGTGTACGAGAATCGTACGAATAAGAATACTAATAACGTGCACGAGTATTATATTTTTAAAACAGGAAAACTAAATACCGAGCAACCGGGTGTAGCTATAGAAGGTACCGAGACCTATTCTATACTCCATACTTGGTTGATACATGTTACAAACGAAGCTTTTGCATGTGTGCTTACGTATAACTGTAGAACTGTAGACTAATAAGCTATAGTGTGTAGATTCGAAATACTGCAGTTCAAAAATTGCATTCAAAATGGATTAAGTATGATATAAAATGAAAATTACCGAATGCAGATTATTTATTTAGCTTTTAAAGTGTATTGCGTTGTACGTGGCAGTGCTATAGTTGCGATTACATTATCTAAATGAGCTACGTAAATATATAGCAGAGTTCTTTTATCGACGTTGGTAGATTTTTTTTTTTTTTGGAGCGAAAAACACAATGCCATTATAATATAAATAATTCAAATCGTACTTTTTATATATTTTTAATTTCATCAAGATGATGATTTTTAGGTACCTACAAGTTTATTTCGATAGTTTATTCATGGTCGTTAGATAATAGATAAATGTCAACTGATTAGTGACATTGGGACGTAAATGTGTTTTGGTGGGGGAGGGGGTAGATGGTATACCCATTCGTGCATATATCTTCACTTTTTAACGAAACATTGATTTTTTGTGAAAAAATAAACTGAAGGATTGAATAATTGACGTTAATCTCGTTGAACATTTTTCATCGAGCTCATAAGTAACCTTAGGTATATTGTTGTTTAAAGCTTCAAATTTTCTTTTTTTTCATTTTTTTTCTCAAAAAATTATCAAAGAATGTTTGTTTTTACAATTCTTCACTTCTAAAATAAGTTGAAACTTTTTTATGAATTTTCTCAAAAATTTTAGTTGATCTTTTTTTTTTTTTTTTAAATCACGGAATTAGGACTTGTATTTTTTTTGCTCTGGTCTTTTCTTTTGTGAAATTTCTTCATTAATTCCTTAAATTTCAAAAAAATTAATTTCCCACAAAATTTTTCCATCACTTTTTTTGTTTTTAACTTTCATACTTTGAAAAGAAAAGGAAATTATTTTTCATTTTTTAAATGATTTATTTCTTCAGCAATTTTTTCATCAAAAGAATTGCATTTATTTCAACAAAAAAAAAATCCAATTTTTATTTTTATTGATTTGCAAGTGTTTTCCCTCACTTTTAAAAGGAATCGAAATTCTTTCTCAATTTTTTTCCGTGATTTCTCCTGAAAATTCCATTTGAATTTTTTTTTAGTTTTACAGAGTTATAGTTTTTTCAGAAAGAAATTGTATCAATTTTTTTCACTCATTTTTTCAATTAAAAAAATTATTTCTACAATTAGATATATTTTTTTCTTGAGAATTTAAATTTTTTTTTTTTTTTTTTTTTTTTTTAATTACAAAAGTTTTCAAGTTTTGTTTTCAAACAATTCTTTTCAATTCTTTTAAAATTTTGCACATTGAGATGTATGAACAATTTGAACAATTTTTTTTCAACTTGAAAAATTTACAATTGTGTTCCCTTACATTATTTTTTCATTTTTCGTTTTTAATTTTTAATTTTTTTTTGAAATAAAAATACTTACTTAGGTACCTACCTATTACGTAGTTTATGTTTTTCGAAATGTTCCATAATTTTTTTCCAATCATACCTATAGTATTTCATTCACTTTTAGAAGGAATCAAAATTCTTTCTCAAAATTCAAAAAATTTTCTACCTCTTCAGTGCATACTGCAGTCTGCATAGCACTTCGAAAACACGAGAAAAACTGTAATCACGTTGAGAAGCCTATCTTTAAACTTGAAGGAGTTATAGCGAAAATAATTTTTGTTAAAAGTGTTGCCTACCTCAATTATTAAAGTGCACTTTTGAGACATGAAAATTGAAAAATTCTCTCAAAACAGTGCGTAAAACAGATAAACCTTTTTGAGAGAAATAAAAAAAGTAATGTGAAGAAGTTGTCTATCTTTGTAAATGAAGTCGCCACGAAGCATTGAAAATCAGTATTTTCCAAGTTTGAGGCTCCGTACCGCCTTCATTTTTGAAGATGGATAAATTTTTAATAATAGTGATTTTGCTCCTATCCAAAAGTTAAACTTATTTGGACAAAATTTCTAAAAAAAGAAATTGAAAATTGAAGGTTCTTAAATCCAAACAGACTTGAAAATTTTCATAGGTACTTAATATTTGAACTGTTTTTTTAAAAGAGATTTTTTCAAAATTTTGGTTAAAAAAAAATCAATAAATTTTGAGAAAAATTGAAAAAAAAATGGTTAAAGATTGAAAAAAAGGTTTTACTTGATAGAATCGTTTTAATATACACATTACCACCCAAAAAGATCATTTAAGCCAACTTTACTTTAATGTTGAGGAACCGTCACTTTGGGTGATTTTTTCACATTTTTGATAGTTTTTGAAAAATTTTTACCGATACGTAAATGATAAAAAATCACCGCAAATGGTCTTTTTGGGTAGTAATGTGTATGTTAAAACGATTTTAACAAGTAAAACCTTTTTTCAATTTTTAACCATTTTTTTCAATTTTTTTCAAAAATTGTAAAAAATTACGTTTTTCCATGTCCCATGAAAATGGGGCTAAAGATGAAAAATCATCGAAAATGGTATTTTTATATAGTATTACCCACTTTATGACCATTTTTCAACAAAAAAAATTAAAATTTTCAAAACTGACTATTTTTTCAAATTTTTTACCTTGACTCGCCTTAGCGACCTCTAAATATTATCCGATTTCAAAAAAAAAATTTGTGGTGTGTTTTCTCATCAGATAGAACATATTAAGCGGTTGGGAGCGGGACTTTTTAAAAATTGGTATATTTTGGACCACCCTACCCCCCCCCCCCCCCAAATAACACATATTTTAAACACACATTTTTTTCTGAAAAAATTTGTATTTTAACATTAAAAATGCCTATTTTTGTTTGATTTCTAAAAAATTCAAAATCTTGAAAAATTTCTTTTGAAAAAGTTTCTTTAACATTTTTTCAATTTTTTCAAAAAAAATATTTCTTAAACATTTTTTAAAAAATTTTAACAAAAAAAAATTACCTAATAAATTTTCTTTTGCCAAAAAATTGAAAGAAATTATATGCCGCCAAAAAATTTGTATTTTTTTCACGAAATTGCAAAAAGTAAAAAATAAAAAGTATTTAAGTATAGGTATTCCAACAAAATATTACCTACCTAATTAAATTTTCAATTCCAAAATTTTTTTTCTGTCATTTCATAAAATTGAAAGCTTTTTTTTTTTTAAAAATGAAAAAAATTAATGCTCTCATAGGGCAGATGCCAAATTTTTTTTTAATTATTCAGATGAATATACATGTAATATTTTTTTAAAAATATTTTGTTAAGTAACAAAAAATCTGTTTTTTTTTTCAATTTTGTTCGAAATAATTATTTTTACGATCTTAGTTTCGATTTCATTTTAGTTCTGCCTTTAAATTTTTTTTTTTTTTGATTTTAATTTTGGGCTCATTTTTTATATTTTCAGAATGGACTATTTTCGTAATTTTCAAAAATTTGCCAAAAATCGAAAAATCAACTTCGTCAGCTAAAAATTTGGTTCTGAAGTCTGGATGATGCGCTCTTTCAGTGAGCTAAATTTCATGTGACGAGTTGCAAACCCGAGCAGCACACTCGACAAATTATCGAAATAAAAAATCGACAGAATATCGAATTCGATAAAGTGTCGCGTTAGTTCCGCATAAATCGTGAAATTATTTTTCGATATATCGACAGATTATCGATGAATTATAGTTGGCAAAATCCATCAACAGATAAACTTTCGATAAAATCGAACGATTTTTCTTTTAAAAATCTCAAGATTATAGTTAGATACTTCATCGATAACCTATCTATAAATCGAAAGATAATTACACGATTTATGCGGAACTAACGCGACACTTTATCGAATTCGATATTCTGTCGATTTTTTATTTCGATTTAGTTTCGATATTCTATCGATTTTTTATTTCGATTTAATTTCGATATTCTATCGATTTTGTATTACGATTTTTTGTAGATTATCTAGTTTCGATATTCTATCGATTTTTTGTAGATAATTTAGCATATATGGGTATATGCGCGCGCACATTTTCAAGACCGGCTGGCGAGTTTGAAGTCGTAGTTACGCTTAAGGCTGGCGAATTTCGTTCCAAATACAGCAGTTTCTACCAAAACCAGCGTCTGTTGCGAACATCGGAGTTCGTTCGCATAATACGAATTGGATTATAATATTCAAACATCTTATGCAAAATTGGAGAAGAGGGAGGGGTCCAATTGAAATTTTTATAATAACTAAAATTATTTCTAGGACCTTAATTTACAACTTTTGTTTGAAAAATTTTTCAAATTGGCCCCTTTTTCCTCCGCTCCTCCAATTTTGAATAAGTATCAACGGAGTATTATGCAAAATTGGAGGAGAAGGAGAGGTCCAATTGAAAAAATTTTCAAACAAAAGTTGTAGCTTAAAGTTCTAAGAATAATTTTGGGTTCAATTTTAAATACTAAGTATTCACATAGTAATCGTAGTATTGAACTTGGTAAAATTTTATTTAAGAACAACGATCTGGTTTCAAGTAAAATACCTAGTAAACCAAAAAAACTAGATAACTTGTTTGAAAATTTTTTCAATTTTGATTTCGCATATTACTGTTACACGTAAGTAGGTAAATGCAAAATAATAGAGGCTAGAGATGAGGTCCAATTGAAAAAACATTTCAAACAAAAGTTGTAGAATAATATTCTGGATTTAATTTTGGTTATTATAAAAATTTCGATTTGGCCCTTTCTTCCCATCCAATTTTGAATATAAAGTAGGTATTTTTTGACTAGAAAAAAATCAATATAGTTTCAACAACTATCGTTACAAAATCGTTGAAATGTCGAAGTCGATAAATTTCATATAATGTGTCGATAATATAGTTTTAAATATCGTCACAAAATCGTTGAAAAATCGAATTCGAGAAATTTCATATTCTTTTTCGATAGTATAGTTTCAAATATCTTCACAAAATCGTTAACAAATCGAATTCGAGAAATTTCAGATTATTTGTCGATAATATAGTTGTAAATATCTGCACAAAATCGGTGGAAAATCGGATTCGAGAAATTTCAGATTATTTGTCGATAATATAGTTGTAAATATCTGCACAAAATCGGTGGAAAATCGGATTCGAGAAATTTCAGATTATTTGTCGATAATATAGTTGTAAATATCTTCACAAAATCGTTAAAAAATCGAATTCGAGAAATTTCAGATTATTTGTCGATAATAAAGTTGTAAATATCGTCACAAAATCGTTGAAAAATCGAATTCGAGAAATTTCAGATTACGTGTCGATAATATAGTTTCAAATATCTTCACAAAATCGTTAAAAAATTGAATTCGAGAAATTTCAGATTATTTGTCGATAATATAGTTTTAAATATCGTCACAAAATCGTTGAAAAATCGAATTCGAGAAATTTCAGATTACGTGTCGATAATATAGTTTCAAATATCTGCACAAAATCGTTGAAAAATCGAATTCGAGAAATTTCAGATTACGTGTCGATAATATAGTTTCAAATATCTTCACAAAATCGTTAAAAAATCGAATTCGAGAAATTTCAGATTATTTGTCGATAATATAGTTTCAAATATCTGCACAAAATCGGTGGAAAATCGGATTCTATAAATTTAATATTCTTTGTCGATAGCATCGTTGACGAATATCGTCCTAAAATCGTAATACTATCGAATTCGATAGTTTTTAGATTTTTTGCCTATAAAATCGTACAGCTAAATCTGTATCATATCGTGAGAACATCTTTAGATTTTTAAACGATTTTTTATCGATACGTTTCAACTTTCGATATTATCGATCGAGTGTGCTGCTCGGGAAGGTTCCTTTTTAAAATGGGTCACTGTCTTTAAAAGATAGGCACTTATTAGTACTAATAGTAGCCAGTAGGGTAAAGTTGAAGGAAAGAGTGGATATTAGTGTGGTTAGCTTTATGTATCTAATATCTATCTATACATTATTCCAAAGGTTTATACCAATGCTATTTATTACAGAACATCACAGGAATATTAAAAAGATTGACCGATAAAATAAAAATATAAATTATAGGTATACCTATTGTATTGGGTTAATCTGGTGTGAAATTTTAATAACCTGCGTGAGTCATCTCATTAGGCTTAATTGATATTTTCCGCGAACCTTATCTAGCCGACTGACTTAATTCAATGTTAAAAAATTTACATCGACGTGGATCTGATTCTTGACTCGAACGCTTTAAACGTCGCCGCGTCGCTGCGCCCAAGCTCGCAGCGCGCCTTGTGTCTCGTGTACACAACGAGGAGTCGAGGAACGAGGATTAGAAATTTTTAATGAATTCTTAACGAGACCGGGCGTATAATGCGGTTTATATATCGACTATATTCCGCAGCCAAAGAAAATGAAGATCGTTTAATGAATTAATTAAGGAACGAACGTTAAGGGGTTATATCGACTTTGTACGAATGTAGTTTTAATCAAATTTTATCGGATAAGGCGCGACGTGGCGAGGAACGCGAAGGGGGTGGCGGACGCGGTCTCGTGTACACAAAACGCGCGCCTCGGCGCCTCTATATCTTGCTCGGTATAAGAGGAAAGCAATCAACTAGGGAAGATTTATGCCTGTCTGAAGGAATCGTAAAAGAAGTTTTACGAGGTTCATATTTAATTTCGAAATTTTATTTACGATCTTTTCCCCCTTCTTGCCAGTTTCTAAAATACCTGTAATTTTTCCAAATTAGAGTATCGCCTTTAAGCACCCCAAATATAGGGCAATATGTTTTTAAATTTGTTAACTTGTTGGGTGTGTGGTGTGGTATGTCTGGCGTAGTAATATATGGAGCGGCGTGCATGCCGCAGTAACCCTCATCGAAGCATTGATATTGCTTCCGGTATAGTGGATATTTTAAAGCAATTCGCTCGTTGCTTTTTTTTCCCAACGAGCTTCAATTTCCTTTTACTGTTCGATGGATGCATTTTCGTGTTTGGTATAATTTTAGATTGATTGATTATATCCGATACATCATTTCTGTATTTGGAATTTTTTGCCTTTTTTTTTCTCGTTTACGTAGAGTGATTCTAGGAAATGAAACATAATCGGTGAAATTCATTTTTCAAGCTCGCTGGTTATCGAAGGCACTCCACGTGTTTGTCGACATGAAATCAAGTCGAGAGGGGAAGTAAGTTGGTTAATTAATCGACCAATCAGGATGATAGGTTTAAGGTTAAGGTGAAATAATTTCATTTTTTAAAGATTGGAAATACATTTTTAATCAATCATTCGGCATTGGTTCTTTTTCAAAATTAAAAGTGGTGGTTTTGCAAAAGAGAGTTTTTTAGGCTGCTATTCGAGAGGCGAATTTTTCTTGTACTATTTTAAGAACGTACAATTTTTTTTACATTTTTAGAGGAAAAATATTTAAAAGAAAACAAATCCTTAAAACTTCTGCACAATCATTTTTTTCTCATTGAAAATCTTCTTTACGAGAAATACATACATACATAAAATATTATACCTAACACCTGAACAATTGAGAAATTTTTTTCATAAAAAAAAATGTTTTAAAAAAACGAGAAATCAAAACAAAAATTACTCCCAAAAAATGAGAAAAATCCAAAAAATTGAAAGCTTTCTTATTCCAAAAAAAAAAAAAAAAAAATGAGAAAAATGAAAAATTTTCTCTTCAGTATAACTGAATGAAAGACTTTTTATTCAAAAAATCATGATAGCTTTTATTCAAAAAAATTTTCAATCTAAAAAAAAAAGGGAAATGAAAAATCAAAAATTGTGAAATCCCTCCTTCAAAAAAAAAAATACTAGAAAAAAAATCAAGAAATTTTTCTGAAAAAGGTTTCAAAATATTTTTACTCCAGAAACTTCAAAAAACAAATTTCTTAAAAAATAATAGGTAATTTTAATTCCGAAAAATTGAAAAATTTCCCCTCAACAAAATTTAAATATAAGTGGGCACTTATTTCTTCTAAAAATACTTTCCTAATTTTTAGGCTATTTCTTTTTAAATATTGTTATATTTCCTCTCTAAGAAATATATAGGAAAAAATTAATATTTTTATTCAAAAGATTTTTCATTCCAAAAAAGAGGAAAGTGAAAAATCGATTCCAAAAAAGTTGAGGAATCCCCCCCCCCCCAAAAAAAATACTAGAAATAAAATCGAAAAAATTTTCTGAAAAAAGAGTTAAAAATATTTTTACTCTAGAAACTTCCAAAAAAAAATCGTAGAAAAAAAATCTTGAAAAATTGAAAAATTTACCCCACAAGAAAATTGAAATACCAAATTAATCACTTATTTCTTCTAAAAATAATTTTTTTCGACAATTTCTTTTTAAATTGTAAGATTTCCTCTAAGGAGTAAGGAGTAGAAAAAATTGGAATTTTTAGACAATTTTTTATGAATTTCTTATGAAATTTTTTTTGGGGAAATTTCGTAATATTTCTTTCGAAAAATAATTTTTTTGAACTATTTTTTGCAAATTAAAACAATTGATAAGTATTGGATTCTAAATTTTTTTTCAAAAAAAACTCGAAGGATTTTCTTTTAAAAAGATTTTTTATAAAAAATTCAAGAAAAAATGATGACTTTTGTAAACATTTAGGTACTTTCAATTTTTTTTTAGATATTTATGAATTTTTTATAAACTGTTTATAAGATTTTTGATTTTTTTTTTTCAGAAAAAATTTCGAAATATTTCTTCAAAAGATCATTTTTTTGACAAGTTTTAGTAATAAAAATTTTGATAGCATTTTTATATTTCTAAAGAAAAAAATTGAAATGATTCTTTTAACAAAAAAGTTAAAAGATTTTTTGTAGAACCTAAAAATAAATGACAGAATTTTTTAAATTTTTAAAGAAATTTTGAAATATTATTGTCTTTGAAAAAACATGCTTGGACAATTTTTCATGAATTTCTTATAAATTTTTGTTAGGATTTTTGATTTTTTTCAGAAAACTTTTGAAATATTCCTAATTTTTCAGACATTAAAAGAAATAGGTATATTTTTTTAAATTAAAAAAATCTCCTAATTTCTTTGTTTAAAATTACTTTTACTTACCTATTGCTTTGGAAAATTTCTACCTTTAAATTTTTTTAGGAACTTATTCACCTAGAAACATAGGTAATTGAAAATATTTTTTTATTGATTTTTTTTCATGATATTTTTACAAACATTTTATTTAAAATTTCGCCCAATTACATTTTAAAATTTTTATTTATGCTTGACTTTATTCAACCCATAAGCTCGGTCTTGGATACCCAGAAATGAGGGGAAACTCTCAAACTATAAACATAAATAGTTAATAAATATGAGCTAAATCTTTATGATAACGCTCCAGGAGTAAAGAAATATAATCAGCAGTCATCCCTCGCCTACTTTTAAACCAATGTCTAACTCAATACACATAATTTCAACAAAAAAAAAATCGCCTAAAAAGGCATTAAATCAAAAATAAATTAATTTTTCATTTAAAACACCACAGCCATATTCATCCAGTCGAGTAGGATTTTATTACAGTTATTTCGAAACGTTTACACGACGAAAACGCGAATTCAATCGCAGTAATGGAAATAGCCGGAGCATCAACATTTCGAAATAGCTTTTTCATTAGGGTGAAATGAAAGTTTTACGTCAGATTTTTATCTGTTTATTTGAGTTGCGAATACTAAAATTAGTCGCTTCTGTATGTTATAATCATCGAAACAGTAAAACGGCCAATTTATGGTGTTTTAACCGTATACAACAGAAGGGTAAATATTACAACATTAATTCATTTACACCCATTAAATCTGCGTTTTGGTGTTAATTAATTAACACGGCTTGTAATAAACTATTACATTCAATTTCAATAATTGTTACTAGCCGACTGGTGAGTTGCATTATGGTATTATTTGTCCGGTGCTGAGTAAATTTTCGTCGAGTCGTATTGTACGAGTACGAAAGTACGTCGTGCGACTCGACGTTTCGCTAGAAATGTGATGTTTTTAACGAGTATGCGGTTTTTTTTATTACTATGGCGGAATGTGATTTAAATTGGTATCGCTGAGTTGATGGTGTGAATAATTGTACTAAATTGTCGTTGCAAAGTATTATTATTTTGTAGACGGCTAAATTATGTGCTTTTGAAATATCCGTCGTTAGGTTTGTGCGGTTATTTTGTTCGGTTTATTAATTTCGTCGCTTCGTAGGTGTAACCAAAGTATTTTCTCTGTGTAATTATTCGAATGGATATCTAATAGTTAATTGAGTTTAATTTTATACGTAGCTAATAATGAACTGGGAAATAAAAATAAATAATAAAATTTGTAAAAATAGGTGTGCTAAAATTTTAAAAATTTTCAAACTTGAAAAAATTTGAAAAATTATTGAAAAAAAACACTTTACAAAACAAGAAATTTTTTTGAAAATATTCTTTTTATTCAAAAAATTGTAAAATACCTCATTTGTTGAATATACCTATATTTACCTAAATTCTGAACGTTCTACAAACAGAAGTTGATAAAATTTTTAAAATTAAATTGGGCGAAATTTTGAATAAAATTTTTTAAAAATACCTATCATGAAAAAAAATTAATAAAAAAATACTTTCAATTATGTTTTTAGGTGAATAAGTTGCGAAAAAATTTTAAAGTAGAAATTTTCTAAAGCAATAAGTAAATAAAATAATTTTAAAAAAAGGAATTGGAAGATTTTTTTTTAATTTAAGAAAATAAATTATTTATATAGTTACCTAATATTTTTTTTAATGTCTGAAAAAAAAAAATTTTTAGAAGGAACATTTCAAAATTATCCTGAAAAAATCAAAAATTAAACTTAACAAAAATTTATAAGAAATTCATGAAAAATTGTTTAAGCCTGCATCTTTTTTCAAGGAAAATAATAATTACGAAATTTCCTGAAAAATTTAAAAAGTTCTGTTTTTTTTTTTTTTGATTCGCACAAGAAATCTGTCCACTTTTTTCAGAGGAAACATTCCAATTTTTTTAACACAAAATTAAAAATCCTGTCAAAATATTTTTATAATGTACAAAAAATGGTACCCGAAGAACGGATTTTTTGAAGAAATATTTCAAAATTTTTCTGAACAAAAAATCAAAAAATTTACCGAAAAGTTTATTAAAAATTCGTAAGTGCTTAAAAATTTTTTTGAATGTACATTATACATAGGTACCTAAATATCTCAAAATAAAAAATTCTGTCAACAGTTTTTCATTAATTTTTATAAAAGATTTTTTTTTGTTGAAAAAAGTTCGAAATAGTAATCATCATTTTGTGATAGGTATACGTGGCCCAATTTGCTAACGTGGTTACACTGATTTGATTAGATTATCTTTGTACATACGTACATCGTACGTATGTAATTCTTACGAAATCAATAGCGTCTGGATGTTTGAGCCGAATGGTAAGTCCGGCGTTATTCGTAGCCAGTTAATTTGGTATTGTTAGTAAATTTGTATATTATCAAGTTCGCGAGTAAATGTGTATAATATTGTTTAAAGTGTTTAATAAATCAGTTAAATTGGTAAACGCGTTAATCATTTCGGTTAATCGTGTGGAGTTTAAAGCACTCCGTGGTTAAAGATAGGTAGTGCTTTTCCTCAAAGGTAGCCTAACCTAAATCTTTACAATTTTTTTAAAATTTGCAATAAATTGTTCAAAATGAATATTTTTTTAAATAAATTTTTCCTGAAAAAATCAAAATAATTATTTTTAGAAGAAATATTTCAAAATTCTCCTGAAAATAATATCGAAAATCCTACCAAAAGTTTATAAAAAATTCATATGCTTAAAAAATCTTTTCAAAAGAAAATTTTTCGAAAAAAATTTTGTAAAAATATTTTTTTCTAATTTTTAAGTGCAGAAAATCCATTTTTTTGGAAGAAATAATGATTAAGAAATTTTCCTGTAAAAAAAAATCTCAACAAATATTCATTAGAAATTCATTAAAAATTCAATTTTTTAGAGGAAATATTACAATCTGAAAAATTCCCAAAAAATTATAATTAGAAGGAATATTCGTGTAGAAATTTTTCGACATCGACATTTATGTCGACAAAATTCAGACACATTTTTTTCTCGGTTAACGATGAATTAAAAATGATAGATGCGATTTAAAGTAATGTTCTATGTTAGACAGAACTGTTCAATCAAAATTTTTGAATTTTTCTCGGTATTTTCCTGTAATTTAGAAAACATTGTTTTTCTACATGGACAAGTCGAGGTAAAAATCAATACTCGATAAACAAATCGACGTTAAGTCGACATTTTCAGACAATTAAATTTACGAATTTTATATCTAAAAAAGAACTAAAAACAATTAATATGAACATTTAAGTTCAGGAATAAACAATTTTTGAAAGAATCACACAGTTTTCTCATTTTAAAATTTTTTTAAATAATACAAGTACTTGTCGAGTTATTGACGACATAATATGCATCGACTTCACTGTCGACAGTGTCGACCAGATTCTCAGAATGGAATTTTAAGTCTAGTTAGTGTCGATGTAATTGTCGAGGGTCGAATAATGCATCGACTTAACTGTCGACGTCTTGAGGGTGCTTTTGATACTCGCAGATGAAGTGTGTTATTCTAAAACAGAAATTTTTTGGAAAAAATATTTCAGAATTTTCTTGAAAAAAAAAAAAAAAATCCTACTAAAAGTTCATAAAAAAAATAGGCACATGAAAAATTGTCTGAAATTTTTTTGTGTATGCTTATAAGTACCAGGTAACAAAAAACCTCTCCTGAAAAAATTTAAAAATTCTGTCGATTATCATTATCTACTTTTTTTTTTTTTTTTTTTTTCAAACTATTGAATACTTACTTACTTTCTGCTTTTTTTTTCAAGAGATATCCTTAATTTTTATGATAAAAATTCAAAATTATATCAAAATATTTTTATTAATTTCACAAAAAATTCAATATTATTGAACTGTATTTCTTTAATTTTTAAAAAGAGTCAAAATTTTTGTGAAAGGACTTTTTTTTAATTTTAGAAAAATTTTAAAATTTTACATGTGTATTTTTCTTTTGAATAATTTGTTTGATGTTTTTTCTACATTTGTTCAATATGTAACACCCAAATTTCAATAACGCATTTACTCTTTCAGTGCCCCAAATATCAAAATGAAACCCGAGCAGCACAATCGACAAATTATCGAAATAAAAAATCGACAGAATATCGAATTCGATAAAGTGTCGCGTTAGTTCCGCATAAATCGTGAAATTATCTTTCGATTTATAGATAGATTATCGACGAATTATAGTTAGCAAAAATTTCGAGATTATAGTAAGATATTTTATCGATAATATATCTATAATATCGAAAAATAATTTCACGATTTAGGCGGAACTTTTGCGACACTTTATCGAATTCGATATTCTGTCGATTTTTTATCGATTTTTTATTCCGATTTTTCGTCTTTTACTAGCTTTTTTCTATAATTAAAAATCATTAATTAGCATAATTAATACATTAAACTATGCCTAAACACATTATTCATGTTACGGTAAGAGGATCATTTCAGAAAAAGTCAAAAAAAATTATAAAAAATCTGCCACCCGTGGGGCTTGAACCATCTACCTCCTGCATGGTAATCCTCTTCCTTAACCACTATGCCACACCTTATCGTTGAGGAATTAGCAATAAAACGCTTATAATAGGCAGTTTAGTACTTCCAGACGTGTTGGACTTGGAAAAATTTTCACCAATTTGGAAATAATTTCAAATATCGCCACAAAATCGTTGAAAAATCGAATTCGAGGAATTTCATATTACGTGTCGATAATATAGTTTCAAATATTGTCATAAAATCGTTGAAAAATCGAATTCGAGAAATTTCAGATTACGTGTCGATAATATAGTTTCAAATATCGTCATAAAATCGTTGAAAAATCGAATTCGAGAAATTTCAGATTACGTGTCGATAATAAAGTTTTAAATATCTTCACAAAATCGTTAAAAAATCGAATTCGAGAAATTTCAGATTATTTGTCGATAATATATGTAGTTTCAAATATCGTCACAAAATTGTTAAAAAATCAAAATCGAGAAATTTCATATTACGTGTCGATAATATAGTTTCAAATATCTTCACGCAATCGTTAGAAAATCGAATTCGAGAAATTGCATATGGTGTGTCGAAAATATAGTTTCAAATATCTTTACAAAATCGGTAAAAAATCGGATTCGATAAATTTAATATAATCTGTCGATAATATAGTTTCAAATGTCGTCAAAAAATCGGTAAAATATCGAAGTCGAGAAATTTCATATAATCTGTCGATAATATAGTTTTAAATATCTTTACAAAATCGTTAAAAAATCGAATTCGATAAATTTAATATTCTTTGTCGATAATGTAGTTTCAAATATCTGCACAAAATCGGTGGAAAATCGGAATCGATAAATTTAATATTCTTTGTCGATAGTATCGTTGACGAATATCGTCATAAAATCTTAATAATATCAAATTCGATAGTTTTTAGATTTTTTGCCTATGAAGTTGTACCGATAAATCTTTATAATATCGTGAGAACATCTATAGATTTTCAAACGATTTTTTATCGATACGTTACATCTTCCAATATTATCGATCGAATGTGCCGCTCGGGAAGATCTCTATACCTGACCTCCAATAATCCAAAAGAAATCCTAACAGATGACCCCATTAAAATTCAAAATTTATTATCCTTTCTCTCCAAAACTGGTTTACGATCCCTTCTATAAAATTAAAATCCCTTCTTCCCTTATATAATTTACGATCCCTTCCATAACTAAACCTCCTTCACGATACGCCTCTAGCCTTAGTTGCTGTATATGGCGTTTAAAAAAAAAAAAAAAAAAAAAAGAGATCTTATATGTCAAATTAACCGCGTGTAAGGAAAAAGTTTTATTATTTTTTTCCTTTTCCTCTAATCTCACGACACATTCAACGTAAAAGGAAAATTACCAATTTTTTTCTTATACCAAAAAAAAAAAAAAAAAAAAAAACGCACGTGTGGTAAACATAATAAAAATACGAAACATTCTTCCAAGGCTGGTTTCCCGACACCTACGTATAAAAACAACATCTGTATGGTTCATGTCAATGAATCGCCATCACAATAATACACATGCCTGCGAATAATTCTCGACAAATGACATTCTTCTTTCTATTTTCCAAAAGTTATTTCTTTTCAGAATCTAGGTAGGGTATTTAATTGAAATACTGCTGGTTTTTGCGGTTGCCAATTTCAAAAGCTGAATCGCAGCTGAATGTGTATTTTTTTCATCAACGTTGAAAGCGACGACGACGTGATGCTTGGAAATACGTAACATTCCTACACGAGCAATTAACGCGTCGTCGATCGAACTCGTCAAAAGTAAGGTATTTTGTATCACGTGAAATGCGAGAGGGGTGGAGAAATATTTTCATTATACTTATGGCTTGTGCTGAAGTAGGTATTCGGAGTAAATCAGTGACTTGTGCCTGCATTCGGCAATATATACCTTAACGAGCTTCCTTCATTCGTTAATTAGAATACGCCGAGTATGGAATATATGAATAAGTGTCGTTATAAGCTTTTGTTTCCGCCTTTTGTTTGCCAATTTAACCGAAACCGACATGTTTGATCTGCCGCTCGGCAAACGTACATAAGTTTGTTGACATATGACACGAGAGAGGCTGACTTATATATTAGTATGCCTCTTGCCAATACATCGACACTAGCTACCATTCAGGTTGTCGGTTAATTACGCTTTTACGTTTTGACAAACACATGTCTAATCAGTATATACGCCAGTTCTTCGGTTATTGCTGGAAAATTCCAATTGCCGCATCGTATATATGGGTTTTGTGTGCCTACACGTAGCTCGTATCTCATCTTTTTCTTCATCCTAGTCTATAATATAAAAGATCCTTTATACATAGGAATAAATCCGTCACATAATACACACATCAACGCCCCACTCTCGACTGTTTTTATGCCATATCAACATTCGCTATTCGTTTCGAATTAAATCTCGCACCGATTCCATTTATATAAATTGAGCCTCTTCTTATAAAAAGGTCGCTTTCATCGAGACTGTATCGGCTATTGAACCAGCGACACCCGACTCGATGCCAATCTTGATAAGAAACACTGACGATTTCGCAGAATCGTCTAATGACCATTATGGTATAGGCCTCCTACGAATCGAACGACACGTGTACTCCAAAGTTGAACTTTGTTAAATAATTGGCCCAAACCGATCCTAAGTATTCTGTGCGAAGTGTAGACCTAGTGGAAAATCCGAAATAATGGCTGACCAAATTACCTCATCGTCGTGGTAATTGGTGACCAAACGCAGCCACTTGAAAATAATTGGCCATCGACCAGCGAATCATAATCCAAGGTCAATGATGCTATTTATTTATTTTTTTCAAACCATTATTATTATAAAAGTCACTTATCAAGTACTTTATAATGATAAATTGTAGGTATTTTTGTGATATTTTACTCTCTTTTTTTGTATTTTTCAAAGTGAAAATAGTACCTACCTGACGTAAGATGGATTGCTTTTTTATGGTCGAGGTCTCTGTAAAGCATGACTTACTTTTTCAACAAGTAAAAAAAAAAACAGAATAATGTGAAACTAAAATTTTCAAAATTTCGCCTCGTTAAAAAAATACTTCAGTTATTTGAATACTCACCTAATTTTGCAAAAAGAATGAAGTTCATTGAAAATTATCAAAATTTATGGAAAAATTCGATAATCTGAATAGATGAATTGATAAGAAAAATTTTTAAGCAGTGCAATTTTTGGAAAAAATTAGAAACATATTGAAGAAAATTGAAAAAATTGAAAACATATTATCTAATATGAAAAAAATGTGGATTCCCACTATAGATTTTGTGATACGAAAAAAAATTTCAATAGGTGACTAAAATGATATAAATTTAAGTGAAGGTCAAATTGAAACACTTCTCTAAAAATTGAAATTTTTTTGAAAATCAATTTTTTTTAATAAGTTATCTACGGTTTGTCAAGAATTCAAAGACTCATGAAAAATGTAATAAAATTTTTTCAACCAAGTATTGAGAAGATTGTGAAAAGTTGATTGATTTAGAAAAAATTGGCACATTTAAAAATATTAACAAATTTTGACAAATTGACTTATTTTGAAAAATTGACAAATTTCGACAAATTGACAAATCTTGAAAAATTGCAAAAAATTATTGAAGAATTTTAAAAAATTGAAAAAATTTTTGAAAAATATTGTAAAATCATGAAAAAATATTGACACATTTTGAAAAATTTGAAAAATCTGCAAAATTGAAAATTGCTCATTAAAAGAATTCAAAAAAAAAAAAAAAAGATTTTTTATTCTTCAAAAAAGTGGGAAAAATTCTATTAAAAAACATTTAAAAAGAAATTCTTCAAAACATTGAAAAAAAATCTTCAAAAATTGAAAGATTTCTTTCTTTAAAAATATTAAAAGATTTTTTTCTTCAAAAAAATGAAAGATTTTTTATTCTTCAAAGAAGTGAAAAAAACTCTTCAAACCATTGAAAAAAAATTCTCCAAAAAATTGAAAGAAAAAAATATGAAAGATTTTTTTTTCTTCGTATAAATGGAAGATTTTTTATTCTTCAAAAAAGTGGACAAAAATTCTTCAAAACATTAAAAAAAATCTTCGAAGCATTGAAAAAAATATCTTCAAAAAACTGAAAGAATTTTTTATCTAAAATTTGAAAGTTTTTTTTTTTATTAAAACATTTTGTTTCTTTAAAAAATTAAAAGAGTTTCTTCAAAACAATTGAAAGAAAAAAATAAAAGATCTTTTTCTTCAAAAAAATTATAGATTTTTTATTCTTCAAAGAAGTGAAAAAAACTCTTCAAACCATTGAAAAAAAATTCTCCAAAAAATTGAAAGAAAAAAATATGAAAGATTTTTTTTTCTTCGTATAAATGGAAGATTTTTTATTCTTCAAAAAAGTGGACAAAAATTCTTCAAAACATTAAAAAAAATCTTCGAAGCATTGAAAAAAATATCTTCAAAAAACTGAAAGAATTTTTTATCTAAAATTTGAAAGTTTTTTTTTTATTAAAACATTTTGTTTCTTTAAAAAATTAAAAGAGTTTCTTCAAAACAATTGAAAGAAAAAAATAAAAGATCTTTTTCTTCAAAAAAATTATAGATTTTTCTTCTTCAAAAAAATTAAAAGAAAAAAATTAAATATTTTTTTTCTTTAAAAAAATTGAAGGATTTATTCCTTCAAAAAAATTCAGAGAAAGAATAAAACCATTTTTTTTTCTTCAAAAAAATTGAAAGATATTTTTTTTGGGGAGAATTCGAGAAAAAATCTCCTGTTCTCCAAAAAAATTGCATGATTTCCCTCTTCAATTTTTTTTTTTTCAATGAAATTGAGCATTTTATTTCTCCGAATTCTTTTTCATTTCCTTTCTTAAAAGCAGTGATTTTTTTTAAACTCGAAAAATGAAAAAAAAATTCAAGCGATTTGACGCAACGAAATCGAGCCCCCTCCCCCCCTAAAAACGAGGGATATTGTCTCCAAAAAAAATAATCAAGTTTTTTTCCAAAAACTTGAAAAATTTGTGAACAGCTTTTTTTCAGTTTCAAAAAAATCGAGATAAGTATTTTTAATTAGGTACCTACAAGAAAATTCAGAATTATTTTTCGCCAAAAGGATTTAGGGTTTTTTCTGGAAAAATTACTTGATAAGAGAAATATTTTTATTGCAAAAAAATCGAGGTTTTTAAAACATCGTTTTCAGCTCAATTCTTCGCAAAAATTAAGTCTTATTCTTTATTTCAAATTTCATCAAAAAATACAATAAAAACAATGAAAATTCAATCTCGAAATCCACTAAATTCAAATTCACATGCAAAACTAGACAGCCTGCGTATATTTCCAGCATACGCGGCAGTATAAACCTCGACAAAAAAATCTCACGACATCCTTTTCCGTTTCATGCGAGAATGAAAATCTCATATTATTGATTTATTTGTATATTAAAGAAACTCGTATAAAAACCACACAGTGCAGAAATATGCCATTATCTCAACACAAATATAAGTTGCTCGATTTACCTTGTAGCACATTTTTTCGGGTATATTTCCATATTGAAGTGGATATATAGCCATTAAAATAAATTACATTTTTCAAAAAGCTTGGTAAAATTTTCTCTTTCTTTTTGGGCGAATTTATAACTGTGATTTGGTACACGAGAAAAATTCCTTTTTCTTTTCCTACTCGGGCTAGAAGAGAGAAAAAAAAATCCTCTCTCGAATAAAAAAATAGCGTAGTCGAATACCCTAGAACATAATAATTTTTTATATTCTTTCGCATTACATTTCACTTGTTTACATATTTCGCAGCGCGCCATGTTGTTTTCTTGATGCCGGCCTAGGCAAAAAGAGAGAAAAAATTCACTCGAGTCTAGAAATAAACGTTCTCAATGGTTACGTTTATTATATGTACAATATATATACTATAAGACCGAACGCCGCCTCCCAGGCTATATACGAGTAGATTCGTGGAAATAACTTACAAAACCCGAGTCGCGAATAAATTCACCGACACGAGTGAAAAATAAAAAACCGAATACGGCCTCGTGTATGACCAATATTGACCATAATGTAACGTGGCTCTGGAATTAAATAAATTTTTATACAAATAGTGCTTCGGCGAAGCTCGAGCCCTCAGCTCAGGCTGGTTGTAATTCCTTACACGATGCAGGTGAATATTTTAGAATGAAAATTTTTACTGACGTGCACGAGCCAGCATCTATGGGAAAATGGGAGAGAGTTTCCAGCGAAATAGTCATTTTATAACACACCGTGTAGTCATATTTTCTTTTCTGTACGACCATACATGGCATAAAATTGTTTTTTGAACAAAGAATAGGTAACCTTAACAACACCATAAAAACGTTGGGCGATTCGAATTAATGGTTACATCTTTGAAAAAGAAAAAAAGTTTATTTCTTAATTCGGCCATTCAATTTTAAAATCAATTCTCATCCGAAGGCGTTCCTCGCAGTACAGAAACGTGAGCCATTTAAATTTAACAACACGTTGTTAGTTTCATTTTCTCCCCAACTTCGATGCCCAATTTCTCACCCAAACTCGGAAGAAATCGATTAAAAAATTCACTACTTCGAAATACGACCATTTTTTCGGATCGTGCTAAATGCAGATGATTTCAGCAACAAGACGCCATCTACTGCATGAAGGACTTTAAAATGAAAGTGATGTGATTGAAAGGGAAGGGAGGGGCCCAATTGAAAAATATTTGAAACAAAAGTTGTTGATTGTGATCTGAAAAATAATTTTGGTCATTATAAAAATTTTGATTGGACCCCTCCCTCTCGTCTAATTTTTATAATTCTAAATAAATACTTATATTAATCGAAATTGGAGGAGAGGGAGAGGGTCAATTGAAATTTTTTTCAAACAAAAGTTGTAGATTAAGATTCTGAATATAATTTTGATCATCACAAAAATTTTGATTGCACCCCTTACACTCCTCCTATTTCGAATAAGTATATTTACATATGTAGTATTGTGATTGTGGAAAATAAAAATTAGACAAGAGGGAGGGGTCCAATCAAAATTTTTATAATAAACAAAATTATTCTTCAGATCTCAATCTACAACTTTTGTTTCAAACATTTTTCAATTAGGCCCCTGCCTTTCCTTTAAATCACATCGCTTTCATTTTTGAAGTCCTTCATGCAGTTAGATGACGTCATGTTGCTGAAGTCATCTGCATTCAGCACGATCCATTTTTTCACCCATCTAAAGAATCAATTGCTTTCACACGCGACTGAAATCATCTCTGGAGTGGAGTATTAAGCGCATAACAAACATCCTTATTGCATTTTCAAACAAGATTACTATTGCATTAACACCATTATCAACGTCTCTGCGCCTTAAAACGCATAAATTAAACGGCTCCAAGGTTTGCTAAATATTCTTCTTTGTTAACATGCACGAGTCGAGTATACCATACCCACCACTCGGCTCCCTCGCTAGTGCAGTAGATACCATGTATGCATGATTTTCATTTAATACACACACACGCTAAATAGTAAATACTCTTAGCACGTTCGCCAAAGCGTAATAAATTCACCATTCTAGCGTTGACAACGGCTACCAAGTTCATTTAAACGGCTTTTAATAATTTTCTACTTTATTTGCGGTGAAATTTATGCCGCAATTAAAATTAAACCAGTCATAAATAAATGATATATTATTACGTGGCAGAACCCCACTCTGGTCTGTTTTTTCGACTAATTACAAAAATACACGTAACTCGAGAAGCTCGTTTGTTTGATAGGTTTGTAGGTGAAAGTCTGGTGGTCTGGATAGCCTACATATGACTGCTGAAGTAATCAAGAATAAAATCCTTCAATTTTTTTTGAAGAAAAAATTTTTTTCATTTTTTTAAAGGTAAAAATCTCTCATTTTTTAAATTTTTCCTTTCAATTTTTTGAAGATTTTTTTCACGTTTTTGAAGAAAAAATATTTTATGTATTTTTTAAAAGTAAAAGTCTTTCACTTTTTAAAAGAAAATAATTTTTCATTTTTTTCTTTCAATTTGTGACATTATTTTGGAAAAGGTCCCACTTTGGTTTTTTCATAGTTATAAGAAAATCACATTCTTAGGTAAAAATGATCAAAGTGGGACGTTTTGAGTTATTGATGGATTCAGTAAGTGGAAGTTGTGATATTTCATGTGGACTTAGAATTCACTAGCGCAACTCGCGGGAAGTCGGTTAACTAAGGCATTTAAGTTGACCATTCATCAAAATCCATATTACAACAGGTCCAATTTTGACTCAAGGAAAATTTTCAAGACCACCATGTTGTAGAGCATAAAATTTCCTTTCAAATGAGTGGTCAATGCAATTTTTAGCTATAATAAGGGCAATTCTACAGTAATAAGAAAAATTAGGGGCAAAATTTTAAAACTTTTCCCCAAAAATTTTCATTTCCTGAACTTTCAACTTTGAAGCGCTGTAAAACGCTCAAAAATTATCAAACAGACTTTGAAAACATCTCATTGGACAGAGAATTTTCTACCCTAGAAAGACCCGGGCTTAACTCATTTTGGACCGACAAGTCAAAGTGGGACCTTTTCCAAAATAATGCCACATTTTTTGAAGTTTTTTTCTCACTTTTTTGAAGAATAAAAAAATTCTTCAATTTTTTTGAACGAAAAAATCTTTCATTTTTTCTTTCAGTTTTTTGAAGAAAGTTTTTTCACTTTTTTGAAGAATAAAGATCCCCGAGCAGCACACTCGATCGATAATATCGAAAGTTGAAACGTATCGATAAAAAATCGTTTAAAAATCTAAAGATGTTCTCACGATATGATACAGATTTAGCTGTACGATTTTATAGGCAAAAAATCTAAAAACCATCGAATTCGATAGTATTACGATTTTAGGACGATATTCGTCAACGATACTATCGACAAAGAATATTAAATTTATCGAATCCGATTTTCCACCGATTTTGTGCAGATATCTGAAACTATATTATCGACAAATAATCTGAAATTTCTCGAAATCGACTTTTTAACGATTTTGTGAAGATATTTGAAACTATATTATCGACACGTAATCTGAAATTTCTCGAATTCGATTTTTCAACGATTTTGTGCAGATATTTGAAACTATATTATCGACACGTAATCTGAAATTTCTCGAATTCGATTTTTCAACGATTTTGTGACGATATTTAGAACTATATTATCGACAAATAATCTGAAATTTCTCGAATTCGATTTTTTAACGATTTTGTGAAGATATTTGAAACTATATTATCGACACGTAATCTGAAATTTCTCGAATTCGTTTTTTTACCGATTTTGTGAAGATATTTACAACTATATTATCGACAAATAATCTGAAATTTCTCGAATCTGATTTTCCACCGATTTTGTGCAGATATTTACAACTATATTATCGAAAAAGAATATTAAATTTATCGAATTCGATTTTTTAAAGATTTTGTGAAGATATTTAAAACTGTATTATCGACAGATTATATGAAATTTCTCGAATTCGATTTTTCAACGATTTTGTGACGATATTTAAAACTATATTATCGACACATTATATGAAATTTATCGACTTCGATATTTCAACGATTTTGTAACGATAGTTGTTGAAACTATATTGATTTTTTTCTAGTCAAAAAATACCTACTTTATATTCAAAATTGGATGGGAAGAAAGGGCCAAATCGAAATTTTTATAATAACCAAAATTAAATCCAGAATATTATTCTACAACTTTTGTTTGAAATGTTTTTTCAATTGGACCTCATCTCTAGCCTCTATTATTTTGCATTTACCTACTTACGTGTAACAGTAATATGCGAAATCAAAATTGAAAAAATTTTCAAACAAGTTATCTAGTTTTTTTGGTTTACTAGGTATTTTACTTGAAACCAGATCGTTGTTCTTAAATAAAATTTTACCAAGTTCAATACTACGATTACTATGTGAATACTTAGTATTTAAAATTGAACGGGAGGGAGGCGCCCAATCGAAAATTTTGTAATGACCAAAATTATTCTTAGAACTTTAAGCTACAACTTTTGTTTGAAAATTTTTTCAATTGGACCTCTCCTTCTCCTCCAATTTTGCATAATACTCCGTTGATACTTATTCAAAATTGGAGGAGCGGAGGAAAAAGGGGCCAATTTGAAAAAATTTTCAAACAAAAGTTGTAAATTAAGGTCCTAGAAATAATTTTAGTTATTATAAAAATTTCAATTGGACCCCTCCCTCTTCTCCAATTTTGCATAAGATGTTTGAATATTATAATCCAATTCGTATTATGCGAACGAACTCCGATGTTCGCAACAGACGCTTGTTTTGGTAGAAACTGCTGTATTTGGAACGAAATTCGCCAGCCTTAAGCGTAACTACGACTTCAAACTCGCCAGCCGGTCTTGAAAATGTGCGCGCGCATATACCCATATATGCTAAATTATCTACAAAAAATCGATAGAATATCGAAACTAGATAATCTACAAAAAATCGTAATACAAAATCGATAGAATATCGAAACTAGATAATCTACAAAAAATCGTAATACAAAATCGATAGAATATCGAAATTAAATCGAAATAAAAAATCGATAGAATATCGAAATCAAATCGAAATAAAAAATCGACAGAATATCGAATTCGATAAAGTGTCGCGTTGGTTCCGCATAAATCGTGTAATTATCTTTCGATTTATAGATAGGTTATCGATGAAGTATCTAACTATAATCTTGAGATTTTTAAAAGAAAAATCGTTCGATTTTATCGAAAGTTTATCTGTTGATGGATTTTTCCAACTATAATTCATCGATAATCTTTCGATATATCGAAAGATAATTTCACGATTTATGCGGAACTAACGCGACACTTTATCGAATTCGATATTCTGTCGATTTTTTATTTCGATAATTTGTCGAGTGTGCTGCTCGGGTCTTTCATTTTTTTGAAGAGAATAATCTTTTAATTTTTTCGAAGAAAAAAATCCTTCAATTTTTTTTAAAGAAAGTAATCTTTCTCTTTTCATCTTTCAATTTTTTGAAGATTATTTTTTCACATTTTTGAAGAATAAAAAATATTTCAATTTTTTTGAAGAAAAAAATCTTTTATTTTTTCTTTCTATTTTTTTAGGTAATATTTTTTTTCAATGTTTTGAAGAATTTTTTCAATATTTGAGAAAAAAAAAATCCTTCAATTTTTTTGAAGAAAAAAATATTTTATTGTTAAAACTTTCTGGGAAAGTTTAGTCTAGAAAAATTCAAAATGAATTTGTGTTTGAAAAAATCTATGTCTATAAAATCATGAAATAAATAGTTAATGTCTGAAATACTAAATTATGAGTGCCCAACTATACATCTTGGATGAGTTTCTTGTCAAAGAAATTTTTTGAAAAAATCCATATAAAAATTCATGGAAAAAAACTTGTGTCTAAAAAGATAGATTTATTTAAAACGTTCTCTAGAATAGGTATATTTTTGGAAAATTCAGTGTTCGGAGTCTACATCCATTTTTGAATAATTTTTTATCCAGAACGATTTGAAAATAACGTAGTCTAAAAACTTATGAAACTGGCTGTGTCTGAAAAATAATTCAAAAAGTTGTCTAAAATTTTTCAAAAAAATTAGTGTTCAAAACACTTTGTCTATTTGTTTTTAAAGAATTTTTATCTAAAGTAATTGGAGAAAAAAATTGGCTAAAATTTTTAAAAATCTTTGTCTGAAAATTTTTTTTATCATATTGTGGAATTATTTCCATCACAGCATTGTATTCTTACAAGATATTATTTATATATATTTTTTTTGGCTTCCTGGCCCTCAAACCTTTCACCATTTTGGAATCTTTCAAATCAAGAAAAAACTCCGGAACAGAGGTAAAATGCTAATTTTCTCAACTCACATTACGGAACCCAGTTTCTGTACCAGACTGCGATGGTTGAAAAAAAAAACTGTCACATCAGCAAACCACCGAATAGTAGGAAAAAACCCATAATAAGATACCAGTCTTGCGGTACAAGCTCGAACCTTAGTCCTCCAGGCACTGATTTATGGGCGATTTTTTTCGCGCCACATTTATTTCCAAGGTGTGCGGTGAGCGCCTTCGTAGGTACACACGGAGCACGTCGCCGTCGTCGTGAATTTAGTAGCGCGAATTTAAAAGAATCAAATTGCCAGAGCAAGGTGTACCAAGGGTAGAGGGTATTTTACTCGTAGGTTTCGTGATAAATGTCGAGACGACGCTGTTAACCAGCTCTCTTCCTCCATTAGTCAGTCTATCTTTAGGCGGGTGTTGCGCCAGGCGCGTACCTACACGTTATACACGTTGCTCGGTGCTGCCCCCTGCCCCCTCGTCGCGCAGCACTGCTCGTTAATATATGGCTGAATTTAAACGGTTATATCAAAGCAGCTGATATATACATTAAATGGACGAAATAGTCTCTATAAATTATCTCGACTGAATGGAAAGGTATACCTTCATGTATAATAAATGAACAGTTATTCCCAAAATGGAAAACGCCGCACCAACGCCAGGCTACCGTTTAACAGCGGGTAATGAAAGCTTTTTTCTTTAAATTACCCTACCTTCAGCTACGTATATACGCGAGCCAGCATTTTCAACGCTTTCTATTTAACAATATAGTGTATAGGTAGCGTAGGTACGAGAATGAACCTCATCTCATTCGCCACCAGCCTCGCCATATCGACTCATCTTTCAACGTGTGTATAATTTTAGCCACCGTATCAATGGTAGCATCGTTGCGCCTGGCTGACGCGGTTTTTTTTTCTCCTCTTCTTCTATACAGCAAATTCTGACACTGTCATCGTCCATTGTCCTCTACTCGCTATCTGGCATCCGACGTGAAATATCCTTTTCAAAATCACAAAGGTTAGTCAACTCGTACGCGATGTATCTTTAAAAGGTACCTAGTGTTTTCAGTTTTCACCTTTTCATGCTTCTTCAGTCGTTTCTTTTAGCGAGTCGCCTTGAAAAGATATTAGGTGGAAGAATTTTCGTTCAAGTTTACCCAGAATGAGAAATAGTTTCGTCTGTGAATATGATTTCACGACGAGATAAGGAATTCGTATTAAATAAAATTGTAAAAGAGGAGCCTCATTTGGTGGAATCAAAATTAATAAAACTGAACAGAGAAATTCGTAGCTATTTAATTTCATTTCCAGGCAGAAACTCTGTACCTAGTTATTTGCAATGAAATTTATATTAAAATTTGAATGTGATGAAATTGTTGAAAATGGAGTCATTTTTTCAATTCAAATATATTTTTTGAAAAATGAAAATTTTAAAATTATTTTTACATAGCATTTTTTTTTTGTAATATCGAGATAGTGTGAACGATTTGTAGAAACGTAATTCAACTGAAAATACCCAAAAATGGCACCTAAATAAAATGTAAAAAAAACTTAAGAAAGTATGTTTAAAATTTTTAGACGCATGTGTTTTTTTTATCAATTTAAAAAAATTTCAAACGAAATTTTTAAAAAGCTACATATGATCGAAATTTAATAAATTTTCAGATGTACCTAAATCTTTTACGAAATTTTCAGGTACGAATTAAATGAAAAATTATAAATAATTATTATATCTATTAATTTTTCAACGTTTTTGGACATTAATTTTTTCAACACTTTTTAGACACAGCCCGAGCAGCACACTCGACAAATTATCGAAATAAAAAATCGACAGAATATCGAATTCGATAAAGTGTCGCGTTAGTTCCGTATAAATCGTGAAATTATCTTTCGATATATCGACAGATTATCGATGAATTATAGTTGGCAAAATCCATCAACAGATAAACTTTCGATAAAATCGAACGATTTTTCTTTTAAAAATCTCAAGATTATAGTTAGATACTTCATCGATAACCTATCTATAAATCGAAAGATAATTACACGATTTATGCGGAACTAACGCGACACTTTATCGAATTCGATATTCTGACGATTTTTTATTTCGATTTAGTTTCGATATTCTATCGATTTTTTATTTCGATTTAATTTCGATATTCTATCGATTTTGTATTACGATTTTTTGTAGATTATCTAGTTTCGATATTCTATCGATTTTTTGTAGATAATTTAGCATATATGGGTATATGCGCGCGCACATTTTCAAGACCGGCTGGCGAGTTTGAAGTCGTAGTTACGCTTAAGGCTGGCGAATTTCGTTCCAAATACAGCAGTTTCTACCAAAACAAGCGTCTGTTGCGAACATCGGAGTTCGTTCGCATAATACGAATTGGATTATAATATTCAAACATCTTATGCAAAATTGGAGAAGAGGGAGGGGTCCAATTGAAATTTTTATAATAACTAAAATTATTTCTAGGACCTTAATTTACAACTTTTGTTTGAAATTTTTTTCAAATTGGCCCCTTTTTCCTCCGCTCCTCCAATTTTGAATAAGTATCAACGGAGTATTATGCAAAATTGGAGGAGAAGGAGAGGTCCAATTGAAAAAATTTTCAAACAAAAGTTGTAGCTTAAAGTTCTAAGAATAATTTTGATCATTACAAAATTTTCGATTGGGCGCCTCCCTCCCGTTCAATTTCAAATACTAAGTATTCACATAGTAATCGTAGTATTGAAGTTGGTAAAATTTTATTTTAGAACAACGATCTGGTTTCAAGTAAAATACCTAGTAAACCAAAAAAACTAGATAACTTGTTTGAAAATTTTTTCAATTTTGATTTCGCATATTACTGTTACACGTAAGTAGGTAAATGCAAAATAATAGAGGCTAGAGATGAGGTCCAATTGAAAAAACATTTCAAACAAAAGTTCTAGAATAATATTCTGGATTAATTTTGGTTATTATAAAAATTTCGATTTGGCCCTTTCTTCCCATCCAATTTTGAATATAAAGTAGGTATTTTTTGACTAGAAAAAAATCAATATAGTTTCAACAACTATCGTTACAAAATCGTTGAAATATCGAAGTCGATAAATTTAAAAATGTGTCGATAATATAGTTTTAAATATCGTCACAAAATCGTTGAAAAATCGAATTCGAGAAATTTCATATAATCTGTCGATAATACAGTTTTAAATATCTTCACAAAATCTTTAAAAAATCGAATTCGAGAAATTTCAGATTATTTGTCTATAATATAGTTGTAAATATCTGCACAAAATCGGTGGAAAATCGGATTCGAGAAATTTCAGATTATTTGTCGATAATATAGTTGTAAATATCTTCACAAAATCGTTAAAAAATAGAATTCGAGAAATTTCAGATTATTTGTCGATAATATAGTTGTAAATATCGTCACAAAATCGTTGAAAAATCGAATTCGAGAAATTTCAGATTACGTGTCGATAATATAGTTTCAAATATCTTCACAAAATCGTTAAAAAATCGAATTCGAGAAATTTCAGATTATTTGTCGATAATATAGTTCTAAATATCGTCACAAAATCGTTGAAAAATCGAATTCGAGAAATTTCAGATTACGTGTCGATAATATAGTTTCAAATATCTGCACAAAATCGTTGAAAAATCGAATTCGAGAAATTTCAGATTACGTGTCGATAATATAGTTTCAAATATCTTCACAAAATCGTTAAAAAATCGAATTCGAGAAATTTCAGATTATTTGTCGATAATATAGTTTCAAATATCTGCACAAAATCGGTGGAAAATCGGATTCGATAAATTTAATATTCTTTGTCGATAGCATCGTTGACGAATATCGTCCTAAAATCGTAATACTATCGAATTCGATAGTTTTTAGATTTTTTGCCTATAAAATCGTACAGCTAAATCTGTATCATATCGTGAGAACATCTTTAGATTTTTAAACGATTTTTTATCGATACGTTTCAACTTTCGATATTATCGATCGAGTGTGCTGCTCGGGAGATTTTTTTAAAAAAATACTAAAAATAGACAACTTTTAAAATGATTTTCCTCACTCGAATTTTTTCAGACACGAAATTTTTTACAACTTTTCTTCACAAAAATTTCTTCAAAAAATTATAGACCATGGTAATTTATTGTTCTGGGCACTGATTTCTCTAAAAAAAAAATTAGAAACTTTTTGTGTGTTGTTCAAAAAATTAATCGATCGATTCATTACATTCGAAAATTTATCGATATGAAAAGTTTAAAATTGATGAATTATCAAAATTGAAAAATGTATGGTATCGATCAATCGATAAAAAAAAGTACGTAAAGTATAAAATTTTAATCGATTTATCAAAGTCGGAAAATATATCGATTAATCGAAGTATAAAATTTTAAAAATCAATCGATGTATCGAATTTATTGATAATATCCAAAATTATAAATTTTTGAAAGGTGAAAATTTGATTTATTAAAATCGATGTTTTGTCGATAGATGGAAAGTTGAAAATTAGTCGATTATCAAAATTGAAAAATGTATAAATTATTTATCCTACATTTTTACCTAATTCGAAAGATTGATCGACTTGAAAAAAATCGAAAATGTATCAGTTTTTTTGGATAGGTAATGGATTTTTTTTTAGAAATCTTTTAAAATTAGGTAATTAAAAAAAACACACTTTCGAGCCTTGACGTTGATGAAAAAAGTTCCAAACTGACTTTCTTGGCAAAACTTCAATATCCAAGAATGTATGAGTATAATAAGTTGCCTACTTGGTTTGCCGTAAATATGATGAAATGATGTTTATTAATTTGCCTACTCAGTTTGCCGTAAATATGACGTTATGATGTGTGTTAATTTGCCTACTCAGTTTGCCGTAAATACGAATAGACGAAGGTGGAAAAAATTTCAAGTTACAGTATACCTATTTTAAAATTTTGAATTTTAGTTCAACTTTGATTCCTTAAAAAATGATTGCAAATTTGTGATCATTTTTCACTTTATTAAAATTTTCAACAAAAAAAAGCAAATTCCTAATTTTTAAATTTTTTTTTTCAAATAATTTTTTTAAATGGATTAAAATTAATCGATTTATCGAAATCGAAAATTTATCGATTAATTTATCAATAAAGAAAACTTTATCATAATGAAAGAAAATGAAGAATTGTTCCAAAAAAATATCGTTCATCAAAATCGAAAATTTATCGACTATTCATCCATTTTGAAAAATGTGTCGAGTATAAAATTTAAACATACCTACTTAATGGAAAAATCGATGCATTTTTCAAAAACTTGATTTACGAAAATCAAAAATTTATCAATTTATTAAAATGAATTAGAAATATTTTTAAAAATCGATGAATTTTCGAAAAATTTATAAAATTGAAAAATGATCGATTCCTGAAAATTTGATATTGAAATCGAAAATTTATTGATTTATTAAAAATGGAAAATGTACCTACTGATTATCAAAATAGAAAACTTCAACACAATGAAAGAAAACGATGAATCGTTCCAAAAAATCATCTATTCATCAAAATTGAAAATTTAACGAGTCTAAAATTTAAATATGCCGAATAAAAAAATTCGAATAATTTTTCAAAAAATTGATCGAAAAATTGGCCGATTGATCAAAATCGAAAATTTATTGACTTGTGAATGAATATTGAAATAAATCGATAAATCGTTCAATTATTCATTTTTTCAAAGTGATGTTTTATTTTGAATTTTATAAAAATTTTGATTTCGACGATCCATAAATTCAGTTTTATAAAAAAAAGAAATTGAATCCATTAATTTTCTATTCTGACCATTGGATCAATCTCAGTTATTTTCGACTTATTTTGATACGATTCTATTTAATCGACCAATCTTTTATTTTGATCAATAGATAAATTCTTTTGATTTGAATTCATCATTTAAAAAAATAATCATCGAAAATACATTTATCGATGTATTAAAATCTAAATATTGTATCATAGATCGAAAAAACCGAAGAACTGTTCAAAAATTGATCATTTCATTTAAATCAAAAAAATTCACGAATTGATCAAAATCAGAAATTAAATTATCTACATCAAATGATTTTCATCTACTTATATTAAATACCTCTATACGAAACATTCATACGATGATAAAAATATTAACGTGGGTGACTAAAATCATACAGCACGAAGTTACATCTATTTGATAATCCCATCTTTAAAACCAGATACGTACTCATTTAAGCGATAAACATCCATTAAGCTATCAAACCCATCAAATACTTGCAAAATCGCACGCATTTACGGAAAATTCCAACGAACGATGAAATCGCGAGTAAATAAGCCTTTGAAAATATTCGATTGGCGTACAAATATTGAGAAATTTGAAACCATCATCGTCGTTTGCTTTCGTTTTCATACATTACGAAATTCATAAATTCCTGAAATTAAACAAAAGGTTCGTTCAAGCGCTTTTGCTTTTCTTGTTTTTGTTTAAAAATTTAAGAAATTCTTAAATTTTCACTTTTAAGAAATAGATGTTGTTATGACTCTATTATGAGCAAAATTGTTGATTTTTTTTTCAAAATAGAAAAAAATTGGTGAAAATTGGGAAAAATCAAGATATTTTACCGTATTTTACTAAAAGTAGAGTCATTAAAACCTAGCCAACTATTTCTAAAAGTAAAAATTTAAGAATTTCTTAAAATTTTAAACAAAAACAAGATAAACAAAAAGCGCTTGAACGAACCTAAAAAATATCTATTCGACGAACGAGGGAAAAAAATAAGAGAAAAATTATACCTACTCATTAACTCACTCTTTTTAATGGCAACGTTTAGGCAAGATTTTTTTTTGCTCCGATGTCTCATTTAATTTCGTCGACTCGGTTACAAAAATGTTTCGAGCCTAAAAAAAATCTCCAACGTATTTTTTCAATTTCCATTAAAATCACAAGGATATATGAAATTTTACCTTCGTCAAATTCAACGTTTTTTTTTTTTTTTTTTTTACTCGATGCAGTTTTTTCTTATTTTACATTTTCCACGTGTAATGCTCCAGGCCTGGGAAAAAAATTATTACAGAAACATGATTATTCTAGCGTTTACACGAGTCATCAATCGCGTTCACGATGTTACCATGCTATAAAAAAAAAAAAATACGTACATCGACGTTGTTAAATATCGTCGAAAACACATCGCCGTATAAATTCGAAATAAACTATTGGCGTATTTTACCCTGCATCGCGCAGTACACCGCTTGTGTGTGTTTTTTTCAGTTCACGATTTTGTAAATAGGTTACACGAAGAGTGGATACACCTAAGTATGTAAAACAGCGGATAAATTATCGGCATACGATGTATTGTGTTTACAATAGTCGCGAAAACCGTTGAAATTGGATTTTATTTATCGTGACGGTAAACACGACTTTACACCCGAATTTTCGTCGTCGCGAAATTCAAAACACACACTATACCATTCACGTGACTCCATTTTGGGCAATAAATTATCGCGAAAAAATAGCTAGAGAAATTTTTACGTTTCAAATTATCCGCCAAAATGGCGAAATCAATATATTTTCTACTCGATTATATATATAAAAAAAAAATCTGCAGCGTCGAACGCAATACCCATATATCCAGTTGAGAAATTACGTAAGAAAGGTGCAAAATAAGAAAGAAAATAAGAAGCGAGCGCAATTTTCGCAAATATTCCCAATGCCCCTCGACAATGCAAAATAACGTCGAAAATTCCAATTCGATACCAGATCTAATCCAAGATTTAATCCATCTTCGGGTACGCCTTAGGTAACATTATCGAACGGTCGAGTGAGTTGCATGATCTTTGAATGCAAAATGTCATCATTTTTCAATACCAAAAAGTCAACTTTTTTTTTGAAAAAATGACAGTAATTTTGACTGAAGAGAAATTCAATTCGACGGGTCTACCTAACAGACGCCAGTTTGATTGATGATCTTGGGATATTTCAGAATTGAAATTGAAGAGTTCTTGAGGCTTTGAAGAGCTTCGTCAATTTTTTTTCTTCATATTTATACCGAGTGTTCTAGCAGCAGTACAACGCCTTCAGTTGAGTGATACCACAACCTAAATTACACCGGTGGCAGAATGGTTGCTCACTCTAGTATTTGAAGGGGCTATATTTCATTCTAAATTTAAAAATAGCTGATTTAAAAGTAAAATGATCTTCACTGCAGATTGTTTTAGACCCTCAAGGCCATTTAACAGGAACCTAAACGGAAACCAAAATCCGAAATCGCGGGTTCTAATCACCAAAAATTGAAACTTCAATACAAAGCGATATTATTTTTGAAACAATTGATCGTAAAATGGAATAAAAAAATAAAAAATATCATTCTGGTTCAATATGATTAGGGGTAACAAAATAATTTATTTCATTAAAATTATCAAAATTATTTAAAATAAGGGGGGAAAAAATTTAAATTTAAAAATAAAATTATTATAATAATTATTATAATTATATCTTTAATTAAAGAATAAGGATTTAAAGTAATTAAATCAATGTTTTTGTATGTAGAATATTAATATGAATAATAATTATTAATATTAAAATTATAGGAGTAATAAAATTAATAATAAAAAATCGATTAATAAGAATAATATTAATATTAAAATTTCCTCAAATTCAATTTAAAATAATTTTTCCAATAAAAGGAATAGTTGAAATAAAATTTGTGATTACTATTATTCCCCAATAAGATATTTGTGTTCAAATTAATGAATATCCTAAAAAAGCGATTATTATAATTTTTTTTTTAAAAACCGTAAAAAATCAAAGTCATTTTTGGTTTTTAAAAAAAATAAAAATTGAAGTATAAAAACAGATTGGTAAAAAAAAATCAAAAATTTTAAAAATTTGTCAATCAAAAAAAAAAAAAAAAAAAAAAATAGCAATAACTGAAAAATAAAAAATTTCAAGAATTACAAATTCGAAAAATGGTATCTAAAAATTTTCAATAAGAAAGAATCAATTCAAAAATATTTTGAAAAATTAGAAATTGTAAAAAAGTGGTCATTAATGTGAAAAATTTTCTGAAAAAAAAACAGGAATCTGAGATTTTTTTGAAGTATGGTAACAATAAATTTTATAAAAAAAAATTCTGAGCATTTCACTAACTTTCGAAGAAAACTTGAAATTTTGAAGGAATCCCTTTGAATAGTTTGAAATTTTCAAAAAATTCATTTCAAAAATTTCGTAATGACATCTTTTGAGGTTTAAATTGATTTTCAGAAATTTTGATTAAAATTTTCTGAAAATAATCAAAATAATGTACATTTTAAATTTCAAATTTTCTCAATGAACGAAAAAAAAATAGGGAGAACTGTTCGAGAAATTTATAAAATTCAAAATTTTATCAATTTATGAAAATTGAAAAATTTATGAATGAAGTTAAATCGAAATCTAAAATTTTAACATTGTGAAAAATTTGAGAATTGTTTGAAAAATTTGTCTATTTTATTAAAATCGAAAATTTTACGATGCAAGAAAATTTATAAATTAATCGATTTACCAAAACTATAAAATTTTTAAATTCCGAAAATTTACGGATTAAAATACTCAATATCTAAAATTTAACGCTTTAAAAATTGGAAAATAGCTCGAAAAATTTATCAAATGCCCAATTAGCATGGCATGGAAAAATCTATCGATGCATGAAGATTTAAAAATTGACCAATTTATCAAAATCTCAAACTTTAAAATTTTCTGAGAAAAGCAAGGAAAACTTCTGAAAAAATTTCAATTCACCGAATTCGAATATCATCGATTCGTGATAATTGAGAAATTATCTAATAGTTTTATCAATAATCTGTAATTTTAACATTTCCGAAGAATTAGTGAATTGTTCGAAAAATTTGTCGATGCATCAAATTTTGAAAATTGATCGATTTATCAAGATATTTAATTTTAACATGTTGAAAAAAAAATTCAGAAAATTTTTCTTTTCATGAAAATAATTAAGAAAATTCTCGTTTTACAAAAATTGAAAATATATCGTTTGTATTAATCAAAAGTTAAAATTTGAACGTTTCAAAAATTTTTTTAGAAAATCAGAAGAGTGTTCGAAAAATTGATATATTTTTCAAGAATCAAAAAATTATGGATTTATTAAAAATTTGAAAATACCGATTTATTGAATCGAAAATTCTATAATGTGATATAAGTGAAAGATGTTAGAATAATAATTGAATCTTGAAATTTTAACATTTTGAAAAAAAAAGTTGATGAATTGTTTGAAAAATTCGTCGATTGATTTATCAGGATCAAAAATTGATCGACTTGAAAAATTTATCGATTCATCGAAATCGCAAATTTATCCTCTTAGTAGAAATGAAACATGTATCGAATAATTCCAATTTTAGAATTTTCGCATTTTGGAAAAAAATAATACCTAATTGCTGCCTGAAAGAAATCATCGATTTATCCAAGTCAAAAAATTTATTGTTACACAAAAATTCAAGAATTGATCGATTTATCAAAATCAAAAATTTATCAATTAGGTTAATCAAAATCTAAAATTTTAACATTTATTTTTAAAAAATACCTGGAAATTTGTCGATTTTTCAAAATCAAAAAAATTTTGATATATATTAAAATTACAAAATTTATCAATTATTCATAAAAATAAAATAATAAATGAATAATAGTTAAAAGTGATAGATTTTTCAAAATCGTGGTATTATCAAATGATTAAAATTGAAAAAAGTTATGGAACAATCGACACAGAAAATTTTAACCTTTTGAAGAAAAACATCGAAGAATTGTTCAATAAATTTATCTGAGATATTTTCATTTCTTTTCAACCCCCCCCCCCCCCATTCATTTCATTTTTCACATTTTATTTTTGATCTGCAATATGTACCTAATCTATTCATTTATTAACTTTTTAAATTTATTTTTGAGATAAATCAACATTGTAATCCACTTTCTAGACATTTTCCCTATTTTCGGTGATTTATTTAATTTTTAGACCAATTTATGGCTATAGTAGACTATACTGCAAAGAGAATACAACAATACTTCGGCATTAAGTACATTTGCCAATTTCCGCTTTTTTCGAAATCGCGAACTAGAGAAAAAAAACCTGTCGAATTGAAAAATTTATTTTCCCGCGTTTTTAGTAAACCGAAATGAAACTTACTTTATACTTAATTAGACCGACGAGAATAGAAACGTCGCGTCGAGGTAAATTATCAAGGTTTTGGTTTTTTTAATGAATAAGTACCCAGAAGAACCTTTTAAATAGAAAACATCGGTTGGTTATAAATTATGTCCTAATTCGTAATTTATTTTCAATAACGAATTATTATTTAATAAGCCATCATTTTCTTTCACCTTTTTTCTTCCCCCTCGAAATATTGAATTTATTAATTCGTTTGATTTATATTCGTATTTCAAGGAGAAATTTCCCATGTAAATCAACGGATAAATTTAATTAAAAATTCGAAACCTTTTTTTTCTCTGCTTCTCCGGGATGAGAATGACGCAAGTTAAAACAATCATGGATACTCCTTTTATGGTATAAAATTGGAATCGAGTTTTTTTCTTTCTCTCTTTCTCAGCGTGTCTCTGATTAAGCTGCACGAGTGCTCGAGTATATATACCTACGTGTGTCAAATTAAAACCACTATTGTTTATTCGTTTTCCTTTGGCTGTTGCTTATTGCACGAAAATTGAATAGCTATATGGAAAAGTGTTGGGCGTCTATATCGAGAAAAATATCTATAAGTAGGTTGATAAATTCCGTTGGAAAATTTACAGAAAACAACGTGCTAAGGTTATAAAATTTATTAAAAATATCGCAAGTATTTTATAAAAGGCGAAATGAAAGGACGTCGGCGAACATGATCACGAAGATGAGAGCTAAGGCAAAAGCGTGAAATTACTCGCAAAATATCGTATACCAATTTACCGATGGGTTTAGTTCGCCGTTGTCGTATTTTTTTTTTTATGAATTGAAAATACCGAAAACATTTTCAACGCTGCGGGTCTAGTTACGTGCAAAAGAAAGGAGCCGAATTACTTTGACGGAAATGAAAAAATCCTGTAGACAAATTTTCGACAAAAAAAAAAAAAAAAAAAACAGAACAACAACAAAAAACTTCAAAGCTTATAAGCTCCTAAAAGAAGAAATGATGTTACTCGTATACTAAAGAAGCTAGCTCACAGAAGTCTAGTAAAGAAAGGGGGAAAAAAAGAAGAAAGATGGAGAAATGAAAGTACAAAAAGGAAAAAATATATAGCTCAAAAAACTATAGAACAGAGAAACCAAAATAATTGGGAAACTGGCAAAGAGCAGAAGAAAGGTAATTAAAAATCATTAGAATGCTTTCACAATGACTATCCTGGCAAAAAAAGTCAAAGATAAGGGTAGGGAAAAAATACGACAAAAGACAAGAATTTTTTGTCAGACTTGAACTGTACAAAACTCATAAAAACTTATATTTTCAACTCTTCAATTTTTTGTTACACTTCTGAAAAATTGTTGTTGGAACTTTGAATGATGAAAAATATTTAGATACCTAATAATATTATATCTGCTAATATTATTATTGCTAGGTGTCCCTTCTGAGAGAAGTGGGGCGGAGCTTGAGAGATGCAGGTGTGAACAGTAGATTTGCGGGGAATGGAGCAAGCTAGACAAGTTTACTTTCATTTTGTCAAATTTCGAAAAAATTGAGCGTTTTTTCCCAAACAAACGAAAAACAATTTTCTGAAAAAAAATGAAACATTTTTGCTGCCAAAAAATTACTTCAAAAAGGTCGAGGAATTGTTTCTTCGAAAAAGTGGAGATTTTTTTTTCTCCAAGAATTTAAAATATTTCTTGTTCCAAATTTTTTTTTTTTTAATTTTGAATCCATAAAACTGAGAATATTTTGTTCTAAAAAGTAGGAAGTTTGCTTATTGAAAAACAAAAAAAAAAACGTATTTTTTTTATTCCAAAAAATATGAAATTTTTTCATTCCAAAAAATGATAAAATTTCTTTTTCCAAAAAATTTAGATTTTTTTCCAAATAAAATGAAATGAAAGATCTATTTTTTGGAAAAAATGAAAAAATATAATTGCTAGGTGTAAAATAATTAAAAAATAATTTTTCATCCCAAAAATATTTTTAAAGTTTCCCTCGAGTACAAAAAATTGAGGATTTTTTTGACAACTGCAAAAAAGTTGAGAAATTGTTTCTTTGAAAAAGCTAGTGGAGATTTCCCCCAGAATTTTAAACATTTTTTTGTTCTAAAAAATTAGAGATTTTTTTTCAACTTTAAAATTGGGAGTTTTGGATTACAAAAAGTAAGAACTTCGTTTTTTAAAAATAAAAGGAACTGATAGATAGAAGATATTTTTTTGATTCAATAAATTTGACATTTCAAAAAAGATTTTTAAAATGTTTCTTCAAAAAAATTTTTAAATTACAAAAATTTGAAAAATACCTATTTTTATTTTTTTTAAATCATAAAATTTCTTCATTCCAAAAAATTTAGAAACTTTTCTATTTAAAAGAAATGATTTTTTTTGTTCTGTGAGAATTTTTTATCTATTTATTCATTTTTTCTTTAAAAGGGGGAAAAAATGAAAAAAAAAAAATGAAAAACTAATTGCTAAAAAATTATTAGTAAGTCAATAAATCATAAAATAACTTGAATATAACAAAACATGTATCATAGATTAACCTGAAGATTGATATTTTGAATGAAATAATATGGTGAAAATAATTATTTATTAACCTTGAAAATGTGAAGGTTAATGTTTTTTTCTTCACCCCCTTTTATGTAAAATTTTGTCACTCAATAAAATTTGAATTCAAAAAAGGTACGTACATGCATAGAATTTTTGAGTTAACAATTTTTTCAAATTTCATGAATCTCGATGAAACACCAAAATTTTCGCGAACCTCAGCCCCTCGAGATGTGCCCCTAATGTGGACCTCCAAACCCCTCCATTCTTTTTCGCTAATAGCTTTTCAAACGTATGTTTAAAGAACAAAATGATTGTATAAGAAAAATATGTACATTAAGTTGCATACTTCGTTTGCCGTAAATAAAAATGATGGAGAATTTTTATTATTTTTACCTCGTACATTTTGACGCTGGTTTTTGCGCCACCCGTTCATTTCTCAAAAAATTGAATAGAAACTTTTTTAAGGAAAATTTTATGTACTTTAATTTCAGTTATGATTATTTGGTTGTTTAAACGGACATTGGAAGAGTTATGAGCGAAAAAACAATGGAACGAGTTGAAAAGTTCACATAAGAGGCTCCTTCCAAGAGGTGAGGTTCGCGAAAATCTGTGTGGGTAATCGGTACCCCCCCCCCAAAAAAAATTGAAATCAAAAAAATATGTTGACTCAAAAAAATTTTGTGATTTGAAAATTATACCTGCTCAATTTTTTTTAATCTTTTGTTTTTTGAGAAGTTTTTTTTATATAAATGCAGAGAGAAAGATCTCATTTTTTAGGAGTAAAATATTAATTATTCTTGAAATTTTTGATGAAAAAAAAACTTCAACTTTTTGAAAAAACACAATTTTTTAAGGAAGAAGATTTCTGCTTTTCTGAAATAAAAATTTTCTCTAATTTTTTGGTAAAAAGAATAGAAGAAAAGAATTTCTCTTTTTTTGAAAAAAAAAACTGTTCTTTTTTTTGGAGAAGCAAAAAATCTGTTTTTTATTTAGTCAGAAATTTTCTCACTTTTGGGGGAAAAATTTTTAATTACGTAATCTAAAATTTTTGAAAAAAATAAACGAATAAAATTTTTAGAGAAGAAATTTTCCTCAATTTTTTGATCATCTTTATTTAGGATGAAATCTCGCATTTTTAAAGAAATTTTTTTTACTAGGTAAATCTCAATTTTTAAGAAGACTTTTTTTCAAATTTTTCGATAAAAAAATTCTATTATTTTTTTGTAGAAGAAAATTGTTTATTTTTTATCTTTCAATTTTCTTGAAATAAAAAAATAGCTCTATTTTTAGAGCATTTTTAAATAAAATTTCCACGTCTTATTGCAAAACCACCTAGAGATACAAGCCATGAACGTAGAAAGGCAACGTCGCATTTTCGAGTAGTAGACGGCCGACTTTCCAATCCGTTTTTTGACGATAACTCGGGAAATATTCATCGAATCGAAATTCTGACAACACACTAACGAAAGGAAATTTTTTGCTCTACAATTTTGGTTCAGATCAATTTTCACGAAAAATGCTTCGTTCGCTCTGAAAATGAGAATATGTGAAAATTTGCATATCCAAGAAAACATTTTACGCTGAGAAATCGAGGTATTTTCATCAAATCGAAATTTCAATAATTTTAGGGTGAAAGGATTTTTTTCGCTCTACAATTTTGGTTCGTATCAATTTTTACGAAAATCGCTTCGTTGACCGGGAAAATGGGAAAATTTGGTAGACGGCCAACTTTCAAAATCAGTTTTTCGACGATAACTCAAGAAATATTCGTAAAATCGAAATTCTGACTACACCAAACAAAAGTAAATTTTTTGATCTACAATTGTGGTTTTCATCAATTTTCACAAAAAAGGGGCTGTTGACCTCGAAAATGAAAAAATAAATAGTTTTTGACGGTAACTCAAAAAATTGGTCGAATCAAAAATTTTAAAAGTACTAAAACTGAAGGATTTTTTCTGCTCTACAATTTTAGTTCTTATCAATTTTCATGAAAAACGCTTTGTTTATCCGCGAAATAGGAAAATATGAAAATTTGCATATCTGAGAAAACAGTTTTTGCTAATGAATCGAAGTATTTTCGTCGAATCAAAACTTCAATGATTTCAGGATGAAAGGATATTTTTTGCTCTACAATTTTTGTTCTTATCAATTTTTACGAAAACCGCTTCTTTGACCAGGAAAATAGGGAAAATCTGGTAGACGACCCATCTTCAAATCAGTTTTTTGACCGTAACTCGAGAAATATTAGTCGAATCAAAATTCCGAATACACTAAACGAAAGTTAATTTTTCCCTCTACAATTTTGGTTCCCATCAATTTTTTCGAAAACTACTTCGTTTGCCCAGGAAACGTATTTTCAATTGCTCAAGTCGGCCGTCTTCGGCAAGGTTGCCAAATTTAACTTCATGGCTTGTAGTGTCTAGGTGGTTTTGCTTATTGCCAAAAAAAAAGAATGGTTTAAATAGGATGAATTGATTTTTTTTCTAAACCCAAATGTATCAAAACATTGAGGCACATCTATTGTTTAGGGAAAATATCACAGTATTTGTGCGAAACGTTTCTTATCTCTTCTGAAAAATTGTCATTTTGGAATTTGGACTGTTTAGAAAACGATCGATTCAAATATAATTTAAATACATTTGCATCCTCAGAAGGGGTATGGGTGAGGTAGCGACCTAAAAATTTCATCAAGAGGGTTTTGGATCATAAAGAGCAACTTTCACTATGTAAATAGTTTCAAAATCCTTACCCAGTTATTTTCTTTGTAAACGTATCACTTTCTTATAAAAAATTCTCCCTTTTTGAATGAGTTGCCTATCGCTATTTGCATTGTGAGGAAATATCGTGTATAGGTATTTGAATCAAACTCTATAACAAGATAAATACTTCCTTTTCACAAAACAGTTACAAGATTGGATCTAAGACAAAGTATCGTCTAATTCATCAGTAGTAACTCGAGTAAATATGGCAAGAGAACGCGACAAGAAATAGTATATTACTTAATAGGGTGCGAAAATTGAGCTTTTCCTCACAGTAGGAACATTTGCTTAGCGAGCCAGGCGAGCTAAGCAAACAATACTTGACTGTGGAAAAGCTCAATTCGCACCCTATTAAGTAATGTAATTTTTATTATAAACGGTGCGAATGAACTGAAAATCAAAGAACTAAAACACTGATATCGATATTATTTTCAACTTTTAACACTTTGTCACATTGTGTGTGTTACTATGTGACGCTAAGTTACTTTACATTGCGTGCGCAGCGCGCGTAAATACTGTGAGGAAAAGTTTTATTTTCCCTACTGATTTCAATGGGGAAAGTAAGTACTTTCGCACCGTGTATAATGAAAATTAATTTTTTCCCACGTATTGTACAGTTTCTCGTTAAGCATAATGGGGTTGATGAAGAAACTGAAAATACGGAAGGTGGTGGGAGGGGTGGAGAGAAAAGACAACGCAACGGTTAAAAATAGAATCGATTTCGACATTCCCGTCGGAATTGAAGGAAGGAACGGAAAAAAAAGCAATGGAATCGATTAACTTTTTAATTGGGTGAACATATAATTCGGTTACCTTGTTTCTCCTTTTCCGCCAATTTAAGGTTTCAAACAGACTGACACTTTTGGAAAATCTGTAACTATATTCGGTTTAGAAGCGTATCGGTTCGTTTCAGTTTGCTAATTTAAGCCTTTTTAAGGCTCTCCTTAGTGAGTACTTTAATTAAGTCACGTGATCCTATTTCAAGTGTTTAGAAAGCTTGTACGCATACAAAGAGAGAAAGACAGAAATAGAAATTCTGTTTAAGAAAATTAAGTTCAAACTTGGGGTTTTTTAAAGGCTCGCTCGGTTTAAAAAAAAAATCATTTCGTCGAAATGATTGCGCTCTGTGGTGTGGTTAGATTTCAACACACGGGCCAAATAATTTCGAAACGAGACTACCCTATAGAGGAGGAACTATTATAAAGCGAAGACGACTATATAGAGGTATACACCAGAGTAATACGGCCATAAAAAAAGGACATCTTATCAACGCCGCAATCGCACACTCTTATTCTATTCACGAAGCGAATATTTATATTTCTCGCCATCGTCGTACTTCTTTTTTCACGGTTTGAAAAATTTTAATACCGGAGTCGTATCTGCGCCAGAGGTGTAGGTACTTTCGGTAGGTAATATTATTTCACGCCGCGGTTGGTGGTTTTTTTCCCACTGCTCTCTATCTTGTTTTATTAGAGCGGTTGAGATATTCAAAATTACATCGACTGAGCTTGACAAATAATAAGGATTTTTCTCTTTCGAGGGTTTTACCTACTTTCGCGATGCTGCGAAAATTATCCTCGACGTGTTGAGTGCAAAGATGTGTTTCGATTCATGTGCTAATAATGATATAAGTTTTTGCGACGCTGTTCGCTCGCATCTTTGGTTTCGTTACGTCGTGCTCGTGGCTGCACCGTTATGGAAAGAGAGAGAGAGAGAGAGAAAAAAATATAAAATTAATACATCTGGAATCCATCCGTACCAGATGTGTTTCCACTCATACATTCGTCGAGAGATATAGATACGTATTCGGTTCGGTATCGGTATAAAATGGCAAATTATTACTACCTTACCCTTTTTCTCTTCGACGAAAGCAGATGAAGTTGTGACAGAAGAGAAAATAATAAAAAGTTATCGTAGTCTGCGCTTTTTTCCGAGATTACCTAACGTGTAAAATTAGATTTCACCAAAGTTGAAAATTCCTCTTTAATGAAACTAACTGGCAAAAATTATCCGCTTATAGGAGAAAAATTAATTATTAATCGTATGCGTAAGAAAACTTTTCTACATATTGTAATTCGATTATGTAAATTTTTGAATAACTTGGTTTTGCGGTATTCTCAACTCAAACCATCGCATCGTTGTGTTGAAATTTGTGCTCGAATAAATTTAATGAAGAAATTTAATTTCAACACCTCGTGTGTTCGACGTAGAAGAAAAGGTGCAAAAATTTGTGGTGAAGATGTCGAATTTTATTTAATACGCGAAGAGAAATTTTTTCAATGATTTGGTTTGAAACTTTGTCATGTAAGTGTATTTACTTTTTAGAGAGAATCGTTTTTAAATTTGAATAGTTCCTTCGCTTGAATTTTGATTTTTTTTATTTAAATTGAACTACTTGAATAATGAATTGAAATGTTGCCTGAAATAATGTCTGTTTGTCCAAATTGTTGAAATCATGAAATTGGTCTGAATCATGAAATTTGCCTAAATCGTGAAAATTCTTGAAAATAAAGTCTGTGAAATATCTAAACTGGAATCATAAAATCAAGTTGAACTACCCAAATCATAATTCACCGAATCATAAAATAAAATGGAGCTACCCGAAACACGAAATTTCTCTAAATCATGAAAATTGAGAAGGTTTGCCAGAAATTTGAATTAGTCCTATTTGTAAAATTTGCTCCAATCATGAAATAACCCTAAATCATCAAATAAAATGGGACAGCTGAAATGATGTTTTTTTCGTATTCGTGAATTTTGCCCAAATCATGAAATCGTTAAAATATAGTCTGTTTGTCCAAATTGTTCAAATCATGAAATTAGTAATTAAAAATCATAAAATGAAATGGCACTGTCCAAATCATAAAATAAAGTGGAACCACCCAATTCATGAAATTTCTTCCAATCATAAAATTAAGGTTTGTCATTAATTCAAATCAGTCAATTTATCAAATTTGCCCCAATCATGGAATTAACCTAATTCATAAAATAAAATGGGACTGTCAAAATGATGAGTTTTACCATATTCGTGAATTTTTCCAGAATCATGAAATTGCTAAAATATAATCTGTTTGCCCAAATTTTTCAAATCATGAAATACCCGAGCAGCACCCTCGATCGATAATATCGAAAGTTGAAACGTATCGATAAAAAAATCGTTTAAAAATCTAAAGATGTTCTCACGATATGATACAGATTTAGCTGTACGATTTTATAGGCAAAAAATCTAAAAACTATCGAATTCGATAGTATTACGATTTTAGGACGATATTCGTCAACGATACTATCGACAAAGAATATTAAATTTATCGAATCCGATTTTCCACCGATTTTGTGCAGATATTTGAAACTATATTATCGACAAATAATCTGAAATTTCTCGAATTCGATTTTTTAACGATTTTGTGAAGATATTTGAAACTATATTATCGACACGTAATCTGAAATTTCTCGAATTCGATTTTTCAACGATTTTGTGCAGATATTTGAAACTATATTATCAACACGTAATCTGAAATTTCTCGAATTCGATTTTTCAACGATTTTGTGACGATATTTAGAACTATATTATCGACAAATAATCTGAAATTTCTCGAATTCGATTTTTTAACGATTTTGTGAAGATATTTGAAACTATATTATCGACACGTAATCTGAAATTTCTCGAATTCGATTTTTCAACGATTTTGTGACGATATTTACAACTATATTATCGACAAATAATCTGAAATTTCTCGAATTCGATTTTTTAACGATTTTGTGAAGATATTTGAAACTATACTATCGACAGATTATATGAAATTTCTCGAATTCGATTTTTCAACGATTTTGTGACGATATTTAAAACTATATTATCGACACATTATATGAAATTTATCGACTTCGATATTTCAACGATTTTGTAACGATAGTTGTTGAAACTATATTGATTTTTTTCTAGTCAAAAAATACCTACTTTATATTCAAAATTGGATGGGAAGAAAGGGCCAAATCGAAATTTTTATAATAACCAAAATTAAATCCTGAATATTATTCTACAACTTTTGTTTGAAATGTTTTTTCAATTGGACCTCATCTCTAGCCTCTATTATTTTGCATTTACCTACTTACGTGTAACAGTAATATGCGAAATCAAAATTGAAAAAATTTTCAAACAAGTTATCTAGTTTTTTTGGTTTACTAGGTATTTTACTTGAAACCAGATCGTTGTTCTAAAATAAAATTTTACCAACTTCAATACTACGATTACTATGTGAATACTTAGTATTTAAAATTGAACGGGAGGGAGGCGCCCAATCGAAAATTTTGTAATGACCAAAATTATTCTTAGAACTTTAAGCTACAACTTTTGTTTGAAAATTTTTTCAATTGGACCTCTCCTTCTCCTCCAATTTTGCATAATACTCCGTTGATACTTATTCAAAATTGGAGGAGCGGAGGAAAAAGGGGCCAATTTGAAAAAATTTTCAAACAAAAGTTGTAAATTAAGGTCCTAGAAATAATTTTAGTTATTATAAAAATTTCAATCGGACCCCTCCCTCTTCTCCAATTTTGCATAAGATGTTTGAATATTATAATCCAATTCGTATTATGCGAACGAACTCCGATGTTCGCAACAGACGCTTGTTTTGGTAGAAACTGCTGTATTTGGAACGAAATTCGCCAGCCTTAAGCGTAACAACGACTTCAAACTCGCCAGCCGGTCTTGAAAATGTGCGCGCGCATATACCCATATATGCTAAATTATCTACAAAAAATGGATAGAATATCGAAACTAGATAATCTACAAAAAATCGTAATACAAAATCGATAGAATATCGAAATTAAATCGAAATAAAAAATCGATAGAATATCGAAACTAAATCGAAATAAAAAATCGACAGAATATCGAATTCGATAAAGTGTCGCGTTAGTTCCGCATAAATCGTGTAATTATCTTTCGATTTATAGATAGGTTATCGATGAAGTATCTAACTATAATCTTGAGATTTTTAAAAGAAAAATCGTTCGATTTTATCGAAAGTTTATCTGTTGATGGATTTTGCCAACTATAATTCATCGATAATCTGTCGATATATCGAAAGATAATTTCACGATTTATGCGGAACTAACGCGACACTTTATCGAATTCGATATTCTGTCGATTTTTTATTTCGATAATTTGTCGAGTGTGCTGCTCGGGTAAGTAAATTAAAAACATCATAAAATGGGACTGGGACTACCCAAATCATAAAATTTCTTCCAATCATTAAATTATAAGAAGGTGTGATAGAAATTCAAATCAGTTAATTTATCAAATTTTCCCCAATCGTGGAATTAACCTAAATCATCAAATAAAATGGAGCTGCTGAAATGATGAATTTTGTCTTTACTGTGAATTTCGTCCAAATCATGAAATCATTAAAGTAAAGTCCTTTGGCCCAAATTATTCAAATCACAGAATAAGTAAGAATCATAAAATAAAATAGGACTGTACCCAAATCACGAAATTCATCTATTTATCTTTAAATTGTGAATAAGTGATTGACCCAAACCAAAATCATGTAAAATTCACCAAAAATTGTGTGATTAAAATATCGATTTGTCAGAATTTTGAGATTATCTTAAAATTAATGAGCCTAAATTATGAAATACTTACCTAAGGAATTTGAACTCAAATAATGAAATCGTCCAAAATTTTAAATTTTCCTCAAATTCTGGAATGAAATACGTTTGCTTCAGTGATAAAATTATTCAAAATCATGAAATTTTCTCAAGTTGTGAAATGAAATCTTTTTGTTCAAATAATGAAAGCCAATATATCATGAAATTTCCTCAAACTGTGGAATGAATTGTTTATTGTCAAAATCTCGAAATTGTTTAGATCGTGAAATCTGCACAAATAATGCAATTTGCTCAAATCGTGCAATGTAGTCATTTGGCTCAAATAATTAAATGCCAAAATAATATTGCAAAATCTGCCAAAATCATGAATTGTTCCCAAAGTCGAATTTCGAATATTTTCACAAAAATATCACGTAACTTATCAAGGTGGGATAAACTTTTGCGAGAAAATCAAAAATTGGGATGAATTTTTTTTAAAAGAATTTTGAACCTGAAATTGAGTCAATTTCGAATGTTTTCACAAAAATGTCACATCATCTATCAAGGTGGGTTAAAATTTCGCGAGAAAATCAAAAATTGCAATGAAATCTTTTTTTGAACGTTTTTGAGAATTTTGGGTCTGAAAATGAGTCGAATTTTGAATATTTTCAAAAAGATATCACGTGACCTATCAAAGTGGGTTAAAATTTCGCGAGAAAATCAAAAATTGCATTGAAATCTTTTTTCGAGTGTTTTTGAGAATTTTGAGTCTGAAATTGAGTCGAATTTTGAATATTTTCACAAAGATATCACGTGACCTATCAAAGTGGGTTAAAATCTGGCGAGAAATTCAAAAATTACAATGAAATTTTTTTTTAGTGTTTTTAAGAATTTTTAGTCTAAAAATTAGTAAAATTTTGGAATATTTTCATAAAATTATTACGCGACCTATCAAATTGCGTTAAAATTTCGCGAGAAAATCAAAATTTATAATGAATTTTTTTTTGAGTATATGTTCTGAAAATTTTGAGTCCAAAATTGGGTCAAAATTTGAATATTTTTTTAAAAATATCACACGACCTATTAAAGTGGGTTAAAATTTCGTGAAAAAATAAACATAATATTTTAAGAATTATGAGTCCATTCCTGGATATTTCCACATTACTTTGTGACTAGTTGTCACGAAGGGGAGGTAATAATTTAGTAGGTACGGTAAATATTTTTTTTAAATTCTTTCAAATTTACAATATTCGATTTTTATCTAGAAACTTCTCATAATTTGGCTTTATACTGCACTACAATATATTAGCCAGCTAAAAAAAAAAAAAAAATTGAAAAAACCGAAAAAATCACATATTACAGAAAAATTGATCAATACTCGAAGAGAAATATGATCGAATTTTTAGATTATTTCGCGAAATTTCAACCCATTTTGATAAGTTGTGTCGCAGTTTTTCAGAATATCCGAAGATTGACTCATGTGCTGCCCAGAATATTTAAAAAATGCTTTTTAAAAAAAATTGATCGTATAATTTTTGATTTTTTTGCGAAATTTCAACCCATTTTGATAAGTCAAGTGATCATTTTTAAGAATACCTAAAAATAGATTCGTGTGAGGCTCTAAACACTCGAAAAATCCTCAAAAAAATTGACTGCGAAAATAAAAGTTAATGGCTTTTAAATTAGAGCATTTTCGCACTTTGCTAACGAAGTAATTAATTAATTAGGCACCTATTTCTAATTATAAAATATAAAGTGTACCTGCGTACAAATGCGTTGAAGAAAAAAATTCCTTCATTAATAAAAGGAAGGAGGAAAAAACCTACCTACCTAAATTTTATCCACCAGACCGGCAACATTATTCGCCATAAAATCTATAATACTTTGTCACCCTGTTACATTTTTGATTCGTATATACATTTTATAATAAATAATAACAAGACTATCAAGACGAATCGTAAAATTTCCAACCATATTTCTTTTACGGTTTAAGTATTTCCATAAGAAATGGGAACAGTGCGCGCGAAATTCGATTGTAGATGCGTTTTATAGTCACGTTTTAGAACGCTACACCGAAACACTGCCATTTAAATTTTATTGTCTATACCGTTTGGTAATAAAAAATACAAAATGTTTGTTGATTTTATAAACCATTGAATTATTACCGTATTTCGCAAATATATTCGTGTAGGTTTTTCTTCTTTTTTTTTTTGATTTGTTGGTACGAGTACCATGAGAAATAAGTAAGAAAACCAACTGGAATACTCGAAGAGTAAATTTTTCCTTATTTTTTGTTCGGTTACAGGTATCGACGGGCACAGGAATCATGTCGCATTTTGTAAATTTAAATATAGTCGTACCAGAAGCGTTTATTATCGGTGCTCCTACCGACCACCACGTAGATCTAGGCAGTCCGATTCATTTAATCTGCGTTATAGAAAAGGTGAGTACACAAGTGTGTTCATTTTACAGGGCCCGAGCCCTTATAAAAGTAGCCATACGCCGGCATTCGATTTATTATCTAAGTTTGCAACGGTGGTGAGCTGTTTTTAAATAATTTTCTGCCATAAATAACGAAACTATACCGGTAACATTTTCAGAGCACACAACCGCCGCAATACGTATTTTGGTACCATAATTCTAAAATGATTAATTACGACACGTCTCGAGGAGGCATTACTGTGGAAACCGATCCAAGTCCACGTACCCAAAGCAAGCTCACAATACTTGATGCGACGGAGGCAGACAGTGGCAACTATACGTGTTCCGCTCCTAACACATTAGCTGCTTCAATTTTAGTATTTGTATCCGAAGGTGAGTAAAATTATACCTCTTTTTTTTTACCATATTCTATACAGGGTGTCCGATGAGTGGTCTGACAAACTTAAAATTGGAATACAACCGAGGAACACTAACACAAATCTTCTGTGGTGCCTATCTCGATTTTGAAGGGGCAGTGGGGTACAGAAATCTCAAAATTTTGCGAAAACAATGCCCGAATCGAGTGTAACTTTTTAAAAGGAAGAAAAATAGTCATGTCAAAAATTTGCCTATCTTTGAAAATGAAGGCGCTACAAAGCGTTGAAAATCGGTATTTTCGAAATTCAAGGCTCCGTAGCGCCTTAATTTCCATAGATAGGCAAAATTTTCACATGACATTTTTTGTTCCTCTCAAAAAGTTACACCTGTTCCATGTATTTTTTGGACCAAATTTCGAAATTTTCATGTATCATCACTAGGGTGGCCCTTATTTTTCGAATTTTGGAAATGTTGTCGGGACGGGGGGTCAATTGGTGACATATTGGTAGAAAATAATTCCCTATTTTTTATTTTTCCTCCAACTGAATTTTAAGCCGTTTCTCAGGGGCCCCCAAATTTGAAAAAATCAAAAAATAGAAAAAATAGAACATTTTGAAAATTTTTGAAAATTTTTAGCAAAATGGTCATAGGGATGGTATTTCTATAAGACAAGACCATTTTCGATGATTTCTTATCTTTACCCCCCCTTTTCATGGGACATGAAAAAACGTCATTTTTTACGTTTTTTAAAAAATTTGAAAAAAATGGCTACAAATTTAAAAAAAAAAATTTTTAATAAAATGGTTTCAACATACATGTTATCACCGAAAAAGGTCATTTACGGTGATTTTTCACCACTGCCGTATCAGTGAGAATTTTTCAAAAACTATCAAAAATTGAAAAAAATGAGGTTCCCAAAAATGAAGGTAAGGATGAAAAATCGCCGTAAATGACCTTTTTGGGTGATAACATGTATGCTAAAAACATTTTATTAAAAAAAAAAATGTTTCTTTAATTTTTAGTCATTTTTTTCAAATTTTTTAAAAAACGTAAAAAATGACGTTTTTTCATGTCCCATGAAAAGGGGGGGGGGTAAAGATAAGAAATCATCGAAAATGGTCTTGTCTTATAGAAATACCATCCCTATGACCATTTTGCTAAAAATTTTCAAAAATTTTCAAAATGTTCTATTTTTTCTATTTTTTTGATTTTTTCAAATTTGGGGGCCCCTGAGAAACGGCTTAAAATTCAGTTAGAGGAAAAATAAAAAATAGGGAATTATTTTCTACCAATATGTCACCAATTGACCCCCCGTCCCGACAACATTTCCAAAATTCGAAAAATAAGGGCCGCCCTAATCATCACTGCACCGTAATAAATTGAGGTAGGCAACATTTTTGACTGGGATTTTGCGTTGCTGTAACTCCTTCAATTTCAAAGATAGGCAATCCAATATGATTAAAACTTTTATTGCTTTTTCGAAGATCTATCCATTGCTGGTGTCGAATTTTTTTTTAAACGCAGTGTTGCCAATCGATTTTGCTAGGTAAAATATCGATTTTCAAATTTTTGTAGTTCCTTTATTTTCAAACTTAAGCAATATGTGTACATAAACTGTTTTTTTAGTGGTACTCGGTTATATGCAAATTTCAAGTTTGTCAGACCACTCACCGGACACCCTGTATATTTAGAGGTAGGAAAAAAATCGAACGAACTCGACAAAAATATGTCAAAATTGAAGGTAATAAATACCCTTTTAATATTATACTCGTCGAAAGGATTATTCGTTCGCGTGTAAGGGTAAAAAAAAAACTATTCCAACGATTTTTATCAATAATTCAATATCGATACTTCACTCGACTCTCGTCGCGAGTATAGAAAAATGAAAATGGGGAAAAAGAACGACGAACTGTTTCAGGAAATATAGTGCAGCAGTGAGTGGAAATATTCAATGAAAAATAAAGGGAAATACGCTTTAATGTATCTTTTGCTTTTGTTTCGTAATCGCGAAAAAATAATATGTTCCGGAACCCTATATGACAAGTAAGAATAAAAAAGGACTTTGATATAGGGAAAAAAACGCAAACGAGTTTAAACGAGATAAACTAAACGTTATGACAAATAAGGGTGTAGAAATAGGACTATTAAGTGAACAGAGAGACTGCGGAGGGGATAATTTACTCTCTATAGCTAAAGATGAAGTTTATTTGTTCGGTTCTGGATAAAAAAAATTGTATCGAAAGGCGGAGATTTCACGAGTTAAAAGTCTCTTTTGAGAAATATACTTCGATGGTGTGAATAGAAAATTAGATTTAAGAACATATCGAGTTAATTCTGTAATGATCTGGAATGGACAGATTTCTATTGTTGTATTTTTTTCAAAAAATTCCAGAACATTGTTCTACAAATCGATTTTTTTAAATGTTTTATTCTCAAGCTGGTTTCAAAGAATTTTGTCAAAGAACAAAAAAATTACTTGAACCTCACTTTTTTAAAGCTCTTTTTAATTCAATTTTTCCCAATTTTTTCACATTTTATATATATATTTTTTTAAAATGAAAAAGTTTCTGAATTTTTATTTAATTTGTTGCGAGAAACAATTTTTTTAATGTTTGTTTAAAAGATTTTTTTTTAGATAATTCTTCAAAGGTACCTCTACCTAATAATTGCTTGATTTTTTTCTGAAAAACAATTTTCTCAAATGTAGTTCAAATTCATTTTTAAATTTATTGGCAATAAATTTTTTATTTTTTTGAAATTTACTGAAAATAAAAATTTTTACGAATTCAGTCAGAAGAGGATTTTGCATGGAAACTTAGGGTACCTTTTTTCATTGAATAAATGCGATTTTGCAACAACTCACATTTTTTGAAATTTACTGAAAATAAATTTTTTGACAAATTCGCTTAGGGTAGGATTTTGCATTACAGCAAATGGTAGCCTTTGTCATTGATTAAATTCAAATTGCATTTTTTTTTAAATTTACTGAAAATCATTTTTTTTTTTTAAATTCAGTCAGAGGAGGATTTCGCATTAAAGCTTAGGGTACCTTTTTCCATTGAATAAATGCGATTTTACAAAAACTCACATTTTTTGGAATTTACTGAAAATAAAAATTTTGACAAATTCGCTTAAGGTAGGATTTTGCATTGGAGCAAATGGTAGCCTTTGTCATTGATTAAATTCAAATTACCATTTTTTTAAAAATTTACTGAAAATAAAAATTTTGACAAATTCAGCCAGAGGAGGATTTTGCATGAGAACTTAGGGTAGCTTTTTTCATTTAATAAATGCAATTTAGCAAAAACTCAAATTTTTTGGAATTTACTGAAAATAAATATGTTGACAGATTTGCTTTGGATAGGATTTTGCATTGGAGCGAATGGTAGCCTTTGTCATTATAATTAATTCGAAATTGTCATTTTTTGAAATTTACTGAAAATAATTTTTTTTTTTAAATTCAGTCGGAGGATGATTTTACATGGGAACTTAGGGTAGCTTTTTTCATTAAATAAATGCAATTTTGTAAAAACTCACATTTTTTGAAATTTAGATTCTGAAAATTAAAATTTTGACAAATTCGCTTAGGGTAGGATTTTGCATTGGAGCAAATGGTAGCCTTAGTCATTAATTAAATGCAAATTACCATTTTTCACCAAACTAGAAAAATCAATTTTTTGTCAAAATTGTAAAAACTAAATTCTGAGTATGTAAAATTTCAAGAAAATAGTCATAGATTTTGAACAAAATTTTAAGCAGAAAGTTTATGAAAAATGTAAAAAGATAAATTTTGAGTAAAATTTTTAAAATAAACTCTGAAAAAAATTGAAAAAATAACTATTTGTAGAAGTATCTACACATTGGACTAAATTTGATAACAATAAATTTTGAACTATTGGGAAAAACTCGAAAAAAAATTTGGCTCGAAATTCATTGTCTGAAATGTTTGCTCATTTTTCCTAAAATTGTTATCACTTGAGACAATAAATTGATGTACTTACTAAAAATTTTCTCGATTTTTTTTTGGGGGGGGGGGGGACTCGCTCTTTTTTCAACTTGCTAAAAATTAATTGTTGTTTGGCTTAATTTTGGTCAAATTTCAGTAAAAATTTATCGTTTATAAAATTTTGCTCATTCTTTTTCATCATTTTTTCATTTAAAAAAAAATAATTGTGTTCAAACATTACCGACATAATTATTCAAATTTCTTCTTAAAATAATTTTTAATTTTTTTTTTTTGAGTTTATTCGTTTTAATTTTTTTGGAATTTTTTATCTAATTATTTTCTAACTTTCTTCAAATTTATTTTTGTGACTTTTTTCTAATTATTGTTTGTTATGTTTTTTGAAAATTTTTCTCCAAAATCATATTCTTGTGAATTTTGACAATTCTTTTAAATTGATGAACATTGATAATTTTTTTTTTTTAAATTGGTAAGTAGCTAGGTAGGTACATAAATTTTTTTGAAATATAATTTTTAAAACTTTTTTCAAAATTTTTCTGAATTAAAAAAAATTTTGATGCTTATTTTTTCAATTTATTGCTGAATTCATTGTGTATTTTTATTTTTTTGTGAAAGTATTGTTTTAATTTTTACCCAAAATTGTTTTCCAAGGTTTTTATGAAAATTTCTTCCCCTATAAGTAAATTTTGCTTAAAATTCATTTTCAATTTTAGTTGTAATATTTTTCAGTAAATTCTGCTGAAAACTTTTTCTTAGATTTTGATTTAAAAAAAATACTTATTCTTTTTTGGAAGAGGGGGGGGGGGAGGATAGGGGTATTCCGTTAAATTTTTTGTAAATTCGCTCATGTTCAATTTTTTACCAGTCTTGATTTTTTTAAATATTAAATTTTGAACAGTTTTTTTTTGCTCCAAGTTTCCTCTTAATATTTTTTTCGTTTATTTGAAACCATTGTCATTAAATTTTTTTATAATTTTCAAAATTCATTCCTGACCTTTGTTCTTTTGATTTTTTTGAAAAAATTTTCTCAAAACTGTAGTTTCCAATTTCACTTTAATTTCATCTTTCTTTAAATTATATATCAATAAAAATTTATTTTTTGAAAATTTTCCTCGGATGAAAACAATTTTCTTTTCAATTTTTGTTGAGGAACAATTTTTCTTAATTTTTGATCTTCTAATTTTTCAAATTGATTTTTTAAAAGAATTTTGCTTGAAGCTGTTTTTTTTTTATTTTCAGATTTTGTTGAACATATTTTTTCAAAACTGTTATTAAAAGTGGAATTTTATTTTTCATATTAAGCAATTTCAAAGTTGATTTTTTTAATACTTTGTCAAACAGAAATTTTTTGAAATTTTATTCAAAAATTAGGGTTTTAAAATTTAATTCGACGTTGAAAACAAATTTATGAATTTTTAAAAAAAATTTTAGCGAACCAAGAAGTGTATCAAGTTGAAGCTACGTTAGATGTTTTTTCAAGGTTTACGATAATTCTTAATTAAAATCACTTACTTTAGCACATCACCCAACTCATTGAACGTGCCATGGCTAATGCTAAAATTACCCTCTTTACGTATGAAGCGAATTTCTGGAAATAAGAAACGTTTAAACTTTTTTTTTTTTCAATACTAATATTATACACAAACCATAAAGTTTAATTGAATACCCAACGAATACTTTTAATTAATCAATTTAGAACCGGAATGGATTTCCCAATGTAAACGAAAAGTGCCATTAACGCTAAACGTTGAAAGTTAAAATTAACGACAATCGAACAAAATTACACAATACCAATGCCAAAACAGCATTTAAATTGCAAAGTCGTGATTTTACGGTTTTAAATATTATGCTGCTATATACTGGCGTATACTTCGCATCGCAAGTACCATAACGCTTATTACAGTGATACCTAAAACATATTGTGGTCCCACAAACTGAAAGTTTGCTTCAGTGGCGAACAAAAGAAAAAAAAATCTTCGTAATTAAGAAAATCTCATTCGGATGGATTGGAATTCGATTCGATATTTTATAATAATAATTTTGGCAGAAAAAAATATAATTTAAATTTCGCGTATTAATCGAAGAAGAAAAAAAGATGCGAGAATAAATTAAGATTTTTTCAAATATTTTGTAAATTTGCCAAAGCGTGAAACGGATTTGCTTCGAATTACAATATTTTATAACGCGCCAGGCGGAAAGTTGAACGGGGTTTTTCATTTGGAATTTTATGCCTGGGTCGTCACCGCACCGCTCCCAAAATATATAAGATAGGAGACGTCTTAAAATCGATGGAAATTTGTTCGAATGGTCACTACGGTCTCGTGGATTACCTAGTTTATTTACACAGCCCCTTCTAGGTAATCTTACGAGGGTCGTATAGTATTTTAACGATTCGCCATCATCGAATATTCGGATTTTAATTAGATAAGCTTTATTCGGTCAAAGATAGCCGATTAATTCGAGAATTACCGATAAACTGGAAACTATTTTACTACACCCTGAGGACTAGAGAGAGAAATTGTGCGAAAGGTCATGTTTTGGCGAAATCGCGCGCAATACTTACGAACAAGAAGCATAACGCTGTATTGCCCTCGTTCTTCGTCCCTGCCCCGAGGGCCGGGCACGCGGCCGTTAAACGTTCAACTGTTATTATTAATGATAAATACTTTGGGAGATGGTATTTATTAACATTCGGAATTAATTTTCCTTTCTTTTATCATATTTCATTGAAGCTACATCCACAAAAGTTGCACGTTAGCTTAGGTATAAAATGAAAGTATGTATTATTCTCCCAATTGGGGGCTCGAGCGTCTCTTCCTACTCTGTCTTGACTTTATAACTAAAGAACATTAATTCCACTTTTGGCTGCTCGTAGTGTTTGTGCTATGGTTGTTTTGACCTATTTCAAAACTCGAACGTTATTTCATTGCGAGTCTGTATCGTCGGATCGTTATCATATTATATGTATACTTTTGTACCAGAATTTTTCTATTGCTCACTTCTCCCCATGTGGGAAAAAATTCACATGTGATAAGGAGCACAACATGATCCTATGCTTGGGTAGAACTGAACGCACTTGGGAGAAATGTAGGCAACTCCATTTAATGTTGAAAAAAATTCACAAAAAATTACTTATACTTATTTAAAAAAATAAAATAAAAAAATACATAGGTACCACATATATAACTGAAAACCCAAATTTGGGGGAAAATTATTGAAAATACCTTATAACCTACCTGTATTATTTTTAAATGGCTTTTGAACGAAATTCTGAAAAATTGGTTTCAAAATAAATTGTAGATAATAAATTACTTTGGAGCAAAATTTTTAAAAACTTCGATTTACACAAAATTTAAAATATCGCATTTAAATAAAGAAAAATTTTTATCAAAAATGTATTTTTTTAAATTTGTTAAATAAAAATTTTGAAAAAATCTATTTTTTTCTAAAAAATTGTAATTGAACAAAATTTTGAAAAATTCCGAAAGCATTTGCATAGTTTTATGTTTAATCAATGAAATTTTGGAAAAATATGATTTGGAAGTGGAAAAAGAAATCAACAAAATTCGAAAAAATGGATTTTTGAACTAAACTTGTAACAAAATTAAAACGCCCAAAATTGAGTAAAAAAAAAAAATAAAAAGTCATCTCTGGATATTTTAATTTTTAATTTCTTCAAATAGATTTTTTTTAATTGCCTATTAAAAAGGTTGGAATTCACAAAATTTTAAAAAAGTTGAATTTTTCAAAATTGGTTTAGAAGTGAGAAAAAATGCTTTTGAATAAAGTAGGATGCCTATTAGAGAATTTCCAAAATATTGGAGTCATTTTCAATTCTAATACAATTTTGGAAAAACTTGTTTTGAAGTTGAAAAATATCAATTTCAAAAAAAATTCTAAAAAATGGACTTCGAACAAAATCCTGAAAATTTGGTTTTAAATTTGTAAAAAATTGATACAAAGTGATCAAATTGGAAAAAAATCGGAAAACTGTTTTTGGAAGTTGAAAGAAAAATTAAGGAAAATCTAAAAAATTGATTTTTGATTTGAATTTGTGAAAAAAAATCAGCAAAAGTGAAAATCTTAACATTTGAATGAAAGAATTAAAATGATTACTCGATCACTTCTGAATAAAATTTTTCAAAATTTTGAAAAGTTTGGAATCCAATAAAAATTTTTTTGCAAGTTTTAGGAACTCACAAAATTATAGTTTCGAATTCAAAAAAAAGCTTTTGAACAAGTACTGAAAATTTTCAAAAATATTTGAGTAGTTTTCAGTTATAACAAATTTGAAGTTTAAAAAAATATAATTTTCAAGAAAAATTCCAAAAAATTGTTTTTGAAATTCTAATTTAAAAAACAGCGGTAGGTAGGTATTTTTTTGAAAAAAATGAACATTGAGGGTGATACTTAATGAAAAAGAACAATTTTTTTAAAGGATTTTGTACAAAATTCAGAAAATTTCTAAAAAAATTGATAGTATAAATTAAACAATGTTGTGGAATAATTGGTCAGAAAAAAATCAACGAAATTCCGAAAAATTGATTTTTGAACAAAACTTGAAAAAATTGTTTCCAACAAATTGTAAAAAAAAAAAACGTTAATCTGTGAAGGAAAAAATTGAAAGGATTACTCACTTCTGAACAAAATATTGAAAATTTTTGGAATTAAACAAATTTATTCATACAGGTATTAAAATTAATTTCGAGCAAAATTTCAGAAATTAGTTTTCGAATTGAATTTGGAAAAGAAACGCAAGAATTGTTTTCAAAAAAATCAAATGTTTTAGGTAAGTAAATTAAAAAAGAAATAAACAAAATTTCAAAAAAAATGAATTTCAAAAAAAAAATTGTTTCTTTGTTTATTTAGATTAAAGTGACTTCGACGATAGCTTATCATTAAAAAGTGGTTTTAAATTGGTAAGAAATTGCTATTGAACAAAATTTCAAAAATATTTGGGAAATTTTCAGTTTTATAACAAAATTCTTGGAAAAATTGGTTCTAAGCTTGAATAAAAAAATTTTGAAAAAATAAATTCAAAAAATTGGTTTTTGAATTAAATTGGGAAAAAGAATGTGCTTGTATTTACAGTTGGAAAAAGAAATTAGAAATTTAAAAAAAAAAAATAGATGAATAAAAAAATTTAGAGGAATTGATTTTGGACTGAATTAGGAAAGAAAAAATCAAAGATTGCCTCCAAGAAAATTAGAAAATGGATTTTTTTGGAGCTTTTTCATTGATTAAAAGCATAATTATTTTGCAAAAATTTTTTTTTTTGAGACTTACTGAAAATATTTTTTTTTTGAATTCCACCAGAAGAGGATTTTGCATTTGATCTTATGGTAGCTTTTTTCATTGATTAAATGCAATTTTGCAAAAACTCCTATTTTTTGAAATTTACAGATTTTTTTTTAACCCCCAAAGAGGATTTTGCATTGTAACTTATGGTAGCTTTTTCATTGACTAAATTAAATTTTGCAAAAACTCTCTTTTTTGAAATTATAAATTAAAAAATTGACAATTTTTTTTAAATGTTTATAAACAAAAAAACAAAAAAAAATAGAACAGCTCTGAAAAAATGTAAGAATTATTCTTAGGGGAGAGTGACCGAATATGGAATAGGTTCCTTTAATGGAATAGTGGCTTTTTGGCGTCGGTAACTAGCGCACTCTAACAATGATGCCAAAACTATGTGGGGGGAAGTATAACTTGGTCACATACCAAAAATCATGATGATCCAAACATTTCTCGCGAAGTTATCAGTGTTTATGTGTTTTTGAGCTTTGAAAATTTCACATGACTCAAACTTTGCAGAGGAAGGATTACGTTGTAAAAGTTGCGGAAAGTTATTGTATTTTATATCAAAGTGTTGGTCAGAGGAAGCACTTTCATAATCTCTATTCAGTTTTTACCTCAAAGTTCATGGAAAAGCTTTAGAAAGCTCAAACGGTTTTTTTTAAAAAAAAAAAAGGGTGACCTTATATGGAATACTCACCTGAAACGTGGACTTTGTGATTTTTTTAAGATTTTAGATGCCGGAAGAGGTTAAGGACGATAATTCCTCATCTGAAAGCGAATTTAATAACAAACCTGAGAACCAAGAAATCTTTTTTTTTAAAAAAAAAACCAAAATGTTTCTACCAACTCGAAATTTCTTGACTTCCCTTGTAAGAATTTGAGAAAAGAATCTAATGTGGAGGTAATGGTTTGAGGTGGTGTCATAAACAATGTGCAGGTGTCGAAGATAACTCAGAGAACTTCGTTTGCAAGTTTTGTAAATAAGATTGTATCCAAAACTTTCTGCAATAATGAATAAAAGTACTATTCCATATTAGGACACCACTTTTTTCAAAATTTTTTTTTGAGTCTTTTTTATTTTTCAAATTGTGGTCACACTGATACTTGTAGAAAGCTCAAATTTCAGTATGTGATAATTTGAACCTTTTGCTACGACCTCTTTCAAAAACGAAGTCGATATCTTGATTAGGAACTGAGCTAGGGGGGTTCAAAAGATGGTATTCCATATTAGGTTACTTTCCCCTAACAATAATGAAAGAATTATTTTAAAAAAAAAAATTTAAAAAAATGGAATACCTATTTGAAAAAAAAATGAAATACCTAGGTAATTAATATTATTTTGGAAAAACAGATTGAAACATAATTTCTTTAATATTAAGTAGAAAAATTTTGAAATTGTAAAATAAACTAGAATAAATTGAAAAAATAAGGTAGTTGCACCAGTGGTGGACCCTTATAGTGGAAGTGTCTTATAAAAAACATTCTGGTTTAAAAACTAATAACGTTGGCGAAATGGTGAATATACCAAACGATTCCTTGTGTATTCTACAACAAAATGCGCTATAATTTTTTAATTTTACTTCATTTCTTTGAAAATTACGACCATTTTAAGTGAAAAAATAGAAAAGTCCAGTGGTTGGTCAAGATAATCTAGTAGTTGACCACCCAGTAGTTGGTCACGCGCTAGTAGTTGATCACCCAGTAGTTGGTCAATCAGATTATGACAACGGCTCTCAACCATTTAATTTTTAAAAAAATCAATAAGTATTCGGTAAAATTGTCACTCATTAGCCATGAGAAAGAGAAACTATCATTTTTCGTAAATATTTACCAATTTTTTGCATGATCAACCACTAGAACTTTACAAAAATTTCGTAAGTCTAGTACTTGATCAAAATGATCAACTACTGGCTAAACACCATTTTTACCTTCCAGTAGATAGTCACCGCCATATTTGATAGAATTTTGGCAATATTTTTTATTTTAATGAAGAAATGGAATCTCCAAACTCTTCTGATTCAGGTCCAAATGGTTATATTTCAAGTTTTATTAATCTTAATAGTGTAAAATTCATATTTCGATAACACTTCGGCTTAACAAAAATCTTTAGAATTGGCATCATTTTGAAAATTGTTCTAACAAAAAAATTTCAGACGATCATTATTAATTACTTGAACAGAATTGATTCAAAACTTTTATTTGGTTCTATGCAGAAATGTTCCAGGTTTGCTCTAAAAAAAATTTCTGAAGCTATTTTAAAAATACGCTTAATTATAAACATGTTTCTTCTCAAGTGACCCACCACTGGGTCGTGGCCAACGACTGGTGCAACTACCTTATTTGAAAAAAAGTTTGGAATAATTTTGAAAATTTTTGAAAATGCATTGAATCATTTTTTTTCCAAATAAATGGGAATAAGTCATATTGAAAAAATTTTAAAAATATACTTATTAATAAATCAGTTATTTTAAAAATTGAATTAGAATAGGTTATAATTTTTTTTTTAATTTCTTAAATTGATATAAATTTCAAAAAAGTAGAAAAAATATGAGTAATGAGTGTAACTCTTAGAAATGCAGTTTAGGAAAAAAATGTTCTCCACTGAAGTTGAAAAATAATTTCCAATTTAACTCCAACTCCAACTTCGGCAAATCCAGAGTCAACCCTGATACTCTAAACCTCCCTTAGGAGTTTGCCTAGCCCTGTTCGTATAAGCAGGTATTAAAAGACCCCCAAATTTCACCTCGCCAAAATTTCGCACATATACCTCAATCCGAATAAAATTCTCAACTCGAAACATTGGTATTTTTACAAATGTGTTTGCAAATATGCCACCGGTAGAAAAAATTTAAATATTTTGTTTTCTCGTCTCTTAGCTATACTTTCTCTTCCCATATAACATATATACGAGCTCTCTTTATACGGCCAGCGTGAATATATAGGTGGCACAAGCGGGGAGGAGGGGTGAGTCTGGGTATAACTCCTTAATTTTTGTACATTTGCCAAGTATTAAATCCAAAAATTTCACACCGCATATTAAAACTACCTTTTTTCGTTGAGAAATATTTCAACATTCATAAATTCTCGCAAAACCCCCGTTTGGTGGTTAAAAATGCCGCATTTACGGGCCTTTGTACATTTTCAGCGGTTTCGCCGTTGCCGAGTGCTAGTAAAGTTTATGATGACCCTTAATAATTTCCGCAAATGGATAAACGTTCTAGAAGCATTTCGGCTCAACTTTCTATTCTGTTTGCAACTTTTCTCGACGGTACGATTTTAGTCTGTATACTCGTATATGGAGCAATGCGTTCCAATGGTTCAGCATCAGCACAGAGTGAGTGTGAGAGTGAGTGAGAGAGAGAAAGTGCAGAACGAAGCGACGTTTGCAGGAAACAAATGTATTTCCTATGCGCGAAGAACGAAAGTATATATTGCTCGAATATAGAGGAAACGGCTGTGTATGTATACTGTAGAATGGAGAAAGGTTATTTTGCACCACCTTTTCCTATACATATACCTATACATACGTGTACCTATTCTGTAATATGCAGCCTAGAAGTATAGCTGGTAGCGGAATGTGCGCCAGTACACCTGTATATGGAAATTCACGCGGCTACCACGTCCTTCTTTTTCTCTTTTACCTCGTTTTTTTTTTTTTTTTTTTTTTTTTTTTACCTCCTCGGCTCAGATGAAAAATGATAACGGTCCTGGGAGGAGGTTGTACCTACCTGCTATTGTAATTTACGAGCTAGGCAATTTATTGAACGCGGCGATGAAATTTTTACGGCCAGCTTTGTCGTTTTTGGTATAACCCTGCGCCCGACGCGACGTCGATATGATTATACCTAAGGGCGCGAATTATTGTTTCTTTTTTTTTGTAAACCGCGCCAAATATATATGTCACGAGGATAGGTATATTTCATGCGTGGAGAGAGTAATTGCGCGAGTTGGACTGGAATATTCGCGAAAAATGAAATACACCTCCCAGGATACAATTTTCGGAGATTATTCTGAGGATTTTTTGCTATGGAGTGAATTCAAATTTTTTTAGAGCGAGATTTTCGAGATAGAAAAATAGTGGGAAAATAGATAATTATTCTACACACGGAAATTTAAAAAATTCCATCATTTTTATCTGCATGAAAAATTTGAAAATTTGAGAGTAAAAAAATATACATGTGAGACAAATTTTGAAAAAAAAAAATTAAACCACTTTGAACAGAATTCTTTACAAAAATTTTGTGCAAACAGAATTATTACAAAAAAAAATGATAAATAAATAAGAAACTAAAAAAAATTATATTGCAAACTGAATTAAAAAAATTAGGTGAACTAAAAATTTGTTTTTTCAAAACAAAATTACAAAAAAAAATTGTTGAAGTTTTTCTAATTTTTTAAAATTTATTTTGAAAAAACTTGAAAAAAAAAGTTTTTGAACATTTGAAAAAATGGAGAAAATGGAACAATGAGAAAAAATTGGAACTAAATTTTCCAAAAAAATGAGAATAAAAATTATGAGTTTTGGAGAAAAATTTGAAAAAAACAAATTTGAGTGAAACTTTTGAAAAAGTGGGTCAGAATACCTACTTACTAAATTAGGAGAAACTGTTTTGAACAAAATTTTAGAAAATTGCTCCGGAAAATTAAATTCCCCCCCCCCCCCAAAAAACAGTTTTCATCAAAATTTACCTATAAAAGTTGAATAAAAATTTTAAGGAATACCTAATACCTACTTATGAGTAAATTTTGAAAAAAAATCATAAAAAAAACACAATTTTTTTAATAATACTTACCTTACAAAATTTAAACAAATTGAAATTGACAAAAATTGAAAAAAAAAATTGAGCAAAATTAAACGAAAACATTGAAGAAAATCTAACAAAAAGTTTAGCAGAATCCACAGAAAAACCTTTCAACTAAAAACTTTTTTTAAAGAATGTTGACAATTTTTTTTAAATAACGTTTTTCTAAAATTTGATAAAATGATGTTGACAGAGAAAGTTTTTAAAAAAATTGAACAAAAATAATTAGAAATAGGTATAAAGTTTTAAACAAAATTTGAAAATTAAAAATTTTAAGCAATAAATTTGAGTAAATTTGTAAAAATTACCAAAAGTTTTTAAAAAAAATGAAGTTGAAATTTTTAAAAAAATAACAAATTTTGCTCGAAATAATATGGATTTTGAACGAGATCTAAAACAATACCTAAATCTTGAGCAAAATTTAACACGACAAATTTTGAGAAAAATTTGAAAAAATTGAGCGTAACTACCTAGTTTGAAAATACAAATTTTTGAAGTTGAAAAAAACTTCTTTTTAGAATAATTTTGAAATCAAACAAAATTTTAAAAAATTGTGAGTCTGACTATGATTTTGAAATTTTTTTAATTTGAACAACATTTTGAAAAATTTGAGTTTGAGAGAATAAAATTTGAATAATTAGCTTTGAAGTAGAAGAATTTCTCTTTAACAAACAAAATAATAAATAATGATTTCAAGTTTAAATGAAATTTTAAAATTTGGAAAAAGTATGAGTACCTATAGAATCTTTTTTAAAAATTTCAAGTCATTTTGAACGAAGAAAGAATTTTGAAAATTTTTGAGTTTAGATGAAATTATAAAAAATTGATGTTCAAAAATATTTAAAGATGCTGGGTTTAAAAAAACCTTTGAAAAATTGAGTTTGAAATTTAAAAAAATAAATTTCTAAAAAAATGTACTCACCTGTGTGAAAAAACAACATTCGAACAAAAGCTATAATAATTTGGATAAAAACAAAATTTTGAAAATTGGTTTTGAATACGAGTAAGTATTTTGAATTTGAAAAAAAAAATGCTTGGGTTTGGATTTTAAAAACATGCCTAAATATTTTGAACAAAATTATTGAAAACTGCAGAATTTTGATATACCTACCTAATTTTAAATGATAAATTTTTTCAAAAAAAAATATAATGCCCACTTTAGAGCTTGAAAAAAATTGACAGAATATTCATAAAATGACTTTTAAATAAAATTCTGAAAAATTTGTTTAGGCTATAGAACGAAGTAGATTGAGAAGAAATAAGAAAATTTCATCAACAAGATATTAGAATATAAAAGTTTGCTGAAAATAAAAAAACATTTTTGACAAAATTTTTCGAAAAATTGGCTTCTGAACAAAAATTTGAAGAATTGAGATTCACCAACTTCAACAAAACTTTGAAATGAACTGTATTAGGAATTTAAAAAAAATTAATTAATTAATAACGATAAAAAAAATATATGAGAGAGAGAAAAAAAAGAAGTTTTTGAAAGAACATTTGCAAAAAACTGTTCTCAACAAAACTAAGAATTTTTTTTAATTTTATCAAAACTCAAAATGGAAGTTTTTGACCAATTTTTCAATTGATTTCAATATGAACAAATTAAAAAAATTCTCCTCCTGAAAAAAAAATTGAATAAATTTTTTAGAAATTATTCTAAAAGCTGCGAGGTTCAAAATTTTTAAAAACCTTTTTTTTTATTTTATTTTTTTTAAATTTTTATTTGACATCAAGAGACACTGATAATAGGTATCATTTGAATGAAGAAAAATCATGACCGTTTAATTTTTTAAAGTCAATAAAAATAATTTTTCTGCCGTTTTCCTCTCAAATTAGCATTAATGGTTAGTGATGGCTCAATGCGCGCATTTGAATTTCTGGTTGCGCGCAAGAATTTTTCAAAAAAAGAAACTAAGTCCAATCTTCAATAGGAATCTCTCATTTTTCAATGCAAAAAACCCCCAGAAAAGTCGATTGTTATTTTCATGAGAAATGGAAGTAATACAACTACCTTATCATTCAGTGCTACCAGACGAGTGTTTTGATATGTCACACGATTTTTAAGATTTTTTTAAAAGCGCGAAAATGCGCATTTTTTGGCGAGCGAGCATGCGCGCGCATTTGCGCGAGCCATCACTATTAATGGTACAGAAATTGAAATATTTCTTCTAATTTCTGTAAAATTTCGGTTCTTGGACTTTGCAGGTTTTGGACTTGGTCAGACGAATTTAAAAAAAAGGTTTTTTCATGAATAATATGTTTTTAAACAAAATTTTGGAAAATTGCTCTTGAAAAAAATTAAACAATTTGTAACTATAGGTTATGGCCTTATGGGTATTCTTGGATGCATTTCCCATCAAAATAAAATAAAAAAATTTCCTAAAAATAAATAAATAAATAAATACCTAGGTAAATAAAAACTAACAAATTTTTTTTTTAAATTTTTAATCACATTTTTAAAAAAATCAGCTAAAAATTAGCTAAAACAAACGACTACTGGAAAAAAATTCAACGAAATTCAAAAAATTGTTCAAATAGAATTTTCATATGCTTTCTTTATTAATTGAAAAGTCTAATAAATTTCCTTTTAAATATTAGGAGATGGGATTTGTTCCTTGAAAAAAAAGTTTTCACTCAGTTCTTTTTTTCGCAAATCATTTTTGAATAAATTTGCTAAAGAGGGAAAAAAATCATCGAAATAGAATTTTTCCAATATGAGACCATTCCAGTCGCGATGTTTGGTAAAGTTTTCGACCTACGCAGAAATTGAAAATTTTGCTCGGTTAAAATATGCCCTATTTTTACTATAAAAAGCACTACGTGCGCTTATATAAGATACCAACTCATTTAAATTAAAAAGTACTTTGGAAGTTTATTTCAGAACTCGGCACACTATACGATACTTACAACTCCATGTGCGATGGCATATTTTATACATAGTCAAGAATACGATACGTAATAATATGAACATTAAAGATTCCAAATGATACCCCAAAAATAGCAAAACTTTACCAAAGTTGAGCGTTCAACGAAAGGGTTAAACACACTAACGGATTGATTTTCGTATAGAAGCAAGTTATAGCAAGACGAGGTAATATGGGAAATACACGTGTATATTATTCATCTCGAGAGTATAATGACAAATTAGATATTTCCCTACGCGTATGAATTTTTTATACCTTTTACGTATAAAAAGCCAGCTTGCGTTCTTCGTACACGAGTGAAGAAGATTTTTCCAGTCGTAAATTACTTAAATTCATTTCCAATTGGTGTTTTAATTAATGTCATATTTTTTTCAACATAATGGAGAAAATTTTTCGTTCGACGTAAATAATTTTTTTTATATTTTGTTGCGAATAATTCAAAAGATATTTAATTAATGGCGAAAAAAACGAGCATTTTTTTTCTTGTCGTGTTGTTCTGTTGTCGAAAGATTTTGAAGAAAAAAATGTTCCCATGAAAAGATACCTTCCTACCGTGAAATTGGCAGTGTAGTCGCAGTCGTTGTTTTGTAATTTTATTTCAACGTAGTGATTTCTTTTTTGTCATGTCAAAATTGAAACAGTCGAATGTAAAGAATGTAAATTAGACTCGTTGACGATATTTTTCCATCGTCGTGTATTTTTTTTTTTTATGAAATTTTTGAAATATTTTAACATAAGGTTATGAAGAGCTACGTATTGGGCCAATAAAATTAAATTAAAAGAAAAATTTCATTATTATTAGGTATAATATTTTTTTAAATGGAATTTTGACATTCTTTTATTATTTGAATTTTATTCTCTAAAAAATAGGTTAAAAAAATTAGAAAATGAAAGCTGATTTATATTTACTTGAAAATTGTACGAAATGAAAAGTCAAAATTAAACAAAACTCTAGCTATAAATAAAGGTAGAAAAATCGACACGTTTTTCAAGGACCTGCTTCTAGAAATCATGTGCTCGCTCGGTTGAACAGTAAAATATGGAAATACATAATTGATAGTACGCTGATAAGGCAAAAGTTGGTACAAATGTGTAATAAAAACGTGAATGAAATTCATAAAAGCAGGCCTGAGCCGACTAAGTCTTTGAATTCGAACCAAGCTGGTGAAACATTCCACCATAGAGGGCGTTGTACGTATAACACTTGGAAGGATGGCGATAAAATGTATAAAATTTAACAAATGAACCAAGACATGAGAAAATAAAGCGTTATTAAGCTATTTACCAGACGTCGGTGTTGAATTTGAGGTATTCTCGAGACACCTACTATATACTTAACACAATTTTACTCAATTGTAAAGCTGCGAGCAAATGAACTGAGGAAAAAAACACACACACACCAAATTTCCAACAACGAAAGTTGTAAAAGTAAGAGAATTGTTAAGAAAACTAGAATAAAGCGTTAAAAAAAAGTTACACAATAAAGCATCCGCTTATTATTTTTCTCACATATTAACAAAGAAAAGCTTCCTCTTTGTTTTCTAGCAGTGAGTTTTTTCTCCTCGGTTAGTCTTTCATTTTAGTTTTTTTTTTCTCTCGCGAGTAATGCGTTTTTTCGGCTTGTTTGGCCGTTAATAACTTTGAAAAAGAATCTTTGTTGCGTATAATATCATAAAGAGACATGCAAAGTTTTGCCTTTTGCACAATGTGTACCCTCTTAATAGTTGTTTGCGAAACTAAAAAAGTTTTCATATTTAAAAAAGCTCCTAAAATCTTTTTAAACTTTTCTAGCTCATATCTTTTTTGAAGAACATGTAAATTATTATATGGAAGAGGGAGAAAAAAAGAATCGGTCATTATATTTTATTAAAAAAATAAATTTTTAATCGAAGTTTTCACATTTTGATGGTTTAGTTTTGAAATGAAAGATCAACCATTATCTGTGTTTTTTTTTCTTTGGCAGAGAACGAGTTTTCCATTTCATTTCTTTGTATCGAGAAAGATTTCGGATATTGTTAGTTTTTAGAGTTGGTTTATTGTAGTGCATTTCACAATTTAGCTCAAGTGTAAAAACATTCCAAAATTGGTGAAAAATTCACGTTTGTAGAAGATTTTCTGAAATTTTGTATACATTTTTGTAGAATTTTTGTAAAATATTTTCTAAAGTTTTGCAAAAAAAATCCCTGAAAATTTTGAAACAATGTTTTGAGATTTCGAAAAGGAATCTAAAAAACTTTTATACCAATTTTGTAGAATTTTGTGAAAAAAATTCTAAAACTGACTCAAAATTTTGTAAAACTTCGCCTGAATAACATTTTTGTGAAATTTTGTGAATGATTTATTAAACATTTTGGAGAAAGTTTTATTAAATATTTAGGAAGAATTTATCATATTTTGTGGGAAAAAATTTGAAATTTTGTAAATTTTATAGAATGTTGAGATTTTTTGAAAATTTGTTGAAAATAATGTGGGATCTTGAAGAGATAAGTATGTGGAAGTGGAACAGTTAGAAAAATTTCTTCAAATTCTGAACATTTTTTCGAAGTTTTTCTAAATAAAAACTACATAAATTTTTATCTGCAATTGTTAAAAAAATTGCACTAAAAACTTTGCGAGAGTTTTTTTGGCAATTTGGAAAATATCATGGAATTTTGAGGAAAATTTTTGAAGATTTTGGGAAAATTTCTGTAAAATTTTTCGAATGTTTTCCATAAGTTTGCAGAAAATTCTTGCAGTGGACTTTTTCAAAAAATGTTATTTTTTTAAACTATGCTATATGGTACTTTTCAAAAATTCAAAATTCATTAAAATATTTTTTACTATTTTTGAAAGAATACATATATTATACTTTCAATTTTTGTGAAAGTTTTTTTTTTTTTTTTTTTTAAATTGTGGAAAAATTTTGCTGGTGTTTTGTGAAGCAAATCTTTGCAATTTTGTAAAATAAAATTCCGAAACATTGTTAGGCCTAGGCAATTTTTACACAGAATTCAAAAAAATTCTCCGAAACTTTTTGAAAAAAGTTTACATAATAGGTTTTGTGAAAAGCTTTCTAGAACTTTGAAAAAAGTTCTTTGAATATTTAAGAATTTGTTTTTTTAATTTTTGGGAAAATTCTGTGAAGGTTTGCTAAACAAAGAATTTTGCAAAGTATATCTGTTCAATTGCATGAAATGAAATCTTATGTCAAATCCTTCAAATTTTTGTGGAAAATTTTCCAGAATTTAGGCAAAATTTTATGAATTTTTGAGAGAAATTTTGATGAAAAGATCTGAGTTTGTAGGAAGAGTTTTTGGTACCTATTTTATGAAAAAAAAAAAAAAAAAAAATGTGAAATGTGAAATGTGGTGAAGCATTGTAGGCAAGGTTTGAAAATATTTTCTAAAAATTTATGTGGATTCTTCTTTTTTATGCGGTGTATACAGTAAATTTTTGCAGATAATTTTTCCAAAGATTTGTTCAGTCTGTGAATTTTTTAGATATTTAAAAAATTTTTTTTTTTTAATAAACCCAAATTAAATTGCTCTTGAAATTTCTCAAATTTTTATTGATTATTTTTGTTGAATTTTCTAAAAAAGTTTTTGAAGTTTTATTTGAGGGTTCAAAATTTATAAAATTCAATTTTCTCAAAAAAAAAAAAATCATAAAGCTTTGAAAAAGACTTTGAACTTTTTAAAAAAATTCTGAAATATTTCTTCAGAATTTTTTGAATAGGTAATTTTTCAGATTTTTTTTTTATGAATCATTGAGAAAATTTTTTTATATTGTTATGAAAATTTTTCATTATTACGAGAAAAATTCTTCAATAACTCTTATTATACAACTTTTTTTTTTTTTAATTTCTAAAATAAATTTTGGGAAAATCTCTCTAAACCTTGGTAAATAAGTTCACTGAAAATTTGTAATTTTGTGAAGTGATTTTCTGGAATTTTTGAAATATTCTCATAAGTTTTATGAAGAGAACATTTCCTAATTTAGTGGATGGTTCAATTATCAGTTACTCGAATTTTGGGAATAAGTATTTTGATTTTTAAGCTTTGAATAGATGCTATTTTTGTGGGGGGGGGGGGGGGGGGAGTGTAAGGTTGGTATTACTTTTATGATGAAAAAAAACATAATTTTTTTGCTAAATTCAACTGGTTTGTTTCTCTTGAAGATAAGTATAATTATGAAGAAGAGAAAGATAAAAAATAACATAGTTACATAAAAAAAAAAAATCACTTCACAAAGGGACACGAACTATAGATTAACCTGGAACATAGGCGGGTTTCTTTTATAACCCTTGTGGTAAAAGTTTTATCACTAGATTATTACCGTTTCGAGCCTAAATTAACGTCTAAATTAGCGCTTTAAAATAGGTCAAGCGCAAAATTTCATGAATATCTAACCGCGTTCACGCATATGCCAACGGTTGAATGTTTAAGTACGGCAGGTCGTATAATTGCGATTAGGTAGGTACCTAGATATTTGTAGGGACGTATTTTATTGATAACTGAACGAAAATTTGATTCCAAAAAAGTACAAGGATGAGAAATATTCTCTCAAAAACATAGAAAATGAAAAAAAAATTACCGAATCGCGATTAAAAAATCAAACTATTGATTGACGGAAAAGTATTTCAAATTTTGTACGAAAAATGGAAACGCCTGTTAAGAGCTATGTGGTTTTTTAAGAAAAACAAAAAAATGCTGTTGAAAATCCATTTTAAATTTATGACAAGTTTTTTAAGAAAAAAAATTGCTCTAATTGAAAAATATTTCAAACAAAAGTTATGTATTTTGATCTCAGGAACAATTTTGGTTATTTCAAAAATTTTGATTGAATCACTCCTTCCTCTCCAATTTTGCATTTTACGTATGATAATGCAAAATTTTATTATTCGTGTGTATGTAAAATGCAAATTTGGAGGGAAATGTGTAGTCCAATCAAAATTTTTGTGATAATCAATATTATTCTTGAGACTTTGAAATACCACTTTTGTTTGAAAATTTTTTCAATAGAGGGCTTAGGTACAGAGATAGGGAGATTTTTGAATAGGAAAAATCCCTCTTTATCTGTATAATTATACCTAAAGCTCCAATTAAAAAAATTTTCAAACAAAAGTTGTTTATCAAAGTCTTTGAAATAATTTTGATTATCACAAAAATTTTGATTTGACCAGTCATTCCCCTCAAATGTACCACTGTACCCCTCTAGTTGCACTTCACTTGCAAACTTCAAAGGTACTTTGTGGTGTTCCCACTGCTCTTATCAAAACATTGCTAGGGACCTTTCTTATTCGAAATGCAATTTTACACATTTTTTGTTTCAACTTTTTTCTTGTAGTTTGATTAGAAACCAAGATAAACGTAAAAAAAAAACATTTTTGAGGTGATAATGTGGATTTTGGGGATGAGGCACCAACCAGATTTCGGTGGATTTTATATATGTTGAAAAGGACACATTTCTGAGTAACTTCGTGAAAAATTTTTTTCCCTCAATCAGTTTCACCAACCATCACATTTCTGGCTAATTTCCCTGGACTGCAATGTTTATGAAACATATCTCGTTCCTTATGGGTTGCCTATTCACTCGATGGAAGGAACCACATCAACTACTAAACACCCTGTATATAGATATGACCCTTAATACTTCATCTGAATAATCTAACATGCGACAGAGCACCTGGTAAATTACCAATTTACTCGTACGTTAGTGTTACACGTACGTAAATATGTATTACAAACTATACCTACCTAAACATAGACAAAAGGTTCGCCTTTAAATAGATTGTTAATTTATCTGAACGATATGTTGTGTATTGGTTACAGGTGATAAAATGGCCGCAATATCGCGTCGAAAGTCGTCGTCAGAACCAGCTGCCGACGTAATGTTATGGTTTGTGGTGTTACCGCTGATAACTCTAACTGTAAGATAAAACGGTGATAGGATTGATTTAGTATTTAGAGGGGTTCCGAGGTTCGAATCTCGACCCAAACGACGATATATACCTAGCGTGCGTGTTGATCTCGTATTTATTCCGTATACCTATCTGTATAATTCGCGAGCAAACGTGCTAAGAGTGTGTTTTCTGAAAACACCGACCGGGTTCGCTCTCACGTGCTGTTTTCAAAATACCCTATGTACAGAATTAGAACAATTCGATAAATTTTTGTACAGATTACCCCCCTCATCTTCTTACAAATTTCCCTTCCCTCGAATTTTTTTACCTATTTGCGTATTTTGTACAAAAAAATGAAAAAAAATTGTTGTTGAAATGTACACCCACAGACGCGGAACAGGAACTCGAGTATTATAGGAAATTTAGTCTACGAGTAAACGTGGAATATTTTTACACTATATCGCGAAATAACCTCGAGTTTAATTAAACGAGATAATTAAAAACAGAAAAAAGAGTATACTTTGGAAGGATGAAAATTCGAAAATATGTTTTAAAAATGCCAACTTTTTATTATAAATGTAAATGAGCTTCATTAATAGTGGGAAAAAAATCATCAGAACATTAAAAAAGCTAGAGGCTAATTTTTGCCTGCCTGCGATTTTGAAATACGTTTTTTCTTTCTCTCGTTTTGAAGCGGAGCAAAAAAATAGTCAAAAATGGGGCGAATACGAGCAACCAGGGAAGAAAAATATTCGGAAGCTAATCAGTTGCCCGAGGATAGTATTTAAAAAGGTTGTTCGACGGTAGCATCGGTTTCTAAAAAAAATTGCAGATTTTTTTCCTTCCTTCAGCCATTTACCAGTGAAAAAGTTTTATTTTCAAAACAAATCGACGTTTGACAATTTCGCTGTAGCAATTAATGCTTTTGTTTGGGAGGTATAAGATGTCAGTCTCGGTTTAGGTGGGATTTTCTTCTCCGGTGCGAAGTAGTTTTAAAGGAGGTATCTTTTGGATGAAACGAGTGCGAATTTTTTCAGCTTTCTTTAAAACGTTCCAAGTAAATGAGATGCTTTGAAAAGTTTTAATTAACGAATCATTATGGGTTTTAATGAAAATTTACCAAGACTGCAATTAAAATTGTGAGACTATAATTTCCTATATTCGTTTTTTAGGTTTGTGTGCGATAAATAGGGCAAGGACAAAATACGTCATTATGAGAGTGAAATAAGAGTTTGTATATTTTTTTTTTAAATACTTATGCTCTCAAGATTCGAAATACAAAAATTAGAGAACAACTTTATTCGCAGATGGAAAAAAATTATTCAATTAAAAATTTGTTTTTATGCGATAGAATGTTTGGAATTTTTTTCTTACAGCCTATTTTCAAAAAATTTTTTGCAAAAAAAATTTTCCACAGAATTTCTTTTTTCAGAACCAAATTTTCTCGGAGGACAACAAAAAATGAATTGAGAGAAAACGTTAGAAGGAAATTTGCAACAAGAAAATTATTTTGAAAAATTTCATAAAATAAATTTTGAAATTGTATCAAAAAATTGAAGAAAAAAAACGTGAATACCAAAAAATGTATAAAAAATAATTTGAAAATTTTTGTACCTATTCAGAAAAAAAAAATCAAAAATTTCTAGATATCAAAAATTTTTTGAAAGTAAAAAAAAAACAAAAGTTGGTGATACTTCTCAAAAAAAAAAAAAATGAACATAATTCTTCTTAAAAATGTTGAAAAATATTTAAGGGTTGGAATAATTTCTCGTAGAGAAATATTCATGACATTGACATCATTATAATTTTCCCTGGAATGATTTCGAAAATCTGAACATTTTTTTTGTGCATAAAAAAAATCAAGAAAAATTAAAAAAATCATTCAAAAAATGCAACCAAAATATTTTTTCTGCAAAAAAAAACAATTGAATTTTAAAAATTCCATCATTTTTTAAATTAATAATTGGTAAAAAAACGTCCGCAGAGAAAAACATTGTCAACATTTAAAAAAATCAAAAATCGAAAATAAAAGTTTCTGTAAGTACAAAGAAATTCCTCAGAAAGGAATTTGCAAGAAAAAAAAGTGCTAAAAACGCAAACATATTTTAAAACCTTCATGAAGTGAATTTGAGAATTCTATCAAATTTTTTTCTTTAATTTGAGAAGAAAACGAAGAAAAAAATACTAAAAATTTTTGAAAAATACTTTTTGCAAAAGTTTTTTTATGAAGAGATTTGCTGAAAACCAATAATAATTTAAGAAAATTTTCAGGAAAAAATTCCAAAATTCTTCCAAAAACTTGAAAAAAAAAACACACGTCTTCTAAAAAAAATAAAAATAAAAAACAGAAATATTTCTTTAAAAATTTCTTGAGATGAAAATGAAAGTGATTCCTTCAAAATATGTTAAGAATCATATCAAAATGGGAAAAAAATCCATGAAAATTCAAAAATTATCTCATATTTTTGCGTGCAAAACAATCTCTTGAAAAGGAGAAGAAGAAAAAAAGTAGTCGAGTTATTGAAAAGATCTTAGAAATGAATTGAAAAACTATTGAAAATTTTAAAAATATTTACCTACATACCTACCTACTTAACTTATCTGTCTAAAAAATCGCTCGAAAAAAATTTCCTGAAAACAAAAAAATTGAAATTCTTTTGAAAAATGTTTGTAAAATAATTACTCATATTGTAAAATGAAAAACTCTCAGGAAAAAAATTTTACAAAAAAAAAAGATCATCCTAGGTGTTTTAAAAATTTTCTTGGTAGGTAATTTGAAATTAAAAAATTTTTTTTAAATATTTTTGTTTGAAAAAAAATTAGAATAAAATAAAATAAACGCATTTGAAAAACTTTTTAAAATGAATTTTCAAAAAATAGATAAGTACATATTTTAAAAATCTTCCTAATGAACCTAAATTCGAAAATCCTTGCAAAAATAGGAAAAAAATTCAAAATTTTTTTCAACTTTAAAAATATTTTTGCACGCAAAAAAGTCGTTGGTAGAGAATTTTATACGATTGATAATTTTTTCAAAAATAAATAAAACCTTTAAAATTATTTTGAAAAATTAAAAAAAAAAAAAATCCTCTCAAAAAATGTTTGAATTTTTTTTAATCTCTCAAGAAAAAATTGAAAAAAGAGATTGGTATTCTACGAAATTAACAAAATTTATTCCCTATTTTTCAAATACTTCTATCCAACTTTTTTGAAAAAAAAAATTGAAGAATGTTTCAATTTTTTTTAAATTGTTGACATAAAATAAGAGAGAAAGAAAATCCTGTAGAACAAAAAAAATAAAAATACCTACTTTCTCGCAAAAAATTTTCTTCATTTTTTTCATTTTTTTTTTTTTTGAGAAAAATTCAAAAATTTTTCAAAGAAATGTTGAAAAAAAATTTTTGGTCGAAAGGAAAATTCCCTAGAAAAAAAAATCAAGAAAAAAGTACTTTTACCTACCTATTCTAATTTTCCAAAAAATAAATTAAAAAATTCTGTCGATCGTCGATAGCTAGGTAATTTTTTTTTAATAAAAAAAAATATATTCAAAATTTTTTCAAAAAATAAGAAAAATATTATCCAGAAACTTTCTTCAATAAAACGCATTTATTGTGGAATATGTGAAAATTATACCTGCTTACTTTTTTTATATTCGCCAATCTCATACGCGAGAATGTTCCAATGCTGAAAAATTCATTAAAGATAAAGAAACCATAATTATATCCTTTTTTGCCTCTAAAAATATACGTTGCACTTTTTCAGGCCATCGATGTAAATATTTTGAATTCGTATAAATCACGCGAGTGTTGCGATAAGGCAGGTGTATCCATCCCTTTTTTCCATATCGTCTTTGTATTCGGAGCTAGAAATAACAAAAACATCTCGTTGTAGTAATTTAAACACCGAAAAAGAACGAGTAGATTTTTACCTGCGAAGAATTATATTTAGTGGTACCGGAAAGAGGATAATTTTAATAAGTAACCACACTTCGTGCCATGCTACCCCCTCAAAAAAACAGCCAGCTTTAATAATTACCCGCAGAAAAGCAACAGGAAACCGTATTGTGTATTCCCAGAAGGGCTCGAAGCCCAAAATATAACGTACGGCTTGAAACATAAATGCGGGGGGGGGGGGGGGGGGGGGTAGGAGGTGAAATTGAAATGAAATATTTCAACATACATACGCAGAAATTTTAACTAATTTTTAGTTGATAAAATTGTTTATTATTATTGTTTTCTCTCGCACTATCTCTTTGTAAATATATTTTTATTTCTACCTTGCCGCGATGCGATTGTAACTTTCAACAACAATGTAGTCGTGTATCATATGATATTTGGAATTACGACGTTAAAAACGTGTTTCTTTCTAGTTGTACCTACGCTTGATGCGAAAATGTTTTTTTTCTATTTTGTATATATTTTTTAAAACAAATCTCTTATGAATGTTTTTATGATTTAGTAAATTGTGTTTGGTTGTATTTAAATTTATTTCGAATCGTTTTCCCTCATTTATGAAATAAGGTATAATATTAATTTTATTTATATACTAAGTACAAAGTAACCAATTTTAAATTTTATTTTAATTATAGACGAAATGTATGTAAATGTTGTTTGTATATTTTTTTTTTCATGTTATTTTCATCTTATTTAAATCATCGGTTTTCAATGATATTAGATATATTATAAACTGATGTTTTGTTTATACATCATATTATATAAAAATATATTTAATTTTATTACGTGTTTTCTTTTCATCTCATATATTTTTCATTCAGTAGGTAGTTTTTTTTCAATAATTTTTTGAAAAATTATTCGTATAGAAATTCAACATTTTTTTTTGTTGCAAATTATGCAAAAAATCTTTCACAAACTGTCATGAAAGTTTCGATGTTCGATGATTTTTAGTTTTTTGAACATGGTCTGAAAGGTGGGAGCAAAAACTGGCTCCTCTTAGCTGCTCCTTGCTATTAATTATTATTCGATTAATGTAGTGTAAAATACTGGGTGGCCCAATTAAGTGGTCGATGATTTTTAAAATGAAAAAAACATAATTAAACAAAGTAAATTTCTGGCAGAACGAAGGGTCTTACGAAAAAGTGCTAAGAATCAAAATTTAAAAAGCGTAAAATTCTCTTTCTGCAATAAGTGATTATTTTTTTTTCTAAGAGGCTTATTAGTTTTCGTGATTTCTCAAATGAAGATTGTAGTGAAAAACAAAATTTTCACAAATATTCAGGTTACCTATAAAAAAATTAGGTATTCCACTTTTTTTAGTGAAATTCAATTTTTTTTTAATTTCATGTCAAAAATTATTTAATTTTCTTTTGGTGAAAAAAATTACTCGATTTTTCAGGTAAAAAAAATACTCAATTTTTTTGATCATTTTTTTTTTCAATTTTTTTCTTAAAAAAACATATTATGTAGGACCATAGGTATTCAATTATTTTGGTAAAAAAAAATTATTCAATTAGGTATTTTGGCAAAAAAAAATATTCTATTTTTTTGATAAAAAAATTATTTAGTTTTTTGATCAATTTTTTTGGTAAAAGAAAATAATTAGAATTTTTAATAAAAAAATTATTGGTTGAAAAATATTCAATTTTTTGGTTTAAAAAATATATCTAATTTTTTGGTTTAAAAAATATCCAATTTTTTGGCAAAGAACTCAATTTTTGATGAAAAAAAAGTATTCAATTATTTTGGTAAAAAAAAATATTTAGTTTTTTGATCAATTTTTTCCAATTTTTTCCGTAAATAAAATTATTCAATTTTTTTGTTTAAAAAAATATCCAATTTTTTGGTAAAAAAAAAAAGTTATTCAATGATTTTAGTAAAAAAATTATTTAACTTTTTTGATAAAGAAAAATTATTTAGTTTCTTGATCAATTTTTTCCTATTTTTCGATAAAGAAAATTATTCAATTTTTTGGTGAAAAAAATTAGGTATTTAATTAATTTTTTTGGAAAAAATTACCTATTTATTTTTTTGGAAAAAAATTTCAATTTTTTTGGTAAGTGAAAGAATTATTAATTTTTTTGATAAGTTCTTTTTTAATTTTTTGGTTAAAAAAACATTCAATATTTTGATTTTTTGGTAAAAAAAAAATATTCAATTATTTTGGTAAAAAAAATCGATGAAAAAAAAAATTTACCTATGTGATTTTTTTTTTTTTAATAAAAAAAAGTATTCATTTCTTTTGCTAAAAAATTTATTTTCTCCAAAAAATGAATAGTTTTAATCCCGAAAAATTAAAAAAAATTCCCTTCAAAAAAATTGAAGTGGTTTTTTATTCAAAAATAAAATAATGAAAGGCGAGGGCGAAAATTTTCAAATAAATTATCATTTCGAATTAAAATATAGGCGTTTTCTAAATAAATTTGAAAATGTATCTCCTTATTAGAATATTGTATGTAGTTGGCATTAGGCTACCATTGTCGTCACCTACCCCTGAAAAACATTAGCTTACCACTTTGAGGTAGATACATGTACCACCATTTGAGAAACACTGGTCTAAACACAAAATGACATGCTGAAAAGAAAAAAAAAATTGTAAAGCCATGAGATGAAATTTCAACCAGCTTCGTTAAATGGACTCGAGAGGTACAAAAATAATACGTTTTTTTTTCATAATAAACCCATTTAAAGTAATAAACTTGAAAATTATATAAAAAAGTTTGCTAGGTCAATCACCTACACTTATAATTCAACATTTGACGAATTTTTTTGCCCAGATATTTCACAAGGTTGAATTCTCCAAGTGGATTATGCCAATTTTCATAATAAAATTCCAAACTTCGTCACCTCTCAGATTTTAATAAACGAGCTTTCGGTGCGACGACCTCAGGCTTAAAAATCTACAGGTGATTTTAGTTAAATTCTATACTCCGGGGATTTCGAATTAATACTTTTACGTCGCTTTGGATGAGAAAACATGTTAGAATCATTTTTTATACTCGCTGAAAATTCCGTACGAACTACGTAGGTAAAAAATGAAAATTTCCAAGGTAAAAAAAAATACTACAAGGTAGCATATTAATTTGTAAACTTTTTTCGCTCTTCTGCTCATCCAAATAGTTGTCAGAATTCAGCTGTGAAATATGCATTTATTAAGCGAGCTCCTTTTATGAGGTTCGCGTTACGTAGCTCGAGTAAAAATTCATTTTTACAGCCTTATAGCGATGAAAATAAACGTTAATAAAATTGCATACGCATTTCGCCGTGAAAAACGAAGTACCTCTAATTAAACTGCTGGATGAGTATTCCTTATGGTACTGAAAACAAGAAACGCACCGTGCTAAGTTACGAACAATGTTGTAACTTGTCTCGTGATGCTGTGCTCGTGGTAATAAATTTTTTTACAAGATGATTTTCTTTTTTTTTGAAGATTAAATCTGTCTCGTTTGAAAACTCGAGTTGAGAATAATTCTGAGATATTTTATTTTCGTTTTTTATTTTTTATTTAATCAGTCTTCGAAAATTCAAATTTCGATTCGGAATTAGTAATTATACACGAGTATCTGAAATAAAGCCTCTTACAAGATGAAAATAAGTACATGGGCATCTCGATATGAAAATACGTACAAGAAACCAGATAAATGATACGCAAAGGAAAACGAAGGAAAATTAAAATTTTCGTAAAATGGTGTTTTTTTCTATCTTACACCTAATTACCTCGAGAATCCCTTTGGGCGCGTTCTTTATGAACTTCATGAATATAAATTTCATCTTTTGTTTGTTATTTTTAGCATTATACTCGGTTATTTTCTGTTTGATTTGTTTTTTTTCCCCACTCTTATTAGATTTCGCACAAAAAGAAAACTTTTGATTATTTTGTTTCGGGGAGAACGACGTCGTGACGATTAATTCTGCAATGCTGTTTCAACTCGATAAACTTATCAACGAGTTGCTCTCTTGAAAGCTTTCTCGCTGAGACAAAGTAAAAACAGAGGGTTTCGCTCGAACGAATCGTGTAATGGGGAGAACGAGCTTTTGTAGAATTACTTACCTATCAACTCGTGTATAGGCTTATAGAGGGCACGTTTCTTCGATACATGATTGAAGTACTTAGAAAAGATTTCGTCGATAAGTGGGCAACGAGATAAAAATTGTGTAAAAATGTAATTTCGTAATAATCTGCTTAACATCTTGGTACTTATAGAGTTTTGTCGAGTCTACCAAGTATAAATACGAGTTAGGTATTTGGCAGGTCAATGCTCATGTTTTGGCCACGTTTTCCATCTGTTCTGTATTTAATAAAATTTGTAATCACCGAAAATCCTCCGAAGCTCATTATATAACTGTCATCGTGTTAATTTTTCAAACTTAATGTAGTTTGTTCGTTTTATTCTTTTATTTCTCCTCTCCCTTCTCTTCCGATTTTATCTTCTCGCAGGGTTAAATAATTAATGAATACGTATTCATTAATTTACCATGGTATTTTGAAGCATCAATTTATTTCGATTAAATTAAATTTACTGACAAGATTAATTTTTTCGAATTAATTTACCGTGCTCGTATCACTTTTGTGGTATACAACGATATGTTTTGTTATTTCGTTGTCTTTTTCAATTATCGCTTTTTCAACTTTTCAAATTTCATTTTTGTATATTTTTTTTCTCGTCAGCGTCACGTTTGCTCCCACGTACTCGTACGTCGGGTTGTGAAAGCGATTTGTAATTTATTTTTGTGTCACGAATCGAAATTATGTTTCAGTCGAGGTACACCCGTATAAAAAAAACTAATGGTTACCATAAAAAAAAAAAAACAATGGTTTTTTCGCCACCATTAGTAGTGGTAATTGCAAATGTCACCACTACTATTACCAGTACCATTAAGTGATTTTCAAAAAACTACCCCATGTAATAAACATGTTTTTTTGCATTAAAAAGGGTGTAAAATGTTAGGATTCTTGTTTAAATGCTCTCCTTAATACAAAATAAAAGCAACCAAACCCCCCAAAAAAAATTCGGCTGAAAAAATTTTGCGCCATCTGTAGGATTCGAATCCATGTCCTCATACACCATCACACTTTCATTCCATCACTCTAACCACTACACCACCCTGACTGTTGATTTCAGTGGTATTATAAGTCTATTTATGCACTTTTTGCTACTCTGAACTTGGTTAAATTTTGTAATATTAAAGTATAATTATTTTTGTAGTAATAATTTAAACTAGTATTTTTCAAAATGTATACTTTCTACTGATTTACTTTTCGATGACGGTTTTCGGAGCCTCTGAATTTGATTATCGAACTTAATTTTACCTCCGACCCCAAATTGGGCCTATAGAAGGGGGAGTCAATTTTGAAAATTTCTAAATTCACAATATTGGTATCGAAATGTAGGTTTTTGAGGTCGCTGAATTCGATTTTCGAACTTAAATTTATCTCCGACCCCAAATTGGGCTTCTAGAAGGAGGGTCAATTTTGAAAATTTCAAAATTCACAACATTGGTATCGAAATGTAGGTTTTTGAGGTCGCTGAATTAGATTTTCGAACTTGAATTCATCTCCGACCCCAAATTGGGCTTCTAGAAGGAAGGTCAGTTTTGAAAATTTCAAAATTTACAACATTGGTATCAAAATGTAGATTTTCGAGGTCGCAGAATTCCATTATATGGAACTTAAATTTACCCCCAACCCCGAAATGAGTCTCTATGAGGGTGGTCACTTTTGAAAATTTCAAAATTCACAACGTGAATATCAAAATGTAGGTTTTTGAGGCCGCTGAATTCGATTTTTGAAGTTATTAAATTTACCTACCACCACAAATTCGGCCTCTTGGAGGGGTCAATTTTTAAATTTTCAAAATTTACAACATTGATATCAAAATGGAGGTCGTTGAATTCGATTTTAAAATTTGAATTTTTCAACGACAAAAAGAGTTGAATAGAAATATAAACAAAAATTCGATGTAATTAATCCATAACTACTAGTTCCTGAATGGAGGTACTACTAATTTTTTTGAGTGAGGGTTATCTGCGAGTATCAAAAGATGCTAGTTACTATTAGTTACTAATAGTTACTATTAATCACCAATAGTAACCATGTGATTGTAAGTGTAACCATAAAATATTTTGATGGTTACTATTCATCTTCGATTGTAACCATAAGATTACTTATGGTTACTATTCATCTTCAATTGTAACCATTAAAATACTTATGGTTACCATTCATCTTCAATTGTAACCATGAAATTACTTATGGTTACCATTCATCTTCAATTGTAACCATGAAACTACTTATGGTTACTATTAATCACCATTAAAATTGTAATGTTTACTATTGGTTACCAATGGTATTTTATGGTAACCATTAGTTTTTTTTTATACGGGCAGGCGTAGAATTAAAAAATATCGGGATGTGTTGATCGCAGATTGTATCAACCTGGTAATTGGTATGTGTTGAGGTGATAACATGAACCATAAAATTGTGAGTTTGCAAATAAAATTGCAGTTTTGAATTTTTCGGGAAATTCTTACAACAAAAAACATACCTAAATTAAGTATTTTATTCTTCAAAAATAAATTGGAAGATTTTTTTATTCAAAAATTTGAGAAATGTTTTTATTTCAGAAAAACTGAGAAATTTAAAAGTTTTTTTCTTTAAAACGTTTGGGAATAAATTAATTACGAGTAAGTATTATTTTTTCGAATGGGAATCTTCCTACATAAAAAAATACGTTTTCTCAAGAATTTTTTTTTCCTTCAAATTTTGAAAATAATTTTACTGAAAAAGTCAAAGAAGTTTTTCTGCCGGTACGAGCTAGAACGGAGATTCCGGTTGGTAAAAAATCTATGTAAATAGCCATTTTTTTTTTTTGAAAAAAAAAGTCTCCTCTTCTGTTTAGAATGAATATGAAATCTTTCATTCTTGGAGAAAATTTCTCGGTTAATCTCAATCTCAAAAAAATCTTAAATAATTTTTCGAAAGAAAAAATCTCTTCTTTTTTAGCATGAAATCTCTCATTTTCAAAAAAGAAAATAATTCTAGTTTCTTCGAGAGTAAAATCTGAATGAGATCAATTTTTTGGGGAAAAAATATTTTTTCAAATTTTTGAAGGAAAAAAATCTCCTATTTTTTTATAAAAAAAATTCACATTTATTTTTTTTCAATTTTCTTGGGATAAAAAACTTGTTTTAATTTTTTGGATCCACCATTTAAAAAATCCTCAGTTTTTATGACGCAAAAAAGAGCAAAATCTATTTTTTTTTAAATTGATCTTTTGTAGGTAGTTACTTACCGAAAAATAATAAATAAGCTTCGGAATGTCTGACAAAATGTCTAAGTCTTTCAATTTTGAAGAAAAGTTGAAACCTTTTTTTTAGATTTTTATTTAAAAATAAATCCACACATTGTTCTTCTGAAATAGGTAGATAGTAATTTGAAAATTATTCTTAAATTTTTAAAGAAAAATTCTTCAATCTTTATACCTAGGTATTACAAAAAAAAATCTTTTATTTTTTGAAGAAAGCCCTCTTTTTATGTAGAAAGAAAGCTCTCATTTTTTTAGAATAAACTTTCAGTATTCCCAAATATTTTTAAGAAAAAAAATCTTTCAACTTTTGAGAAAAATACAACTATTATTTTTTGAAGTGGAAAATTTCTCAGTTTTTCTAAAATAATATTTTCTACATTTTTGGATAAATTTTTTTTCAATTGTTGTGGAGAAAGAAAATGCTGAGAAAAAAATTCTCTTGAAAAAAAAATTACATTTTTTTGGTGGAAAAATCTCTATTTTTGTTTAGCATGAAAAAAAATGTTAGTTTTTTTGAGAAAATTGACAATTTTGATTATTGTCAAATATTTTGGGACAAAAAATCTGTTTTTCTGTTTGGAATGAAATCTCTCACTTTTGGGGGATATTTTTTCAATAAATCAATTTCTCAAGAAAAAAATAGGTACTTCTACTCATATTTATCCAATTTTTTATAGAAAAAAATGCAGTGAAAAAAATCTAATATTTTTTTTGTTTAGAATAAAATTTTTTATTTTAAAGAAAAAATTCTCATTTTTTTTTGAGAAAAAAATCTTACCTACTAAATCTCAATTTTTTCTGGAAAAAATATTTTCCAGATTTTTGGATTAAAAAACTCTGGAAAAAAAAAAAGGTTTGGATGATATAAAAAAACAGAAAATTTTTAATAAATTCGATTTTTTAGACATTATGTCAGACATTTTGAAACTTGAAAATTTTTTTAGAAAGTTGACTTTCTGACATTTTTTAGATTTTTAAATTTTCATGGAAATTAATATTCGTGACTTTCAGACATTTTGTTACAGAGTAAAAGCATATACTATGTTTCATACTTTCAAACGTAGTGTGGAAATAGAGCCAACCAAGGGGGGTGCAGGGAAGCCCCCCCTGGCGAGGCGCGAAGCGCCGAGTTTTTTTTTTATTTTTTTGTTTGTTTGAAAAAAAAATCTCTCAATTTTCTTGGAATAAAAAATACCTTGATTTTTTAGAGCCATCTTTTAAAAAATTGTCATGTCTCATTGTTGAGAAAGGGTTTTAATTTGATGAACTGAATGGATTTTTCTTTTCCGTCCAATGTCTAAAGTAAGTACCTACCTAATATTTATTAAATTACCTGCATTAATTTATAAACGTTTGTTTCCATATAGTGAGTCAAACGGAATATCGATAAATTGGATCAATTTTTATTTATTATTTATTTATATATGTTTTAAAAAGCCTAAAAAATATCGAACACTCAGCCAAAAAAAGATCTGAAATTACCAAAAATGAAGGAATTGACAAAACACTAATAAACTGGAACAATTTTCAATTTGGGGTTTTGACATCGAGAAATGCACATTTTTCTGTTTCAAAAAAATAGAATTTTTTCTTTACAAAAAAAAAAAAAAAAGGTGCTTTGTTCTTTTCTTATAAATTTTTAATACTTACTTACATTTTTTTTATTTTGTAAAATTGAGGAAATTTCGTACACCTTTGTGATCAGAAAAAATTGAAAGATTTTTTTACTTCACAATAAAAATAGTCTTTTTTTGTCCAAAAATGGGTATTTTTTTCAATTTTTACTCCGAAAAACTGAGAAATTATATTTCATATTGATTTACTTCAAAGGAATTAAAAAAAAGGCTCTTCAATAAATTGAGACATATTCCTTCCTTAAAAATAAAAAATACAACTTTTCCCTCAAAAAAAAAAAAAAAAAAAAAAATAGAAAATTTTTCATCCCAATATTTTTTTATTCAAGGAAATTGAAAAAAAAATCTTGAAAAAAAAATTTAAAGAATAAATTAATAAAAATTTCAAAGAAATTTTTTTATAATCTCAAAATAGTTAAGAAGTAAGTATTTTACTGCAAAGAAATAGAGACAAAAATTGTATTTTTTTCTTAAAATTTTATATCTATCCAAAACAATTGAAAAATATGTTTTTCTACAAAATAGAGAGATTGTACTCAGAAAAAATATTGATTGATTGATTTTTATTTTCAAACATTTGAGGTATTTTTTTCACTCCGAAAATACTCAGAATTTTTCCTCCAAAAGATCTTCAAAAAAAAAAAAATGAATTTAAAACTCCTTACTCTGAAAAAATCGAATTTCTTTTTTTCAAATTGATATGGCTTCACCCAAAAAAAAATTAGGAATATTTTTACTCAAAAAAATAAAATTGTTCCTAAATTATAAAACCCCATTAGGTTTATACAATGGTCTTTAGACGAGTTAGGCCTAGGTAATGACGTAGGTATTCAATTTTCAACAAAGCAGCAGCTTCACTCTGTAACAGACCGGTCGGAATAAGAATATATGAACGTATTCGGCCACGGTCCGTGTGGCTTGCTATCGAAAATACCGCAATTTAATGGTCTACACAGTTAGCTTTAGTCCAGCTTACTACTCCCTTGGGACTGTAGATTGGCACCATTCCACGGAACCCATGTTTTTTGAAATTTCCAACACAGTATCTAAATCTTGCGTATTTTGTCTTCCATTTTTTTTTTTTTTTTTTTTTAGCTCTTCTTAACTGTGCTGTTTTTTTTGCTTGCTTTCGCGAGCCGGCGAATTATCTCGAATACACATTGCTCGCATGTTCTTGTTTATTTCCACTTTTCTTTTTTTCTTACTTCATGCGAACGATTCGCAAATTTATAGTCATATCTGGCTGCGAATCCAAAATATCCACCTGGAATTTGTGATATGGTCGGATGAAGGAGAAGCAGTTTTATGGCTTGTTATAAATTTTTGAAAAGCTGCATCGTCGAAAATGTTCTACTTGCTCGTATGTACATTGATACCCGTAAAAAAAGCTTTTAGACATTCCGAATGTGTTATAGTACCTATATAAAATTATTATTTTTATATTTACGCAAGACACTGTTTAAATACCAGAATTCTTTTATAGCACTTGTAAAAATTGAACGTCGACGGCGCAAGGCGGTGAAAAAAAAAGGCTGGAAACCATGCATGTTCTACATTTTACCAAACATGCTTAAATTTTATCTCCTCAGGGGGAATAGGCTCATATAGGTACGTGCAATCGCGAATCTGCTGTCGATGTAACGAGCGAGCTGATAAATGGCTATTAGCACATTTATTTTTTATGTTCGTCAATTTGAATTTTTTTATTTATTTATTTTTTTTTAATACAGAGCTTATCTATTAACAAACGTGCATATTTAATTTGCATTTGTAATTTTCTATTAGAATAATTTTTCTCAATTTTATTTAACATGCTTAAGTATAAAATGTTTTGAATTTCATCCAATTTTTTTATTTATAGATAGGTACCTACATAAATATTATTGCATTCAAAGCATACTTTCAAAAAAATTTGTTCAAAAAGTAGGTAAGTACATAATTCTTGAAATTTTGTTTGAATACAATGTTCTTAAAACTACCTACTATAAAAACAAGTAAGTATTTAAATTACAAACTAGGTAGATATTTATTATTACAAAATAAAATTCTTTAAATTCTCTTCAAAAACAGAAGTTTCCTGAAGTTTTGTTTGAAAATGAGGATTTTTATATTATAGACCTATCCCAAATTTATGATAACTTTATCCCAAAATTACAAATAGCTCCATCATAAATTCTGGAATACTAGCATGCTAAAAATATTCCAAATTTATGAATAATTTGTATAATAAATTCTATAATAATAATATCCTAAAATTACAACTGCCTTATTGTAAATTCTGAGATAACATTGTCCCAAATTCACAATAAATTTACCTCAAAACTGTGATAAACTTATACCAAATTAATCTTATTTCAAAATCTGGGGTCATCCTAAAATTACAAAAATAGCCCATCATAAATTCTGGAATAGAGCCTCATCCTAAATTACAATAACTTGATTCTAAATTCTTGAATAATTTGTACCATAAATTCTGGAATAATAGGTAATATCCTAAAATTATAAGGAACGTGTTGTAAATTCTGGGATAGCACTATCCTAAGTTCACAATAAATTTTCCACAAATTCTATGATAATCTCATCCAAAATTGGCAATACAACCTTATTCCAAAATCGATGATAATATCTAACTGCTTTCTAAAATTTGGAACTACTTTATCCCAAAACTAGGATAAGTTTATCATAAATTCTGGGATAACCTTATTCCATATACCAGAATACTTTATCCCAAAATCATGATAGCCTCATGATAAATTTTAGGATAAAATAAATCCCAAATTTACGATAACCTTATTTAAATTCTGCGATATTCTTATCCCAAATTTAAAACAAACTTATCTTAAATTCTGGGATCACATTATCTTACATTTGTAACAACATTATTTCTAATTTACTAAGTATACCCAACAAGCCTTATCTTAAAATTAGGATAATAAATTCTTTGATAATTTTACCTATCTTAAATTTACAATACTTAACCTTATCTTACATTAATACTAACTTTATTCAAAATTCGAATATATTAAAGGATCAAGAAAAGAATAAAATAAATATTTTCAATTTTGTCTGAAAAATGAATTTTTGTATTTTTTTTTACTTTCTTCAGAAATAAAAATTCCCTAATTTTAAATTTTATTTAGAAATAGGGTTGAGGTATCCATTCTTAAGTCATGTTCAAAATAAAAATTTCTTCAAAAATGAAGACAAAAACAAAGGTTTTTTCTGAAGAATCGATTTTTAATTTTTGTTTGTTAACAACAATTTTCAAATTTGGTTTTTTAAAAATTTATACGTAGGTATTTGGTTAAAGAAGAAAGATTTTTGAATTTTTTTTGATTTTTAATCCATTCCAAAATAGAAATTTTCAAGTTTTGCGATTCACTTGAAGAGAAATTATCAAGTTTTGGTGAAAACATTTTTAATTTTTTTTTCAAAAAGTTATTTTTTGCTTTATTTAAAAGCAAATTCATCAATAATTTTGTTTGAAAATAAGAATTTTTAAGCTTTGTTCAAACACAGAAATTAAAAAAGACATTAAAATAATTTTCGGAATTTTGTTCAAATCCTAATTTTCTGAAATTCGAAAAAAAAATTTGAAAACAAAAATTTTCAAATTCTGTTTTAGAGTAAAAATTTTCAAATTTTGTTTAAAAACCAAAAATTTCAAATTTTGTTTTAAATAAAAATATATACCTAAATGAAAATATCTTATTTGAAAATCAATTTTTAACATCTCGTTTAAAGACAAAATTTTTAAAATTCAGAAGCTTGTTCATTTTTTTTTCAATTTTTAAGATTATTTTTTTTTAATTTTGTATAAAATGTTTTTATTTGGTTTAAAATCAGTTTTATGATTTTTTCAGAACCAAGTTTTCCAATATTTGTTATCGTGGGTAGATAATATTTTATGCATAAATTTTACCTTGAGATTATGAGGTAGGTATACTTTCTTCTACTTACGAGTAATTAAAATTTATGAATTTACTCTTCTTCAAAAAATGTCCAGTATAGTAATGGACCCAGGGACCATTCATTCTATTTCTTTTTTTTTCATTTTTGTTTTCTATTTCAGGAGAAAAAATAAAGTTTTTATTCTATATATCAATTTTTTCGACAATTCATTTTTTCCGAGCTGCGGAATTTATTTGCTGGTATTTCTTTTATATTTGCTTCTTTATTTCTCAAAATTCCTATATCCTATTTCGCAAAAAAAAATAAAAAAAAAAAGAACAGAAGAAGAAGAAGAAGAAGAAACGAGAATGAAAAAAGGAAAAATCTCTCTACACGTTTACGAACCGATGAAAATACAAGCGTGAAAAATATATCCATTGTCTTATGATATTGTTTTAAAACAAACGAAACGAAGTGTTATTTTTGTGACAAAAATGAAAACTAAAATTGAGATTTTTATTAGGCGAATTTATCATTGATAAAGGTTTTCTGTGTATGTGAAACTTTCAATCATTTCGGAACCGTACATAATCTCAGCTCGTTTCAGTTTAAATCGAAAAATACACTTTGGAAATATAGTCCCTATCATCGGAAGTAAGTAGATTTTTTCCTTATGCAATTTCTTAGAATATAGGTAATTTTTAACGGAGGAAATAAAATTCCATACAGATTTATAGATTGGACATATTAACGCTGTATGTGTTTCAATAATACAAATAATAAGGAAGTTATTTTCAAAAAATAAATCATCGAGTTAGATAGATACCTATCTGCCTAATTCGTGAACAAAAAAAAAACTCGTACGTAACTATCTACAATAATTTAAAACCCAGACAAAGAAATGATACTCCCTCTAGGAAAAGTTAAGAGTTTATACTGCGCCAGGAGCAGATCAAAACATACCAAAACCATTGGCCAGCCCATCAAGGACATTTTTTTTCAAAACGACCCTAACATTTATAAAATTTAACGAGAATTTTTCAAATAGTAGAATTATTTAGCTGTCGAAAAAAAGAATCGAACCGGGAGACAGTATTGAATGACCTGCTGTTTCAAAAATAGCCCATAAAAATCGCCCAATAGAATGTATTTTTCAATGGAATCTCAGCCATAAAAATCAAATTCGTTCGATTTGTTTTGTTCGACTTTCGCGTTATTAAAGCTCGGTGCGAATAAAAGCGAAAAGCATGTGAATGACTTTATTTCATCATCTTTCAAAGCGAAAGCGAAAGAAAGGCTTGGAATGAAATTTAATTAACTCTTTGCGATATTTAAACTTTTACATAAGACTGTGGAGACTGGGCTGAAAACTAGCACGATCAATGTAATAAGCAGTCCTCCTGCAGCCTACATTTTATCTTTGATGTCTTTATAGAATATTTAAATACAAAGCGAGTATAAGGGTGAAGTGTGTAGCGAAGATTGTTGGGGAAAATTTCACTATTTTAGTAAGTAAGTATACCTAAGAATTTTGGATTTTGATAGGTAATGTATAGTATACAACCTATAGATTCAATACAATGGGGGGGGGGGGGAGGAAATACCAAAAAAAAAACAAAGGAGAAGGAGAAGGAAAGAATGAACCTAGATTTTCACAGTAACGTAAATTTTATGCATGACCGCAATGACGATGCGTTATTACGGGCAATAAGAAAAGATGATACAAAAACCCGGACATAAATGGATGAGGAAATTTTGTGAGTAGGTACACCTACGTTTTTTCTTCACTCTCAAATTCATATTTACTTCCGTACACACAACACAACACAACATCAAAAATCTCATACAGTTATCTTCAAAAGTTTTGAATAATAAACAGCTTACAGTGGGACGAGTATAGAGAAAATATACTTACTGTGTGAAAGTGAAGTAGCCCACAAACCAAATGAGAATCGAGAATTCGCCAAGAATTTCTAATGAGCTTATAAGTTCTGTAACCTGATACACGAAGCGAATGTTTATTATTCGTAGGTAAGCTTGAATTTTGCATAGGTTTGTGGTACTTTCATTAGACACGATTGCTTTTTTTTCTCATATTTTCAGAGAATGAATGTGGTGAAATCGCTTTCTGATAATGATAACAAATGCTCAAGAATATTGGGGCATTTTACCACCTTTGTGGAACTACAGGTTCCCATTATCTACAAGCCGCCAACTAATTGTAGAGTAGGTTTTAAAAAACCCAAATTTTTAGGAGAATTTTATAAAATTTTAAATTTGAGATTTTTTTTTAAATTTTGAAAAATTGAATTATATGAGAAAATTTTTAATTTTTAAAAAATTAAGGTTTTGAGAAAAAATTTGATTTTGACAAAAATTTTAAAAATTTTGAGTACATGAAAAAATTTGAAGAATTGAAAAAGTTGAGTTTCAAGAAAAATTTCTAGAAATTGGATTTTGAAAATTCTCAGTTTGAGAAATAATTGAAAATGAAAAAAATTTGTATTGAAAAAATGTTGACAAACTAAAGAAATTGAGTTATGAGAAAACTTTAAAATTTAAAAAAATCAATGTTTTGAGAAAAAATTGATTTTAACAACATTTTGAAAAAATTGATTTTGACAAAATTTTGAAAATTTTGAGTTAAAGAATAAATTTTAAAAACTGAAAAATTGAGTCTTGAAAAAAAAATTAATTTTGAAATAAATTTTGAAAATATAGGTACATATTTTGAAATTTTTTTTAAAAATTGTAAAAAATTGAAGAAATTTTTAATAATAATTTTAAAAAATTGAAAAAATTCAAAAATTCAAAAAAATTCTGAAAATTTTGAAAAATTTTGAAGAATGAAGACATTTTGAAAAATTGATTGGAAAAAAAATTGAAAAAATTGAGTCATGAGAGAATTTCAAAAATTTTATGAAATCAAAATTTGGAGAAAAATAATTCATTTTGAGAAAATTTTTAAAATTTCGAGTTTGAGAAAAAAATTGAAAAATTGAAAAATTGAGTTCCAAGTGATAAGACAAAATTATAATAATGAAAAAAATGTTGAAAATTTTTATTTTGAAAGTTTTTAAAAAAAATTGTAAAAAATTTAGATAATTTTGAAAAATTAAAGTAGGTAGGTAATTTTGAAAAATTGAAGTAATTTTGAAAAGTTAAAGAAATTTTAATACTTCATTTAAAAAATTTTAATAATTGAAAAATTGAAAATTTTTTGAAAAATCAAATTATGGGAAAATTTTTAAAATTCAAAAAATCAATTTTATGTGAAAAAATAAAAGTTTTACAATTTCAAATTTGAGAAAAAATCAGAAAATTTGAAAAATTTGATTTTTTAAAAATTGATCAACATTACAGTTTTGAGAAAAAAAATCAGGTTTTGTCAAAAATTTTAAAAATTACAATTGGGAGGGGAAAAAAATTTGAAAAAATTGTAAAAAATTGAGAAATTAAAGAAATTTTTTAAAATACTTATAAATTTTTTCTAAAATTTTTTAATTTATAAAAAGTAATTTAAAAAAATTTATATTTTAAAAAAAATCGAAATTTAAAAAAAATAGGTAACCTATTGAAATTTAAAAAAAAAATTGAAAAAATTCTGAAAATTTGAAGAAATTTTGAAAAATCGAAAAAGAAATTTTAGTTGAGAATTGAAATTGGGGCAAGCCCATTGCCTCTTCTTTGTACGGACTGCAACAGTGATTCAAAACGATAAAATTCCTTGAAGTGTACATTTGCTTTGAGGACTCATAAATATTATAAATGTAATTACATCTCCCACATCTCATAATTCCTCATTGAAGCCAGCCTGATAACTTCCTGGTGATATGTATGTTATGAGGCAGAGCCGTGATATAATATGAAAGAAAGGATAATAATCGTTGATGAATGTTGATGCCAAGGTGACTCTTCAAAAATATAAGTCAATTTTATAGAATCATATTGCTCGAGCTGGCACTGATTGCGTCAATTTAAAAAAAAAGGTTTTACAGATGATAATGATAACTTATATAAGCGTTTCCTTGAAAACATATGTAGGTAGGTACCCGCCGCAAAAGAACTAGATATCATTGAAAGCTTGATAAATTATAATTTGCATATTGATGAGTCGTAATTTGCACATTACTACAATCATAAGTACTGGTTTGATAAAAATATTAGCTTCTAGGCGACTCGACTTGCATTAAAGAAAGTTTAAAACCTCCTTGGAAACTTCGCCAGTGACGATATCTTATCCAGACCCTCTTAATTATGAAAAAGGTGTCTGGGAAATTGGAATCCAAAGTTATTTGTGATTGTATTCAATAACTGAAATGACTCGACCTTGGTTGAAAATTCTGATATAAGGAATGCAACTTTATATCATCGATGAAGCAATACAAACTGCGATTAATTTAATAAGACATCAGTATAACATGTAGTTAGTCTATGTTATTAAAAATAAAGTCTCGAGGAGAGGAATATCAAGTGAGGGTTTGATATTGATAACCTACTTCGTTCATTTAATATTCTGGAAATAGCTGATAAAAATTGAAACACTAATTGTCGGCGACAATTTTATTTGCTGAATGTGATTTTAGATCTACATAGGTATTATATTAATGAGTAATGAATACCTACCTACAATTAATCAAGTTATTTGATTCATAAACAATTTTTTCCTTCTTAAAAAATTGCTACATAGTTAATTTGCAACACCTTATTTTGGAAAAGTAGGGTGGAGTGTGGTCAAAAATTTGGGTGCTGAATTTTTATGTGTATAAGGGGTGACATTTAGGATCAATTTGACCAAATTTTGGTCAAAGGTGATTTTCATCATCTCATCAGGATAATTGTGGTCTCTGGTCTCTCATAATTTCATCTTTCTACTCATATGTGTGAAATTTGCCCTTATGAAATAATAAAACTGACTACTTATTTGCAATGTTTCTTGATTATTACTTTGTAAGGTAAGTACTAAGTTGGGATAACAGGGCCACCGGAGTATCTGGGCCATTCTCTTCCTAATCCCCTCAAAAATCATCTTGATGTAAATGGTTGGTTGCATGGTAACACTGACATCATAAACCCACCATAACAATTACCATTCGGTTCCTAGCTCCCCCTGAGGAAGCCTCAGTAATTTGAGTAATATGACATGGCCCAGTACCCCAAAACTCAGATTTGAGTGGGGGTAAGTGCATTACACCATCTTAAATCTTCCTTAATAGAAAAAAAATTTGGTGACCCAGTTACCCCATTTTTCTGGGTAACTGGGCCATCATTTTCTTTGTAGAGTGAGGTGTTCCTCAGCTCAGGTATGTGATTCACCCTCAAAATCAAAAAAGTGAGCGTACCTCTATGACACTCCTCTACATGTCCCATTTGATTTAAGGTTATTCTTCACTACTGAGGCATTTTTGAATGAAGATTTTTAAGAGTTGTAAAAACGTGGCCCAGTTACCCCAACTGACCTTATATCCTTTTGGACTTAAGTAGACCAAGGTGAGTTTAGATTGATGATGTAAGCACAAATGTCAAGAATCCATAGAATGATTAAAACCATTCGTTGAAACTCGGAATAAAACCAAGATCATTCTAAAAGTAGGCCTAAGTTGATTCATCGAATATTTACTTAGATTATAATCAGACAATTGATGAAATTGTAAATGCAGAATCTATACTAATACATACGAGTATGCGGTATAATTATACGTAAATTAGTCGACATCAAACGTGTGACAATTTCTTAGTGAAAATGAGCTCTGAAAAGATTCGTCGCAGAATGTATGACATTGCAAAATCGTAGAAATGTTGCCAAACTGAGCGGATAAACATTCAGTGCCAACACATTGATTGGTCTTTGTGTTTGACATAACAATGTGTAGATATCTTTGCGAATGCTTTTCAACCAATACCAAGGTGTGGAGTACACAGCTAAAGACAATTCTTCTGCCTGCATGAAAAAGTACGTTGTTATATGCGTAAGATCATCTAGTGGCGTGGCTTTATGAAGTTGGTTGCAGCCAAGTTCACTTGTAGTCTACGGACCAGAGGCCAAAAAGTGTTCATCCATACTTTTACCTAAAAACTGGGAGAGGGAGGGGTCCAATTGAAGTTTTTATGATAACAAAAATTATTTCTTAGACTTCAAGCTACAACTTTTGTTTGAAATTTTTTTCAATTGGACCCCTCCCTCTCCCGGTTTCTAGATAATATAAGTATCCAAAGTCATATTATGCAAAATTGGAGGGGAGGGAGAGGCCTAACTGAAATTTTTATGATAACCAAAATCATTTCTTAAGCCTAAAGCTACAACTTTTGTTTGAAAATGTTTTCGATTGGACCCCTCCCTCTCACGGTTTCTAGATAAAATAAGTATCTAAAGTCGTATTATGCAAAATTGGAGGGGAGGGAGGGATCCAATTGAAAAAATTTTCGAACAAAAGTTGTAGCTTGAAGTCGATGAAATAATTTTTGTTATCATAAAAATTTCAATTGGACCTCTCCCTCCCCTCCAATTTTAAATTTTCCATGTTCGAAAGTGTGAAAAGGGGGATAGGGTCCACCAAAGGGGGAGGGCAAAAAAACTGACATGATTATTAGATTCAGCGAAAAATTTTAACCCATTTTGATAGGTTACACGGCTATTTTCATAGCCGGCGGATCATTATTTTCTCAAGTGGTGCTCACATTGTGGTGGAGAGAGGGTGTGAAAATGTTGTAAATTTTTTCACCAAAAAAAAAGACTTCATAATATTCAATTTTGTTGAAAAAATTGTCCAAAATTTTTTTTCTCATTATTCGGGTCCATTCTGAGAGGTTATGACGAAAAAATTCATGATTTTTCAATTATTCCTATTTTTGAAAAAAGTTCATTTTGCAATGGGCAATTTTACATTTTCCCAAAATTCAGCTTTATTGGAAAAATTGCCAAAAAAATAAAGAGGTTATTAGATAAAGTTCTGAATTTTTCAATTATTCGCATTTTTGGAAAAAATTCATTTTTGCCATGTAAAAAGATCCGGGTTTTTCACGCAGCTTTTTACGTAGGAAATTTTATTTTCTTTGAAAAAATTGCTTAAATAAAATTTGTTCTCATTATTCGGGTCAATTCTGAGAGGTAATGACGAAAAAATTCATGATTTTTCAGTTAGGTATTTTATTTTTGAAAAAAGTTCATTTTGCAATAAACAATTTCAAATTTTTCCAAAATTCAATTTAATCGGAAAAATTGCCAAAAAAAATTTTTCTTATCATTCGGGTTCACTCTGAGAGGTTATGACGAAAAAATTTTGAATTTTTTAATTATTCGCATTTTTGGAAAAAAATCATTTTTGCCATGTAAAAAGAACCGGTTCTTTCGTGGAGTTTTTTTCATGGGAAATTTCACATAATATACACTATAAAGTAGAACCTCGATTATTTGATGCCCAAAAATTGGTTAATTTTTTATTACCCAATTTCTCTTCAATTTTGCTCATTTTCTAGAAAAATTTGAGAGATCATTTTTTTTATTTCCGAAAAAATAATATTGAAAAAATGTGGGAAAATTATCTATTTAAAAAAAAAAATTAGGAACATGAAAAATTTTATTCCAAACAATTAGAATTTTTTAATCCTAAGAAATTGGAAAATCTTATTTCATTCTAAAAATTAAAAAAAAAATTTAAAAAGGTCCCAGTTCAAAAAAATTGTAATTTTTTTTTTATTGAGTAAAATGTTTTACACATTGAATTTAAATTTTTTGCGCATTTCGGGATTTCTCAGGTGGTGCTCTGCACCATGTGAGAAATCTTATGTGGTGCTCGAGCACGAGAGCACCTGGGCTAACGCCGGCTATGGCTATTTTGGATGAAAAATGTGTGGATTCATATGATTCAATATTTGAGGAAATGCAACTTTTGCGCAACTTTGCTAAGTAATTTTGAAGGAGGGTGGTAAATTTGTCTCCTCCCTTGTGCCGAGTTGAAAGTTGCAAATTGGCATTTTCGCAAATGCTTTGTCGGTGTCTAACAAAAGCCCGATAAATTTTCGTGCTACCAAAAAAGATCGATGAAATCGATTTCTAGAGCACTTTTCGAGCCGTGGTCAGTAGACTATTGTATTGAATATGAAATATGAATTATAATATGGATAGGTTCTAAAGATAAAACTCACAATGTCCTTAAATGTGGCTCCCACCCAACACATTGTATAAATTGGAATCATCGTCGCTATGAAAGCCGACAGTTCTTTAAGTTTCACCATGTTCTGGTACTTGGGCTGTAATTTCAGCAAAGGGTAAAAATATGAGCTTATTACATTATAGAATATAAAAACAGATAGGTGGAAACATACCTATCGCATTATATAAACTCACCGAGAGGAAAATTATCGCATGAACGATTTCAATATACAGTGTAACAGGCATTGTAAAGCTGGCTATAGTTGAAAGATAGCCTCGAAAATATGTGATTATTCTGAAAAACACATACGCACACCCAAAGACAAGATATTATTAGGTTCGGGTGAGTTGTGGGCATTGTTTGAATTGAAATTTGGTCAAACCCTCAGTCGGAACAAACGAAAAACTTCATGCCGAACGAGTGCCTATTTTGATTTTCAAGAGTAGTGCGGTTTACAAAAATTTCAAAATTCTGTCAAGATAATGATGGTGATACAACGTCTACTTCAAAATTTGCTTGGTTAGCGCTCCCTGATTCATTTTCCACTGATTTTTGAAGAAAAAAAAATGTAACTCTCCATCTTTTTCGAAGCTGGAGAAATGATTTTCCTCACAGGAGAAGTAAGAGCCCGACAAGTGTGGTACTCAAAAAGAGCTCTGGTGGACATTGACCTGATGAATCCATTTTCGTTTTTTTTTTTTTTTTTACTCTTGACCAAAAATATGATCCATTGGGGTTATGTTGCTGATGTTGGATCCCAAAATGAAAATTTTACATCATTAAGTTAAGTATCAAAATATGAGTCAATTTTGCGATTTTTTTTCATGCACTCTTGACCAAAAATGTGATCCATTAATTGCAGTGGGGTTGGATCCCAAAATGAAAATTTTTCAACATTATTAAGTAAAGTACCTATCAAATTGTATGTTTTTTGACCTTTTGATTCTATTCTTAGAGTTGTACGGACTCTTTGCCAAAAATATGATTCATTGAAAATGGTGAAGGTGGAACTACTGATCCCAAATTCCGATTTTTTTTAACAACATCAGCTATGAAGTGAGGTTCATAAATCGATATGTTAGCGTAACAAGGGATAATCTGTTTCTTAGTTAAGTACTTAATTGTGTAGGTAAAAAGGGCTAATCTGTAGGGCCAAACTGCATTATTCTTTTGTACTAAGTTAGTACAAAAGAAATAAGAATAATGCACTTTGGGCCCTACAGTTTAGGCCTTTTTACCACGCTTTTATATACTTGGTATGTATGTTTGTATGTTTGTTTGTATGTCTCATCGAACCAAGAGTATGTTTTCGACCAATCCTCTCTCATTTAATATTTTACTGGAATTGAAAGAACATAGTGCTCACATTAGGGGTTTTCAAGGTCGCTGAATTCGATTTTCGAACTAAAATTTACCCCGACCCCAAATTGAGCCCCTATGAGGGGGTTCAATTTTGAAAATTTCAGAAAATCACAACATTGGTATCGAAATGTAGGTTTTCGAGGTCGCTGAATTCGATTTTCGGACTTAAATTTACCCTTACCCCAAATTGAGCCCCTATGAGGGGGTTCAATTTTGAAAATTTCAAAATTCACAACATTGGTATCGAAATGTAGATTTTTGAGGTCGCTGAATTCGATTTTCGGACTTAAATTTACCCTTACCCCAAATTGAGCCCCTATGAGGGGGTTCAATTTTGAAAATTTCAAAATTCACAACATTGGTATCGAAATGTAGATTTTTGAGGTCGCTGAATTCGATTTTCGAACTCAAATTTACCCCCGACCTCAAATTGAGCCTCTATGAGGGGGTTTAATTTTGAAAATTTCAGAAAATCACAACATTGGTATCGAAATGTAGGTTTTCGAGGTCGCTGAATTCGATTTTCGGACTTAAATTTACCCTTACCCCAAATTGAGCCCCTATGAGGGGGTTCCATTTTGAAAATTTCAAAATTCACAACATTGAAATCAAAATGTTGGTTTTTGAGGTAGCTGAATTCTATTTTCGAACTCAAATTTACCCCCGACCCCAAATTGAGCCCCTATGAGGGGGTTCAGTTTTGAAAATTTCAGAAAATCACAACATTGGTATCGAAATGTAGGTTTTCGAGGCCGCTGATTTTTTTTTTTTTTTAGATAGACATTCGAACCTAGTAAAACTATGAAATTAAAATATTTTCAACGACAAAAAGAGTTAAATAAAAATGTAAAAAAAATTTTAAAAACCACGCTTTTATTTAAAGTTGGTCACTTTGTAAAATGTTATTCATAGGGAAAGAGTAATGCCTTAAAAAACAAAAAATAAAATTTACTTGAATACAAAAATGTGTCATGAAATTTTTTTTTTCAAAAATTTTAATGATGAAAAGCGTGGCGGGGTGTGCGAGGAGCAAACGAATACCTTTTCGATTAACGCCCCACCACGATTTTCATCATTAAAATTTTTGAAAAAAAATTTTCATGACACATTTTTGTATTCAAGTAAATTTTATTTTTTGTTTTTTAAGGCATTACTCTTTCCCTATGAATAACATTTTAAAAAGTGACCAACTTTAAATAAAAGCGTGGTTTTTTAAAAAAATTTTATTACCTACACAATTTAGTAACTAACAAGGGAACCTCGTTAACTCGTCACCTCCGATTGAGCTGAAATTTGGCTCACTGAAAGAGCATGCTACTCATACGTCACGACCAAATTTTTAGCTTCCGAAGTTAATTTTTAGATTTTTGGCGAATTTTTGAAAATGGCCAAAACCGCCTCCAAAAGACTAAAAAGAGTATAGCCGGGTAAGATAGGTGATTTTGGCCCCCAGAGCGAATTTTGAAACCAACTAGTGGAAGTTGGTCCATATGGTCTAAAGCCCTCGTGACCAAATTTTTAGGTCACTACCTCACCGCCACCCCTTCCTAGGGCGAAAAATGTGATTTTTCGATTATAATTTTTGATTTTGACAGTTTTCAACCGAATTTTTTCAAACTCGGGTAGATGTTCGGTACAATCAAGAGTCATCCATGGAATTTTTTTCAAAATGTTTTGAATCTATCTTCATTGTGAAATGCGCGTTTTAAGTTATCTAACGGCCATTTCGACAAGTTTTTTCAGAGTTGCAATAATTGAAAAAATAATATAATTATATTGTACACCTAGTCTGGATGTACAACATATATTTTTTTAAACAATTTTTTATATAGGTGGAAGACCTTCAAAAATGCAAAAACTGATTTTTTTCATCTTTTTTCGCGCGAAAAAGAGTCATTTTTGGTCGAAAAAAGTTGTCGTCGTAGTATACGAGTATCACAAAATATGTAGTTATACACCATCAACCCGAATTTGGATGAAATTCGTTGATTTTTTCTATTTTTTAAAAATTTTTATTTAAATTTAGTGAGTGACACCATTTTGGGAACCCCCCCCCCCGTGTCCCTCGAGGTGTCTGGAGGGCCTAAAATTCATGTTTGGACATGTTTCAAGTCGATATTTGTCATAAACAGAAATTTTCGTGAAGTTGAGAAATTTTTTTTTCAACTATCAGGCATGAGAGATTGTGAGAACAATTTATTTTCCGAAGTCTATAAAGTGTAATCTTTGTATGTGAGCAAAAAAATCAAATTTTCTCAATTTTGCAAAAATTTCTGTTTATGACAAATATCGACTTGAAACATGTCCAAACATGAATTTTAGGCCCTCCAGACACCTCGTGGGACACGGGGGGTGGTCCAAAATGGCGTCACTCAGTAAATTTAAATGTAAATTTAAAAAAAAATAGACAAAATCAACGAATTTCATCCAAATTCGGGTTGATGGTGTATAACTACGCATTTAGTGATATACTACGACGACAATTTTTTTTCGACCAAGAATGACTCTTTTTCGCGCGAAAAATGATGAAAAAAATCAGTTTTTTGCATTTTTGAAGGTCTTCCACATGTATAAAAAATTCTTAAAAAAATATATGTTGTACTGTGTACATCCAGACTAGGTGTACAATATATATTTTTTCCATTATTGCACCTCTGAAAAAACTTGTCGAAATGGCCGTTAGAAAACTTAAAACGCGCATTTCACGATGAAGATAGGTTTGAAAAATTTTGAAAAAATTTCCATGGATGACCCTCGAGTATACCTAACATCTACCCGAGTTTGAAAAAATTCGGTTGAAAACTGTCAAAATCAAAAATTATAATCGAAAAATCACATTTTTCGCCCTAGGAGGGGGTGGCGGTGAGGTAGCGACCTAAAAATTTGGTCACGGGGGTTTTAGACCATAAGGACCAACTTCCACTAGTGGGTTTCAAAATTCGCTCTGGGGGCCAAATCACCTATCCTACCCGGCTATATACCTACTCTTTTGGAAAAAAATCTGGATTTGGAGATCAAGAGGCATGCATTTTGATACCTCACATTATTACCTGTGGTATTGAAAAAGTTTGGTCTACAGTTCCACTCCGCCCCATCCCTCATCAAACCATATTTTTGAACAAAAAAAATGACAAAATTCAAATCAAAACAATTCGAAAAATTGATATTTTAGTACCTCACTAGATAACGTGAAAATTGTACATTTCACTCCACTATCTGATAGATCATATTTGTGGCCAAGAGTTAAAACTTAAAAAAACTTCCAAAATGGACTCAGGCGGTCAAAAAACATACATTTTGATACCTTACTTAATAACGTTGAAAATTTTTCAATTGGGAATCCATCCCTTATCCCAGCGGATCATATTTTTGGTCAAAAGAGTCAAAACAACCCCTATAAATTGATTGAGTAGGTCATAAAACATACATTTTGGTACCTCACTTGGTGGAACCAAATAATTTTCAACTTGAAATCCACAGTTTCACCCATAAAGTTCATCCTGTATTAATATTATTATTTAATAATATATTTAATATTATAAATATTAATGAAGGAATTAATAATCAAAATCTTAAATTATTTAATCGGGGAAATATTAAATCAGAAGATATCAATATTAATGGTAATAGTCAATTTCTTAATCTTCCAATGATAATGGGTATAGTTATAAAAAAAATTATAATAAAAGCACGAATAGTAATTATTATACAGGGTGTCCCGTCACCAGTTAACACCCCTTCACCAGCGATATAGTCAACTCAAACTAAGCTCATGTACGCATGTTTGCCGACCCTGTGAATTGAAGGGGCAGAGATATGCTGAACTGAAAATTTTTTATTTTCAGTTTTGTTTCAGATTTTTAACCATGCGTCACTCGACAATCGAGATAGGTAGAAAGTTGCACTTTGCGGCGTTGAAAAGAAAATTTTGTGTAGAATTTTTTAGTGGGGTTGATAATTGTATTAGGTGATCAGGGGGGTCTGTACTGTATTGAATATCTAAAAAAACGTGTCCAAAAATTGAGATTTTTTTGCAATTTTTGAGGAAATCTCAAAAAAGTTTCATCATTTGGTATTATTATTATGATTTGCCTTACATGAAAAAAGTTCGACCTTTCGAATGCCGCAAATCGGACTCTTCTATCTCACTTGGTTAAAAAGTTATAGCAATTTCAATTTCGAAATCGAGACAGAAAAAAAATCAATTTATTTTTCATTTTTTTAAATTTCCAATTATTTTAATTTTTGGAACTTGATACCTATCGTAACTAATAATTTTGAGCGAAACTCGATGTTAAAGATGAATTAAAGAACATTTCGGTAAAATTTTTGTTTTTTGAAAAAATAATTTTTTGTTTTTCAGTCTTGATTTTGAAATTGAAATGGCTATAACTTTTTAACCAAGTGAGATAGAAGAGTCCAATTTGCGGCATTCAAAAGGTCGAACTTTTTTCATGTAAGGCAAATCATAATAATAAGACCAAATGAGGAAACTTTTTTGAGATTTCTTCAAAAATTGCAAAAAAATCTCAATTTTTGAACACGTTTTTTTAGATATTCAATACAGTACAGACCTCCCTGATCACATAGTACAATTATCAACCCCACTAAAAAATGCTACACAAAATTTCCTTTCCAACGCCGCAAAGTGCAACTTTCTACCTATCTCGGTTGTCGAGTAACGCATGGTTAAAAATCTGAAACAAAACTAAAAATAAAACATTTTCAGTTTAGCATATCTCTGCCCCTTCAAATTCACAGGGTCGGCAAACATGCGTACATGAGCTTAGTTTGAGTTGACTATATCGCTGGTGAAGGGGTGTTAACTGGTGACGGGACACCCTGTATAATAAATTATGTTAGGTCACGGTACATATAACTTGTTCCTACTAACTTGGTAAGATAGTTGATGTCAAGTACACTCTTTCTGATGACATCTCTGAATTTTGGTTCCATGTTGAGATAATTATCGACATTTACATCTTCGTCGAAGCTCAATGAATTGAACTGGTTCACAATGCGTTCGGCTTCATTTAGAAAAATCTCAGCAAAGAGCAGAACAAAGATTAAAAATGAGATGCTCAGAGTATATAAGGTGGTTGCAATACAGATGTTGGCAAAGTTGAAAATCACATAAAACTTCCACGATCCGTACAATTCAAGCCCGCATAATGGTTCCAAGTAATACAAGTAATTTTTCAGTTTCTCCTCTTCGTATAAAAGTACCATATCCAATATAGATATTAATGAGAATATTGAAATTGTCCCCCACATCATGACTACAATATGAACGACTGATTTTTTCGAGCCGAGTTTATCTCTACATTTGTACAAATTTGAAGATTTTCCCAACAATATTTTATCAGCCATTGAAATCACCTCTTCTATATCATGGCGATACTGGAAAATGGCAACCGCAGGTTTCACGGTAGTCTCCAAAAAAGTAATCGCTACGAGGAATACGTTATAAATTGGTATCAAAATGTCGTTATCATCTCTGCCATACATTACATACGATGCGATACTGATAAAAACCATCAACCACATCGAACACATCACGCAAAACCACACATATTTTGTTTTTCGGTGTAGTTTATCGGTGAAAAATGCATTACCAAAGGTGCAGAATAATAGATAAAGTTGATTCGCCAAAGTGGTCTGGAAATGGAACATGTTCTCTCTTCCGAGCGCTTGATTTATCACTTTTTTCGCGTCTTCGATCACTTCCATGCTGTGTTGTGTTCAGGTACTAGAAAGAACTACACTAATCTTGACTGGTGACTATACTGCGGTATGTTAAAAATTGCATTTGGTACCTTTGAGTGTGTTCTGGTATTTCCTTGGCGCTTAAACAAGGTCATAACTGCAGGTGTAAAAACAAAACGTTTACAATATTGCGCGTTTGTGTGAGTAACTAAGTTCCCGATTACTAATACAAACATGCATTATCATATTTCTGTTTTTCCATGCGCTTTGCATATCTCGCTTATGACCCAACAGAAATTATTCATGTTCGGTGGGTAGTATAGCCAGTAGGTGTGTTCACTTAGGTGAGACCTTATTTTTGACTTTATATATTTTTTGTCATATTTCCTCCAACTGAATTTCAAGTGATTCCAGGGAATTTCTCAAAACGATGGCGGTATCCTTTTGCCTAGAACTAGTGTGAAGATATCAAACCAAATGAAGACTATTTGACTGTGAAGTGTGAAATGCAGTACGAAATGAGAAGTGATACAAGATGTCTAATTGTCTACTTTCTCCAACATAAATTTTTTCCGTTTTTTGTAGAAAATTTATTTTTCATTTTTCGAGAGTAACCCTATTTTTTTTTTTTTTTTTAAACACAGTTTTTCTCGATATTTTTGGAATAACGAATCTTTCAATTTTTTGGAATACTTTTTCCAATTTTCATTAGATTTTTCTATTTTTTTAGCATAGTATATGCTTTTACGGAGACCAAAATATAGAACAAGCTACAAGCTACACGCTTGTTGCAATAGGGTTTGTGCTTCAGTTATTTGTTTATAAATTAATTTTTTATATCTAAATTAACATTTTTACCTACTGATTTATTATACCAAATTAAAAAAATATACCAATAATTTATTGTTCATTTTTTAAATTTATTTATCAAGTACATTTTTTTCAACTTTTAGTAGTTTACGTCTTGTAGATCGCAGATTATCTCGAGCGGCACACTCGATCGATAATATCGGAAGATGTAACGTATCGATAAAAAATCGTTTGAAAATCTATAGATGTTCTCACGATATTATAAAGATTTATCGGTACAACTTCATAGGCAAAAAATCTAAAAACTATCGAATTCGATATTATTAAGATTTTATGACGATATTCGTCAACGATACTATCGACAAAGAATATTAAATTTATCGATTCCGATTTTCCACCGATTTTGTGCAGATATTTGAAACTACATTATCGACAAAGAATATTAAATTTATCGAATTCGATTTTTTAACGATTTTGTAAAGATATTTAAAACTATATTATCGACAGATTATATGAAATTTCTCGACTTCGATATTTTACCGATTTTTTGACGACATTTGAAACTATATTATCGACAGATTATATTAAATTTATCGAATCCGATTTTTTACCGATTTTGTAAAGATATTTGAAACTATATTATCGACACATAATATGCAATTTCTCGAATTCGATTTTCTAACGATTGCGTGAAGATATTTGAAACTATATTATCGACACGTAATATGAAATTTATCGAATTCGATTTTTTAACGATTTTGTAAAGATATTTAAAACTATATTATCGACAGATTATATGAAATTTCTCGACTCCGATATTTTACCGATTTTTTGACGATATTTGAAACTATATTATCGACACGTAATATGAAATTTCTCGAATTCGATTTTATGACGATATTTTGAAACTATATTATCGACACCTAATATGAAATTCCTGGAATTCGATTTTTCAACGATTTTGTGGCGATATTTGAAACTACATTATCGACAAATAATCTGAAATTTTTATTTTTATTTTTTTTATTTTTATTTATTTTATTAGTACAATCAGCCTTACATTATAGGCTATAAGTACAATTTATATCGTATAATTATTGAAATTTGTCGAACGATTTTTCAACGATTTTGTGACGATATTTAAAATAATTTCCAAATTGGTGAAAATTTTTCTAAGTCCAACACGTCTGGAAGTACTAAACTGCCTATTATAAGCGTTTTATTGCTAATTCCTCAACGATAACGTATGGCATAGTGGTTAAGGAAGAGGAGGATTACCATGAAGGAGGTAGATGGTTCAAGCCCCACGGGTGGCAGATTTCTTATAATTTTTTTTTGACTTTTTCTGAAATGATCCTCTTACCGTAACATGAATAATGTGTTTAGGCATAGTTTAATGTATTAATTATGCTAATTAATGATTTTTAATTATAGAAAAAAGCTAGTAAAAGACAAAAAATCGATAAAAAATCGACAGAATATCGAATTCGATAAAGTGTCGCGAAAGTTCCGCCTAAATCGTGAAATTATCTTTCGATATTATAGATAGATTATCGATAAAATATCTTACTATAATGTCGAAATTTTTATTAACTATAATTCGTCGATAATCTATCTATATATCGAAAGATAATTTCACGATTTATGCGGAACTAACGCGACACTTTATCGAATTTGATATTCTGTCGATTTTTTATTTCGATAATTTGTCGAGTGTGCTGCTCGGGATATAAGTAATTATTTTTGTTTTTATTTTGTGGGAAAATTTTAATAATTTTTTTTAAACTTATATTTTTTGAACACATTTTTATATACTTACTTAATTTTTAATTTGTGACATGATAGGTATCATTTCTAGAAACCTGACTTACGCGTGAAAAAATTTATTATTTTTTTCTTATGGATTTAGTACATGAGTTTCAAGATCTTCTTTTTCAGATTGTGTGTGGTTTAAAAAATTCAATTTTTTTTTCATGTTAGTTCTGTTTTTGAATGTCATATTTTTTTATGTAGGCATCTGAATTTAAATATTTTTCTACAAAAAAAATGAAAATTTAGGATTTTTAATTTTTCGTAATTGGCAACACTGATTAGCGTTTTAGTCGAGTACGTCGAGTCGTCGAGCTTGTAAAATTCTAATTCAACATTTTTTTTTTTTTTTTTTTTTTAATCAATACGGTAGGGAATTTAAAAAAATGCTTAGCAATAATATCAGATGAAGCAACGCCGATTAAATTACAGAACATTTGAAATTGGCGCGAATAGCTCATTGGCTATTGATTGTAATCATCATGGGATTGGCCAAAAATAAAGAACATTTGAAATTCGCGGGAATATATACTAGTAGGTCATTGGCTATTGATTGTTTACATTAAAATGACGATCTCTGATTAGATAAAAATTGAAATAATAATAGCTGATTGGCTATCGACACTTGAACATCATAATAATAATATCGCTGAAGAAAAATTTTTCGTAAGGGCTAGTTGTACAATACCGAGTTAAAGCGAGTTAACTCACACTCCCGGGTTAACTTCAGGGTTTGCTCAAAATCACGATTACAAAGTTAAATAACAGTGACATAAAGTAAACTAGAGTTAATATTTAACTCCTCGTCGAAGCTAGAGTAAGAGTTAACGAAGAGTTTACTTATAACTCACTGTTATTCGACCTTGAACAACGTGATTTTGCACAAACCCTGATGTTAACCCGGGAGTGAGAGTTAACTCGCTTTAACTCGGTATTGTATAACTAGCCCTTAGGGTTTGAGCTAAAGCACAAACCCTAAAAAACGAGACCAAAATCCGACAGGAAAATCCGACAGTTGGGTTCGCTTTGGTTTTGGGATTGGGGAACCGAAAAAAAACAACAAAAAGGTTAAGTTAGGTTAGGTAATATTAAGTTAGGTTTGGATGACATAAAAACGGAATTTTTTTTGATAAATTCGATTTTTTTTAGACATTATATATGTCAGGCATTTTGAAACTTGTAAATTTTTTGAAATTTTATGACTTTCAGACATTTTCTAGACATTTTGTCAGACATTCTAAAACTTGGAAATTTTTTTGAAAGACGACTTTCAGACATTTTGTTAGATATTTTGAAACTTGGAATTTTTTTTATAAATAGAAAGATGGCTTTCAGACATTTTGTAAGACATCAATTTTTATGACTTTTTGGACATTTTGTCAGAAATCCTGAAACTTGGAAAAATTTTTTAAAATGTTATGACTTTTAGGCTTTTTGTCAGAAATTCCGGAAAAATTTTAAAATTATTTTTGACTTTTTTAAAAATATTTTTTCAGAAAGATGACTTTCAGACATTTTGTCAGACATCCTGAAACTTCGAAATTTTTTTTAAAAAATGACTTTCAGTTTTTATGTTTATTAGATTTTTTTGATTTTTAAATTTCCATGGAAATTTATATTCGTGACTTTTAGATATTTTCGTAATGAATGTTATTAATTTTAAATTTCCATGGAAATTAATTTTGATGACTTTTAGACATTTTGTCACGGAGTAAAAGCATATACTATGTTTCATACTTTCAAAGTTTCAAACGTAGTGTGGAAATAGAGCCACCAGGGGGGGTCCAGGGCGAGTTTTTTTTAGCATAGTTTATGCTTTTACGGAGACCAAAATGTAAAAAAACGACCGACCCCAAAATCCGACCCAAAAATCCGGCAGTTGGGTTAGGTTATATTAGGTTAGGTTTGGATGGCATAAAAAAACAGCAAATTTTTAATAAATTCGATTATTTAGACATTATGTCAGACATTTTAAAACATATAAATATTTTTATTTAAAGAAATTTTCTTTATTTTATTTTTTTTAGAAAGATGATTTTCTGACATTTTGAAACGTAAATTTTTTTGAAAATTTATAACTTTTAGACATTTTCTAGACATTTTGTCAGACATTCTGAAACTTATAAATTTTTTTAGAAAGATGACTTTCTGACATTTTTTTTGTATAGTTCAACCCTACAAGTTTATAGGTATTCTGAAATAATAATTTTGAGGAAATTTAAATATTATGAGTGGGAAATTTTTTTGGAATTGATTTTTTTCAATTCTAACAAATTATTGGTTTTTTTTTTGCGTAATTCAATCCACTACAAATTTAGGGCTTCTCAAGTCATAATTCCGAGAAAAAAAATTTAATTTTGTGAATATTCGAATTCATCATTGAACAATTTTTTTGAAACAATATTTTCAACTTTCATCAGATTTACCAGTTTTTTCGAACAATTCAACCCCACAACTGTAGGACACTTTTGGAGTAATAATTTTCGAGAAAAAATTCAATAATTTTGTGGAAACTTGAATTCATGCGTTGAAAAAATTTCTGGATCAATTTTTTTAACTTTCATCTGATTTTGCTATTTTTTGGCGTGTTTTCAAGCAATAATTGCGGGTGAATTTTCTTTACTTTTTGTAAGTAAAAATATTTCTTATTTTTTTGAAAAACGTTTTTTTATCGATATTTTAGGGTTGAAAAAATCTTTCAATTTACATAGGTAGAGGATGTTTTCAATTTTTTTGAAAAAATCTGTGGTGTTATTGAATCTCCATAAAAACAACTGTTATAATTTTTAGGGGGAGATATTTCTCAATTTTTCTAAATTATGAGTATTCCTCACTTTTTCGAAAAAAAAATTCTATATTTTTTTGGTAGGTATGAGAAATTTTTCAATTTTTTGGAACACGTGAAAAAATTATATTTTTTTGAAAAATTTTCTATATTGCATTTTTTCTTCATGTCTATGAATTTTTTAGAAAGAAAAATATTTTCTTAATTTTAGTGGAGAGAAGATTTCAAAAGTTTTTGGGAGAAAAAAATTCTCATTTTTTTGCAAATTAAAACAAAAATTTCTCAGTTTTTTTTTTTTTTTTTTTTTTTTTTTTTAATAAGTAGGTAGGTAGTTAAATAAAACAATTTTCTAATTTTCTGGAATAATTTAAGAAAAAATTGCACAATATAAATTTCTTATTTCTTTGGAAGAAGAAATATTTTTCATTTTTCGAGGGTGTTATTTTTTTGGATAAAAAATTTCTCAATTTTTCGGGTGTACTTAATTAAAGAAATTTTCCATTTTTTATTTTATTTATTTATTCAAATTAACCTACATCCCGTGTAGCAATTGTCGACATCGACATTTATGTCGACAAAATTAAGACACATTTTTTTCTCGGTTAACGATGAATTAAAAATGATATTTGAGATTTAAAGTGATGTTCTATGTTAAACATAACTGTTCAATCAAAATTTTTGAATTTTTCTGAGTATTTTCCTATAATTTAGAAAACGTTGTTTTTCTACATAGACAAGTCGATGTAAAAATCGATACTCAATAAACGCATCGACATTTATGTCGACAATTTCTGCCAATTGAATTTACAAATTTTATATCTAAAAAGAACTAAAAACAATTAATAGGAACATTTTAAGCTCAGGAATAAATAATTTTTGAAAGAATCATAAAATTTTCTCATTTTTAAAAAGTTTTGAATAATACAACCACTTGTCGAGTTATTGTCGACATAATTGTCGATGGTCGAATAATGCATCGACTTCACTGTCAGCAGTGTCGACCAGAGGAATTTTAGGTCGAGATAGTGTCGATGTGATTGTCGAGGGTCGAATAATGCATCGACTTAACTGTCGACAGTGTTGACCAGAGGAATTTTAAGTCGAGTTAATGTCGATCTAATTGTCGAGGGTCGAATAATGCATCGACTTGACTGTGGACGTCTTGAGGGTGTTTGTGATACTCGCAGATAAAGTGTGTTGTGAATTAGTACATAAGGTTCTAAGAATCATCTCTATGTTAGTTGGACACACGCATGTGTCCAGCTACAAAGGTGACCTCAATGCCACATATTTGACAAAAAATGTCGAAATGTTGGCTTGAACACTATTTTTGGTTTAATTTTAATATATACTTATATTGAATATTTGAACTTAGTATATTTTTCAAAATCTCACCATTGCAAATGTCGATGTGGATGTCGATATAAATGTCGACACATCGAAATCGGTCACTTTTCGATCGTACATGTCGACACGATTTTGGATGGTTTGTCGAGCTTATTATCGACATGTTTGTCGACCGTCCAAATATGGCTCGACATGTCGACGGTCGACAAATGTGTCGATAATAACCTCGACAAACCATCCAAAATCGTGTCGACATGTACGATCGAAAAGTGACCGATTTCGATGTGTCGACATTTATATCGAAATTAGCATCGACGTTGCTACACGGGATACTTAGTATGGGAGAGAAAATTTCTCAATTTAAAAAAAAAAAAAATTTCTTATTTGTTTGGAAATAAAAATAAAAATTTGCAAGTTTTTCTAAAATTAAGTAAATCAAATAAAAATTTTCAGCGTTTTTTCCTCTTTTTTTTCCCCCTTAAAAAAGTAATCGTTTTTTTTTGGATTAAAAAATGTTTTCATTTTTTTTCAATTGTGTTTTTTAAAAATAATTTATTATTGTTAAAAGTTTAGGAATTTGAGTAAGCAATCGTTCAATTTTTGGGTCATTTGAAAGAAATTCTGGATTTCTTTGGAGGAATAAATAATTTTTTGGATTTTTAAATTTTTTTCCAATTTTTTGCAGAATGAAATTTCTTATTTTTTGGATAAAAAAATTCAATTTTTGTGTGATTTTTTTTTCATAAAAATGCCAATTTGATCGAAATAAATCTTGCAATCAAAAATATTTCGAAAAGTGTGTTTTGAGGAGTGGGGCTGGTCAAAAAGAATTTTATGCAAGAACATTTTGTATTTTTAGGAGTTATTTGTGAGTTTTTGAGTATAACTGAAAACTTGAAGAAACCCCCAATTAATTCTAAATTTTGTTGTATGACCTTGATCTTAGTGATCTTTCTGGTGTTTGTAAAGTGATGTTGCCCATCCTGCTCAAAGGTTGTATCGAAATGAAAATTAATTTTATAGGTTTCAATTTTTTTTAAAGTTATTTTCAGTTTTTTTTTTAGAATTAAAATAACGTCGAGATACAATATTTCAAAAAATAAGGTCAATTCCAAAAAATTTAGTGAAAAGGTCTCGTGCACCTTCTTCATACATTTTCATTTGCATGCACATTTTACTTCAAATACCTGTTATAGAGATTTTTCAACACGCTCACATTTTTTCGACTTTCTCGTCGGGTAGATGTGGTCATGGGAAAAATTCCCTTCACTTCCTCAATAATCATGAAAAAAAAATTCACCTCACTCAAGCAACAAACCCTCCTTATGTGTGAAAATATTCGGTCCTTCATAAAAACTCAGGTAGATTCCTTCCACCTATTTATGAGTATAATACCTCCGGTAGATGTGGCACTATTCGACGTGCTGTAAGGTTGTTTTCCATTGACAATAGGGTTAGATGTGGTTGATATCGCGAGTACGAAAGTGGTTTGTAGCCATAAATGGAAAACCTCGTTAGTTTTCACATTTCACAGTCGTGATACGAGATTCATAGTTATAGAATGAGCTTGGATCGGGCGAGCTTTTCCTCGAATTGAGTGCATTTTGTGGTAAGCGAAGCGTTTCCGTTGTGAATTTTCACTTCTTTTATGATTTTCCAATTCAGCGGAAAAGCGTGAAAAATCGTAATATATCACTGAGCCCGCGTTATAATTTATACTTTCCGCCATACGATAAAGTCATTAGTCATTTGGGGATTTTTTTTATGTATTCTAAGATGGTAACTGAATGTAATAATAATTTTCTGCATAAAAAAAGACAGCAAATTCTTAGAACAATATTTATTTTTATTTTGTATAAATTATGAAAGGCGATGAACACTGAAGAGAAAAAATTCGTAAATCCATCATTAAATATAAATTTTAAATCTTCGTTTATTTTTTGTTCTAAAAAATATATTATATATGTAGTTATCTACTATAAGAAGTACCTAGGTAAGTATAGAAGTCACCAAAGAAAGAAAAAAAAGACAAATGAAGAGAAAAACAAAATTTCGAATAATTTATAAAATAAAGCTTATACTTACCGAATATGCTTCTATAGTTTCATACATATTTAATAGGTAGGTAGGTAGTCTGTAGTTAGGTACTTTTTATCGAGACTGCACTAATAAGTTGAAAACTGCGGTACAGGTACAAGAAAAACTGCTGTTTTCATCTGCATTAAGCAAATAGAGTGTTTTCCTCATCTTAACGCTTTTCCAAACTTACTTATGTATATTGCTAAAGTTTGGTTGTATTTTCGTAAAATAGCAAATATTAATAATTAAGAGAATAAAACTGGATAACTTTTTCACCTGACATACACATACGTATAATGTACTATATTCCATATCTAGGTTTGCTGTAAAGAGAACAACCAACGTTGAAGTTGATATTCAGTAAAAATGTAGGGATGATAGAAACGAGCGAGAACACACAAAAGCGAAAGGCTTCAGATGCAAGCAATCAACTTCGATTCGAATGAAATGAAATTTAACGATTTGGCAATTTTTGATAAATGAACATTTAACGTGTGCTCGAAATAATGGGATATTTTATTTATGGTATAAATCATTCTTTAACACGGCCGAGTAATGGCATTATTCGATGCCTTTTCCGAATCAATCAATTCAACAAAACGACACTTTTTTTTCTCGTTTTGTAATAAAGTGAAAAAAAAAACATTTTTCAATTTTTTCGCTATCAATTATTTTTGTTGTTTTTTTTTTCAAAGTTTACCAATGCGGTGGATTTTTTAGTGAAGGCACTTCCTACGTCAATTTTTCTGTATGATGTGATAATACTCGTCGTTTATGGTACTGATGCAGTTTTCGGAGAAAAACTTCAAAAATTAAAAATAATTATTATTTTTAATTTTGTTTCATTATTTTTATTACAAAATTTTTCAAAAATATGTGACTTTTTTTTGAGAATTGAAGAATGAATAATTTCATGGTAGGTACAAAATTCGAAATTTTGTTTGAAAAAAGTTTATCAATTTTCTCAGCAAAAAAAAAAATCTCAATATTTTTGGTAAAAAAAAATTCGAAATGTTTTTGATGAAAAAAATATTTCAATTGTTCTGATAAAACAAAATCCAAGATTTTTGATAGAGAATTCTCAGTTTTTCTGGCAAATTGATTCCCATTTCCTTTAATTAAAAAAAAATCTCAATACTTTTTGGTAAAAAAAAAAGCTTTTTTTTGTAATTTTTTTTTGATAAAAAATTCTAAATTTTAATGTTAAAAATATTCTATTTTTTGAGGGGGGGGGGGGGATATTTTTTTTGTGCGTAAGAAACTCGCAATTTTCCAAATCTCAGTTTTTCTGGTAAAAAGATTCCCAATTTCATTAGTGAAAAAATGTTTTTGGTAAATGAATCCGTTTTTTTAGAGGGGGGATATTTTCAATTTTTGCTTGGTAAAAAATTACTTTTTTTTTTGATAAAAATATTCTATTTTTGGTACACGTTTTCTATTTTTTGGGGCTGAAATAAGTACTACTGTTATATTTTTTTGGTAAAAAAAACACTTAGGTATTATTGTGTTTAAAAAATTGAATTTTTTGGTAATTTATTTGCAATTTTTTGGTAAAAGAAATCTCAATTTGTTTTTGCTGAAAAAATTCTCAATTTCATTGTAAAAAAAAAATCGAATAATTATTTGAGTAAAAAAATCTTCAATATTTTTGGTAGGAATATCCTTGATTTTTTTTTGTTAGAAAATTCGAACTAAAAAAAAATGTTTGCAATTATCGGTATTTTTTTACAATTTCCTAGTGAAAGAATTCTTAATTTTTTAATAAGTATTTCTTTTTTTGGTAAAAAAGATTCTCAAATTTTTCGGGAAAAATTATCATTATTTTTGTAATAACTTTTTTTTTTTGTTAAGAATTCTTCAATTTTTTGGTAAGAAAAAAAATTAAAAATAACGGGTAAGTATATTTTAATTTTTTGGTAATTTTTTAAAACAGTTTTCAATGAAATAATAGGTACTAAATTTTTTGATATCCGAGTAGGTATTAATTTTTTTGAAAAAAGATTCACAATTTTTCAGTGCAAAAATCTACATGTTTTTAAAGAAAATAATTTTTTTTGGGTAAGGCGAAAATGTTCTTTTTTTTTTGGTAAAAATATTTGTTGGTAAGAAAAAATTTAATTTTTTTGGTAGTTTTTTTGCGAGTTTTTGGTGAAAGAAATTCAGGATTTTTTTGTGAAAAAATATACCTATTTAAAATTTTTTCTGCAGCTTTTGGTAATTTTTTTACATACCTACAATTTGTTGGTGAAAAGTTCTCATTTTTTGGTACCTATCAATTTTTTTTTTGGGGGGGGGGGGGGGGGGGTGAAAAGACTCAATTTTTTCGGTAAGAAAAATTTCCTATAGAGACCTATCTAATGTTTTTTGTGAAAAAATGCTCAGTTTTTTGGGTCATTTGATAGATATAAAAATTTCAAAAATTTTCTCAAAAAAATTACCTCCATACTTTCAGAGAAAACATTTTTCGAATGTTCGTGAAATGAAAAATCATCTAAATTGTCCGAAATTTTTCAATTTTTTGTGTAAAAAGCATCTTTCTATTTTTTGGAAGATAAAAACTTGAACTTTTTTGGAGAAAACAAAATCCTAAATTTTTAAAGTAAGTATTGAAAACACTTCTTACAGTTTTGTTTTGGGTATAAAATCAAGCAAATTTTAAAAAAACAGAAAATATTTTTCAAAGTTATTAAAAAAAACTCTTTCATTTATTTCTGTAAATTTTAAAATTTACAATTTTTTTTGAGAGAGAATCTCAATTTTTGGCTCACATTTTTAAAGAAAAAATCTCAATTTTTTCAGATTGAAAACATTTAAAATTTTTTTGAAGCGAAAAATTTCCCAAATTGGAATGAAAAATTTTCTCTTATTTTTTTCGAACAATTCAATTTTCTATTTTTTTGAAGTAAGGTACCGGCGGGTAATATGGGACACTTTTTTCAAAACGCTCCTACACACTGAAATTTGATTCTTTTTGAAAAACTAAAAATTGCATCTTGTAGAGAATTTTATCCTCTTTTAGAATATCTACTTGAAAGTCTCAAAATTCGGCCCCTTCATGTCCAAAAAGTCCATTGAAAAAAAGTCAAAAATGGCCCATATTACCCTACCGGTAGGGTAATATGGGACAAATGCATTTTTTAAAATTTAAAGCACCAAAAAGTTGGAAAAATCACTCAATTTTTTCACAAGAAATTCAATTTTCACGAAAATTTATTCAGGGGGGCGTACTGTATCCACATATAACATTTCAGCCGAATTGGATAAAAAAAAGTAGTTCTACTGCGATTTTTTTGATTTTTAATTCACAAGGAAAATTCAACTCTTTTCCACCTAAAATAGGTTCGGTATACACATTTATGAGGACCTAACACACTCTGATACCAAAAATGAGCCGGATCCGGCCCATAGAACCTACTTCAAGTGAAAAAGAGTTGAATTTTCCTTGTAAAAATTGAAAACAATCGCTGTAGAACGACTTTTTTTTATCCAATTCGGCTAAAATTTTATAAATGTGGATACAGTATCACGACCCCCTACACTTTAACAGGCCAGGAAGGCTAGAATTGACAACGTCGCAACGTGGGCTGACTTTTTGGTTTTTCCATAAGATGTAATGCTAATTCAAATTGCAATAAATCGAAAAATATCAATTTTACGAAAAAAGTCCAAGAGACCTATTTTAAAGAGAATTGAATAAGCTTTCAATTGATATAGAATTTTTTTGGATTTGGTGAAATTTGTAGTGAAAAGTGAAAAATGCCAATTTCGTCAATTTCACTCAAATTCAAAAAATTTATATATGAATGAAAAGCTCTTTTAATTCTCTTTAAAAAAGGTCTCTTTGACTTTTTTTGTAAAATTGATAGTTTTCGAGTTATTGCATTATGAATTAGCATTGTGTCTTATGGAGAATCCAAAAAGTCAGCCTACGCCGTCGAGATATTACAGCGTTGTCAAGTGAGCCTTCCTGGCCTGTTAAGTGAAGGGGGTCGTGACAGTACGCCTCATACGTATCCACATTTATAAAAAGTCGTTCTACAGCGATTTTTTTTTCAATTTTTACAAGGAAAATTCAACTCTTTTTCACTTGAAATAGGTTCTATGGGCCGGATCCGGCTCATTTTTGGTATGAGAGTGTGTTAAGTCCCTATGAATGTATATACCAAAAATGAGCCAGATCCGGCCCATAGAACCTATTTTAGGTGGAAAAGAGTCGAATTTTCCATTAAAAAATTGAAAAATTGCTGTAGAACGACTTCCTTTCATCCGATCCGGCTGAAATTTGATATGTGGATACAGTACACCCTTCTGAATAAATTTTTTCAGAACAAAAAATTACGGGTCCATATTACCCTACCATGCTATTTTTTTTTTTTTTTTTTTTTTTGAAGTGGAATTACTTCAAGACTCCGATCTCAAAAACAACATTCATGCACATATTTGGAAAGCTCATTAAATTTCCTATCTTTTTGATATAAAATTTCCTCGAATTCATTTAGTTAAATATAATTTATTATACAATATTAGCTTTGTTTTTTTATTGCGGATTCTGCACAATCTGGATTATGGATTCTAACATTTACTTCTTAAAAAAAGGTTTAGAAATGTTCTGATCAATTATTCTGAAAACGTTTATCAAAAACAAAACAAAAGAACACAGTAAAATCCATAATCCACTTTCATAATCTACTCATCGAGCAGATTATTAAATGGATTCGCACAAACCGTCACAATCCAAAATCCAGATTGTGCATAATCCGCGATAAAAAAACAAAGCTAATGAAAATACACAATTCCCACGACTACATTCTATATTTTCTCCATTTTTTAAAAAATCGTCACAGAATCGACACTTTTTGAGTAAGACACTTCATATATTGTGATATTTTAAAGGGAAAAGTAAACCTTATTACCCAGTGAAATCGGATTTCAAAAAAAATGAAAACAGAACAAAATAACATAGGGTAGGGAATATGGTCCGTGTCCCATATTACCCGCCGGTACCATAGGTATAATAGGCAAGAAAATTTCTCAATTTATTGAGATGAAAAAATGTTCAAATTTTTTGTATGTAAAAAATGTCTATTTGAAAAAATAATAAAGAAAGAACTCCGCTAAAATTTGGGTCCCACATAATGAATTCCTAAATCCTATACTTTTGTAAAATGGAGAAATTTTTCAAAACTATTCAAGTGTTTAAATTTAGCGGAATTTTTACATAGTATGTAAAAAAAAATTTTAAAATGTAAAAAATAATAAGTAGGTAATTGTTATACTCGTACATACGTGTTGAGATAATGATGCATCGATCATTCGAAATTCACAAGACAAATGTGAAATAAAAAAATTTCATCGAAATGTTTTCACAGCTACTCCTCATAATCATACCGCCAATGAAGCAGGGTGAAATGCCGTTACAAAACACCCTGGTTGAAAAATTACAACCATACAGAAGAGATTGAGAAGATCAGGAGGGTTGAAAGCAGGAAAAAGCAACACGATGCAATAACCATAAAACAAAAGATCTCGTTCGTCGCGTGTTCGGTGAAATATTACTGCAGACACATCGTCGTATTGAGTTACGATAGTTGAACATATTTATGATAATCGACAACATTAGAAGCAAATGCGAGTCGAAAAGATCGAATTGTATAGGAAAACCACTAACGCCGAGGCGGAGACGAAATCCGTATGCCGTTTAAAAGCCTCTCGTATATGTTTGGGAGCTAAGGCGTGTTAGTGTTTGCATAATCAGCGTGAGAAATTCTGTACGCGACGAGAGAGAGAAGTTCGCTTGTGTAAAGCGTGTGGAGGAACCGGGACCCTTATTTCTCTTTGCGCAGATAGCAGCCGGGTGAGGAGGCGACACAAAGAGGGCATGAAATCTGAAAACGATTGAAAGCTATGTAGATTTTCGTTATCTGCTTTGATGCGCAAATAAGCGGCGAGAGGTATAGGGAACGACGGTGAGGGCGAAGTTGTACAACTTTGCAAAGTTACCATACACTTCTTAATAGTTCGGCAAAGATGCAGGATAATTTAAGTCGACGTTAAGATTCGAATAATGTACTGATTTAGTAAAGAAACACAGATGAAATTCCAACAACATTAGCAACTTTTCGTTATATACTTACTTCGTCTTTCTTACTTATTCTTCGATGCCACCTACTCTGTTTGGGCCAAGGAACATATACAGGGTGTATTGGCATATGAGTAAAGCCTTTTAACCAGTAAATATGCAACTTATGGTGAGTCGATGTAAGTATGTTTGCCTAATCTCCGGACCGTAGGGGCTGCGTTATGCTCATAAATTGTTTTTTGGTTTTGAGTAATAGTGTTTTCAATTTTGCTCTTCTTGACAATCTTATAATAGACAGATAGTTTCGTGTTGAGGCATCGAAAAGAAAATTTTGTCTAAAATGTTTCCATGGGATTGGTCATTTTTATAAATTGACAAGGAAGTCTATACCGAGCAACATAATTATCTGAAAAAACATGTGAAAAAGTGACAATTTTTCTTATTCTTCTGTAATTCAGTTCCTGCGGTCTGGAAATTAGGCAAACATATTTACATAGGCATACCATAAGTTGCATAGTTACCAGTTAGAAAGATTTACTCCAATAAAAAACGGTATACCCTGCTGTACACTTTGCAGTCACCTGTTCCAACATCATCATTATCAGTTTTCAAAAAATGACAATTCTCTTCAAACTATATAACTTCGATTTTTCTTCAATTTGAAAAAATTGTCATTTTCCATCCCTCTTTGAAAGTTCAAAATTTTTCATCAATTTAAAAAAAATTAGGGATTTCCGCCAATTCTGAAAAATTCACAGTTATGATCACTTTTTCAGATACTTACTTGACAAGTCTTATCATTTCATCAGTTAATAATTTCAATCAGTTTTTAAAAATTATTGTCAGTTTCAAACAATGTCCATTATTTCCGAATTATTCAAAAATAAAATATTTTTATCAATGATCTAAAATTATCATACCTCACTAATTTTCAAAAATTCGCCTTTTAAGTACTTTATCGATTTTCAAGACATCAAAATTTTCATCATTTTTAAAAAATTGACCATTTTTAAAAAATTGACCATTTTTAACAATTTTAAAAAATTGACAATTTCTATCGATTTTAAAAAATCCACAATCTTTACCAAAAAATTGTAAATTTTTAGTTATCTTCAAAATTTACAATTTTTACCAATTTTAAAAAAATTACAATTTTCACCGATTATAAAAAGTTTACAATTTTTACGTATTTTAAAAAATTTACAGTTTTTACGTATTTTAAAAAATTTACAATTTTCATGGATTTTAAAAAATTTACAATTTTGATCGATTTTAAAAGTTTTTAAATTTTTAATGACAATTTCGACCGATTTTAAAAAATTAAAATCTTTTACCGATTTTGGATAGGTTACAATGTTTACCAATTTTAAATTCTTTACACATTTCACCGATTTTAAAAAATTTACAATTTTTACCGATTTCAAAAAATTTATAATTTTCACTGATTTGAAAAATTTTACAATTTTTACTAATTTCAAAAAATTTACAATTTTGTACAATTTTAAAATATTATCGACAATTTTATCGTATAGATTTAAAAAAATTTACAATTTTTACCAATTTTAAAAAATTTGCTATCACCGATTTTTAAAAATTGAAAATTTTTACTGATTTCAAAAAATTGAAAATTTTTGCTAGTTCTAAAAAATTGGCAATTTTTACGGATATTTTAGAAATGTCAATTTCAACCAATTTTAAAAAATCGACAACTGTACAAGTTTTAAAAAATTTACAATTTTTACCAATTTAAAAAAATTTATAATCATCACAGATTTTAAAAAATTAATAATGTTTTCAAATTTCAAAAATTGACAATTTTGACCAATTTTAAAAAGTTATCGACAATTGTACAGGTTTTAAAAAATTTACAGTTTTTACCTATTTTAAAAAATTTACAATTTTCACCGATTTCAAAAAATTGACAATTTTGACCAATTTTGAAAAAATTGACAATTTTGACCAATTTTAAAAAGTTATCGACAATTGTACAGGTTTAAAAAATTTACAGTTTTTACCTATTTTAAAAAATTTACAATTTTCACCGATTTCAAAAAATTGACAATTTTGACCAATTTTAAAAAGTTATCGACAATTGTACAGGTTTAAAAAAATTTACAGTTTTTACCTATTTTAAAAAATTTACAATTTTCACCGATTTCAAAAAATTGACAATTTTGACCAATTTTTAAAAAAGGTATTTTAAAAAATTTACAATTTTCACCGATTTCCAAAAATTGACAATTTGTTTAGATTACAAAAAATTCAGTGATCTTGCCAAGTATTTCAAAAAATAGGATATGTTTACTAATTTTATAAAATTTGCAAATTTTACTAATTTTCAAAAATTGACCATTTTTATAATTTTTTAGAATTCAAAGTTTTCATCATTTTTTCCAAAATTCACAGTTTTTACTTTTTATCAATTTTCAACAATTATTAACAATTTTCAAACATTTTTGACAAATTGACAATTCCGATCAATTTATATCACTTGATAATTTTCTTCAACTTCAAAAAATTCTAATTATTCACCAATTTTGGAAAATTTACAATTTTTGCCATTTCACCAATGAACAATTCCCATCCACCAGTTTTGTAAAAATTGTGAATTTCCACCAATTTCCACTGTTTTACAATTTTTGAAATTGGACGATTTTTATGAATTACCTGTGTTAAAAAATTAGCCAAGTTGATTATTTTTTAAAAATGTGCAATTTTTATCGATTCTCAAAAATTGGAACATTTTTATCAATATTAGTTGTTGTCAATTTCTATCAGTTTTCAAGAATTGGCAATTTTTGTCAATTTATATCACTTGGTAATTTTAATAATTGACAATTTTGAAAAATGAACGATTCTTCTAAATTTTTGAAAACATGCAAATTTCTTAAATAAAAAAAAGATGTGGTTTTTAATTTTTTTTTTTTCGATTTCTAGCAAATTTACAAAGTTAATGAGGGGGGGGGGGTGGCGTGGCGTGTTTTCGTACTTTTTACCAGTGAAAATTATTTGAAAACTAAGCACCGTTAAAAATTTATTCAAATTGATCAATTTCAGAAAAACATATTTTGAGTGTAAATATTTTAACGGGTTGAAATTTTTCGAACGCATTTCTGCTCCGAAAAATAGCTTCACTATTTCATCAATTTCGAAAAATAACATATTTTCGGGAATAAGTTAATAAATTTAATATTCAGAAACAATCGAGGTTCGAGCAGAGTACGTGAATACCTTTGAAGAAAAAATTCGTTTTGGTAGATAATATATCTTGACGAGTAAAACCTATTCAAAAATTCGATTCGATATCCAGAAATCTGGCATTTGTACGAATACCTATACTACACTATTAGGTAAATATGTACAAAAGTGTAATATATGTTTCTCCTCCACCGACACGTGCATCGCCTCGCCTCGTACAAGTCTACCCAACATATATATTCGAGACAATAGGTACAGATATTTACCTATTTCAATAGTTGAAATATCTCGGAGAATACCTAAAATGTTTCATTGTACATTCAAAGGTCTACAACACCGCTGCTCTCTTTCCCTCTCACTCTCTCGATTACTTTAGACACGGCGGAGTATCCGAATGCATTGTAGAAATAATTCAAATATATATATATACGTTTTATGGTAATAAAGCTGTCTTGCAACAGTCGGAATTCTATATTGATGATGCTGGAGACATTATTGTAAAATATAGATAGTGTAAAAGTAGAACGGTGTATAGCGAAAGCGCCGAGAGGAGACTGGAGAGTTGCTGAATTTCAAATTTGAAAGGATATTGGGGGTTAGATAAGGAACGTGAGTTTCCTGCGTGGAATAGTAATAATACGATTAGCAGCGGATAATACGCTATTCTTGCGAGTGGTTAGCCTATCTTTTGATATAAGGCTTGTACTTTATGTGCATGCCACCCCAGCCCACCCCAACCCCCACTTTATCGTGTCAACATTTACATTATGTTGCAATGTCGAAAAATATATGATGATGATTTATTAAACTGTTTATTTGATTCACTTCAACCGAGTTTACGTCACTTTTGTACAAAATTTCCACCAACAAAGGAAATCCTCATGTAAATTTAATTGATAAATGTACGAAAAATACCTGAGTGAAGGTGAAAACGTCGAAAATGCGCACGTGGCATTTAGTATAACCTTAAATATTCCTACGTATCTGCGATAAGCTTAAATAATGAGAATGTTATTTACCTAACTCACCTACCTACGTACTACAGTGAAAGTGAGAGAAAGCGAAAAAAACGACGAATTTTATTCAACGATATTATAAAATTTTACATTTTCAACCACGCGTGCACGAAAATCGAGAGAATTCGTCGAAATTTCGCAGTAATAAAATATCTGCCGTTTTAAAATAATCAAAATATTCGTAAAATACGCAGTAGTGGTGGTAATTCAATTCTATCGAATTTCAAAGTTATAGGTATGGTCTTTTTGAAATTTTTTACTTTGATTTACTTTCATTTAAAAGGCTAACCGTGTTGGAAATCGATGATAAAATGTTGCGAAAATAATTTAGAATAATTTTTGAAAATTGATAAAAATAAGTAATTTTCAAAAATTGGTAAAAACCGTGAATTTTTAAAAAGTGGTAAAAATTGTAAATTCAAAAATTTCAATTTTTGAGAATCAATATTTAAAAAAAAAAATTAAAATCGATAAAAAATTTGTCAATTTTTGAAAAATAATGAATTTGGCTAATTTTTGAAATTCATACAAATCGTTCATTTTCAAAAGTTGTGAAATAATGGAAAATGGTAGAAATTAACAATTTTTAAAAATTGGTAGGTAAAAAATAGAAATTGTTCACTGATGAAATGGTAAAATTTGTAAATTTTCCTAAATGGGTGAAAATGGGAATTTTTTGAAGTTGAAGAAAATTATTAAGTGATATAAATTGACCAAAATTGTCAATTTGTCAAAAATTATTCATTTCTAAAAATTATAGAATAAGTAATGGAAGTTGATGGAAATTGACAATTAATTATTAAAATTAGTAAAAATTGCCAATTTTTCAAAATCGGTAAAAATTGTCAATTTCTTAATGGGTAAAAAATAATGCCAACTTTTTAAAAATGATAAAAATTGTCAAATAGTTTGTAAAAACAAAATTGTAGTCAGAATTTGAATTTAAAAAAAAAACCAAAAAAAAACCCATTGTCTTCTTAAAATATTTAATAGGTTACAAATTCCAATTTTTTGAAATATAAATAAAAACTGTTAATTTTTTAAAATTGGTGAAAATTGTGATTTTTTTTAAATTGGAAAAATTGTTAATAATTATTTTAAATTCTGAAAAAAATTATATACCTAGTTCAGGTTTTTTTGCGATTTTTTGAGCCTCCAAAAAATCGAGATAAATAAGTGTTTCCACTATAATTCGAGGTCACCCGTCTCAGATCCGGTGTTGGTTTTGCCATCCGATAATCCGTTGTCCAGATATTCGCCTCAAAATTTGAAAGAAAATTGCAACAATTCCAAAAATGAGCGAAGAATAAAACCGACTGTAAATTCGAACAGAACGACCCAAAATTAGTCGAAATGCACACATATTTCGATTTTTTGAGTTGAAATTATTTTTCTCAAAAAACGACTTAAAAAAAGCGTGTACGCAGCGAAAGTACGAGTCGTACGGCCAAATCGATGGCGCCAATCGATTCCCCAGCTCCGATTACCCCCATCTGCATGTGTCTCAAGTGAAAATCTGACCATAAAAGTTTTTGACCCAAAGAAATCATAAGGCTCATTTTACAAAATCTTTGAAATTTGTAAAAATTGTCAATTTTTTTGAATACGTAAAAGTAGTAAATTTTTCAAAGTAGGAAGAAATTTAAATTTTGAAAAAATGTAAATTTTAGAAAATCTTTAAAAATTGTCAATATTTCAAATTTAAAAAAAAATGTAAATTTTAGAAAATATTTAAAAATTGGTAAAATTGCTAATATTTTAAATTCTGGAAAAATTTAAATTTTAGAAAATCGGTCAAAATTGAACATTTTTTGAAATTGGGAAAAATATCGTCAATTTTTAAATTTTTTTATAAATTGGTAGAAATTGACAATTTTTAAAATTGAAAAAAATTGTAAATTTTTAAAATTGAAAAAAATTGTAAATTTTTAAAATTGAAAAAAATTGTAAATTTTTTAAAATTTGGTAAAATTTTTAATATTTTAAATTCTGGAAAAATGTAAATTTTTGAAAATCGGTCAAAATTGTACATTTTTTGAAATTGGTAAAAAGTTTCAATATTTTGAAATTGGGAAAAATCGTTAATTTTTTAAAAAATTTACAAATTGTCAATGTTTCGGCGTTATTAAGCAAAAAAAAAAAAAAATGATAAAGGTAAAAATGATAAATTTTTTAAAATTGGTAAAAATTGTCAACACGTGAAAAATACTCGTACTTTTAAATTATGAATATTCCAAAATTGGGGAAAATTGATAGGCAACTTTTAATATTGATGAAATGATGAATGATTGTAATCTGAAAAAATAGTAAAAATTGTTTATTTTTCGAAATGGTGAAAATTGCCAATTTTTTAAAGATAGAAGAAAATTATTAATTGATATAGAAATCGGTGAAAAAAGTGTACCTTTTAATAATGCGAACTTATGATAAATTTTTTGAAAAATAATGTCAATTTTTGAACATTAATACCTAAAAAAATTGCTGAATTTTGAAAATTGGAAAATAATGACAATTGTAGGAAATTGACATTTTTTTTATTCAGTGGGAATTATTCCTTTTTGAAAATTGATGAAAACAGTCAATTATAATGATTAAAAATTGGCTGGCCATTTTAAAATTCTCCAAAATCAGTAAAAATCGTCAATGTTTCAAAATAAATAAAAATTGTCAACTTTTAAAAAATAACAAAAATACCTACCTAATCAATTTTAATAAGAAAATTTTTTTTTAACTTGTCATCTTTTTAAAATAATAAAAATTGAAATCAAATTTTTTTTTTTTTAAATCACGGGACTGTTTTTTTTACAAAATAATTTCTTTTTTAAAAATATTTCCCTAGCAAGTTTTTCAATAACCAGGTCGTATTTCAGCATGGAAAAAAATAATGATAAAAATTGAAACACAAAAAAATCAACGAACTAACACCTCAATCCGTTAGTTCGCTAGTGGAAAAAAATAACCCAACGTCATCAGTTAATACATTTATTAAATAAATTAATACTGCTTAAAAATTACTAATATTAACTATGGTACGACTGAACGTTAACACGATAATCTATTTATGATTAAAAAGTTAAACATTTCGGTTAAAACATACGTAACATAGTAAAATACGCGTTAAATTAACAGCCCTTTTCTATAAATGATTTTCCCGGATAAATTGTGTGCGTCATCTACTTTAAGCTAGTGATAATAAAACGCGTTAAAAAAAAAATAATCCATTTTTTTTTCAATATAGAAACAATGTATTGATAAAAACGAAAAGAAAAATTATTATTTTTGAAAAAAATAAATTAATGGCGCGATATTGCATTGAACGGAGATTTTGATTTTAAATTTTTTTCACATTCTTTAAGGAATGTACTTACGATGAGCAAAAAATAGTATAAGTATAGATACCTAAATACAGTAAAATATTTCAACTACACCGGAGACTGTCATCACACGAAACAAATAAAATAAACACGACCGAATGAAAAACGAAAAAAAATGTAAACAAAACAAAAAAAAATAAATAATAATAAATAAGTTTTAAAAGTACGTACATCAACTAACTGGTAAAATAACCCATACCACTTATTAAAAAGTATATTATTTAAAACAGTCTCAAACTACGATTATTCGTATAAGAATTATATTAATTTTTTTCTCTTTAATAGGTTTTCTTTAAAACGACACACATTTTACATAATAATGCTATCTATATAAAATTTTCAAAATTCATAATAAAGTTAAAAATATTAGTACTTTTTCCTTCTTTATATAATTAAGTAAATATGTTATATTGTACGTTAAATCGCTAAATTATTAGGTCCCACGAAGAAACGAGAGGAGAGAAAAAAAGGAGAAACAAAAACACCTCAGCGAAATACACAACAGATATATACGAGGATTGGAATGTATAATAAATTTCGATTAACAAAATTAGGAGATAATTCAGAGTATAGAACGTACGACAAATTTTAATACATATACGTAAAAAATATTGCGACAGCTTTTTAAAATTTATAACTTTACATTTTGTATGATTAGATATAGTATAAGGTACATTTACACAGATATGCTACATTTAAAACGTTTTCATGGGGGTTTTTTCCCACGCAGACTACAACACACAAACACACACACACACCAATGAGGTTTTATTTGTTTATATAGTATGAAGCATCGTCGAATTCCTCGAAACATTACCGTTACCTTTTTATTTTTTGCTAATTTATTTTCTTAATTAACAAAAAAAATATACAAATATTCTTCATTCAAGTTCGATTCGTTGATCGAAATTGCAATACGCGAATGATTGTCAAAATGAAATCCTGATCACGGTGAAGATTTTTTTCCAAAGTGGTCAAAGGTACATCGAACCTTTTAATTATTTAGAATAATTGGCATTTAGAGTACCGGGCACGTCATCGATGGGAACCGATTGCGAAATATTTAAGAAAAAGAGTAAAGAAAAAAGTCGACTAAATAAAATCGAAATTCAAAAATAAAATAAAAATTAATAAATCCTCACTCATTTATCGACTCGTATCGTAATCAAATGCAACGGTGATGGTTCGAACTAGCACCTGGGTCCTTCATCCACCATTTTGGAGAAGATTTGTGTACAAAAATTTGATATGTGTACGATTTACCTGCTTGTATAATTTCAAATATTTTTATCAATATAAAATTAAGGTTAAATGGTTCGAATTAGGTAGTGAAATGAATTCTTGAATCGTTCTCTAGTAATTTTCACTATAATTCCAAAAAACTAAATTGCCTACGAATTTTCAATTTTTAATTTTTTTTTTTAATTTTTAGATTTGATGTGAATAATTTTTCAAAAATAAATTGAAATGGATAACATGCCAATTTATCAAAAATAATTGGAATTTGGAAACATGTGAGATGAAAATAAATTGCCAAAAATTCAAAAGCTGCAAAATTTTTCAACTAAAAAACTAATAAAAATTTACAGTTTTACAAAATTTATAAAAAATGTACAATTTTTGAAAATTGATTAGAATTTACAGTTTTTAAAAATTGATAAAAATTTACAATTTTTGAAAATTGATAAAAATTTACAGTTTTTGAAAATTGATAAAAATTTACAGTTTTTGAAAATTGATAAAAATTTACAGTTTTTAAAAATTGATAAAAATTTACAAAAAATAGGTAAAAATTCCCATTCTTTAAAAATTATTAAAAATTTACAATTTTTAAAAATTGATGAAAATTTACATTTTTCAAAAATTGGTAAAACTTTACAGTTTTTAAAAAATGATTAAAAATCACAATTTTCAAAATTGATAAAAATTTACAATTTTCAAAATTGATAAAAATTTACAATTTTCAAAATTTCATAAAAATTTACAATTTTAAAAAATTGAAAAAGATTTTTCATGCTTGAAAGTTGGCAAAAACTACCCGTGTAGCAACGTCGATGCTAATTTCGATATAAATGTCGACACATCGAAATCGGTCACTTTTCGATCGTACATGTCGACACGATTGTGGATGGTTTGTCGAGCTTATTATCGACATGTTTGTCGACCGTCCAAATATGGCTCGACATGTCGAGCCATATTTGGACGGTCGACAAACATGTCGATAATAAGCTCGACAAACCATCCACAATCGTGTCGACATGTACGATCGAAAAGTGACCGATTTCGATGTGTCGACATTTATATCGACACCCACATCGACATTTGCAATGGTGAGATTTTGAAAAATATGCTAAGTTCAAATATTCAATATATGTATATATTAAAATTACACCAAAAATAGTGTTCAAGCCAACATTTTGACATTTTTTGTCAAATATGCGGCATTGAGGCCACCTTTGTAGCTGGACACATGCGAGTGTCCAACTAACATAGAGATGATTCTTAGACCTTATGTACTAATTCACAACACACTTTATCTGCGAGTATCACAATCACCCTCAAGACGTCGACCGTCAAGTCGATGCATTATTCGACCCTCGACAATTAGATCGACATTAACTCGACTTAAAATTCCTCTGGTCAACACTGTCGACAGTTAAGTCGATGCATTATTCGACCCTCGACAATCACATCGACACTATCTCGACTTAAAATTCCTCTGGTCGACACTGTCGATAGTGAAGTCGATGCATTATTCGACCATCGACAATTATGTCGACAATAACTCGACAAGTCGTTGTATTATTCAAAACTTTGAAAAATAAGAAAATTTTGTGATTCTTTCAAAAATTATTTATTCCTGAGCTTAAAATGTTCTTATTAATTGTTTTTAGTTCTTTTTAGATATAAAATTTGTAAATTTAATTGGCAGAAATTGTCGACATAAATGTCGATGCGTTTATCGAGTATCGATTTTTACATCGACTTGTCTATGTAGAAAAACAACGTTTTCTAAATTATAGGAAAATACTGAGAAAAATTCAAAAATTTTGATTGAACAGTTATGTTTAACATAGAACATTACTTTAAATCTCAAATATCATTTTTAATTCATCGTTAACCGAGAAAAAAATGTGTCTGAATTTTGTCGACATAAATGTCGATGTCGACAATTGCTACACGGGTAACAATTATTCAAAACAGGTAAAAATTAACATCTTTTCAAAATCGTTAAAAATTGACAATTATTTGGAAATGAATAAATATCATATCGATATTGGAAAATTTATAGAAATAATATTTTTTAAATATTGGTGAAATCGACAATTTTTCAAACTTGACAAAAATTGACAATTTTTCGAAATAGGTGAAAATTGACATTTTTCCTCTCAGCAATTGAAAATTTAATAATGGTATCCTCTTTTCTTACTTGATAAAAGTTGTAATGTTGATTAAAAAGTAAATTAACTAGGTACTAAAAACTGATAAAAAGTTTTAACTTTGTTATTTCTTAATAAATAAAGATTGTCAATTTTTCCAAAATCGAGATCCATTTGTCAACCTATCATAATTTTTGAAAATAATAAAATAATAAATTATGGAAAATTTGAAGAACAATGACAATTTTTTCAGAACTGATGAAAATAAGCAATTTTTTTAAATGCTTGAAAATTGAAAAATTATCAATACTGTAGATTCAGCATTGAGACTTCCATAAAATTAAAATTGATACAGATATGAAAATTAACAATTTTTTGAAAACGATAAAAATTATGAAATTTTCAGAAATAACGAAAAAAGTTTAAAATTCTTTTTTTTGAATTTGTAAAAATTAAATAATTTTGAGAATGAGTCAAATTTTTTTAAAAATTGATGAAAATAATTTTGATTTTTAAAAATTATTATTGATTTTTTTGAAATTTGTGAAAACTGCTTCATTTCTGTATTTGTTCAATTTGACGTTACGAAGTCCTTTTCTATGGAAAATTTTCCTTAAAACTGAACTAAAAAATACCACCAACTTTCATGATCAGGTCAGATTTAATAGCTGACTTTTCTCTTTAGAGAAAATCAGCTAAAAGTACGACTCCGAAGATTATTACTCTGATAAATTAAATAGAACATGTAAACTTCTGCAAAATGGCGGACTCACGTACCCCTATTATCCTACAGTCCCAGCCTTTTAAAAAAAAATCATCATCGAATTGATTAATCGAGTACCTGCATCGCTGCCCCCTCATTCCAAACCATAACCCCGTGGGAAAAAAAACGGACGGAAAGAAAATACTTGTGAAACGATTAGAACCGTCTTACGAGATGAATTTGACATCTCGTTGCACATCTCTAGCTTACAGGAGACACAGAACAAGGCTACAAGGAATCGGGCTGCTTTCTCGAAACGACACAAATAGGCAACGAAGCCGTCATTCGAGCAACTCTCTAATTAAATCGGCGGTTAAAGAATTCTACGGAATTTAACATTTCAAAGTTAGCAACGTGCCCCTCCTGTGTACGCCTACTTGCAGACAACATCAAAAGGTACTCGGTAAATTCAGCCAGCTCGCTGTCCCCCTCTGTAGCTCTCCCGAGTTGAAATTTTAAACGGTGGTTTGCTCGTTCGCAAGCACCGCAAAGATTTAAATTCTAACTGTGTAGTTCGGTTTTGTTGGGTTTTTCTTTTTGAAGAATTGTCACTGGAAGGAGGCTTTTCACGAGCTTTCCGGGTCGAATTTCTATTCGCAAGTTTGGTTGACGATGGAACTTTCATTTCTGGAAAATGTTTGCCAAGGGGGGAGGGGATTTATACGTTTCTTAGAGTGGAAAAAATTTTTGGATAAAAAAATCCCCAATTTTTTAATAGGTACCTTGGTCACACGACTTATCAATCCGACTCTCGCCTATTTACCTCGCAACAGTGTTGCCATAATAATCTGCTGAACAAAAAAAAAACGCATCGGGTCACAAAATCATCACAACTTCAACCGAATAAAATGATATGCCGCAATCTACAACCCTTTCACTCCAATCCAGAGCCTCTAACTATAAAAAAAAATCGTAACCTAAGAGAGTTCGACTAAATTAAACGATCCGACGAGTCCGTCCGAACGCAACGCACTCTCGAGAAACTACTCAACTAAACGATATCGTATATAAGACTAGAAATTAACAAGTAAACTATCTAATACCGATTTAAATGAGGAAAAAAAATAACCACCAATGTCGCATCATCGATCAGCGTTTTTTCTTCCGTCAATGATTAAGCCACTCGTCTTACTAAATTTACCTACCGAAGCGATTGACCAAAAAATTTTTTTACATCGTAAAAAGAAGACATGACGTGATATCCTTCTGTTCAAAGAATAAAAAAAGCCAAAAAAAGGGGAAGAAAAAAAAATACTTATTTACATACGACACTTTGCTTAGGAGCCTATTTTTAAACATTTCGAACACTTTAACGCGATCAAGGTTAATAGAACACGTCGATAAAATATTTACAATTTAACCTCGTGTTTCATAATACCTTCTTAGTTAATATTCTAAGATTCAGATTTAGTTGGGAAAAAAATCGAAACGTAAAAAAAAAAACAGATACACGTACTCGCCATCATTAATAATGTGGTAACCATTTGAACAGAGAAAAAAAAATTAAATAAAAATAGGTAGGTAAATTAAAAGAAGGAAACAACGAACCTCGAAAAATACTACCAGTTCATATGCTACACATAATATACGATTAATTTAAACAATGCCTTAACATGATCGTGCCTCACAAATTAGAGGCAATCGAGTCGACATACGTAATAAGGAACACGCTGGAATACAATTTGAAAATCACTTCCAAGTCACCTACACCATTTTTTAAACGCGTTGATAAAATTATAAACAAAAATAACAATAATAATGATGAAAAAAAAATATATATATATAAACAAAGCGAATGAACGAAACAAAAAATAAAACCTAATTTAAAACACTAATACTTATTGCACACGTGATGAATTTTTGATTAGATTTTTTTTCTTCAAAAAACCCCCTCCCTACGCCATCTCATCATCTGTCTACACGAGGGAGCTAAGTAAAAAAAAAAAAAAAAAAAAAAAAAAACCTAAAATTAATAGGTACTATCCGTAAAATAAAACCTCAAAAAAAATTGGATTAAAATTATCGGAAAATACTTGATCAGTTTTTTTCCTTTTCCTTTCGTCTTTTCTTTCGCACGTATAATTATTTATACGTTATTTTGCCGAATTCAAAAACCGACTAGGCGTGTGAAAACGAAAAAACAAAAACAAAACAAGAACGAAAAAAATTAGATATCAAAAGTAGAAAAAAATTAACGCGGAAAAAATGATACTTAAAATTGGTTATTTTCTTTTGTATGGCACTGGTTAGTCGTGCGCGTTTATCGGACGTCGTTCACGTTGCATGTTGATCCGAATATTTTCACCAGCTGGTTTTCGTAGTCGTCGATGTTACGTTTCATGATATCCATGCAAGGGCCCAATAATCTTTCGAACGCTTCCACATCCAAGACTGTAACATAAAAATTGAATAGATGAAAACTTTCTGCATTTCATATAAAGCCAATCATTAGAGATATCGAATATCGTTTATGTAAATTTATCAACCTAACCCCCCTAACCTCCTTCTTAAAAAAATTGAACAAAATTGAGAAATCAAAATTAAATTTTTAACCCGAGCGGCACACTCGATCGATAATATCGGAAGATGTAACGTATCGATAAAAAATCGTTTGAAAATCTATAGATGTTCTCACGATATTATAAAGATTTATCGGTACAACTTCATAGGCAAAAAATCTAAAAACTATCGAATTCGATATTATTAAGATTTTATGACGATATTCGTCAACGATACTATCGACAAAGAATATTAAATTTATCGATACCGATTTTCCACCGATTTTGTGCAGATATTTGAAACTACCTTATCGACAAAGAATATTAAATTTATCGAATTCGATTTTTTAACGATTTTGTAAAGATATTTAAAACTATATTATCGACAGATTATATGAAATTTCTCGACTTCGATATTTTACCGATTTTTTGACGACATTTGAAACTATATTATCGACAGATTATATTAAATTTATCGAATCCGATTTTTTACCGATTTTGTAAAGATATTTGAAACTATATTATCGACACATAATATGCAATTTCTCGAATTCGATTTTCTAACGATTGCGTGAAGATATTTGAAACTATATTATCGACACGTAATATGAAATTTCTCGATTTCGATTTTTTAACGATTTTGTGACGATATTTGAAACTATATTATCGACAAATAATCTGAAATTTCTCGAATTCGATTTTTTAACGATTTTGTGAAGATATTTAAAACTTTATTATCGACACGTGATATGAAATTCCTCGAATTCGATTTTTCAACGATTTTGTGGCGATATTTGAAACTACATTATCGACAAATAATCTGAAATTTGTCGAACGATTTTTCAACGATTTGGTGACGATATTTGAAATTATTTCCAAATTGGTGAAAATTTTTCTAAGTCCAACACGTCTGGAAGTACTAAACTGTCTATTATAAGCGTTTTATTGCTAATTCCTCAACGATAAGGTATGGCATAGTGGTTAAGGAAGAGGATTACCATGCAGGAGGTAGAAGGTTCAAGCCCCACGGGCGACAGATTTTTTATAATTTTTTTTTACTTTTTCTGAAATGATCCTCTTACCGTAACATGAATAATGTGTTTAGGCATAGTTTAATGTATTAATTATACTAATTAATGATTTTTAATTATAGAAAGAAGCTAGTAAAAGACAAAAAATCGGAATAAAAAAATCGATAAAAAATCGACAGAATATCGAATTCTATAAAGTGTCGCGAAAGTTCCGCCTAAATCGTGAAATTATCTTTCGATATTATAGATATATTATCGATAAAATATCTTACTATAATCTCGAAATTTTTGCTAACTATAATTCGTCGATAATCTATCTATATATCGAAAGATAATTTCACGATTTATGCGGAACTAACGCGACACTTTATCGAATTCGATATTCTGTCGATTTTTTATTTCGATAATTTGTCGAGTGTGCTGCTCGGGAATGACGTTTTTGGGAAAATTTTAAAAAAATGTAAAACTACATTAAAAAATGACTGAAACTAAATTCAAAAAAAAAAAAAAAAATGAAAATTGGAACAAGAATTGAGAAAACTGAGCCCAAACTGAAAACTTTGAGAATACGTGATAATAAAAATTAAAAGTTGAAAAGTATAAAATTGTGAAAAAAAATCAAAACATCGAATTATATGAAAATTGAAAAGAAATTTAAAATGAAGATGAAACTGGAGCAAAAATTTAAAAAATTGAAACGAAATTGAAATGAAACAGAAAAAAGTTGGAGCCAAAATTTGGGAAATTGAAGTGAAAATTGAAAAAAAAAAAAAAATTAATACACGAGTAAATTGAAGCAAAAAGTTGGAAAACTGAAATAATCTTGAAGATTATAAAAATTGTCTCGCAATTTAAATTCCAGAAAAATTGACAAATTAAAGATAATAGAATAAAACTGAAAATGTAAAATTAAAATTGAATTCAACATTTGAAAAAATCAACAAAGTCGAAGCAAAAAAGCTGAGAAAAATGAAAATAAATCGACACTATAAGTAAAAATTTCAAGAATTTATCAAATATAATATTTGAGGCAAAATTTAAAAAATTTGAAAAAATGAATTGAAAATTTAAAAAAAAAACTGAAAAAAACTGAATAAAATTGCAGCAAAAAATGTTCAGAAAACTGAAAGTGAAATTAAAAATTACTGAAATTTACAAAAAATATCAAAAATTGAAAAATGAATAAATCAAACTAAGAACTGGAAAAATTTCAAAATCGACAGAGACGTTTCAATTAAATTTTTTTTAAAAGTTTAAGCAACTTGGAAATCGAAAAAAGAGAGCAAACTCGGAGTAAAAATTTAGAAAATTGAAATGGAATCGAGAAATTAAAGAAATTTACTAAAACTGGATTTGGAAAAAATTAAGGATCAAAAAATTTTTTGAAACCGAATGGAAATTTAAAAAAAAAAATTAAATCGAAATACTACTTCAAGACTCAAGTTGGAATTTAAGCATAAATCCAAGGTAGGTAATGTAGGAAAGAGAATTGGAAAAATTAGAATTAAATCGATATTGAGAGAAAAAAAAAGAATTAAAATTGTAGGGAAAATGTAAAATACTGGAGGGAAATTGTACAATGAAAAAAAAAAAAAAATACCAAAACTGAATTTTATAAAAACTGAAAATTGAAAACATTAACAGTAAAAATTTTTAAAATGAAATAAGGGTGATCCGCAAAAATTTGGGAAATTGAAAATTCAGAAAATTGACTAGAACCAAAATTAGGAACAATAAAAAAATTTCAAAATTATTTTTGTTGAAATTGAAAAATTGACCGAAGCGAAATTTTTAAAGAATTGAAATTGAAAAGTGAGTATCTAAATGGCACTAAATATTGAGAGAAAAAAAAATGGAAAACTGAAGAAATTTACGAAAACATTATTTGGAAAAAATTTCCAAGTTGTAACAATAAAGCACCTTAGAATTTAATTAAACCCAAATTAACGAAATTTGAAAAAAAGAAGTAAAAATTGATAACTAATTGAAGAAAAAAAACAAGATTGAAAAATAATTAAATCAAATTAAAAATTGAATTAAAACAAAATTATACAAATCGAGCAAAAATTTAGAAAATTGAAAAAAAAAATCATTAAAAAATATAACAATAAAATAATATGAATGTTGCAGCAAAAATTCAAGAACTTCAAATACGAGTAAAGTAGAGAAAAAAATTGAGGATAAAATTGCAGAAAAAATTACGAAAATTGAAGAAATGTACAAATACTAAAACTTCTCTAAAGAACATTCTAAAAATGCATGATTTAGAAAAAAATGAAGAATTAAAATTTGACTAGACCAGAATTTCGCAAACTGGAAATCGAAAAATAAGTGAATGAAACTAAAAAAATCGGAAAAATTTAAACGGAAATTAGAGAAAAATATGGACGTAATTGAAGCAAACATTTTTAAGAATGGAAGTGAAATTAAAATAGAAAAACTAACAAAGAGAATTTTTCGAAGATTTAAATATTGAAAAATCAGTAAATTTTAATTTGAAAATTGAAAGAAAAAAGAATGGACTTGTAAAAAAAAATTAATAAAACTGAAAAATCGATTAGAACAGCATTTGAGAAGAATTGAAAATTGCAAACAGAATAAATAAATAAAAATTCAACTGAAAAATGAACAATTTAAAATCAAATTGAAAAGTGAATAAGAAAGAATATATAATTAGAAATTCACGAAATCGAAGAGAAATTGAAAATCTGATGAACGGAAAAATCAAAAATTATTTTAAAATTTAACAAAATCAAAGCCAAAATTCCAAAATTGGAGTGAGCTTCAAAATTGAAAAAAATAAATAAATATAACGAAAAATTCGAAAATTCTATAGAAAAAAAAGTAAAATTGAAAGAAATAATTCGAATGTCAAAGAAATTGGAACAAAACTTAAAAGCAATGAAATAAAGTTGAAAATTAAAAAAAAAAAATTAAAATGAATTATTTTTTTAAGAATTATAAAATTGAAAGAAATATCCATCTGAAAGATCAACTAAACCCCCCCCCCCCTCTTCCAAAAAAAACATACCTAACATAAATTGAAGTAAAAATCGAGAAAAATGAAAATATCTCACAACAAAACCTGAAGAAATCAATAGAATTTTTTTTCAGAATTTCATTAATTCGCATATCATCTCATCCTACCTACACAAGCAGCACGAATCATTCGCAACCAGCCACTTTTCAAATCCATACCTACACACACACCCAAACGTAACCCACGTGAGACTTTATTCCACCGTATATCCTGCGTGACTACGAATCGTTTATTCACCACCACATCCTATGCCACGCCAGCAGTGACTCCATACCTATTCGATGAAAAATTGAATCATTCACGTAAATATAGGTTGATTCACGCACGGGAAAAATTACCGACGGTAGGTGAAAAGGATGGTACATTTGACGGTCGCATCGTATTCATTAAAATGTAATATGTTGCAACGGGGAATAAACTCGGTGTAACTTGCTTAACTATCCACATCCTGTTTTCCTTCGCTGGCATGTCATTGCATTTCGCACTTGCTATCCGGCTCACATTGGCGTACGTAAACGTAAACGTAAAAGTAAAAACTTTACGATGGAAAGCTATCGTCGTAAAAGCGTACATAAAAATAGACCGGGCCGCAAGGCGCAAACGTTTCACGGAAGTAGTCAACTAAAGGTAAAATCCCTTCGCCAGTAACGTGCCTGTGTCTTCTGCCTCCCACCGATGGTATTATTTCAACCGCCAAGTCATTACCCAGGTAATAAACGTCAGGAGTTGGGGGGAAATGCGAATATTTCTACGAGTAAATAAAAAAGTTTTACCCCCTCTGTACCCTCCTATCATTTCTATGATAGTATACATAGTCATTAAGTACAAACGATTTTTCAATTTTTCCCCTCACGCCATTTTTGATACGGTTCGAATCGAAGTTTTGACATTTACGAATACTTTTTATTCTCATGTGAACCAAGCACTGAGTAAATGGTTTCGATAACAACCAATTGAGTTTATATACTTTTTCGCTGAAATAATAAAGATGGAAATTATTAGAAATAGTCACGATGTGCGTGGTTTACATGAAAGTGCTCCTAAAAGAAGAAAAAAGGACTAGAGTCTAGTTTACTTGATTCGTTTACATGAGCGTGGGTCGTTTTTATTGAATTTTACCAAGTTCAATACTACATGGATACTTGATATTCAAAATTAGAGTGGTGGGAGGGAGGGAGGGAGGGGTCTAATCGAAATTTTTGTAATGGCCAAAATTATGCCTAGAACTTCAAGCTACAACTTTTGTTTGAAAAATTTTTCAATTGGACCCCTCCCTCCCCACCAATTTTGCATAAAATGCCGAAAATACTAATTTAAAAATGGTGGGGAAGGATCCTAAAAATAATTTTGGTTATTATAAAAATTTCAATTAGACCCCTCCCTCCCCACCAATTTCGCATAAAATGCAGAAAATACCGATTAAAAATTGGCGGGGGAGGGTGGGAGAGAGGGGCTAATTGAAATTTTTTTCAAATAAATGTTGTAGATTGGGATCCTAAAAATAATTTTGGTTATTATAAAAATTTCAATTGGACCCTTCCCTCCCCACTTATTTTGCAAAAAATGTCGAAAATACGAATTAAAAATTGTTGGTGGAGGGAGGAAGGGGCCAATTGAAAAATTTTTCAAATAAAAGTTGTAGATTAGGATCCTAAAAATAATTTTGGAGATTATAAAAATTTCAATTGGATCCCTCCCTCCCACCTATTTTGCAAAAAATGCCGAAAATATTAATTAAAAATTGGTGGGCGAGGGAGGAAGGGGCCAATTGAAAAAATTTTCAAATAAAAGTTGTAGGTTAGGATCCTAAAAATAATTTTGGTAATTATAAAAATTTCAATTGGACCCCTCCCTCCCCACTTATTTAGCAAAAAATGTCGAAAATACTAATTAAAAATTGTTGAGGGAGGGAGGAAGGGGCCAATTGAAATTTTTTTCAAATACAAGTTGTAGATTAGGATCCTAAAAATAATTGTGGTGATTATAAAAATTTCAATTGGACCCCTCCCATAACATCAGGTAGAAACTTTTTTAAAACTGAGGAAGGGTTCAAATCGAAAAAATTTTCAAACAAAAGTTGTAGATTGAGCCTTGAGGTCCTAGAAATAATTTTAGTTGTTATAAAATTTTCGATTAGACCCTTCTCTCCCCTCCAATTTCGCATAATATGACTTAATATACTTATTTTATCAAAAATTACTATAGGTAGGGGTCCAATTGAAAAAAAATTCAAATAAAAGTTGTAGCTTGAAATCTTGGAAATAGTTTTGATTATTATAAAAATTCGATTCGACCCCTCCCTCCCCTTCAATTTTGGATATTTACTATCTATGTAGCATGGGACTTGATAAAATTCAGCTAAAACGATCCACGTCCATGCAAAAAAAAATGAGTTAACCAACTAGTAAAAAAAAGAAGGAAGTTTAGCCCTAATCAAAGAGAAGACATTTTTCTCGGTCAATCTATATAGTTCCAATTAATCGATATTTCTCAGTTAGGTAATATCTCGGTCGTAAACTTATCATCGTATTACTTGTAACGAATTAAAACGGTATTTATTACGACTTAATACTCGTCTATTACCTTCAATAAAATAAAAAATAAAAATCATTAACCATCCCACACGCGTCTTTCTCTTTACTGCGCCATTAAAAACCTTCGAGATGGATTAAAAAATACACCGGTCGATTCGCGTAAATACTCACAAGCTAATTTGACATCGCCGAGAGCGTAAGCTGAGGCAGCTCTGGGTTTATGCGTGACCAAAGCCAATTCTCCGAAATATCCACTTTTTTCGATTTTCTTAATCTGAAATCAAAGCGTTACGAAAAACGTTAGCTCGACTGACTCGTAAAATCACGACATATGCGAGATCGACTAATTAAGGTGCTAATTGCGATTATGCAAATTGCATCGTTGATGAATTTATGAGACGTTGGTAAATTTGCGGACGAGAGAGCACGTACCTCGACTTCTTTATTCGCCTCGTCTAGAATACAAATACGAATAGTGCCATCTTCGATGAAATACATTCCATCGGCAGCGTCGCCTTGTTTGATTATACATTCTCCATTTTTATAAGAACGAGGAATTAGAGCGTCAGCAAGGTTCATTCGTTCGTACGACTAAGTAAACCAAGACAGAAGAAACAGTTAGTACGTTAAATGGAACGAAACAAAATCAGCTTAGAAATGAACGAACGAACGAAATACCTGTAGATCTTTTAGCATAGGTACGTTATCGATCAAGGCTTCGTACATTTTTCGTTTTTTGAAAGCACTTTTTAATACAATACGACGAAACGTTTGACGATCCATCGCCCATAAAGAACCTTTGGTGGCTGCTTGGATGGTTGCGGCTCGTGGCATGTTGTACATTAAAGCCAACTCGCCGAAGCTACCTTTTCCATTATACGTATGAACTAATAATTGCTTTCCATCGTCTGTATTCACGAATGCATGGTAAACACCCCTAGAACGAAAGAAACGGAATCAGAAACACATCGGGAGTTGCATCTTGTAGATGAATATTCGCTTACTCTTGAATAACATAGAAATTATCTCCGTCGTCTCCTTGTTTAATAATATATTCGTCTTTTTCGGCGATCTTTTCGAACATAGCATCGATAACTTCGTTCATTTGCTCCTAAAAATGATGGCCAAAAAAAGTACACGTTATCGAGTAATCTAATTAAAGTTATATGCAAATAATGTGAATTAAATTTGACGCATATTAACACGCAAGCGTGATGGGAATACGTACTTTGTCTAATGAACGAAATAGTAATATATCTTTGACACTATCTGCTAATGCTTGTCTCTGTGCGTCTGATTTAGGGAAGACGACCTAAAAAAATGATTAAAAATTAGATTATAATAACACAGTTAACGTTCAACGGAACTAAATCTATCAACTATACAATGGCATACTTTTTTATTATCTTCATCGTCATCTTCTTCAGGATTATAAGCTTCAGCAAACACAGACTTCCTTCTGGAGTTGAATCTATTCACCGGAGCTTCTGTAAACCCACAGAATAAAGTTTAATCATAAATTCGAAACACAATTAGATAAGAATTATGAAACACAAACCATCTTCCGAGATAACTGATTCTTCGCCAACAGAAGGTGATCGAATATCAGCCAATTTTCGACTCTCTCTTAACCGATTGAAGAAATCGCAAGCGTATGTGACTACATCTTCCTGAGGTTGTTCCAGTAAATAGTTTACGGTGAAATCGAGCAAGATTTCACGTAATTCGTCGGGAACGTAGATTTTGTTGACGCTACCGCGACTCATTATTAAATTACGAATTTTAGCTAATTTTACGATAAACTGGTAAACATTTAGCGGTAAAGGTTATCAAAGTGAAAATGATTTTGATATGAATAATTATTTCACATAACTTAAAAGGTAAATCTTGAATCGGACTTGACCCAACTGTAACGAATATCCGAAGGACGATCCACTCGAAGGAGCTGTGATATGTTCGTGTAATACACAATTACACGCGATATATTAACATTTCGATTATTATTACACGGTAAAATACTTATAAATAAATAAAAACGCGAATAATAAACGATAATCGAGAGATAATAAATGTTTAAAAAATATCACTTGCACTGAAAATTAAATATGGCGAATAGGTGTACAAGTACATTGCAATCAACCAATCGTAGCAACGAAAAATTTATCAAGGTCTGGGAGTCGAATTTTTTGTCTCCTTTTCGTCGAACAAAAATTTAATTTCAATTTTTTTCCATTTTGATGGAATATTACGTACTTTTGAATTTTTTTTATGATGGATTGATAGCTTTTTTGATGGCAAATGATCTGAGCCACGTCTAGATTGTTGAATTAGGCTATTTATTTAGATTTCGTCAATTTCGTGCAATCTTCGTTTCTGTGAAGTCACTGAAGTCATGTCATATACGATAAGCTAATTTCAGCACTTTGAAATTGTTGCAAGAGGGGTAAAAAAATTATTATTCTAAAAAATTTTCAGTACATAGTACGGTAGTAGTTTTCTTTCTACTTTTCTCATGGCAAAGATGGAACGTATGAAAAATTTTCTTGTTTTCAAATATTTTTAAATAGTCATAAAAATTCGAAAAATTTGAACCAAACAAATTTATAGAGGTTTGAAAATTAAACAAAAATTCTTAAGATCCTAGTAAACATTTTGGTCATCGAAAAAATTTCAGTTGGACCTCTTCTCCTTTCCCCAATTTTGCTTAATACTGCGTAGACATTTTGACATCCAAAATTGAAGAGGAGGGAGAGGTCGTGGGGTCCAATTTACAAATTTTCTGAACAAAAGTTGCACATTGAGATCCTAGAAATAATTTTGGGTGATGTTGAAAATTTGATTTCCCCCCTAAGGCACCGCTAATTTTGCATAATATTGAATAATTTAATAAATATTTTTATCATTATATTATTATTCTAATTTCTAAATCAGAATGGTGGGAGGGGTTCAATTAAAAAAAATTATAATGACTAACAAGGGAACCTCGCCAACTCGTCACCTCCGATTGAGCTAAAATTTGGCTCACTGAAAGAGCATACCACCCAGACCTCACAACCAAATTTTCAGCAGCCGAAGTTGATTTTTCGATTTTTGGCGAATTTTTGAAAATGGCTAAAACCACCTCCAAAAAAACATTTTTTGAAAAAAAAATTTGTAAATTTCAAGATAGAATCCCGAAAATTGGTTTGTACACTAAAATCGACCTCTCGAGTCAATTGGCATCATTTTCGAAGCGATCTGGAGCCTCCAGGAAAAGTTGACTGTTCTCCAGCGCACTGGAATAGCTCCAGACGGCGCTGTACTCAACTTCGGCAGCTGAAAATTTAGTCCTAGCGTTAATATGATGCCATCTATCGATTGACCTAGTTGAATCCAAAATCCGAGGTGACGAGTTCGCACGTGGTTTTTTGACAACTCAAAAATTTTGCATTTTTTAAAAATTTCCAAAAAAATTAATTTCTTTAGCATATCATCCGAAACTTACCCCCTAAAGTCGACCCGCCGAGTCGATTGGCATCATTTTCTAATTGATCTGGAGCTTCCAGAAAATGTTGACTTTTGCCGTCTGGAGAGATTCCAGTGTGCTGGAGAAAAATCAACTTTTCCTGGAGGTTCCAGATCGCTTCGAAAATGATGCCAATCGACTCGGGAGGTCGACTTTAGTGTACAAACCAATTTTCAGGATTCTATCTTAAAATCTACAAATTAAAAAAAAAAAAATTGGAGGCGGTTTTAGCCATTTTCAAAAATTCGCCAAAAATCAAAAAATCAACTTCGGCACCTAAAAATTTGATTGTGAGGTCTGGGTGGCATGATCTTTCAGTGAGCCAAATTTCAGCTCAATCGGAGGTGACGAGTTGGCGAGGTACCCTTGTAAAATATTATTTCCACAATTTCAAACTAGAAAGTTTTGTTTGAAAATTTTTTCAGTTAGGTTCCTCCTTCCCTTTCATTCTTGAATGTTGAGTATCTATCTATATCATTATTCAAAAATTTAAAATTGTAGGGGAGGGATAGATTCAATTGAAAAAGTTGGGTTTGAAAAATATTCAACTAGACGATCCCTCCTCTTCAATTTTGATTGTTAAGTATAAGTATCCTATATGATTATGTAAAATTGAATGGGTGGGAGGGGATAAAATTAATCTTTCAAACAATGCTTTTGTTTGAAAAAAAAAAATCATTTTGACCCGCCCTCCAACCACTCCAATTTGGATTATTATTATTATTATTATTGTATGTACGTACTACGTAGGTAGTAGATATTGGGTAAAATTTGAAAAAAGCGAGGAGTTTCATCAAAATTTTTTGGTAATTCCCAAAATTATTTCCATGATTTCCATCTATAACTTTTGTTTGGAAATTTTTTTACAAAAATGTCTCGATTTTTCCGTGGAAGTTGGAAAATTTTACTCCTCGTCCTCTTGCAACAATTCCAGGATGTATAAATTAGCCTCTCGTTCTAATGAGATGATGAGACCTTGATAAGATAAACTTTTCCCTCCGAAAACTGATTTTCATTTTTTTTTTTGAGCAGTTACTTGTTAGTTACAATTTACAATTACAATAACTAAAATTGTAAATTGTAATATTTCAATTTTTTCTGCTAATAATTCGAGATAATTTCAAATTTTGGTGTTTTTTGTTCTGAACAGAAAGAATGTTTGTAAATTAAATGCATTGTAATGTGTTTGCTAACACCATTGACGATTGAGCGTTTGAGTCGCGATGAAAACCGATTTAAGAATTTTTACGAACGTACTTAGTACTTACATATTTCAATTTTCAGCAAAATTCTTCATTTTTTTTATATATATATATTTTTTTTGATGAAAAATCAAAGGTTTGCCATTTTTTTATTTGGTTGAAAATAAAGATTGAAAAATTGTAATTTTTTTCATTTTTATTAATTTTTTTCTTGAATTTTTAAGATTTTTTTTTCAATTTTTAAAAATACCTATTACACAAAAATTTTAATTTTTCTTGTTCAATTTTTTCATCCTCCCCCCGTCATTTATTTTTAAACAGAAACCACCTCTCAATAAGTGCCAACAAAAACATAATCTGAGCACATTTATTAAACAAATTGGTTAAATAATTTCATTAGGATATGCACATCATGACGAGGTAACTATACATAGGTATAAGTAATTAATTACTGTATTATTGTATGTACCTCTATCTTAATAATATAAAATTTTGTTTTCTACGTTCAGTTACGTCTTGTACTGTTGAAGAACAAAAACTGATGATAGTTTTGACAGCGGTAAGCGGTTGTTACACTAACTTCAGCGTACGGTTTCCCAATACCACCGGAAGTAATTTTAGCATCATCCGACCAACAATCGCACTTCTGGTATAAATTCAAAACTTGCACTTGAGAAATATTGGCCTTTATGGCAGAGCCATACGGGGGGAATCTCGCTGTAACAGTTACCTTGCCGAACCAACTTGCTGATTTGTTTATAATCGTCGAATTCACTAGCCTGAAACAAAATAATATGATTTTTAAACGATTTGAATTTTTTTGAATAAAATATCTCTTAAATTTTTTCAGAGAAGAAAAATCTCCATTTTTTTTTTTTTTTTTTTTTTGAAGTAGGTACCTATACCTACCTAAGTAGGTAATATTTTTATGAATATATATATATATATATTTTTTTTTTTAAATAAAAATTATTAGCTACCTACGAATTTTCTTGCCATAAAAAATATATCATATTTTTCAAATTAAAAAAATACCTAGGTAAAAAATGTCTTTTATTTATTCATTCATTTTTGGAAATTTTTTGGAGAAAAAATTATTATTTTCAGGAAAAAAAAATACTCAATTTTTGAGAACAAAATCTTGACTTTTTGGTGACAGTTTTTTTGAAAAAAAAAATCTTTCAACTTTGTGAAGTGAAATCTCTCTCATTTTTAATTTTGAAAAATCTCGAATTTTTGAAAAAAATCTGTGTGTTTTTTTTAAGGAAAAATCTAAATTTTTCAGAAAACAAAGTATTAGTTTTTTGATCTTTGTATAGAAAAAATAGTTTTAGGTATCTCACCAAAAAATCTTTGGACTTTTTTTTCTTTTTGAGAAATAATTTAGGTAGGTAGGTACTCATCATTTTTTGAGGATTAAAAAATCACTTTAGAATTATTCAGGGATAAAAAATCACTATTTTTTAAAAAGAACAACTTTCACCTTTTTTTGGAGAAATTCTAAATTTTTTGGAATTATTTAAAATAATCTCAATTTCTTGTGAGTGAGTGTGAAAAAACTTCTTTTGTTATTTTTCTAAACAATACCTACCTAATCTTTGAAAAAAAAATTAAAAAAAAAAAAAAATTGGAAAAAAAATCTTTATTTTTGGGAGCAAAAATATTTCTTATTTTTAGTAGGTAATTAAATATTTAGATTTTTTGAGGGGAATATCTCTATTTCTTTGGGGGGGGGGGGAGGTATCTTGAATTATTTTTATTTTTTATCTGAATGAAAATTTAAAATGGCTCGAAAAAATTGATTAGATCGAACTCATTCCTGGAAGGGCCTGGCCACTGCAGAAACTCCCATGTAAGGTAAGGTCTGCCACGATGACACAGTGCTTATAACTTTTTAACTACTAGTGCTCTGAGAGGTAAAAACACGTAGTATTGTAAAGAATGCTTCAATGTATCATATATCCATCATAGCAGAAGATCCTTGAAAAACTTTTTTCACTGATGAAAAAAATGTGAATTTTTTGTGATTTTTTTGTCCAAAGTATTTTTTTTTTTTTTTTTTAATTTTTGATTTTTAGAAGACAGAATTACCTCAAAATGAATAAATTATATATCGTTGGAATTGTCATGAAGTTCTGCATCTCTTGGCATAAAGATATGTTTAAAAAAATTGCTTGGTAACTTTTTATCAATTTTTTTTCAAAAAAAAAATCGAGTTGTCATGATGACACAAAACCAAAATTTTTAAATTTTTTACCACGTTGTTGATAACGTGTGTACGTCACTGTTTTATGAAAGTGTGGTTTAAATTTTCGACTTTTTGATATTTAAAAAAAATTTCTTGGTAATTTTTTATCAATTTTTTTTCAAAAAAAGGTCGAGTTGCCATGATGACACATGAAAAACCAAAAAAAAATTATTTTTTCCTGCGTTGTTGATAACGTGTGTACGTCACTGTTTTATGAAAGTGCAGTGGTTCAAGTTTTCGACTTTTTGATATTTTGAGCAACAAAATTTCAATTTTCAGGTTTATTTCTCTGGTTGTGTCATCGTGGCCATAGAAGTATCCACCTTGACACAAAAATTTTGGTTTTTTATTTTAATTATATCTCCGCCATTTTTCAATGAATTTGAACAAAATTTTTATGACATATGCTCAAAACATGTAGTTATCTGTCAGTGCAAAAAGATTTAAAATCGGAGCAATAGTTGTTGAGTTATAGCATAAAATATGCAAAATTGTGTCATCGTGGCAGATCTTACCTTATACGTCTATGCCAGTGGCTCGCAATGCTTTCTATACGAATTTTTGATAGGTAAATTCCATTAATTTTAGGTTAATCGTACTCTACTCACCTTTGTCCCGTAACAGGACGTCCAAAAGTGTAATTTGAATGAAAACATCCATTTCCAGAACTACTTTTTGGGGAATTGTTTGTATAACATTTGACAACGCATGCAAATATAATCGCGAAAAGTAAACATTTGTTCATAATTTTAAACATAATATTAAAGCGAAGTTTAATTATTTTCACGGTGATAGTACAATCATAAACTAAGACGTATTAAGTAGATCAGCTATTAGAGGTTCAATGACGAAAACGACCAAAAATTTTATTGTTCACGAATTCATGATACTTTGAAGTCAACAACTACAATTATTTAAATGAAACACAATTTTTTTTTATCTCTTTCTTGATGCATTATCAAAGATTGCTTTTCTGTGAGAAAAATGAGTCAGTCGTCACGTATAAGTTCAATATTGATAGCATTATAGTCAAGTACCACTTGTACACAGTACACACCTACGCTAAAAATAAAAATAATTTCTTTGACTCGCAGGCAAAAACTGTAGATAAAAATTGCAATTTTTAATGAAAAAAATAAGTAGGTACCTACTTATGAATTTTCTGCATAATGAGTTGGTAAATTTGGCATTTCTTCGACTATTTATAGAAACTGGGGCTCTGTTTAAATTAATCAAAATTATTTTTGATTTTGGAAACCACTGACCATTTTGAAAATTTTGCACCTCAATATTTTTGCGTCCCAATGGCATTGCCTTTTTTACTTTTGCATAAATGCTGCTTTGCCAGAATTAAGTGCAAATAAGAACGAAAGCATAATCTAGGCATATATATATTTATTAGCAGAAAAGAAATACAAATACAAACTAGGTAGGTACTAGTTAGGTTGATAGATAGGTAGAAAACTATAAGTTTTAAAATCAACATTGTGTTGTTTTTCAAAATCAGCATTTCGCATAACATGAAATCTTATGCTGATTTGGACAATTACGATCAGATGTGATACTAATATTAAAATGTCTCGCTCCAGGGCCACCACTATTGAAATTAAATTCTTCTTTGTTGCAGTTACATCCCTTGTATAAATTTTCGATAATAATTTGAGTAATAACGCAGTTGCTTTTTGATTTGCCCGACGATGGATGAGTCACTTCGACGGTTGTCTTTCGAATCAAGCTTTTGCCTTTGTTTACAATTTCAACGAACGTTTGCCTAAGAAAATATAATACGAGTAGGTACTGAATTAGACGCATATTTTCAAATCTATCAATTAAAATTCAATCGGGTACTTACAAATCTCCGTTTTCTCGTTTGCCATAAATCGTACTAGCATGAGCACATTCTTTACTACCGCCTCCGAGAAGATCATTTGGAATTGGATGAAGAAAATGTGCACTGTGTTCGAGATGCGTTGGTGGTGATTTTTCTACGACAAAGCATTGTACAAAACAAACGCCCACGATTAATAGACAAGAAACTCTAAGCATTTGAAAGGCACAGTAATTCATTTTGAAAACGATCAACTAGGTAAAAAGGTAGGTAGGTCTAGGTAGGTACTGATTGACTAAAAATTAACCGTATGAATTAATATATGTAATTTAGTCGAGTGATCATTGATCATTTAAGAGAAATAAGAATGAGTCATTAGATAAGTAAATGTTGATCAAAAATTGAAAAAATAAGTACCTAACTGTTTTTCAATTTAAGTACATATTATTTTTCTTTAGGTGGGTATTTGCATAGTACTCAAGTCGAGCTGTCTACATCAGCAACGAATTATCTAAATACCTATGAACTTATCTCGGGTTTAATAAGAATAACTGCTTTGCTGTCAAATGATAAGATTAATTTTTTCAGGTAATCGAACTCGTTGGTTGTTATATGCACATTGTACACGTAGCATTCGTTTCCATCAAGCGTGTATTTCAATACAAAAATTATAAAACTACGATAATAGGTATACGAGTAGGTAAAAAAACTGACAAAATGTCTATAAAATGTCTCGGTCATAAAATTCCAAAAAAATTACAAGTTTCAAAATGTCCGACATAATGTCTAAAAAGTCGAATTTATTGAAAATTTTCAAAGTTTTTTTATGTCATGAAAACCTAACCTAATGTAACCAACCTAACCCAATGGGGTCGGATTTTGGGGTCGGATTTTGGTGTCGGTCGTTTTTTTCCATTTTGGTCTCCGTAAAAGCATATACTATTATGCTAAAAATATTGGAGAAAAAAATCTACTTTTTTTTGAGCAGGTATAAAATGTTTTTTAATTAAGCAGGCGACTCTTAGTAAAAAGTTCTTTATTTTGAAAGAAAAAATCTTACAATTTCTTGAAGATTTTTTTTTTTTTCGAGGAATAATCACTATTTTCTTGGAGACAATTATGAATAAAAATAATATTATGCTTACCTATGGGTCTATGTAATCCTAATATTTTCAATTTCTTGAAGAAAAAAAAATTATAATTTTTATTATTTTTAATTTACCTAATTCTTTTTTTTAAATTATTTTTTGGAAGAAAAATCTGTTACATTTATTCTAAAAAATTCTGAAACATTGTAAATTTCCTGGAAATAAAAATATCTACCTACCTTGATTTTTTTTACTTGAAAAAATATTTGAAAATTCCTCAATGAATCAAATTATTTTAATTTTTTCTAAAAGCTTAAACATTTTTGGTAGAAAATTGCGAGTTTTTGATTTTTCAAATGTGAAAATATTTATCAAATTTTTGAGAAAAAGATCGCACCATTTTTTGCAGATTTTTTTTTTAAAAGAACCATTTTTTTTAAAGAGAAAATTTCAATTTTTTCTCGATTTTAATGAAAAAATCTACTCGTATGTATATCTACCTAGTATGTATTTACGGCCCAACAATTAATCTTATTTTCATAAGCAAAAAAAAAATAATAATAAAAATTAGTATTAATTTTTCTTTAAGGACAAAAATACCTAGGTATTATTTTTTGGACTCAAATTATTTCCTCAATTTTTTTTAACAACACAGGTATTTTTTAATTCTTCTGGTGTAAAAAATATTTTACATTTTTTCAAAGAAAGTTGAAAGAAATATTAAAAATTTCTCAAGGTTTGAAAACAATCTCCCATAATTTTTTTTATGAAACTAGAGAAATTTTGGTTTTCTTGCTGGTTTTTTTTTTTATTATTTTCAAGAAAAAAGTTTTTTTACTTAGTATTTTACAGAATTTTTTTTTGGAAAGAGATAATTTTGTTAAATTTTTTAATTTTTCTAGAATAGGTAAATAGTAATAATACATAGGTAGGTACTAGGTAGCTACCTAGGTATGTAAATTTTTTGTAAGACAATTTCCTCAATTTTTTATAAGAAAATACGTATTAAATTTCTCAAAATTTTCAATAAAAAATCTCTCACAGATTTTTTGAATGAAATTTATATTTTTTGAAAATATTTTTAGACAAAAAATATCTTATTTCAAATATGGGTAGGTAGGTACAGAGATACTTACTTACAAGGGGACCTCGCCAACTTGTCACCTCTGATGGAGCTGAAATTTGGCTCACTGAAAGAGTATACCACTCAGACCTCACAACCAAATTTTTAGCCGCCGAAGTTGATTTTTAGATTTTTGGCGAATTTTTGAAAACGGCAAAAACCGCCTCCAAAAAACCATTTTTTGAAAAAAATTGTAGATTTCAAGATAGAATTCTGAAAACAGGTTTGTACACTAAAGTCGACCTCCCGAGTCGATTGGCACATTTTTCAAAGTGATCTGGAGCTTCCAGGAAAAGTTAACTTTTCTCCAGCGCACTGGAATAGCTCCAGACGGCGCTGTAATTAACTTCGGCAGCTGAAAATTTAATCCTAGCGTTAGTATGATGCCATCTATCGATTGACGTAGTTGAATCCAAAATCCGTAGTGACGAGTTCGCACGTGTTTTTTTTGACAACTTGAAAATTCTGCATAATTTTAAAATTTTCCAAAAAATCAATTTCTCCAGCACATCACTCGAAAGTTAGTCTACCCCCTAAAGTCGACCTCTCGGTTCGATTGGCACCATTTTCGAAGCGATCTGGAGCCTCCAGAAAATGTTGACTTTTGCACTCTGGAGAGATTCCAGTGTGCTGGAGACAAGTCAACTTTTCCTGAAGGCTCCAGATCACTTCGAAAATAGTGCCAATCGACTCGGGAGATCGACTTTAGTGTACAAACCGATTTTCAGAATTCTATCTTGAAATTTACATTTTTTTTCAAAAAAATGTTTTTTTAGAGGCCGCGGTTTTAGCCATTTTCAAAAATTCGCCAAAAATCAAAAAATTAACTTCGGCAGCTAAAAATTTGGTTGTGAGGTCTGGGTGGCATTCTCTTTCAGTGAGCCAAATTTCAGCTCAATCGGAGGTGACGAGTTGGCGAGGTTCCCTTGTTAGTAAAATTTTTCACTTTTGAAACCCCTCAATTTCTTCATGGAAAAAATCTAAATTTTTTGAAGTAGTTCTTTTAGTTTATTCAAACTAAAAAATCTCGTATTAAATTTTTTTTAATTCATATTTTTACAAAAAAAAATTGGTAGCCCGGTATTTCTTTTTAATTATTATTTATTTATTTATTTTGATGTTTTGAAGAAATCAACTAGGTACCTGTATTAAGTAGGCGTTTTAATAAAAAATTTCTCAATTTGTTAAAGTAAAAAAATCTTGACTTTCTGTCCGAATTATTTTTAAAAAAATCTTACAATTTTTCGGGGGATCATAAATCATTCCCTTATTCGACAATAAAAAAAATCAACCACCATCCCTTACGAAAAAATCTGAATTTTGTATTATTTTTAAAATCAAAATCACTCAAGTTAATATGTCTTTTTAAAAATTAATAAAAAAATTTCCGTTTTTATCATAAGAAAAAAAATATTACGTTTTTACGAACTACGTACATTCGAAAATTTTATTCCCACACTCGAGTGATACTCGTACTACATTATAAAATGACGAGATGTGCTAGTTATCTTATCTATTACAATATACTTACCTACCTATTCAATCGAGCTCGGTGTTGGGTTCAGCAAATTACATACCCAATTCATACGTACGCTATCGTTGTTCTAATTATTTTATTCTTCTCATAATGTATTAAATGTGCTCTGATCGTTGTCATAATACATGTGGCCAGGTATTATAACTTTACTCTGAGATAAAGTTGACGAGGTGTAGAGCAGAGCAAGTACCACTAATAGAAGCTGCCCTTTGATAAAAGGTAGATATGCAATTCTGTGTAGTTCGTTTCTCTTACAGTTGTCAATTAGTTAATATAAGATAAAGTTGTACATGTATGTGAACGATTAAAACTTCGGTAAGATCAAAAATAATGGTTTATCCGAAGAACGAGTACGAAAAGTTAAGGTAGGTTGAATTCGTTTTCTCAAGTTTTAAGAATACAAAAAATTACACTAACATGTCAAGTTCAAGGCATATTTAAAGATATGTTAGGTTTATTACATAACCTCGACTTAATTCGATACCTAAGTCTGTTAGTTTAGTTTTCGAAACCTTTGAAAATCGAATTCTTTTACCTATTCAGTATAGGTATGGTTAATTGAACATTTTTGATCATAGGCCTAGATATGCTTAGTTGCTTACAGGCAAACAAATATTACATTTACTTATGCAATAGTTTGAGAAGAAATGGGAATTTCAAACTAAATTTTTTATCATGTGGTGTCACGTTTTTCTATTCAAATTAACAGCACTGAATGGGAAAAATTGATAATTTCTTGCGAGGAGTGTTTGCTATTAATAGACTTGAGTATAATACATATGTCAAGTTTTTAATGATCTGAATTAATGTAACGAAGATGCGATACATTAATTTCTGAGTACATGAGACCGCAGTTGTAATTAACAAAATTTTGAATTCGATGATTGAAATTGATGATTTTTTTTATATCTAATGGGAAGTTTGATTTGAGTAAAAAAATTTTACCATTACATCAGAGGTCAAAGTACATACCAAACTAGGTATGGTACCTAGACCTACCGGTATAGCTGATTGATTATCACGTGTAGTGGATGCTTTGATCAATACACCTAATTTGTAAATAATTTATTACCTTATCTACCTACATCTGAATTGAAATTTATATAATATGTTATCGATAAAAGATAAAAATCTGATAGGAAAGTTGAAATTAGAAATTACATTCAAGAGCAATTTTTCAATTTTTTTTCAGTAGATACATGTTTCTATAGGTAAATTGTTTGTAAGAAAGAATATTGTAGAAAATAGTTATTTCGTTTAAACTGAAACTTCATTTTTCACAAGAGACTCTGAATTGGACCAAAGGTACGTTAACGTTTCTTAGACGAGCCACCCCTTATTAAGAATGAGTAGGTTCATTCTTTGATAATTTTGAACCTTCAATTTTTTTCGATTTTGTCCCCTTCAAAGTTATTTTTTTATAAAAAAATATTTCCCTATTTACTATTTTCTCTCTAACTAAGTGACCACATAGCCACCCCCTTTTTTTATGAAAATGGAAAAATTGACAGAAATTCAAAATCTTGTTTTTTTCGATTATAACCTATCGAAATTGATTTTGTAATGTTCCAAAAAAAATGAGCATAATTTTTCTTACCAAACAAAGATATTTTTTTCTTCGATAAAGTTTTTAAAAAAATACTTATTTTTTTACATCGAAATCAAAAAAAAAAAAAAAAAAAAAAAAAAGGTGTAAAGACATTTTTTATTGTAAAAAGATCAGTTTTTTTTGCAAATGAATTCAGTTTTTTTTCTCTCCAAAAATTAAAATTTCTTACTTATTGCTAAAAAAATTATTTAGGTACCTACTCCAAAAAAAATTGAAAAATCATTAAAGTCAGAAAAAATTTAAAAATTTTCTTCTCCAAAAATTTAAAATGAAAAAAGACCAAAAATTGCTAACAAATTAAGAGACAGAGATAAGGAATTTTTCATCTAAAAAAAAAAAAAAAAAAAAAAACAATAATTTTTTCTAATATGTACTTAATAGAGATCTTCTCAAAAAAATTGAGTAGTTTTTTAGATTATGGTTCGAAAAAAATCGATTTTTTATTTATTTCGTGAAAATTAAGAAATTTTCTAAACAAAAAATTGAAAGATTTTTTTAAACTGAGATCAAACCATTTTTTTCGGAAATTTGAAAGGTTTTTTTTTTCAAAAAAATTTATTTTGAAAATTTTAAAAATATTTTGTACCTACCTAATTCAAAAAAATAGAGAAACTTTTTTTTTCAAAATGAAGAAATACATTTTATTACACCTACTGAAAAATAAAAATCAATTAGAAATGTTTTATCCCAAGAAAAATTAATTTAATTCTTTCTATGCATTCAGTTTTTTTTTTTGTTTTTTTTTTTTGAAAAAAATTGAAAGACTTTTATTTTTAATTTTAAATAGACAAGGACAAAAAATTTAGTTTTCTAAAAAAATTGAGAGGTTAAAAAGGGATTATCTAATTGAAAATTAACATGAGCCACTCAGACCAAGATGTCAGAGTGAATGAAAAAAAATTGGATTTTCATTTTTGGATTTTAAAATCCAATTATTATGGAAAGGATCATATAGACGAAGCGTAATGATTTTTTCAGGGGGGAATATATACCTTCAAAATGCCAACTGCAAATCTTAAAAATGCCAACTTTTTCAACAGAATGCTGAATTTGCCAACTTGAAATCATCCTCGAAACTCAAAATTGCCAACTTTTTCGAATTTTTTAATGTCTGAGGGGAAACGTTCCCACTGACCCTCTACTCGCCCCGCCCCTGGAAAGGATTTTAGATTTTGGATTTCAAATCAAGGCGTGAAAAGGATTTTGGATCTTGGTTTTTAAATACAAATACCACAATAATTTTTGATTTTAATTTTAAATCCCCTTTTCCCTGAATTTTTCAGTCCCTGAAAAAACTAGGAGTGACTAGAGGCCACTTAAAATTTAGTTAGAGGAAAAATAAACAAATTTTGAATTATTTTCTCATTAAAAGAAACAGCTGTAGGAGGCAAGACAAAAAAAATTGAAAGTACGAAAATAAGGACCACCCCAATAACCCTACATTTTTCAAAATATAGGAACTTGAACCGTGCCAATCTAGCCAGACCATAGTGCCAACATTCAGCCATCGATAACGTTTGTAGGAACTGACCTATTTCACGACTCTAACCCACCCATCCCTCATGCTCCAAGGATATATTTTGTTGAAACTCTGTTTCTTCTGCACCTTGCTAGCAATCAAAATCGAACCAGCCATCATGAGTAAAATTTTCAAAGACAATTCGCAAACCATAGGAAAAACCCCGCTCGTCCGTTTGAACCGTATTGGCAATGGTCGAATTCTAGCCAAAGTGGAATCACGCAACCCCAGCTTTAGCGTAAAATGCCGCATTGGAGCCAATATGATATGGGATGCAGAAAAACGCGGCATCCTTAAACCAGGAGTTGAACTGGTGGAGCCAACCAGCGGCAACACAGGTATCGCTTTGGCTTTTGTGGCTACAGCACGAGGCTACAATTTAACGCTGACTATGCCCGATACCATGAGCACCGAACGACGTAAATTGTTAAAAGCTCTGGGAGCTAATCTAGTCTTGACTGATGGAGCGAAAGGCATGACGGGAGCTATTCAAAAAGCTGAAGAAATGGTCAACGATGACCCAGGACGTTATTTATTACTGCAACAATTCAGCAACCCGGCCAATCCGGCTATTCACGAGGAGACGACAGGACCGGAAATTTGGGAAGATACTGATGGCGCTGTGGATGTGTTTATTGCTGGTGTAGGCACAGGTGGAACTATCACAGGTGTTAGTCGGTATCTGAAGAAAACCAAAGGAAAGAATATCTGTTCTGTTGCAGTCGAGCCACTGACATCTCCGGTGATTTCCCAAGCTTTGGCTGGCGTAGAACTGCAGCCAGGTCCGCATAAAATCCAAGGTATAGGTGCTGGTTTCATTCCAGCTAATTTAGACTTGAAACTTATCGACAGAGTGGTTAAAATTACCGATGAGGAAGCCATCATTGTGGCACGTCGTCTGATGCAAGAAGAAGGAATCTTGGCTGGCATTTCATCAGGTGCTGCAGTGGCCGCAGCATTGAAACTCCTCGAAGAAGAAGAGTTTTCCAATAAGACCATTGTGGTCATTCTTCCATCTTCTGGTGAACGATACCTCAGCACAGTGTTGTTTTCTGATCTGTTTACCACACCTGAACTGCAATAGGTGGATGTGCTATTGTGCATTATGGACTGCATGATGAAGATGATGTAATTTTGACCAATCATTGAAGTTGAAGGATCAACTGTTTCCAATGTAAAATTACTTCATTGGATTAACTATTATTTTACAATCAATAATGAAAAAAAAAGTCAGATTATAAATTTTTCATAAAAATGGTATATAGATTAGGTAGGTATATAAATAAATTTTGCATTTTAACCCCCATAATGAATTTCATTTTTTGTTCATGCACTGATGCACATAAATACCCATAAATGTTCACACTTAGGTACCTATTCGATCGTCTCTTAAAAATGTACATAGACATACGTATTTTATTTACCCGTGTGCACTTGTCTCATATTTCTGCAGATTCAGAGCCCGCAACTTGGAACTTTTTATAGCTCAATTTTTTCCAGGAGGGTGAAGGCCGTACTTTTATTACCTAATGCTAAATGTGAAAGTGATTTTTCCTTTCCCAACAAATTGAGAAAAAATTAAATTGAGGAATTAAAGAATCGAAGGATAATTTTCTCCAAAATCCACCTAAAAATGAGAATATATTTCTTCCCCCTACACCCTCCCTAAAATCAAAAATTTTCCCCAAAAAATGATAATTTTTGATTTTTTTGCCTCCTAAAAAAAGATTTTTTTTTTCAAAAAACTGACAGTTTTCCCCAAAAATGAGAATTTTTCCTTCCAAAAAATTGAGATAATTTGCAGAATTTTCAAATGAAAATTTTTATCAAAAAATTGATATCCATAAAATTGAGAATTTTCCCTTCCAAAAAATTGATACCTTCTTAAAAATTAAGAATTTTTCCCCCAAAAAATTGAGAACTTTTTCTTTCCGAAAAATTAAGATTTTTTTTCCTTCCGAAAACTTGAGAATTTCTTCCTTCCAAAAAGTTTAAATTTTTTCCTTCCAAAAAATTGAGAATTTTTTCCTTCCAAAAAATTGAGAATTTTTTCCTTCCAAAAAGTTAAGAATTTTTTCATTTCAGAAAATTGAGAATTTTTTCCTTCCAAAAAATTGAGGCCTTCCAAGAAATTGAGAATATTTCCCTTCCGAAAAATTGAGAATTTTTTCCTTCTAGAAAATTGAGAATTTTTCCTTCCAAAAAATAGAGAATATTTCCCTTTTAAAAAATTTCAATTTTTTTCCTTTCAAAAAATTAAGAATTTTTTTTCTTCCAAAAAATTGAGAATTTTTCTTTCCAAAAATTGGGAATTTTTTCACTCAAAAATTGAAAGTTGCCCCAAAAAAGAAATTTTTCCATTTCCTCTCAAAAATGAGAATTTTCATTTTTCTCCCCCAATAATGAAAATTTTTTCATTCAAAAATTAAGAACCCTCCAAAACTGAGACTCCTCCAAGATAAATTGGAAATTTGGTACCCTTCAAAAATTGAGAAATAGCCCAAATGGAACACATATAGAATTTGTTTATGCGTTATGTCTCCATGAAAATTGGTAAATTCACCAAAAAATCAAGTATTTTCCACCAATAAAATAAAAAATTTTCTTCAAAAAATGAGAATTTTCTCCCAAAAAAATTGAAAAATTTTTCACTCAAAAAATTAAGAACCTCTTCAAAATTGAGACTCTCCCGCCTCACCAAATATTTGAGAATTTTTATGAGATAGGAACAGTACCTACCTAGTATGCACGAGTATCGGACCTCTACCGGTTCTGCCTACTTCATACCTGGAAGGTCCAAGCAAAAATTATCTACATCTTCACTGCAAAATGCCAACTTAAAAGTATATAAGCTGAAAAAAGAAGTATACCTAATTACCTACCTAGTAGGTATGAATAAAATAAACGAATAAAGTAAGTTTAAATTATTCTAAAAAATAAAAAATAAAAACGGAAAAAGGTTACGGTTTAGGGCTTAAGGTAATTGCAGTCAGATAGCGCCCTTTAACGGCGACTTCTCACCCCTCTTCATCCACCGAATTATCACAAGCTTTGTGAAAGGAGCAGTGAGCCCCAAGGGGGATTGACTCATTGAAGCACATCTGATTACAACACGTAGACTCGAGGTCATTCGTGTAGTGTACCAACTTGTTAATCTTCAAACCTTCATGTGCAATTTATCGAAATGATATGTGAAAACACCGGTAATTGATTTAAAGTTGAAATTTTTAATTCGATAACGAATGGCATAAAGACAGAAAACAACGACGAAGAAAAGGCTTGCCTCTTGCAAAATGGCGCAGGATCCGGTGTAAGTAATCAATTCAAAACTAATGTTCATTTCGAATGAAAATTTGCCACAGGAACCGGCTCAGGCGTTAATCTCAGTGCGCAAATAATTTTTTGGAATTTAAAAAATGTGTTGTGTTTCACTAAAACACTTTGGGTTTTCTATACACATGGAAAAGTCAAAGTTCAAGGAATAAAAAAAAATGTAAACTGAAGTTTTGCTATCGTGCATTCTTTTTGATAATATTTATAAAGTACGTACGGCCCTGGTTCATCGATTGATTTTAATTAATAATGTGTTTTCGAGCATTAAAAATAAACACAGGTTACCTAAATTCTTTTGAGCACTATTTTTGGTCGGTTCGAGAATAAAATTTAGATCACAAGTTTGATTTTTAAAGAATTTAAAATTCGTGAATTATTTTACACTATTCTCTCCGATGGGTGCTAATTTTTTTGAGTGATCATATCAAGAAGGAAATAATAAAAAGGACACATGGTCCGAAAAAGAAACACTTTCTCGGATAAGCAATCTTATGCTGATTCGAGAAAATGGTATTTTTCCTTAGGAATATTCTATGATGACATAAGAAAACAGTTCAAAATCCTAATGATATTTCAATTTTTTTTTTTTACAGTGGTAAAGATCAAGAAGCTCCTATGCTGGTCACAGGAACCCAACAAAATGATCCGTTCGCCCAACAGAATAAGCCACACAAGAAGAGTATATTCCGGGAAGATCACAATTTACTCCTCTCAGCACTCTGCATATCCTTCGGCACAACTACATGGTTACCTGTCAACTCCATCTACACTCAGATGCCTCTTCTAATTCAATATGCTCCTGAAGCCTGGACACTTCCGTCATATTTTTCTGTCATAGTCCAAATAGCAAATATCGCTCCGCTAACTTACTACTTCTCGAAGAAGAAAAGACGCTGTTCCGATTCAGTATTGATTTCTTTCTTTCTGTTTCTTTCAACGTTATCTTTATTTCTGCTATCGTTGACTTACCATACTCAGTTCTCAGTATTTGGAACTCCTCATAGCGTTTGTTTTTTGATATTTTCATTTTTACTTTCGTTGGGTGCTTGTATAAGTTCGGTGTTGTTTTTACCATTCATGGGTAGGTTACCTGAGGTATACCTGATATCTTTCTTTATTGGCGAAGGCCTGAGTGGATTTATTCCTAGTTCCATTACCATGTTACAAGGAGTAGTTAAGGATAAGATTTGTATTAATGAAACGGCCCCCAACGGTACCGTGACCACGAAAGAAGTCATGAAAGAGCCCATATTCAGTCCTGGTATTTTCTTAAGTCTTATGTCAGCTTTCATGTTATTTAATACCTTTTGTTTCCTATACTTAAGATACTTCTCCGGTCTCATGGCCAGGTACAGTTCTAAACCTAAACCAGCCAGTGCTCCGGCAGATAAGAAAGATTCTAGTAATCAAGCCCTCATTAGCTCAGACATACCAAAACTATTACTCGTTTGTTTACTCCTAGTTCAAGGAACAATTAATTGTTTTTCTAACGGTATTCTACCAAGTATCATGTCCTATTCTTGCCTACCTTACGGTGCGACGACTTACCGCTGGGCCATAAATATCAAAATGATAATCGCACCTTTAGCCAGTTATTTGGCCTATTTTATCCCTGTCATGTCTTTTAGAATATTGACGATATGCTGCATCTTCGAGGTCTTATGTGTGAAATACGAACTGCTCACTGCATTCATGAGCCCAACTCCTCCTTTATTGGGGACCACATTTGGAAGTGTTCTTGTGGTTGGTATAATTTCGGTATGGTTAGATTACAAGATCCAGATTTGAGTATAATCTTTAATTTTTGATTACAGATATTAGCCTGGATTTTCGGTGCTGCTTTGATTTCCTTCATTAAATTGTCCATCGCAGCCATTCTGAAGAGAAAACACGAAAGAGCTTTGTATACTTATGGGATGGCTACTCAATTAGGGTCGACGATCGGAGCAATATTGGCCTTCGTTTCAATTACTTATGGCCAGATATTACAAAGTGTACCGAAGAAGAAATGTATCTAAATAAGGATGTGATGATGAAGATTTTTTTTTAGCCCTTAGTGAGCAGATACCTGTTGAGATTGCCAAAGATTCTTTATTACTTATTTTGTGGGAGAGTAATCTGTTTTGTTGAATATGAGAAGCGATGATCCTACTTAGATAGGTTGTACCTTTTTATCATACGAAAGTGAAGTACCTATTTCTGTTGATTTATGTTTTTACCTAATACCTATGTATAAGATGTCATTTGTTTTTGAACGTTATTTTCTCATTCGTTTTGAACTACACGTACCATAATAACGAAAAGTATTGTTTGTAACGGGTCATCTCAATCTAGTAATAAAATACTAGTTCTGTTGTACTCGTTTCATTAATTTGAAAACACTTCTTTTATCTCTGAAACAGGTAAAGAAGAGTGTAATTAGCAAAATGGATTCTATCTGGTAGAATTTTTTAATATTGGATCATATTTATGAGGAATTTATTGGTCATATAAATGCCCATAATATGCTCTGACTGTAAAAGAGGAGACACTGGATCATGTCTGATCATATTTATGGTATTTCCAACTTATGAACATAATTATTTGATCATATATGAACATATACGAGCATATATGAACATAATATGAGCATATAATGATCATAATAATTATGAGAATATAATGATTATAATATATGAACATTTATATTAACACAAGTTGGAATCCCATATATAAATATGATCAGACATGAGCCAGTGTGGCCTCTTTTACAGTCTGAGCATATACTACCAATAAATTCGTCATAAAATAATTATATGATAATGATCATTGATCATGTATGATTCAATATAAAAAAAATTCCCTGGGACGTCTCATTAAATAGAAATTTATCGTGTGGAATATTTTGGTGAATTGTTTGAGTACAAAATTTTATTAAAAATTAACTATAATTATATTCATATCAAGTGATAGGTAAATATTATAAGGTAATCGAAGAATAGTATAATGAATATTTAAGTCTAATGTTCACACAATTTCGAAAGCTGTTTTAAATCTCTCTCGTGATATCATCAGTTTTATCGAGCTTACTTCCCTGATCATCACAAGACTAAAGAGTCCCTAATCACTGCACCAATCTTTGTAGTTGAGATTTCACTCTATAATTATCTAATTTCCGATTCCGAACACACTCGGTCATATTTTAAAAGGCATAAATACAAACATATCGAGTCAATGTGGCCATCAAGTTGAATAAATCTCACCCCTCTTCGCCCGCTGACCGAGACAGCACCGATAAATATACATCATACAAACTGACGTGAGATACGTTCATCATTGCGAACCTGACGACTTATTTTGCTCTTGCAAATTACGAATACGATTTTGTAAATAAGAACACCATTCGGAATCTGGAATCGAAGCAGCCCACGATGGAGTAGCTGAATCTGGTAACGTTATGTTTGCCATCGCAGCACGAACTTTATCACAATCTACAGCGATATCTCTAGGTTCATCTGAGTTGGCCTAGAATGCAACCGAAGTTAGAAAATTATTTGAAAGATACGAATAAGTAGGTATCGAAATTGCTTCATTACTGAGATCTCATCCTCGGTAGGTTGCTCATCGTTGGAATTATGGGTCTGGTGGACTTCGGCGAAGACTCGAAGATGAACTGGGTTTTCAGGTTCCTAGAATCAGAATATGTATAACTCTCTGAGTATAGAATATCAAAACAAAGCCTAAGATAGGAATGTATGGAGGTCTGTAAGGTAGGATTTTTTTTCTTCAACTTACCCCATCGTCTGACTCATCTGATCCTTCTGCATCGGTCAAATTATCACCATCGGTTAGTAAACGATACTCATTGTAGTCGCCTACTGCTTCTATGTCATTTTCTACGATTTCAATTCCATCGTCGTTGTCTGAGTCTACGAGTATTACCGATGGGGCGGAGATTTCGTCTGATAAAGAGGATCCTACCGGCGGCTCTGGAAGCCACTGACCAACCATTGTAAAATCTATAGCTAATTAAATGAAAACGTATAAAATAATACAAATTATTCCTCATTCACTCTCATAAACTCTCATTACTTTGTTTGATAATTTGCAGCTGAAGAGATAAGAATTTTTTTCAGTTGTTGTTGTAGTTGTTGTAGTTGCTGTAGATAGCACTGACAGCGTTCTCCGACGAGAGGCTAATTCCTGTATTTTGGGATGTCGAATTTTTCTGCCTATCAAGTTTTATGAGTTTTCTCAATTTTTGAAAAAAGAAAAGAAAAAAGAATCAGGTAATTTTTTTGTGAACTTTTAAAACTTTTCCATTTTGACAAATTTTCATACCTATTTTCAATTTTTATTTTGAACTTTGGGGGGGGGGGGGGGGGGTGGTTAAATACCTAGGTTATTACAACCATCGGAAAGGTGGCTTCAGATGAAGAATCAAGACCTTTTTCTTCTTATAATTTTTTTCAAATTTTACAATCTTTTCCCTTTCATAAAAGTACCTAGGTTATTTTAATTTTTAATCTTATTTCTCTACATTTTTTCATACTGTCAAAAAAAAAATTTAAAAAAATAAAGAAAAAAAAATTGAGCCCATTTTATCAAAAATAATGCAATTTAAAGTTGTGTTTTCCATTGGCTAGGTACCTAGGTAGGTACATACCATTTGAAAAAATAAACTATTTTTTGAACATTGATTCAATTTTTCTGTATCTAGGTATTTTTTTCAACCATTTTTTTTTTGCATTTTCATAATATTTTCTTTTCTTTTGGAATAAATAATTCAACAAAATCTTTCCATTTTCTGAAAGAATAATTGAATTAATTTTTTTACACTTTTTTTTCAATTAAAAAAAATATTTTTATAATAATGTTCCAGTTTTATATCAATTAATTTTTCAATTTTTAAATACTGCCAATTTTTTGGGGTTTATCCAATTTTCACTTCGATTTTGTCAAAATAAATAGGTACCTAAGATATCTTGTTTTTCAATTTCGACAAATGAACTTATTTTTATTTTTTTTTATTTTTCTGATTTTGGTAATTTGATAAATTTTTTAATTCCAATAAACTTTACTGATCAATTTTCAGATTTACATTGTTCGATTTTTTAAGAAATCACCTCAATACTTTTTCATATTTTTTTTAACGAATAATTCAACTACATATAGGTAATTTTTTTAGTTTAAAAGAAATTATCAATTTTTTCTATCATTATTCATTTTTTTTCCTGTTTTCCTTCATTTTGAAAAAACATATCAGCAGGTAGCACGTTTAGCAAGTATAGGTACTTATCAACGTTTTTATTTTTAAAAAAAATGAACCATTTTTCATAAATTTTTAGAATGTTGTATTCTACAACATATTATTTAATTTTTTATTTAAAAAAAAAATTGAATCACTTTTTTGAATTTTTCATTTAAAATTTTTTTAACCATTTTTTATTTTTATTTTTTGAATATTGCTTTTTAAATCAAAAATTATTAACCTTTTATCAACTTCTTAATTTTTTTGTTGTTGAAATAAAACACCATTTTCCAATTTTTTTTCTTTGAATTTTTTTAAAATTCAGTTCACAATTGATAATCCGCACTTTGTTCTATTTTGAAAAAAAAAGATAATAACATACGTATTTTTTCATGGAATTAATTTTTGCATTTTCATCTATTTAATTAATTTTTTCATTATTTTTTTTATTCACTGCTTTGGGAGAATTATTCTAAAGTGCACAATGTAGCCTCAAGTTCGTTTCCAAATTATTGATGATGAATTAATTTTTATTATCTTTTTTCTTTGACTTTTAATTTTATTTTATTTCATTTACTTCAAACAATAAAAAAAATTTGATGTGAACTCTCCAGTGACTTGAAGCACGAATTAAATAAAAAAAGAATTAAAACTTTTGTCACGATCATTCCCAATTTTTCAGTTTCATTTACTAGATTTTTTTGTACTCGTGGTACACGAATTTATTAATTGACGACCAAAATCTTGAATAAATCTTGGCCATAGTGAGTTTGTCAATCATAAATGTTACCAGCAGCTTTGAGCTTTTGAAGCTAAGCTTAAAATTACAGTTTCTATTTAACAGGACAACGACAATATTTTTATGTACAAATTAGGAAACACCTCTTCAGCAATTAGAAGCTTCTAAATCGCATTGTTTTCATGTGGCTTCACATTCACATTTATTTATTCTTTCCAAATTTCATCTCTAAAATGAATGAAAAAATAAAATTAAATCTTGCTCTTGCCCGGTCTTGCCAATACAAATTACCAATTTAAAAAAAAACTGATGAAATAGAAGCCCAGGTACTCCAAATAAAAATTATTTTAATGATTTTGGATGATGCAATGGTTATTCAATTTGCAATTTCACTAATTTCAGTGATGATGAATTGAAATCCTCATTCTGAAAATCTTTTCAATTTTTCACTCTTTTCATCCGTCATCCAATCACTGGTGACTGGATGAATATTACATTATAATTTCACCATAAAAATCAATGATCAATGATATTCAAATTACTTTCAAAACAACAATAGTACTCATAATATTGAGAAGAAATGAAATTGATGGCCCTGAAAAGGGCCGTTTTAGTTTCGACGACAATGTATTCCGGATTTACTTCGAGCTGGTGTATTTGGTGACAGCCTTGGTACCTTCAGAGACGGCATGTTTCGCCAACTCACCAGGCAACAATAGACGAACAGCTGTTTGGACCTCACGACTGGTAATAGTCGATCTTTTGTTGTACTGGGTCAAACGGCTGGCTTCGGCGGCAATACGTTCGAAAATATCATTCACGAAACTGTTCATGATACTCATGGCCTTGGAGCTGACACCGGTATCAGGATGGACTTGCTTCAATACTTTGTAAATGTAGATTGCATAGGATTCCTTCCTTTTCTTGTGGTGTTTCCTTTTTTCGTCCTTTTTGATGTTCTTCTGAGCCTTACCGGCTTTCTTCACCGCTTTACCAACACTCTTCGGCGGAGCCATTACCACACAAATAAAATTCAAGTAGTGAACTGAATCAAGCACGAAAAACAACTGATGTACTTCGAGCGAGCGGCGTGAGTATTTATACAAAAACGTTGAATTCCCAATAACCAATCAGCGCGCTCAAAACGACAGTACCGAAACGACGCGCTCTGATTGGCCAACGAGTTTTGATGGTTTTTATATATAAGCAGCCGCGTACCTAGGGTGGATATCTCATTCTAGTTTCTCGTTTGCAACCGTCAAGTTTACTTTCAATTGTGCAAAATGTCTGGACGTGGTAAAGGTGGTAAAGTCAAAGGCAAGTCCAAAACTCGTTCTTCTCGTGCTGGATTACAATTCCCAGTCGGTCGTATCCATCGTTTGTTACGTAAAGGAAATTACGCCGAACGGGTCGGAGGTGGTGCCCCTGTGTACCTCGCCGCTGTCATGGAATACTTGGCTGCTGAAGTTTTGGAATTGGCAGGCAATGCTGCCCGTGATAACAAGAAGACTCGTATTATTCCGAGGCATTTACAACTGGCTATCAGGAATGACGAAGAATTGAACAAATTGTTATCCGGAGTGACCATTGCCCAAGGTGGTGTCCTTCCGAATATCCAAGCTGTTCTTTTACCGAAGAAGACCGAAAAGAAGACATAAATTGCATTCGTTTTATCAAAACGGCCCTTATCAGGGCCACTATATTCAATTTCTTCAAACAATATGAATTACATTGGGTTTTTATCTGTAATGATGATCTGATGAATGAGTAAAAATTGATATTTGAAAATCAATTCTAAAAATTGATCAACTTTTTTCATTACTTTGAAAATAATGAAAAATTAAACATGGAACAGTCACACGGTGTTATTAGAAAAATTCCAAATTCAATTGAATAATAATTACGTACATCTGGAGAATAATTATTGACAATTCAAAAAATTGTATTTCAGTGAAGTGCCATTCTAATGTGCGAAATCCTCATAGAATTGGCATGGAGGTTAAAATTGTAGCTCGAGAAATTGTAAAATGAAATGAGATTTTTTGTCGCATTAAATTTTTTGATTTTTTAATATTTCTTTCGGTGACCATATTGACCAAAAAATCCACGAAGCACGAACTTCAGACATCACCCCTCTAAATATGCCCCAAATTTGAGCATGAAGTAACCTCCTTGTAGTTTTTCGCTCATAACTTCTCAAATAATTATGCCTTTAAACAGAAAAATGGTTATAACCAAAATTGAAGTATATGGAATTTGCAACAAAAAATGTTATATTCATTTTTTTTGAAAAGTGAACGGGTGGCGCAAAAATTCCCGTCAAAATATACAGGATGAATAAAATTTTATTAAGAATTCTTCGCTTCATCCGCTTGACCATGAATAAGATAATAATGGCAGCAATTTGCAGAAAGAAATGAATTATGCGATTTTGTAGGAAATTTGACGTACTTCAACGTTTGTTTGAACTTTTTTTTTGAATAAGGGCACTGTTGAAGAGATATTGATATTTTTTGAAAAGGGGGGTTCATTAGCTTCATAGTTCATACGTGCCCACATTTTAGAGACTTGGGGGGAGAGGCGGGGGTGGGGACTTTTTTGGAGTCTAGTTTATCCTCAATCGTATGTATTCGACCACTGTCAAAATTGTATGAATTTAATTGAAATGGAGGGGCTGGGGAGCAATCTTAATTTTTCTCCCCCCCCCCCCTTATATTTTGATGCGTATTTTTGAGCCACCCGTTCACTTTTCGAAAAAAATGAACATAACCTTTTTTGTTGGAAATTTCATCTACTTCAATTTTAGTCATGGCCATTTTTCTGCTTGAACGCATATTTGAAGAGTAATTTCCGGTTCACATTTTGGGGGACTTCCCGATGGGTGAGACTCGGGGTCCTTTTTTGTTGGTCAACAGAACATATTTTTAAAATCAAAAAGGCCATGTAACCAGACATTCAATTTACGCCATTTTTGGTATAATTTTACTGGTTTTTTGGGGAATTATGAACACCTCATTTCTTTCAAGAAGCATTCGACTATAACGTTGTTTTATAATTTAAATAGTTACCAGTTATCATAACTCGTTCCCTAATACCACATTCTGTTCGGAATTGATCTTCCTCGACACCCTTCTGACCTCAAATATTGATCTAGAAGATCGACGAATACTTACTTTATCAACGATCAAAAGATCAAATCAAAATACGTATCATTCCTAAAATTCGATAAAAGAAAGTAGGTACCTTCAATTTCAACTTTATGCTAAGGTGACACATGTGTTCTTAACGTTGTTTTGTAAAAAATTTATTTCAACCAATCACAATCGAGTAAACATGACACATCGACGTGGCTAAAAACTACGCCAATTTTTTTTACTATTTCGGGTTTTCCCTTCAATATCATCAATGAGTAATGAAGCATTCAAAATTCAAATCATAAAATGATGATAGGTAATATGATTTTTCTTGAAGGGGACATCCCAGAGCATATTTTAATCAATTTTTTTTTTCTAATTTTCGGATACAACTGAAAAATTATTCGTATTGTATTGTAAAAAAAAGGGAGTAATATGTTGTGTCCCCTGTCCACATTATGAAACAGTTGCGAGTGGTGAGAAGACATGAAAGTTTTTTAAAAATCTATCGTCAGGTGTTACTACTCTCATTCATAAATGTACATTATGTCGCCCCATCCAAAATTGTACCACATTCGCGGAAACGGGGGTAGTGTGTCATTATTTTCCCACCTCGTATATGTATTTTGATGCGAGTTTTTGCACCACACGTTCACTTTTCGAAAAAAATGAATAGCAGGTTTCTTGTTACAAATTTTATGTGCTTCAATTTTAGTTATCATCATTTTTTCGTTTGAACGCATATTTGCAGAGTTATAGACGAAAAACAACGAAAGGGTCACTTTGGTTACGTCCATGTATATTTGAGTTGAGGGATTTGCCGAATGGTATAGAAGGGGACTTTTTGGTGTTTCACAACACCGAAAAAAAACACTTGGAAATTGAAAAATATTTCATGACCCAAAATTCTATTGGCACCATTTTCTTTTTGAAAAAAATTGAGGTAGTTGGAAGTCACATGAATACTGCATTCTAATTGGTTGAAATTTATTTTTTACAAAACCACATTAATTGTATTGTTTTTTTGCGAGTATAACGTTGAAATTCAACGTAAATGCTTTCAATGTAATTTATGATATTGTGTTGATCATTTTGATCATTGTTGATGATCATGATGATAAAAATGAGTCTATAGAAATGTGTAGATGCCATAATATACTCAAAAAAAGAATAAAAAGATACATTCAATACAGAATTTTAGGTGTTTTGATTTCGACGAGGGAGTTCAGAATCTAAAGGCTTTTATACATCCCAATAAAGCATCAATGTTTTATAATCGAGGATCTATCTATTGAAACTTGAAAGAGGGTGTCATTTTCAAATAAAATGAATCAAGAAAATGACTATTTTTGAGACATATTGCAGAAATTCAGTGTATTACAAATGAAGCATTCCTATTGGCTAATTTACTTCTAACTCGCGACGAGAAGGCATACAATGATTGAATTATTCTATTATTTGCGAAATTTATAGGGTAAAATTCAACATTTTGCCTTTTATGGTGAATAAAATTTGCCTTCAAGTGAAAACTGAAAACTATGGCTAAATGGAATAAAGTATGGAGTAAGCTGTAAAAACCGTTTCAAAAACAACATTAGACTTCATAAAAATTTTGAAGCATTGTTATTGGCTGATTCATTATTAATACAACAAAATACAGAAAAAGTAAAAATTGATATATTTTTCATGAAAAATATGACTTGAAATTTCGTATTTTGTCCTTTTTTATCAAATCAAACTTGCTTTTGAGTAAAAAGTTGAACTAAATTTATCAAAATAACAAATCGAACAATAAAACCTTTTCAAGAACAACCTTATGTCTTTTAAAAAATTGAAGCATTCTTATTGGCTAATTTTCCAATTTGCAACAAAAATACAAATTTGATTGAATTATTGTATTTTTCAAAAAAATAATGAAATGAAATCTATAATTAGATTATATTTTGTGAATCTGAATCAAATTTGATTAGAGTTGACGTATAATTCGATAAAATGGTTCATAATTGATTAAAAAAAAAACCAACAGCACATTAATCATTATTCTGTACTGAAGCACTTGTCTATAAGATTGTTTTTCAATTTGATTGAATAGCACCTCATGAATTGTTTGCAAAAATATACCTTTTACAATCCTGAATAATAGCTTCCTCAAGATCCATCCAAACTTTTGATCTTGGACTGGAAGATCAACGTATTGTAATATTCATAAAAATTGATGAAAATCAATTTCAACTATATACCCGAGTGAAAATAATGCATCTAATGTTGTTTCTCGTTTCGTTCAATTCCAGCATCAAAACTTCGAAAGAACAATGCAATTGATGTTGTTTTGTAAAAATGAATATTCAACCAATCAGAATGGAGTACATATTATGACACATCGACAATTTATTAGGTTTCTTTATGTCGTACTCGACGAAATAAATTGAAAAAAAATAAAATAAAATCATTGAGATAAGTTGAGTTTTTTTACTCACTTACTCAGCTAAGAATTGAATAAGAAATGTTTTCAAATAATTCATGAATAATTTCGTTGTAAACAACTTCACAGTGTTTATAGTTGTGATTGTGAATCGATTGTAATAAAGCACTCATTTGTGTCATTATCCATGAATTGAATAATTTTTCAAGCCGCCATCTTGTATGTTCGATAAGCACAAATTTATGACTATCATTTATTTTCATTATAATTTTTTTAATTTTCATTATATATGAATATTTTCATAAATGTGCCTACAAAACAACCCAAATTGAACAATTGAAGGTTATTTTTGGAAAAATAAGAAGATGAAATGAATGAGTAAATGAGTATGATTTGTCAAGTATTCATTATTTTATTCATAATAATAAGATCGAAGTTGGGAATTTCAAAATTACAACTATTAACAGGCCATAGGCATTACTTATGAAGTTATGAATTTATGAATTATGATTGATTGATAATTATTTGATTCATTGATTGGTACAAATTTTCATTTTATAAATGAATTGCCTTCAATTTGCCCAAAGCCCAAATTCTGACTTTGATTTTGGGGCCCAAAATCAAACTCAGCAAGTCCATAGGGGTGGCAAAGAGCAGTTATTTTGACCTTTTTTTACTTCCCTTCATCCCTTCTCATAATCGCCATAAAAATAATAACGTATTTTCATATTTGTAGAAGAAATAAAAATTGGTGGCCCTGAAAAGGGCCGTTTTAAAATGATCCTCCTGCCCGTGCAAATGCTCGACTTAACCTCCGAAACCGTACAGGGTTCTTCCTTGACGTTTCAGGGCATATACGACATCCATAGCCGTGACGGTTTTCCTCTTGGCGTGTTCAGTGTAGGTGACAGCATCACGAATGACGTTTTCCAAAAACACCTTCAATACACCACGAGTTTCTTCGTAAATCAATCCGGAGATACGTTTGACACCACCACGTCTGGCCAAACGACGGATAGCTGGTTTGGTGATACCTTGGATGTTATCTCGCAATACTTTACGATGACGTTTGGCGCCTCCTTTTCCGAGCCCTTTACCACCTTTACCACGGCCAGTCATGTTGAACTGAGAAGTCACAAATAACACAAGACAAGTAACTGAAGTAACGAACGAGAACTGAATGTAGTACCTTGCGTTTCGCTCGTATTTATATGATTTTTCAACGCTACGAGCGCCTCAGTCATTGGCTAATTCGTTATAAGCGAATCGACCAATAGGAGAGCTGCATTCGTGCAACGGATGTAACCTAGGGTAAAGGTGTTTTTTACAGCTGGAGTGTGTTTGTGTTAGTGAATGATGTATTGATGTGTATTGTGTAATAATATTGCGTCTAAATTTCCCTTTAGGTACCCTTTTTGAATCTGTTTTGACTTTGACTCTGTATCATTTTATTACGTATTATTTTCTTGGTTCGTTGGTTGAGTCGAGTTTTCACCATAAATTGATTCACTCGAGGCTAGGGCCGGTGGACTTGTTTACATGAAAATGGATCTTTATTGTTGTTTTATTTTTCCAAGTAGGTAGAATATTGTGATATGAGGATACTGGATACTGAATAGTCAAAATTAGAGGGAGAGAGGGGTCTAATCGAAATTTTTGTAATGACCAAAATTATTTCTAGGTGAGATCTCAATCTACAACGTTTGTTTGAAAATTTTTTCAATTGCCCCAATTTTGAAGAGATGTCAGCATAGTGTTATGCGATTTTGGAGGGGTGGGAGGGGTCACATTGAAATTTTCAATATATTCGAATTTATTTACACCTACCTAAGATTTCAATCTACGAATTTTGTTTGAAAATTTTTTGAATAGGGCCCCTGCCTTAATTTTAGGGAGGGGTCCTATCGCAATTTCTGTAATGACCAAAATTATTCATATGATCTCAAATTCTCAATCTATAACTTCAGTTTCAAAAAACTTTCAATTGGCCCCTCTCTCTTCTTCCCACCAATTTTGAATAAGTATTTATTCGGTGTTGTGCAAAATCATATGGAAGAGAGGGGTCCAATTGAAAATATTTTCAAACAAAAGTTGTAGATTGAGATCGTAGGAATAATTTTGGTCATTAACAAATTTTCGAGTTAACCCCTCCCTCCCCTCCAATTTTGAGTATTCATGTGAAAAATCGTACACTCAATTGATTTTTCTTTCTTTGTTGAAAAAATGAAGCAATTAAACTACATTGCAAATTTTTTTTTAAGAAGTTTAAACTAAATTTTATTTCAATTTTTTGACTTGGAAATATTTTTGGAAATAAGGATATTTCACAATTATTTCTTGAGATAAAAAAAATATATTAAAAAAAAACATTTTAAGAACGAAAAAATTTCACATTTTTCAAGAATGAAAATATTTCCAAACTTTTTGGAATAAAATTTTTATTTTTTTCAGGATTAGAGACAATTAAAAAAAAAGTTCAAGTTTTAATTTAATTTTTTTTTGAGGTAGGTAGGTATTTCTTTTTGAAATGAAGAAATCTTACGATTTTTTGAGTTGAAAAAATTTCGTTTTTTTTTTTTTTTGAATCATTCTTTTTTCAAGATTTAGGACGTTTAAAAATAAGTTTGAAATAAATTTCATTCCAATTTTTTAAAGGCGAGTAAAAAATTATTTTTCAAGAATAAGAAATTTTCACAGTAATTTTTTGAGATAAAAATTTTGTGTTTTTCAAATAAGTATCTATGATTTTTTTTTAAATTTTCAGAATTAAAAAAAATAATTTCTTTTGGAATAGGTAGGTACCTGGCAATTTTTTTTTAATGAAAAAATTTCTAATGTTTTGTAATAAAATTTTTAATTTTATTAAGGATTAAGGACATTTAAATTTACTTATTTTCAATTTTTTTGAAGATTTTTTTTTTTTGAAATAAAGAAATTTATGATTTTTTGAGATGAAAAAATTTTGTTATTTTGGAATGAACAAATTTTCTAAATTTTGTTTTGAATGAGAAATTTCCTTTTTTTTAATGAAAAAATTTACAATTTTTTAAGATTAAAAAAAATTGTAAATTTTATGCAGTAGCGTAGCCAGCCAGTCATGTAAAGGGTGGGTCTAGCCCAAAAAAGTGATTTTTTTTGTTGTTAAAAAGACCATTAAAAAGTTGAAATTTCGTAATTTTTTCAATTTTTCCATCGTCAAGGGGGGTTTGGACCCCCTTGACCAACCCCCCCCCCCCCCCCCCCCCCGGAAATACGCCACTGATTTTATGGAATAAGTTTTTTAAAAAGGATTTCAGACATTTTAAATTAATTTTTAAGTGTAAAAAAATATTTAAATTTCAAAAAAATTTTAGATGAAAATTTTTTTCAACTTTTAATTTAAAGGTTGATTTTTTTCAACTTTTAGGAATAAAAAAAAAATCATATACAAATTTTTTATTTTGTTTTAAATTTCAATTGAAAAATCATAATTATACAAATCTTCAAAAATTTCTAAATTTTTTGGGACAAAATTCATTTTTTTCGGGAGTTTAGGACCATTTTTAAAAAAATAAAATAAAATCGAATAAATTTAATTTTAATTTTTTTGGAACAACAAAATTTTACAATTTTTTGAGATGAAAAAATTTTGGAACAAACAAATTTTCTAATTTTCGTTTTAAATGAAAAATTTTCTATTTTTTTTTTTTCAGTAAAAAAATTTCCAATTTTTTAAGAATAAAGGAAAATTGTAAATTTTATGGAATAAGTTTTTTAAAAAGAATTTCAGACATTTAAAAAAAAGTTTGAAATACCTAATTTAAATAATAATAGGTACCTACCTAATAATATTTTTTTTCAAGATCGACCTCATTTTTATTTTATTTTTGTAGTACCTACATTTTAATGCAGACAGGTAGAGAGCCCTAAAATTAATTTATCCTATAAACAAGACCAAAATATATGCGATGATGAGCCAAATTAATTTTTATTTACTCCACGTAAAATAAACAACTATCGAATCAAAGTAAACATTTTTATTCTTCTATAATATAACAACATAAATAAATCGAAAATGAAATGGGTAATTTTAGAGAAATAGAAAATTATTTTCAAAGTGTAAAAATGTTGAATGTTCGGATCATTTTATTGAGTGATGATGCAGTTCGCGGAGATAGACCTAAAAATTCGGAATAATCTTTCAATGTCACGTAAAGTAGGTCACTGTTACTCTCCAATCAACAGATACAGATCACAAATTACGTTGGCTCTATTTCGAATGAACTTTCCAACGTAACCTAATTTGCGTTTCTTCTGAATTGTCTAAATTTGCGAATTGATGGAAGGCCATTCAAAAAATATAAATCCTACATTCGGGCAATTATTTTTTTAAATTTATTTTAAAAAAAATAATAACATTGTCGATTTATTTTCACAAATAGGTACCTACCTTGTTTCGAATTACCTACGTACCAATTCTTTCACTCTCTATCTGCTCTATTTATTTATTTTTTTCCCACTACACCCTTGTTACTTCATCTCTGATCTTACCCATCCGAATTTGAAACTGAAAAATCCACTCATCCTATATCCATGAGAAATGTATTTCAAATTGTTTGAAGAAATAAAATTGGTGGCCCTGAAAAGGGCCTTTTTAGAAATAGATCACACAAGATCGATGCACTTATTTCTTGGCAATGGTCTTCTTCGGTTTCTTAGCCACAGTCTTCTTAGGCTTGGGCGACTTTGGTTTCTTGACCGGGGTAGCTTTGGTCTTCTTCACTTTGCTCGGAGCTTTCTTCGGAGTGGTCTTAGCAACTTTCGGTTTGGCAGCCTTTTTCGCAGATGTTTTCTTCACCGAAACATTAACTTTTTTGGGCTTAGCATCGGCTGATTTCTCCTTCTTAGCCACGACTGATTTTTTCTTTGGGGTGAGCTTGGTTTTCTTTTTGGGTTCAGCTTTGGAGGCCAACTTAAAAGAGCCAGAGGCACCTTTACCTTTGGTACGGATCAAAGTTCCTTTATCGACTGCAGATTTCAAGTATTTCTTGATGAAGGGAGCCAGCTTCTCGGCATCGAGCTTGTAAGTTCCAGTGATGGATTTCTTAATGGCTTGCAGAGATGAACCTCCTCGTTCGTTCAAAGTTTTAATGGCATTGTTGACCATTAAAGCTGTAGCAGGATGAGTTGCTGCTTTCTTGGCTGTAGCTTTACCCTTGGATGGAGTTTTCTTCTTTTTGGGCGAAGCAGCTACCGGAGTAGCGAGAACGGTTTCAGCAGTAGATTCAACCATGTCGAAAATTAATCACTTCGATAAAAAAAACAAACGCGAAAACAAAAGTGAGCAAGACGTAAACAAGATAGGACACGAATGAGCTTGGTTTTATATATATACTCCGAAGTAATACCGTAACGGAGAAACCACGTGCGCAGCGATTCAAAGTAATACCGTATCGAAGAACCATCCGTCTTTCGGTGTATTCGAATTGTGAAAGTTCACTTTTCGTGTTTTACTCTTTCGTTTATTTCATTATTTGAGTTAATAAAATTATTTTTTTTAAATTTCACCCTCCCTATCTTCTTCCTTAGATATTGACCATTCGAACGATATATAACTTGGGTATATTTCATTGGGAATATTACCATTGGGAGGTATTTTTCGTAGGCGAGTTCCAATCAAACTATTACTACTCTTAATTAAAAACAATTTAATTAAATAAATTGATTGGAAATTTTACGATAATTATTTTTTTATTTTTTCTACGATCTTCATAAATTACGAAAACTTAGCCAGTTTTAAATTCCAACTTCGTTCAATGGGTGAAAAAAAATGTTTCTTTGGACCTTGAAGCACAAATTTTTCTACGTTTGATACCGTTTGAATTATACTTCAACCATGTATCTAACTAAAAAATATATTAAATTTGTCTATTTTTTGATTAAAAAATTATTCAAAATTATCGATATTTGTCGAGATTTCACCTTTATCAGCAGTAAGGTGTATATTGATCGGTTTATTTAGATTTGTGGTGCTTCTCTGAGGATCTTAGGGCGTATTGCTTATGTATACTATTGTAAGCAATATCATGTTAGGCAGAAATGCTCGATTCGATATTATTTTATGAATTTATTTCTCGAGGTGAAATTTTTCAAAAATTGTATTTTCTAGTGAATAATCGAATTTGATTTATTTTTAATATTTTCGTCACAGGATTTGTTTTTTACCACAATTTTAATGTACCATACAATTAAAGCTATAGCCATAGGCACGTACATATCGGATTAACTTTACGTATGAATAAGGAGTTGCATTCGAAACATCCCAGATTAATTTGAAAATTTTCTTAATTGTGCTTTAAATGTTTTTTATTTCAGTAATTACGAATGTGTTAGTCAATTACTCGATTTTTTTCTTAGATAATTATGTAAGGTGTAAATTACACGAGTCTATGTCACTATAAGTATAGGGCAGGGACAAATACGAATTTATGAGTGTGGAATAGAAGCATTTATTTTTGCCAAATTTAGTCATAATATGCTCTAAATAATTGGTAAATAATTATCACTGCTCTCTACACTAAAAATATGTAGGCGTAGGTACATTAATCGTTTTCTTTTATTTATTTTTTATTTTTACTTACGTATTTTAATGAGGAACAGTTTTTTAAAATCATTTTTTCCATTTTCATGTTTTCTCCATTTATCTCAATAAAATACATTTGTTCAAAGAAACATTGTCTTTTGCAAAAAAATTTTCCAGGAAAATATTTTTCTCTGGCATTGCAAAATTTTTTGTTGAAAGTTGCCTTTAAAGAAATGTTTTTCAAGATTTGTTTTGCAAAAAAAAAATCTACGAATTCACTTTCTTAAGAAAAATATTTTTTGGGAACACATGTGTACCAGATTTTTGAAAATTATAGCCTGTAGGCATTTGTAGAAATTCGCGAAAAATAACAGATACCTACGCAATATGAAAATTTTCTTGAAATAAATTCAAAATTCTTATCAAAAAGCTATAAAAAATATATGGTAGGTATAATTATATACCTACTTATATATTTTGCAAAAAATTTCCACGCGAAACTTTATTTTAAAAAAATTAAAAAATTAATTCATAAAATGTACGAAAAATTTTCGATACACAAAAAATTATTACCTTGAAAATGAATTTTCAAAAAATAAATAATGTAAGAATTTTTGCATAAAAAATTGAAAACTTGTCAAAACATGTAGGTATGTATAGTTACCAATTTGACATTCACAGCAAATACTTAATCATTAAAAAAATTTTATAAAAAAAAAATCAAAAATTCCTTCAAAAAATGCTTGGGTACAATAAATACAATTATTAAGGGCTGATTCCGTTTTCTTTTTTGCCTAAGCTACAGGCAGAATCTTAGTTTTCAGATCTGGAGAAGTAACGAATGAAAATTATTCAAAGCATTTAGAAAAAAATGTCGTATGCGATTTTTAATTGAATCAATAGTTTTTGAGAAAAAAAAATAATTGAAAATATGGTTCAAGATTTGGGTGTTTTCTACTTTTTTCTTGAAATTTTCATCATTTTTTAAAAAAAATTTCAAAAACTAATTTGATCAATCGTAAAAAGCATACGACATTTTTTTCTAAACACTTCAATGTATCTATATTTCAAATTTCATCAATTTTCATCCGGTAGATCTCTAGATCTGAAGTATTAAAGATTTCATTGTTTTGTAAGGAGCAGGATAGGAAAACGTGTAAACGGAATCGGCCCTCGCAGAGAGAATGTGGATTTTCTAAAAATACTTCTGAAAATGAAAATTCTCTGGAAACTTTGCAAATAAAGCCCTATAAAAACTAGGGATGGCAAAACCGATTGAATACCTTACAAGTTTAGTTTTCGGTTTCAAGTTTTTTTCCTTCTATTTTTCAATGATTTTCTTGTAGGTACTTTATCCAAAAAGATATGTGTAAGTTGAATTTTCATACTCTGAATGAAACAATTGTACCTAAAGTAATAGGTTCATCACCACGTTGTAGAATATCTAAATTCTCATCTTATGTATAAATTGAATGAAACGTTTATGTTTTAGACCCTAAAAACGGAGTAGTGTTTTATGGAAAAATTAGTAAAATTAAAAATTGTCAGATTGCCGAAACTCGAATTAACGCGGTAAGCTATGTACTTAGAAAATAAATAGGTAGATAGTCTATCATAGATACAGTTATACAGTACTTGAGCTTCACAGGCATGTACGTTAGGGTGAAGCTCAAGTACTGTATAACTGTATCTATGATAGACTATCTACCTATTTATTTTCTAAGTACATAGCTTACCGCGTTAATTCGAGTTTCGGCAATCTGACAATTTTTAATTTTACTAATTTTTCCATAAAACACTACTCCGTTTTTAGGGTCTAAAACATAAACGTTTCATTCAATTTATACATAAGATGAGAATTTAGATATTCTACAACGTGGTGATGAACCTATTACTTTAGGTACAATTGTTTCATTCAGAGTATGAAAATTCAACTTACACATATCTTTTTGGATTCCTACATAATGTCCGATATATTTATAGTTCAAGTTGGCATGGTAAATTAGTTTGCAGGCGAAGTTTACTTCCGTCTTAGCATCAGTTTCTTGACAAAGTGTATAGTTCGAGTTGGCATGGTAAATTAGTTTGCAGGCGAAGTTTACTTCCGTCTTAGCATCAGTTTCTTGACAAAGTGTAGAACATGTCTCACTTATTTCGGGTTCTTTCACCGGCATGTTGACGTCCAAAAATATTAGCTTTGAGTGCGCTTCTGTATCAGATATATCTTTATATTTAGGGTGCAAATTCCTGCCGCCGCCATCTCGTATGACAGCATTCCACGACCACTGGTAAGTTCTTCACTGGATATTTTACTTCTCATCATGTCAAGATTAGGCCCTGGTAGAAGTCTCCACGCCAACATCCAGCTTTCGAATTCGTCCAAATTGGACTGTGTGAGCGTGAGCCAACCAGGCCAGACAAATCATTGCAGTTTTTCACGAGCGTATCGCAATGCAAGTCTTTGCAGAGCAAATTTTTATAGCCTCTAAAATACAAATAAAACAAACATTAAAGGTACCGGATACCTACATATTTACAGACAGAATCCAGTGGGACGTTCTTCCCACCTCCCGTCCTTCAACTACCCGAAAGAAAACGACTCGATATTGGACAATTTTATCATTTTAAAACAACGAGATAAGTAGGTATGATAAGCATTTTAGCTGATTTTTTATTTATCTACAAGTTTGAAACGTTTCCGTTGTAAACTTTTAAAGCACTTTGGTAGGTACCCGTGTAGCAATGGTCGACGTCGACATCTACATCGACAACAATAAAACACCTTATTTTTACTTAAATCGACTCTTCCCACCTTGCTGTTTTTTTTTGATCCATAAGAATGTTGGATTTGTCAAAATTTCCAACATTTTCGTAATATTTTGATAGATGAAGAAAACGTAGACATGAGACCTCGACAAGACGACATAAAATTCGACCGTCGATTAATTCATCAACATTACCATCCACAACCCGAGCGGCACACTCGATCGATAATATCGGAAGATGTAACGTATCGATAAAAAATCGTTTGAAAATCTATAGATGTTCTCACGATATTATAAAGATTTATCGGTACAACTTCATAGGCAAAAAATCTAAAAACTATCGAATTCGATATTATTAAGATTTTATGACGATATTCGTCAACGATACTATCGACAAAGAATATTAAATTTATCGATTCCGATTTTCCACCGATTTTGTGCAGATATTTGAAACTACATTATCGACAAAGAATATTAAATTTATCGAATTCGATTTTTTAACGATTTTGTAAAGATATTTAAAACTATATTATCGACAGATTATATGAAATTTCTCGAATTCGATTTTTTACGGATTTTTTGACGACATTTGAAACGATACTATCGACAGATTATATTAAATTTATCGAATCCGATTTTTTACCGATTTTGTAAAGATATTTGAAACTATATTATCGACACGTAATATGAAATTTCTCGATTTCGATTTTTTAACGATTTTGTGACGATATTTGAAACTATATTATCGACGCGTAATATGAAATTTCTCGAATTCGATTTTTCAACGATTTTATGACGATATTTGAAACTATATTATCGACACGTGATATGAAATTCCTCGAATTCGATTTTTCAACGATTTTGTGGCGATATTTGAAACTACATTATCGACAAATAATCTGAAATTTGTCGAACGATTTTTCAACGATTTTGTGACGATATTTGAAATTATTTCCAAATTGGTGAAAATTTTTCTAAGTCCAACACGTCTGGAAGTACTAAACTGCCTATTATACGCGTTTTATTGCTAGTTCCTCAACGATAAGGTATGGCATAGTGGTTAAGGAAGAGGATTACCATGCAGGAGGTAGAAGGTTCAAGCCCCACGGGTGGCAGATTTTTTATAATTTTTTTTGACTTTTTCTGAAATGATCCTCTTACCTTAACATGAATAATGTGTTTAGGCATAGTTTAATGTATTAATTATGCTAATTAATGATTTTTAATTATAGAAAGAAGCTAGTAAAAGACGAAAAATCGGAATAAAAAATCGATAAAAAATCGACAGAATATCGAATTCGATAAAGTGTCGCAAAAGTTCCGCCTAAATCGTGAAATTATCTTTCGATATTATAGATATATTATCGATAAAATATCTTACTATAATCTCGAAATTTTTGCTAACTATAATTCGTCGATAATCTATCTATATATCGAAAGATAATTTCACGATTTATGCGGAACTAACGCGACACTTTATCGAATTCGATATTCTGTCGATTTTTTATTTCGATAATTTGTCGAGTGTGCTGCTCGGGAATTTTTCTTGATCAAATTTTCTCTTAAGGATATCAAAAAGTGTTTGAAATGGTTGGGAAAATGTTTTCTAAAGGGGAAAACACGATTTCTGCAAAACGAATCTACAAATTCTTCATTTTTTTCATAGCCTTGTTTTTTCGATGATTTGGTGATGTAAAAGTCGATCGTCGATCAACTCATCGACATCAGTGTCTACACTGTCGACCATTTTTTAGGTGACTTTTTTATTCTGTCGAGGTGTCGATGGTTTTGAAGATGCATTTGTCGACGTAAAATCCAATGTCGACACATCATCAACTTCACCATCGGCACTGTCGACCATATGTTGATTTGAAATTCGACATCTCAAGAGTGGTTTTGATACTCGCAGATAAAGTGTCTTAGGAAAAGTATATAAGATTTTGAGGATTTCCTTGATGTTAGCTGGACTCATAGAAGTTCAGCTGAAGCCTGCAAGGGTTATTCCAGTTCTGTGTCAGGACTTGACTTGAACTTTGAAATTTTTGATAATTGGCATAAATAGCTTTAAGAAATATCAGAGATGAAATTTGAGATAGAAGTGTCGATGTCATATCGACCCAAATGTCGAGGTTACTGTCGATCCATGGAGATGTTATTTTCGATGTAAATGTCGACACATCGACGTAAACATAGATGTCCTGTGGAGCCGAATGTCAACGTAATTTTCGATCCACAGAAGGTCGACAATTACATCGACATTTTGTTCGAAAGGCCATCTACACTTACGTCGACGTGTCAGGTCCTAAAGTGACGGATGTCGATGTGTCGACATTTACATCGAAATTCACCTCAACATTGCTATACGGGTAGATACTAGGTAGGTTGTTGAAAAAAAAAATGCAGATTTATGGGTTTATACTCACAAGTCGTTCAGTTAAAACTCCTTTATCCATGCCTATGTCTGCGACTACGTCTGCGATTTTTTTTGCCTCATCATCGTCCTTCATTAACATTCCCTTTTTAAATTTGATTAATAATTTTTCGACCTCTTTTTTCACATCTTCCTGTGTAATTCGACCAAGTAGATCGCTATATTCGGTATCAATAATAATTCGGGCCTAAAGATGAAAAATAGTCATTTAATAAAACACAATTTTACGCATAAAATTTAGAAATAAAATTACAATGTCCATTTATTCGAAAATTTTAAATTCTTTTAGTATGATAGGTAGTAGGTAGGTACCTTACCTACGAGTACGTGAGAAAAAGAGAATTAATTTTTCTCTCCGTAAAAAATTAGATTTTAGGTATACCTACACCCGTGTAGCAACGTCGATGCTAATTTCGATATAAATGTCGACACATCGAAATCGGTCACTTTTCGATCGTACATGTCGACACGATTGTGGATGGTTTGTCGAGCTTATTATCGACATGTTTGTCGACCGTCCAAATATGGCTCGACATGTCGAGCCATATTTGGACGGTCGACAAACATGTCGATAATAAGCTCGACAAACCATCCACAATCGTGTCGACATGTACGATCGAAAAGTGACCGATTTCGATGTGTCGACATTTATATCAACATCCACATCGACATTTGCAATGGTGAGATTTTGAAAAATATGCTAAGTTCAAATATTCAATATAAGTATATATTAAAATTACACCAAAAATAGTGTTCAAGCCAACATTTCTACATTTTTTGTCAAATATGCGGCATTGAGGCCACCTTTGTAGCTGGACACATGCGAGTGTCCAACTAACATAGAGATTCTTAGACCTTATGTACTAATTCACAACACACTTTATCTGCGAGTATCACAATCACCCTCAAGACGTCGACAGTCAAGTCGATGCATTATTCGACCCTCGACAATTAGATCGACATTAACTCGACTTAAAATTCCTCTGGTCAACACTGTCGACAGTTAAGTCGATGCATTATTCGACCCTCGACAATCACATCGACACTATCTCGACTTAAAATTCCTCTGATCGACACTGTCGACAGTGAAGTCGATGCATTATTCGACCATCGACAATTATGTCGACAATAACTCGACAAGTCGTTGTATTATTCAAAACTTTGAAAAATAAGAAAATTTTGTGATTCTTTCAAAAATTATTTATTCCTGAGCTTAAAATGTTCTTATTAATTGTTTTTAGTTCTTTTTAGATATAAAATTTGTAAATTTAATTGGCAGAAATTGTCGACATAAATGTCGATGCGTTTATCGAGTATCGATTTTTACATCGACTTGTCTATGTAGAAAAACAACGTTTTCTAAATTATAGGAAAATACTGAGAAAAATTCAAAAATTTTGATTGAACAGTTATGTTTAACATAGAACATTACTTTAAATCTCAAATATCATTTTTAATTCATCGTTAACCGAGAAAAAAATGTGTCTGAATTTTGTCGACATAAATGTCGATGTCGACAATTGCTACACGGGCACTCACTCGTAGCCTCTTACTTGACGTATAATCAGTAGTTAAGTATCTAAACATAAAATAAGTGCTTACTTTCTCATTGTATTCATGCCACTTCAGTGAAAAACCCATCGTTGTGTACTTAACTCCATCTTGGGCAATAATTTCTGAGGGCCAAAGAATCGCGACAATGTACGTTGAAAGTTGTACATATACGGGCTGCATAATTTAGAAAATTTTAAATCTCTGTTGAATCTGACTAACGTGCGTTTATAATATTGGATTTGTAAGTTTTACATGGGTAGATACAGTGCAAAGTGACACGCATAAAATGAAAGAATTTTCAATGTTAAATCTCGGCTCAAACCTCAATACCAAGTAGATAACTCGCGATCCTTGCGATAAAAAATACTTAAAATTTAAAATTAATACCCAGATGTAGATGAATTTAACTGATATTTCAGTAGGTATCATTTGAAAATATTGATAAAAACCAGAGCATTCATAAAACCATGATCACTCCGCGTGCTCCTAGTTGATAAATATTTTACGATTAATTATACCAGTCTTTTCGGAAAGAGTAATTTTTTTGCTACAAGAATAATTTAAGTAAATATTTCCTTAAAACATAGCCTTGAACAAACGAGATAGGAAATTTCATGTTACTCAAAATCTGAGGGAACAAAAAGTCAAAAACAAAGTTAAGAAGTGATAATAATAAATTACCTATATCATACCTATTTAATTTCAAAACTTGATTAAATTCAAAGCTTTACCAAATTTTGACATTTTTGACTTTATACGTATCAAATTTTTTATCATTGAACAATTATTGCAATTGTAATAATCCAAACTGTAGGTCGCTGATTACGAACATGGAAGTGAATTTTAGCAATCTTGGCTCCTTGCCCCCGAAATGAGAAATTTTTAGTTGGAATTTCTAGTGCGAGAAGGAAGGGGGCTGAGTATTGAAAAATAATATCAGATTCGTGAACGATTTTAATCTCGATAAAAATTCTATTAAGAAAACGAATTGGTAAGAGTCGTTTTAAAAAGTCTGTTATAATGAATTCAAAAATGTTATCATACCTACCTAAAACCATAAAATATTTTCTTTAAGTACCTTTTCTCTCTTAAGAAAATTGGAAGGAAACCGATCAAAAAATGTGTGATACAATTATTTCAGAATTTTTTGTAGAATTAAAATTCAAAAATCTTGTAAATATTTTTTTGTAGAAAATTGTCTTAGATTTTTTTTTTGAAAAAAATTCAAAAATTTTCTCAAAAGTTCACACAAGAGAATACTCTTGAAATAAAAATTCAAAAAAATAAATTATTTAAAGAAATAAAATATTTTTTGACAAAGTTTTTGTGAAAAAATTTTCAGAAAAAGAATATTTTCAGAATTTTTTCCTGAAATAATTCAAAATTGCTTTAAAAAAAAAAAAAAAAAAAATTTGGCCCAAAAAAATGGAATTTCTTTAGGTATATTTTTAAAAATGGGTTCAAAAATTGAGATTTTTTTTCTCAAAGAATTAAGATGTATTTGTCTCTAAAAATTGGAGACATTTCTTTAAAAAGAAAAAAAGAAGGAAAAAAGAACCATATTTTTAGTAAAAAAAATCATTTTTTACAAAAATGGGAATAATTAAAAAATTTCGAATTTTTTCGTCATAACTTCTCAGAATGGACCCGAATGATGAGAAAAATTTTTTTTTGGAACTTTTTCCAATGAAATTGAATTTTGGGATTGCTCATTGCAAACTCGGCGCTTCGCGCCTCGCCAGAGGGGCTTCGCCCCCCCCCCCTGAACCCCGCCTTGTTGGCTCTATTTCCACACTACGTTTGAAAGTATCAAACATAGTATATTATGCTTTTACTGTGTGACAAAATGTCTTAAAGTCGCAAATATTAATTTCAAAAGGAATTTTTTCAGAATGTCTGAGAAAAAGCTTAAGTCATAAAATTTTTTTTTAATTTTCCAAGTTTCAAAATGTCCTAAAGTCACAAAATTTATTTAAAAAAATTAAAAAGTCTAAAAGTCGTAAAATTTCTAAAAAAATAATTTAAAATATATAAATTTCCATGGATTTAAAAATATTTTTTTTTTTTTTTTTTTTTTTTTTTTTAACTTAATGTAACTTAACCTAACCCAACTGTCGAATTTTGGTCTCGGATTTTGGGGTCGGATTTTACTGTTGTTTTTTTCCATTTTGGTCATCGTAGAAGCATATTATACTATGCTAAAAAAAATCTAAAAATTCTCAGATGGGAAGTTTATAGTAGGTAGGTAAAAAATATTATCTTTTATTTTCGTTTTTGAGAAAAATTCGAAAATTGTTTCAAAAAATACGTAAAAAATCTTTCATTTGTTCTATAAAAATAAAATCATAAACTGAAAGGAACTTTGTAGGAGGAGAATATATTTCAAATTTTTCTGAAAAAATGCAATCCAAGGAATGTTTTTAAAAAATTTCAAAAGAGATTCTCAAACCATTCACAAATTTGTTGGAAAAAGAATCAAAAGTCATGTAAAAAAAAGTATTTGTAAAAAATATGTTCTGGAAATTATTTTGGTGAAAATTAAAAAAAAAAAAATTGAAAAAATTGTTCGAAAAATATTTTTTGAACTTTGTAATGGTAATATTGAAAGTGATATTTTTTTCTATTTTATCAAGACACATCAACTGTTTTTGACAGATAACAAACTCTAGAATACCAATCCATTCAATTATTCCAATGTTTGATTCAGATCATATACTTATCAATGTTTGAATTTTGTATTCAGCTGATGAGAAAACTGTTTTTTATCATTTTTAAGCTTTTGATCATTTTAAGGTCCATTCACTCTGGCATATTTTTCTACCAAAAACATTCTTAAGTGGAGTAATTTGCATCGATCAATTGTCCAAGGAAACAACAACGTTAACGAAACACGTTCGAAGTGAATTTAACTTTGTTTCCCATCATCTTCAATGAAACAACATATTATAAAGCTCGATACGTCTGCACTTTTAGTTCAACGTCACATCAAACTTGAATTAAAAGAGAGAGAAAAACAATCACATTAGCAAAACATGAAGTGTATTTAAGAGACCGGTGAACAGATAAATACTTCAAAATTATTACAATCATACGAATACCAACGTATCCCATAATACGTTTCATAACGTGTTACACGATTCATACCCGTATAAAGAATGGCAAAAAAAACAAAACAACAGTCATCTTAGAACATGAAAAACAAAGAAAAAAAAGGAAGAAAAAAATACCAAGTAAAAATAATTTTGGTCGAATAAAATATGCAAAACAAAAAACCGAAACGCGTTTTCAAATCAAACCTGAATGAAAACTATCTCGAATGAAATATTTACAATGGAAAATAGGTAAATAAAAAAATCAAAACCCCCCCCCCCAAAAAAAAAAAAAAAAAAAAAGGTAGTAAAGTCGATAAAAAATACACTGTAAACAGATAAGTAGAAGAAATGTAGAGAAAGAAAAAGCTATTTATAGTACAAATATAAGGTCCATTTTATGGTAAATGTTTTCTCTAATTCGTATACACGTTTGGAGAAAATTCAGGTATAATAAATTGTTTTGTAAAAAGGTAAAATATTTCATGTTTTTCAGAGCCATGCACGAGTAAAGTAAATTAATAAAAAGTAAAAATGGTAAAATCAATTTCACAATCAAGTAAAATATAGGTAATAAATGTTTTAAAAAAATGAGATAAGAGAAAAAGTAAAGAACTGTACAAACAAGTAAAGAACAACATTAGAAATAAGCCAAATACAACATAGGTATAGCGATTACCTTTATTCGTTTATATAGCACATTAGCACCACTACGAGCACATTAGCATAATGCTTTCCACTACTAGAGACTTTTTGCCTATTCATAATCATTTATTATGTACAATATTTTAACAATGAAAAAACAGCTTTTCGATGGCACATTGAAATTTCAAAAAGAAGAAAAAATATAAATTGAAAAAAAAAAAAAAAAAAACTTATTCACGAGCACTAAACTTTTACCTATCGATTAAAGCTTTTTAAAATCTAATTAAAATTGATAAGACATTAGAGCATTTAACGTGAGAAAGACTCACACACAAAAAAAAAGAATAACGTGGTGTGAAATAATTCCATTAATAAAATATCATAATTTGGATATTCGAAAAAAATAAAATAAAATGAACAAAACAACCATTTATGGGAAACCATCGATCGGGGTTAAATTTTATCACAACTGAACAATTTATTAAAAATATTTTAAATTATAAGCAATGAAAATTGAAATTGAATCGAGTATAGATTATTTGGTTGAAAATGGAATGAAAAATTGTACTGATTGTCAAGAATAATACATTGAGAAATGCAAGGTAATTATTTCACACTTGATAGATCTGGCTGAGTTTCCTTTGAGCGGGCTTTATAGTATTAGCAGCGAAAGATTTCATGGAGCAAACATAGTCCGAGATGGTGGAAAACATAACGGAAATGGAACTGCGTCGAAAAGCCGATGGTCGTCTGTCGTAATTATAACGATTTTCTTCTTCTTCGTAGTCTTCGATGTCTTTACTCATAATGAACGAATCGCCGTTATTTATTTTCCACGTTGTACGTATATGAGGAATATCACGTTGAAAAAAATTATTTGCTTCTTCTGGTCGTTTGGAACGACTTGGTCCTGGACAAACAAATAGAAATAAGTACACAATGAATCACTTCGGATTATTTTTAAACTAATAAAAAAATTCTCAATTTTTTCGAGACCTCTTTTTTTTTAATTTGGGATAAGTTTCATTTCTATTTTTTTGAACTGAAAAAGAATTCAATGAAATGAAAAATATCTACTCTCAATTTTTTTAAAATAAAAAAATCTCAACTTTTTTAAATGAAAAAAAAATATGTTTTTGAAATAAAAACATTTTCAATTTTTTGAAGTAAAAAAAAATCTAAATTTTTTGAAATAAAAAAAAAACATTTTTTTGAAATGAAAAAAAATCTTAATTTTTCTAAATAAAAAAATTCCAAATTTCTTGAAACTCAATTTTTCGAAATGAAAAAATCTCAATTTTTGAAACAAACAGAATTCCCAATTCTTGTAAATTAGAAAAATTTCTAAATTTTTTTCAATTAAAAAGTATTTAACTTGGTATCATCAATTTTTTGAAATGAAAGATTCCAATTTTTTGAAATAAGAAACTAGGTACCAACTTTTTGAGAAACAAAAAAAAAAAAAAAAAAAAAAAACGTGAATCAAAAAAAAAATACAATTTTTTGAAATGAAAAAATTGTCAATTTTTTGAAATGAAAAAAATTGTCAATTTTTTGAAATAACAAGGAATTCTCAATTTTTGTAAATAAAAAAATTCTCAATTTTTTTAAATAAAAATACCTACTTACCTATAGGTATTCTCAATCTTTTCAAATAGAAAAATTCTAATTTTTCAAAATGAAAAAATCCAAAAAAATTTTAACGAAAAGAATTCCCAAATTTTGTAAATAAAAAAAATCTAATTTTTTTTAAAATAAAAAATACCTACCTACCAACTCTCAATTTGTTGAAATGAAAAGTCCTGAGTTTTTGAAATAACAAAAACTCTCAATTTTTTATAAATGAACAAAATTCTCAAATTTTTTAAAATAAATGATACCCACTTCCGATTTTTTTGAAATGAAAAAAATTCTCAATTTAAAAAAAAAATGAAAAAATAGTAATTTTTTGAAAAGATGAAAGTTTAATTTTTTAAATAGAAAAACTTCTTAACTTTTATAAATGACAATAATCCTCAATTTTTTTAAATAAAAAAAATTCTCAATTTCTCGAAATAAAAAAAATTCTCAATTTTCTTCTGAATAAAAAAAAAACAATTCTTTTAATGAAAAAAAGTCTTAAATTTTTTCAATTGAAAGCAATTTTCAATTTTTTTAAATAAAAAAAAATCTGAATTTTTTTGAATGAAAAAATAATAATTTTTTGAAATGAATAAGATTCCCAATTTTTTAAATGAAAAAATACCGAAATGAAAAAAACTCTCAATTTCTGTAAAGGAAAAAATTCTCAATTTTTTCGCGATGAGGGTCCTTTAAACTGTTTTTCCCTATTTTTTAAATTATTTTTTTGAAATAAAAAAATTATACCTGCTTATAATTTTTTTTTGGAAAATCGACGAATTGAGAAATTATAATTTTTCAGAAAATTAATAATAATGAAAATTTATATTCCGCAGCTTTTTTCAATTAGCAAAACTTGATTTTTCATAAAAGTCGATTTTTTTTATCTTGTGAAAAATTAATCAAATTTTTGATAAATCATCGATTTCTCATCAAAAATAAAAAATGTGCTTGCCTTTACCGACATAGGTACTTCCTAGTTGGAGAGGCCGTAGGCAAACGAATATGCATAAGACCGGAATGAGTTGCCTATAAGATTCCTTTCAAGTGGGTAATTCTCTTCTTCACATTGAGAAAACACTGTTTTAAAAATATTTTTACCAGGTCTGTTTAATTCTCCGCTATGTCCACTCCGTGAAATTGCTTGCCCTCAGGCGTACTCTGTATCTGTAGAAAGACTCCGGTCTCCCAAAGAGTAATCGCCTCCTTCAAAATACTGCTCATCATCTTCGGGTCGGCCATCTTCTAATGTAAGATCGTCTGAGTACGTTCCTCGCGAATGAGCAAAAGCTATACTTTTCTGGTAGCTGAATAGTTGTCTTTCTAAGCTATAATTTTCTGCTTGAAGCGTAGCGATTTCTTTTCTGAAATTAAAATCATAGGTTATTATTATTAAAAATTTCGGAAACAAAAAATCTAAAAAGAAATCACCCTTCCAAAAAAAAAAAAATAAAAAAATAATTTACGTTGCGTTAATTAACACCATGTAACCTAAGTAACGTTGCCTTTAATAAATCACGAATTAAAACCTCCGAAAATCCACTCGTGACATGGAAATAACAAACGTATCATTAAGAAACGCTTTTTTATGCCAAAAATGGCAATACCTGCCTAGGCCGAATTACTTGGTATATTTCTACAACTACATTCTCATACATATAATGACAAGTTACAAACGTGATTTATAATATTGAGCTGGGAAACAAAAACCTGAGCTTGGTGAGTGATTACGTAAGTAGGTATACGTTCCATATATATACAACAAACGCTCAGCCATTAAAATAATTGTGCGATTGTGTATCTATGGTATCTAAAGATATTAATGTCGAATAAAGTCTGCTCATTTATTACATTTATGTGTTATGAAAACGCTCCCTTTTGCGTTTCTGCAGATCTCCGTTTTTGGTAAATGTCACTTTTTTCCTCCCCTTCACTTTCCTTCTCCTATAAGAATTGTCTTTTTTGATATTGTCGAGCTACGAGGTGCCATAGCCAGTTTTTGGGCGATTATTTTGCAAAATTAAATACGGTACAGAGTGTCTGGTCAGTGAAGATAAATATTTGACATAACGAGTCATTCGAATTTCAAAATTTTGATATTTCGTATCAGCGAATTTTTTGCAAGTGATTTTTTTTTCAAAAAATTATGGGTTGAATTTTTTAAGAAAAAAATATTGAATTATTTCTTTTTGCAAAGTTCTTTCCTAAAGATTTTTTTACCTACTGAAAATAGGAAATTTTCAACAATTTTTTAAACAATTTTTTGATTTTTTTTTTTCAAAAAAAAAATTCAAAATAATTTTGAAAACTTTTGAGAACGATTTCGAATTTTTCATTTAAAAAAAATCAACTGAACATTTTGCAACAAAAATGATTTTTTCTATTATATTTATTGAAACAATGTTTGAATTAATTTCTTGTATCTTAGAATTTCTTCCCAAAGGAGAAATTATATTAAAAAATATATCTAATAATTTATTCAGTAAAATTAAAAAAATATATTTTTTTTTACAAAATTCTTTCCGCAAAAGAATTTTTTAATTTTTCTGATTTAATATTCAAGAAAATTCGAGATCATTTTCGAAAATTTTGGAGTTTCCAATTTTCAACTAAAAGTTTTTTTTCTTAATTATTATTTTTTTTTAATAGAGGATTTTTTAATTTTTCTCTCTTTTTCTAGAAAAATTTCAATAATATTTTTTTTGCATTTTATTAATTTTATCATTTTATTATTTTTTATTTTCAAAAAATATTTTCAAATTATTTTTTTGAAAATTCGCCAGGAAAATTTATTTTATGTTGCAAAATTCTTTGAATAATTATTTTTCAAAAAAAAAAAAATCAAAACTATTTTTGAAAACATCGAAAAACTTTCATTTTTTTAGAGAGAGAATTTTGAAATTTTTTGCACAAATGTTTTCAAAATATTTTCTTCCTAGAGTTTTCAAAAAAAAAATGTTGAAAGAATTTCAATATTACCTACTCAAAAAAATTTAACACAATTGTGTGCAAAATAACGTGCCTACTTACTTTAGGTATTAATTTTTCTGAACTGAAGTTTTGAATTTTTCAACAATTTTTGAAAATTCTGAAACGACTCTGGGATTTTTTAAAATAGAAGAATATTTGTTTTTAATTTTTACAAGATTTTTGTGTTTTTTTTTCACAAGAATTTATGAAATATCCCCTACCGACCTGTGAATTTCCTTGTAATTAGAAGAAGTTTTTAAAAAAAATATTTCAATACCTTTTTTTCTAAAAGAATTATCGAATCGCCTACAAAAAAATTCAAGAACATTTTTGAAAATTTTTAAAAACATTTCGAATTTTTATCATTTTTTTCTGTTTTTTTTTTCACATAAAAATTTCTAAAATATTTCTCAGCTGCCGATTTCTTCGCAGGAGATTTTTTTCTCATACACTACCTATGAAAATTTTGACAGGAGTTTCAAACATTTTTTTTTTTTTTTTAAATAGAACTTTTCAATTTTTGTTTTTACGAAAATTTCCAAACTATTTCCTTCTTGCGAATTTCATTGCAAGATTTTATTTTGAAATTAAAATGTGTAAAAAATATTTTATATATTCAAGAAAATTTTCAAAATATTTCATTTTGCGAAATTGCGTATTCAAAATAGTCTTTCCCAGGTGAAAATTAATTTAAATAATTTTTTGAAAGAATTTATTAAGAAAAAATCTAGACAATTTTTAAAAATATTAAAAGGAGTAAAATTCTGTATTCGAACTTGATTTCTTTTCCTAAATAGACTAGGTACTATAATTTTTTGTACCTTAGAAAATTTTTTGTAGGTCTTAAAATACCAGCACAATTTTGAAAATATATGGTACCTACGAGGAAACACATTTAATCGACATAGGCTACTTAGGTAATAGTCAACTTTAAACTACATTCTGATACCTCATTTGTTGATTATGCAATCGGATCACGTCGTCGTATTTATGGTAAGTAGCTTGAAATAATAAATAGCTTTCTTCCCATTCGATCTGCACTCGAATTTGGTTTTTGTCCGTCAAAAATGGGCAATTCGTGTCTCGAAGCTGTAAATAAAAAATAAAAAATTTAAGCTCGTATAATAAAATCTCGACCTTATACCTAGATATTTATTTTTCTCTCGCGAGAAGGGAATAATGCGCACTCCAACAAAATGTCTCCTAGTCGAGATTTTGGTTAAAGAAAGATAATCTAGAAATGTTCTGCACTTCTATAAGCCCGTATTATCTAGTAATAACAAAGAGGAAAAAAATACCGCAAATTCCTTCTCTGCAGGTATTCGACGGGTTTAAAATTTAATCCGTTTACAACATCCAGATACAAGTTGAAAGTTTAAATTAAAAAGCCATCCAAATTTACGTCACGATTCCGCTTGAAAAATGTGCCAGATGTGATACAATTAAAAAAAAAAAGCAAAAAAGAGAAAAAAGAAAACCCGAAACTGGCTTTCATCACACAGCCGACTAAATCTTGCTATTTTATCCTCGAAAACGTGTTGGTAATTATTGACATACTGGTCGATCTACGCTTATTGAATATTTTATGTTAACTTTATACACACTATTTAGGTACCTCGTACAGGGCGAAAATGTTAATTTACATCGTTTCTCGTAGTACATGTTAAAACTCCGATATATCATTCGACGATGCGAAAATTCAACTCGTACGACGAATTTTTAATTGCAATATGGCGATAAAAAATGAGCTTTCGAGGGTAAAGCTTGCAACTCGTAACTTGTTGCTTTTCACGAATGAAAACTTTCGATGCGGTATTCATTCGAGCGAAGCTATTGTGCATGTTTCGTTTTGAAAGATGAGATCGATGATGTTTTTGGGCGAATTTTCTCGAAAAAAATGTACTAAAATGTAGGTATTCTATAAAACGTTTTCGATTTCAAAATTTGAGTAGGTAGGTACAGAATTGTCAAGAATGATACGAATTTCAAGCATGAAAAATTGGAAGAGATTTTTCAAATTGAATTTGTTTTTGACTAATAACTATTTATTAGGTATGAATTGAAAAAATTACATGTCTCCAGGACACTTGTGTGGGACACGTGGATGAGAAACGTGTCCGTGAAACGTGAATATTTTTTTGAATACCTATGATTGTTTTGCTTTAAAAAAAAAAGGTAGGAATTTTGGAGTTGAAAAAATTATGAGTTGAAAAAGAAATGATTTTTTTTTTTTTTTAAATAAGATTTTTTCACTTAAAAAAATGAGGACTATTCTGATTTGAAAAAAAGTTTCATTCTAGTTTCTAAAAAATAGGATTTTTATTTTAAAAAGATTTTTTCATTGTAAAGGAATATAATTTTTTCATTCTAAAAAAATATAATTTTTTCATTGTAAAAAAAAAAAAAAAAAATCAATGTAAAAAATAGATTTTTTTTTCATTGCAAAAAATTATATTCCTGTCATTAAAAAAAAAGTTGCATATTTTTCATTGTAAATATATTGTTCATTGTAAAAAAAAATTACATATTTTCCATTGTAAAAAATTGGATATTTCATTGTAAAAAATTAAATTTTTCATTGTAAAAAATTAAATTTTTCTCATTGTAAAAAAACCTCCATGTTTTTCATTGCAAAAAAAAATTGTTTTTTCATTGTAAAAAATTCAATTTTTTCAAATTGTAAAAAATTACATATTTTCCCTTGTAAAAATTGGATATTTCATTGTAAAAAAATTTCATTTTTTCATTGTAAAAAATTCAATATTTCTCATTGTGAAAAAACCTACATATGTTTTTCATTGCAAAAAAAAATAGTTTTTTCATTGTAAAAAATTCAATTTTTTCAAATTGTAAAAAATTACATATTTTCCCTTGTAAAAAATTGGATATTTCATTGTAAAAAAAATTCATTTTTTCATTGTAAAAAGTTCCATTTTTTCATTGTAAAAAATTCAATATTTCTCATTGTGAAAAAACCTACATGTTTTTCATTGCAAAAAAAAATTGTTTTTTCATTGTAAAAAATTCCATTTTTTTATTGTAATAAAAAAATTATACCAATTTATTTTTATTGTAAAAAATTTTATTCTTTCATTGTAAAAAATTAAATTTTTTTCATTGTAAAAAAATTCCATTTTTCTCATTGTAAGTAGAAAAATTCCATGTTTTTCATTGCAAAAAAAAAAAAAAAAAAAGTTTTTTTCATTGCAAAAAACTTGAATTTTTTGTTCATTGTAAAAAGAAATTCAATTTTTTTCGTTGTAAAAATAATTGGATTTTTTTCATTGTAAAAAAATTCCATTTTTCTCATTATAAGTAGAAAATTTCCATGTTTTTCATTGCAAAAAAAAAAAAAAAAAGTTTTTTTCATTGCAAAAAACTTGAATTTTTTGTTCATTGTAAAAAGAAATTCAATTTTTTTCATTGTGAAAATAATTGGATTTTTTCATTGTAAAAAATTCTATTTTCCTCATTGTAAGTGCAAAAATTCTATCTTTTTCATTGTAAAAAAGTTCCATTTTTTCTTCATTGTAAAAAAAAACAATTTTTTCTTCATTGTAAAAAAAAACCATTTTTTCTTCATTGTAAAAACAATCCATTTTTCTTCATTGTAAAAAATTCCATTTTTTCTGCATTGTAAAAAAAATCAATTTTTTGTCATTGTAAAAAAAATCCATTTTCCTCATTGTAGAAAAATTCCATGTTTTTCATTGCAAAAAAAAATAGTTTTTTCATTGTGAAAAACTTGGGTTTTTGGTTCATTGTAAAGAAATAAGAATTTTTTCATTGTAAATTTTTTTTTTAATTTTCACTGTAAAAAATAGAAATATTTTCATCGCAAAAAATGCATAGGTATTTTTCAATGCAAAAAAATTACATATTGTTCATTTTAAAAAAAGTTGATTTTCCAATGTAAAAAAATTTCATGTTTTTTTTCATTGTAAAAAAATAAAAAGAATAAAAAATAAAATTAGTAGAATAGTAATTACCACAATAAAATTTTCATAATTTTTTAAAACAAAGTAGCCCGAGCAGCACACTCAACAAATTATCGAAATAAAAAATCGACAGAATATCGAATTCGATAAAGTGTCGCGTTAGTTCCGCATAAATCGTGAAATTATCTTTCGATATATCGACAGATTATCGATGAATTATAGTTGGCAAAATCCATCAACAGATAAACTTTCGATAAAATCGAACGATTTTTCTTTTAAAAATCTCAAGATTATAGTTAGATACTTCATCGATAACCTATCTATAAATCGAAAGATAATTACACGATTTATGCGGAACTAACGCGACACTTTATCGAATTCGATATTCTGTCGATTTTTTATTTCGATTTAGTTTCGATATTCTATCGATTTTTTATTTCGATTTAATTTCGATATTCTATCGATTTTGTATTACGATTTTTTGTAGATTATCTAGTTTCGATATTCTATCGATTTTTTGTAGATAGTTTAGCATATATGGGTATATGCGCGCGCACATTTTCAAGACCGGCTGGCGGGTTTGAAGTCGTAGTTACGCTTAAGGCTGGCGAATTTCGTTCCAAATACAGCAGCTTCTACCAAAACAAGCGTCTGTTGCGAACATCGGAGTTCGTTCGCATAATACGAATTGGATTATAATATTCAAACATCTTATGCAAAATTGGAGAAGAGGGAGGGGTCCAATTGAAATTTTTATAATAACGAAAATTATTTCTAGGACCTTAATTTACAACTTTTGTTTGAAAATTTTTTCAAATTGGCCCCTTTTTCCTCCGCTCCTCCAATTTTGAATAAGTATCAACGGAGTATTATGCAAAATTGGAGGAGAAGGAGAGGTCCAATTGAAAAAATTTTCAAACAAAAGTTGTAGCTTAAAGTTCTAAGAATAATTTTGGGTTCAATTTTAAATACTAAGTATTCACATAGTAATCGTAGTATTGAACTTGGTAAAATTTTATTTAAGAACAACGATCTGGTTTCAAGTAAAATACCTAGTAAACCAAAAAAACTAGATAACTTGTTTGAAAATTTTTTCAATTTTGATTTCGCATATTACTGTTACACGTAAGTAGGTAAATGCAAAATAATAGAGGCTAGAGATGAGGTCCAATTGAAAAAACATTTCAAACAAAAGTTGTAGAATAATATTCTGGATTTAATTTTGGTTATTATAAAAATTTCGATTTGGCCCTTTCTTCCCATCCAATTTTGAATATAAAGTAGGTATTTTTTGACTAGAAAAAAATCAATATAGTTTCAACAACTATCGTTACAAAATCGTTGAAATATCGAAGTCGATAAATTTCATATAATGTGTCGATAATATAGTTTTAAATATCGTCACAAAATCGTTGAAAAATCGAATTCGAGAAATTTCATATAATCTGTCGATAATACAGTTTTAAATATCTTCACAAAATCTTTAAAAAATCGAATTCGATAAATTTAATATTCTTTTTCGATAGTATAGTTTCAAATATCTTCACAAAATCGTTAACAAATCGAATTCGAGAAATTTCAGATTATTTGTCGATAATATAGTTGTAAATATCGTCACAAAATCGGTGGAAAATCGGATTCGAGAAATTTCAGATTATTTGTCGATAATATAGTTGTAAATATCGTCACAAAATCGTTGAAAAATCGAATTCGAGAAATTTCAGATTACGTGTCGATAATATAGTTTCAAATATCTGCACAAAATCGTTGAAAAATCGAATTCGAGAAATTTCAGATTACGTGTCGATAATATAGTTTCAAATATCTGCACAAAATCGGTGGAAAATCGGATTCGATAAATTTAATATTCTTTGTCGATAGTATCGTTGACGAATATCGTCCTAAAATCGTAATACTATCGAATTCGATAGTTTTTAGATTTTTTGCCTATAAAATCGTACAGCTAAATCTGTATCATATTGTGAGAACATCTTTAGATTTTTAAACGATTTTTTATCGATACGTTTCAACTTTCGATATTATCGATCGAGTGTGCTGCTCGGGAGGTATCGTTTTTTTTTTTGTTGTAACAATCAAAAATCGAAATTTTTGTATTCGCGCGAGTATACAAGCCCTTTGCAATATGTTCTGGTTTTCTTTTCAAATCAACCCAACGCGACCAATTTTGGAATGTAATCAAAAAAGAAATATCTACCGCTTGACGGGTTAGTTTATTCGGGGGAAAAAGAAAGAACCAACATACGGGCCAAGTTTTTCATTTTGAATAAATCATAACCGACGAACCGCACAAAAATGTTGCTACGAAGGTGTACTTATGCGAACATTTGTACTCGTATATAAGTACATACAAATAGGTACGTGGTAGGTAAAGGTATGGTACAACGTACCTTCACGATTATTGGAAATTCCATAATATAACGAATTCGTCGACGTATCTACATTCTACATAGGTTCCTGTTTTATTCGGTTTGCTCGCACTGTGTAGGGTTATGAAAGGTAAAAAATATGCGAATATGGCGCGTGGTTAGCGTCAAATTAATAGAATAAAAATGCGCTATCTTTATTAAAACCTCGCCTCTTTTATATTTTCGCCGGTTTTAGGGTTTATTAATTACACTTTTGCAGTTTTTGGCGTCGCCCTGTAGTGTTTTCTATACCAGCGCCATGATTAATGTTATATGAAGAAATACGATCTTGTTTTCTTTCTCCGGTTTCACGACCACAGTTACCTACCTACGGTACATTGTATAGTAAGTATACCTTATACGTGCTGTTTCGAAGAAGATTAAAAAATTAGTTACCTATCTAATTTGGTGGTAGTTTCATTATAAAAATATTTCTCTGTTGTGTGAATTAGCTCATATGTACATGTTTAAAAAATATAGACGCAGGTACCCGAGAAGTTTGGATCGTTCCATAATATAGGTAAGATTTACACTCGAGTAAGCTAATAAATTTCGAATGAATTTTCAGATTTAGCTTTAGGCTAAGAAAATTTAATGCGTACAGATGTAACCAAATTTATTATTCGCAAAGTACCTGTCGGAAAGTTGATTATATTTTATTATACTGGCTTAGTGAAGTAAACTTTTAGAAGTTACATCGACTTATCATCTTTAAATACAAAATGAACCTTACACGAAGGTGAATAGAGTGAATAGAGGCCTTGGTTTAAATTCATTAGTTTAATGTTATCATCGATTGACTTTCTTCGCTGACCTTTTTTTTGAACAAATAAAATCGAGATGAGTGCTTTTATAGGCGAATTTTCTAAAAGTTCGACAAAAAAATCAACAGGTTTTTTTTTTCATGTGATACTATTTTTTGAAAAAAATAAAAGACACGGATAGGTCATAAATTTCTTTAGTATTTAGGAGGTCAATCCAAAAATTTGTGCATTTTTGGTGTACTTATATCTTTTGGTAGACTTTATTTCAAATTTATTTATTTATTTATTTTTTGAAAAAACAAATTGTTCGAAAAACAAAAGTTATTTAAATGAAAAATTTTGATTCTTTACGTTTTTTACTTAAATCATTTGTTGACAAAAATACGAGAAAAATATTATATTTTTTTTTGGTTTAAAAATTTTGTTTTTTTTTCTTGAAAAAAGAAGGAGGTATTTTAAAAAAATTTAAAATATCGATTTTTTACAGGAAAAAAGTATATTTCTTGTTATTGAAATTTTATTTATTATAAAAAACTAGGAGTTTTTGCCTTAAAAAAAATAGTTTGTTTTATTCCAAAAAAATGAGATTTTCTTTCTTTAAAAAAAATAATAGATTTTTTGAGTTTAATAAAAAATTGTACTTTTTTCGTGAAGGAAAAGAACTTTTTCGAATGGAATTTTGGGAATTGAAAAAAATTGTATGTTTTGAAAAAAAATGATTTTCTTGGTTCACTTTTAAAAAATTAGTTTAAAAAAAAATGAAATAGTCTCTAAAAAAATAGTAGGTACCTAGTTTTAGATTTAAAAAAAAAACAATTCTTTGAAAAAAGAAAAATTTTTTATTTAAAAAAAAATAGGATTTTTTTTGTTTGAAAAAGTATAAGTTTTTTCGTATAAAAATTGAGTTTAAAAAAAATGAATTTTAACTTGAAAAAAATTGAGTATGATTTTTTGCTTTAAAAAAAAGTATCAAGAATTTTGGAGTTGAAAAAATTAGGAGTTTGAAAAAAAGACATTTGCCTGAAAAAAAAATCAATTTTTCCCCTTTCAAATGAATTAAAAAAAAATAGATTTTTTTTTAGATAAAAAATAAATTTTTTATTTAGATAAAAAATAGATTTTTTTACTTAGATAAAAAATAAGATGTTTTTGATTTTTGTAAAATATGCATTTTTTTTTAAATAGTATTTTTTATTTTTAAAAACATGGATTTTTTCCTTAAAAAAATAAATAGAATTTTTGTGTTTAAAAAAATCAGACGATATTCACTTTTTAAAAAATGAGATTTCTTGGTCTAAAAATGGGATTTTTTGTTTTGATTTTTAATGGGATTTCTTGCCTCAAAGAAGAAAAAAACCTTTTTTTCCTTTTAGATAAGATTTTTATGCAAAATCCTCCTCTGGCTAAATTTGTCAAAATTTTTATTTTCAGTACATTCCAAAAAATGGCAATTTGCATTTAATCAATGACAAAGGCTACCATTTGTCCCAATGCAAAATCCTACCCCACGCGAATTTGCCAAAAAAAATTATTTTCAGCAAATTTCAAAAAATATGAGTTTTGGCAAAATTGCATTTTTTTAATGAAAAACGCTGCCCTAAAGTTCCCATGCAAAATCTTTCTCTGGCTGAATCTGTAAAATTTTTTATTTTCAGTAAATTTCAAAAAATGAGAAATTGCATTTAATCAATGACAAAGGCTACCATTTGATCCAATGCAAAATCCTACCCTAAGCGAATTTGCTAAAATTTTCATTTTCAGTAAATATCAAAAAATGAGAGTTTTAGCAAAATTTCAATGAATTTTTGCTTTAAAAAGAGGCTTATATACTTGTTTAGATTTGTTAACGGGATTTCCTGTTTTAATAAAAGGAGCTTTTTGTTTTACAAAAGAAGGCTTGTTGCTTTGAAAAAAATTACTTTAAAAAATACTTGGAATTTTTTATTTTTCCTTTTAAATGGGATTTTTCTTTCTTGAAAATAGTAATTTTTTGCTATAAGAGAACAGGATTCTTAGGATTTTTGCTTGGCAAAAAAATGGAATTTTTTGTTTTCAAAGAAATGGGATTTTTTTACTCCAAAGTAGAATTTTTGGTTTAAAAAAAAGAATTTTGTTTGCCTAAATTTTTTTTATTTTTTATTTTTTTTGCTTACTATTTGCTTAAAAAAATAGACTTTTTATGCAGAAAGTTATCCCATTTTTACAAGCAAAAAAAAAAAAAAAAATAGGCATTTCTTCGCTTCAAAAAACAGATTTCTTTCCTGTATAAAAAAATAAGATTCTTCTGCTTTAAGAAAATCACGAATTTTTTCCTATAAAAAATAGAAATTTTTCGATAAGAAAAATTAATATTTTCTGCTTCAAATATAGAATTTTTATGAGTTTTAAAAAATTAGAATCATTTTTCTTAAAAAAACATTTTTTTTCATTCAGAAAATTATGTTTTTTTTTTTCAAAAAAGTTTCAATTTCCTGCCAAATTATTTCCTTCCTACCCTCTCCTTTCCGCTCCTCCCCTTTCCTCTCCCATCATTACGATCTCATTTCCAATTTGCAATCTCTCAACCAAGTATTTCATTTACTTATTTCAATTACCTGTTTTACACCCACGTCGGTCTCCATAATGATACCTTCGTCTGACGAGTCTTGGGCATAATAATGACTAAATGGTGCGCCGGGTAAAGGTACTGGTTCTACTGGTCCTGCTTTACCATGGAATCTTAATACGTACGCAGTCCAATTCACGTACCTAAGTACCAACAAAATAAAAAAAAAAAATAAAACTCGAATAAACTTAACACACCTATTTTAATAATTATTTTTAAAAACAACGACACACCCATTTGCAACAGTGAAAATTTACTTATAGGCCTAATATTGTAAAAACTGCATCAATTCTTCGCTTCGAAACAACACATAGGACGTAGATTCCTCCAAGGTTTGCGTCTCCAGCACAAACCGAGGCAGCAAATTGAATTCGATTTTTAACGGTATAACCGAATTATCGTTAAATTCATCTACGGCGTCTACTTCAATTTCGGCGTGTTGTAAGTTTGGCAGATATGTGGGCAATTGTAGTATCGCGTGTCGGACGTTTTCTACCGATAGCGATTTCATATCAATTTCACGTAGCTTCTTACAATAGGACAGCATATTGAGTAAATCTTCGTTACTAATTTTTAAAAAAGGCCCTCCCAGCGAGACCAATCGTAATATCTCGAGGTCTGGGCATTGCCTCACAATGTTGGGCAACATCGAGCAGATACTTCCGCCGAATTCGATTTTACGCAGTTTGGCTGTACAAGCTCGATTGAGGAACTCGTTATAGGTATCTAGGCTTGTATCGTTCGAGATGACCATCGAAATCGCTATCAAGTGATCTAGCTCGAATACCTTCCTAAAATTGTGCTCTTTTACTTCATCTACGTGCGGATACTGGTACTGAAATACTTCCAAGTTATGGCAATTTTCCACAGTGCTGAACAGATTGTCTTGCTCGGAGGGGGTCACATTGCCCACGCAGAGTTTCAAACACGTCAACGTGCGTTTATTATTTTGCACAAAAGGCAAGATTTCCTTCATGTATTCCAAAGGATGCTGGTAACTGGTGTTGTCGACGATCAACAAGCTCTTCACGTTTTTCATATTCAACTTTGGGAATTTTTCTAATTCGCAATTCTTCAGTGCTAAATCTTTTATGTTGGTTTTCGCGAATAAATTATCGAACGATACTTCTTTGATGCCCCTTTCACCGTCGCATTCTTTCATCGCCAGCTTACGTAAATTCGTACACAGTGCTACGTACTGCAGGACGGTATTCGAGTCCGATATGTCTTGCATTTTTATCACATTGATGGCCTCGCTTTGTTTACGAAGGATGGACACGACGTCGTCAAGCCGGTGGCCACGATGGAATCGCAGCTCGCGATAGAGAACCGGGTTCTCGGCGACTGTTTTGAATTTTTTATTCACTCGACATACCGAGATCAGATCGTTTAGATCTAAATGTCTGAAAATTCGCAGCAGTACTTCTTTCGATAATTCGTTCACCGAAGCCATGTTGCCTCGTTGAATGTTCACCGCATAACTGACGAGAAATCGCCGGATATTAATAGCCTGCTTAGCATGGTGTGAAAAATAGACATCGAGAGGGAAAACGATGACAGTTGTAGTGATCCGGAGGTCTTGGAAGGGTCGAGGAAATGATGTGAAAATTTCAAGAGAGACATTCGACTACGCCGAAAAAAATTCCATTTTAAATTATTTTGCTATGAATTGTCATCGATCAGTGGAATTTGACTCGTTTGGTTAAATTTTGATGAATCCAATTTTTTTTTGTAGTGTTGGCCGAATTTAATTTGTAGTAAATTCTTGTCCTTTAGTCTATTTCTGACTTTAGGAAGATGTACTCTGGGTAAATCGAAAACCTAACCCAGAGAGGGTCATATTTACAGGGATAATAATGGGTAGGAATTACCTCCAAGCGATTCAACAATGCTTGGGAATTTCGATTCAATTTGGAAAAAAAAGGAAAATTCAACGCAATTCGTTTGACTTGGGAATCATTTTGAATTTTATAGAATTTGGAAAATAAGTACTTTTAAAGCAAGAAAAAAAAGTAGGTAGGTGATGGAATTAGAAAATTTTTAAATTTCAATCAATTTGACCAATTTTTGAAATTTGTTGAATTCTTTTATTCTTTAAAATTTCATAAAGTTTGGAAATTTGGTAAAATTAAATTTTAAAAAAAAATCAATCAAAATGTTTCTAAATTTGAAATAAATAATAAAAAAAAAAAAAAAAAAAAAAGATTGGAAGATTATTGATACATATTCTACAAATTTTAAATCATTTCCATTTTTTTTAAACCAAACAAATCATTAAAAACGAAAAAATGTTGAAAACAATTGAAATTTTATACCTAATTCGAAAAAATAATTAAATTAATTTTCAAAAACATATTTTAAAATATCAATTAGATATACCTACTATGTAATTTTCAAGATTAGTTTTAATTTTTAAATTCTAGTTGAAATTTCAAGTTGAATTGTATTTTAAATAGGTAGTATTGTTCAATATAGATATTAAAATTTTAAAAATCATTAAAATTTTAATTCATTTTTGAAGACGAACCAATTTTAAAAACGTTGCCAAAGTTTCAAAAAGTTTTAAAGGATTAATTTTTGAAATTTTAAAAATTTAGTCAATTTTTAAAAATTAAAATAAATCTTTGATGATTAATTTTTTTTAATTGCTCAAAAGTAAAAATTTCTCAAATTTAAAAACTTCAAAAAAATTTTTTTTTTTTTTTATCTTTAGATTTTTACCATTCTAAAATTTTTTTTAAATTTAGAAATTCCGTACCGTAATTTAACAATTTTTAACAATGGGAAACTTCATTTTTTCACAAATGAAATTGTTTCAATTTTTTGGATTAAAAAAAAAATGATTTTTCTTGGAACGAATTATAATTATGTTAATTTTTTGAGGTACAAAAATGGGTAAAAATTCTTAATTTCTTCAAAGAAGAAATCTCAGTTTCTATTAGATAACTTAAGTAGGTAAAAAATATTTTTTCAATTTTTGAAAAAAATGGTTATTTAAAATTTGATTTTTTTGGAATAGGGATTTTTCTAAAATTTTTGAAAACAAAAATCTTTCAATTATTGTTGGAGAAAAATCATTCAGTTTCTTGAGAAAAAAAAACCTCTTTTATTCATAGAAAAAAATTACATGTAAGAAAAACTTATAATTTTGAAGAAAAAATTCTCTATACTCAACTCTAAATTATTTTGAAAATCTCAATTTTTAGTTTTAGTTTTTTTTTTTTTTTTTTTTTTTGGAAAAAAATTTCAACTTTTTTTTGGAAATTTTTTTTTCAATTTTTGGAGTAAAAATATCCTTCTACTTTTTTTTTTTTTTTTTTTTTTTGAATAAAAGTTATGTTTCTTAATTTATTTTTGGAGAAAAAAATATTTAATTTTGATGAAAAAAGTTTCTACATTTCTTGAAGTAGGTACGAAATGTTTTTCAAATTTTCGAAGAAAAAATCTTACAAATTCAAAAAAATAAATAAATAAATAAATAAATAAAATAAAAAAATCATTTTTTCAAGAGAGAGAAAGAAATTGGTCTCAGCATTGAAAAGAAAAAAAAGGGGGTTTAAAAAGAAATTCTGAATTTTCTCGGAATGAAAAAAAATTTTTGAAGCTATAAGATGACATTTTTTTCTTCTTTTTTGAGCAAGAATTCCTTGTCTCCTTTCCGAAATATAATTTTTCAATTTTTTACATGCTTGTTTCTCTTTTTTTTTGAGTAAAAATAATTTCTTATTTTTTTGGATTAAAAATTTTTCTCATTTTATATTCTGGAGATATAAGATAATAAATTTTTTAGTCAATGTAAAAAAACTTCATTTCCTGAAAAAATCTCCACTATCAAAAATCATACCTACCTGTTTTTATCTTTTTAATGTTATTATTTTAGAAATACCTAAATCCTTTATTTTTCTTATTTTTTTCATGAAATTCCAATTTTTTTTTTGTTTCATTTTTTTCACTTTTTTAGGAGAAGAAAATCGCTTTATTTTTTGAAGAAAAAATCTCTCAACTTTTTACTGAAAAAAATTCTCTCAATTTTTTTGAGAAAAACATATAATTTTGTTAAGACGAAGAAAAACATTTCTCAATCAATTTAGAGAAAAAAAAAACTCATTTCATTTGTAGAAAAAAATGCAGATTTTTCTTGGAATTGAAAATATTTCAGTTTTTTTTTCTTTTTTAGGGAGTTGGTTTAGAAAACTTCTTGATTTTTTTTTTAGGTGAAAAATAAGTAGGTACCTATGAAAAAAATTTTAAATTTTTTTTAGAAGAAACAATCACTTTTTTTTAAATACAATTTTCATTGCTTGGGCCAAACTATTTTTCGAAATAGCCTGACCCTGAGGTACATCTAGCAATATTTTCGCTACTTTTATCACATTACAAATCGAAAGAAAAACATTCAATTTAAGATACTCAGCTGAAATTACCAATACCAAAACGCATTTACGTTCATTCTTTAACATAATACGAGTACAATGCAATACAACATGATAAATTTTTTAATTCACTTCAATTTACTCTATCGACATTTTCGTTGCGAATCTAAGAAAGACCAAGAAATTCTGGGAAATTTCCAGCAAAAAAGCACAACCTTGGCTATTTCAATAACCTACTTTTTTTTTCTTTTTCAAATGAGACCCTAAGTTAATACAATGAAAGAAAAAACATAATCTTTGAATTTATTTCGTCGAACGAGCTTCGGCAAAATAACGAGCAGGTACTTCTATTACGGATATAAGTTAACTTTCGAAGCTAGGTCTGTACATTTAGTCTGTAGTCGTATGCAACGCATTCATTGCAGACATAGTCTATACAGCACAGCAGTCAACTTACAGTATGGGTTTTACCCCAGATACAGCTTCTATTCAGTATTTTTGTATCGCAACGTTCTCGTAATCCGATTACAATTTTATTTTACAAGCTTTTAGAGAATCTTATGTCTTCGCAAGAACTAAACCCGTTTACCACACGAGTAAAACGAACAAAACACACAACCAGGTTATCCCTTCTTTTTTCTTTTTTTTTTTAAGAACTGAAAACTAGTGTTAGAAGTCGAATTGACAGTTACAACGGTTTTCACTCGTCGTGTTGATAATGGAGTTTTATTTTCCAACTTTACATCCAAGTTGTAAGTTCCGATAAACATACACATGGTTTTGATTCCACGATATTGGCGCTTGCTTGGTAAGTTTGAACTCGTTAATTTAACTGTAGAGTATCATTAGTATGTGGATACAGACGATACACATACGAGTACGAGATACTCTTTTCGCTTGACGTACCTTAATATGGAAGTAACTTCTCTAACAAAATCTCGACTAGATCTTCGGTACAGAATATCAACAAGTATAGCAAAAGACATCTTAAATTAATACTACTTATTTGAAGTTTTGATTTAACTGCAAAACGCAAATACGCGGATTTAAATTTCACTATTTGATTGGTTAGCTCGCTGAGCATCTTTTTATAAACTTTGTTGAAATTCCTTCATACCCGAGCAGCACACTCGACAAATTATCGAAATAAAAAATCGACAGAATATCGAATTCGATAAAGTGTCGCGTTAGTTCCGCATAAATCGTGAAATTATCTTTCGATATATCGACAGATTATCGATGAATTATAGTTGGCAAAATCCATCAACAGATAAACTTTCGATAAAATCGAACGATTTTTCTTTTAAAAATCTCAAGATTATAGTTAGATACTTCATCGATAACCTATCTATAAATCGAAAGATAATTACAAGATTATGCGGAACTAACGCGACACTTTATCGAATTCGATATTCTGTCGATTTTTTATTTCGATTTAGTTTCGATATTCTATCGATTTTTTATTTCGATTTAATTTCGATATTCTATCGATTTTGTATTACGATTTTTTGTAGATTATCTAGTTTCGATATTCTATCGATTTTTTGTAGATAATTTAGCATATATGGGTATATGCGCGCGCACATTTTCAAGACCGGCTGGCGAGTTTTGAAGTCGTAGTTACGCTTAAGGCTGGCGAATTTCGTTCCAAATACAGCAGTTTCTACCAAAACAAGCGTCTGTTGCGAACATCGGAGTTCGTTCGCATAATACGAATTGGATTATAATATTCAAACATCTTATGCAAAATTGGAGAAGAGGGAGGGGTCCAATTGAAATTTTTATAATAACTAAAATTATTTCTAGGACCTTAATTTACAACTTTTGTTTGAAATTTTTTTCAAATTGGCCCCTTTTTCCTCCGCTCCTCCAATTTTGAATAAGTATCAACGGAGTATTATGCAAAATTGGAGGAGAAGGAGAAGTCCAATTGAAAAAATTTTCAAACAAAAGTTGTAGCTTAAAGTTCTAAGAATAATTTTGGTCATTACAAAATTGTCGATTGGGCGCCTCCCTCCCGTTCAATTTTAAATACTAAGTATTCACATAGTAATCGTAGTATTGAACTTGGTAAAATTTTATTTAAGAACAACGATCTGGTTTCAAGTAAAATACCTAGTAAACCAAAAAAATTAGATAACTTGTTAGAAAATTTTTTCAATTTTGATTTCGCATATTACTGTTACACGTAAGTAGGTAAATGCAAAATAATAGAGGCTAGAGATGAGGTCCAATTGAAAAAACATTTCAAACAAAAGTTGTAGAATAATATTCTGGATTTAATTTTGGTTATTATAAAAATTTCGATTTGGCCCTTTCTTCCCATCCAATTTTGAATATAAAGTAGGTATTTTTTGACTAGAAAAAAATCAATATAGTTTCAACAACTATCGTTACAAAATCGTTGAAATATCGAAGTCGATAAATTTCATATAATGTGTCGATAATATAGTTTTAAATATCGTCACAAAATCTTTAAAAAATCGAATTCGATAAATTTAATATTCTTTTTCGATAGTATAGTTTCAAATATCTTCACAAAATCGTTAACAAATCGAATTCGAGAAATTTCAGATTATTTGTCGATAATATAGTTGTAAATATCTGCATAAAATCGGTGGAAAATCGGATTCGAGAAATTTCAGATTATTTGTCGATAATATAGTTTCAAATATCTTCACAAAATCGTTAAAAAATCGAATTCGAGAAATTTCAGATTATTTGTCGATAATATAGTTGTAAATATCTTCACAAAATCGTTAAAAAATCGAATTCGAGAAATTTCAGATTATTTGTCGATAATATAGTTCTAAATATCGTCACAAAATCGTTGAAAAATCGAATTCGAGAAATTTCATATAATCTGTCGATAATACAGTTTTAAATATCTTCACAAAATCTTTAAAAAATCGAATTCGATAAATTTAATATTCTTTTTCGATAGTATAGTTTCAAATATCTTCACAAAATCGTTAACAAATCGAATTCGAGAAATTTCAGATTATTTGTCGATAATATAGTTGTAAATATCTGCATAAAATCGGTGGAAAATCGGATTCGAGAAATTTCAGATTATTTGTCGATAATATAGTTTCAAATATCTTCACAAAATCGTTAAAAAATCGAATTCGAGAAATTTCAGATTATTTGTCGATAATATAGTTGTAAATATCTTCACAAAATCGTTAAAAAATCGAATTCGAGAAATTTCAGATTATTTGTCGATAATATAGTTCTAAATATCGTCACAAAATCGTTGAAAAATCGAATTCGAGAAATTTCAGATTACGTGTCGATAATATAGTTTCAAATATCTGCACAAAATCGTTGAAAAATCGAATTCGAGAAATTTCAGATTACGTGTCGATAATATAGTTTCAAATATCTTCACAAAATCGTTAAAAAATCGAATTCGAGAAATTTCAGATTATTTGTCGATAATATAGTTTCAAATATCTGCACAAAATCGGTGGAAAATCGGATTCGATAAATTTAATATTCTTTGTCGATAGTATCGTTGACGAATATCGTCCTAAAATCGTAATACTATCGAATTCGATAGTTTTTAGATTTTTTGCCTATAAAATCGTACAGCTAAATCTGTATCATATCGTGAGAACATCTTTAGATTTTTAAACGATTTTTTATCGATACGTTTCAACTTTCGATATTATCGATCGAGTGTGCTGCTCGGGTAATATCTTCTCATCTCTTAACGTTTTTCTCTTTCTCTTCAAAAGACGTAATTCCATTAGGTAAACCACATTTGGCACAGTGTAACTATCTCAATGTCTCAATGTCTCGTACATTTGCAAATACCTCTTCTTAGGTTTTTCATCGGATAAAATCACGACAAACTGAAACTTCATCTTAACAACTCGTTTCGAGTAATTCCCAAGTATATAAAAAAAGTTGCCTACGGTGTAGGTATTTTTGCAACGACTCTAGAACAATAAAATAAAGATAATAGAAGCGATTCGAGAGTCGAGGTAAATAATGCAACTTTTTTTCGCCTTTATTCGAATCTCAAATACCTACTCGATACCTTCTAAAACATTGATTGCAACCGATGAACATCATTTAGTACTCTTGCAAAGTAGATTTACGCGGTCGCTTAACGTCCCACATGAATATATTGCGTGTAAACCTAATAATACCTATTCGATTCCACAATTGCTACGCCAAATTCGACACAATGTGGCCTTAATTCGGATACAGATGCAGTTTACACTCTACAGATTAAGTACTTGCGAGCATGATCGATTTTATATTGGGTACCAATATTTTTTAAATGGCAGTTAAATGTTTGTACTTCCTTCTGGCGCAGTATGGCAATGTTTGAAATTCCTTCAGGGTGGGGTTTTAAAATATTTTTTATTCAACAGTTGGATCTTTTTTCGCCATCAAGACCGCTAAGAGGAATTTTCAAAACAGGTTACCCCTTAATGATGAATCATCGCCCTAAGATGAAATTTACGTCCAAAAAATTAAAAAATCGAAAAACACATTTTTAAAATTAATTTATGAATAACTGAAAAATTATTTTTCTAAAAACTTTGAAAATTTGTTTTTTGAAAAAAAAAAATTAAAAATAGATTTTGGATAGGTACCTACTTGTTGTTTTTTTAAAATAAGAATTTGAAAAAAATTATTTTTGAACAGGGAAACAATTTTCCAACAAAATTTGATAGGTAAAATCGATTTAATTTCAAAAAAATTGATTATAAATAAAAAAAATTAACAAAAATATTTTTGAACAATTTTAAAGGAAAAAAAAATGAAAGAGTTTGAAAACTATTTTGATCAGAATAAAAAAAAATTCAATTTGAAAAACATATTATGGGCAAAATTGGAAAAAAAACGCTTTTGATCAAAATATATATATTTTTTTAAAATTGAAATAAAAATAAAAAATAAATTATTTTGAACAGAAATATCAAAAAATTAGTTTTGAGATTTGAACTAAATTATAAAAAAATCCAGCAACAATTCAAAAACATGTTTTTATTCAAATTAAAAAAAATGTTTTTTGATGATTTTTTTTTTACAAGTTTCAAATTGAATTTTTAAAAACCTCTAATGAACAAAATTTTTGAAATAATGAACTTTTGTCCGATAGTGTAAAAAAAAGTTTAAATCAATGAACAAATCGATTTAAAATAAATGCACGAGTGAAGATGTTGAAATAAAATTAAGATAAGAAACTCGATTTTGAAATAAAAATATATATACATACTTAGCACTTACTTACCAATAGAAAATTTTTTCAAATAAAGTTTAAGAAATGTTTGTACTTTTGATAGAAAATTGAATTTAAAAAGTATAAGTAGGAATATATTTTGATCAAATTTTTAAAAAAGTTTCTGAATTATGAAAACTTGTTATGAACAAAAAAAAAAAAATGCTTCTGATCGAAACTTTGAAAAATGTTTTAAAACCAAGTTTCAAAAAATAGACTTCTGATAAAATTTAGAAGAAGAAAAAAAAATTCATTGGATCTAAATTATTATAGTTCTTTTTTTTAATTTCTAGAAAGAAAAAAAAATGAAAAAATCGATTGCAAACAAAATTTTTGAAAAGAGTTTTTGTGATCAGAATAGAAAAATACCTAAATAAATAAAGTAAAATAAAAATTGGAAAAATTTGCTCTTAAAACTTTTAAAATTCGTTTTTGATCAAAGTTGTAAAAAATCGATTTTGAACAAAATAATTAACAAAAAGTTTTAGTTTTTTTTATACAAAATTTACATTATAAAACACTAACAGTAAGTATGTTTTTGAATAATTTGATCAAGTAAAATCGAACAAAATTTGCAAAAAGTTAGGTTAGAAGCAAAATTTCAGATCATTTTTTTTTTGGACAAAATTTATTTTAGAAAATAAATGCAGTTTTTAAAAAATTTCAAAATTGCAGGTATTTAAAAAAAAAATTGATGATAAATGTTGCAAAATTAATCAACAAAAAAAAATTTAAAGATCATATTTAAAAATATATATATTTTCATCAAAATTTGGAGCTTGAATAAAAAAATGTTATTGAGCAAAGTTTGAAAAAATCATTTAAAATAAGAATTAAAAAAATAAGTGTGATAAGAACTTTTTAAAACATTTTTTTAACACCATTTCAAAAAATTGAGTTTGAAAAAAAATTCTAAAATGAATATTTTCGAATGATGTTTTAAAAATATGTTTTTTAATGAGAAATAGAAAAAAAAATCGTCATAATTTATAAGAAATGTTTTTGTAAGTACTTTGAGCAGAATTTTAAAGATTTTTTGAATAAAGTTGAAAAAAAATACTTTCGATCAAAATTTAGAAAAAAAAAAAAAAAAACATTAAAACAGTTTTGTACAAAATTTGAAGAAATCGATTATGAAATTTTTTTTAAAAACCGTTGTGAACACAAAGTTCAAAAAATTATTTTTACGAAAATCTAAGAAAAAATTAATCATGTCCAGAATTTTAAAAAAAATGATACTTGATTAAAATTTTGGAAAAAATTACCTAATCAAAATTTGAAAAATAAAATTAAGTATTCAATTTTTATTTTAAGATGAAAAATTTGGAAAATCAATTTCAAACAAAATTTGAAAAAATATAGAAAAAAAACTTCGAGTGATAAAATTTTTGAAAATAACTTTTAATAAAATTTGGAAAATTTACTCTCATATCGAAAAAAAAGAAAGAAAACTAGGTTAATTTTTCCTAAACAACTTCTGAAGGAGTTTCTCTTACGTAAGGGGTTCCAAAAAGGATTGTGGTCCATTACATTTTTTAATGGTTGGATTTAAAAATTGGCAGTTGAAATACCGCCAATATGTTGTCTTTTGAGGGGGGGGGGGGGGGGGATAGTATCACAAAAAATAATGTGGAATTTGTATAGCATAATCAACCTACCTGAGATGATTCCTAGGCACGTTTTGAATATCTTTAAACACCATATGAATGCGAATACTCTCCGAGTGGCAATCGCATTTAATTGACCAGCCTTGTTTATCTCGATCGTAGCACTGCGATATAACCGGCGTAGCAGTCACTCCGTGATTAACGTTTAGATTTGTCGTATTCGGTGGTATCGGTTGGAACGTAATATTTGATACAACCTCACTGAGTGTATTGGCTAATATCAGTTCTACGTGGATTTTGATCACACCCTGGAACATAAAAGGTATTTTCATCATATCCTGTACACTGGATGCTGAGAAAAGCTATAGGTACTCGACTTGAGAAAAAGATGAAGATCCCAAAAAAAAAAAATTGCAAATAAAAATTGTACCTAGGTACCAAAAGCTTTAAAAATCGTTATTTTTTATATTAGATTTTTTTTTTAATCTGTAAATATATTGAGAAGAGATGTGTCTTGAGAAAGTTTCGTTCTTTCCTAACTCCACCTCCAGGTAGAAAAATACTTCTCCGACCAAAAATGATCGACTTTTGACTATCTTGAAGTAAGTATCTAGAATTGTGCCATTTTGATTTTAAATTCCTTACTCGAGTACATGATAAACCATGTCCTCGAAACCAAAACTAAATTCCTTTCTTATTTTTCTATCCATAAAATAAACATTAATTTTTTTATTTCCAACGCCCAGCAAACGAAATCCTTCGATACAGTTTATCGAGCATTTATCAGAGAAACGTGTGCAACAGCGATGGTTGTATTCGTTTTTTTCAGTATTTTTTTCATATTTACGAACATTCTTGTAAGCATTATAGGGTCGACATTCGTACAAGGTTAAATTTGTTGGCAATATAATGCAGCGTTTTCTCGACTCGAGCTTCTAATCTACAATAAATTTTAATAAACGTAAGCTCCTCCAACACGTTACACATTTATTGCCTTAAAAAGAATTATTCGGCTACATATTCATCATGGTTTTTACTCGAGACGGTTTCTGCCTACATTAACTAAGTTTTTTCATTTTATTTTTTCCATTTATTCCGTACACTGGTGGCTTTTGAATAGGACATTTGATATTTCTTTTTTTCTTCTCTTTTTTCGGGTCGTTGTTACTTTCGCCATTTATACGTAATTTAATCATTTTTCATCTTTAGTATTTTTTTTTCTTTTTCTTTTTTTGAATTTCTTAGAAAATTAGCAACAGAAGGTTGGGAATTTTCATTATACGAGGAATTTAAATTATGGTTTTAATATAACATTAGTACGAAATTAATTTATTTCATGCTAACGAAATACGTAGCAAGGTATATTCGTTAATAAAGGTAACATTTTCAGATGTCTTCATCAACATTGCAAGGGTATTTTTAGTTGAAGAAAAATACCCCAGAGAATGCGACATATCTCGTACATCTACTTTGCACGAAACAAGCTACCTGATTTTTTTCCCTCTACAATGTCGAGTACCTCATTTTATACCATCATAAAATTAATTAGGCGGTAAATGCCGCAACAGTGGCCGGAAAGGGGGATTAGAAGGTAAGAAGAATAGCTCACCTTTCGTACTAAGTCGGAGTATTTCCCTCTAGGATGCCATCCGTAGCTTTTGCCTTCCGAGTCTGAAACATCGTCTACGATTCCGGAATCTACGCGGTTTTCGGTGTCTCCCAGGACAATACTGTATCTGACCCGACATTGGTGATCGAAGCCGGTGCAACGGTTTAAATATATCGCTAATCTGTTTTCATTACTGCCTGTAAGAAATTCGTATTCATTATGGTGAAAAATAGCTGGAGAGTGAGATAGGTGGCCTTTATTTTGGACTTTCAATTTTTTTTTAATCAAGATCAAAATGTATTCCTTTGGGATCCAAGGTCCTCTCACTGCATCCAAGTCGTGTTTTAGATTTTTTTATTTTGATTTATTTAGACTAGGTTCATACCCCAAAAAAATTATTTAATTAAATGACAACAGAAATTTTCGATTTTTTAATTTTTGAAAAAAAAACTACACTAAAAAATCTCTTGATTTTTACCCAGAATTTTGTTTTGTCGTTTTTTTAGGAAAGAACACTAGGTACAACTTTTAGTAAAACACATTCTCAAATTATTGGTCTTGGTTTTTCTAGAAAAAAAAAAAAAAAAAAGGAGCAAAAATATCTTATAATTTTTTTTTGAAGACAAAGCTCTCAATTTTATTGGAGCAAGTAAGTAAAAGTTTTTTCAACTTTTTAGAGTAAGTAAGTAAACAATTTTTTATGTTTTTGAAAAAAAGAAATCGTCTTTGAATAAAATCTTTCAATTTTGAGAAGGAAAATCACTAAATTTTTGGACGCAGCAGAAAAACATATTGGGATTTTTTCCCCATTTTTAAAGAATGAAATCTCAATTTCTAGACTTGATTTTTTTCAAACTCAATTTGTTTGAAGTTGAAGAAACTTCTCAATTTTTTTAGGTAAATCCTCTTACTTTGACAGGAAAAAAATTTTTGTTCTATTTTTCCAGAAAAATCTCTAAATTTTTTACGTAGGTACCTATAGTAACAAACCCCTTCAAGAATCTCTGTTTCTTTTTTAAAAATTTTATTTATTTCTATTTTTTTATTTTTGGAGAAAAATTTCAATTTTAGAACTTCATTATTTTTGAAAAAAAAAACTTTCAATTTTTTGCTGTAAAAAATCTCTAAATTTTTTGAAAAGACAAATATGTCTTAATTTCTTAATCAAAGTAAAAAATTTTCAACTTCATGGAGTAAAAACCCATATTGTTTCAAAAAAATAAATCATTTATTTAAAAAAAATCTTGAGTAAGAATTTTTTTAAGCAAAAAAAATCTTATAATTTTTTTAAGCAAAAAAAATCTTATAATTTTTTTAAGCAAAAAAAATCTTATAATTTTTTGGAGAAGAAAAAATCTACTATTTTTTCAATTAAAAAATTCCACAATTTTTTGAAGAAGAAAACCTCATAATGTATTTGTAGTAACTTTGGTAAAATTTTTTAAAAATTATTTTGCCTAAAATCAAAAAAGGGATAAAATAAGGTCCACCTTAAGAGAGATCCCAAAAATACACAAACGACAGTGAAAAATTTATAAATTATCGAGCAAGCTGCACGAGTCTACATGAACTCGCAATGAAACCAGAATTAAAATTTTCGTTAAAGGGCACGACGACGCAAAAAACGCGTCGTAAAAAATCACGTCAATATGTCGAGCCTGCTCGTACCTGGCGGCCAACAGGTAGAATAGAAATAATTGCCCAAAAACGAGAGGGCGAAAGGGAATAGGGACAAAAGGACGTAGTTTTTACTTTAGGAACCTACGAAAATAACGAACATTTGTAAAAATTTGTTACCTAAACGTTTCCCGTTCTTTGTCATTACGCTCGTTATTTTCCCTACTACCGGGTCGAATGCGAATTTGGAAATAATTTATTTCAGACGCTTAACTCGGCCGCCTTTTTGTTACCTTTATAATTCCCTCGTGCGGATAAATACCAACCTGGCCGGCATTTCTTGCTTTAATGATACCATCATTTGGTATCATTCGGAGTGCATTCTTGTCTGAAGTTTGGATTAAAAATTTCGCTCGTGTGATTTCAGGTCGATGTGGAAGTGAAAAATTGTTATTTATTAAAAAAAAAAAAAAATAAAAATTAGTAAGTTTCTTCCCAAAATTTTTAAAAGTTTACACGAAAAAAAAATTATCATAAAAAGGATATTTGAAAGATGAAATAAAATTTCTAAATCGGTTCCCGAAAATGTTTGAAAAATTTGTAAAATTTGATTTCAAAAAAAAAAAAAAAAATTATAAAAAAGGTGAAATTTGAAGAAAAAGTCATTATATTTTCACAAAAAATTCATTCAACGGGTAAAATTAGGAAAATTGTTTTTCATGAGAAATAATTTAACAAGTTATCTATTCGTTTTCCTCGCCTTCAAAAAAATGACCAAAAAGTTCATGAAATTTGTTATCTAGAAAAATTGAAAGATGGGTACCTACTAGGAAATATTGTAAAATTTTGTAAAAAAAAATCAAAAAATTGTTTTCTTTACCTACTAAATAATAAAAAATGAAAAATATTGACATTTTCACTCGAAAAAAAAGTTATAATTATCAATTTATTAAAAAAGAGGAAAATTTTTTTCCAAACAACATAATTATGTTTAAAAAAATTGTAAAATTTGTTTCCTAAATAGATACATAATAGGCATAGATAATATAAAAGTTCTCCTATATTGAATTATAAGTATAGGTATTTCGAAATTTGAAAAAAAAATTAACAAAAAATTAGGAAAATTTCATACTAAAATTTTTTAAAACCGTATCCTAATAAAAATAACTGTAATTTTTTTTTACAGGAAATTTAAAAAAAATGAAAAAATCTGTGAAATTTGGTTTAAAAAAATTTTGAACATCAAATTTTACCGAAATTTGAAAAAAAATATTTCATGAAAACTTCATACAAAAAAAAATGGAAACATTCGTTTTATTTTCTAAGTAACTAATCTACAAAAAAAAAAAAAAAATTGAAATCCATTTCCAAATAACTGTAATTTTTTTTTACAGGAAATTTTAAAAAAAATATTTCATGAAAACTTCATACAAAAAAAATGGAAACATTCGTTTTATTTTCTAAGTAACTAATCTACAAAAAAAAAAAAAAAAAATTGAAATCCATTTCCAAAAAAAATTTAAAACTCGTAAAATAATAATTCCCCAATTAGTAGGTATTTTTCAAAAAAAAGAAAGAAATTAAAATAGCTTTTGCCGAAGTTTGAAAAAAAAATGCATAAAAATTTTATTTAGAAAAAAAATATCTACCTACCTATTAAAAATTCCTTTTCGTTAAAAAAATGTCATTTACAAAAATACTAAAAAAAAAAAAATAATTAATTAAAAATTAAAAAAACTTCGCGCCTCGCCAGGGGGGGCTTCGCCCCCCTGGTTGGCTCTATTTCCACACTACGATTGAAAGTATGAAACATTGTATATGCTTTTACTCTGTGACAAAATGTCTTAAAGTCACGAATATTAATTTTCAGAATGTCTGACAAAAAGCCTAAAAGTCATAAAATTTCTAAAAAAATTTCCAAGTTTCTAAATGTCCAAAAGTCATAAAATTTATTTTAAAAATTTCTTTAAATAAAAGCATATACTATGCTAAAAGTCATCTTTCTAAAAAAAATTCTAAGTTTTAGGATGTCTGACAAAATGTCTATAAAATGTCTAAAAGTCATAAAATTTTTAAAAAAATTTACAAGTTTCAAAATGTCTGACATAATGTCTAAAAAATCGAATTTATTGAAAATTTTCTAAGTTTTTATGTCATCCAAACCTAACCTAATGTAACCTAACCAAACCCAATGAGGTCGGATTTTGGGGTCGGATTTTCCTGTCGTTTTTTTCCATTTTGGTCTCCGCAAAAGCATATACTATGCTAAAAACATTTTGGAAAAACCCTTTGTAATAATAAGAGTAGTTTTTTAAAATAAGTACGTAAATGAATAGGTAGGTAAAAATTCAATTTTGTCAAAATTTGAGAAAAATCACTTCCATTTAAAAAAAAAAAAGAAAAAAAATGCTTTCATTAAAAAAAATAAAATTGATGGGTTATTTACAAAAATACCGAAATATTTTTAAAATTCACTTCTAAAAAAATGAGAAAAAATTGTTCAGGTAGTTTTAAAAAAAATAACTTAAACAAAAATTAGATTTAGTCAAAATTTGAAATAAAATAAAAAATTACAATTCACAGTATATTTAGGAAAATAATTTTCTTTTTTATTAGGTAACTATTACATAGGTATAAAATTATATTTTTTTTGTTTCCCAAAAAGTTGAAAAAATTCATAAAATTTATTTTCTAAGAATTTCTTGAAAAATGAAAATTGAAAAAAACGATTCTCAAAAAAATTTAAAATTGTACCTACCTACCCAAGTTTTAAAAATGTTTTTTTTATAAAAAAAAAAAAAAAAAAATTTCCTAAATTTTTTCTTGAAAATTACATTCTGCTAAAATTTGAAAAAAGGTAAGATTATAATAGGCATTTTTTTATTTGGAAATCCTTATATTTTTTTAAACAGTGATTTTTGCAATTTAGTGGGTTTATTAGAGGAAATGAAATTCTGTTATTGTCAATATCTCTAGAAATATCATAAGAAGATTGAATTTTGTTCGGAAATTTGAAATCAGCTCGACGATATAAATCAAATATTCAGACAGTATTTAATTTTTTGGGCAGTTTCAAAAAATTTTACCATCTCTGGAATTACAAAAAAAAAGAACTAAATTCGATTTAAAAATTTGAAACCCACCCCAAAAATTGACCATTTTTTAAATCAATTCTTCGACTCTCGAATTTTCACCCTCAAAAACTGGGACATTCTGGGCAAACCTGCAGAATACATTCAACTTACCATGAGCTTCTTTAATGCCATTCGGATACAGAGCAATATTCCAATCGAATCCGGCGAAGGAAAAATACGACGTTTCGACTTTGGTCACAGTACCAGAAGGTGTTTTAATATTGGTTAACGTCGAAGTGGGCACACCGCCGTGATGGTGATGTCCACGATGACTAATATGATGGCCCAAGAACGACGTCGGTATCCGAAATTCGCTATCGAACACTGTTCGAACATGGCCCATCGAAAGCTCGAGTTGAAATTCGCCATTCGGGTCTGTGAAATTCCTCGCGTACAAATCGTTCACCGAAATATAATTACGATTACCTTGGGCGGGACTTTCGGCAGTAAATTTAACCTGGAAACAAAATGCAAATTAAAACTCACTTTGGTTACAAAATCACCCTTGATGGTGTATGGTGTTTCGACGACATTTCGTACATACAAAACGTTGCAGCAGCGATTTAAAAAACACGAACATGTGGAAATATCGCGTGATTCCTCGCACGTAATTCAAATCCGCGCGCTCATTGTGTTTACAAAGGTTGGCAAAAATTTACGACATCTCGAGCAATAAATCGCCGAGTCAAAGCGCCGCTAAAGCATACTAATTAACCCCAATTTGCCAACAAACTTAGATACGTAGCGAATTGCCACTGACGTGAGGGGACAGGTGAAACTAGATGGGGCAGGTGTGGAGATAGACTGGTGCATTACGTTACACATAATTTATACGGTGTAAATGAACAACGCTTCTATAAGTGTTGGTAAACTGGTCATGGAAGCGAATATGCTCGATAAACAAAGACTAATACGTTTTGCGAAAATTAGTCTGTACGTATTTGTAATAATATGTACCTACCTATACAGGGTGTCCGGCGAGTGGTCTGCGAAACTTGAAATTTGGATTCGTCAGAGACGATTGGATCCCCGTAGTACTGATTTTTTGGCACCATCGAAAATTTGCCAAGTCCATAATACTTCGTAGATACGTAAATTCAAAATTGGAGGTCAGGGAGGGGTCCAACCAAAATTTTTATAATAACCAAAATTATTTCTAGGACCTCAAGCTACAACTTTTGTTTGAAATTTTATTCAATTGGACCCTGCCCTCTCCAAGGATTTTGCATAACATGATAACACTCCGAATATACCAATTAAAAAAAGAAATAGTTTGAGAGGAAGGGACTAGTTTGAAAATTTTTTCAGATAAAAGTTGTAGCTTGAAGTCCTAAGAATAATTTTGCTTATTACAAAAATTTGGATTGGATCTCTCCCTCCCCTCCGGTTTCACATAACATCAGGTAGATACCTTTTCAAAGTCAAAAGAGGGGTCAAATTGAAAAAATTTCCAGACAAAAGTTGTAGATTGAGGTCCTAAAAGTAATTTCAGTTATTATAAAATTTTCAGTTAGACCCTCCCCTCCCCTCAAATTTAGCGTAATATGATAAAAATACTTATATTATTGAAAGCTGGTGGAGGTAGGGGTCCGATTGAAAAATATTTCAAACAAAAGTTGTAGTTTGAAGTCTTAAAAATAATTTTGATTATTACAAAAATTGTGATTTGACCCTTCCCTGCACTTCAATTTTGAATTTACGTATCTACAAAGTATTGGACTTACAATTAGCAAATTTTCGATGGTGCCAAACAGGCGCGAACCGAAAGCAGAATATTGGAGGGGCAAAATCTTGAAAATTTCCAACTCGTTTTCAAAAATTCCCAACTTCAATTTTTTTTTTTTTTAGCGAACGAATTTTTTACCCAACATGGGCAAATTCAGACTTGCCAAATTCTGAAACATTTGCCCACACTTCCCCTTCCCTCCAGAGTTGAGAAAAATTGGTCCATCCGAGTACTGAGCAAGTTAGGCAAGTACAGTCTGTGTCATGTCGGCGAAATTGCGATTTCATCTCATGTCAGTCGGAAAATTGCTGGACCTCAATTACGACCACTCGTGACAAGCGTTGTCACGGAAAAACGGGTGACAAAGCTGTTATCACCAGTGACAAAATGAATTTAGTCACCGTCCGTCACGGAATTTTGTCGACTGGTCCGGAGGTGGTGACAACGCTGAACCCGGTGATAGTTGAGTATTTTTTACTTTAGTCAACTATTTTGCGCATGCGCATTTCTTCATGCTACAGTGATAGAAATGTTTCTGTGTTTTTTTCACAATCAGTGGATGGTTTTATTCATTTTCTTCATCCATTTTCCATTTTTTATCGACTTTTACATATAAATCAACTTGAAATGATTAATTAATGATTTTTTGAAATAATGTAAGTCAACATAATTCTGAAAGATACACTGTTCTGCGCATGCGGTTGTAGTGACTAAAGCAGTGAACTCGTAATTCACATTTTTTGTCACCCGTTGTTTTTTCGGTGACAACGCTTGTCACGAGTGGTCGTAATTGAGGTCCTGTGTTATATAATATAATCACAATTTTTCCAACTTAAGAGTTGAATTTTCCGACTGAGATTATTTTGAGGGATAAATGATACTTAAATTACGTCGTTTGCGATTTCACGTCAGTCGAAAAATTGCTGTGTTATATAATCACAATTTTTCCAACTCAAGAGTTGAATTTTCCGACTGAGATTATTTTGAAGGATAAATGATACTTAAATTACGTCGTTTGCGATTTCACGTCAGTCGAAAAATTGCTGTGTTATATAATCACAATTTTTCCAACTCAAGAGTTGAATTTTCCGACTGAAATTATTTTGAGGGATAAATGATACTTAAATTACTTCGTAACTCGTAATTTTTCGAATAGAAAATTTTCAAAATAAATTTACGAATACGATTAAAAATCTGATTTTATAGTTGAGAGTTGTGAAAAATTGTGCAACTACAGTCTAAGTCGGCAAAATTGCGATTTCAGTTGGAAAATTATGCCTTTTGTAAATTATTGTGATTTTTAATCACAATTTATCCGACTTGAGACTTGAATTTTCCGACTAAGATTATTCAAGGGGATGAATTATTACAATTTCCCAATTCCGAGAATTACTTGAAGCAATTTTTGACTGAATTCTCATTTTTTTAAATGTGGTAATTCGCCTGAAACCAAAATTTTCCAACTCAAACAGAAAATTTCCAACTGAAAAAAAAAAATTCAAATATTGAGGGGGCAAGCTGCCCCCTGGCCCTTATAAGAGCGGCCCTGGTTCCAAAGAATCAGTACTGCGGGGATCCAATCGTTAACAGAGTACGACTAAGAAAAAAGTTTATGTACACATATTGCCTAAGTTCGAAAATGAAGGAGCTACAAAGGTTTGAAAATCGATATTTTAGCTAGCAAAATCGATTGGCAACACTGCGTTCAAAAAAAATTTCGACACCGGCAGTGGATAGATCTTCGAAAAAGCAATAAAAGTTGTAATAATATTGGATTGCCTGTCTTTGATTATTGAAGGAGTTACAGCAAGGCAAAATACCAGTCAGAAGTATTGCCTATCTCAATTTATTACGGTGCAGAGGTGATACATGAAAAATGCGAAATTCGGTCCAAAAAATACACGAAACAGGTGTAACTTTTTGAGAGGAACAAAAAACGTAATGTGAAAATTTTGCCTATCTATGAAAATTAAGGCGCTACGGAGCCTTGAATTTCGAAAATACCAATTCTTAAAGTTTTGTAGCGCCATCATTTTCAAAGATAGGTAAATTTTCGACATGACTATTTTTGTTCCTTTCAAAAAGTTACACCTGATTCGTGCATTATTTTCACAAGATTTTGAAATTTTTGTACACCACTGCCCCTTCAAAATCGTGATAGGCAACATGTGTATCTGAAGATTTTTGTTAGTGGTCCTCAGTTACATCCGAATTTCAAGTTTGGCAGACCACTCGACGGACACCCTGTATAGTGTACGACTCGGCTATGGATAAATGGCTCATATAGGCAGCAACAGTTGTTCTACTTCAAGTATTCGCTATAATGACGTTTTCGCCTCTTCATTAAGATAAGTTTGACTAGCGAGTAAAACTTAATTAAACTTTTATACAAAAACAAAACTCATCCGGGTCCTTTCCTTATACGTATGTTGGTGGTAAGTTTAATTAAAAAGGTATGCCTCGGTTATTATTTTTATATCCTCAACAATACTATCATTTAACTTAATTTCCGAACCCCGTTACGTGTACCCACAGAGCTTTCAAAATACTACCTACAAACCAAACCTTCATTTTTTTTCTAGTACTAACACCTGGTTGTCAACGAAAAACTTTCTCAAACTTTTAAGCTCATCCCCTTTGTTGAATAAGCTTATACTGTCTTTTCTTATTCGTCGACTTGCATACGTAAATTAATTCTCTCAGCGTGCTCTGTTCTGTTCTGCAGTTCTCGTTCATTATCGCGATTCGAAAATATCATTAGGTTTGCACCGGTGGAGCTGGAGTAAGAAATTGTCGCAGTTTGGAACACTACACCGATATTCAAACATAAATATAAGACAAACGACGTCATTAGGTCGAGAGCAATAAATTATTTTCCATCTCGACGTACTTGCAATTTTCATTGTTGCATTGGTTGTGCCAACAAACCGCAGTTAAACCAAAAGGTAGACGCATGGGTAATGGCGAATTTAGCCATTATAACTATGTTGTTATCTGCTCTTTGTTTTTGTCTCTGGATATTGTAAAAATATCATTCGATTGGGTGCGTCGAGGGGTGAAGGGTGGCAAACGGAACTGTTTGTATTGTTTGGGACTATTTTTTTGACGAGGTTAGTAAAAATTGCCTGATAAGCTTTTTTTCGGTGAAATATTAAAAAAATGGGGTCGAAGGGGATGACTGCACTAGAAAGATTATAAAACTTTATTAATTGAAATTTTAACGTGCCTAATAAATAAATAAAAAATACATTTGTCAAAATATTCTTTTTTTAAATTTTTTTTCAAAAATAGGTATACTTACAGTTTTTTTGGCATAAAATAATTCAGAAAAATTGAAAAAAATTGTTATTAAACATGAAATGATGAAAAATTGTTTTTCACATCAACAATTGCTCCAAATTTATTTTTTAATTTAAAAAAAAAATACTAGGTCAAAATTCGAAAAAGTTAGATACCTAATTATTTAAAAACTAGAAAATATATTTTTTTTAGGTACATGAAATTACTTATTTTTTCCAAAGTTGAAAACAAAAAAACCGAGAAATTTTAAAAAGTGGCTAATCAAACAATTCTTGGAAAAATTTTAAAAAATCGTTTTTTATTTATTTTTTAAAATATGAATTTAGTTTTAGGTATAATTTGTTCTAAAATGAATATTTAACGATGGAATTGAAATGCTTAACCACCAAAAACAATTTTAAAGAAATAATCAAAAATAGCATTTTGTCAAAAAGTAAAAATCAATCAAAATTTTAAAATAAACAATTTTTGAAAACTGACAAATTTTTGGAAATGTCACAATATTGGAGATCATCTTGAAAAGAATTTATTCACAATTTTTTTTAATATTGTAATTTATAAATTTGATTAAAATCACAAATTTTTGAAATTGTGAAAATGTTCAAAAATTGTGTAATTCTTGTCTTTGATAATTGATACAGTTTTTTGAAAATTGACAATTTTTTAGAAATTGATATGTAGATTCTTGAAAATTTTCACAATTTTCAAGATGATTACATGATCATGTTTAAAAATTGAAAATTTTGGACATTGTAAAAAATGTTGAAGAAGATGTAAAATAATTTTAGAAATCAACAAAATGTTTGGGAATTGCCGAAATTTTTGAAATTACGAAGAGTTTAAAAATCGACAAAATTATGAAAATTTACAATAATTGTTATACCTACTAGGTACCTCATTGTCAAACTTTTTAAAAATTATCTCATTTCCAAAAATTAAGAAGTTATTGATAACTTATAAATTTGGTTGAATTCACAAATTTTTTAAATTGTAAAATTCTTGAAAATTTAGTTTTTTTTAAGATTGACATTTTTTTTCATTTCCAAATTTTTGAAAATTTTTTACAAATTTGGAGATTACAAAATGTTTAAAAATGTCCAAAATTTTGTAAATTTAAAATTTTTTGAAAATATTGTCAAAATTTTGTAAATTAAACAAATGTTTGGAAATTTCCGAAATTTTAGAAATTACAAAGAGTTTGAAAATTGACAAATGTTTGAATAATTCTTAATTTTTAAGTATTGTAAAATGATTAAAAATTGTAAAATTTTTGATAAACATTAAAAAAAATTTCAGTCACGACTTTTTTTATAAATTCTCAAATTTTTACAAACTGACAGGTGTTTAGAAATTGACAGCGTCTTGAATGTTGACAAAATTTTGTAAAAATTGTATTCTCTCTTCAATTGTCCAAATTTTGGAGAATTCACAAATTTTGGAAAATTTACACTTTTTGGAAAATTAACAAAAATAACAAATTTTGAAAAATCAAATTTTGGAAAATTAACAAATCTTGAAAAATCAAATTTAAAAAAATTCACAAATTTTAAAAAATTTACAAATTTTAAAAAATTCACAAATTTTAAAAAATTCACAAATTTTAGAAATTCACATTTTAAAAAATTAGAACATTTTGAAAAATTAGAAAATTTTAAAAAATTATACAAATTTTAAATAATTCACAAATTTTAGAAATTCACATTTTGAAAAATTTGTGAATTTTTTAAAATTTGTAAAATTTTTAAAATTTGTAAAATTTTTTAAAATTTTCTAATTTTTCAAAATGTTCTAATTTTAGAAATTCACATGTTGAAAAATTAGAACATTTTAAAAAATTTATAAATTTTAAAAATTTTACAAATTTTAAAAAATTCACAAATTTTAGAAATTCACATTTTGAAAAATTAGAAAATTGTAAAAAATTAGAAAATTTTAAAAAATTGGAAAATTTTAAAAAATTTACAAATTTTAAAAAATTTACGAATTTTGAAAAATTTACAAATTTTAGAAATTCACATTTTGAAAAATTAGAAAATTTTGAAAAATAAGCAAATTTTGGAAAATTAACAATCGTGTAGCATAATTTAGTTGATAATTTTATTTCGAAATCGTAAGTATTTTTCTTTCTTCTTAAATTTTTTTTAAATTATTTTATCTTTCGGTTTACCATTCATTTCTCAACAAGGTATATATTTTTAAAAACGACTTTAATTTTTTTATGACTTTTTTTTCATTTTTCAGTTTCCAATATTTTTCAGTCTTTCATCTTCACCTTTTTTTCGAATTTATTTCTTCCCTTAAGTACAAGTACCTAAGTAAGTAGATTTATTTTTCTTTTTTTTCTTACCTTCCTCAGTTTTCCCCAATTTGGTGACGAAGATTTGTGCAAATAAATTATTGAAAATAGCACGTTGGTAATAATAGGTATGTAAAATTGGACTAAGTATATTAATCTTTCCTGTGAGTAAAATCTAAACCAATTTCTTCTTGCTTCAACTCTAAATTATTTTGAATTTTTTTTTTACAATATGTATATAATTTAAATTCTAGAATTTGAGAACATTTGTAAGTACCTGGTTTAATTTTTTCGTCGCTACGTTTGTTAATTTTCGACTACATCCTAACCATCTTTGGTTAACATCCCTTTTCAAATATTTGTTTTCAAACATACTCAACTTTCCCCAGTCCCCACACTCGACAAACTTCACATAGCTTCGAGTGAACCACCAGTAGCACGACCATCACGTAGCATAACCATACTCGTAGCCACTAAATCACATGTTGATACAAAATACGCCAAAGTGGATAAAGTAAGCGGGAAAAATCTCCAGAGCCGGAGCTTTTATATAAACAACGTACGAGTATATAAAACAGGCCACCAAAGTATAATATTTCTTTCTCGATTCGGTGGTAGGATGTTCGGAGGAATACACCTTGTAAACGTATTATTAGAGATAAAACTGCGTTTGTACTCGAAATACCATGTAGTCCGAACACAAAAATGTGAAAATATCAACTACTATCGACAAGCAGAGAGGCCCAATTCCCCACCCACTCGATCAAATTTTACTCTTGCGAGCAGCATCGAATCGCTCCGGTGGCAATTAATCACCTATATAGACGATATCGAGTCGTATTTTAAACGAGAAAAATACTCCATACAGTGATAATAATTTTAAAAGGGTGCCCGTGCTACGGGTATGTTCATCGTCGTAATGTCTGCTACTGCGTTAGGAGCTTTTAAAAAAAAATTTATCGCGTATACTTATCGCTTTTTGCGGTACATCGTAGAAACCTTAAAATCATCGAATCACGACCGTCGATTCTGTCTAACGAGCCTATAAAAGAGCACAATTGAGGTGAAATTATTCGAATGACGTACTCTATATACTCGAGAGAGGGTTATCTTTGTGTGAGAAAATGCTATTTTAGTCACGTGGGATAAACTTTTTAAAGGTTTGAAATTCGACTTTGAGCAGTCGATTAGTAGACTTCGTAAAAAAAAGGGTCGATTCTTTCAGGGCCAATTTTAATGCTACTGACTCGTGTGTCTTGTAAGATATTTTGAGGTGCTAATGTAAACGAGTTTGTTTATTATGGTTACATATTAGAGGTGTTAATAATAATTCTAAACGCCTACATGTAAGGTCGGTGTCTGCTTTAATACGATGAAACTTCCATCTGGTGTCGCAAACATAAGCAACAAGTTTATCAGCCAGTCAAATTTATACGTAAGGAAACGTCTTTCCGAAAGTTTATATTGTTTCGAAGCGAAGTGAAAAGTGAAATTATTCAAAGATTCAGCTGTTCCATTTACGTATTTTCCAAAGAATCCTGGCTTAGCCAGTTTCAAAAGTAATTAAAACTCGAAATGGAGACCGTTAAAAATTCAACTAATTGAAAACTTGGCTCGACGTTTAAAAAAAGCTGCTCGAGGAAGTGAAGCAGGCAGGGGGAAAAGGTAAACTGGCAATCAATCGAATGGCAATATCTGCCTTATAATGGGACCAGGGGATGATGGAGGTTTGTTTAACGTGTAATGCCTAATTTCAGTTTTACTCGATAATTTTCACGTGTTACTACGCAGCTTGAAGCTGATAATTTTAAGTGGATATTTTCAAAATGAAACATTACTTTAATTAACAAACTCAAATTGCGTTCCATTTTAATCAGATTCGTTTTAATTGAAACGTTACGATAGATCGTAATTCCGCACCGCCGCCCAAAAGGTAAATACAAATGACAATTCTAATTACACGTAACAAAAGCCGATTATAATCATCGTGGCGAATACAATAACTGCCAACTTTTAATTATTACGTTCAGTGGTTGGTAAATGCCAGCTTGGCAAAATGTCCAGCCAGATGTTTATACAGGGTGTCCGGGGAGAGCTTTACGAAACTTCAAATTTGGATAAAAATGAGTACCACTAACAAAAAATGTTATTTATGATGCCTATTTCAAAAATTGAAGGAGCAAGGGAAAATAAAATTGAGGATTTTTTTAAATTGAGCATTTATGGATAGCACTAAAAAAACTGAATATTTAGATTTTTTCCTATCATCAAAAATGAAGGCACTACAGAGCGTTTTAAGCGAAATCAATTGGCAACACTGCATCTAAAAAATTTTCTGGCCCCAGCATGAGTTTGTGCTTCGAAAAAGAAAAAAAAGTTTTAATTGAATGCCTATCTTTTTTTTAAAAAATGAAAAATTAAGAATTTCAAAGATTCAGAGAAATTACAAAATTAGAAAAAAATAAAAATATTTCGAAAAAATATATATATATTATAAAAATTTTTTTTAAAAAAACATAAAATTGGAAAATCATAAAAAATTGAAAAATTTTAGATTCATGAAAGATTTCGGAAAACTAAAAATGCCAAAACAGGTTGAAATCTTACAAAAATTGAAAAATGGAATACTCACTTGAAAAAATCAGGAAATCACGATGAAGTAGATAATTGAGAAATTTAGAAGTATTAAAAAATTGTTGGATTCGGAAAAAATTATTTTAAAAAAAATTTTAAAATTGAAAGAAAATTAGACGCCTTCATTACCGAACGTAGGCAAAAAAATCTCATGAATAAAAAATGTTTATTTCTTCAAGTACTATCCATAACATGTTTAATCAAATTTTTTTCTCACTTTGATCCTTGCTCCTTCAATTTTTGAGGTAACTAGACCCTATGTGCATAATACACCAAAATCGTGAAATTGCCCAATTCATGAAATGGGCAAGAAAATTTCCAATTGCCTATTTCACGAACTGGGCAAAAAAAGGTGAAAATAATTTGCCCATTTCGTGAATGGGGCAGAAAACATACCTTTTCTGATTTTTTTTTTTTTTTTATGTACTCGAGTTACTCTTGAATAAAAGTTGAATTAATTATAATTTATTACACAAAAAAAAATTGTCAATTTTTTCCTCAATCAGTTATACTTTTTTCAATTTTTTTTTTGTATTGTTTTTGTCAGAGGTTTTTTTTTTGTTGTTAGATTAACTTGTAAGGAAAAAAAATTAATAAGAAAAAAAATAAAATGAAAAAATAGCTTTTAACAATTTTTTATCTTAACTGAGTTTTGCTGATCAAAATTATTATTTTTCATTTATGATTTTAGTGACTTTTTTTGGTGAACATCACTTTCAGTTGGCAATTTTTTAGTCATAGGTTTTTTTTTCACTGGAATTTTCTATCAAATTTTTTCTCAGTCAGAGTCACTTTCCCATTTTTTTTGATCAATTTTTATGAGTTTTTTTTGTCATCGTCATTTTTTGTCAGCACTTTTTTGGTCATCGTATAGCCTTTCTGTCACCAGAATTTTCTGTATTTTTTTTTTTCGGTCAGAGTCACATTTTTTCAACTTCTTAAATAACGTCTTCTTTTGTCAGCGTTTTTTGGTCATAGTTTTTTTAAACAATGTAATTTGGTCAGAGTGACTCATTTTTAAAGCAGAGTTTTTGCTTCTTTCTGTCACCAAAATTTTCTGTAATTTTTTTTCTCGGTCAGAGACGTCAGAGTCACGTTGTTTCAATTTTTTAAATGACGCTTTCTTTTGTCAGCGTGTTTTGGTCATAGTTTCTTTAACAATGTAATTTGGCAAGAGTGACTTATTTCTATGGAAGAGATTTTGCTTGTCAAGGTGATTTTGGCACATTTTTTGTGAATTTTGTAGTCAGGTCATTCTTTTTTATGCCAGAACTTTTTCTGTCATCATTATTTTCCCTTGAGAGATTTTTTCTCAGAATCATTTTCTAGTGGACCGTTTTTTAAAATATTTGGTCAAAATTAAGTATTGTTCATCCCAGTTTGTTTTTTAGTCATTTTTTTGGCATATTTTTTTTTTGTTATGATTATCGTTTGTTAGAGTTAATTTTGGTAAACAAAATATTTAATAATAGAAAAGCATGCTGACAGCAAATGACAATAACAAAAAAATAAAACTCAAAAATTGACCAAAAAATTGAAAAATGTGACTCTGACTGAAGAGGAATTCGATGAAAAATTCCAGTAAAAAAATAACATAAATAACTAAAAAATCGCAAACTGAAAGTGGCGTTGACCAAAAAAAAAAGTCACTAAAATCATATTTGACAAAATAATATGATAATGTTGATAAGCAAAAATCGATTAAAGATGAATAGCAGTGGAAAACACTTGGAAAGAGCAAAAAAAGTTCTAAGCATATTTGGTTGCCTATCTCTGAAATTGAAGGACTCTTAGGTCAAAAATATTTCCTACCTTAATTCATCACGATGCACTGATGAGTGATGAACTGATGAAACATGAAAATTGCGAAATTCTTCTAAAACAATAAACGAAGCATGTGTAACATTTTGAGAGGAACAAAAAAAGTTTCATAAAGAATTGTCTATCTTTGAAGATGAAAGCGCTCTGGAGCTTTGAACTTCAAAAATACAGATTTTCAAAGTTTTTTGAGCCCTTCATATCCAAAGATGGGCGATTTTTTCAAATAACTTTTTTCGTTCTTCTCCATTTTGAAATTTTTATAAACTATTGCCCCTTCAAAATTGAGAAAGGTACCCTATGCACATGAAGTTTTTTGTTATTGGCAGTCGATTATACCCAAATCTCATGTCTAGTTACTCTGCACTCGGACACCCTATATACTATATACGTACAAACTCATACTAGAACTATTCGGCATAGTTAATTTTGATTATGATTGTAGCGAAATTTCAACTTCAACGTGTAGTAGATACAGATGCACGTCTATAGACTTGCCTTACCTACCTAACGAGAAATGATTGGTACAGTCTTGATAAATATTTCACCGAAAGTTCGCTCGTTCGCTATTGTTGGATTTAATTTTGAAACGATGTCAAGATTTTGATGTTGTACGTAAGTCGTAACATCTAACGTGGCATGAAACGGTAGTTGTTTTTGGCGTTTTTACGTCCGGCTCAGAATATTTATCACTGCGAAAATGTTAGTATACTCGTACGACTACACGGGTAGATGTTATTTAGGTTATTTACTCGGTAGAGTGAGTAGTAAGTATGTGTACTTTGTACAATTTTTAGGAAATTTCCCATGTTTGTGAGAAATTCATTTCACAAAAGAACTAAAAATAAAGATACCCACTCACGTTAAAATTTTTCACGAATTGATTTTATGAAGGAGAAGATGAGGGTCAAAGGGGCTAACTAAATTGCCACTATTTCAGCAGGCTTAATAAGCATGGACATGAAGAATTTAAAATTTATAATGTGTATACGTATTTTTTTTAACTAGGTAATAATTATTTTCTTCTTTTTTTTCAAAATAATATACAGAAGTTTTCAAAGTTGTTTTTAAAAAATACATCAGGATTTTTTGCGAAACGAATTCTTCCATTTTTCGAAATCAATGATGATGATGATTTCTTCACGAATTAATCAATTAGTTAGGTACTCACTTTTGCCAAATTTCAACTCGAAAACTTGAATTGAAAAATCAGTCAATTTTCAAAAATCGATTATTAAAAATTTTACATACCTAATTTTCAACTATTTACTAAACTACAAAAATTTAACAATTTTCAAACCTTAGTTATTCCTCACAAATTTTTCGATTTCGAAAAATTGGCAAATTTTCAAATTAGTCAATTATTACAAATGTGTCAATTTTTTTAAAATTTGTCAAATTTTTTCATGTCAAATTTATTAAAACTGTCAAATTTTTCAAAATTGTCAAATTTTTTGAAATATGTCAGATTTTTTAAAATTGACAGATTTTCCAAAATTTTGGAAAATTTGACAATTTTGGAAAATCTGACAATTTCCGTAAATTTTAAAATTTTCAAAAATTTTCAAAAATTTTCCAAAATTTTCAAATTTTCCAAAATTTGACAATTTTGGAAAATCTGTCAATTTTGGAAAATATGTCAATTTTGGAAAATCTGTCAATTTTAAAAAATCTGACAATTTTTAAAAATTTGGCAATTTCTGTAAATTTTAAAAATTTCAAAAATTATTGTCAAATTTTTTAAAATTGTCAAATTTTTTAAAATTGTCAAATTTTTTAAAATTGTCAAATTTTTTAAAATTGTCAAATTTTTTAAAATTGTCAAATTTTTTAAAATTGTCAAATTTTTTAAAATTGTCAGATTTTTTCAAAATTGACAAATTTTCAAAAATTGTCAAATTTTCAAAAATTGTCAAATTTTCAAAAATTGTCAAATTTTCAAAAATTGTCAAATTTTCAAAAATTGTCAAATTTTCAAAAATTGTCAAATTTTCAAAAATTGTCAAATTTTCAAAAATTGTCAAATTTTCAAAAATTAACAATTTTCAAAAAATTTTAAAAATTGTCAAATTTTCAAAAAATTTCAAAAATTGCCAAATTTTCAAAAATTGTCAAATTTTCAAAAATTGTCAGATATTTTTAAAAACTGACAATTTTTAAAAATGTGTTAATTTGCCGAAATTTGTCGATTTTTAATAATTCGGGCATTTACAAAAATTTATCAATAAAAAAAATTGATAAAAAATCATAAATTTGGTGATTCCCTGGAAAGAACTTGTCAATTTTTAATATTTGGTCAGTTTTAAAAATTTACAATCTTTTTAAAAATTATTAAAAAATATATGGAAAAAAATCTTTCCACTTGAACCAAAATCGAGCCCATTTTCAGGATTATTAAACGTAAACCCGGTATTAGGTACTACATCTCGTTTTGAAAGCATTTATCCCCCCTTAATCCTCCACCGAAAAAATGTAATACAGAAAAAATGAAAATATGGAATCTGAAACGACGCAATTCCGCCACAAATCGCGAGTTCGCTGTAGAAAATTGAATTTTCTTCGTCTCTGTATAAAAATGCAAACCTATAACGTAGAAACTTCATGAATGGATCAATTTTCACGCGCTTTTTCGCTCCACGTCCGCTCCAGCTTAGACGTCAAAAAGTTTTCATTTCGAAAAGTACCCTGCATATCGCGCGGGAATACAGCTCGCTGGTGAGAGCGTATGACGATGATTTTTTCATGCAAATCGTGCCCGTATGGACAAAATGAAGAATACGTAGGGAGATCTAAACCTGACGGTAAATTTGACAAAATATATAATGCATAAAAGGTAAGTTGAAGTTTTTCGTTATTAGTTGAAGGAGGAAGAAAAAAACTTGCCCTAGGTATGAAAAAGTTTGCATGAGCTTTTCAAACACTATCGAGACGTGTCAAGTCAACGCATGGCGAGGATATAACTTTTCGAAAACGTTTCCGACTTTACCTCTGTATAGAGATATAGTGCAATCGGATGAGAGAGGAAAAAAACTGCCGAATGAATTATTAAAGCGAAAAATATACACCTAACTTGAAACGGAACCCGTTAGGATGTGATAATTTTACAAGATTTTCGATTCGGTTCGACTTCGATGGGATTTTTTCAATTTTTTTATTAGACTTTGTTTCAGCCTTGGGTAGAAAGGAAACGTTTAAAAATCAATAGCGTCGTTTTGAATATTACAATTTTTTTTTTCGAGTAAAAAATTATTTCGTTTGAGATCGAGACAGAGGCATTTTCATTTTTTAACGACCCAATTTGTATTGTTTTGTAGCGAATTTCCTTATTAGCCATATCAAGGATTTCAGTAGTGTCTCAAAGGCATGAAAGTCGCGACATTGCGACATCCGGTAGCTCTGTCGCCAAGTTAATATTTGTCTAGAGAGAAAATTTCTCATTTGTGCTGCACTTATGTATACTTTTGAAGAATTTCTCCAGATATCAACAACGTTCGTATAATAGTCCGGAACCGGAACAATGTTTTAAAGTCTTCGTCTAAGATTGTAAACATTTTTTGGGGAAATATTGACAGTAGACAAGGCGATTCGACAATCTATAATATTGAGTTTGGATTAAACTAGTTAAATCTGGATTCTGATAAGTAGGTAAATGGGTAAGATACAAAAAAATAAAATTGATAAAGTATTGGTGAAGTTGGATTTTGAAATTTTATTCTCATTTATTTCCAACATTTTCTCCCTACTTTAAAAATTGACCTAATTTCGAATTCGAATACTTAGTTTTTCAAAACTGATGATCTAAAAAAAAAAATCTTTCAAAAAAATTCTGATTTCGAACAAATTATCATTGTAAAAAAATATTTATTTTTAAGAAATTATCTTATACGTAAAAGAAAAATAGGTAATTTCTTTTGAAGTACCTACAGGTACATTTTGAAAAAATAGTCAATTTGTGACAATTGGGAAATAGTATTATTTTTTAAAACTTATAGGGCCTTGCATTTAAAAAAAAAATACAATTTTAATTTTGCATAAAAGTTATATCAATTATAGAAATTGTCAATTTTAAAAAAGACCCAAGTAGGTAGGTAATTATTTCAAGGAAAATTATCGATTTTGAATTTTTTTCAAATCGCCAAAGATTAATCAGTAATATACATTAGTAATTTAAAAAAAAAAAAAAAAAAAAAAAATCAACTTTAAAAATAATTCAACATTGTAAAAAATTTTTAAAAATTTCCAATGTAATATCAATTTTGAAAAAGGTATAAACTTTCAGAAAATTGTTTCAAAATTTCAAAAAGAAATTATAATTACCTAGTAAATTAAAAAAAAATACTTTACAAAAATTTTCAATTAGGTTTCACAAAAAAAAAAAATAGGTACCTAGGTAGTATCAATTTTTTTTAAATTGTCTCTATAAGAAAACGAATATTATTTGTTTTTTTTTGAGTTGGCTAATTAAAAATAAATAAATTAAGAATTCGTCAAAACTTTTCAATTTCAAATTAGTAAATATTGTGAGACTAAACGTATAAATTATTTACAAAAATTTCAAAAAAAAATAAAAAAACTTGCCCAGGAAAATTTTTTAATCCCAAAAGTTGAAGGATAATTTTTCCCAAAATTAATGGAGTTTCCTCTGAATCTAAAATGTATACAATTTGAGGTCAATTGCCAAAAATGAATCAAAATCATCTAATTTTTTAGGTACTTTTCAAAAAATTATCAATTTCGAAAAAAATTATCAACTCAAACAATTTTTTACGCAAAATAATTTTTTATTTTTCAAGAATTAGTCAAAAATTTATCGTTTATAGAAATTTTTCAATAAGATTTTGAAAAATTCATGGGAAAAAGTTATTGAAAAACTCCGATGTAAAGTCCGAAAAAATGATTTCAAAAATGATGAAATGGGTAAAACATTCAATGAATTGAGTGCATTAAATTAATTGATCAAAAAAAATATATATGAAAATTTTTATTAGGTATGTATGATTTTTTTTTTTAATTAAAAAAAATAATAAAATAAAAGTTGAAAAAAAAATGTATGATGATCGAGTTTTCAGAAGAAATTTTTCTGAAGAACTTTCGATTTTTTTTTTTTGCAAGTTTCAAAAAATTGATTTAAATTGAATAGGTAGGTATGAAATTAAGAAAATAAATATCTAGGTACATAAATGAAATCAGTAAATTTTTTTTATTTGAAAACTCTGTCAAACTACTTGGAAAAAATTATAAACAATCAATAAATTCTGCCATAGAAACTTGAGAAAAAATTAAGAAACAAAGAAATATTTTTTGGGCGAAATTATGTTGAGAAATTTAAAAAAAAATCGAAAATCGATTTGAGTAAAACTTGAATTAAAAATTTATTTTAGAGTGCTGAATTCGAATTTTCACTTTTAAGTAATTTTTTGAATGGAGGCTCCCATTGTTTCTCTTAAGCTTTTGAGTCTTGAAATATGTAGGTCCATCAGGAGGCTTTTGGAAGCTCCAATTGAAAAAAGAAGTGAATATTAGAATTCAGCATTATAAATCAAAGGTCATTTTTTTTGTAATAAAAAAATTTATATGAAAAAAAACCATACAAAGTACCAATCTATCTACCTACCCACATAGTTATCTTAACGATAGATTCATTCAATTTCCCCCTCCCCCTGCCAATATTCAAATTGTTTGGAACAAGTGCGATTACACCTCTACAACACATGTAAACCCTCGTTTCAAAAACAACCCCAGCACAATTCCAAACGATAATAAATTCACCACGAAACAAGCCTGGAAGAAAATTCATCACGGTCCTATCTCGACTTCTCGTTCTGTGGATTTTTCTCCTCCAAGTTGTTTTTGGCTCGACGAAGGAAACTTGCGGTAAATGTGTAAAAACATAAATAAAGCAATTCTCCTTAGACAAGACTTAAACTGCAATGCGCAGTAGGCAATATGGTTAGTTCTTGTTTTAAACATAAGTGGAGCAGGAATACTTTAGTACGAGTAGCTTGAATGGGGTGGAAAGACAAAGGGAATACGTAGAACAAGACTACGAGTAATGCTGCCATTTAATTAACTAGAATTATTTAATATAATGGTTGTCGTAAAATGTTACATTTGTCTGTAGTAATTTCATGCGTGAAAGGTTTTCACTGCTATCATTTTTCAATAGTGTATTAAACGATGGCCATGTTGTAAATTTGAATAGCGTATCGCTTGAATGGGCAATAACGTATTGTATTCGCAACATACTCGCACTCGTAGATCTGCTGCTGTCCTCTTTATACAGTAAATTTTGAATTATTACCACGTTTAGATGAATTTATACGGTTGCAGCGCGAATTTACGAGTTATCAGTATTTCAAAACATTACACAATGATTAGGACGATCGGCTATTTTTACGGAGAGCCCTTGCTGATTCATTTGCTTTTACTAAGTCCAGTGCTACATAAATACTTTATATTCAAAATTGGAAGGAAGGGAGGGAGGGGTCCAATTGAAATTTTTGTAATAACTTAAAGTAGTTGTAAAACTTCAAGCTACAACTTTTGTTTGAAAATTTATTTAATTCGGCCCCTTACCTCCCCACAGTTTTTAATAATGTATTTTGAGTGAGTGTGAATAAGTTATATTACTTAAAATTGGTGGGGAAGGAGGGCTACAATTTAAATTTTTGTTATAACCAAAATTATTCCTATTACTTCAAGCTACAACGTTTGTTTGAAAATTTTTTCAATCGGGCCTCTTACCTTCCCCCTGTTTTTAATAATGTATTTGAATGAGTTGGATTATCCAAAATTGGAGGAGAGGGAGGGGTCCAATCGCAATTTTTGTCATAACCAAAAGTATTAGTGAAACTTCAAGCTACAACTTTTGTTTGAAAACTTTTTCAATTGAGCCCCTCTCTCTCCATTTATTTTGCATAACACTCCCAAAATACTAATTAAAAATTGAAGGGGGAAGGGGAAAGGGTCCAATTGAAAAATTTGTGCAACAAAGTTGTAGCTCAAAATTTTAGGAATAATTTTGGCCATGACAAAAATTTCGATTTGGACCCCTACCTTTCATCCCCTCCAATTTTGGATAATCCAACTCATTCGAATACATTATTAAAAACAGGGGGAAGGTAAGGGGCCCGATCGAAAAAATTTTCAAACAAAAGTTGTAGCTTGAAGTAATAGGAATAATTTTGGTTATAACAAAAATTGCAATCGGACCTTTCCTTCCCCTCCAATTTTGAGTAATATAACTTATTCACACTCATTCAAAATACATTATTAAAAACTGTGGGGAGGTAAGGGGCCCAATTGAAAAAATTTTCAAACAAAAGTTGTAGCTTGAAGTTTTACAAATACATTTATTTATTACAAAAATTTCGATTGGACCCCTCCCTCCCACAATTCCTTCCTTCCTTCCAATTTTGAATGTAAAGTATTTATGTAGCAGTGGACTCGGTAAAAAATTCAAGGATGAGCAAATGAATCAGAAGGGCTCTCCGTAAAAATAGCCTATCGTATGATTAGGTGACGATAAAGTTGCAATTACTTACGAGTATACTTCCTGGTTCGTTTGGTGTCCTAAATTTTTTTCGAAAATAATCAACCAATATATGGGACACGATGTGAAAATCTCGCATTACAGAGTCGAAAATTTACGCTTTATTCGCCTTAATCTATACTTAACAAGAATAAACCAACAAACCTAGGCGAATTTTTCACCATTAGATAAACAAAACCAAACGCAAGCAGGATTTTAACGTTAACTTACTCGTATTTTGCGACAGTGAAAATACGTACGAGCTGCGAACGACCCTAAAATCTAGGTAAAATATTTCCAAACACAAACAGCACCGAATGCTCGTCTCTTGCGGGATGAAAAGCACCGCACCGCGAGCTCGCGTATAATTAATTACACGCTTTTATTTAACTCGCAGACTAATCTTTGCGGCGTACAATTCGACGGTAATTAATAAAAATGGTGTTCAAAAATATGATTCAGATTTCGTTCGTGTATAAATTGTCACATTTTATAAAAACGAAATTTACTCGTATCCTGGTTCGGTTATCGTTATTCATTCGCCCTACTGGTACGTAATTTATCTCGACAGCGTTTACTTGGTTCGTGTGAATGATGAGTGAGGTTGTGGAAAAGTTATAGCTATGTGTGCATAATTTTTATGACACTCGCCCACGTGTATGATAATGGAGTTTTAATTTGCGATATAGATGATTTTCATTTCTTTTCATTTAAGTGCAGGAAAATAATCACTATTTTGAAAAAAACGACGAATTTTTTGACGTTAAAAATTTCTATAAAATCAACACTGCTTATTATCATTATTTTTTTCCATCAGAGTTTTCACAATGTAGGTGATTTCTTTCATTGAAATTTTTTGTAAAATTGAAAAATTTCCTCTTGAAACATTTGGATTGAAATTTTAAAACCATTATCTTTTTTGTGTAAATACATTTTTTAAATTTTCCAAGTTTTTTTCTCTTTTTTTTTTTTTTTGCATTTCTATAATTATGTACTTGCATTAAATCGATTTTTTACCATTATTGTAATTTTCAAACAATTCGGACCAAGGATAGGTATGGCGCGCTAGTGTGCATTACTATCAAGTAGGTATTGAAAAGGTGCACCTTTGTTTATTTTTCTTAAAAATAGATGGCTGTGTTGTGATGATTTCCCTAATTTCAACTAATAAAGGTGCATTTCGTCATGATTTGGTCGTGATCAAGTCGTGATAACATTTGAAAAATTTCAGTGATAAGCAAATTTTTGTTTATGGTCATTTATGGTGCACCTTTTCAAACCTTTTCAGTTTTGCCGATAGAATTCAGCCACTCCGCGCTCGTGGTCCGAATTCTTTCATTTGATTTTCTTCAAATCACAATTAATTTTTCATCTTTTATTTATTCTTTAAAATTTTCACGAGTTTTTTGAAAATGTAAAAAAAAAATTGACTTGAATTTGAAAATTCTATCGCTTTTGTAGGTATATTTTCAAAATTTTTGATACCTAAGAATTTTCCAATTTTTTCAATTTTTTTCTTTAATTTTTTTCTTATTAATTTTAATTATTTTTTGAGTTGTTTATAGGTAAGTAGCTAAGTACATATTTTCTTATATTCTACAGAATTTTCATTTGTAGCTATACTTACAAATTTTCAACAATTTTCAAATTTTAAATTTTCCATTATTTGTTTGTCTTAAATAATATAAAAGTACCTAAGCATAATTTCTCTAAAATTTTTTACAAAATAAGCTTTTTTGTTTTCAAATTTTCAGACAAATCACAAAAATTCTCCAAGATTTTTTTTTCTTTGAACTCATAAAAATAATTCACAATTTTTCTTTGAATTTTTATGAATTTTTTGAATTGATTTTTCTCAATTTTTTTAAAATGAATTTTGTTCATTTAAATTTTCCGCGATCTTGGGTAATTTTTTTTTAATTTCATTCATTTTTTCATTTTCTTCTTTTAAAATTTAATAATTTCTCTTCTTGAAAAATTCCAATATTCCCGAGCAGCACACTCGACAAATTATCGAAATAAAAAATCGACAGAATATCGAATTCGATAAAGTGTCGCGTTAGTTCCGCATAAATCGTGAAATTATCTTTCGATATATAGATAGATTATCGACGAATTATAGTTAGCAAAAATTTCGAGATTATAGTAAGATATTTTATCGATAATATATCTATAATATCGAAAGATAACTTCACGATTTAGGCGGAACTAACGCGACACTTTATCGAATTCTATATTCTGTCGATTTTTTATCGATTTTTTTATTCCGATTTTTCGTCTTTTACTAGCTTCTTTCTATAATTAAAAATCATTAATTAGCATAATTAATACATTAAACTATGCCTAAACACATTATTCATGTTACGGTAAGAGGATCATTTCAGAAAAAGTCAAAAAAAAATTATAAAAAATCTGCCACCCTTGGGGCTTGAACCTGCTACCTCCTGCATGGTAATCCTCTTCCTTAACCACTATGCCATACCTTATCGTTGAGGAATTAGCAATAAAACGCTTATAATAGGCAGTTTAGTACTTCCAGACGTGTTGGACTTAGAAAAATTTTCACCAATTTGGAAATAATTTCAAATATCGTCACAAAATCGTTGAAAAATCGTTCGACAAATTTCAGATTATTTGTCGATAATGTAGTTTCAAATATCGCCACAAAATCGTTGAAAAATCGAATTCGAGAAATTTCAGATTACGTTTCGATAATGTAGTTTCAAATATCGCCACAAAATCGTTGAAAAATCGAATTCGAGAAATTTCAGATTACGTTTCGATAATAAAGTTTCAAATATCGTCACAAAATCGTTAAAAAATCGAATTCGAGAAATTTCAGATTATTTGTCGATAATATAGTTTCAAATATCGTCACAAAATCGTTAAAAAATCGAAATCGAGAAATTTCATATTACGTGTCGATAATATAGTTTCAAATATCGTCACAAAATCTGTAAAAAATCGGATTCGATAAATTTAATATAATCTGTCGATAATATAGTTTCAAATGTCGTCAAAAAATCGGTAAAATATCGAAGTCGAGAAATTTCATATAATCTGTCGATAATATAGTTTTAAATATCTTTACAAAATCGTTAAAAAATCGAATTCGATAAATTTAATATTCTTTGTCGATAATGTAGTTTCAAATATCTGCACAAAATCGGTGGAAAATCGGAATCGATAAATTTAATATTCTTTGTCGATATTATCGTTGGCGAATATCGTCATAAAATCTTAATAATATCGAATTCGATAGTTTTTAGATTTTTTGCCTATGAAGTTGTACCGATAAATCTTTATAATATCGTGAGAACATCTATAGATTTTCAAACGATTTTTTATCGATACGTTACATCTTCCGATATTATCGATCGAGTGTGCCGCTCGGGTTTAAAAATTAAAAAAAAAAAAAATCCCAATTTATATAATTACAAGGGAACCCCACCAACTCGTCACCTCCGATTGAGCAGAAAATTGGCTCACTGAAAGTGCATGCCACGCAGACCTCACAACCAAATTTTTAGCTGCCGAAGTTGATTTTTCGATTTTTGGCGAATTTTTGAAAATGGCTAAATTGTAAATTTCAAGATAGAGTCCTGAAAATTGGTTCGTACACTAAAGTCGAGCTCCCGAGTCGATTAGTACCATTTTTGAAGCGATCTGGAGCCTCCAAAAAAAGTTGACTTTTCTCCAGCACACTGGAATCTTGGAATCTCTCCAGATGCCGCAGTAATTAACTTCGACAGCTGAAAATTTAATCCTAGCGTTAGTATGATGCCGTCTATCAATTGACGTAGTTGAATCGAAAATCTGAGGTGACGAGTTCGCACGTGTTTTTTTTGACAACTTGAAAATTCTGCATTTTTTAAAAATTTCCAAAAAATTAATTTCTCCAGCATATCACTCGAAACTTTGTCTACCCCCTAAAGTCGACCTCACGAGTCGATTGGCACCATTTTCGAAGCGATCTGGAGCCTCCAGAAAATGTTTACTTTTGCCGTCCGGAGAAATTCCAGTGTGCTGGAGAAAAGTCAACTTTTTCTGGAGGCTTCAGACTGCTTCGAAAATGGTGCCAATCGACTCGGGAGGTCGACTTTAATGTACAAACCGATTTTCAGGATTCTATCTTGAAATTTACAAATTTTTTTGGAGGCGGTTTTAGGCATTTTCAAAAATTCGCCAAAAATCGAAAAATCAACTTCGACAGCTAAAAATTTGGTTGCGAGGTCTGGGTGGCATACTCTTTCAGTGAACCAAGTTTTAGTTCAATCGGAAGTGACGAGTTGGCGAGGTTCCCTTGTTAGTGTTATTTCATCGATTTTCATATTTTTTCAGGCCATCCATTCATGAAAATTTTCAATCAATTCGTTCATTTAAATTTTTCATTTAAATTTTTTGTCGAATTGAAACTTTATAATTTTATTCTTCAAATCGTAGGTAACTATTTTTTTTAAAGAAATTCTTGGAAAAATTTTGAAAAGTTTTTTTTTTAATTTTTTATTATTATAGATTTTTATGAATTTTTATGAATTCTTACCTATTAAAATTAATTTTTCGATTTTTTTTCCACTTCTTTCACTCAGAATTTTCGAGCAATTTTAACCTACATTTTTTTTTAAACTTTCATGAATAATTTTTTCTTAAATTTTTAATCAGATGTTAAATTTAAAAAAAAAAAAAAAAAAAAAAACAGGTTAAAATTGCTCAAAAATTCTTATAAAAAAATATTTTGAAAAGGGAATACCTAGCTACTGCTTTCAAATTTTTGAAGAAAATTTTAAAGAAATTCTTTTCCACCAAACTTGTTATGAAGATTCTTCCTGATTTTTCTTTTTAAACAATTTTTAACAAAATTATAAATAATCAGAATTTTTACGATAGTTATTTTTATCATTACCATTTAAAAAATTCAATAATCTCCTCTACTACGATTTTCTTTATCATCCAATTGAGAGAAAAAAAAATTAAAAACTTTAAAAAAATATCAAAAAAGCAAATTTAAAAAAAAAAGTCCTAGAAATTCTACAAGTAGATTTACATCCAGCCTCCGAACGTGAAACTTCTCCGCAAAAATTAAAAAAAAAAGCACACTAATCCAACACCACAGCTCCAATACAATCACACACAGTCGCACATTCCATCGCAAATACCACGAGCACATTTTCATAATAATACCTTCGAGAGCAAAAAAAAATATCATCATCTTTTAAATATTCATGAAAAGCGAATCTATATAAATACCTAGAAAATATGACCGTCGATGCGAAATTATTCAACATCGGTTGACCAGTCCCCACACACTCGAACGAACAAACCAAACCGCACGAACTTAGGCATACAACAAGAGAATGAAACTCCAAACGTACTCGTATCTCACTCATGGAAAACTTGTCCGTTTCAAGATCGAAGCCATGAAAAATTAAAAAACCCTCGTCTGGGCAACTTTATTGAAAAATTCATTAGTCAAGTGGCACAGCAGCGGCGGCGCATTCGTGTCACAATCGATACATCAGGTCTGTACAGTGTCCAATTGTCCATTATCTTATACACAATTCAAATAAAAAATACCCCCTTTCATTTACGGTAAGGTCTAGTCTAGGGTCAAGAGAAGGGGGAGAGAAGTAATATTGAAAAATTCATGACTTATGGTTTCCTTGATTCGTTCGTTTACGAGTATAATTTGTACCTTTCTCTCTGGTTAACACTTTTTTTTGTTCAATGCTGCAAACTATTTTGAAGCTTTCGAAAGATGTACAAATTTTCGCCATTGATTCGTAATTTGCAGTTCAATCATGGTAGAAAATTACATACACGTGGATGAAAAATACAGATAGGTAATACCTGTCTAAGTTATAATTGAACCAACTCTATGGCTAAGTGGTTAAATATGGGATTCATTCGAGAATTGAAATCGACGTCGTAATAATTTATCAAATATACTCGAATGATTTTTCACCCGAGTTTAATATTTTTATTAAACTCGATAAGCTTTTTAGCTGATTTTTTTCTGATTTTTTTCTTCGAAAAAATCAGCTATTAAATTTGACCCGTTGGTAGCAGTGGGGGGTGGGAGTGATATTTCTCGACGTTTTATGACAAAATATGACGATTGACACTAATTTCGCATTTTGGTATTTCTTTATATATAACTATATTTATATGTATGTATGTATAGACCAAAATTTGTTGGTGCGATAACTCGAGTTATAATTGATGGAATTAGTTGAAATTTATGTCAATGGTAGAGGGTCATTGGGAATAGAAGCCTATTGAATTTGAGCGAAAACGGTTCGCGGGTTCGCGAGATATTCGGGATCAAACTTTTCAAAGCTCATTAGCTCCTCAAATATGGCAGATGGGTGAAATTTGTTCATAACTTTTTCTGTAGTAGTGATTGAGATTTAACCAAAAACGTAACAATAACGTTACAGTAACGTTATTTTAACGTTACAGTAACGTTATTTTAACGTTACAGTAACGTTATTTTAACGTTATTAATCTGGTATTAATGTTGTTATGACGTATCTATCATTTGTGTGAAAAAACATCATTATAACGCTTCAATAACGTTATTATAGAAACGTTACTATAACGTTACTGTAACGTTATTTGTGCATTTTTCGTTATATTTCATCAATAGCATCACTACAATACGTTTCTATAAAGTTATTGTAACGTTATTGTTTCGTTTTCGGTTGAAAAAAATTTGTTCATAACTTTTTCTGTAGTAGTGATTGAGATTCAATAAAAAACGCAACAATAACGTTACAGTAACGATATTTTAATGTTTTTGAACTTATGTTATTGTTGTTATGACGTATCCACTATTTGTGTGAGATTTCCATCATTATAACGCTTCATTGACGAAATTTGTTCGATTATTCATTTCTCACAATTTTCTTGTGTCCAATAACCTTTATCAATTTATGGGAGTAGGTAATTAAATATTGAAGAAAGGAAATGAATTCCATCATAATTCAGGATCAGGTAATTTTATAATTGAATGAAAGCTACAATGATATGACAGGAGTGAGAGACATTCATAAGAACAAGAAAAATAGAAAAAAATCAGCTTGTCTACCGCAGATGCTGCGGTAGAGTTTTTTTCTTTTTTTAATTTATTTGAAAAATATTATTTCCAAAGTCTATTATAGATATTTATTACGAGTATTAATGTGTTTAAAGCAACCTCGACATTTTACCCAATAATATCGCCTAAATTAAAAATCCGGGCGAGAAATCAACTAACTCTATCGGTAATAAACAACCTCGAACCTTTATTCCAATTTGACGAGCTTTTGAAATGGTAAAACCCATTCGAATATCATTTTTCATTAAATATTTCCGAAGAATGGATAACTTAAAGGAAATCAAAATCAAGGTACCTGCACAGCACGCAAAGAGCACAGCTTAACCGAAGAAGAAAATCTCGAGGAAACTTTTTGAAGTAAATTAATTTGACGACAACGTAGGTAAATCGAGGTAGAAGGCGAAGGCGAAACGAATACGCAACAGCCAATTTGTTTCTCGTCGAGTATAATAAAAGTAGGCTTTTCACCGGCCCGCCAAAACGCCGAGAAGTTCTAAATTAGAAAAATATTTTTCGCCAAATAAAAAAAATAAATTACTCGATCGCGTAGCGAAAATTTTTTCACCCAGAAATATAATTATTAGTTGGTGGTTTCATAATCCAGTTACTTGGTAAAAAGAAAAATAAACCGTTTAATTGGATTTTAAATGTCGGTTAAATTAATTTTTAAAAAGAAATGAAAATGTTTTAAAACGAACGGGGCTCTCGTTCGAGGGAAGGGGGGTCTGCATACCCAGATGAAATTACCTTTTTGAGAATTCATTGAAAAACTTTACCTGGAGTTTTTTTGTTTTTTTTTGTTCGCGTATACTTTATAAAGTTTTTCGCGCACCGAGAATATTTCCATAATGGATTAGAAATTACGAATACGAAGAAAGAAGTGGTTATTTCTTCATCGATGAGAATTGAAAAATTTCGCACGTCGATGGAGCTGAGATTGAAAAGCATTGCAGTGAACTCATTCCAAGTTGCAAATCCGTCCAAGGATGAAATACAACGATAACATATTGCTAGAGCAATTCGTATTCAGCAAGAAATTAAAAATTGGCAATGAGCGATTTTTTTTTAAAATACGACACGATAAAATAATTTCTACATTGAGACAGCGCCATTCAACACCTACTTGTATTAACTATGTTTAAAGAAATTCTGAATCGCAAAATGTGTCAATAAGTGCGAAATTTTAAAAAATTGATTAATTTTCAGGTCCACCTTTTTCAAAAAAAAATTTAAAATTTGGGAGTTATCAAATTTTATTAGGTAAATTTTTGAAATTGGATAAATTTTTTAAAATGATGAATTTTCAAATTCAGCTCATTATAGGTTTTCAAATTTTACCTTTTTCAAAGAATTTTGAATTTTCAAATATCATTGAATTTTTGAAATTGAATAAATTTAAAAACTTTTATCAATTTGGAAGTATTTAAATATTTTAAATTAAAGTCATATGTTTTTTTTTTGTTTTTTTTTTTTATTACGAGTACATAGATACCTGCCTATTAATTTTCAAATTTTACTTTTTGCAAAAAAATTTAAAACGAGTTATCAAATTTTATTAGGTGGATAAATTTTTGAAATTAGATATAAATTTGAAAAAATGGTCAATTTTCAAATTCAACTAAATTATTGGGTTTCAAATTTTAATGAATTTGAAATTCAAATTTTAAATACCTGGAGTTTTTTTTTCTAAAAAAAAAAAAAAAAAAAAAAAAATAGAAACTTGGGGTTTTTTAAGTATTACCTAGATCAATTTCTTAAAGTATGACCAAATTTTTTCATTATTAATTTTCAAATTTCACCTTTTTCAAAAAAAATCAAATTTATGGGTTATCAAATTTTGATAAATCTTTGAAATTGGATAATAAACTTGAAAATGGTCAATTTTCAAATTCAGCTAAAATATTGGTTTTCAAATTTTAGCTATTTTCAAAAGATCTAAAAATTTTGAATTTCCAAATTTCAATGAATTTAAAATTCAAATTTTAGTTTTTTCTAAAAAAAAAAAAAAAAAAAAAAGATTTGAGTATTTTTTAGTTGTAGATCAATTTTTTAATGTACGGTCAAATAATTTTTTTACTACCTATTAATTTTTAAATTTTACCTTTTTCAAGGAAATAAAAAAATTTTGAGTGATCCAAATTTTAAAAAATTTTGAAATTGGATAAATTTGAAAATATGGTCAATTTTCAAATTCTGCTAAATTATTGGTTTTCAAATTTCAACTTTTTCAAAAAAAATCTAAAAATTGTGAATTTACAAATTTTAATGAATTTTTGAAATTGAATCAATTTGAAAGGAATAGCTGAATTTTTAAGTTCAGCTTCATTATTCATTTTCAAATTTAATATGCAAAAAACTCGGCGCTTCGCGCCTCGCCAGGAGGGACTTTACCCCTCCCTGGACCCCCCTGGTTGGCTCTGTTTCCACACTACGTTTGAAAGTATGAAACATAGTATATGCTTTTACTCTGTGACAAAATGTCTTAAAGTCACAAATATTCATTTCAAAGGGAATTTTTAAAAAAATTTCAATTTTTTCAAAATGTCTGACAAAAAGCCTAAAAGTCATAAAAATTTTTTAAAATTTTCCAAGTTTCAAAGTGTCTGACAAAATGTCCAAAAGTCATAAAATTTATTTAAAAAAATTAAAGTCTAAACGTCGTAAAATTTCTAAAAAAAAAATAATTAAAGCTGACAAAATGTCTGAAATTCTTCTTTCTAAAAAAATTTTCAAGTTTCAAAATGTCTGAAAGTCATCTTTCTAAAAAAATTCTAAGTTTCAGAATGTCTGACAAAATATCTATAAAATGTCTAAAAGTCATAAAATTTCAAAAAATTTACAAGTTTAAAAATGTCTGACATAATTTTCTAAAAAGTCGAATTTATTGAAAATTTTCTAAGTTTTTTTATGTCATCCAAACCTAACCTAACCCAATTTGGTGTCGGATTTTGGTGTCGGATTTTCCTGTCGGATTTTCCTGTCGTTTTTTTCCATTTTGGTCACCGTAAAAGCATATACTATGCTAATTTCTGAAATTTAAAATTTAGCTTCTCATGAAAAAAAAAACTTTCAAGTATTAAAAATGTGGCCAATTTCAGGAATTTAGTTAGATTTTTGAAAAATGTGAATTCTTTAAAATTTTTAAAAGTTTCAAAATTTTGATAAATTTTTAAAATTCAACCAAGTATGTACTTACCTTGATTTTGAAAAAAACGAAAAGATTTATTTTCAAAGTTGAATGATTTTGTACGATTTTCAAAATTTAGTAAAAATTAAGAATTGGTGAATTGTTAAATATTTCTTTGCCGACTTTGGTAATTAATGAATTTTCATAATTTTTTTAAATTATGCATTAATTATTAATTTTGAAATGTTAGTCAATTTCAAACTCAGATTTGAATTTTTTAGAACTAAATTGATAAATTTTTACAATAAAATTTAAAAAAAAAACAAGTCGTAATCTTCAAAACTCGACAACTAAAACTGAATTTACATAAATTTTTTAAACTGGTTGGATTGGATTTCAAAAAATTTGGTCAATTCTCAGAATTTAACAGTTTTTAAAATTCTCAACAAAAAAAAATCAAAAATTGGTAAATACGAGTACAATTTTTTAAAATGAAGCATATCTTCAAAATTTTACAATTTTCGTAATTCATTATTTTATGTGAGAGGTTATTACTTGATTTTTTTTAAATGGAAAATCAGCTCAAATTGACAAATTATGAAAAATCTTTTAAAAAATAACTCGTTAATAGTCTTTTTTTTTTTTTTGAAAAAAAAATGAAATTCTGAAATTCCAAATAATTTGATTACGTACGTTGCTTTTCACCAAATAAAGTAACAAATTCTCAAAAAAATCGAAGCACGGCACTGCATCGAGACAATAAGTACCTATCTACTTCGTACCTACCTAATTTCGACTTCTTTTCCCCTCAAAAATGTAACAACGCCAGGGGGAAATTTTCCAACATCACGAATATTTTGTAATTTTCTCCAAAGATTTCGCTCGAGAGAATTGCGAAGGACATATTTCTCTCTACTATAAAATTAATCCCATAAAAGTCCGAATAATTAATTCTAATAAATCACAAATTTCTCCATTATTTTTCCATTAAAAATGAAAAGTTTCTTCAAAGTATCATCTAATTTACCCAGCCTCTGGTAAATTGTCTGTGGTTATTTTATTTTTTTTTTTACGAAACGTGCAAAAAAAAAGGAACTGATAAACCGCTGATCGAATTAAACTTTGATTAAAGCCATAAAACATTGTTTTTAATACCTACGCAAGTTTGAAAATTTCGCAAAAAATAAAGTCTACAATCTGGAATAATTCGCCAAAACGGATAAAAAGTTGATAATTTTAGTTTAAGTGACACGAGATTGGAAGAAGCTCGAAAAGTTGACTTTTTCGCAAACACCTCAGCAACAAATTGCTCGGTTGTGGTTCTATGTAACGCTTTTTCAACTTTAGCTCGCGTATACGAGTTTCTAATACCAGCTACGTATTCGTACCATGGAAAGTTGGACATTTGAGCAATAGTCAATGTCGATTTTCTAATACTTTAATTCCCGAGAAAGTTTAAGATTAAAAACATCAAAATTTACCTGTTTACCGGTGAATGATTCGTTAACACTGAAGTGCTCTCGGTTGAGTAAAGTGAACGAGAAATCGGCGTAGACTCGTATATACTCCGAAATACTTTTCCATACGAGGTAAACTCCTAAAACTTTATCGGTGCGAGAGAATGTGATGGCCCATCGTTGATGACCACAGGTGAACTCTTTTGAGGTCACATCTCGTTCCAAATCTCGTGTCACCGATCTGGTGACGACGAACGTGAAAACGTGTGAGTGGGCTCGATCTTGTAGTTTGACGAATCTGTACAGTAAGGCCATTTTACGCGTGCCCCGACTTCGTTCTAGCTGTTTCGCTGTCTAGGGTCCTGTGGACAGACAAAAAATGGAAATCATTTTTAGTGGAAAAGTGATTATAATGACAATGCAGTGAATTAAGGATAAGTAAATACGTTATGAATATTTTAACGTGTTTATAAAAAATAAAAATAAAATATCTTTAAAGTAAAATTTCAAAAAAATAAAATTTCGAAAAATTTTGGATAAGAAAACTTTAAAAATTAAATTCTTGAAAAATTATTTCTCAAAAAAAAGGAAATTTTTTTTTATTTTAAATTGGAAAAAATGTTCAAAAAATACCACTTTAATATTTTGTACTTTCAAATGACTAAAAAACAGGTTGATGATATTGACAAAATTGAAAATAATTTTTAAAAACTCCGGGGTTTCAAAACAAAAATGAAATTATTCAAAATTTTGAACAGTGTTTTTGAACAAAATTTCAAAAAAAAAATATATATATAGCATGAAACAATATTTTCTTCTTCAAAATTCTAAAACTGAAAAAAATGTTTGAATATTTTTAAATTAAAAAAAATATATATATCAAAATTTTGGAATCAATAATAAACAATAATCTCAAAATAATTTTCCAAAACCATTAATTTTCTTATCATGAAATTATTCATAATTGTTAAAAAATTGTTTTTGAACAAAATTTCAAAAAACACGTACTCTTAGACATCCGAAAGTCCAAAATAAGGGCAACCCTAGAGTGGACCCTCGAAAAGGAAATTCTGTTTCAATGAAAAATGAAGAAACAAAAAACAAAGGTACCGTTGATATTTTTTTTTTGTGAAAAAATATTTTTCAATTTATAAAACCTAAGGTGTTTTCTTCCAAAAGAAAGTGTTGAAATAGCGCAAATGAAGAATGTAAGTAATATATCGGATTATCGAATGGATAAAACTTGAGAGGTATTCAATGTTTTTATGTCACTTTCGTTGATGGGTCTTTTGTGTAGCAAAAAAAAGAGAACCGCCTGCTCGATTCTTTTTACAATATAAGAAGGTTATTATATGCGTAAAAATACATGGGAAATTTTTCCTTTCACTTGACTTAATATAGCCTACTTAGGTGCAGGGTGAATTGACATTCTACAGACTAGGAAAAATACGACGGAATAGATTAAAAGCATATAGGGTTATCACATTCACATCGTATAGAGTTTCCTTTTCGCGTTATACAGGGTGTCCTGGTTCTGTAAGACACCCCAAAAAAAATATTAGAGCCTGAAAAATAAGAACCCTACCCTAAAAACAAACACATGATAGGGATGCCTGGAATATGCCTATATTGAAGCAAATATCTACACTAATGTCAGCATTAAATCTATACTATAATACAGTCGGCATCTGGGCTGTTGGATCACTGGCTAGACACAGAACTCCCGTCAAGACACCTAAAAAAAATACACAAAAGGGTAAGCACACCCTAAAAAAACTACATACACCTAATCTACACTAACTAGATAGGTACCTTCTCAGGCACAGGTAGCCACTCCTGTACCAGCTAGGAATTTGCCTAGGGGGCCTGAATGACAAACAGACAGGTATACCCCTCACCTAGCGCCAACCTCCGTACCAGGTTTACCGTCTACAAAAGACTAGCCCGGTAGGTGACCACATAATCGCTAGGATACCTACTCAGCACCCAGCATAGTGGCCACCAGTGTCTCCAAATCCGGACGACACCCGTTGGCAAGAAGTTTCACAATAACACTATTTCACTGAAAGCATATCATAATCAAAAAGCCAATAATATATCATATAAACAGGGTCATGCCCAGTGAGAAATCAAATCCATTGATAAACTCACCAAATATGTAAAGCAGGTACAATCCAAATAGCACAATCACTACGCGTACTCTCAGTTCACTTCGCGTAAGACAGTTCAGAAAGAAATAATACAATACGAATATACGACACGCAAGTGAACAGCACAGGCGACAGACTGAATAAGAGGTTGAGAGATCCCTTCGATCTCTCGGTTTGAAAGCTGTCGTAAAATTAACACATATCTACGCATTGGGATCAGTTTACTTCAGTATGCCCGCCGCTGTCCATTCACACTCTTAGCCGTTGCACACAAAACAACCCTTGTGTGAAACAAAGACATCCGCGGTGGCCACTGCATCAGCAACCAGTTACCATATGTAAACTGTCGCACAGCCTCGTAAACCAACTTACCCTACATGCCGTAGCTAATCGAGCAAACGCGCATTCCATTCTACCTAACAAAATAATTCTTACATTCGGCCGTTCTGACGAAAAGTCGTCCCGACGCCACTCACCAAATAGAATAACAGCATCAAAGTGCTACTCATCAGCATAAGACCCATCATCATCCTCATCATCTGAGAGACCACCACCAAAGGGTTTCATCTTGTCAGGTGTGACGACTTGGGAATATCTGCCAGATCTAGTGGTGCGATGGCAGCCAGAGATATCCACTACCCGATATCTATCATTAGGTAGGACCTCCTCAACAACGAATAGGCCCTGAAATGGAGGTAATGTTTTTCTGCTCCTACTGGGACCTGTAGGTGCAGCAGCTGCCTTTTCAATGACAACAATGTCATCAATTTGGTACTTATGACTGGGTTTACGATCCTTGTCATAGTATTTCTTCTGAGACGCTTGGGCTTTCTCTGTGGCTTTTGCTGCCTCCTCACGCAGGGTGACAAAATCACAAAGGGCAGTAGAGCATTCCACCACAGCATCTCTCAGCAAAGCATCTTCACCACCCCGTGGTTGGTAGCCTAATAATAACATGGCTGGACTTTTTCCTGTTGTTTTGTTGATGGTGGTGTTAATGCAGAATTTAATGTTGTGTATGTGCTCATCCCAGCTGTTTTCATTTTCGATGGTGGTTAACAGAGCGTGCATAACTGTTCTGTTCAAGCGTTCTACTTGGCCATTAGCCCTGGGTGTTGCCAACGCATTCAGGACTAACTGTACTCCATTCTGAACACAAAACTGTTTGAACCGAATAGCAGTAAATGCACTCCCACGATCAGCTATCAACATTTTCGGACAACCATAGGTAGCAAAGATGTCACGAAGATACTCAATGACTGAATTGGTATTGGTGCTCCTGACAGCCTTCAGGAATGCAAACTTGGTGAATGCATCAATACCGACAATTAGATGAGTATTTCCCCGCTTTGATCTCGGAAAAGGACCAAGGTGATCCACATGAAATGCTACCAGTGGACGATCACCTTTTGGGATCGGGTGTAAAAATCCCTCCGGTTTTCCCATCTTCCGGCGGTTGAACAGGCATGGGATGCAACACTTGACAAATTTATCCACATACTCGTTCATTTTTGGGAACCAGTAAGCCTCCCGAAGTTTTTGTATAGTCTTTCCAGCAGCGCAGTGCCCGGTGTTTTGATGTGCAATTCGGACAACGTCATGTCTCATGCCTTTTGGTACTACCCATACCAAGCCTTGAGGCAATTTACGAAACAACCTATTTGATTTTAATACATAGTCCTTATGTACAGTCTTCTCATAGGCAGTCTTTGGTGTAGAAGCCAAGATCTTTCGAATATCCTTCAATGATGAATCTGTCAGTTGACAAGACAGCAACAGGTCATCAGTAGTTATCCTCATCACCACTGGATTACGGCTAAGTGCATCCACGTGCTTCATTTGTTCACCAGGGCGATAAGTTACATCGAAAGTGAATTCTTGTAGTTGAAGCCACCAGCGCGCCATACGGGGATGTAGATCCTTCTTGTTGGCAGACATCTTCAGCGAATTACAGTCTGTAACAACCGTGAACTGGATTCCAAGAAGATAAGATCGAAATTTCTTCAGGGACTCTACAACAGCCAAAGTCTCCAATTCAAAGGAATGGTATCGAGACTCAGCACCATGAGTCTGACGGCTAAAATATGATACAGGATGTAGTTTTCCACCGAATTGCTGAAGGAGTATTCCACCTAATCCCAAGGCACTCGCATCAGTATGGACTTCAGTATATGCCTGCGGATTGTAGATGGCTAGTATTGGTCGATTACACAGCTTGTCCTTGAGGTGTTGAAAAGCTGCCTCCTGCTCGTTGTTCCAAAACCACTTAGCATCTTTCCGCGTCAGCATATTCAGGGGTCGAGCAATATTGGCGTAATCTTGGACAAAGTGACGGAAGAAACCTGTAAGTCCCAGAAATTGACGGATGTTGTGTACCGACTCAGGTGTTGGGAACTTCACAACGGCCTCAATTTTCTCGCTTCCTGGTCTCACTGTTCCTTTGCTGATCTCATAACCCAGGAAAGTAATTGTAGTCATCAGAAAAGAACATTTCTTGAGATTGAGAGTCAGTTTTTCTTCTCTAAGGACCTTCAAGACCCGCTCTATACCCTCTGTCGCACTTTCCAAAGTCAGTGCATAGAGAAGTATGTCATCTAGGTAAATTTGAGCGATGTCCATTACAGGTGATAGTGCCCGATTCATGAACCGTTGGAACACCCTTGGTGCATTAGCAAGGCCAAAGGGCATCCGCAAGAACTCGTATTGGCCTTGTGGTGTGACAAAAGCTGTATATTTCCTGGAATCTTCAGCCATTTGGATCTGATAATAGCCAGACTTCAAGTCCATGCTGGTGAAGAAGATTCCAAATGCTAACTTGTCCACCTGGTCATCAATCCGTGGTAGGGGATGACAATCCTTGACTGTCTTGGAGTTGAGCTTCCGGTAGTCAATGCATAGTCTCCACTCAGAGTCCTTCTTCTTCACTAGAAGAACAGGTGAAGCGTATTCTGAGTTGGACGGTTGCACAATATTGCCTTGGAGTAGCTCATCAATGATGCTTTTGAGAGCCTCTTGTTCACTTGGCGCCATCCGATAAGGTCGATAAGAAAAAGCCTGCTCATCAGTTAACTTGATGGTCATACTCGCATTGGGTGCACAACCAACCTCATTCAGCGTCATGGCTACGCAATCACGGTAATTGTTGAGCAGTTGTAATAGTTTGAGCTTGGTTTCCTTGGGAACATCATCCCCGACGATGAGATCTCCAAGTTCAATTGGCTTACTGATGGAATGATCCACTGTCATGACTTTTTGGTGGGAAGGGGGCTCCTCAACACATGGGAATCCTCGAGCCACAATTTGGCCTTTCTTCAGTATAACTTCAGTCTTCCCCAGATTCATGACAGGAATTACCGGATATACCTCTGACTCACAGCGAATAACCACACAGGGAATTGCGCTTTTGCAAGAGTCATAGATACGATTACAGGATAGAATGAACAGGTTGCCTTTGTATTCACATTCCACAGGAACATGAGCCAAATGCCCAATGGAAATGACAACATCATTGACTGCATGCAATGGAAATTTCTCACAGTCTGGTACTTCAATTTGAGAAATTCCATTATCGGGTACTTGTTGGTAAAACGTCAGACTATCTGCGGTTTTGATAACGTTGACGAAAATGAAAATCTAACCAGCCTTCATAGAAAAAAAATAAATCTACCTATTAAATAGGCGAAGAAATTTACAACATTTTCAGACCTACAAAAGTCAACAAAAATAATACACAAAAATATGACCTGAAAATTCCATACCTGATGTTCAAATAGAAAAGAAAAAAAACGCATAATAAAAAAAAACCTATACCAAGAAATACGTAATATTTAAATACGTAGTATTAAGTAGGTAGTTCCGGTCAAAGCTCAGTGTGATCCCACTTCTGAAATGTAAGACGCCCCAAAAAAAATATTAGAGCCTGAAAAATAAGAACCCTACCCTAAAAACAAACACATGATAGGGATGCCTGGAATATGCCTATATTGAAGCAAATATCTACACTAATGTCAGCATTAAATCTATACTATAATACAGTCGGCATCTGGGCTGTTGGATCACTGGCTAGACACAGAACTCCCGTCAAGACACCTAAAAAAAATACACAAAAGGGTAAGCACACCCTAAAAAAACTACATACACCTAATCTACACTAACTAGATAGGTACCTTCTCAGGCACAGGTAGCCACTCCTGTACCAGCTAGGAATTTGCCTAGGGGGCCTGAATGACAAACAGACAGGTATACCCCTCACCTAGCGCCAACCTCCGTACCAGGTTTACCGTCTACAAAAGACTAGCCCGGTAGGTGACCACATAATCGCTAGGATACCTACTCAGCACCCAGCATAGTGGCCACCAGTGTCTCCAAATCCGGACGACACCCGTTGGCAAGAAGTTTCACAATAACACTATTTCACTGAAAGCATATCATAATCAAAAAGCCAATAATATATCATATAAACAGGGTCATGCCCAGTGAGAAATCAAATCCATTGATAAACTCACCAAATATGTAAAGCAGGTACAATCCAAATAGCACAATCACTACGCGTACTCTCAGTTCACTTCGCGTAAGACAGTTCAGAAAGAAATAATACAATACGAATATACGACACGCAAGTGAACAGCACAGGCGACAGACTGAATAAGAGGTTGAGAGATCCCTTCGATCTCTCGGTTTGAAAGCTGTCGTAAAATTAACACATATCTACGCATTGGGATCAGTTTACTTCAGTATGCCCGCCGCTGTCCATTCACACTCTTAGCCGTTGCACACAAAACAACCCTTGTGTGAAACAAAGACATCCGCGGTGGCCACTGCATCAGCAACCAGTTACCATATGTAAACTGTCGCACAGCCTCGTAAACCAACTTACCCTACATGCCGTAGCTAATCGAGCAAACGCGCATTCCATTCTACCTAACAAAATAATTCTTACAGTTCAAAGTAACTTAGACTTGAGATCTGAGTCCAAAACTGACTAATTTTTTGCTAAAAAATCACTTTTTCATGCAGAAAGAAGATCTCATTTTTTTTTAAATTAAATTTTAATTATTCCCAAAGATTTGGAGGGAAAAAACCCTTTAAATTTTAGGAGGGAGAAATACAATTTTTTGAAGAAAAAAATTTACATTTTTCCTGAAATAATATTCCTCAAATTTTAAGAAATTTTTTACTTTAAAAAAATGAAGAAAACAGGTAAAATTTTTTCTACGAAAAATTAGGAAATTTTCTTTTGCGAAAAATGTAAGATTTCCTTCTGCAAAAAGATTGGAAAAATTTTTTCTCCAAAATAATTGAAGTTTTTCAAAAAAAAAATCGTTTAATTTTTGTAAAAAAAATAATAAAGAAAAAAATTCTAATTTTTTTTTTTTTTTTTTTTGGGGGGGGGGACATTTTTCGAAAAAAAAACATCTGGGGTACTGTTTTGGAGCGAAAAAAAAAAAACAGTTTCGATTCTCTGTTTAAATTGAAATCTCTCATTTTTGGGAATTTTTAGCTGATTTCTTCATAAATGAAAATTCAGCATTAAATTTGACCCGTTGGTAAGAGTGGGGGGTGGGAGTGATATTTCTCGACGTTTTATGACAAAATATGACAATTGACACCAATTTCGCGTGTTGGTATTTCTTTATTTATATATGTATGTATGTACTAAAATTTGTCGGTGTGATACCTCGAGTTACGATTGATGGAATTAGTTGAAATTTATATCAGTGGTAGAGGATCATTGGGAATCGAAGCCTATTGAATTTGAGCGAAATCGGTTCGCGGGTTCGCGAGATATCCGCGATTGAAATTTTCAAAACTGTATAACTCTGTAAATAAGCTAGAGAGGTGATTTGTGCACATCATAACCTTTTTTATAGTACTCTTCAAGATCTATCCGAATACCAAATTTGAGCAAAATCGGTTCGCGGGTTCGCGAGATGGCTGTAGGTCAATTGAGTCCCGGAAGAAAATTTCTAAACCGGACACAGGTCAATTGAGTCCCTTGCGTTGAAGGGAATTTTCTTCGAGAGTTCACGATATGTACGAGTTGAGTCCCACATAAGAAATGCACATGTACGAGTTGAGTCCCGTGGTTGCAGTGAGTTCATTGATGGATAATGCAGTTTCTAACATTGATAGGTGAGAGATGAATTAACTATGAAGTTTTAAACCAGTAATTTTCGTTGATATAGAATGAATAAAAAATTTTGAACAAGTAATTTTCTTTAAAAAAAAAAAATTAAAAAAAAAATAATAAGAAAATTTTTAAAAAATATTTTCAACGGAATTTTAGGATTTTTCCAGAAAAATTTTGCAAGATTTTTTGTAAACTTGTTTTAAAAAAATTTCCATCGAATTTTTGGATTTTTTTTCAGAAGATTTGAAGTAATAATGACAACGAGAAAACTCTTGAGTAGGTACAAAATTTTTGGGGGATGACACAGTCCATCTCCCAGTGCTATCGCTTGGGTAATGCTAGGAGACTGTCAGTACTGGTATTTTATTCGGGACTCAACTCGTACATACGTCAATTTTGCTCGGGACTCATTTGACTTGTGTCCTCACGTTGCACTAAAAATGTTGCTAAAATGTTGGGACTCAACTCGTACATGTTTAGAATTTTCGGACTCAACTGACTATTTCCCCGCGAGATATCCGCGATCGAAATTTTCCAAACTCTACGACTCCGCGAATAAGGTAGATTGTGCGATTTTTGCACATCACCTGTTTTATGTAACGTTACGATAACGGTATTTTAACGTTACAAATCAAATGAATCAGCGTTCGAGGATGATTAGTTCAATTGAATCAGTCGTTCGCGAACGATTCGTTCAAATGAATCAGTTGTTCAGGAATGATTCGTTCTAATGAATCAGTCGTTCGCAAACGATTCGTTCAAATGAATCAGTTGTTCAGGAATGATTCGTTCTAATGAATCAGTCGTTCGCGAACGATTCGTTCAAATGAATCAGTCGTTCGCGAACGATTCGTTCAAATGAATCAGTCGTTTGCGAACGATTTGTTCAAATGAATCAGTCATTTGCGGACGACTCGTTTAAATGGATCGGCCGTTCGCGAATGATTTGTTCAAATGAATTGAAATTGATTGTTCTCGAATGTTTTTTTGTACAGTATTTTCCATTAGAAAAATATCTTATAAAATCGAATTTATTTCATAATTTTGACTTTTGGATTGATTGCAATTTTTTTGTACCTATTAAAAATAATTAAACCTATTGATTTTTGGAAAATTTTGAAAAATTTTACCAAAAAAAAGTTTAGTCCTTAGCAAACGATTTGTTGAAATGAATCAGTTGTTCTCAAATGATTCTTTTGAATGAATCACTCGTTCGCGAACGATTCCTTAGAATCAATCAGTTGTTCGTGAATGATTCGTTTGAATGAATTAATTGTTCGCGAACGATTCGTTCAAAGGAATCAGTCATTCGCGAACGATTCGTTCAAATGAATCAGTCGTTTGCGAACGATTCGTTAAAATGAATTTTTTGTTTCCGAACGATTCCCTCGAATGAATTAGTCGTTACAAACGATTCGAACAAATGAATCGGTCATTTTTGAAACGAAAAAAATCAGCTTGTCTACCGCAGATGCTGCGGTAGAGTTTTTTTTTACGAGAGTTAATCTCAAATTTTTGAAAAAAATAACAAAATTTTCAGGAGAATTTTTTTTTTTAATTTCTCTGAAGTAAAAGTATTTCTTTAGAGAAAAAACTAGTGAAATAAATTTCCAATTTTTTAAAAGAAAAAATCTCTTCTTTTTTAATATGAAATCTCTCATTTAAAAAAAAACAACTCAGTTTTTTTTGGAGAAAAAATCTTCAATTTTTTGTAGAAGAAAATCTCGCATTCTCAAGAAAGAAAAACAATTTTTTTATAATAAATCTTTTAATTTTCATGGAGTGAATAATGCCTCCGTGTTTTAGGACCATCCATAAAAAAATCTCATCTCTTTTTGCCAATTTGAAGTTCAAGGCTCCATAGTGCCTTCACTTTCAAAGGGATGCAATCTTTCATTAAACTTTTTTTTATTTCTCTCAAAATGTTACACTTGCTTCGTTTATTGTCTCGGAGGAATTTTGCAATTTTCAAGTCCCATCAGTGCACCATGATAAATTAAGGCAGGCAATATTTTTTACTGGAATTTCGTGTTGCTGTAATTCCTTCAATTTCAGAGATAGACAACCAAAAATGTAAAAAATTTTGGACGCAGTTATGCCAATTGAGTTTGCTTCAAAAACTCTGTAGTGCCTTTATTTTCAAAGATAAGCAAAAAATCTCAAGAGTAAAAAATGTTCAGTTTTTTAAGTACTACCCAAGTATCTACCCATATGCTTAATTTAAAAAAAAAATATTCTCAATTTTATTTTCCCTTTACCTTCAATTTTTGAGATAGATACCATTCTCAAACCGGGTTATTGATTACAGGGACATCCTGTATATTAAAATTTGAAAAGTTGGTTTTCATTTTTAACACACCCACGAGGCAATTCTCATCCTTATCGGGGTGATATTCGGCTAGTAATTTGTAAAAAAAAAAGTCATCAATGCTTTGAACATTTTATCAGATTTTTTCCTTCCACACATAACCACTTTAAATGAGCCACTTATTGCAGGAGTTATAAAACGAAGGCGACAATGACAAAACCTCGTTCTATTTCGAATTATCGCGCCCCCAGGCGAAAGGGGGTCGGGGTATTGTATATGATATCGAATCGCATGCTACGTATCGTCGTACGTAACATACGTACCCTTTTAAAGTGTAAATGGAGAATAAAAACTATATATATATAATTTACATATTCGAGTTTTTCCTATTAAATAGCTCAATAACCGAGAAACTGAAAGCTTTGTGTTATTCAATTTGCAAAATGAATAGTACCACCATCGATACCTCGCGTCGACATCACATTTGTCTCCATCTGTTCGTATTATCACATATCGAAAGAGTACACGATAACATTATCCCAATCAAATTGCTTTTCCGCCCAAATAGTCAATTTTTACCAATTTTACTCTTCGCTAAATACTTAATTCGAGAAAAAAAAACAGGAATAAAAATAAAAACAACTCCAAACAAACAAATTACACATCAAAAATACCATCTCCCCGCATGGCAAATGACAAACATACCCCAGGGGAATGAAAAAGAGAAATATAAATGTCATTTTTCAGTTTTATAAAATTAATTAGCGTGTTTTAATTTGGCGACAAGGATCCGCTAGCATTTGCATTTTTCCTACAACCGGATGTTATTTTTTTGTCATTGTTTAAAAGTCAGACGTCAAGTACCAGCCAAGTATACAATTTATCATTACTTTTCGCTTTTCTTCATTTGTCAATGTTATACGGTTGATGCGATTTCAAACAAAATCCAAGGCCTGGAGTGAGTCTAAAAAATAAACAATTTCCAGAATTGAAATTCATTTTTGGCACGGTAAGAAATAAATCTCGTCGGACGGATTTCGCGTTTCAACATTTTATACAAATTATTTTCCTAGTTGACGAAACTTGCGAGTAGTATTTTCGTCGTTAATGTTCATCATAAATTTATCGCTATTAAATTATTCAGATTACTCTGAAACGCTTTGTGCGTAAGTTTGTGCATCTATCATTGAATGTTTTTTTTTTACCCTGGTAGCTTTTACACTTCGCAAAGAAACTAGGTAACTCGTAAATGCGTAGTTCGAATCGTACCTAGTGTTTTTTTGCGTTTTTATAATTATAATATTATGCGTATATATTATTGAGAAGAAACTTCTTTCTCGAGAGGCATTTCCATCAGAGAATTTCCCCTAAAATTCTCTATCAAAACACTTTTTTCGTAACGGAACTTTTTTTTAAGTGGGAGAGAGAGAGATCTTTTTCAATCAAATTTTTTCCCTGGGAAAAATTCATTAAGCATATTTTTCAGTCAAAAATCTCACTGATTTTTTTTTTTTTCAAGATTTTTTTTAGAACATGGATTTTTTTTATATTTAAAAGATATTGTTTTGAAGGACCGCATTGATGTGAGAATCAAGAACATATTTTTCGAGGGCGGAGGTTTCACCAAAAGTGAAGTGGGCGGATTTTTTATTGCAAGGAATTTTTGCAGGTGGAATTTTTTTCGAAGACAACTGTTTGAAAACAGTATTGCCTTTTTTGCGTAGGAAATATTTTTATTATTTTTTTATTATTGTTCATTTTTTGAGAAAATTTCTTTCTAGAAGATTCAATTATTGATGAATACATTTTTTGCCAAGAGGAGTTATTTTGTTAAAGAATGTTTTCCCATTGAAAGGATTTTACTGTTTTGGGAAAATTCAATAGCCAAAACGATTTTTTTTGTAAAATTGATTGTAAAATTAGAAATCAATTTAGAAAAATAAAAAAATTGAAAAAATAGTTGATTTTTCAAAAAAAAAACAGATCGCTGAAAGGATTTAAAAATTTATAAACTGAAAAAAGAAATAATTTTAAAATGTAAATCCAAACAATAAAAATTCAAAAAATAATGAAAATTGTACGTATGAAAAAAGTAATTGGGAAAACTCATAAAAAAAAGTTGAGTTCTTGAAAAAATACAAAATCAAAAAATTTAAAAATTGGATTTAAAAAAATTAAAACAAAAAAATGTAAAATTAGTGATAATCATTTTTATATCAACAAAAGAAAAAAATGAATTTTAAAAAGACTGAAAATTTAAAAAAAGAAATAAAATAGGTATAGGTAAAGGTGTGCCTGAATCAATCTTGAAAAAAATCAAATAATAACATAAAATTGAACAAAATTGAATGAAAAAAGTACATGGGAAAAACGCAATTACACTCAAAAAATATTAAAAATTGAAATGCTCAATTCAACTGAATATAAAAAGCAGAGAATTGAAAAAAAAATTTAAGAAAAAAATAAAAAATTAAGAAAAAATACAGAAGAAGTCATTTTAGAAAATTGCTAGAAATTGACTGTAAATTGGAAAAATTTCAAAATTTGAAAAAAGTTGGAAATTAAAATACGTGAAAAAAATTATGAAACTTTTTTTTTGAAACCCGAGCGGCACACTCGATCGATAATATCGGAAGATGTAACGTATCGATAAAAAATCGTTTGAAAATCTATAGATGTTCTCACGATATTATAAAGATTTATCGGTACAACTTCATAGGCAAAAAAATCTAAAAACTATCGAATTCGATATTATTAAGATTTTATGACGATATTCGTCAACGATACTATTGACAAAGAATATTAAATTTATCGATTCCGATTTTCCACCGATTTTGTGCAGATATTTGAAACTACATTATCGACAAAGAATATTAAATTTATCGAATTCGATTTTTTAACGATTTTGTAAAGATATTTAAAACTATATTATCGAAAGATTATATGAAATTTCTCGACTTCGATATTTTACCGATTTTTTGACGACATTTGAAACTATATTATCGACAGATTATATTAAATTTATCGAATCCGATTTTTTACCGATTTTGTAAAGATATTTGAAACTATATTATCGACACATAATATGCAATTTCTCGAATTCGATTTTCTAACGATTTTGTGACGATATTTGAAACTATATTATCGACAAATAATCTGAAATTTCTCGAATTCGATTTTTTAACGATTTTGTGAAGATATTTAAAACTTTATTATCGACACGTAATCTGAAATTTCTCGAATTCGATTTTTCAACGATTTTATGACGATATTTGAAACTATATTATCGACACGTGATATGAAATTCCTCGAATTCGATTTTTCAACGATTTTGTGGCGATATTTGAAACTACATTATCGACAAATAATCTGAAATTTGTCGAACGATTTTTCAACGATTTTGTGACGATATTTAAAATTATTTCCAAATTGGTGAAAATTTTTCTAAGTCCAACACGTCTGGAAGTACTAAACTGCCTATTATAAGCGTTTTATTGCTAATTCCTCAACGATAAGGTATGGCATAGTGGTTAAGGAAGAGGATTACCATGCAGGAGGTAAATGGTTCAAGCCCCACGGGTGGCAGATTTTTTATAATTTTTTTTTGACTTTTTCTGAAATGATCCTCTTACCGTAACATGAATAATGTGTTTAGGCAAAGTTTAATGTATTAATTATGCTAATTAATGATTTTTAATTATAGAAAAAAGCTAGTAAAAGACAAAAAATCGGAATAAAAAAATCGATAAAAAATCGACAGAATATCGAATTCGATAAAGTGTCGCGAAAGTTCCGCCTAAATCGTGAAATTATCTTTCGATATTATAGATAGATTATCGATAAAATATCTTACTATAATCTCGAAATTTTTATTAACTATAATTCGTCGATAATCTATCTATATATCGAAAGATAATTTCACGATTTATGCGGAACTAACGCGACACTTTATCGAATTCGATATTCTGTCGATTTTTTATTTCGATAATTTGTCGAGTGTGCTGCTCGGGAAAGTTGAAATCTAAAAATTTTGAAAAATTAGTACATATTATCTAAAATCTAAAAATTTGAGAGATTGGTGGTCATTTTCTTTATGAACAACAATTGAAATAAAATAGGATTAAAATCAACTAATTTAAAAAAATGAAAGTCGAATCAGAAGAGACTGCAGAACGTAGGAAAAAAATTCAAGTGGAAAAATATAGAATACTTGCAGTCAAAGAAATAGAAAAAAAATATTAAAAGTGAAAAATTGTAATTCCAACATAATTTATTTAATTAAGTATTAAAAATTAAAAAAAAAAAAAAAAAAACTGAAATATTGAAAATTTGAAAAATTGCTGAAAATAAATTTTTACCAACTAAAAAAATGATGAATTTGGATTAAAAATGAATAATACAAAAAATCAGGAAATTGAATTCATGGCAAGGTTTCAAAACGTAACGAAATAAAACAAAACTGAAAAAAAAATGAAATTTAAAAAAAAATTGAAAAAAAATAAATACCCAATGACAACAACACCATTGAAAATTTATTTAAAACTTACTGCATTAAAAAAAATTGTAATGAATTTATTCAAAAATTTTCGTTGGAAATTCAAAGAAAAATTTTGTGAGAAGAATTCAATTTTCATTTTTGTTCTTTCAAATTTTTTGCAAATAAATTTTTACAGTAACAAAAAAAAATATTTAAAAATTTTTTAAACGAATTTTGCTTATGGGACAAGGTGGAGATTTTTTTTGGATAATTGAAAAAATATATTTTTTGGTGAAAAAACTTTTGCAAAATGAATCATTTTTTGAATTTTTTGAGAAGGTTTTTTTTATACCTAATCTTTGATTGGTGGTTCAAAAAAAAATCGCTCTAAATTTCAAAAACTCAAAATGTTTATTATCTGAAAATCAAAAAATATTATTTTTTGTCATACCTACAGGCTTATTCCAGCATGAAAATTAAATTCTGATTACAGAATTGAATTCTGGAAAGAATTTTCAATATTTTAAGTGCCCACATGGGTACCTACTGCTAAAATAACGAAACGAAATAACAAATTAGTTTCGGTTAACGTAACGAAAAGTGATAGAACCAAATAATTAAACTGGCAGGAAAACGAAAAAAATCAAGTATTGTGGAACGAATAATAACGTAACGAAACAAAAAAACAATCCCTTCTCTAAGTAATCCTCCTCCGTGACACGCCTCTAGCCTTAGTTGCTGTATATGGCGTTAAAAAAAAAAAAAAAAAAAAAAAAAAAAGTTTCGTTTCACAACTCTAATTCATGGTGAATAAAAGTTGTAAGAGATGAAATGAAAAATTTATTGAAGACAGAAAAAAATTGATGAGCATTAATTTTTTTTTTAAATAATGACTTTTTTCCCAACAAATTTTCACTACCCCCATAATAACTTCTAATCTCGAAATTTCAAAAATGTAAGTACATACACTCGCAGCACTGGAATTTTTTTTATAAAAATTATTACGAAATTGTGAAAAAATCCCCATCTGAATAAAATTTGTATATAGATAGATCCATAATATTATGAAACCTCGAGAGAAAAAGTAAAAAAAAAATAAAATACAGCATACATTTTCTCTCTTGTATGTAACCTTCAATTTGTGACATAAAAACGACAATTGGCCATACTAAACAATGACATACTATTTTCTGTTTACCTCCATTACAATGGAATAGTTAAAATGTGAATAAATTTGCATAACAAGAGCCATAAATATTAGAACAGATTCGATTGCCTAAGCATCGAACAGCGTTTCCCCATTCAACACGTGACGTTAAAATTACATCTTTCAAGAATGAAAATAAGCTTAAAACTGGTAAAAAGAGATTTGCAGTATTTCGATATCCTACTTTAAAATTCAAACGTGGTACTACGTACATAACGAGTATATAATGCTTCGTATCTAGTTTCAAACTGCATTGAGGGTATTAAAAATATATTAATAAAAATTATAGGTACAAGAGCATAATTATACGCGACAGGGTTTTCTTTTTCAAAGATAATTTGCACCTCAAAGGAGGAAAAATATCAAAATTACCTCTATTATCGTGTCCATTTAACCTGTTCACCTACTCGTATTTCTCGTATTTCTAGATAGTACGTACTTTACTCGTCACTCATTTAGAATAATCCTCGTTACCAATGAAAAAAACTATACACACCGAATGAATTCCAAAGTATAAACCGTTCCCTTTACGTAAATACACCTACGTTAGGTAAAACATTTACAATTCGAAATGAAAACTCTTCAAGCTGTTAAATTTGCATGAAGGTAAAATCGTAAAAAAAGCTAGTTTACATAACACGCCATTAAAATTATATAGCTGCGTGATTTTTTTTCATCTCTTACTCCTTTCAACGATTACGGTACATCTTACTTAACAACATTTTCGAGAAAAAATAAACATTCTCGGTGGTTTATAATTTTACTGCGAAAATTAAGTACTCCAGGTGGAATACACGAGGCTAAAATGGCGAAACGAACCCATCTTCAACGTTGCGCTCTTCTCTCGAGTGTTCAAATCCGTTCTCCAAGTATTTAATTAGAGTTGTGTATTTTTTAAACGATGTTAATAATCCAATAGTGGTCTAGGTTTTTAAACGACGATGCTAATTTTACGCCCTATCGATGTAATTGTTGCTCCGGTAATACGTTTTAACATTACATTGTGTAGGTATCTAGGTAATTATTCCAAGAGCAAATAACCTTCTTTTTTTCGTAAAGGGGAAATTTCTTAATTAACGCAGTAAATCGAGAATACACCTTGGGCGTGAAAACAATTAAAATTTTAATCAAAACTTTTATAAGAGAAAATAAAATTAGAATTATATAGGTAACGATTCGAAACCCAGGGCATCTCGTAAATTTGATACGTAAAATTATCAACATCTCAACAGTTTGCAGCCATTTACGAAACCAGCGAACAAATCAATACCTTTATTTAACACCTTTGAGATTGGTAACGTGCAAAAAGTGAACCCTAATTCGACCCAATATTTACAACGTGTAGGAAAATACTCGTATAAAATGCGATCGTTCATAATATGTACCGACGTTGGACTAGATCTAAAACGAAATAAAAACAACCGCAATGTACCTACGTGGCAGTATAGGTATCGAATGCGAAAGAATAATATTCGTGGTTTAATTAATCAAATAGAAGCCCCTGCGTAAACTAAACGTATTCGCAATCTGACTAAATTCAACTTCACACAACGACCAATATAGGTATCACTAACAAATTAACTCGACTCTATATACACTTCCAATCCCCTGAAATTTGATTTTTTATTCATCACCTCACTCGTATGTGGACGATATATTGAGAGTGTTTGTGTCATGCCTACTTTGAGGTTCTGCGTGTTTTTTTTTCATTCAACTTAACTTCAAGTAAAACCTTTGAGGCGTACTCAATTTTCCAACAAAAAAAAAAAAAAAACAGAAACAGAAACAGAAACAGAAAAACAGAAAAAATGAACAAAATTTTTTCACCTACCATTTCAAGTTGTTGCATTTCATTAGAAAATAATTCCCTATTTGTTATTTTTTTCCTGACTGAATTTTAGCTGGAGCCTATTGGCTCCACATTGTGAAGCATTATGAAAAATTACTAAATTCTTGAGTTTCTGGATTTTTTTTTGTCTTACCACCTCCCCCACCACAAGTTGTTTCCTTTTACTTATGAGTTATGAGAGAACAATTCCATGGACGCATACTTCGAGAATTGGTATTTTTTTCAAATTGAGGTAAGTGGCACTAAGTAATTCTCAACCCTTTAAGGATGGAAAAAAAATCTCAATTTTTTTTAAAATAAAAATAATTATGTATACGCGATTTTTTGGAAAAAAATCGTGTTTTTCTTCTATAAAAGAAAAACTAAATGTTCTTTTTTTAACAAAGAATAATTTTATAAATTTTTCAAAATTGAAAGAATTTATATTTTTTTTTAAATGAAAAAAAGAAATCTCTTTTTACTCGAAATAAAAATAAAGTATCTATAAATTTCTTTAAAGAATAAATTTCGAGTCGTACTTTTATTGAAATGAAAAAAATCCGTATTTTTTTCAAGTGAAAAGAGATACCTCTCACCCAACTTTTTTAATATTGGAAAAATTATGAATTTCCTTATTTAAAAAAAAAAATCAAATTTAGTCATTTTTTTTCAATTGGGAAAATTTTGAAATTTTTCAAAACAGAAATATTTTCATTAAAGAAATCTCAATTTTTAGAAATGAAAAAAATCATTTTTATCAAGGTAGGTCCCATAAAAAAAAATTTATATATGCAGGTAGGTATATATTTTTTTTGGAAATGAAAAAATTTACAATTTTGTTCGAAAGTAAAAAAATTGAATAATTTTCTAATGAATAAATTTCCTTATTTTTTAAAATGAAAAAATCAAACCAAAATTTTCTTCTAATCAAAAAAATTTGAAATTTTTTGAAGCAAAAATATATTCACCAATTTTTCGAAACCAAAACAATTTTTTTTTTAAATAACTTTATGTTTAGGAATTAAACAAAAAATTCTATTTTTTTATAATGAAAAATAGACAATATTTTTAAAATAAATAAAATATTCTATTTTTAAAAAAAAACGATTACCAGATTTTTTGAAATTGAAATAATTAACATTTTTTTATTTTTTGGAAATGAAAAAAATTGGAAAATTTATTTAAATAAGTAAAAAAAAACTTATTCCTAATCTAAAAAAAAAAAGTTTGTCGATTTTTTGAGATGAAGAAAATCGAGCTTTTTTCGAAACGAAAAAAATTCAAATTTTTATGGAAATGGAAAATTTTCCAATTTTTCGAAATTAGGAAAACTTAAAATATTTTCAAATAAATAAATTTCTTTATTTTTCGAAATTAAAAACTAAATTCTCATTTTTCAATTACAGGTAATAAGTACAAACATCTCGAGGCACCAGCCTTCCAGAGTGAGGTTAAGGATCGTTGATACGCTTTAAGATAATATTTTGCCATTACAAATTGAAAATATAAAAAAAAAATTATTAGTATAGACTTGGAATTTGGTATACCTACTCTTGAAAGTTGAGCTTCGATCATTCAATAAAGTCAACTTCAAACTTTTAAAACTTTCAGAGGTGATTCAAAATCTCTTTTTAATGCTCGTTAAAACCCCGCGTTTATCGATTTTCTCTAGTACCTGTTACCAATTTTGACGTATGCTTTGCCAAAGTTGGACACTACCCTTATAAGAAGTATACAAGTTGGAAAAACAACACAGCCCACACTCAAAACAAATCAACAGGGATTCAGCTCGAAACAACGATGCTTTTAGTACTTAATTCTTGGACTGTGGCAACTCTTTTTTTTCCCCATTTTTTTTTCAAAGACTTTTTCAAAAAGCAACATAATACGAGTACTTATTATATTTTTCATGGTAAAAACTGATTTTTTTTCAAAGTTTTGTTCAAACTATTTTTTTGAAATTTTTTTCAATCATTTTTTCAAAAAATTAAAATTAAAAAAAAAACAATTTTTTAAAAACAGCTGATTTTTAAAATTTTGCTTGAATAACACAATCATATAATTTTTTTCAAAGTATAACTTTTAAACAAAATGAATTGATAATTTGCTCTTTAAAAAAAAAATCGTTATTTTATTCAAAAATATATTTTTTATTTATCAAAATTACGTAGGTAGTAAGTATACATTATCTTCAAATAAAATTTTTAAATTTTTTTCTAAAAACATTGTTCAGTAATAACAAATTTTTCAAAAAATCTAATTGTAATTTCTATCGTGTTTTTTTGAATTTTAATACAAGTGCATATCACGAAGATTCAGTTTTTTTCTTCTTTCAAAAACAAAACCATTTACTCGTAACATTTTAAAATTTTACATCACTTTTTTCATCTTGAAAACTAAAAAAGATTTCTTCAAAAAATGAATACTCGCCTATTTAAATCGAGGGAGGGGAAAGGTGTGTCTGAATTAATGAACATAAATAGTTTTATATTCCTACTATATCTATGAAATCAAATAAGGCAATAAATTATAAAAAGCGGATTCTGCGCCAGGAGCTATCTCAACGAGGTCACCTTTTAAACTCTTCTATTTTGATCGAGCTGAAATTTGGCTCATTGAAAGAACATGCCACACAGACCTTGGAATGATGTGTGGTTTGACTTTTTGACCTCCCCATCCTTTCCCTCCCTTTTCTACTTCAAAAAAACTTATTTTTAGAATATTTTTTGCTGCATTAATTTTGTGTCAAAACCAGGATATTTATTTTTTATTTTTAGTGGAAAATGTCCAAATTATTCTCTCTTTTTTTCAAATAAAAAAATTTCAAAAAATATGAAACGTTTTCAAACAGAACTTAATTTTTCATTTTCATAAAAACTTGAATTTAGAAAGTAGTTTGGCGAAATTCGCGAAAATATTTTAAATCATTTATTTCAGCCAGCACCGTATAATTTCATCTCACCTTCATTCTTTCACTCGCTACATTCACTTTGCCAGGTAATGCAGCACGTAGTTCGTTTAAACTCACAGAAAGGAAAGAATATCGACTCGAATGAAAATATCACAGTTCATTACGTCTTTACCTTTCGTACAATGAACATCTAATGGAAACTATATCCAAGATGATTCATTTCGTTCTTTTGTTTTTGTCTTTTTTTATGTACTAAGATAGATATTCGGTATATTTCCCTACTCAGTTCTCACAGGCGAAAGTGCCCACAAATGAGGGTAAAGCTAAGCTAACCTTTGAAACAATAAACTTTATCCGGGTATGTACTATGTACCTACATGGAAGGGTTTAGTAGTTTGATGGTTCTTACTCGTGTCTGCGGTACCTAGTTTAGCTATTTGACTTCCTCAGTTTTTATGGTTATACGATTGAAGTAATCGGTTTTCGTGGGAGAAAGTTGTAATGTTTAGAAGTTGACTAGTAGGGCTTGTACAGTGTGTATATGTCAAACGTGAGTAAACTACAACTTGAGAGTGAATCGCTTGCAGTGGTAAAGTCGTTATGTTAAATGAGCCTTTTAATAAATAATTTCATACTAGAGAACGACTCTTGTAAATTCATCAAATATATAACTCGTCTGTTGCGCCGCGGAAATGTCATGATTATTTTAATGCTTACGAGCACGTATTTTGTAAATTTGAAATTTATTAGTGTTAACGTCTTTGTTGTATATTGTGCTCGCGATAATTAATTTTTCAAAAAAATTCCCCTCGCGGCGTGTCTGTTTTAAACGTACGTTTAATTTACACGTATATAAAGCTTTCAAGTTGTTTTCACATGGAGGAGGAAAGAAGAGGTCTACGTATAATCTTATACATACTGCCCCCGAGCTCGAGAAATATTTTGCCAATTCCATAATATTACATCGTTAGCAATTCAAAGAGTTTCTTGTTGATTTATGCTTATCAATTGGTACTCATCGAAAGATGCCAAAAAAACGAATTCGAAGGCTTGGAATGAAAAAGCTTTGACGAGTTGGCTTTTTATAAAGAGAAAATGGAATTCGCACGAGGCCTACAGAATGTGATGGCTTCTTAAGCTACTCAAAATTCGCTACGTTTCGGTATTTTGAATTAATGTTTAGTTAATGCAAATTATACTGGGTTTGTCTGGCAAAAATTTCTCAATGCTTAGAGTGGTTTGAATTTGAAAAACGAATAGGCATCCATATTCGTCGAATTTTTTTTGAACTGGAGAGTATTGTGATGGTAAAATTAACTCGACGAATTTGGCTTGATCTTTGGTCCTAATGGCTCTTTGATGAAATGCTTTTATCGCCAGAAGTGTATAAAAAGCTCAGCTAGTGATGAGTATTCAAAGCTCTGGAGTATGACGAATTTGGCACCGTCTTATAAAATTTTCCAAGTCTAATACAACATAGATACTTGATATTCAAAATTAGAGGAGAGGGAGGGGTCCAATCGAAATTTTTGTGATGAGCAAAATTATTTCTAGGACTTCAAGCTACAACTTTTGTTTGAAAATTTTTTCAATTGGACTCTATCTCCAGTAGTTTATACTTTTTGATAATAATATTTCAAGTATCTAAATCATATTATGCAAAATTGGAGAAGGAGGGAGGCCTTAATCGAAAATTTTATGATAACAAAAATTATTTCTAGGATCTTAATCAACAACTTTTGTTTGAAAATTTTTTCAATTGGGCCCCTACCTCCAGTAGTTTATATACTTTTTAATAACATATCCACGTATCTAAGTCATATTATGCGAAATTGGAGGGGAGGGAAGGGATTAATCAAAAATTATATAATAACAATAATGATTTCTAGGACCTCAATCTACAACTTTTGTTTGAAAATTTTTTCGATTGGACCCCTCCTCAATTTTGAAAAATTATCTATCTGATATTACGTGAAACCGGAGGAGATGGAGGGATCCAATCGAAATTTTTGTAATAACCTGAATTATTTTTAGGATCTTATTCTACAACTTTTATTTGAAAATTTTTTCAATTGACCCCTTCCTCCCTTACTCGTCCAATTTTTAATTAATTTCTTAGGAGTGTTATGCAAAATCGTTGGGAAGGAAGTGGCCCTATTGAAAAAAATTTCAAACAAAAGTTGTAGCTTGAAGTCTCGGGAATAATTTTGCTCATTACAAAAATTTCGATTGGACCCCTGCCTCCCCTCTAACTTTGAATATCAAGCATCTATGTAGTGTTAGACTTGGTAAATTTTCAATGGTGCAAAAAAAAAAAACAGTACTGTGGCGATCCACCCGTGAAGTATGCACAGAAATTTAAGCCATTAATGACGTGGTTTCCATCGCTCGGGCAAGCTTCCCCATTGTACGTTAACATTTGTTATTGTCAATGGGAAAAAATTTCTTTGATGGTGGAATTTTTCTAGTAAAAGTTAGCCTGCCAAACGACAGCGACAGCGATAGGTAGGACCGATGTACGAGTACAAACAAAACTAAACTTCACCGAATCGATGCGCAACATGTTATTTCGTTTAACTTTTGAGTAATAGCGGTGTAGAAAATGTGTCTGAACTTAACGTGATGGATTACTAACAAGCGTATGCGTGTTAGTGGCTAATTCTTTGCGTTCGTTAGCTCGTACCGTAGATATATTGCTACACGTAACTGTAGTGTATACGTAGTCCATTGAGAGGCTGGCCAACAAATTTGGATAACGAGCAATGTTGGAAATTGCTTTCGAGTATCGTTCTTACACCTCGTCTACAATTTCACTGATTAATACCCGTTTCGTTGCGATTTATACGCAGTACCCTTATCACACAACGAATGCTTGTTTTACGACCATTTGAACTTTCCTGCAGTGACCGAAGTAAAAGACTGGATTTTTTTTATTTGGCTGATTTTTTATCGTGTGTATGTTCTACCTTGTTGAGGAGGTTATTTTTCTGTTTTTTTTTATTTATTTTTTTTTTTTTACTTGTTACAAATAGCAATTTATTATCATTTTCTGGTCCAATTATATTTGGTTCGAGAGTAATTCTTTAAAATTCGTAGGGATCATATAATATTGGTCGTGGTGTCGTGGATTCTCCTAAAAAAATCTATTGGAACCACAATTCTTAATATGATTCTGTACTGTGTAGGTAAGGTACCTACAAATTCAAAATATTTCAGAAAGCTTACAAGGGAACATTGTCAACTTTGTTTACGCCAATTGAGCTGAAATTTGGCACACTGAAAGTGCATGTCACTCAAACCTCAGAACCAAATTTTGAGCAATCAAAGTTGATTTTTAAATTTTTGGCGAATTTTTGAAAATTATGAAAATAGCTCATTGATAGTCTATCAATTTTTTTTTACAAAAATGGTAAACTTGGAAAAAAAATTCTGAAAATTGGTTCATACACAAAAGTCAAATTCCTCAAGTCAATATCAGTCATTTCCAAAGCGATATGGAATCTCCAGCAAAAATTTACTTTTCTCCGGCACACTGGAAAGTGGAAACGCTTCTCATTCTGAAGGCGTTGTAGTCAACTTTGGCAGCTAAAAATTCGATTTTTCGACAAATTATACAAATTTACTATTTTTACAATTTTCAAAAATTCACCAAAAATCGAACAACCGACTTCGGCCACTCAAAATGTGGTTCTGAGGTGTGAGTAACATGCTATTTCAGTGAGCCGAATTTTAGCTCGAACGGAGTAGACAAGTTGACAACGTTCTCTGGTTGAATAGCTCCTGGCGCAGAATACGCTTTCCAATTTATGGACTTGATTTATTCATGGTTTCATAAAGAATGGTGGGAAAAAGAAAAAAGAAATTAGGTAGGTAGTTCAAAAAATTTGTAAATTTTTTTCATTTTGAAAAATTTGTAAAAAAAATTAATTTTGAAAAATTTGTAAAAAATTTTCATTTTGAAAAATATGTAAAAAAAATTTCATTTTGAAAAATTAGTAGGTATAATTTTCACATTTTAAAAAATTTCCTAAATTCATTTTAAAAAATTGGTAAAATTTTTTCATTTTGAAAGATTTGTAAAATTTTTTCTTTTTAAAAAATTAGTAATTTTTTTTTTAAATTAGTAAAAATTTTTCATTTTAAAAAATTTGCAAAATTTTCTTCATTTTAAAAAATTGATAAAATTTTTTTATTTAAAAAAATTTGTGAAATTGTTCCTTTTACAAAATTGATGAATTTTTTTAATTCTAAAAAATTTGTAAAATTGTTTCATTTTAAAATATTGATAGATAGGTAAATTTTTTCATTTTAAAACATTATTTTGTAAAATAATTCTATTTTGAAAAATTTGAAATATTTCATTTCAAAATATATTTAGTAAAATTGTTCTATTTTTAATAAATTTAGGTATAACATTTTTTTTTTATTTTAAAAGTTTGTAAATTTTTTCATTTTAAAAAATTTGTGAAATTGTTCCATTTCTAAAATTTAAAAAAATTTTCGTTTTAAAAAGTTAGTAAAATTTTTTATTTTAAAAGATTTCCCATTAAATTTGTTTTCGTTTTAAAAAATTGGTAAAAAATTTTCCATTTGGAAATTAAGAAAATTTTTAATTTAAAAATTTTTTGAAACTGTTTTATTTTTAAAAATTTGTAAAAAATTTTCATTTTAAAAAATTTATAAATTTTTCTCATTTTAAAAAAATTGTGAAATTTTCTAATTTTGAAAAATTTGTGAAATTTTTTAATTTCAAACAATTTGAATCATTTTTCACACAAAAACATGAAAAAATTTATTCCATTATGAGTAGATAATTTTAGAATTTTTTTTATACTCTACATTTTTTAAAAAACTGAAAATCTGTTTCATAAAAATTTATTGATTTTTTTTTAATTTTTGAAAAAAAAAATCAAGTGTAACTTAATAAATTTTCTCATGCCCAAAAATTGAAAGAAAAAAAAAATAGAACTGCTTTTAGAGGTTAAAAAATTAATTTCATACCGTTCCAAAAATACTCAGAATATCCTTTAATGACAGCAAATTGAACGGCAGCTAAAAACACTGCCAAATTGAGTGAAACGGCATTACACCAATACATCCACAGACCCACACCTTTATATTCCTTTAAAAATATCGAAATGTAATTAAAAACGTCATCGTCATTGGAGACTGTAATTTCACGCTTCAATACCTACCTAATTTCCAAAATATTTACTACACCTCAATAAAATAACAAATTTCCTAAATCGATCAGTGTTACGAGTTTAAAATTCAATCGACATTTTCTTCGCATTTGGGCTTTTAAATGATTAAAGGTATAGTATTTTGCCAAGAAAAACTTTTATTTATGGAAAAGCTGAAGGAATAGAGAACGAAGAAAAAGAAGACATTTTCGCAACCAAGTTACGAGTACATTTATATAGAGATATGAAACTTTTCGAATGGAATCAAGTTTTGAAAGTCAATAAGTTAAAGACATTGAACTTTCCATAGGTAAGTATAAGTTTTCCTTCACCTTGGAAAAAAAGTTATTTTCACGTCATTGATATCAAAAAGCAAATATTATCTCCTGTTTGCATATAGTGCTGGAGAGTAGACATTGACAAGATGGAACAGGGATGCAATTACCTTGATTACAGTCTGGTTTTTTTAAATTTTAAATTTTCAGTTGGCAAAACAACATTTGCGAGATAACTCATTTGTATATAAAGAGACCAATTAAATTCGTGAGAAACGTACTATATGGAAATTTTATTATCACAAAATTAACACTTCAAAGGAGCCAAAGAATAAGCTCTGAACTCGTCATGGGATCACCTGAAGGGTTTTTTTTTGTTGGAGCTTTTCCACAGGTTGGTTTTTTTACGCCCTTGAAAAACCACCTTCTCGCCGCAAGCACTGTATAACAATAGAAGAGCTATACAAAGAAATAATTTGTATACTCGATTTAAGAGGATACTCGTTGAAAGATAATTATGAAACTTAATAAACGTAATGAGCACAGAGAGCGTACAACGCAGCGAGTAATGCAATTTCAAGCTACACAATTTTGCCCAAGTACCTGTTCTAATTAACGTGAAATACCATAGTCTCCTCTACGTTTATATTGGAGTTTAATTGGAACTAGGTGAATTGTCTAAAAGCGCTTTTATAAGATGGCGATTACAGTGCCTAGAGAAGATTGACCCACTGAAATTGGGATAGTGAAATCGAACCATAATGGAGCCAATTCCATTTCGGATAATTAAAGATTTTTTGGATTGTAAAATGTTCGTTTCGGTGTCTTCATTAACCAAGAAGTCCCCCACATTCACCCTTCAGCAACTTCCCAAAATTTTGGACTCATCTCGCTGTTTTTTGCTTATAACTCTGCAATAATGCGTTCAAACAAAAAAATTAGCATCACTAAAATTAAAGTACACAAAATTTCCAACAAAAAAGTTTCTATTAATTTTTTCAAAAAAATGAACGAATGGTGCAAAAACTCGCGTCAAAATATACAAAATGAAAAATGTAAATCACTTCAATTTTGGTCATTATACATTTTTTATTTAAACGCAGATTCAGATATAGTTGAGCGAAAATCAACGAGAGAGCCATTTTGGGTCTACATTTTCAGAATTTTCGAAGGATGAAATTGGGAAAATTTTTGGTGATTAATCAGGACGCCGAGAGGAATGTTATAAAATCGTAAAGTCTTTGACGAATGAAAATATAATTATTTTATTTCCTCAATTCCCTGGGCTAAATTATTTATCATAATATTTTGAAAATCCAACGGTAATTGCTGTGGAACTTTGATGAATAATGTCTGAAAATTTTTTTATTCTGCTCGAATTGGATTTTCGATTTTTCTTTTCACGAAAACAATAATTCATACCCACAGAACAAAAACAAAATGAAATAAACTTTGTGAAAGTTATTTTCAATTTTTTTTTTTTGTGAAAAAATTGATTTGTAATTTATAATTTTGAATTTTCAACAAAAAAAAAATCATATCAAAAAATTTCAAATTTTGTTCATTATTATTTTTTTAATTCTAGAAAATTTTTTTTTAAAAAAGTTGTGAAGTTTTGCAAGAAAAGAATTGTGACTTTTTTCAAAAGCAAATTTTTTTGCATAATTCTTAGGATAAGGTGAAATTATGAAAATTTTGCAAAACATTTTCATTTTTGCCCAATTTTTATTGCAAACAATTTTTTAGATGTAAAATTTTTTTACCCCATTCAAAAATCTGTAAAAATCTGCAAAGTTTTTATTTTGATAGCTTTGAGTTTTCAAAAAAAAATTCACGTTTTTTTATTCTAAGAAGGTATGAAAAAGGTTTGCAATACCATAATTTCAAAGTTATACCAAAAATTATTCACTCTGCAATTTTTTTTGCAATGTTGAAATTTCGGATTTTTGATTTTTTTTTAAATTGTAGTTCTTTAATTTTAGCCGAATTTTTTCAATAATTTACGTCAGTGGAAAATTAAAAAAAATACAATTATGTATATTCGTTTGCAAATTTTCAGCGAATACAAAATTATGAATTCACAAAAATATTTTATTTCGCAAAGAATTATTTAATTTTTCTCAAAGCAGGCAAAATTTTTATTTTTCAAAAATCTGTAAAATTTTGATTTTTCAAGCTTTGTTTATGAAAAATTATTACAGCACCAAAATTGTAAGTTTCATCTAGGTAGAAATGTTTCAAGAGGGGGGGAGAAAAAAAATTCTTTCGCAAAATTTTAAATTTTGTTCACTATGAGCCTATTATAAATTCTCTGTATTTCTTTTCAAATTTAAAATTTTCGAAAAAAATATTTGAAATTTTTTTATTAGGTAGGTAGGTAGGTATGTGAAATTTTAACAAAAATAATAATTACAAAAAAAAATTTTAAATCTTTCATTCCAAAATTTTTTTATTAGGAAAATTCTTCGCAATGACCAATAAGTCTGTAAAATTTCAGAATTCAATAAAATTCCTGATTTTTCAAATTTATTTTCCATTTTGAAAGCTTTTAATTTTTGTAAAATTTTTGAAATGCAAAAATTACTACTTTATAAATCTGCGAAATCCACAGTTCTAGAAAGTAAATTCAAAATCAAAATTGGTTTTATGCAAATTTTGCGATACGATTTCCATTTTTTTTTCAAAAAAGTATTACCTACTAGTTTGCAAAATTCAAATCAAACAAAAAATGCCAAGTAATATGATAATTTTGTAAAAATAGTTATTTCATCACGTAAAATTTGAAATCTTGCGAATTTTTGGTCAAGTCAATATTTCACATTTTTTTTGCAAATCTGTAAAATTGTCATTTTGCTAGTTCTAAATTTAAAAAAAAACTGGTGTTTTTTTAAAGTCTTTTTTCTCATTATTTTACCAGTTTTCAATTTACCTCCCGAGCAGCACACACTCGACAAATTATCGAAATAAAAAATCGACAGAATATCGAATTCGATAAAGTGTCGCGTTAGTTCCGCATAAATCGTGAAATTATCTTTCGATATATCGACAGATTATCGATGAATTATAGTTGGCCAAATCCATCAACAGATAAACTTTCGATAAAATCGAACGATTTTTCTTTTAAAAATCTCAAGATTATAGTTAGATACTTCATCGATAACCTATCTATAAATCGAAAGATAATTATACGATTTATGCGGAACTAACGCGACACTTTATCGAATTCGATATTCTGTCGATTTTTTATTTCGATTTAATTTCGATATTCTATCGATTTTGTATTACGATTTTTTGTAGATTATCTAGTTTCGATATTCTATCGATTTTTTGTAGATAATTTAGCATATATGGGTATATGCGCGCGCACATTTTCAAGACCGGCTGGCGAGTTTGAAGTCGTAGTTACGCTTAAGGCTGGCGAATTTCGTTCCAAATACAGCAGTTTCTACCAAAACAAGCGTCTGTTGCGAACATCGGAGTTCGTTCGCATAATACGAATTGGATTATAATATTCAAACATCTTATGCAAAATTGGAGAAGAGGGAGGGGTCCAATTGAAATTTTTATAATAACTAAAATTATTTCTAGGACCTTAATTTACAACTTTTGTTTGAAATTTTTTTCAAATTGGCCCCTTTTTCCTCCGCTCCTCCAATTTTGAATAAGTATCAACGGAGTATTATGCAAAATTAGAGGAGAAGGAGAGGTCCAATTGAAAAAATTTTCAAACAAAAGTTGTAGCTTAAAGTTCTAAGAATAATTTTGGTCATTACAAAATTTTCGATTGGGCACCTCCCTCCCGTTCAATTTCAAATACTAAGTATTCACATAGTAATCGTAGTATTGAAGTTGGTAAAATTTTATTTTAGAACAACGATCTGGTTTCAAGTAAAATACCTAGTAAACCAAAAAAACTAGATAACTTGTTTGAAAATTTTTTCAATTTTGATTTCGCATATTACTGTTACACGTAAGTAGGTAAATGCAAAATAATAGAGGCTAGAGATGAGGTCCAATTGAAAAAACATTTCAAACAAAAGTTGTAGAATAATATTCTGGATTTAATTTTGGTTATTATAAAAATTTCGATTTGGCCCTTTCTTCCCATCCAATTTTGAATATAAAGTAGGTATTTTTTGACTAGAAAAAAATCAATATAGTTTCAACAACTATCGTTACAAAATCGTTGAAATATCGAAGTCGATAAATTTCATATAATGTGTCGATAATATAGTTTTAAATATCGTCACAAAATCGTTGAAAAATCGAATTCGAGAAATTTCATATAATCTGTCGATAATACAGTTTTAAATATCTTCACAAAATCTTTAAAAAATCGAATTCGATAAATTTAATATTCTTTTTCGATAGTATAGTTTCAAATATCTTCACAAAATCGTTAACAAATCGAATTCGAGAAATTTCAGATTATTTGTCGATAATATAGTTGTAAATATCTTCACAAAATCGTTAAAAAATCGAATTCGAGAAATTTCAGATTATTTGTCGATAATATAGTTGTAAATATCTTCACAAAATCGTTAAAAAATCGAATTCGAGAAATTTCAGATTATTTGTCGATAATATAGTTGTAAATATCTTCACAAAATCGTTAAAAAATCGAATTCGAGAAATTTCAGATTATTTGTCGATAATATAGTTGTAAATATCTTCACAAAATCGTTAAAAAATCGAATTCGAGAAATTTCAGATTATTTGTCGATAATATAGTTTCAAATATCTGCACAAAATCGGTGGAAAATCGGATTCGATAAATTTAATATTCTTTGTCGATAGTATCGTTGACGAATATCGTCCTAAAATCGTAATACTATCGAATTCGATAGTTTTTAGATTTTTTGCCTATAAAATCGTACAGCTAAATCTGTATCATATCGTGAGAACATCTTTAGATTTTTAAACGATTTTTTATGGATACGTTTCAACTTTCGATATTATCAATCGAGTGTGCTGCTCGGGCTACTTGTAAAAAAATTTTCAATGCTCAAAATTTCAAATTTTTTCAAAAAAAATTCATTTTACGAAATTTAAAATTTTGTAATTGTATTAATAAAATATGCAAATATTTCGAGTCAGTTTCAAAAAATATTTTGCAAAAACAGCATGATTTTTGACAAATGAGTTCATTTTTAAAATTTTAGCAAAAATGAAATTATTAAAAAAAAAATCATCTCGCAAATTTAGCGATTTACCAATTTTTTTACCAAATCAAAAATTTGATTTTTTTCATAAACCTGAAAATTTTTATTTTGATTGTTTTGAATTGTCATGTCAAATCAAAATGGTGAGGAAAAATTTCGATTTTTTTTTTTTTTTGATTTTCAAAGCATTTACCTGGTTTTAGCAAAATGTTTATATGCAATATCGAAATTGCGAATTATTTGCAAAAATTTATTGCAAATTAAATTTTCCGTTTTTTTTGTTTTTTTTTGGTGATAAAACACTACAGCTTTTCTTTCCCTCAATGAATAATTTCGTTAATTTTTATTAAATTCAAATCATCAGTACAATTATTTTAATTAGAGACTATGATCTTTACCGTTTTAAATCCCTTTTTTTCAAAAAATTATAATCCATTATCATTCGGCTTTTCAATACGTCGAAGTAAATTACAACAAATCATCAAACCCTGCTTGGACATCACAGAGCTTTTTTTACATATTTCACACTAGACAGGTTTAATTCCAGATTAATCGTCTATACGTTCGGTATTTCGAAACATTCAACACGTAAAATAAATGTATCACAATTAGAGGAAAGGCAGCGGACAGGGCTACTTGAACATGGAGATGACATAAACGACAAGGCATTATTTTCTAGTTACAGTGTTCATTAATCTATTTCGCGTCTGTTGCTTATTTTAATGGGCACAGTCGCATTGATGAAGCCCATCAATACAGCGAAATGGATTAAAAATTCGAGCTTTTTTTCAGACGACCCTATTATTATTACCAAATGGAATTCATTCTGCGAAAAAAACTCTTTAATAATGTATTCGCGTATCGAAAATTCCACAGATATCATTTTCGCTTTTCACGCGCTGATATTAATGTAATTCTAGAAGTACGTGAGATCTGGTGAACTTGCGAAGAAGAGAAGAGGGAATCTAACACGTACGAGCAAGATACTCAATTCGTCGTAAAAAAAGCGTGGTCTAAAATTTTTTTATGCTTAATTTGGAATGAGGCGTAAAATTTTATTCGATTTGAGCCACCTTGCTGCTCGCGGAATATTGTTACCCTGTTGCATTGAAAATCTCTCGAGCCGGAATTTTATATTCTTAGATAGTACCTATGATGGCAAAGACGAAGCCGAATTTCGAAAGTAATAATTTTTACGAGTACGACTCACTTTTGGTATTTTTTATTTAGGTTTTTTTTTTTGTTACGGGCTTGTTCGTCTTCACGCATAAATAAACACTCGAAATATCGAAGATTCTATCTCACTTGCTGTCAATTTGAATAATGAAGCGTGAAAAATTAAACATCAGCTTTTTGCAAAGTCTGATTAAATTCATTTCCAAGATACCGAAACCCTTTATCGATACGAACTGTAAATTTAATCAAAAACATCAAAGTTGTAACTTTTTCTGTGCTAATTTGTGCTCTATTTCGTTTCCAAAATCAACCCATTTGGAAAAAAACGCACTCGGAAAATTCTTATTAAATTAAAAAAAAAAAATACCAGGAATTGGAGAAATACGTCCGAAAAAAAACACAGGAAAACAAGGCAACGAAAACGGAAAACACTCGAGGAAGAAAATTAAACTAACTTGAGCAATAAATAAGAGTTATTCGAGAATTTTTATACTCATTCGCGAATAAATCTCGTAAAAAAGAGCCTAAAGCTCGTTAAATGTTTGTAAGAAATTCAACAGGGGTACGTTACGTTCGGCATGCGGTCCTATGGCCATGGCCCGTACTTTACACAGTCTCTCTCTGGAAATACACGAGTGGATCGACGCAGTAATGTTTTTTTGGCACCATTGAAAAATGAAAATTGACTAACATAAGTCCAATACTACAGAGATATTTGGTATTCAAAATTAGAGAGGAGAGAGGGGTCCAATCGAAATTTTTGTGATATCCAAAGTTATTCCATGGACTTCCAGCTACAACTTATGTTTGAAATTTTTTTTTCAATTTTACCCCTCCTTTCCCTTCTCCTCCCTTCCCTTCCCGTCCCTTCGCATCACTTCCCTTCCCTTCCCTTCTCAACGATTATAAATAACACTCTGAAGATACTAATTAAAAATTGGAAGAGGAAGGGAACAAGAGACCAATTGAAAAATGTTTCAAATAAGAGTTGTGCATTATGATCCTAAAAGTAGATACATTTTCAAAAGTGGGGGAGGGAGTACAATTGTAAACATTTTCAAACAAAAGTTGTAGATTTAGGTCCTATAAGTTATGTCAGTTATTAAAATTTTCGATTACACCCTTCCCCCTCTTCAATTTCGCATAATATGACTGATATACTTGCGGATATATTTTCATTTTTTAAGAAAAGGAAAATAATTTTTTTTTCAGGATTAAGGTTTTTTTTTTAAGTTTGAAATAAATTTTATTTAAATTTTTTAGTGTACAAATATACTTATTTTTTAGGAAAAAGGAAATTTCACTATTTTTTTGAGATAAATTTTATTATATTTTTTATAGATGAAATTTTTTAAAAACTTTTTAAGAATAAATTAGGTAATTTTATTTTTTTTGGAATAGACAAATTTTTAATTTTTTACAAGGAAAAATCGAAATTTTTTGGAATAAAATTTTTAATTTTTTCAGGATTTAGGTACTTAATGTTATAGCATTTGAAAAAAGTTTCAAATAAAAATTTAACTTAACCTAATGTTTGTGGGATTTTTTTTTTGAAATGAAAAAATTTTACAATTTTTTGAGATAAAAAACTTCATTTTTTTGGAATAACAAATTTCCTATTTTTTTTTTAGATGAGAAAATTTCGAATTCTTTAAGAATAAAAAAAATTGTACCCGAGCAGCACACTCGATCGATAATATCGAAAGTTGAAACGTATCGATAAAAAATCGTTTAAAAATCTAAAGATTTTCTCACGATATGATACAGATTTAGCTGTACGATTTTATAGGCAAAAAATCTAAAAACTATCGAATTCGATAGTATTACGATTTTAGGACGATATTCGTCAACGATACTATCGACAAAGAATATTAAATTTATCGAATCCGATTTTCCACCGATTTTGTGCAGATATTTGAAACTATATTATCGACAAATAATCTGAAATTTCTCGAATTCGATTTTTTAACGATTTTGTGAAGATATTAAAAACTATATTATCGACACGTAATCTGAAATTTCTCGAATTCGATTTTTCAACGATTTTGTGCAGATATTTGAAACTATATTATCGACACGTAATCTGAAATTTCTCGAATTCGATTTTTCAACGATTTTGTGACGATATTTAAAACTATATTATCGACACATTATATGAAATTTATCGACTTCGATATTTCAACGATTTTGTAACGATAGTTGTTGAAACTATATTGATTTTTTTCTAGTCAAAAAATACCTACTTTATATTCAAAATTGGATGGGAAGAAAGGGCCAAATCGAAATTTTTATAATAACCAAAATTAAATCCAGAATATTATTCTACAACTTTTGTTTGAAATGTTTTTTCAATTGGACCTCATCTCTAGCCTCTATTATTTTGCATTTACCTACTTACGTGTAACAGTAATATGCGAAATCAAAATTGAAAAAATTTTCAAACAAGTTATCTAGTTTTTTTGGTTTACTAGGTATTTTACTTGAAACCAGATCGTTGTTCTTAAATAAAATTTTACCAAGTTCAATACTACGATTACTATGTGAATACTTAGTATTTAAAATTGAACGGGAGGGAGGCGCCCAATCGAAAATTTTGTAATGACCAAAATTATTCTTAGAACTTTAAGCTACAAGTTTTGTTTGAAAATTTTTTCAATTGGACCTCTCCTTCTCCTCCAATTTTGCATAATACTCCGTTGATACTTATTCAAAATTGGAGGAGCGGAGGAAAAAGGGGCCAATTTGAAAAAATTTTCAAACAAAAGTTGTAAATTAAGGTCCTAGAAATAATTTTAGTTATTATAAAAATTTCAATTGAACCCCTCACTCTTCTCCAATTTTGCATAAGATGTTTGAATATTATAATCCAATTTGTATTATGCGAACGAACTCCGATGTTCACAACAGACGCTTGTTTTGGTAGAAACTGCTGTATTTGGAACGAAATTCGCCAGCCTTAAGCGTAACTACCACTTCAAACTCGCCAGCCGGTCTTGAAAATGTGCGCGCGCATATACCCATATATGCTAAATTATCTACAAAAAATCGATAGAATATCGAAACTAGATAATCTACAAAAAATCGTAATACAAAATCGATAGAATATCGAAATTAAATCGAAATAAAAAATCGATAGAATATCGAAACTAAATCGAAATAAAAAATCGACAGAATATCGAATTCGATAAGGGGCCCGTTAGTTCCGCATAAATCGTGTAATTATCTTTCGATTTATAGATAGGTTATCGATGAAGTATCTAACTATAATCTTGAGATTTTTAAAAGAAAAATCGTTCGATTTTATCGAAAGTTTATCTGTTGATGGATTTTGCCAACTATAATTCATCGATAATCTGTCGATATATCGAAAGATAATTTCACGATTTATGCGGAACTAACGCGACACTATCGAATTCGATATTCTGTCGATTTTTTATTTCGATAATTTGTCGAGTGTGCTGCTCGGGTAAATTTATTTAGGACATTTGAAAAAATTATTTTTTTAAGATGAAATTTTTTCAACTTTTAAGAATAAAAAAATGTATTTTTTCTGGAATAAACAAATTTCCTATTTTTTTTTTTTTTTTTTTTTTTTTTTTTTAATGAAAAGAATTTGAAATTTTTTTGGAATAAAATTTATGATTTTTTCGGGATTTTATGGACATTAAAAAAATAAAATAATATTTAATTCTACTTTTTTGTACCTCATACCTACCTAACGAAATTTTACACTTTTTTGAGATGAAAAATTTTCTATTTTTTAAATGAAAAAATGTCCCATTTTTCAAGAGTATTCACCGATGAGAATTTTCATAACTCCTGAAATACACTGCTTGATTCAGATAAATTCGCTACGTGTCTGGTGGTTTTTTTTACACTACCAATTAAAACCAAGATTCGATAAAAGTTTGTAAATTATTCAACCAGAACAAGCTCATGTTTGGCCTAATCCCCCATGGCTAGGCATGCGAGTACGAGCACGACAAAATTTCTAGTACCTAAACGTACCACCAAGACATAATAGATTCTCATGGTCGTCGACAAAATCCTTTGTGACATTTCCAACAATACGAAAATTGTCCGAAACCGGAGAAGACACGCGAAAAAAAGAATTCGCACCTTTTTCTGTGTTCTACGTATAACAAACGACGTGGTGGCTTTCGTTTCCGGTGACTCTAAAATATTTACGACGTTGCATTTACCGCTTGTGCCTGCGCCTATCTCGTCCTCTCATCTATGAAAAGTAGATCCAGCTACGCAATTTACTCGGTGCGTAGATGCCTAACTACGTTACACGCAGCAACGTAAACTTTTCGCAAGACGAAAACAAGAATAAAAGCAAATAAATTTTTGTGACATAAAAAATGCTCGCTTCATTTTCGAATGTGATTCTACAAGTGGATCTAAAAACGAGACACGTTCCTTTTGTTCGAGCAGCGAGAGAGAGAGAGAGAGAGAGAGAGAGAGAGAAACGAATGTTCTTTCGCCTGGTGAGTTATCGTCTCTGTCTCTCTTGCGTTTCTTATCCGAAGGCATGAACTTTGGCAGGAAAGTTTGAGGCGGTTGTGCTGCGTTGTGTTTTAAACAGTCAAACTGTGAATAAGTTTTATGAAGTATTAATCACGTACTTTTATACAATGTTCAACGGAAAAGCCTCTGTATTAATAATTTTTCTATTATATTTACTCGTATTTATAGCTACCTTAGGGCATGTCTAAAATATTTTGCTGGTTTCTCGTCGCGTGTTTTGATTTTGATAATTTTTCATCGTTTTGTAGGTAATATCATTATTAGTTTAAAATCAAGTCGTGAATGCGTTTTTTTTTTTTTTTTTTTTTTCAAGAATACCTAACTAGACAAATTGACATTACCTAATGAGAATGTTTTGGGATGTCAAATTTTAAATAGGAAAAAAGGAGGGAAGCTACAAAGAGAAAATTACAGAAAATAAATTAACTTACATACGTAAACAAATTTTGACTAAAACTTAGGCCAGTACAAAAGAAAAAAAAATTAGAAAAAATTAGAAAATTGAATACACAGAAAATGGTCACTTTGAATCTTATGAATCGCGATCAATGAATACCATAACTTAGCCGTATGGCACCTTAGTCGTCATTAGGGAATTTGGTTGTTAAATCACTTTGCAAAATTGATTGATCACTTTACCACTTGAGAAGTTCGTCACTTCTCCACTTGAGAAGTTCGTCACTTCTCCACTTGAGAAGTTCGTCATTTCTCCACTTGAGAAGTTCGTCACTTCTCCACTTGAGAAGTTCGTCACTTCACCATTTGAGAAGTTCGTCACTTCACCATTTGAGAAGTTCGTCCTTTCACCACTAAGAAGTTTGTCACTTCTCCACTTGAGAAGTTCGTCACTTCTCCACTTGAGAAGTTCGTCACTCCACCATTTGAGAAGTTCGTCCTTTCATCACTAAAGAAGTTTGTCACTTCTCCACTTGAGAAGGTCGTCACTTCTCCACTTGAGAAGGTCGTCACTTCTCCACTTGAGAAGTTCATTACTTCACCACTTGAAAAGTTGGTCACTTCACCACTTAAGAAGTTCGTCACTCCACCACTTGAGAAGTTCGTCACTTCTCCACTTGAGAAGTTCGTCACTTTTCCACTTGATAAGTTGGTCACTTGACATCTTGAACACTCCGCCACATGGTCACTTTGCAACTTATTTGTTAAAATGTTTTGGAAACTGATTAGTTACTTGATCACTTTATGAATTCGTCATTTGTCATCTTGATCACATGATCACTTTTTCACTAGGTAACTTGGTTCTTAAACTACTTTGGAGCTCGATTGGTCACCTGACCGCTTATCACCTTGGCTATCTGACCACTTCAAAAATTCAACCAAAAAAAATTAAAAATTGATAGAAAATTTGATTACAGTCAGATTTAAAGCTATCAAATTGGCCAAAAAATTATATTTCAAGAAAAAAATTCCATAATAAAGAAATATTAATTGAAAACTGTGGTATCTAGTCTACCATCAACATATCTACAGCGCAAAATTTATTTACTGAATGAATAAATAACTTGAAAAAAAAAATCAATTTCATGCAGAAACGCAATATTTTTTCCTATTTCACTATTACAAATACGAGTATACCTAGTCTGTTACAAAACGTAATTTTATTTTAGTTATCGATACATCTACTTCAAATAATATAATGTACACACCATGTTCGTTATCGCCATCAAACCATGTGAACACTCGAAATAAATACTTACTTCAATTTAATCGATAAAAATCATAAATTCATAATTAAAAACTCCAATATAAAATCTCATTCAGTACTAGAAAAATTTCAAAACATTTCGAAGAATAAATACCTAATTTCAATCAATCTAATGACGAAGCTGAATCTAAAAATATGTTGACTTTTCTGAATGAGCGAACTAACGAACCAAATAATTCGAAAACCACGACTCTAATTTTTATCAAGACATCTCTCGCGTAAACATTATTTTTAAATTAAAAATTCAGTTCAACGTAAAAAAAAAAAAAAAAAAACGAAAAAAAAGCGAAAAAAGGACATATGTAAATAACGTGCTAACTTTCATCATATTTTATCTGCTTCGAGTGTTTCGGTTACCTACCTACCTAGTACCTACGTCATATGCTACGAATAATTTTTATTTTATTCATTAATCTCGAAAACTGTACAAAATTTTCACTCACAAAAGTGTTGACGTAACGTTAACGCTTCGTTTCTCATTCCCCCCTTTTTTTTGTCAACGTCAAAAATGCAGGTAAAAAATAAAAAACTCCCAATTATACGACGACGACGTCTTTAATTTTTTTTAAAAAGGAAAAGTTTTTACAAATTACCCGCATAAAAAGTTGAATATTCAGTTTAATAACACAAATGTCAAGTTTTGGCGAGTACATTCGTTCAGTTTTAATTAGAACTATTGAGGGAGACCGTTTCGGCCCTTAACAAGTTCAGTCTCGAGATTAACTAAATTTTAAATTTATGTCAAATAATGAATTCGAAAAAGAGTAAGAATTCCCAATCAGTGGCACCACTGAATTTAAAAATACCAATTCGGAAGTGAGCCCAAATTAAAGGCTTCATTTTTTGATTTTTTGGTATCTTTATAATATAAAATAGTTGTTCTCAATTAGTTCTTCTCATATGTACCCCTTTTTGAAAACAATTTATTGCGCATACCCTCCCCCTCAAAAAAAAAATTAATGACTGGCTGAGCGATAAATTAGCAAAAAAAATAAGAAATAAAAAACTTGAAAAATTCAACATAAAAATTTCTTTCACATTCAAAAATTACCATATGAAAAAAATCTTCCAGAAATCAGAATAAAATAATTTGGAACAAAAAAATTATCTTTTGTAATTCTTATAAAAATCTAAAATAGAGCACATTTGAAAATCTACTTTATGAGCAATTACAGAAGATACATGAGTAACACCTGAAGAATTGAGAAATTTTTTTAATAAAATGAATGAAATTTTTTTGAAAAAAAAATAAATAGATAGGTAAAAGCTCGATAAATCAAAAAAAAAATACCTACTCTCAAAAAACAAGAAATTTCATTCTAGAAAAATAATTGAAAAAAATTTAAAAAATTTAAATCCATTTCTATTTCAAAAAATCGAGATTTTTCCTCTAAAAAATGAGAAATAAATGTACCTGCTTCAACTTCAGAAAAAAAATCATTTCAATCTACAAAGTTGAAAGAATTCTTTTACTCAAAAGATTTTTCAATCAAAAAAAATAATGATTAAAATAAAAAATTGAGAAATTTTTCTAAAAAAAAATGAAAGAGATATATATTTTCACTCGGAGAAAATTGAGAAATCTCCCCACGCCAAATAATTCTATTTTTACTCCTAAAAATGAGAAATTTTATCACTACAAAACATTTGAAAATATAACCAGAAAATTGGAAGATTTTTCACTACAAAAAAAATCGAAACATTTTTCTAAAATTTTACTTTTCGAAAAATCTTTTCTCGAAAAAAAAAAATATATATATCTAGTTTTAATCCCTAAAAATTAAAAAAAAAATCTTTCAAGAAAATAAAATATTTTTTATTTTAAAAAAAATAAAAATTTTCATTTTGAATTAAAAATATAGAATCATATTTTTCTGAATAAATTTGAATAAACCTTGAGGAATATTCTCGTACCCTTTGACGTATATGAAACACTATTTAAGAAACACTGATAAAAAAATATTCTACAGCCAAAATTTTTCAGCTCATGGATAATGAATGAAAAAAAAAAAATAGAAAAAAAATAATGAACCAATTCAAAAATCCAATTATTGAATGAAGGGAAATATTTTTCAAGTTTTGAGCAAAAAACAGAATCTTCTACTGATTATCGAGTTATTTTTTTGGAAAAACAAAAAAACAAATGTTGAACACCCATTAAATTTTTAATGTCTAAATTATGAAAAAAATTTCAAATAAAAAATGTGTATTGAAATCTTTAAAATATAATTTTGGTAATCACGAAAATTTTGATGGATGTCTCTAACTCTCCAATTTTACATTGAATGTGTGAAAATCACTTGGGTACGTGAAATTGCCTAATTATTCATGAAATATATGCAGGAAATTTCCCTTTGGTTGATAAATACATCCATTTGGAATTGTTTCGAGGAGTCAAGGATTTTGAAAACCATTTCAATGGTTCCTAATTTAGCACAGATGAGTCTCAAAAAAAAAATCCAAAAATGATAAAAAACGAAGGGGAAAAAATCCAAAAAAAATCATGAATTGTTTTGAAATCGTACCGTTTCTTATATTACTCGTTTGCTCTCCTGTTTAGCTTTCACTTATGGTATTTCCATCCAAAAGAAATGCCCCGATAATGAAAATTATCGTTTATAACGCATCTCTCGTAATCAATATTCCGTAAGAAAATTCCATAATCGCTTCGGAGCATTTCAAAAATATTTCCGCACACGTACAAAAGATAATCAAACTTCCAATACTTGACCGCAATAGTTCGCTACAGGCGACTTGATTGGCGAAAGAATTTCCTCATTTATCGAGTAATAATTGATTATAACGCGACAAAAACATGCTTTGTCAAAATTTCGCAATAATTCGATCATCGCGAGACGCAAAAGAATATACGAGTGGTTGAACTTTGAGCGTAAAACTGTCATGTCGTAACATAAGGTACGTAGGTAGAGGACATCATCGTATGCAAACTCGTAAAACACAGCTGTAAGTACGAGTATATTTTTTATTCGTACGTGAACCCAAATGAATGATAAGTCTACTGGTGAACTCGCACTCGCAGTCACATCTCGATGCAAGGTACACTGAAGTATAGCACCTAGGGCGCAATCAACTCGTCACCGTGCATGGCTCATAAAGGAGAACGACGATACCATCGTAAAAAATCGTCGGTACTTCCCTGGGATAATGATATAAACAAGCGATGTCGGCTGAGACGCCTGAGTCGTCGTTAGCATCGTCAAAGAGTAAAGGTAAACTTTATACAGACACATTTGCGCGCGAATAAAATACCAGATAATTTTTACAGGATTAAAAATTCTCACCGGAATATACTCGTACATAAAGACGACTCGTAAAAGCTTTTCTGCTCAGTACCTATAATAAGTACGTTTAGGTGTATAATTTTCCTAAGATTGAAAAAAAAGAAAAACTCTACTGACAAGTGGAAAAGTGGTGATGTTTAAAATTAGCCATCGAATAAAGCCAATTGTTCGTCGAGACGAATACGAACGGAGAGTGATCGTACCTTATTCCAAAAGTATAATTAACATTTCGAGGGTTTAATTTTCCACCATCCTTTATAAACAAAAGTACGGACGCGTAAAATGTCAAATTGACGAAGATAAAAATAACCGGCGGATTTCAGCCGCAGGGTAATTTGTTTCGTTATTTTTTAGGCATCGGAGTTGATGACCAAAGGGTCGTGTTAAAAATTGATGCGTTTATCACGCATAATTATGTACGCGATCGGGCGTAAAAATCCAACATTAGGGACATGTAGCGAGCTAAATTTAATTTGAAATAATTTTCATCGGTGGGTTCTATGTAGGTTAAGAACGATTAATTTTAGAAAAAAAGGTAAGCGACGAATTAAAAAAAAAATACGAACTGTTGAGTAAGCCATTAAAGAAAAAATTCAAGATATTGAGAGTTACCTATTTTTTAGATTTAAATTAAAATTAATTTTGTTTCTGGATAAAATTTTAAAAAATGACAAAAAAAATATTTTGAAAGAAAATTGTTATCAATTTTACATGTGACGAATAACATATCTAATAATTTTAAAAAATTGTAGGGAAGTAAGTAAAACAAATTAAAAAAATTGTTAAAACATTCTTCCAAAATTTAAAAAAAAGTAGCAAGATTAAGGAAAATATAAAAAATATGTAAGATACTTATATTTTTCCTATTTCTACCAAAATTTAGAAAGAAAAAAAAACTGCAAAAATTTTTTTAATAATTTGAATAAAATAGCAAAAATATCTTTTGAAGAAAATATGAAAAAATATTTTTAGAAAGAAAAAAAAAATGAAAAAAAAAGTGAAAAATGGAAAAAAGACATGTTTCTCAAGAAAGATATTTTTCTTAAAATTCTATAGAAGACAATTTTTTTTCAAATGCTTTTGAACATGGATGGATTTTACTTCAGAAGATTTTAGAAATTTTCTTCGGAGTGAAATTGGGAAAAATTTTCGAAAAAAAAAACAAATCGTTTGAAAAAAAATGTCCTTAAACAGAATTAGAAAAGATTTTCAGAGTGAACAATTATTATTATTTTTTAATTGAAAAGAATTTGAAAAACTGAATAGTTTTTTTGGACAACATTTTTTTTTCAAATAATTCGGGTAAGCATCTATTTTTTTTTTTTTTTTTTTTTTTTTTTAAATGAAAAATACATTTTTAGAAAAGTTTTGAAAATTAAATTGAAATATTTCTGAACAAAAAGAAGATTGTTTCGACAAAATTTGAATAAATTTTGATTTGAACAACACTCTAGAAAATTTCTTCACAGCGAAGTTGAAAAAAATTCAAAACAAATTTTAAATTTAAAAACCTCCAGTAAAAATTTTAATGAACCTTTGGAATATTTCAAGAAAATTGAAAAATAATTTAAGGAATTTAAAAAAATGAATCTAGACAAAAATTGAAAAAAAAAAAATATTTTTTTTAAAAAGTTTTGAATGGGAAAAAATCATAAAAATTGAAAACAATTATTACTAGAATATTTTTGGACACAATTTGAAAATCGAATGAGTATTGAGTTCAACAAAGTATGAAATAAACGTCAATTCACGATCTATTTTTCAGACAAATTTGTGAGTTGTTTTACTTCATTTATTTTTTTTTCATTTCAATTATTTTCCTTTTAATCTTTCATTTTTTTTAAATTTTGGGAAAAATTTGTGGAAAAATTGACGAAAAGAATTTCGCAAATAAGGTCAGCTCAGCCCCCTGGTAGGAGCGAGATAATAATTATATTTCATATTTTTCTCACCTTACTTATTTTTATTTATCGTCAATTTAAAACTTAATTTCTGGGAAATGGCAAGAACCATACCATGCTCTACATTTATAATAATTTTCTAGATGCCTCTTTATCAACCTAACCCAACTGCGAATACCTTACAAGATATCTGATATCATTACTTTGAAAAATCGATCAAAAAAATATAAATAGGTATGTTCTAAAACAAATCGCCTTCCCAATGCTTCGCATCAATTAAAATTACCAAAGCGACGCGACATATTTACCAAAACGTGACGCTAAGTTAATTTAGAAAAACGTGCCGCCATGTTTATATAAATGAGACTTCGGTGAAATAGGAAATTGTACCCGTTAACAAGGTAACCCCAGCAGGCTTGGTAAAGAACTGTGTACATAACGAGTACGTACACCAGGCTGCCATGCCGCTCTGCATTCTATGACGGTTATGTCGTTAATGAGTTCCTCGTCCTGCCATACCGAAGTGTCCAAAAGGCCTTTATAAACCTCACATTTACCACAGTTACGTGTCTCCCAATGACGTCGCGAAAAACGCTAAAAGAATACTGCGGCCGAAATGCCTCCTAGCAGCTTTATAGTACACAACTGCCTGTAATTTTTATTTATGATGCAGTGAAGGGGAAAGGAGAAGAGGAAAAATCAACGAAAAATTTCCTTTTATGTCGCATGCTGCGTACTTCACTACATTCTTATGAGGTAGCAAAACTTGAAAAGTTTATTTGAAGAAATCCTTTCCAAAAAAAACTTCGTTGAAAAAATTTTGCAGGAAAAAATAATTTTTTAAAAAATCCTAAAATATTCTCCATAAAAAATACCTTCTCATTAAAAATTCTCCTGAAAAAAATCTTATAGAATAAAATTATTTTGGTGTTGAGAAAATTTTCGATGAACAATTCCTAGCATATTTTAAAAATTTTATCAAAAAAAAAAAATTGAGAAAATGAAAAAGAAATTACTAATGAAAAAATAAAAAAATTTCACTCTACAAAAAAATTGAAAAAAAAATCCAAAAATTGGTAAATTGTTTTGTTTTTTTTCAAAAGAACTATAATTTTTTCGTGTTATTCCAAAATATTAAAAGATTTCTTATTTTGAAAAAATCGAGAATTTTTTTTTCAAAAACCTGAGAAATATTTTTACTCTGATGAAAAAATTTTTAAAATTTTTTTAGGTAAAAAAAAAAAAAATGGGAAATTATTTCTAAAAAATTGAAAACATTCTTCAATCTAAAAAATTGAGAGCTCTTATTTTTTTTTTAAAGAAATACTCGAGTTTTTTTTTTAATAAACGAGAAGTTTTCACTCTCGAAAAATTAATGCCTACCCAATTTTTTTTTATTCAAAAAAAGTAAAGAAATTTTTAAAAAGTAATTAAAATGTTTTCACTTCTAAAAAATGAGAAAATTTCTCCCCAATAAAATGAAACGACTTTTTATTCAAAAAAATTAAAAGAATTATTTTTATTTTTAAACAAACAAACCAAAATGACAAATGACAAATGACAAATTGTTTTATGGCAAAAAAATCGATAATTTTTTTCCATGTTTTTAAAAATTAAAAGATTTTTCATTCCAAGAAAAAAAATTTTTTCTAAAAAAAATAAATAAATAAAAAATAAATTAAAAAAAATAAAAATAAATAAATGAGAAATAATAAAAATAGGTAGTTCTAATCCCAAAAAATCTATACCTTATTCAATGAAAAAATGAAAGATTTTTCACTTCTATAAAAAAATAATAATTAAAAAATACCCCAAGAAAGTTGTAATGTTTTATGAAAAAAAAATCAGGATTTTGTTTTCAGAAAAATAAAAAAATTATTTTTTCTCTATAGGATACTCCAAAAAAAGAGAAATTTTTGTACAATGACTCCAAAAAAATCCAAAACAGCATCACTTTCATTTTGAAGAAATTCAGAATTTTTTTCTCAAACAATTCGAGATTATTTTTATGCTAAAAAAGTGTGAGATTTCTTTCTATAAAAGCAAGAGATTATTCTCCAAGGAAATATGAACTCTTTTCTTCTAAAAAATTGTCACTTCTTCATGCTTTAGATTTAATGCAATGTTCGTAGAAAGCATTGAAAAGAAAAAAATATGGGAAAGTTACTCAAAAAAAAAAAAATATTTTGAAAAAAAAAAGGATAAAATAAGTGGGAATAATTCTTTTTTCTAGTGAGGAGCGTTGATCAAAAATTATTTTACAATCCGAGTGCTCTCTCAACCATCTCTCAACATGGTTTAAAAAAAGAATTGTTGGCTACGTGTTTTTAATTTTGTAACCATTTTACTTACAAAATCAATTCGAACTGTTATCTTATCATAACAACAAAGTTCGATTTGACCCAAATTTTTCGTATTATTTTATCAAATATAACATCATGGCTTCTGTTTTAAATTTTGACACTCTACCAGTAAAGAAATTAGAATTATATACCCTGCCTTTGGAAGAAATATGTCAAGGTTTGTTTCGTATTTTTATTTATTCTTTAAAGAAAACTCGAAATTTATTCAAATGTCCATCTTCAAAACAATATTATTATAAGTTGTTGTTTTTTATTTTTTTTTTTTTTTACATGGTAGCTTTGCAAACGAACCTGCAAACTAATTTCGCATCTGTATGTACCGAAGTAGTAGACTGTCCGGATTTGACTCAAGAACCATTCAATTTAGCTGCAAAAGGTTTAACTTTCTAATTACAATAATTATATCAATTTAAAACGGCTTAGGTAAATTGAATATGGAATTCTGTGCTACTCGTATAATAGGCATAAATGGAAACGTTTCGTTACTGGATATCGGAGGTGTGCCTTTTTTAATTCCACTCGTGCAACGTGATAAAGTATATGATATGAAAAGCATTCCCAAATTAATCGGTGAAAAAGATGTACTGGTTATTGGTGCAGCTGCTGGACCATTCAGACAAGTTGGCACCAATTCTGAGGTAGCTGTAAAAAATTACTAGTTTCCCTTTTCATTTTTTTTTTATTTTTATTTTTTTAAATTAATACGAACTGACAACACTGTTTAGATGATCGTAAATATGGTACTGAATGAAAACGGAGTCAAAGTTCCATCGTCACGAATTGCCAAAGTAGTCGAAGGCAGTAACGAAACGAAACTTGAAACGCTACCCGCTACAGAATCAACCTGCAGTCTTTTTGGTAATCTTCATTGTTCTAGAGGAGACCAAGGAAAAGTAAGAAATTATATTTTTGAACGAATTATCTCGTCGTCAACTCGAAGCCAACTAAAATCTTCAACTACTTAAGGTGATCAAAATTAATTGTAAGAAACGTACTGGTAAAATGAATTTCACTGATGCGATTAAAGCAGCTCTATGTACAGCATTTCCTGATAAAGTCATAGGTAAGTTGAAATATTTTTTTTCTTCTGAAAATCACGACTTTCAAATCAACTGAAATTCTGCACTTATTAGGTCTCGGTGGAGTATTCGCCATCGTCAAGGGGAAAGTTACCCAACACTTGATGCCAGATTTTTCTAAAACTCCTATCGAAGGAGGCATAGACGGACTCAGGAAATGGATGAAGTATTACGAAATGTCTGCTCCCCTGTCAGCTGTTGGGACTTTGATTTCACAAAATCCTGGGGTGAGCTTCTATTTCGAATTTTTTTTTGTTTTATTTAGAGATGTCTTAACTATAAACTCGATATTAACTATTACAGGATTTCGATCTGACCCAGATACATTTTCATAGTTTTGGTAAATGCGAAGGTGGTCATTATCAAGAAGATACTACTCCAGAAGAGATCGAATACTTGGCTTATTTTTCGTTGGGATGTACATTATACAGGGTTGACAAGCCATAAAATGAGGAGTTCAATTTGATTGAATGTGTATTGCAGCTAAAATTCGTTGCTTTTTCTGAATGGAATCAATAAACTGTTTTTAATTGTTTTAAATTCATGAGGATTTTTTTCTGAATTATAGGGAACTAACTAAAGTGAAATTATGACTTGAACTTATTAATTTTTCAAAAATTTTAAATCGTTTATTTTTTAGCAATTTTTTTTCATTGAACCATTAAAAAACATTGCTACAAAATTACAAGTAGGTAAATTTTTTTTTTAATTCCGTTATAAAATTTTATTTAAAAGTTCATTTGAACTCTTACTTACTTATACCGTCTATATTATTCATGAAATTTATGCAAAATATCATCGAAGAAATACATGAAAAAATTCTATTCGTAGTTATATTTTAAAAATTTGATTCCATGCTTTAGTTAAAAATGTCATTCATAATTTGATTTGAACACATTTAGGTACCTGGCCTTGTGTAAAATTTTAGCAAAGAAAACGATTGCAAAATCTCAGTTCAAAAATGCTACAAAAATTTCATGTAAAAATATAATCAAAAATTTAGTTTTAAAAATGTTGAGCTGAACTTGATTCCAAAATTTTCTGTTTTTTTTTTTTCTTAAAATATTTCCTTGAAAAAAAATCTGAGAAAATTTCTTGTGAAATTTTTGAAAATACCTATAAATTTTAATAGAATTTCAGAATTTAAAAAATTGAGAAGAATTTTTTATGAAATTATTTTAAAAACTTTGATAGAATTTTGGCCTTTAAAAAAAATCGAATAATTTCTTTTCAAAAAGAGTTTATTTTTTCAAAGCAAACTCTGAACTCCCATAAAATATTTTTTCCAGACGATTTTTTACAAATTTGAAAAAAATGATACCTATAAGGGTTCAATTTTTTTTAGCTGATTTTAAAAAAATTAGTATTTCCTTTTAAAACAACATTTTAATGTATTTCGTGCGAAAGATGCTTTAAAATAATTTCAATGCGTTGTGCAAATTTTTTTTCTTAAAAAAAAATCTAAAACATTTTCTTTAATAAAATTGGAACATTTTATGTCAATTTTTTGTTTTTTCTGTAAAATTTTGAAATAATGCTGAAAAAATTCTTTTTAGAATATTTTTAGTGGATTTGAAAAACAACTATGATTTTTTCCAATTTTTTTCAAAAAAAAAAAAAATGAAATAATTATTGATATTTTCTTTTGATATTTTAAAAAAAAAATTGGCTTCTTATTATATAATATGTAGTCATTTCTCAGCTCAAAATTTTTTTGAAAAATCTTCTCTCAAAAAAATGTGATTTTTTTGCAAATTAAAAAATAATATCTCTAATTTGTAGGTACAAAAATATTGAGATGGGTAATTTTCCTTTTAAAAAAATTTTTTATTGAGTTTTTTGAAAAATTAGATTGGATTTTTGAACATTATTAAAAAAAAAGATCAAAACTTTTATTTTAATAAAATAAGAGATTGTTTTCTAAATTTTTCGACAATTTTCTGTAAAATTAGGAAAAATTGTAGGTACCTCGTTTTAATTTTTTCAAAAAAATTAAAAATTCCATTTCTTATCAGAAAAAATGCTGAGGATTATTTTCTAAAATTGTTTTGAAAACTGATCGAATTTTTAAATTTTTTTAAAATGAAATTTGCAACAAAAAAAAGTTTAAAACTGAAAGAAAATTATTTGGAAAAAAATTATACTTACAATATCTTGATTCAAAAAAAAAAAGTAAAAAACTTTATGAGATTTTTTGGTAAAATTTCATTCCAAAATTCTGAAAATTTCATCTATGTAAAGTTTAAAAAAAAATCGTATGCAAAATTTGATTCAAAATTAAAAAAAATATTATGCTCAAATTTATTTATAACTGAAAAAATTAACATAAAAAATTATCTACGAGTATTTACTTACTCAATAGAAATTTTTGGCAAAAATTTCGCACAAACATTTAATTCAAAATTGTTTGCTATATTTTAGTTGAGAATTTTATACAAAATTCCGTTTTAAAAATTCTACTTATAGGTAGTCAAAATTTTGAGTTGAAATTTTATAAATTTTTTTTTTTTTTTAAATTCATCCAAATTTTCATAAAATAAATTTTATAATTGTTTTATTTGGTTAAATTTTTCTTCACAGTGCTATTTTTATGTACTTAAAATTTCAATTGAAAATTTTCTCACTAAAACATGATTAAAAATTTATAACCAGCTCAATCCAATAATTAATTTTGATTTAAGAAAGCAAGAAAAAATGACAATTAAAAGATGTTAGGCATCTTTCAAATTTTTCCTACTCAAAAGGGAACCTGCTTAACTCTAAAATATTTTTGTCTATTTTTTTTAAGGAAAAAAAATTAGCTCACTCTCACTTTTGTCCTATTCCGAAAAAATGAATTTCGAACACTTCTCTTATTTCATTCGCAAATCGACGACAGATTGGTCAAAATAAAAATACCTATACTCGACGTTCCCATAGCTAAGTACTCTCCCACGATAAAATATTTACCCAATGAAGTGATTTCGTTTCGATACTCTCGACGTTTATTTATCATTAAAGAGCATTCAATATAAAATTCTGATATTCGAGTGTCGATATATACGTATACCCACCGTACAATCTATAGTGTTTATTTAAGAACCCCTCCAAAAGTTTGGATTAATTACGTTAACAAAGCTGGGCCCAGACTACGTGTAAATGGCGTTAGAAACCGAGTTAATTGAGAATTGGGATTTTTCCTCGGTAACATTTTCGGTCAAACCGAAACTCGTACTCGTAATAAAGTCAACGCTTCTGTGCGTTCATTCGTCGAAAGTAAAAAAAAAAAAAAATACACGACTATAAAACGAAAGTTTCTTTCTAAGGAGCTTCCTGCGTTGCTGCGGTTGCATTTGTCATAGATGATAATTTAACGAGCCTGGGTAATTTTCACCTTTCAACCAAGTCTCTTGCGAGGGTGTTTTTTTTTTTTTTTTGTGAAATAGCTATATTAATTTTGTATACTGTCATGGTGGTTATTTCGTATACAAAAGGATAGATTTTAATGCGTTTAATTATTTTCAAACGAAAACTTCATAATAAACTTTTTTAATCGTGGGTGAAAAAAAGGTAGGGAAAAAACGAGCTCGGAATGAAACCGAGTCCGGGTTATTGTCGAGTCCGCAATGAAATCAACAGTATAATTCCATTAGCATTACATCCCGACTGCCGTACGCTCATTAATAAGAATAGAGAAAAATCTACGCTCGTATGAAATTAGTAAATTACCAAGAATCGATTCCCAGCGTATAATTTATCACCGCGATGTGCGCCAGGGCTACCATAGGTAGTGATTTGTATTGTATATGGAATCGTTTACCTCTCTATTCGGCCTCGTGTCGACCGTATAAATTTTATACATTCGTTTGATTTTAATTGACGAAAAAAAAACGCAGCACGAGCTTCGTTCCATGTGAATTATTCGTTTTCACGCAAAGTTTGAAACAAAAAAATAAGCGGGTAATAAAAGAACGAGCAAGTAAGTAGTAGATTATACCTTCTAGCACAGTATATAGACCTTTAGGCCTTTTATCCAACTATAAGCCCAAATACTACATCCTGCCATCAAATACATCAACCGCAATAAATGTTGACATGAAAAAGATATTAAATTTATTAAAATCGTGTTCGTATAAAAAGACAAATCGATTACAGCAGGTCGTCGGTGTTTCATTGTTGTATATTCTTAAATATAGAAGAGATTTCAACACGAAAATTTCGTTAATATTGACATTTAGGAGGGGACGGGGTAAGAGGCGAAATAACGTAACCAGAAGCGAATTAAGATTTAACTATTGTACGACGAGTCGACGACTACGTCTTCATCGTGTATCGTTTTCAAAAGATTTTTTTCTTTCTTTTTTACACAGTTTCGGTTGCTAAAAAGCTCCAATGAACTCGAACAAAGATGCGAATCGGCGTTTAGGTGTAGAATAGCCTTTGAGTCAAATTGTCGTCATGTCTTCGAGACTTTGAAACATAAGTTGCCGAGAAATTTGAGATAAATTAACGACGAAGTTGGTTGCAGTTTTGTAAGATAATATGTATCTACTTACGAGTATTTATTTATTTTTTTTTTTTTTGAAAATGCAAATTCTCAAGAAATATTGTCTTACTCCCCTTCTACTCGTATGGGAAAATTTTTACACTTTTCGTGATTTAAAAAGAAAACAATATTCAAAAAATAGAAGTCAACTCTGACATTATAAATCATAAAAATTTCATAAATTTTTTCAGTAACTTTATAATGACTTCTGGGAGTGAAAAAATTGGCCAAAAATCAACTAAGAATATTTTATTTTGATTTTTCACTTTCATATAGGTTTATTAGTGATTGAAAAATTAAAATATTGAGGGGGTTCTGATAATTTTATTTTTGGAAAATTTCTTTGAAAAAGTTAAAAACCCGAGCGGCACACTCGATCGATAATATCGGAAGATGTAACGTATCGATAAAAAATCGTTTGAAAATCTATAGATGTTCTCACGATATTATAAAGATTTATCGGTACAACTTCATAGGCAAAAAATCTAAAAACTATCGAATTCGATATTATTAAGATTTTATGACGATATTCGTCAACGATACTATCGACAAAGAATATTAAATTTATCGATTCCGATTTTCCACCGATTTTGTGCAGAGATTTGAAACTACATTATCGACAAAGAATATTAAATTTATCGAATTCGATTTTTTAACGATTTTGTAAAGATATTTAAAACTATATTATCGACAGATTATATGAAATTTCTCGACTTCGATATTTTACCGATTTTTTGACATTTGAAACTATATTATCGACAGATTATATTAAATTTATCGAATCCGATTTTTTACCGATTTTGTAAAGATATTTGAAACTATATTATCGACACGTAATATGAAATTTCTCGATTTCGATTTTTTAACGATTTTGTGACGATATTTGAAACTATATTATCGACAAATAATATGAAATTTCTTGAATTCGATTTTTTAACGATTTTGTGAAGATATTTAAAACTTTATTATCGACACGTAATCTGAAATTTCTCGAATTCGATTTCTCAACGATTTTATGACGATATTTGAAACTATATTATCGACGCGTGATATGAAATTCCTCGAATTCGATTTTTCAACGATTTTGTGGCGATATTTGAAACTACATTATCGACAAATAATCTGAAATTTGTCGAACGATTTTTCAACGATTTTGTGACGATATTTGAAATTATTTCCAAATTGGTGAAAATTTTTTTAAGTCCAACACGTCTGGAAGTACTAAACTGCCTATTATAAGCGTTTTATTGCTAATTCCTCAACGATAAGGTATGGCATAGTGGTTAAGGAAGAAGATTACCATGCAGGAGGTAGAAGGTTCAAGCCCCACGGGTGGCAGATTTTTTATAATTTTTTTTGACTTTTTCTGAAATGATCCTCTTACCGTAACATGAATAATGTGTTTAGGCATAGTTTAATGTATTAATTATGCTAATTAATGATTTTTAATTATAGAAAGATGCTAGTAAAAGACGAAAAATCGGAATAAAAAATCGATAAAAAATCGACAGAATATCGAATTCGATAAAGTGTCGCGTTAGTTCCGCCTAAATCGTGAAATTATCTTTCGATATTATAGATAGATTATCGATAAAATATCTTACTATAATCTCGAAATTTTTGCTAACTATAATTCGTCGATAATCTATCTATATATCGAAAGATAATTTCACGATTTATGCGGAACTAACGCGACACTTTATCGAATTCGATATTCTGTCGATTTTTTATTTCGATAATTTGTCGAGTGTGCTGCTCGGGAATAAATAGATGTGCCAGATGATTCTCCCTCCCCTTTAAAAAATTGAGACATCAAAATGAGATTATTTTCTCAATTCCCTATATTTTTCAGCGAAATTTTCAAAATTTAGTTTGAAAACCATTTTTTTTAACATTGAAAAAATTGAATTTCAGACTTTGAAAAGAAGGAGATGAGAAGAAGTAAAAGAAAAAACCAGTTCAGCATGTTTCACATGTCATTCAAATTGACTTTGACCATCAAATCAATTTCCTCGAAATAAGAAAAAAAATAGATAAAAGAAAACGAAATTAAAAATTAGGATTTTACTAAAAATTTTGGTACCCAGAGGTAAAAAATGAAACAAAAAAAAATTCAGAATTATTTTCTGAGAAATCAAAGTTGAACAATACGTAAAAAAAATTTAATTCATTTTGAAACTTCGATTTTTTCAAAATTTCCATTCATATTTACGGCAAACTGAGTAGGCAAATTAACATACCAAAGAACTTTTTTTGACGATTTCAAATCTCAAAAGTAGATTTTTTTTATCGATTTGAAAATTTTCGGAAATTGATAATTTTTTGAAATTTTGCAAATTTTAATGCATCGTAAATTTTCTCAAAATTTTTAATTTTTATAATTTATCATCAATCCTCTTAAAATTTATAAATTTCAAAAAATCTAAAAATTTGTCAATTTCGATAAATCGATAAGGAACTTTTCCAAAATTGTGAATTTGGAAAAAAAGTAATTCACATAGAATTCCTAAATTTTGAGAGGTCATTAATTTTTTCAATTTAAAAAAATTTTAAATCCTCTCAAATTTGTAAGTGTTGATCTGTTGATGAAACTTCAATTTTCCTTGAATTTATAAATTTTGAGAAATTTGCAAAATATTATTAATTACATACTTACATTGTACAATTTTTCAAAACTTCTAAATTTTGAAAAATTTCAGTTTTTTAAAATTTGTAAGTTTTTCATGTTTTCAAAATTTGAAAACTCAAAAAGATTGTCAATTTCCCGGAAATTTGTAACATTCAATAAATGAAGTATTAATTTTCTTCAAATGTGCAAATTTTTATGAATTATGAATTTTCTCAAATTTTGTAAATTTTGAAAAACTGTAAATTTTTTATAGGAACTGAAGTCTGAAACTGACAATTTTCTAAAAATTTTCAAATTTCAAAAATCTGAAGTATTCTGAATTTTTTTCAAAATTTATAATTTTCAAAAATCTCAAAATTTGTCAATTTCGATAAATCGCTAACTTTCTCAAAATTTTTAATTCACATAGAGTTTGTAAGTTTTAATGAATCTTGAATTTTCTTGGAATTTATGAATTTTGAAAAATTTAATTGTTTCAAATTTGGAAATTTAAAAAAAATTAAAAATTGTCAATTTTCCCAAAATTTGAAAAATTCAATTGTCAATTTTTTAGTTTTCAAAAAATCTGAAAGTTTTAAAAATTGTCAGGATTCTAAAAATTTGTAAAATTTAATAAATTTATTGGTTTTCTTCAAGAGTTCAAATTTTTATGAATTGTGAATTTTCTCAAATTTTGTAAATTTTGATAGGTACATATTGTAAGTTGTCTCAAAACATGTAAATTTTTATATACCCATTGCCAATTTTCTCAAAATTTTAAAATTTCAAAAAAACTAAAATATTGTAAATTTTCTCAAAATTTGTAATTTTAAAAAAAATTTTAAAATTTGTCAGTTTTGATAAATCGTCAACTTTCTCTATGATTTGTTAATTTTGAAAATTTTTCAATTTTTTCACATACCTAAATACAAATTTTTTAAATTTGAATTGTTCCAATGTTATAAAACTTGTCAATTTTGAATTTTAAAAAATGTAAAAAAAATCCCTGAAATCGACAAGTTGTTGAAATTTGATGAATTCCAGAAAAACTATTGATTAGTCTAATTTAAGATATTCAATTTCAAAAATTTGTAAATTCAAAAAACTTCACCTAATTCAACAAAAAAACCAATAATTCTGAAAGATTGTTCAGTTTTGATAATTTTTTTTTTTAGTTTTAAATCGTAATTTTTCTCAAAAAAATAGGTAAATTTTGAAAAATGTTGTCTTTGTTGAAATACGCAGTTACACATTTGACAAAGGGATCAAATATTAAAAATTTTCTCAAAATTACGACGTAATACTTCTTCAGAGTTTCAACTTTTACCTCCAATGTAAGTAAATAAAATCAATGCGTTAGTACAGTAATTTTTTACCACTAATCCCACACCAGCCGAGCTCGCTTCTAAACACGAATGTGTTTTATTTCTCAATTTTACCACAACAACGTACGTAGTTCTTCGTCGACGGAAACACCAGCTAAATAGTGTAATTCGCTGCGCCTCATAATACGTATAAGGGTACCTACTTATTTAAGTAGTTCTATTGTTTCCCTTTTTTTCTTCGTTATTCGCGGTACCACATCCATACACATAGTATTGTGTAACAATAGCAAATGAACACTACCTACTTAGCGCATAATTTATATTGAAACAAAACGTCGTACTTATAGCGTTAATGTTATCTTGCGAGGATGACGTTTACTTGGCCTTTTGTGCTACGTACCGCTTACACACGTTTAATGGGTAAAGAGATAGCGAGCTTTGGCATTGATTCTGTTGGCGACTGCGATGTTCGTTGGCTTATGCATAAGGCTCGACTACGGGTTAGGGCTACATTTGTCTCGCGCGTTTTAGCTGTTCTACTCGTATGAGTGAGACTTTTATTTGACTTGATTTACATAATTTTTACTTCATTAGGATTCATATTCTTGTACCGTTTAGATTTCGGTTTCTATGTGGCGTGAATAAAATTGCAAATTTTCCTTCGTCGGAGTAGAATAGCTTATGGTGGCGATGTTGTTATTTTCTAATTTTGGAAAGGTCTTTTTTTTCCCTCTCTGTTCTGAAAGGTTGATCTGGATTAAAAATTGTTCGAGATGAAGAGTTATTTTTTGCGGATTTACATTCTCGAAGATATATTTTAAAAGATTATTCCGAATATTTGAAAACAACAACGAGAACAGGGAACTGTAAACTTTTCAAAAACATGAGAGAATTTGGTACAAAACTTGATAATAACAATTCACCTAATTTTTAAATAATTCCCTATAAACTTATAAAAAAAAATCGCACAAAAATCAGGAAATTTCTGTTAAATTGTAAAAAAAAAAAATCAAAAAATCTCAGTGCTTTTTCACAAAATTTCAGTAATTTTTTCAATAAATTCTCAAAACTTTCTGAGAATTTTTTAAATGGCGTTCACTAAATTCAGTTAAACAATAAAATAAATTTTCACAAAAGACAGAGTTCATCAGAAAATTTGGGTACAAACTTTTCAAAAAATTTCACAAAATTTTGCGAAATTTTTTGCAATTTTTTGAAATAGTTTCAAAAAATTCCAATAATTATTACAAAATTTTGTAATACCCAATCACGAAAAATTCAAGGTATTTTCCACAAAAATACTAAAGTAAAATTTTCCCCCAAGTCAGAAAATATGAGGAAAATTTTCAAAAAAATAAATAAGTATAATAAGTTGCCTACCCTGTTTGCCGTAAATATCACGTTATGAAGTATGTTAATTTGCCTACTCTGTTTGCCGTAAATATGAATCAAAATTATGCAAAAATTCAACTTTCAAAATGAATTGAAAATATTTACACATAGTTCAACTTTGATTTCTCAGAAAATTATTCTGAATTTATTTTCATTCTTCACCTTTACTAAAATTTTCATTAAAATCTTGATTTTTAATTTCGTTTTCTTCCCTGTTTTTCTTTTTTTTTCGAGGAAATTGACAAGTGCTAAATTCAATTTTTTTTTTTCAATATTTGAAAGAAATTATTAATTTTTCAAAGTTTACAAATTCCATGCATTAGAAATTTTTTTAATTTGCAAATTTGAGAAAATTTTTTAAATCAATGAGAAAATTGACAATTTGTACCTACACATTTTGAGAACATTGACAACTTTTCAAATTTTACAATTTTTTGGGAAATCGACAATTTTTTTAATTTACAAAATTTTCAAAACGTTGACGATTCATTAAATTTATTTGCGAAGTTGAAAAAATGATGTTCTTTCAAAGCAGACAAATTTCGAGGAAATTTAATTTTTTTTTATTGAAAATTTTTTGAATATTGAACTGGTAATTCATTAAAATTTGCAAATCGATCAAAATTTACTAATTTGAGAAAATTGGTGATTTTTTGTAATTAAAAATTCTGAAAAATTTACGATTTTTTTCAAAATTTACAAATTTGAGAGAATTATTGACGAGTCATTAAAATTTGCAGTTTTGATCTTTTGAAAAAATTATCAATTTTCCAAAAATTTACCAGTATTGAGATTTATCAAAATTTACCGAGTAGAAAATATTTATGATCTTTCAAAATTTACAAATTCTAATAGAAATTAGACATTTTTTGAAATTCAAATTTTTTTAGAAGATTGACAATTTATGAAAATGTACCTAATTTGAAAAAATTGATAACTTATGAAATTCAATTTTACAAATTTTTGAAAAATTTACAAGTTTTTGGAAAATTGACATTTTTTTTTAATTTACAAAATTTTGAAAATGATGACGATTTATTATAATCTACAAATTTGAGAAGATTGACGATTCATTAAAATCAAATCGAGGAAACTGCAAAAAATTTCAATTTAAGAATTTTTGTAAATATTGACGATTTTTTGAAATTGTTAAATTTTTAGAAAATTTACAATTCATGAAAATTTGCAAATTGATCAAAAATTACTAATTTGAGGAAATTGTTGATTTTTTCGAAATTGCAAATTCTAAAAAATTGACGATTTTTTTCAAATTTGAGAGATGTGATGATTCGTTAAAATTGTCAGTTTTGAAAAAATCATTAGTTTTCAAAAATTTACTACTCATCATGTCAAGTAGAAAAAATTGAGAATTTTTTTTTAGTTTATAAATTTTTATAATACCTACTGACAATTTTTTTACTAGCTTCCTCCCTTGCAAATAAATGTAAAAAATCTCACAAGTTGAATAAATTTTGAGAAGTGGTAATTAGAATGAACAACCCTCAGGAAAACCCCTCTTCAAATAAATAAAAAATAGAAAAAAAACGAAAGAGAAAAAAATCGATACAAACAAGCCAAATCAAATTACGAATTCGAGCCATCATATATATACACGTACCTACTTTCCTAAAAATAGAAACTTTTTCTCTCCTCAATTCAAATCCTTTCAGGCAGACAATATTTCACATCACATTTTACTCTCACCACATCATCAGCATATAATACATCAACTCGAGTAAAAAAATCATAATTTTCGGCTGCTGCCAACCCCTCCAATTCTACTCTTCGAAACCCACTGTCTGAATATAAAAACAATATTACAAGCCACGCGACAAAATTACAATACATCTTCGTCGAAAATCCCAAAAAATAAAGAAATAAAAAACTATACCATGTGGAAATCTCATTTGGACGAACTCGTCTTGGCGATACATAAGAAGGCGTTATCCGCAGCCAAAGTAAGCAAAAAATAGTCCCAATATTGCAAATAGGTACCTAATACGAAAGTGAACCGTGAGAGCGTCATATTTGACACAAAATCCGATTTCGATTTACGCCTCAGACGGCACATTCTTCTTCAGAGCTGATACGATGCAAAAGAACGCACCCAGTCCGGACGGGCGAAGCGGTCGGCAGTCGGTACGAAAGGAAGAATATGTCGTAGGATAACATAGCACAGATTAGGTCAGTTGGAAAAACATACTTTTTCGTTACTTTTTTCAAATCTAATTTGAAACGCGAACGCTGTACCAATTTTAGCGTAAAATTCTTCTATTCTCAACGTACTTGCCAAATCCCCTTTACTTCTTTAACCTTTTCAAACAACGTATACGTATTTCTTTGCTGAAACCGCTGGTGGTGTTTGTTTTACTCGGGTAAAAACTTTAAAAAACCCGTTCGTAATGAATGTTTCGCGTTTCTAAACAATAATTCATATTTTACTCGACACGAGAATTGTTTTCGTATATGAAATTTACACCACCGTCATCATCGCTGGGATTTTGGTTGGTTAGATAACTCGATCGGAAATTAAGTTTTTCTGTCGAGGGAGCGACATAAGCGGTGGTGAGGAGGGGGGAACACGACAACTGTTTCCATCATGTACCCGGACTGCGACTCGTCAAATTCTACAAAAAATTAATTTCCCTCGATGCTGCGACCAGCGAGTTAACCATTACGCTCGCGATACCGCAAAAGCCACCCGCTAATTTATAATTACGTAGGTACTCGCAGAATCGACGCGAACGCACAGGTCGTAACGATCGAAGACGCATTCGCTAATAATTAAACACCCGTGGAAAATTTCGCTCGGATTTGGCTTAAGAGTGGATCGCAGCAGTACTTACTATTTTTTGGAACCACAGTAAAATATAAGTTACCTAGTTCAATTGGAGGGGAGCGATTTACGTCAAAAAAATTGAAATTAAATTTATTTCAAAGTTTTTTTTTTTTACAAAAAAAAGTCCTAAATCCTAAACAAAAAAGTGATACGCACCTATCTCAATTTTATTCCAAAAAATTTTTAAACTTTTTTATTCTTAAAAATTTTTAAACTTTTTTATTCTTAAAAAATTGGAAATTTTTTCATCTCAAAAAATATTCAAATTTCCTTATCCCCCCCCCAAAAAAATACCCACGGTAAAAAAATTTAAACTAAATTAATCTCATAATTTTTTTTAAACATCCTAAATCCAGAAAACAACGTTTTGAATTTTTTCCATAAAAGGGTATGGGCGGTTAAGATAGGTGATTTGCGCCCGGAAACCGATTTGGGTCAAACCTACCCCAAAAAATTTAACATGATGAGAAAAAATGTTGACAAAAATTTTAGACCCCAACGCAAGTATTTTGGGGGTGGGGGCTCGAAACGTGATTTTTAGTCATTATTTTTTGGATTTTCAACAAATTAAGATAGAAATTTCGCGTTTTTTAAAATATATTCTACATCATTAGAGGAAGCTGTAGAAATTTTTTCGATTTTTTCGGATTATTTTTCGCCGAGTTATAGCGATTTAAAAACTTTGAACCGCCATCTTGTATGGAAGTTTCAGAGGTACAGTTGTAAGTTTTTTACTGAAAATGTGTCAAGCACCACAAAATATACGGTAAAATTTTCAAAACGTTTGAAGTGGTGCAACATTGTCAAAAATGCAAAAAACTGATTATTTCGTCTATTTTTCCCTCTTAAGTGCGTCATTTCTGGTCCAAAATTTTTTTTCTTGAAATATGTCATTAATGACACCAATATACACCATCAACGCGAATTTGGACCAGATTTCTTAATTTTTTCCTATTTTTCCAAAAATGCCCAAATGACGCCATTTTGGGAACCCAGAACCTCTTCAAGATGTCCTAGGGGCCTAAAAATCATGTCTGGGCTTGTTTCAAGTCAATATCTCACATATACCTAACTGCAATTTCAGCGAAATCGAGCAACTTTGATTTTTTTCAACTTATTTCATGCAAAGTTTTTGTTAAGTCCAAAATTGACTCAATTCTTGAAAATGAGCAAAAAAAATCAAAGTTGCTATTCATATTTTTTAAGAATAAAAAATTCTAAATTTTTTGGAATAAAATTTATAATTATTTTGAGATTTACGACCTTATTTCACAATTTTTTGAGATGATTTTTTTTTAGAATGAATTCATTTTTTTTTTTTAGAAAAATAATATTTTTTTGGAATAAGCAAATTTCAATTTTTTCAGGATTTAGAACATTCCGGGAAAAAGTTTGAAATCAATTTTGTTTTAATTTTTTGGTGTAAAAAAATATTTTTTTAGGGATAAATTTTTTGAGATGAAAAATTTTTCAACTTTTAAGACTATAAAATCATTTCTTAAAAAAAATTCTTTTTTTTAATGAAAAAAGTTCGAAATATTTTGAAATAAAATTTTTTAAATTTTTTTTCAATACTTTGAGATGAAAAAAATTCATTTTTTTTGGAATAAACAAATTTTCTAATTTTGGTTTTAAATGAAAAAATTTCAAATTTTTTAAGAATCAAAAAATTTGTGTGACCTAGGGCCTAAAAATCATTTCTGGGCTTGTTTCAAGTCGATATCTCACATATACTGCAATTTCAGCAAAATCGAGCAACTTTGATTTTTTTTGCTCATTTTCAAGAATTGAGTCAATTTTGGACTTAACAAAAACTTTGCATGAAATAAGTTGAAAAAAATCAAAGTTGCTCGATTTCGCTGAAATTGCAGTTAGGTATATGTGAGATATTGACTTGAAACAAGCCCAGACATGATTTTTAGGCCCCTAGGACATCTTGAAGAGGTTCTGGGTTCCCAAAATGGCGTCATTTGGGCATTTTTGGAAAAATAGGAAAAAATTAAGAAATCTGGTCCAAATTCGCGTTGATGGTGTATATTGGTGTCATTAATGACATATTTCAAGAAAAAAATTTTTGGACCAGAAATGACGCACTTAAGAGGGAAAAATAGACGAAATAATCAGTTTTTTGCATTTTTGACAATGTTGCACCACTTCAAACGTTTTGAAAATTTTACCGTATATTTTGTGGTGCTTGACACATTTTCAGTAAAAAACTTACAACTGTACCTCTGAAACTTCCATACAAGATGGCGGTTCAAAGTTTTTAAATCGCTATAACTCGGCGAAAAATAATCCGAAAAAATCGAAAAAATTTCTACAGCTTCCTCTAATGATGTAGAATATATTTTAAAAAACGCGAAATTTCTATCTTAATTTGTTGAAAATCCAAAAAATAATGACTAAAAATCACGTTTCGAGCCCCCACACCCAAAATACTTGCGTTGGGGTCTAAAATTTTTGTCAACATTTTTTCTCATCATGGTAAATTTTTTGGGGTAGGTTTGACCCAAATCGGTTTCCGGGCGCAAATCACCTATCTTAACCGCCCATACCCTTTTATGGAAAAAATTCAAAATGTTGTTTTCTGGATTTAGGATGTTTAAAAAAAATTATGAGATTAATTTAGTTTAAATTTTTTTACCGTGGGTATTTTTTTTGGGGGGGGGGATAAGGAAATTTGAATATTTTTTGAGATGAAAAAATTTCCAATTTTTTAAGAATAAAAAAGTTTAAAAAATTTTTGGAATAAAATTGAGATAGGTGCTATCACTTTTTTGTTTAGGATTTAGGACGATGGGGGTAGGGATCTAAAAAAATTTTTGGGGTAGTTTTACATCAATACCAACATTTGGGGTGAGTTTCATCCCAATCGGTGACGAGGCACTTTTCACCATTTTACCCGGACAGTCCCTTTTTTATTTAAAATTTTTTTTTAAATATTTGTTCAAAAAAAAAAAAATTACATTCTTGAAAAATAGAAGTATTTTTTTTTCAAAAACATAAAAATTTCCCATCTCAAAAAATTATTGTGAAATTTCCTTATTCCAAAAAAAAATATTTTTTTACTCCAGGAAAATAAAAATAGATTTTGTTCCAAAAAAAATTCAAAAAATCTCAAACAATTGAGAAATTTCTCAATCACTTCTTTTTTTATTGGTTTTAGATTAATCCGAAGTGATTTTCGTTATTTTCTGGTTGATCGATCATTTCTGTGATATTTTTGTAATATGAAGTTTATTTGTTTCATTTTCTCAACAAATTTATGAAAAATCAATGAAGCGACTTTTCACGATATCTGATCCCCCCTTTGCCCCAATCAACTCGAATAGTCGAGGTTCCATTGTATATCAGTATCTGAGTCATATTATGCAAAATTGGAGGGGCGGGAAGGGTCTAATAGAACATTTTATAATAACAAAAATTATTCATAGGACCTCAATCTACAACTTTTGTTTTAAAAAAATTTCAATTGAACCCCTCCCCCAATTTTGAAATGATGTTATGTGAAATCGGAGGAGAGGGAGGGATCCAATCAATTTTTATAATAACTGAAATTATTTTTAGGGTCTTAATCCACAACTTTTATTTGAAAAATTTTAAATTGAATTTTTTCTCCCTTACTTTTCTAAATTTTAATCATTATCTTCGAAGAGTTATGCAAAATTGGTGGGGAGGAAGAAAATCCAACTACAAAAATTTTCAAACAAAATTTTTACCTTGAAGTCCTATAGGAATAATTCTGGTTATTACAAAAATTTCGATTGGACACTTCCCTCCCCTCCAATTTTGAATATCAATTATCAATGTAATATTGGACTTTAGTAAATTTTAGGATGGTGCCAAAAAACAGCACTACGGCGATTCACTCGTTTCGGCTTCGAATACGAATTAAAATAGTATAAAAAGCCATGCAGAACAATTCACTTCGAAGGCGAGAAGTAAAATTAATGGTTTTTCATACCTAACGCGTTTAACAATATCGTCGGAGGAGAAAAATTGCCACCAGTACGAGCCCAACGATGGTGTTAGCTTCACTCCGCACTCAGGTCGCAATTTATAACGCGACACGATTCGGACATACAAAAATACCGCGTCGCATGTACCTAAAATACCGATCTTTCATAACTCCCTCCCCCATTCTACTCTTGGCCACCTTGCCACGGTCACCGTGAAAAGAAAATCCCGCAAAATTGCGTTGTGACTGTTCCCCGCACCGCGCCGTGTATCCGGATCGATGGCACATTTTACAAACCCCCGAGCTATTTCATTAATCTTCCAAACACCTGTTAAAAAACGAATCTTACACACGCCTCTATTCATCTATCAACAATAGCCGCGTACTTCCTGCTTTTTTGCTCTTTTTAATAAAAATCAACCTGCATAAATTTCCCCCTCCCTTTGGTCCGCACCCGAAGCACGGGTACAACGTCAACAACGCAACGGTTCATTACTTCCGCATTTCTAGTCATCTCCTCCTAAGCCATCTAATGCTGAAATGAAAACGCACTTAGAGTACCTAAGAAAGTAAATAGGAAAGCTGAGAGGGGGGAAACTCGAATCAATAATGAGGGAATTTGTCATAAAGAACTACCTTGGTCTATTTTTGGTAAGTACGTAAATATCCTGCCCGGCTTCCATATAATCTATTCCATCATCTTAAACTGCCACGAAAGTAATAAAATTAGCCCCTTTTGCCAGTTTTGTACAAATAAAAACCAAGTGCCAATTAGAAATTTTGTTTCGGCGCTATTTTCCAATTATAGGACATTAGTCCGAGCGTAATGCAAAAAAGAAATAAAATTAAACCGAAACACTCGTAAATTCTGACTGCCAAAATGGTCAACTAATGAAAAACTGATGATTTGGCGAAATATACGATGATAATGTGACTCTGTTTCTTGTTCCATTTTCTAAGGAGTAACGGTACTTTATACTTCCGAATAGATTAGTCGTAAAAATCGGTGAAATTTATTACCAATTGTTTTCTTTAGTTATTTTATTTTTTCTGTATTCAGTTCTTCATTTGAGTTGTATCTTTATTTTATTGATTTTTTAAATTTTTAGGCAAAATTTCAAAATAGGAGTTCAAGAAATCGTGCAATGAAATGAAATATTACGTTGAGAAAAAAGAACTGATAATTTCATAATTATTTGTTCCCAAAGAACTTTTCATTCGATTTTTTTTTTTTTGTAAGAAGACTCCACAAGCAGCAGAATTTTTTGAAAATTTTATTATAGCTGAAAAAATCTTTCACCAAGATTCAAACTTGCATAAGAATTTAGAATCATCCACAGAATTTCATAAGAAATTCATCAGGAATCCAGAACACTTCATAAAAGTAGATTTCTATAAAATTAGAGATCGCAGGCTATCATAGAGATTCAGAAGATTTTATAGAAAATTATGGGCATTTATAGGCATCACAGAAGAGGAATTCATCAAAATTCACAGCGATTTAGAAAATTTCACAGAAATCTATAAAAATTTACAGAAATTCACACGCTTTCTTTGAAGTTTAGAACCATTTATATGTAGAATCTCAGCCCATTAACATGGAATTTTCTAGGGTGAAACTCGACTTTTCTCCGTATTTTTCAATGATGAATAAATACCTAAAAAATATAACTAATAATTTTTTTCCTCCAAAAAACAGAGATTTCTTTTTCTACATAGAAATTGAAAGATTTTTTGCAAAAAAAATGGAAAAAAATTTTACTCAAAAAAATTCAGAGTTCAGAAAAAATTTAGAGATTTTTTCTCCAAAAAGAATAAGAATTTTTTTCCAAAAAAAATTGAAACAAAGACATGAAAAAACGTGTTTTTTTTAAATATAGAAACGAGTTTTCAAATTGGAAAGAATTGACAATTTTTTCTAAATTTACAAATTTTGAGAAAAATGGACGATTTTTGAAATTTATGAATTCTGAAAAAAGTTGATAACTGTTTTAAATTTACTTACGAACTAATAATGAGAAAATTGACAATTCGTCAAAGGTAATAAATTTGAAAAATTGAATATTTCTTGTAATTTATGAATTTGTAAATAAAAAATTGATTATTTATCAAAATTATTTAGAGGAAATTGACATTTTTTGAAATTACAAACTTCGAAAAATTCACGAATATAAAAATATTCAAATTATAATAATTTTTTGAATCGTATTACGAATTTTGAGAAAATCGACTAAATTTACTACCTATTTCTTGAAATTTGAGAGTACTTACAAGGAACATTCTGGATTTTTAAATTCAAGAATTTCGAGACGAATGACAAATATACAAGTTTCGAGAAAATTTATGAGTGTTATTAAAATCTGCAGATATGGAAAAATTTTCAATTTTCAAAATTCATAAATTTTGATAATATTATTGACATCTTTTAGAACTTATAAATTTTGAAAAAAGTTGGAAATTTTTTTAAATTACTTAGGTACTTATTGCATACTCTAATAATAATGAAATTGACAATTCATCAAAAATTATAAATTTGAAAATACCTACTTATTAATGTTTCATTAAAATATTCTATTTTCAGAAAATTGAAAAAAAAATTGAAAAATTTATGATTTATAAAATTTTTAATATTTTTGTAAGATTAAAAAAAACGAATTTTTGAGAAACTGACAATTTTTTTACTTTGACAAATATTTTGCATCGGGTTTTATCGGAGCTTTTGTCATTGTTTAAAAATGTAATTTTGCAAAAACTCTCATTTTTCGAAAATTTCCACAAAATTGAAGATTTTAATTTTTTTTTTTAATTTCATCAGAGGAGGATTTTGCATTGGATTTTAGCATCGCTGTTTTCATTGATTGAATACAATTTTGCAAAAGCTCTCATTGTTCAAACATTACTGAAAATTATAATTTTCAAAAAGTTGATGACTTGGAATTTTTTTTTAAATTTCATCTGAGGAGGATTTTGCATTGGACTTTATCGGAGCTTTTTTCATTGATTAAATGCAATTTTGTAAAATTTTGCATTTTTCAAAAATTACTGAAAATAAAAATTTTCACAAAATTGATCATTTTTCATTAATTTCATCACAGGAGAATTTTGCAGTGGCTTCTATCGGAGCTTTTTTCATTGATTAAATGCAATTTTGCAAAAACCCTCATTTTTGAAAATTACCAAAAATAAAAATCTTCACCAAATTGATAATTTTATTTTTATTTTAATTTCATCAGAGAAGGATTTTGCATTGGACTTTATTGGAGATTTTTCATTGATTAAATGCAATTTTGCAAAAACTCTCATTTTTCTAAAATTTTTACTAAGTTGATGATTTTAAATTTTTTCAAAAATTTCATCAAAGGAGGATTTTGCATTGGATTTTATCGTATTCACAGGATTTAAACAAACAAAATTTGGTATTCAGAATGTTTCAAAGATATTTATAGGCGTTTAGGGACGTTGACAGGAATTCATAGGTATTACTCGTAATAGGAACTTATGGACATTCATGGGCTTTCATAAGAAATTGCAAGCCAATCACAGAATTTTTCACCAGAATTCACTGGTATTTACAGACTTTCACAGAGATTCACAAAATTTCACAGAAATTCATAAACTTTCCAAGCTTTTACAGGAATTTCAAATGAAAAAAATAATTTCAAAAAATATGCATACGAATATTTTAGAACAGAAATTGAAAGCGGTCTACTTTTTTAAGAATATAAGTCGAGAGATTGATGCACATCATCGAACTATCCCTTTTCTCACTTCATCACGAACTTCAGAATATCCCTATAAAAAAGTTTACCCTTCCATTTCCTCAAAACATGCTACCATAAAATCGATTGCAGGTACTTTGCAGAAACATCTGAATCATTTCACGACCAATTTGCTCAACGATTCGAATACAAGCTTCCATCACCGTATCGAAATGCATTGCAAACTTGACCCTCTTCGTATAAATACGGATAAACCGACCGGATAAGGGTAAAACTTTCCCTTATATATCGTTCATCGAACGATCTCGAGCTTACGATAATTATGATATAAGAATTCGCTGCAAATTCGCTCGTTCAGCTTCGACACCCATACAAATAAGTACCCATAGATACACCGTGCTTACCTCTATTTTTTTTCTTCTTTCGCTAGCGTATTCTTTATCTAGTTTTCGACAACGATAATTCATGTGCTTGGTGGCCCTGAAAAAAAGTAAAAGAAACAATGTTAAATTACACAGCACTATCCATCAAAGGTATAAAACAAGGCGAATAATTTGTATGTTTGGTAATTCTACCACATCGGAATTTAAAAATGCTTCCCTAGCGAATAAACTACGAATATATCGAAGATGGCTACATCGTGTAATGAAAACTTTCACGAGTAACAAAGTTTTCTTCGAGTTGGACTCGTGCTTTGAATACAGAGTGGAAAAATTTCCCAACAATGAATAAATTTTTTCTAACCTTTACAAAATTGGCAATATTTCACCGGTGGTTAATTAAAATGAATAATAATCGTTCAATTTTTTTGTGAGGGGAGGGGGCATGTCTCTTCGAAGATAACAAAAATGAATAATATGATTGGAAAGTTCCATTTTGAAATTAAATTGAACTACTCGGTATAGTCTTGGTTGTGAATATAGATAACACCCGGAATCCCGGGCGATAACGTTTATTCTACGAATATACAATGGTCGATGTTTCGAAATAAGAAATTAAATTGAAAATGACAGATACTGCCCGTGTAGCAACGTCGATGCTAATTTCGATGTGTCGACATTTATATCGACATTCACATCGACATTTGCAATGCTGAGATGTTGAAAAAAATGCCAAGTTCAAAATTTTTAATAAGTATATGTTTTAAAATTAAACCAAAAATAGTGATCAAGCCAACACTTCGACATTTCGTCAAAATTGCGGCTCTGAAATCACCTTTGTAGCTGGACATGTGTGTGCCCAGCTAACGAAGAGGCAATTCTTAGAGTCTTATGTACTAATTCATAACACACTTCATCTGCGAGTATCAAAAATCACCCTCAAGACGTCGACAGTCAAGTCGATGCATTATTCGACCCTCGACAATTACATCGACACTAACTCGACCTAAAATTCCTCTGGTCGACACTGTCGACAGTGAAGTCGATGCATTATTCGACCATCGACAATTATGTCGACAATAACTCGACAAGTACTTGTATTATTCAAAATTTTAAAAAAATGAGAAAATTTCGTGATTCTTTCAAAAATTGTTTATTCCTGAGCTTAAAAATTGTTTTTAGTTCTTTTTAGATATAAAATTAGTGAATTTAATTGGCAGAAAATGTCGACATTAACGTCGATTCGTTTATCGAGTATCGATTTTTACATCGACATGTCTATGCAGAAAAACAATATTTTCTGAATTACAGGAAAATACTGAGAAAAATTCAAAAATTTTGATTGAACAGTTATGTTTAACATAGAACATTACTTTAAATCTCATATATCATTTTTAATTCATCGTTAACCAAGAAAAAAATGTGTCTGAATTTTGTCGACATAAATGTCGATGTCGACAATTGCTACACGGGTGGGAGACTGAGTCTCGGCAAAGGGTTGCTTATAAAATACGACGATATGGCTCAGCACGTTTGACGTTTCGGTCTGGTATAAAATAAACAATTGAAATTAATAAAACACTCTACGCGGGTAGAACCTGTCAACTGGCCATTTGCAAGAGTCTTTGGAAAATATCCGACATCTTTTTGTTGACGATAAAAAAACCTAATACTTTTCTTGTCATTCTAAAATGGGCCAAAAAAGCGCGTAAAATGTATAATACCAGACCTTAGAGAAGGTTTAAATTAGCGTGTATTTTATATCCATATATGGCTCATGCTGGTGCGGGGTGGAATTTGTCAAAACATCGAGCTGAAGCTCTTAACGAACTACACGTCAATTCTTTTGAAATATTATGAATTACTTTTAGCTTTATAACATAAATCGAGTCACATATCCGGTCCTCGTAGTCCTCATCGTGTAAACGATACATTAATCAAATATCATAAACAATAACCGACGATTACTCCTATTTCAACTGTCATAACGTATTTTTACCACGCTTTTATATACTTGGTATGTATGTATGTCTCATGGAACCAAGAGTATGTTTTCGACCAATCCTCTCTCATTTAATATTTTACTGGAATTGAAAGAACATAGTGCTCACATTAGGGGTTTTCGAGGTCGCTGAATTCGATTTTCGAACTCAAATTTACCCCCGACCCCAAATTGAGCCCCTATGAGGGGGTCCAATTTTGAAAATTTCAGAAAATTACAACATTGATATCGAAATGTAGGTTTTTGATGTCGCTGAATTCGATTTTCGGACTTAAATTTACCCTTGACCCCAAATTGAGCCCCTATGAGGGGGTTCCATTTTGAAAATTTCAAAATTCACAACATTGATATCAAAATGTTGGTTTTCGAGGTAGCTGAATTCGATTTTCGAACTCAAATTTACCCCGACCCCAAATTGAGCCCCTATGAGGGGGTTCAGTTTTGAAAATTTCAGAAAATCACAACATTGGTATCGAAATGTAGGGTTTCGAGGCCGCTGAATTCGATTTTCGGACTTAAATTTACCCTTGACCCCAAATTGGACCCCTATGAGGGGGTTCCATTTTGAAAATTTCAAAATTCACAACATTGATATCAAAATGTTGGTTTTCGAGGAGTAAAACTATGAAATTAAAATATTTTCAACGACAACAACGACAAAAAGAGTTAAATAAAAATGTAAAAAAATTTTTAAAAACCACGCTTTTATTTAAAGTTGGTCACTTTGTAAAATGTTATTCATAGGGAAAGAGTAATGCCTTAAAAAACAAAAAATAAAATTTACTTGAATACAAAGATGTGTCATGAAAATTTTTTTTTCAAAAATTTTAATGATGAAAAGCGTGGTGGGGTGTGCGAGGAGCAAACGAATACCTTTTCGATTAACGCCCCACCACGATTTTCATCATTAAAATTTTTGAAAAAAAAATTTTCATGACACATTTTTGTATTCAAGTAAATTTTATTTTTTGTTTTTTAAGGCATTACTCTTTCCCTATGAATAACATTTTACAAAGTGACCAACTTTAAATAAAAGCGTGGTTTTTTAAAAATTTTTTACATTTTTATTTGCTTCATGTAGTCGAAGACGTCTCGCTCTCGATTTTTGGGTGACTTTTTGCCTACTCGAGTAGGATATTCTTGTTTCGTTTACTTAAAATAGTATTATACTACATGGAGGAGATTTTCGTTGAATTCATTTGTATAGAAATTTCGAATCGTTTTAACTGTCATTTCATTTCAGTACAAGCCGTCATAAGAAATCATTAATACTTATTTCATGTCGTCCGGCGAATTTTCAATTATTGTACGACGTTTGTGAATTGCGAAATAAGTATAGGCGGAAATTTTAAATCAAACGAGAGACCCATTTGTCCGAGTGGTTTCGAAAATGTAAGCTGATTCAGGAAGTCAGTCTGAATTTTTGCAATTTTTCAAGTAAATACTCACGCAGGGTTTGACGTAGGTTAGGTTAGATAATCGAATGTCGAGGATTGCATTTACTCAACATCATTCAAATTGACAGTAATCATTTCTTTTCTCTGCTTGAAGTTTTATTTTGTCTAAAATTAAGACTGCTTAATGTACCTACTCGTATGTGGGATTTACTCATAACGTAATATCAAATTTAACAAAATCTTTCGTTTTCATCTCTATTCAATACCAATTTATTCCTTTTTAATTTAAATTTTTAATCCAATTGAACATTTAGTTGTTATTATGATTTATTTTAGAATTTCTTCAAAATTTTCTCCAATTTTTGTAACCAACTTATTATTCTCAACTCTTTCAATTTATGCAATCTTCAATTTTTCTAAATTTTCAATAATTCATCATAAACTGGAGATCGAGTAAGGTCACTATTGAATTTTGGATAGGTAACGATATTTACCATAAATTGGGGATAAGGTCATCAATCAATTTGGGTTGAAGTTATCATAAATTTTGGAAAAAGTTGACATGAATTTGGGATAAGATTTTCAGGAATTTTGCATAACGTTATTACAAACCTGGGTTAAGGTTATCAAAAAAAAAAAAAAAAAAAAAAAAAAAATAGATGAGGTTATCAAAAATTTGGTTTGAGGTTATCGTGGATTCTGGGTATAAGCATATTAAAAAAAATTGAATGAGGTTATTAGGAAATTTGTTTGAGGTTATCATAAATTTGGGTCAAAAAAAAATTTTCTAGTTATAAAAAATTTAAATATTTTTTCTCCAAAAGAAATAAAAAAAATTGATTGCTGTGAAACTATTGACAAGATTATCAGAAAAATTGGGTTATGATTATCAACAAAAAAAAAGATTATGTTAACATGAATCTGAGACAAAGTTATCAAAAGTTTGGGTTAATTTGTAAAAAAAAAAATCATTAAAATGGAAACGTTATCAAAAAATTTTGTTTGAGATTTATCATAAATAAGGTTATCAATAAATTTGGAATAAGGTCAACATGCATTTGAGTCAAAGTTATGAATTCAGATTAAGGTTATCATAAATTTGAGTTATGATTATCCCAAAAAATAAATAAATAAATACTATTATATTGTGGTAATAAAATAATGATTAAGGTCATCATGAGTTTAGGATAAGGTTATCAAAAAAATTCGTTTGAGTTATAATAAATTTTAGATAAGGTCAACATGAATTTGGGATAAGGTTATGACAAATTTGGGTCAAGTTTGCCATAAATTCTGGTCAAAATAATAAATTTGGGATGAGGTTATCACAAATTTTTGTTAAAATTGTCATAAATTTGGGATACAGTTATCAAAATATTTGAGTCAAGGTTATCATCAATTTGAGATATAAGTATCAAAAATTTTAAGATTAGGTATCAAAAAAAAAAAAAGAGTTAAGTTAACATGAAATTGGGGATAGAATTATCACAAATTTTGGATAAGATTAACATGAATTTGGTTTAAAATTATCATTGTGACCTGGAGCAGGAAAAAGTCGGAAAACAAGTTTTCGAGTTAGAGGCGAAAGCGTAAAGGAAGGTCGGAAATAACAAAAATCGGTTTTTCGCGAATTCTGGTGGTTAAACATGTAGACTACACGATGACAAACGCACAATAACGTATTTCGGCCGGGAAGTGGGAGGAAAACAGATTTGATTGGATTTAAAAAAGGTACCATAAGTCGCTAAAATCTTTTCTACACTTCATTTTTATCTGTTCTGACCATGTCGCAATGTTTTCTCGATAAAAGATGAGATTTCAACTTGACGAATTCTTTTTTAAAGTAATTATGGACGTAATTAATGAATATTTTGAAGAATTTTGGGAATTGATAGAAAAAATAATTATTGTAGTGAATTTTCTCTGGTTTTCTTTAAACTCATTTTTCACAAAACTTGATTTTTCAATAATGAAAATTCAAATGCCTACAAAATCGTGAATTTTCGAGATGGCGGGTTCGATTTGGTCTCATTTTGATCAGAAAGGTCTCTAGTTTCCAAAACACGAAAAAACCGCGTAACAAAAAATCCGACTTGTGGTACCTTTTCCTGCGCCAGGTCACAATCAATTTGGAATAAGGTTATCACCAATTTCTGTCAAAGTTATCGAAATTTAAGATAAGGCTACCAAAAAAAAACTTTGAATTAGGTTATCATAAAATAGAGTTGAGCTTATCATAGATTCATCTTGAGATTATAAAAAAAAATTGGATAAGAATAACATGAATTTGAAGTGAGGTTATCACAAATTAGGGATATTATTATCGAAAAATTTTGGATTAGGTTATCAAAAAAGTTTGGATTGCAGTCATCACAAATTTTTGATGAGATTAACATAAATGGTTAAAGTTATCATCATTTTAGAATAAGGTTATCACAAATTTCTGTCAAAATTTTGGATATGGTTAATCAAAAAAAAGTTGAATTCGATTATTATAAAATTGAGTTGACCTTTTCAAATATTTCTCTTTACATTATCAAAAAAAATTGGGTAAGATTGATATGAATCTTAGGTAAATTTGAATTAAGTTCATCATAAATTCTGGGTATGTTCATCACAAAATTCAGACAAGGTTATCATTAACTCAGGATGACCTCATCACATCATTTTGGATGAGGTGAACATGAATTTCGGATAAGTTATCATAAGTTTAGGATAACGTCATCACAAATTTGGAATGAGATATTCCTAGGACTTTTAATAAGGTTATCACAAAATTTGTAGCCAGTTCATCATATAATTTAGGATAAGTAAGGTTTTAACCTATCTGCGATGCATTTATCACAGAATTTTTAATAAGGTTACCATAAATATACCAATCATAAATTTGGCATAAGCTTATCATAATTTTGTTTTTAGATATTATATCGGTGTAAAAAGCTTCGTTAAAAAATATACTTAACATTTAAAAAAATTTAAAAAACTAGAAAGTAATACCTCCCGAGCAGCACACTCGATCGATAATATCGAAAGTTGAAACGTATCGATAAAAAATCGTTTAAAAATCTAAAGATGTTCTCACGATATGATACAGATTTAGCTGTACGATTTTATAGGCAAAAAATCTAAAAACTATCGAATTCGATAGTATTACGATTTTAGGACGATATTCGTCAACGATACTATCGACAAAGAATATTAAATTTATCGAATCCGATTTTCCACCGATTTTGTGCAGATATTTGAAACTATATTATCGACAAATAATCTGAAATTTCTCGAATTCGATTTTTTAACGATTTTGTGAAGATATTTGAAACTATATTATCGACACGTAATCTGAAATTTCTCGAATTCGATTTTTCAACGATTTTGTGCAGATATTTGAAACTATATTATCGACACGTAATCTGAAATTTCTCGAATTCGATTTTTCAACGATTTTGTGACAATATTTAGAACTATATTATCGACAAATAATCTGAAATTTCTCGAATTCGATTTTTTAACGATTTTGTGAAGATATTTGAAACTATATTATCGACACGTAATCTGAAATTTCTCGAATTCGATTTTTCAACGATTTTGTGACGATATTTACAACTATATTATCGACAAATAATCTGAAATTTCTCGAATTCGATTTTTTAACGATTTTGTGAAGATATTTAGAACTATATTATCGACAAATAATCTGAAATTTCTCGAATCCGATTTTCCACCGATTTTGTGCAGATATTTACAACTATATTATCGACAAATAATCTGAAATTTCTCGAATTCGATTTGTTAACGATTTTGTGAAGATATTTGAAACTATACTATCGAAAAAGAATATTAAATTTATCGAATTCGATTTTTTAAAGATTTTGTGAAGATATTTAAAACTGTATTATCGACAGATTATATGAAATTTCTCGAATTCGATTTTTCAACGATTTTGTGACGATATTTAAAACTATATTATCGACACATTATATGAAATTTATCGACTTCGATATTTCAACGATTTTGTAACGATAGTTGTTGAAACTATATTGATTTTTTTCTAGTCAAAAAATACCTACTTTATATTCAAAATTGGATGGGAAGAAAGGGCCAAATCGAAATTTTTATAATAACCAAAATTAAAGCCAGAATATTATTCTACAACTTTTGTTTGAAATGTTTTTTCAATTGGACCTCATCTCTAGCCTCTATTATTTTGCATTTACCTACTTACGTGTAACAGTAATATGCGAAATCAAAATTGAAAAAATTTTCAAACAAGTTATCTAGTTTTTTTGGTTTACTAGGTATTTTACTTGAAACCAGATCGTTGTTCTTAAATAAAATTTTACCAAGTGCAATACTACGATTACTATGTGAATACTTAGTATTTAAAATTGAACGGGAGGGAGGCGCCCAATCAAAAATTTTGTAATGACCAAAATTATTCTTAGAACTTTAAGCTACAACTTTTGTTTGAAAATTTTTTCAATTGGACCTCTCCTTCTCCTCCAATTTTGCATAATACTCCGTTGATACTTATTCAAAATTGGAGGAGCGGAGGAAAAAGGGGCCAATTTGAAAAAATTTTCAAACAAAAGTTGTAAATTAAGGTCCTAGAAATAATTTTAGTTATAATAAAATTTTCAATTGGACCCCTCCCTCTTCTCCAATTTTGCATAAGATGTTTGAATATTATAATCCAATTCGTATTATGCGAACGAACTCCGATGTTCGCAACAGACGCTTGTTTTGGTAGAAACTGCTGTATTTGGAACGAAATTCGCCAGCCTTAAGCGTAACTACGACTTCAAACTCGCCAGCCGGTCTTGAAAATGTGCGCGCGCATATACCCATATATGCTAAATTATCTACAAAAAATCGATAGAATATCGAAACTAGACAATCTACAAAAAATCGTAATACAAAATCGATAGAATATCGAAATTAAATCGAAATAAAAAATCGATAGAATATCGAAACTAAATCGAAATAAAAAATCGACAAAATATCGAATTCGATAAAGTGTCGCGTTAGTTCCGCATAAATCGTGTAATTATCTTTCGATTTATAGATTGGTTATCGATGAAGTATCTAACTATAATCTTGAGATTTTTAAAAGAAAAATCGTTCGATTTTATCGAAAGTTTATCTGTTGATGGATTTTGCCAACTATAATTCATCGATAATCTGTCGATATATCGAAAGATAATTTCACGATTTATGCGGAACTAACGCAACACTTTATCGAATTCGATATTCTGTCGATTTTTTATTTCGATAATTTGTCGAGTGTGCTGCTCGGGCTATCATAATTTTTGTAGGATTTTTTTTCATTCAATGATAAAAGAAGAGTACCATTTTGGTGTTTGAAACTCTATCCTTTAATAAAGTTTCATCGATTTGTGGAAGTGACTGCTTTCATTACGCGAATCATCCATTTGATAAAAATTTCAACCCCCGAAAACATCTCCTTTGTAACCAATAAAAAAAAAACTAGACCACGTAAAAATCATAACCAACAAAAACAATCATTTTTCAAACGTATACCTAAATTTAATGCTGATTAAAAGTAAAACGATACCAAATAATCTGACATAAGCAGAAGCTCACCGAGTTAGCAATGTTATTGAAAAATGAAAATTAATTATTAAACTGTCTAGATCCATTAAGTAAATGAACGCCAAAAGAAAATTATAGGTATAACTACATCACATCGCTGAAAACCGACATTCTAATACCTAACCTATAATATGCCAACTACCTATCACATTCACGAAATTCACATTTTGTAGAATATTCGTGTGATATACTCAAACCGAGAAATTTCAAAAAAGGGGAAAAAAATTGAATACCAATATCTACTTACACAGGAAATTTAGGTAGCTAAGTATTTGTGTATTTAATGATAATGCAGGCTGGAAAACTCAACTTATACACCCTGCATGCTAGATATTGGATTCGGTTAAACTAACAACTATCACTTATCCATTAATGTAAATCTTGACAGCTATCACTTCGTCGAGCAATTTATAGACTCTCTTCGATAGATACTCGCATTGAGAGTAAAAGTAGATACCTCCATACGTGTCAGATTTCCGAAGTGCATTCCATTCTGGCAATTTTATTCGACAAATAAACACGTTAGGAAAAAAATAACCCTATTCCTAATGCGATTTTTCTCCACGACTGGTGCTCGTATTACGTATACTCGCGAAGCAATGCGAAGGTACTTTTTGATAAAATTTTTTCCGCCGGATTATTCGCGCGATTACGGTTCAGTGAATTTTTAATATTTTAATCTTTGCTGTTTCAAGTGCTCCGGCTTGATATGATTTTCTCGTTCGTTTTTCGCTATAAGAAATTAAACGCGTTAATAAGATATGAGAAAGTAGGTAGCCAGACTGGCAAATACTCTAACGAAATGTTCGTTTTCAATTCGCCCGGAAAGACAATCAGTTTTAAACTGTACGGCGCGCGTATCTAAGCTAAGGGTATATGAATTCATCAAAAAACTCTCCTTATCTTATACCTACGCCGGTGTAACTCTGTGCTAAAACGCTCGCCAAATTATACATTCAAATTGGAGGCTTTTTTAAAACGAAATTTTTGAATAATTTTAAAATTTAAACAATCTCGGTATCATTATTTTAAGTGTAGACTACTTTTAAAAAATTCATCTTTATTAAATACCTACGAAATTTTCGCAGTGGTTCTAAAATAAAGGCGTTTTACGCGTTAGAGCTGCACGGGAGCCATATTTTTTGACGGTAATTACGTTGTACTTAATGAAGTAGCGGAATCTTTCGATCAAAATGATGGCATGAGAGGTTACGAGCTGGCCTAATTTTCCCTCCTTAAATATATTCTCCTGACAATTTCTTCAAATGAGGAAATAAATTTTTACCTACTTTATTTTTCAATGGCGAAAATTGAAAATCAATTTTAAAATTCATCGAGGGAATGGAATAAGTTTTTTTTAAGTGAAAGATGTTGATTCAAATAAAGTTAATTTTTCATAAGCCAATTTTTTTTTTCAAAATTAAAAATAATTTCCGAGCAAAAAAAATATTTAGAACTTTTGCAAACAAAATAAAAACAAACAAACAAGGTTTTACATATTTTCAAACAAATTAAGTTTTTGATTGAAAATTTTGTACCTATAATGTTGAATGTGAAAACATTTTTTCCTCACAAAAAGTTTGAAGATTTTTTTTCCTTCAAAAAAATAAAAAAATTCTTCACTTTAAAGGGGTTTTTTTTTTTTCTCTCAAAAAAAGAAAATAATAATTAAAATAGGTACTAAGAAATTTTTTCAACTAGGTGGGTCCTTACGAATATTTTTTCACAATGACTACAAATAATTGAGATATTTTTCATTTTTAAAAAATTTAACCAGAAAAACAAGTGATCGTTTTCTCTAAAAAAATTTAGTGATTTTAATCTGGTGAAATCAAGTGATTTTTAATTTGGTAAAATCAAATGAATTCTCATCCAAAAAATCGAGTTATTCTAAATTGATTTTAATTGCGAAAAAATCAAGTTATTTTATTCCGAAAAAATCGAGTGATTTTAATCTGGCGAAATCAAGTGAATTCTCATTCAAAAAATCGAGTTTTTCCAAAGTGATTTTTATTCTAATTCAATGTGAAAAATTGAGCTATTTCAATTTGAAAAAATCAAATGATATTATCCTAAAAAACGAAGTGATTTTTCATTTGAAAAATGTTTATTTTTTAAAATCCAACAAAATCAAGCGATTTCTTACTCAAAAAATCAAGCGATTTTGATCTAATAAAATCAAGTGCTTTTAATCTATAATAAAATCAAGTTTTTTAATCTGGCAAAATCAAGTGATTCTAATCTGGTAAAATCATTGAAAAAAAATCAGGTTAATCTACTTAAAGTGATTTTTATTTTGAGAAAATCAAGTGATTTTTACTTTGAAAAAATCAAGTGATTTTAATCTGAAAAAGTCAAATGATATTTTCCTGAAAAACAAAGTGACTATTCATTGAAAAAAGATCAAGTGATTTTAATCTGATTACATCCGAAAAAAAACTGAAAAGAATTCTCATTAAAAAAATCAAGTGAATTTAATCTGAAAAAATTGAATATTATTATCCTAAAAAACAAAGTGATTTCTAATCTAATAAATGCATATGATTTTTTCTCCTGTTTTTTTTTAATGAGACAAAAACTACGATTTTTTTCAATGAATTGGTTTTTTTTTTCTGAGATCCCCTTCTTCAAAAAAAAGTAATCTCTTGTTGTTTATTTTTAAACATATTTTTCTTATGCTGACTCAAAAAATTAAGATGTATTTTTTATTCCAAAAAAATTTTGAATTTTATTTTTCAAAAGAATTTATGGACTTTTTCTTTAGAGAATAAGTGAAAAACAAAAACACGTTCACTCATGAAAATTGAAGAAAAAAATCTTTCTGATCAAAAAAAAATCTGAAAAAATTGGTTATTTAAACATTGATTTATTCTCAATTGTTTTGTACTTTCATCGTCGAAAAATTGGTTTAAATCTTGAGTGAAAAAAAAAACTATTTTGAGTTGTGTAAACAGAAAACATAATATATTCCTAATTTTTCTAAATGATCAAGAACAAATTGAATTTTTTCACGAGAATAAATCGTCATACTACAAACAAAAAAATTTATTTTGAAAAACCATTTCAATGCGAAGACTGCGGAAAAATTGATTTTTTTCAAGTCAAAAAAGTTTTATTTTTCAAAATGGATTCCAATACTTTCACCAGAAATTTTTTTGAATAGACTCGACTCTGAAAAAATTTCACGATAAAAACACACCCACACAAACGCTTTCAAAACATTTTCAGAAAAAAAAAACACAATAATTTTTAGTTTTTTCATACTTAATACACTAGACAATAAAAACGCCACACAAAGAAAACCCCTTCTTCATTTTTTAACCGCGGCTATCAATCGACTCGACGATTCCATCCCTCAGGCGGCCGCTCCTGGCGCAGAACATCCCGCAATATAATCCCTTACGAGAAATAAATTCGGCCAAAATTAACAACCGAATAATAAAAACCGATCGCAAATGGCGTTTGTAAAGCCCTAAAATATCAACTTAATGTCGAACTATTGGCCAAAAAATTACACTTTCTTGCATTCTTCTTCGACTTGTTTTTATTCATTACTTTATGAATTTCGTCGTCATAAATATACCGCCAGTAAATGGCACTTCACTTAGAGACATTTTCCCATTGATGTATCGTCGTAAAACGAATCGAGAAAAAAAAATACTAACAAAAAAAACTCGATACAAGAGCATCTGCTGTTCTTCGTGGTATACGCGCCATGTAATGTATAGAAAACAGTTGAACGGTTTTTTTTTCTCTTTTATCTTTTTCTTCTATATCGTTAAATTGCTAAAATCAAATTTATTTCTTTTGCTGTATCGCCCGGTGAAATTTTTACTACCCATGTTGGCTAAAAATAACTCAGACGAGATGATATCTGCGTCGTGGAAATAATGCAACGTCGTGGGAATTTTTGAAAAGCAAAAAATTCCCATTCGGTGATGGTAATGTGGGAATATTTTTGATTAATTTAAGATTTTCTATAAAGATAAATTTTGTAAAGGAGAAAAAAAAACTTGAAAGATATCTATATAACAAAGCTTAATACAAATGCCCACCGCAGTAATTTCATTACAAAGGAGAAAAATATAACAAACTTGATCGAGCGATTAATAAAAAATTAATTAAAAAGTTCTTAATTTTTTGTTATAAAAAATTATAAATTTTTAGAATAAAAATATTCTCAATTTTTTGTGACAAAAAAATATCGATTTTTTTGTATTTTGTGACAAAAAAGTATCAATTTTTGTGATAAAAATTACCTATCAATTTTTGTGACAAAAAATTATCAATTTATGTGATAAAAATTATCAATTTTTGTGTTACCCGAGCAGCACACTCGACAAATTATCGAAATAAAAAATCGACAGAATATCGAATTCGATAAAGTGTCGCGTTAGTTCCGCATAAATCGTGAAATTATCTTTCGATATATAGATAGATTATCGACGAATTATAGTTAGCAAAAATGTCGAGATTATAGTAAGATATTTTATCGATAATATATCTATAATATCGAAAGATAATTTCACGATTTAGGCGGAACTTTTGCGACACTTTATCGAATTCGATATTCTGTCGATTTTTTATCGATTTTTTATTCCGATTTTTCGTCTTTTACTAGCTTTTTTCTATAATTAAAAATCATTAATTAGCATAATTAATACATTAAACTATGCCTAAACACATTATTCATGTTACGGTAAGAGGATCATTTCAGAAAAAGTCAAAAAAAATTATAAAAAATCTGCCACCCGTGGGGCTTGAACCTTCTACCTCCTGCATGGTAATCTTCTTCCTTAACCACTATACCATACATTATCGTTGAGGAATTAGCAATAAAACGCTTATAATAGGCAGTTTAGTACTTCCAGACGTGTTGGACTTAGAAAAATTTTCACCAATTTGGAAATAATTTCAAATATCGTCACAAAATCGTTGAAAAATCGTTCGACAAATTTCAGATTATTTGTCGATAATGTAGTTTCAAATATCGCCACAAAATCGTTGAAAAATCGAATTCGAGGAATTTCATATCACGTGTCGATAATATAGTTTCAAATATCGTCATAAAATCGTTGAAAAATCGAATTCGAGAAATTTCAGATTACGTGTCGATAATAAAGTTTTAAATATCTTCACAAAATCGTTAAAAAATCGAATTCGAGAAGTTTCAGATTATTTGTCGATAATATAGTTTCAAATATCGTCACAAAATCGTTAAAAAATCGAAATCGAGAAATTTCATATTACGTGTCGATAATATAGTTTCAAATATCTTTACAAAATCGGTAAAAAATCGGATTCGATAAATTTAATATAATCTGTCGATAATATAGTTTCAAATGTCGTCAAAAAATCGGTAAAATATCGAAGTCGAGAAATTTCATATAATCTGTCGATAATATAGTTTTAAATATCTTTACAAAATCGTTAAAAAATCGAATTCGATAAATTTAATATTCTTTGTCGATAATGTAGTTTCAAATATCTGCACAAAATCGGTGGAAAATCGGAATCGATAAATTTAATATTCTTTGTCGATAGTATCGTTGACGAATATCGTCATAAAATCTTAATAATATCGAATTCGATAGTTTTTAGATTTTTTGCCTATGAAGTTGTACCGATAAATCTTTATAATATCGTGAGAACATCTATAGATTTTCAAACGATTTTTTATCGATACGTTACATCTTCCGATATTATCGATCGAGTGTGCCGCTCGGGTAGGTAGGTTAAAATTATTAATTCATGTGATAAAAAAATTATTAATTTCTTGTGATGAAAAACTATCAATTTTTTGTGATAAATAATTATAAATTTTTCATGATGAAAAAAATTATTAATTTTTTGTGATAAAAAAAAAATCATCAGTTTTTGGTGATAAAAATAGATACAAATTTTTTGCGATAAAAAAATATCTACCTATTTTTTGTGATGAAAAACTCATCAAATTTTGTGACAAAAAAATCATGAATTTTTTATGATAAAAAATAAATTATCAATTTTTTATGATAAAAAAATGAATATTATTAATTTTTGTGATGAAAAACTAATCAATTTTTGGTAATAAAAAAATTATCAATTTTTTGTGATGAAAAACTTATTAATTTTTGTGATAAAAAAAATTATTAATTTTTTGTGATAATAATAATATCATTTTTTTGCAATAAAAAAATATCATTTTTTTGCGATAAAAATATTATTTTTTTGGCGATGCAAAAATATCAATTTTTTGTGATGAAAAAAATATCAATTTTTTGTGATAATAATCAATATCAATTTTTGCGATAAAAAATTATAAATTTTTGTGATAAAAACATTATCAATTTTTGTAATACAAAATCATCTATTTTTTGGAATCAAAAAATTCCTATTTTTTTTAATTTTTTTTTTTTTATAGATAGGTAGGTATCTAGGTAAAATTTTTGATTTTTTTTTTATGATTTGAGACCTTTTAAAAAAATGGAATAATGGGTATGTATTGTTAGGTATTTTATTTTAATTTTTGTCAAGTAAAAAAATCCTATTTTTATATTACAAAAAATTATGAATTTTTTAATTCCAGAAAATATGGGAACCTTTTACAAAAAATTGAGAATTTTTTTAATCCAAAAATTAATAATTATGGGGGGGGGGGTATAAATTGAATAGAAAAAATAAATAATTAGGTTTTCTTTCTGGGATCGGAGTTACATTAGAAATACCAAGAGGGATAAAGTAGAAATAAACAAATTTTCTCCATCGAAATCTCACCAGATGAAAATTAATTCTCGACTCAACAACTCCCAATAGACGTAAGTATACGAGAGAAAACTACTTATAACACGCGATGATACAAGGTTCTAGCTGGGGTTATATGCGATAAAAATAGAATACGAAGCATCATACGAGTACAGGACTAGGTGCAGCTATAGGTATACAATTATACATTAGAGTGGCTAACGCAACCTTCATATATTCATATTTCACACGTTCGTACGAACACCGACCCTTTGGAGGGTGGATTTGTTACCGCAAAAGCCCAAACAACCGAGCTAATAAAAATACTGGCACACAGGGCTGACCATATATGTAATAAAAGTATCATCTCAGCCAACGTGTTGCTATCTAAAAACAACTCATTCAGAAGTAATATTCGGTAATAGCGAACGGATTCTCGCCCAAAAAGGTATTACTAATTTATACCTCGCTTTGAACCCTGCCCTAATGAAAAGTTTACTAAATTTTCACTTCGACTTGGGCTCCACCACCTGGTTGGTGTTTCGTTCTTCGCATACATCATTCCATTAAAAACATTTTCATCTGAAATTAAAGCACTGAAAATTGCCAAGTGAGATTTCTTTTCGTTGTGTAATCGATACGTCAGCCAGTTTAATCTTTCAACAGTTTATATACCTACTCGTTCGTCTTTAAGAAAATTTCCAAATGGTGTTCGAGGACGGAGAAAAATGCTTTTATCGTTTTTTCTACGAGTTGCTTGCTATATTGTTCATATTATGTTGTATACGATTACCTTGAGTACAGGCGAAATACTCGATTTTATTTTCGTTTCGCGTCGAAAACGGTAAATAGGTGTGCCATTTTGCAAACATTTCGCATAAAAGATCAAATTCTCATTAGGTTTAATTGAACGTTTTACGCGAACAAGTCTGTTTTATCTTTTCCATCTTAAATAGGTATAACGATAGGTATATAGGTACACCTACAAACAACCTCGTTTAAAGTGACTTTAAAAATGATACGAATCGCACCAAAGCGTTAATTTTTTTTTATCGAATGAACCGAAAAAGCTGCTCAACTATTTGCAATGGAGTTTTTAAAAATTATTCAAATACCAGAGCCGACGAGTCGAGTCGAGGATTAAATATGAGTTTAATATTCGAACAACGTACGAATAAAATATGCCAATGTCGATAATGCGAATATGTAGGTTTGCCTACGTTTGTTTTCGAAATTACATTATTTTCGAATAAATTAACACCCTCGCGTAGGTAGGTGAATTTATCAATGGAAAAGAATCAGTTTGGTGGATGATAAGAACGATTTATAGTGGAACCTCGATTATTCCAATTCTGATTGTTCTATTTCTCGACTATGCGAGAATGAAGGCGAAGGGATTTCGTTCGATCAACCGATGTCCATAAGTCGGTTAATTTTTTTATTAACCGATTTCCCTTTGTTTTTCACAGACGACTTTACTCATATTGATGCTTCGAAAAAATTCGGAGATTTTTTTTACTGGAAAAATATAATTTTTTTTTATTTCAAAAAATTGTTGACAAATGAGAAAAATTATTTTTAGGGCCAGCCTTAAAAAAAATAGTAGGTAGGCCTATAATAATAATTTTTTTTAAATACCTGATTTTTTCAAAATAAAAAAAAAAAACATCTAAAAGGTCCTAAATCACGAAAAAAATTAAAAAATTTTACGAGTAGATATTATGTTCAAAAATTGGTATTTTTCTATATAACAAAAATTTATGAATTTTCAATTCCAGGAAACTAGGAATTTTTTATTACAAACAATTAAGAATCTTTCCATTCCAAAAAAAATGAGATTTTTTTTCTATTCCAAAAAATTGAAAACGTTTTCATTCCAAAAAATTAAAAAAATTTTCATTCTAAAAAATTGAGAATTTTTTTATTTTAAAAAATAAAGAATTTTTCAATACAAAGAATTGAGAATTTTTCATTCCAAAAAATAAAAAAAAATTATTTTAAAAAATTGAGATTTTTTTATTCTAAAAAAAATTGAGATTTTTTTATTCTAAAAAAAATTGAGATAAATTCATAATTTTTCATTTCAAAAAATTGAGAATGTTTTCATTCCAAAATTTTTTCATTCTAAAAAATTGAGAATTTTTTTATTTCAAAAAATAGAGAATTTTTTCAATACAAAAAATTGAGATTTTTTCTTCCCAAAAAATAAAAAAAATAAGTAGATATATAATATTGAAACTAAGAATAATTACGGGTAATTGATCCACGCTCTGAAGAAGCCAGATGTAATTCTGGCGAAATATTAGCTTAGATTTTCTTCTTTGTTAATTTGGCTTAATTACCCGTAATTATTCTTATTTTAATTTTGACTAGCCAAATAAGTTTCGGAACTCATATTATATACCTATATTTTTAAAAAATTTAGAATTTTTTTTTATTCTAAAAAAATTGAGATTTTCATTATTCCAAAAAATTGATAATTTTTCATTCCAAAAAATTGATAATCTTTCATTCCAAAAACTTGAGAATGTTTTCATTCCAAAAAATTGAGAATTTTTTTTATTCCAAAAAATTTATAATTTTTCATTCAAAAAAATTGAGAATGTTTTCATTCAAAAAATTGAGAATGTTTTCATTAGGTATAAAAAATTGAGAATTTTCTCATTCCAAAAATTTAAAAAAAATGTATTCTAAAAAAATTGAGATTTTTTTTTATTCTGAATAAAATAAGAATTTTTTTATTACAAAAAATAGAGAATTTTCTCATACAAGAAATTGAGAATTTTTCATTTCAAAAAATTAAAATAAATATATTTTAAAAAATTGAGAATTTTTCATTTTAAATTTGGTAAAAATTACAAAAAATGCCAAAATTCCATAAAAATTCAACTTTGTAAATTTAAAAATTTGAATTCTTTGAATTAATTTTTGAAATGCCAATTTTTTAAGTTAAACCAATTGTTGTAATATTTAGGTAGGTGATAATTATTTGATGTATTTAAAATTTTTCAATATATTTCGTAAAAATTTAATAGGTAAGTATACCTACATATTTTAAAATTTGTTGAAAATTGGAGTTTTAGTCATTTTAAAAATTTTTGAAATAGGTATTGTTCATTTTTATAACAATTTGGTAATTTTCAGATTTTAAAACTTTTTGGAATTTCATCACTTTTTTTTCAATTTAAAAAATATTTGAAATTACAAAACATTTTTAAATTTGGGTAAAATTCAATGTTGATTTTCAAATTTTAACAAATAAATTATCAAATATTTTTTTCGGAAGACAAATATTGTACTCCACTTCCTTCCCCACTAGTGTAGGACTTGTCATGTGCTCATAAAAATTCAAAAAACTCTACAAATAAAACATCTGGAACCTATAATGCTTAATATGTCGTAAGTCGATGAGAACTGTAAGTACCTGTGAAAATGGTATCTTATCTAGCTACCTTCGAATGAATGTATCTGTCACTTATTTTCACAAATCTGAAATAAAAATACCAACAGATGTGAAATAAAGCGCATACGAATTTATTACAACACGCTCTCGCTGACAACCCTTTAGTTCCATGGACTGGTAATGTGAAACTTGGCATTAATGACGTCATTCGTGATGAGGTGATACGTCTAGCCGAAGAGTAAAACACCATGCACATTACACAACACACCCAGATAGGAAACTATTTTGTTGTTGTTGATACAAACATACACGTAACTGTATTCTCATCGCTGTCAAAATATCATATACAAAAGAAAAACACGTACGCGAAAATAACATACGAGAATGTTTTTGCTATTATTTTTAGCCGGCTCGCAGTAATTGCAGATACATTATCTAGCAAAAATTCTAGACACGCGGTAATATTGCTCTGCAGTTCTTTGCCAACGTTTGCTAAACGCGAGCAGTGGAAAAGCAGTTCAGGAGAACACATCGAAACGATTATTATACAACTTGAAGATAGCTATTTTAAAAGTTTATTCGCTTAATAACTGAAGTCGTATGTTTTGTGCTGCGAGGTACAACTTGCGAGTTTCCATCGGGCTCGTATCCTATGTTCGTACGTATTCGTTTTCGTATACGAATATATAGGCGTCGAGTCGCGTGTATATGGCGGAATTAATTTTTAATTTTTTACTTTTTTTACTTTTTGGGGAATTTTCTTTCTTTTGTCTCTCGAAAACGAGTTTAATGTGGTGCCTGCCTTTTCCTTAAACTAATAGTCTAAAGTGTATGTGGGTGGATTGTTTATTTACTTCTCTGCAGAATGAGATTCCTAGGGTTGAAATCGGAATTTATTGCTTTTGACTTTTTTTTTGGATTAATTTATTTAATATTGAATTATAAAAACTTCGTTGAATGGGAAATTTCAAAAATTTATTGAAAATGTTGATCTATAATCCACTGGAAAAATTGAAAATTTTGCCAATTTCTCGTAATTTTGATTTTAAAATTTATTGTACCTAACTAAATAACTTGCAAAAATTTTTCACTTTTTGGATAAGTACGTTTTTGGAAAATTTTATGGCATGGAAACATTTGAATAAGTGAATTCTTAGTTTTGCAAGGTTCAAATTTTTGCAAATTTTTCGTAAAAATAATATAGATCGTTTTTAAACTAAAAAGTTTTTTATTTTACAAATTTTGATTTTTTTTTTGAAATTTTTCGCCGAAGAGAAATTTTGAATTTCATGCAAAAATTTTACTTTCGATGAAGTTTAAAATTTTTGGATCTTTCAAAAGTTCGCTTATTTTTTCTGAAGAAAAAGTTTTGAAAATTGAATAAATTTTGTGTTTCGACAGATTTTAAATATGACTAAAATTTGAAAAACCTCAAATTTTTCAAGTAGATACCTTTACCTACATAATACTACACAAAATTTTAAAAATTTGAATGCATAAAATTGCAAAATTTTCAATTGTACCTAAAAATTTTTTGAACATTAAACATTTTCACAATTTACAAGTTTTTCTCAAGTAGGTAGGTATTATAATTCAAAAATTAGGAACCTACTGAAATCCCATTTTCTATGGTTTTTTTTTTCTTTTTGAATTCTTATACCTACCTAATTTTACAAAATTTCTAAATTTTAATGATTTATGTGGGTACACTTTTTAAATTAAAAATTTATTCCATTTCAAAAAAATTTGAAAATTTACAAAATTTTGAATTGGCGAAAAGTTTGATGTTTTTTAAAATTTCAAAGGTTTAATAAATAAGAAAATTATTGAAAATTGATTCAATATCAAAACCTTATAAAATTTTGAAAACTACGAATTCACACGTAAGTAATTTTGAAGATACACAATTTTTATGAAATTTTTAAAATTTTTAAAAATCCAATTTCATTCAATCCTGTGATACCTAAGTATTTAACTGCAACCAAATTTTTGAAATTTTAAAGCTTTGGGTACTAATTTTTAGATTAGTAAAAATTTAGTAACCTTTGAAAATCAAATCAATCTTTAAAATTTTGCAAAGTTCAAAAATTGATTCAATTTTCAAAATTTTGAAAATAATAAAAATTAATTACCTACGCATGATTAAAATTTATCCAATTTTTAAAATTCTTAAAATTGGAAAAATTTGTCGAACTTTGAAAATTGTTCTTAGGTAGGTAATATTTAAAAACGATCAAAATAAGCAAATACGAGTAGATATAATTTTTTAGTAAAATTTTGAAAATTTTCAAATTTTGATTGTTTCACGAGATTTTGAATTTTCACCAAATTTTAAATATTTTGTAAAATAAAAATTTATTCAAATTCAAAAATAATTTGACAACTAAAAACTTTTAAAAATCGCAAAATTTCGATTAGGTAGATATATTGACCAATATTCGTAATCATTTCAAATGCTCATTTTGAACTTTTGTCGAATTTTAAAACTTTTACAAATTTCAAAAATTAAATAAATTTTTAGAAAAATAAAAATTCACTATGTATTGGAAATTGACCCAATTTTTAAAATGTTCAAAATTCCTTAAAAATTTAAAATGACCATAATCTCATTTCTTAATTGAATTTTTAATTGTTACCTTAATTTTTACCATAGTTACTTGGAAATTTTTCTCAAATGAATGTTTACTTACAATGTTAATAGAAAGTAAAAATTTAGTCAACTTCAAAAACCCATAATTATTCAATAATATGTAAAATTACAAATTTTTATCAAATTTTGAGACATTGAAAATCAAAAATATTTTTGAAATATTTTAAAAATTGTATCTAAACTGCGAAAAATTTTGACACTATTTTGTCTTTTTTTAAATGATACTCGCAAATCATCGAATAAAAGAATAATTGGTGGTCTAAAGCCCAATTTTTTTTGTATAAGGTCTCGATCATTCCTTGGCAAGAGTTGCATTTGCAGATGGAGCTTCTACTGCTAATTTAACATTGAATTTGATTTTAAGATATTTTTAAAAAATTTCAAAACTAGTTTCTAAAGAAGCTTTAAAAAAATATCCACTTTCAATATTTTTTGTTCATTCACGGTGATTGTAAAATTGACTTTAAAAAATCTAAAAATAAATTTATCGTTTATGGAACTTTTAATTTAAATTAAAGTCACGAATTCCAACTCAATTTCAATTCCATCAAAATCGAAACAAAATCAAAGTCGATGAATTCCCCCCCCCCCCCCCCCGAAATCAAAAAGATACCTCGTCTAATGACGCAAAACCCTGGAAACTCGTCCAAAGAAAACAAATCGACAGGCTGGCAACATTTTAGTCGTTAATCTGACCTTTGGGGCTGGAATAAAAAAGAAAAGAGATACTCGTTGGCGTACCGAGGAGAAAAAATCAAATAACCGCGAGTAATCCGATTACGTCGCCTTTATGTTTACACGCGAATAAGAAATTTCACATTGAACAAATATGAAGATGAAAATTACAAAAAATAAATGGGATTTTTCGTTTACATACGCGGCGAGCGATGGACGCAATGAAAATTTCATTTCTGAGCTGTTTTTTCTCCGTTTTTCCCTAATTTTTATACTTCTCTGACGCTCGTAGCAACGAAAACGCGAATGCAAATATCATACGTGAATTTCCATGCAGGCACGAATGACAATAATCGCTAGAAAAAGAGAAAAAGCTTATTCAATTTATTCGTGCGATCTTGGCTAATCCGCCAGACCGTCGACGACCTCGGGCGACATATAGGTACGTACGTGTATGAACCCGTGTTAATATTATTTCACTGTAAATACAAATTATGCGCGTATGCCAGACCAAAGCATATATAAAATACAGAATCGGCGGTAATGTATGATAATTTTATCAAATTTTCGAAAAATCCTGCGGCATATTTAAAGATGAAATGTAAAATTCACGCTTTAAAAGATTCCCATGAAAAGGCAAGTAGGTTGAAAAAAAAACACATCAAAGGATTACCTCGTGACACGTCTTTGAATGAACCTTGGCAAAGATATCTTCTCTCGGGCTGTCAAACAAATCGTGAAAATTCAAAGCTACGTCAATTTTTTTCTCAACGAGCATATGTATATCTAGGTTTTGAATAAATCAGGGAATAATGACGCCGCATAAAGTGGACGAAACCGTCGTCAAAGACACACAAAAGGCAAAGTTGTTGAAAAAAATTGCGAAAGTTCATTGTTTTGATATTTACATTACTAAAAGATACAGTCTGACTAAGGAAATCGATAAAACAGGTGACCGATGAGGTGAACTTTTAAACGCCTTGCAAAGTTATAATTGTAAAAGAAACTTTATTGCATAAGATTTCCAGCCAGCGCCTGGTTTCTTACTTCGCGTCAAGTACCTCGGTGTAATAAATTTCCACCAGCACAAAAGGTACAAGCGATTTTGGTATTCTCTTTTATGCGGCAAAGGCGGCTCGTTAAAAAATTCAACACCTCTGAAATGTTGCGACGCGATTCGCTGTAGTATCTAATATCCTCACTCGGGTTCCTCTTTCTTCGTATCTTATGCCGAAGAAACGTACCTACGATAAACGGGTATAAATTCGAATTCGCCCATAATAAATAAGTGTACGGCTAATCTTCCTCAATTAACGACTAAGTAGGTACTTTTCATTTCGGATATTTGGTTTGTGCTAAATTTGCAATTCAAAATTTATTTTACTATACCTATTTCAAAATCCAAAGTCTATATTTACACTACGACGCAGCATTTAGAGCGAAAGAAGAGAAAAATTCCTATTCCAAGAAACAAATCAAAGAAAGTTTAGATGACATATTGAAAATCTTCGCAAATATTGAAATATTTTGAAAAAAAAAAAAAAAATCACAAAGGAAATGAAAAAATAAAATACCTACAAGGAAGAAAATAAGCCTAAAGCGTATTAAAAAAAATCTTCGGAAATCAGAAAGGATATACGATAATACTGTAGGCGTATACCTACCTACAAGTTGAACAAAAATCATATCAAATTTCATCGGCACAGGAAATAAGGTTATTTTATTAGAGGAAAAAATCCGACAGTTTTCCTGAAAAACAAATTTACCTTGATTCCGTATTATAGAAATCTTGTCTACTGCGCAAAAATAACATAAAAACGAAAGTTTGAGCATAGGCAAAAAAATATTTTTACTCACTAACCTAAATTCTCGTATCAATCACAAGTTTTGGAATGTTTAAAATACTTATTCAGGTTCAGAGTTGGTCTAATTATTTTGAAAAAAGTTTTAGAAACTCCACCCATTAGTTATTACTTTGTGCAAAAAAAAGTGGGACTTGTACAGAGCACAAACGTGTCTTCGATCACACAGTAGTTTGCTCCACCTACTTTTCACTATTTTGAGGAACGTGGGTGCAGCTTTTATACAAAATGACTTTTTTCTAAAACATGTGAGAAATTTTTTTTTTTAATTTGCAACACTTTTTACACTTACTATCACAACTATTGAAAAGTTTTACAAAGATATTCAACTTTAATTTATTTTTGAAATGAGTTTTGGAAACTCCACCCAACAGTTATTACTTTGTGCGAAAAAGGTGGGACTTGTGGGTGGCAAAACGTGTTTTCGATCAAACACAAACTAGCTCCACCCATCTTTCACTATTTTGAAAGAAATGGGTGGAGCTTCCTACTTAAAAATAAATGTTTTCTAAAACATGTGAGGTCAAACTTCAAAATGTTTTCATGGTTTCAGACTTGTAATGGTAAAATATGATTTTAGAGAGTATTAGCGAACCGTGACCTCACCCATTGAGGAATGAAGCCTAGAGAAATATGTGATTTTAGCTTAAAAATTCTCTCTCCTCGAGTTTTCAATTGATTTTCACCACCAAATTTGCTGTGTAAATATACTTAAGTACTGAAAGGAAGTGTTGTGTAATTTTTTTATAATTTGTTCGACCTCAGAATGACCTTGAAATAAACTTTGAAGATTTCTAGTCACTCTGGGACGCACAGTTTTGGACTTGTCACAGCAAAAAAAAAAAATGTTCTTCACATTATTCCACACTAGGTACTTTCTAGAATTTTTATAATTATCTAGTGGAAAGTAAACAAACCTTCAAAAAGGATCATTTTGCCCAAAATTGAAAAAGCCAAAATTTTTTACAAGTATTTTTTTTTACTTACGTTGAACTTTTAATAAAAATGTTGACGTTTGCAAAAAAAAAAAAAAAACATGGAAAATTTTGCGAAAATTCTGCAAAAAAGGTAATTGAAAAATGTGAAAAATTGCAAAAAATATTGGAGCAATTTAAAAGCAAATAAAAATGAAAAAGCTGGAAAAATTGAGACATTTTCGAAAAAAATTGTGATTTAAAAAATATAATTATGCGAAATAAGTTCTGTAAGAAATTTCAAAAAAAAATCTCTCATACCTTATAACCATGGAAAAGTTTTTGAAAATTCTGTAAAAATTTCATCGCACATGAAAAGTAAAGATGAAAAGTTTGAGAATAAGTATTCTAAAAAAATCTTGAATAAAAATAATTATGGGGATTTTTTTCAAAAACATCTGCAATACCCAGCTATAAAAAAAATACCAAAAAAAATCCAAAGAAATTTGATTTCAAAAAAAAAATTAAAATAAGTTGAGGACAATTGTAAAAAAATATGAGAAATCGTGATGTAAATTTCCAAAAAAATACAAAAAATACAAAAAAAAATCCACAAATTTAAAAAAAAATCAAAAAATTTGAATCATTGTAGTAACTTTGGGGAAATCCTTAAAAAAGTACCTAATTCAGAAATATACCTGCATATGAAATTTTTGCAAAAATTCAACAAAACCTTTGAATAAAATTTGCCAAAAATTTGCAAAAGTTCAATAACTCAACAAAAATTTCAAAAAACTAAAAAAATATAAATCAAAATTAAAAATGATAATTAAAATTTTTCAAAAAATAATCATTCTGTTAATCAGTCATTTATATAATAGCGACGCTCAACTGGATAGTTTGACAATTAAAAATTCTGCAATAAATTCGGAAACAATCGAATAAAATTAAATTGAAGTTGGTTTTTTATATTGCTCCCAATTTGAGCTAATTTCTAAACGTAACAAATTGACATGAGTAACAAAAATCTCCGGTTTTTCTTACAGTAAACATTAGAGACCACACATATTTTTGGTGTCTTAGGCACCCCCCCCCCCCCCCTCCTAGAGCATTTCAAGTGGAAAATTCTGAAAATTCAACGATTAAAAAAAAATTGTAATGTTAATCACTTTGAAAATTTGAAAATCACCCTGCCAAACTTTGTAAGTACATACTGCCACAAGTTTTGGAACATTTTACAAAGATACATATTCATTCAGCTTTAGTTTCTTTCTTTTGTTTCAACAGGTTTTAGAAGCTCCGCCCATCAGTAATTACTTTGTGTGAAAAAGGTGGGGCTTGTAAGTAGCGCAAACGTGTCTACGATCACACACTATCCTTCTCCACCCACTTTTCACTATTTTGAAAGAAATGGGTGGAGGTTCCTACTTACAATGTTTACTAAAACATGTGAAAAATGTATTCAAAATTAAAACATTTTGTACTATCCTATATGCAACACCACACGTACACCTTGTATAATCGTATTAGCCGCAAAATAAATCCAGCTGCATATCCCTTTTTAACCCATAATTACATTTAAGCGGATTTTCCGCTCTATTTGCGGAAAACTTAACGAACAAATTCGATCAAAAATTCAAAAATAGTAACCTCGCTCGCGCCATTATCTTCAGCCCAGCGAACAACAATCAAAGTTTCACCTTCGTCAAGTTCCCCTTTCCACGTCCACGGGAGGGGAGAAAAGGCTGGTAAACATAAGGTGAATTATGTAAACAACACAACCACAGCCGTGGTGACTAAGTTGACGATGTCTTTCAAATAAAAATGACACTCGAAAGAATAATTTATCGAGTATGTTTTACACGACAAACTTGGCAAAAGATACCGATTGGCTTTTAAGGTTTCAATTATGCATTTTATTGGTTGTTTTATAGCCTAAGCGAGACGTATGAAAGCGTGTGTATGCATATTTAATAACAACAAAATGGTAAAAGCCTGTAATAGGCAAAGCTCGCGAGCAATATTGCTTTAGAGAAAGATTTATTTTACGAAACATTGATTTCTACGTGCTAAAATGGTTTTGTAAATTGTGAAAATAATGAAGCTACGTAAGTGCATACGAGTGAAGCTGTATCTGCGTTAAAAGATGAAAGTTCTCAAATGCTTTCAAGGAGCTGAATTTTGAAGGTCGATTAAAGGCTGAAGACGGAATATTAAATTTTTATTTGTTTTAAATAAGCATTATCTAGCCTGGTATATTGCAAATATCTACTCGAGTATTCTCTATTTTGTAAATGAAAATGTTAATTTTATTCAAACGAATATAAGTTTTACGATGAGCTCACGTGAGCATACGAGATAAATCTGTGAAAAGTTTCAGGGCCTACATAACAATATTTGCGTTTATTTTAGAATTCCTCTCAAAATTCGCCAATTTTGTTCTTTATTACTAATATAGTTCATAAAGCTATCTATTTAGTATACCTGAGGGTAAAAAACTTGACTTTTACCATTAATCATCAACTTTACTCATCCAAAAATAAAGTATAAAAAACAACCATAAACCCAATTCCCAAATTATTATACTTATCTAGCCTGTGCTATTATTACACGACTTAGTACCCTAGTATTAAGTATTCATCAACTTTTCAAAATATTTTCCTCATTTCATTGGTGGCACTTTCACCTTGGTCAACAAACAAGACACTCGCGGATATTAATTTTTAAATAAGAACGACCTGAACTCGATCCTTTGTAATTATAAAAATGTCAGTTCGACTCGAGGACTTGTCGATATTAATATTCGAAGAAAATTAATTTGAAAAACAGTCACGAAACGTAACGTGATTATAACTTTATTAATGAGTTAAGTAATCATATTATAAGTTACCATTCTACGTATAATAACCGTTATAAAACGTTTTACCAACACAAACAGCCATAACATTGAGCTAGTAAATAGTTCAACTTGAGATAACTGTTTAATCAGCGTAAGTTTTCCAATAACCAAGACAACACTCGAGTGCTGAGCGTCCAGCTTCAGATATAATGCAAATTTATATTTGACTTACAAAGTAGTATGTAAAGTACCTCCTTATCGGGTAATTATGGGCTTTTTAATCGGATATTGGGAACCTCAAACCGCAGCAATGACCGTTTCGATGAGTTTTCGGTGTAAAATAAGGTTACACTGACACGTAGATGAAGCGTTTAGGTTGTTTGATGGGCTTATTATATTATAATTAATCGAAGCGAATTAAGAATTACTTAGCGGTTTCCACCGGGAATTATTTTTGTACCTTGTTTGGCTCGTTTATCGCGAATAACTTTACAAATGAGATTGCAGAGAAACTGACATTTTGAAATTTGTACTCGCGTAGGCCTATCTTGGAATACGAGTAAAGCCCTTTGATATTCTAAAGCTTCTCTAACAGAATTATCAGCATTCGTGAATGAAATATTGTGAATTTGAACTTTGTTTTTCAACATGAAGAAGTAGTTTTTAAGCTAAGAATAAAAATTTGCGTTATGAAAATTGCAACAATATTGAGAAGTCAGATAAAGATATGAATTTTGTGAAGTTTTTTCAAGCTCGATAACACCTTGAAATATTTTAATAGGTAAGAAAAGGTGAAAGATAAAAAGAGAGAAGAAGAAATAAGCTTTAAAAAAACATTTATAAAAAACAAAAAAAAACAACATTATATTCAAAGTTGAGTATGTCCCACTAGGGGATGCTCCGACCATTCAGATTTTGATATAGCTTATCTACCTACTTGAATTTGAGGCGGGGCTCTCATACAAAAAGATGAAGAATAAAGGAAAATAAAATTGAAAATTGCGAATTTCTTATTATCAATGGTGAAAATGAAGTTAAATAATAAAATGAATGAAAAATTAAGTATTGAATACAAGAAAAAAAAACTAAAAATATTTAAAAAGAAAGAAATTTATAGTTAACTGAAAAAAGTGATACAACAGCAAGTCAAAAAATAAACAACACTGATGACCAAAAAAATTAAACTTGTAAAAAATTAGAAGTTGAAGGATAGGGGCAGGGTAGTTTGAAAAATTATAAAAAGTTTTTAAAAAATCAATAAATTATAAAGAAATGACAAATTGGGTGGGGTGGGGGGGGGTTGAGGGATTAAAAAATTGGAAATAAAAAATGAACAATTTTGAAATTTGCAAGTAGACGAGATACCTGCCACTTATTAAAAATTTTAAAGAATAAGAATAAAAATAAAATAACACGAAAAAATGGGAAATTCGACAGAATAAAAATTTGAAAATTCAATCAATTTTCAAAAATAAAAAATAAAGAAATTTGAAGAAACTATAAAAAATGGAGAATAATATGTAGAAACTGAAAAATTGTAAGATTAAGAAAAATTGAAACTTTTAAATTTATGAAGGAAAAAAATGAAAAAATAATATACGTAGGATATTCTAAATTTCACCACTAGAAAATTATTCAAAACAATTTTGAGTCGAGTTTTTTTTCCTAGGTGGGTATAAGTACTTGATAATACCGTTGTGAAAATATTATGAAATTATTTTGACTTCCAATTTTTCTAAATATTTTAATTTTTAAAATCTTCAAAAATCTCTTTTTAAGTTTTTCAAAATTGTTAAATTTTTTGAAATTTTTAAAAAAATTTCAAAATTGCAGAACCATTTCCAATTTTGTAAAAAACGTATTCTTCTAAGAATTCTTCAATTCCTCGTCACCTCCTATTTTTTTATTTTAATTTTTTGATATACGAATTTCTCGATCTTTCTATTAAATTCTGCATTTTGTTCTAAGCACTTTTTCATTATTTTTAATTTTTTATGTATTGAATTTTTTCGTATTTTTTGGAAGTTGTTTGCTTGCTGGAATTTTTAATTTTATTATTTGCTTAAATTTTCCTACCGTTAGCGTTTTTTCAATTTTTTCAAATATTCAATCATTCCAAAAATCGTCAATTTTTCACCCTTAATTTTTCCAAATTTGAATTTTTGAATTATCATGTTTTCATGATTTCTTTCAATTTTTTATCTACTAATTTAAAAATTTTCCAAAATTGTTTGAATTTCATAATTTTTAGTAGGAACTTCTAAAATTGTTCAATTTTCTCATTTTGAATTTTTCCAAATAAGTAAGTACCTATTTTTTTTCTGAATTTTTGCAAAATTTCTTAATTCTTATGAACTTTATGATTATTTGAAAAAAAAATTCTGATTCGATATGAAGAAATCTGGATTTTTTAAATTCAGGTATCTATTTTAATTTTTATTCATTTTTATTGACATTTTTTTTCAAAATTGACTAATTTTTTGAATATTTTTTTATTTTTATTCTTCTAAAATTTTTCATACCTGAATTCTCCAACAAAAATCTTTTTTTTTTTAATACAAATTTTCATTCTCTCGAAATTTTCTCAGAACTCTTTGTGACCTTCTTTTCTGAGTCTATGAATCCCTTAATTTTTCAAAATTCCGCATCCTCTTATTTACTTGACATTTTATCAATTTTTATCGTAATTTTTTCAAAATTGTCTGATTTTTCAAAATTTTAATTCTTCCAATACTATTATTTTCAATTTTCTCCAATCTATTTGTGTTAATTTTTGAATTTTTCCAAAATTTGCCTATTCGTCGAGGCTCAATAATTTTATTTTATTATTTTTTTTTTTTTCAATTTTCACAATTTCTTTATCACACTTTGTGTTAAAAAAGCACTTCAATATTATGTAAATCTCTCTCTCTTTTTCAATTTTCAATTTTTTCTAAATTTCGTGATTTCTTTAAAATTTTGAATAATAATTATTTACCTAAATGTTTCCAAATTTCCTATTTTTTCATAATGTCTCAAAAAATTTTATCAATTTTATCGAAATTGTTTCATTTTTCTGATAATAAATTTTTCAACTTTCTCAAATTTCTCAATTATTCGTGTTCTCTTCATTTTTTATAATTTTCAATATTCCCAAAATTACTCTTTTTTACAACTTTTTTAATTTTTTAAATTTTTTAAAAATATTTATTTTCATAAAAAATAAGTATAGGTACATTTTTTTTAATTCAAAATTTTTTATCTTAGGTAGGTATTTTATTTTTTGTTCCTAGTATTAAATTTTTTTGACACAAAAGCTTTTCGAAGAAAATTCTCGAAAAAAAAAATGTTTACCTTTTCCCACCAACTTTTCGTACCTGTTGACACTACAGCAGGACGAGATTTGCACACACTTGACGACATTCACGTTGTCTCGGTTCAACGCTTCACGCATTCAACGTGCGACCCAAATGAAAAGAATTTTTCACAAAACCATCGAACGTCTCACGTTCTTCTATATTTTCTTCACTATCGAATAAAATATTTGGAAAAATACATTTTACGCCGATAATAACGATATTTATGGTACACTGTGTTGGAGATAACTCGGTAAATGGAGGCTTGTCCGTTTGATGTATTAGAAAAGAAGATCACCATAAGATACAGGTAAGAAAAGGATGAAAACACGCTTTCTACGGGGAAAGTTTACCGTTGTACGTCGATATTTCCAAAGTATATGATTTATTCAGCAATCGTGCCTTTGCTTTCGAGTAGAAAAGAAATTGCACAAAGTGAAATTGTTTGTTTGTTTTTGTGAACTTTGCCTTCAGTTTTCACATTCTGCTTTCACTTTTCGTTTATGATGGTAAAATGTGGTTCTGAAAGAGGTTCTATCGTATGCTTTTTTCTCAAATTAGGATTCTAAAATTACCAGCGAACTGTGGCGAAGGAAAAAGTTTGATATTTGAAATCTTTAATAAATTAAATGGGCACGTTCATCGTGGGATGTAATTTCTCGAGATACCCATGACTGGTGGAAAAGCTTTTTAATTTCGTTCGCAAGGTATAAAATATTTCATCGTGTTGTGTGCTTTGGCTCTCGTACAAAAGAGATTTTTTTATAACGTTATGTATGAAAGTACACACAATTTTATCAGTAAAGGGCGTTGAAAAATATGCTTGTAATGATGTTATAAAAAATATATCTAGTCGATTCCTAAAAAGCTGCGTATGTTAAACGTTCGCAGCAGCTTGCTACCGACGTTTTTATCTAAAACTCGTTTATACGATGGTCAGATTCTATAAGTAGGTATCGTAGGTGTAGGTACACGCGAACGAAGAAAATGGGTTCAAATTGCCTTTAAAAAATATCATTCGGAAAAAAGAAAAAAAAACTGTAAAAAACATTTACATAATTTTCTATATTTACAATTTTTTTCACTTTTTTACTTTCGAATGCTGATGCTAAGGTAAATGTATAGAATTACATATTTAAAATTGGACGTAACCGAGTGTTATGCTAGCGCTTTTATCGCGTTCCTGTTTATATATCAAGGGATGTGGAATGAAATGAAAGAGGGAATGGTTGATCTCTAAATAATACGAAGCTAAGGTAACAGCGTCGAGTTGTGCGCCGTATGAAACTTTCATAATACGTTTTCTGACGTTTTCGCGAGTTAAATTTTCGCGAAAAGTGAATTATTCGCTAGGAATTTGCAGTAGAAATTTCGCCATTAAAATATTTACAAGCTCTCGACGAAACGACGAGACCTGGGACGCGACTTCGTTTTTCGATAGCATCGCTCTTGAATCAATTTGCTCGTGTTTGCATCCGCGTTTCGTGAAACGACTCGTGTGTTGCTTCGAGTTGGCTGATTAATTTCGTAGAATCGCATCAAAGGTGCATGAAAGGCTTCGATATCGAGATGAGATTTTCTGATCGTATGCGTGTGTTTCTCTTTGAATGTTCGGTACAAAGTGAAAAAAAAAATTAAAAAACATTTAAGCTATTGGGCTAAGTAGGTATACTACTTTGCGTATTCCTACCTAAGTAAGTGCTTGGTTATTTAATCGTTTTTCAAATTGATTAAATATTTCAAGACGGAGAGACTTGAGTAAAGAACGTCGAGTCGAGTTCCGAGCTGTAAACTAATTAGTAGAGTTATTCAGTTTATTTATAAATTGGTTATTTGCGGTGGTTTTGTGACGACGCGATACGACGGGTTTCATTTTAATAATTTCGTTTCCATTAGGAGGCGTTTTCCATCAAAATACCGCTGTATAGATCACAATTAAAGTCTGGCTTCGGGGATATCCAATTTTTCTTTAAAGTTGATATTTCAATTAAGTATCATTGTTTGTGTATACAAATGACCAATCAGTGTTTGGAATAAGTTTCCTTGTGATTTGTAAAAGAGAATCTTGATGGTGAATTTTATAAAAATCGCATCCTGCTGGGTCATGTGCTGACATCATATCAGCAATAATGAGTATCGACTCGAAAGGTGTCCAATACGAGTATAAAAATAATATCACTGTGCCAAAATTGATCAAAAATATTAATTTGATGAAATTCATCGAAAATGTTGATTGGTGAAAATTGATCAAAAATGTGAATTTGCTGAAATTAATCAAAAACAATGATTTGCCAAAATGGATCAAAGATAGCAACTTTGTCGAAGTTGATCGAAACTATTAATTTTGTTAAAGCTTATCAATACCTGATCATCAAAAATATTAATTTGCAAAAATTGATCACAAATGTCAAAATTGATAAGAGATGTAGATTTCTCGAAATTTAACAATAAGTCAATTCTTTAAAATCAATCAAAAACATAATAATATCGATTTGTCGAAATTGAATGAAAATAACCTATAAATTTATTTTGTCAAAAATGATCAAAAATGTTCATTTGTGAGAATTGATCAAATGATGTTAATTTTTCCGAATTGATCAAAAATATCGATTTGTCAAAATTGATTTAAAATATTATTCTGATCAAAAATGTCAATTTGTAAAAATCATTCGAAAATATAAATTTGTTTAAAGCAACCAAAAATCCCAAATTATCAAAAATAGCAATAGGCATCAAATTCGAAAAAATTATTTGAAAGCACCTATATCAATTCATCAAAACTGGTCAGAAATTTTGATTCCCACTAAATTAGTCAAAATATCAATTTAGTTGGAATTGTTCAAAAATGTCAATTTCACTAAAATTGGTCAAAAAATGTCAATTTGATCAAAATTGATGAGGAATATAAATTCATGAAAACTATTGGAAAGAATAACTGAAAATATCAATTTTGACATAAATCAATTAAATGTCAATGATCATCAGAAATGGTCAAAGATGTTAACTTTGCAAAATTGGTCAAAAACGTTGATTTTTGTCAAAATTTATTAAAAATTTCAATTTTTGTCAAAATTAATCAATATAATGTCATATTTTGTCAAAATTGATCAATAATGTCAATTTTTTCAAAATTGATCAATACTGTCAAGATTGATCAATAATGTCAATTTTTGTCAAAATTGAACAATAATGTCAATTTTGTCAAGATTGATCAAAAATGTCAAAATTGATCACAAAATAATGTTTTTTCCCCCAAAATTTATCAAATTGTCAAAATTGATCACTAATGTCAATTTAGGCTCAGATTTATCAAAAAATGCCAATTTTGTCAAAATTGAATAAGCATTTCAATTTTTGTTAAAATTGAACAATTATTTCAATCTTTATCAAAATTGATACAAAATGTAAATTTTGTCATAATTATGTAATTGGTCAAATAAAATATAAATATGTATCAAAAAAGATCAAAATTGATCAAAAAGCATAGATTTACCATATTCGATCAGAAATGTTGATTCATTATCAAACACATTATTAATTTATGTTAAAATTGATCAGAAGTAAGAATTTTTCAAAATTGATCAAAAGCGTCAATTTTTTGTGTACAATAAAAAATTTTGATTCGCAAATAAAATTGAAAATATCATTTTGACAAAACCAATTAAATGCCTATAAATTCATAAAAAATTGTCAAAAAAATTAATTTTGTCAAAATTGGTCAAAAATATCAGTTCTGTCAAAATTTATGAATTTGTTAAAGAGGATCAATCAAAAACATCGATTTTGTCTCAAATGCTCAAAAATATCAATTTGCTGGAATTGATCAAAAACATGAATCAGGTATCAAATTTTCTAAAATTATTCAAAAATATCGATTGATCGAATAAAATTTCAAAAAATATCAATTTATCAAAATTGATCAAAGATATCGATTTGTCAAAATTGATTACATTTCTTGATCAATAATTGAGTTTTCATCATCAAAAAAATTTCTTAAAAATTCCTCAAAGGGTATGTTGAATAATACTTGAAAGCAATTCTCATGAAATTGTTTTAAAATCTCAAATTTTTCTTTCGAGATATTTTTTTTTAAATCTCATGCATCGGAGCGAAATTTGAAAAAATAAAAGTAACTTTAGTAACCTGAAATTTAAAAAAAAGTAACCAAAATTGTGGAAAAAAGTAACCAAAATTTTTCCATTTCCACTTGAATATAATGACTCATAACCCCCTCCCCTCTCCTCGTCCCCGTCTTTCTCATATTTTCGCTAAATTTGACGTTTCACAACTCTTGAAATCAATGGTAAAAATTTTGAAAAAATCAAAATTTTCAATTCAAAAATAATAATTTATACATTTTTTCTTTTTCTATAATTATGACGAATTTTAATAGAATAGTTGGCTTAATAGGTGCTCAATTTTTATATCATAGGAAATTTCAATTCTTGAGAAGCTCACAATAAATAATTTTTGAGTTCCTATCAAATCTTAATTTTTTTTGAACTCAATATTGAAAATTCAAAAAAAAAAAAATTTTTTTCTTGAAAATACTTGATATCAACTTTTTTAAGTTTTTGAACTCTTATTTGTTTTGAAATAGTTTTCAGTTTTCAAATAATTGTTGATTTCAAAAAACGTGAATTTTAGAAAAATTTTAAATTACAAACAATACTGTCCATTTTTTAATTTTTAAATTTTTTTTTTTTCGATTTTTTTTATTTTTCAAACAATTTTTAATTTCTAAAAAGTTCTGGATTTCAAAAAAATTAAACTTAAAATTCTCAATTTTTTGATTTTTAAACAATTTATATTTAATTTTTTAAAAATAGCCATTCCTAAAATTCATGTTTATTCAAATAAAAAATTTCCAATTTATAAAAATTGTAATGCCTAAGAATTTAAAGTCTAAAAAAATCAATTTTTTGATTGGCTTATTGCAAAATGAGTAGATACAAAAAAAATTTAATTTTTGAAAAGTCTTCATTCTCCACAAAAAAACAATTTTTCAACATGTGAAATTCACAACTTTTCAAAAATTTTAAAAGGAAAGTTTTGCTCATTTGAGAAATATCAAATTTTTGAAGCATTTTAAGTTCACGAGTTGAAACGATTTTATGTTTCATTTTTGAGGAGTTCTCTATTTTTCAAACATAATTTTCAAATACTTCGAACACATTTTTTTTTTAATTGAAAAAATTACTAGGTATTCTCATTTAAAAAAAAAGTTTTTAATGAGGAGAAATCGGTTTTATTCTTCGACGGCCTCTACTTTTTTTGAAAAGAAATTTTGAGAAAAAATCGTTTATTTGTCGAGAAAAGAATTTCTCAATTTTTTCAACAAAAAAATACGGCTTATCTACTTACATTTTTTTTTTTCAAGAAATGTGGCTCATTTTTAGACAAGAATAAATCTTAATTCTTCAAGAAAAAAAATCACAATTTTTCATACGGACTTGAAAAATGCCTATAAAAGAACTTTCATTTTTTTTAGGAGCAAACATTTTTCTACCTTGAATTTCAATACATAAGTACAAAATAAATATTCCTGAAGTTCGAGCAGAAAAAATCTCAATTTTAAAAGAAGATTCAATAAATTATTCAATTAAGGTCAGTTGGGGTAACTGGGCCACAGTTGTTGGGGGTAACTGGGCCATGTCATGTTACTCAAATTACTGAGGCCTCCTCAAGGGGAGCTAGGAACCGAATGATAATTGTTATGGTGGGCTTACGATGTCAGTGTTACCATGCAACCAACCATTTACGTCAAGACAATTTTGGAGGGGATTAGGAAGAGAATGGCCCAGTTACCCCAACTGACCTTACTTAATTCATTTTTAAATAAAATATTTCAAATTTTTTGGAAGCAAAATCTCTGAAAAAAACTTTCAAAACGTTTTTAAAGAAATTTTAAATTTTAATGGCAGCTGTTCGTCAGATTTTTGACGAAATAGTAACCAAAATGAGTCCAAAAGTAACCATAGTAACCAAAATGAGCCCAAAAGTAACTAAAGTAACCTTGCCTTTAAAAAAGTAACCAAGTTACTAATAAGTAACCGTGTTCCGATGCATGAAATCTCAAATTTTTTCATGTTTTTTTTTTGTTGTTTATTTTGTAAAAATTAAACTGGAAAAATTGCTTTTGAATTTGAAACAACTGTCTCCAAAAAAATCACCCGAAAAATTCTTGGCGACATTTGAAATTTTTTCATTAAAAAATGAAGTTCGTGTCATTGAAAGTTTAAAAACAATAATTCGAAACAAAATCTGAAAAAAATGCTCCCAAATCAAAGTTGGAAAAAAAACCGTTTCGTCTCATTATTTTGTTTCGCACTGTTAAATCACAGAGCCGCTACCCTTCCCCTTCCCCACCCATCAAAAAATTAATCATTGTGAATAATTCAAAAACGCGATTATGTATATCGAGTATTCTCGACGTATCATTTATTCGAATCTGATTCCACCTCATAAACAATAAATCATAACATCCGATTTAATTAGCTGCCTTTTAGAAAATTACTTTAATGCTGCAGACGTTCGATTCGCCACGCTATCGATAATTCATCGCTCAATTAATAACCGCCTTTGAAGTGAAAAGAATTGAACGATGGGCGAATTAAATCAAAAAGCCAAAAAATAAATCGATTGCGAATATTTATATTAAGCCGAAGTAGATGTAATATTTCTTTCGGCACTTTGAAGGCAGCCCAGCCATTTGCATAGTTTCACGGTATTTTTCAGCTTCGTTTGCTTAGCGAGCTCTAAATGATTTGAAACGCTTTTCTGGCCGAGTCAAATGCACCGGCCAAAGTGATTTTTTTACGTAGATGAAAAATGGATATTATATGTGCTGCTATAAAGGCGCGCGCGATATTATCATCATATAACCGAGGTAATTATAATACGATTTTTCATCGTAGAATTAACCCTGCTCTGGTCCTCTGTAGTACATTTCGATCGCAGCATAAACGACTATGCCAATAGCAGCATTAACATCACGTAGATTCTTATTTACAAGAGGAAACAAAGCAGCCTATTCTGTATAGAAACACTCAATCTGTGGCATACGCACACACGTGTAAAAATTAGCATACAGCGGAGGTGAATCACATGCCCTTATATCGTTTAGAGCTACCTACGACTGCGACTGCGACGTTTAAATAAAGCAAAATCGAAACCATCACCCTTTGCCCTCGTCGGTTTAAATTCTTCTTCCATATGTACCTATGTCTTCAAGTTTATGTATAAGGTTGTAGGTACGTTACGACATTACGAGCTAAGTCCTAAATTGCGCCATGTTCAAACGAAACAACTCTGCTGCGAAATTATACCCTTAAGAGTAAAATTTGAACAACAACTGAGCGGCTAATGAGCCATTATGGAGTTAATTTTTATCCTACGACTTGACTTACTTATTGCTACGAGAAGACTCGAGCTAAGCAGACACATCCTTCGATAGATATTTACAAACGACTTGAAACACACGAACTTTGACATGTTTCTTCTTTTTCTTTTTCAATATCAAAATATCATTAGATGAGAAAAATACACGTCAAATACAGTTCATGAATTAGGTCTATACGAGTCGTCGAATCGAATAAGTAAAAAATGTCGTCGAAACATTTGCGTACAATTTTCTTTTTCTGAAAAATAAAAATCAAAAAGAGAGGAAAATAAAATCACGCCAGAAATCGGAAAAGACGAAAGAGAATCGAGTCGAATAGAGAAATGGGAATAAAGCGCAGCTTAAAGTTATATGAAATTATGCCTTTTGAAAGCAGTTCACATCTTGATATGAAATACGTGTTGTCTTGTTTGCCCAGGGAATAAGTTCAACATTCAGTCGAGAATGTGTGTAGGTATTTGTAATTCAGTTCTATTGTCATTTCCAACGTAACAAACTAGCTGAGTTTTTTTTCTTCATTTTTTTTTAAACAACGTTTCAGATAAAGTTTTTTCTTTAAAAAAAAAAAATAATAAATAAAAAACGTAATTTAATTTTCTAAATGTTGGTATTTATAAATATACAGGGTGTCCCAGAAGGGCCAAAATTGACGTTTGGATAGAAACTAGTACTGCGTACTAAAAAAAAAAAAAAAAAAAAAAAAAAAAAACTCAACTTATACTGACAATTTTTTTAAATGAAAGAGCTGCGAGCTGCAAAACCTTGAAAATAAAAGGGATTTCTTAAACAAAATCAATGGATTCAGAACATGTTGTGTCTATCTTTTCAATTAAGATTAATGATTCGTAAAAAAATCAAAAGCTGATTTTGCATAAAATAAATAAATAATTTCAATTAATATTCAAGCTTGATCAAAATCAATGGATTCAGAACATGTTGTGTCTATCTTTTCAATTAAGATTAATGATTCGTAAAAAAATCAAAAGCTGATTTTGCATAAAATAAATAAATAATTTCAATTAATATTCAAGCTTGATCAAAATCAATTATTTTGTTTGATTTTTAAAGTCAATACGTACCTAATAGTTTTTTTGCACTTTTTCAAAATTGAAGATTTTATCTACGAATAATTACAAAAAAAGTGATAATAATTCTTCAAAAAAGATAGTTACGTGAACTTATTTTTAAGAAATAATAAAAATAAAAATTACCTAAAACTGCGATGATTTCTCAAATTGGAAAATTTTCATCAAATTGTTCAAAACTCAATGATTCTCTTTTGAAAACATTGAATTTTTCAAAATCAACCGCGTAATCTAATTTTCATAATTTTTTAATTTTTTTAAATGAAGATTTTATTACATGGAAATATGAAAAATAATAATATCGAGGGGGTGATCAAAAATTCTATTTTTGAATTAGAATTCAATTTTGATTGGTTTCCAACTTCAAAATTTTTTATTAAACTTAATTTTCGAAAATAATGTGAAAAATAGTTTTTCAATTTTTTAAACACAATGAGCAAATCTTCAAAATTTGGTACGAATTTAACATTTTGTAATCACCTAAATTTTTGAAATCAAATCAACTTTCAAAATCAGCTAAATTGTTAAAAAGTTTTTAAAATTCAAGTTTTTCAATTTTCAAAATTTTGATTTTTTTCTTGAAATTACATCAATTTTTAAAAGTTCAATTTTTGAAAAATATAAAAAAGCCAATTCAAAAAATTTGGTAATTGCTAAATTTTAAAAATTTTGAATTTACTTGATTAATATTGGCAACTTTTTATACCTAATATCAGCTAAACTACAAAAAAAAATTTAAAAAATAAAATCAAAATCAATTTACAAAATTTTTAAAATTAGATAATTTTTACTTAAACAAAAGTAAATTTGATTAAAATTTTGGAATTGAATCAATTCTTAAAATTGAACAACTGGTAAATTTTGATAAATTTTTTCAATGCAAAAAAAAATCAAAAAATTTTTAAAAGTCAATTTTTAAACTTTTCATCATAATTTTAATGATTGAATTTTAATACCTACAATCTACATTATCGATATTACCTTTATATTGAAACTGATAAAATTGAAATCTTTTAATGAATTTTCAAAATGTTAAAAAAAAAATCCATCTTTCAAAATTTTTAAAATTTGGAATTTTTAAAACCCTAATATTTCCAAAATTAAATCAATTTCTATGAATTGATCAATTTTCAAAATTCAGATAAATTTTTAAAATGCTTGAAAAATTCAATTTTCAACGCTTTCGCAAGTTTCAAAATTTGGTAATTCATGTTTTTCTTTGGGTCAATTTTCAAAAAACCCAACAAAAGTTTGAAAAGGTAAACTTTCTGAAATTTTTCAATTTTTAAAACTGAAAATATTCAAAATTAAATCAGTTTATAAAATTTAGCTCAATTATTTAAAAAAAAATTGAAGTCTGTAATATTTTAAATAGGTATGAATAAATTTAAGAATTTAAAAAACGTCTGATAACGTAAACTTTTGACGTTTCCATAATTTTATTTTGAAAATAATAATGATTTTCAAATTTTACGAAGTTTTTGGAATTTGATCAGTTCTTGAAATTCAGTTGAATTATTAAAAAATTTGAAAATATAAATTTTTAGATTTTTAGAAATCAGGTAATTAGCTACGTAGCTAATATTTTTAAAATTCAACAAATTTTCGAAAAAGTTTAAAAGGCTCATTTTCATTTTTAACATTTATGATTTTTAAAAGCATTTTCAAATTTAAAAAGTAAGTAATTTTTGAATTTACAAAATCCAACAAAATTTTTGAGAAAGTTTGAAGGTATCATTATTTTTAAAATTTGGTGGTTAAGTATTTAATTTTAATGAATTTTGTAAATCGGTTCAATTCATTTTAAAAAAGTAAAACTCAATTTCCAAATTTTGATAAATTATTTCAGACATTTAATACCTAGTTTTATTCAGTTAGCTATTCTTAAAAGCAATATTCAATTTAATTTTTCAAAAAATGATATCAATTTTTGAATTGAAAATCCACCTTTGATTAGGTATCAATTCCAAATTCGATTACTTGATTCAATTTTTGAAAATCATGGTTTCGTTAAATTTTTAATTTTACTAAAATTTTCAAAAAGTGGTAGGTAATTCCATTGACTTTGAATTTCAATAAAATTTTGAAAATCGACGACTTGATCTAAATTTTAAAATAAATGATTCATTCAATATTAATAACTAATACTTTCGAGTTTCGACTAATTTGTGATTTGTATGAAATTTTTTTTTCAATTTTTTAATTTTTTTCAAAACCAATATTTCAAAAATAAAAATTTATTATTTATATTGGTTTTAAAGTTCAAAACTTTTTATTACATTTCCAAAAACTTGATAATTTTATTAATTTTTGAAATTAATACTTTCATAAATAATTTCATTAAATCTTCCAAAATCGACAACTTAGAACTAATTTTTGATATCCATGTTTTCACTCGAAATATAGACACCCCTGAACATGATTTTTCCAGCGGCATTCGCTTCTATCCAAATCTCAAATCCAAATCTCTCCTCCGAAACACGCTGTGTATAATAGAAATATCGAATTGGAAATTTTTACGATCCGCCAAACGATGATATTATCGTATAAAATGCACTAAATTGCACATGTTCTACGTACCATTCTATACTCGTATCGCACACATGGGTACAAATTAAACGAGAAATTCGTATAAAAATATGTGGTATTAAAATTGAATTTTTTCCTTCGCACGATTCGTTCTGGTATTTAATCCTAAGGCGTCGGACGAAGGGCGCTGAAAAAATAGCAGCCGATAATAGAGTTACCTTTACGGAAGATCAAACAGTCGAGCGAAGATTGAAAAAAAAAAGACGGCTTATCGAGGCGAAACTATTTTCATCGAAAATTGAGAACATCTAATCGCAGAAATTAATTCCTGACACGCATCAAGTCACGCTCAATTGAAGCTTTTCTTCCTTTTTAGTATTTTCAAACGATCGCGTATGTACTACATAGGTCTTCCTTTTCTTCTTTTTTTTTTTCATTCAACGGTTCGAAAAGCCTAAAAGCCTAAGGTAAGAAATTTCAGCTATGAAAACGCTCTACTATGATGAAAGTTAAAGATGGATTAAATATACCTATAAGTTTAACGAACGTTGCTTTTTTTCGTGGGGAGTATTAAAAAAAATGAGATTACATTGGAACGACCTGGTATAAACTCTCGGACTCGCTGAGCCAAAATTTCTCGCCATAATTAAATTTATTCTTTAGGAAAAAAAGAGGAAAGAGAGGAGAGGATAGGAACACGTTGAGAATCGTATTAAAACTCGAATAAAGCCAATTACGATTCGAGTCTAAATTCGGCTCAATCGGCAGGAAATGAAAAAAGTATTTTTCCAACGCCTTAATTGAGATGGCAAAAGTTAATCAAAGCTTATCTTATCACAGAATGTAGATAGTAATTTATATAAAAACTACGACTAAACATGCTTTTTCAATCCAACATCTCTTCCATCTTCAATCTTCGCACGATAAATGCTCCATTCAACAAAATATTTGCAAAACTCTGAGAGACGTATCGATAATCAAATGAATCTGTTTGACTTACTAGTGTCAAGTTTAACAATACGCGTAGATAGAGATGCTTTATATTTGAAATTGGAGGGGAGGGAGGGGTCCAATAAAATTTTTTGTGATGACCAAAATTACTCCCAGGACTTCAAGCTACAACTTTTGTTTGAAAATTTTTTCAATTGGACCCCTACCTCCACAACTTTTTAATAATATAAGTATCTAAGTTATATTATGCAAAATTGGGGAGGAGGGATGGGTCTAATCGAAAATTTTATAATGATCAAAACTATTCCTAGGACTTCAATCTACAACTTTTGTTTGAAAATTTTTTCAATTGGACCCCTCCCACAAGTTTGAAAAAATATCTACCTATTGATATTACGTGAAATTGGAGAAATTGGAGGGAAGGGGAGGGTTTAATCGAAAATTTTATCACAACAAAAACTATTTCTAGGATATCAATCTACAACTTTTGTTTGAAAATTTTTTCAATTGGACGCTCTTAGAATTTTGAAAAAGTATCTACCTGATGTTATGTGAAATCAGAGAAATTGGAGGGAAGGGAAGGGAAGGGAAGGGTCTAATCGAAAATTTTATTATAACAAAAACTATTTCTAGGACCTCAATCTACAACTTTTGTTTGAAAATTTTTTCAATTGGACCCCTCCCATAATTTTCTTCGGAGTGTTATGCGAAATTGGTGAGAAGGAAGTGGTCCGATTGAAAAAAATTTCAAACAAAAGTTGTAGCTTGAAGTGCTAGGAATAATTTTGGTTATCACAAAAATTTCACTTGGACCCTTCCCTCCCCTCCAATTTTAAATATCAAGTATCTACGTGGTATTGGACTTGATAAAATTCAATAACAACGATCCGCCATCAGTAAACAAATTGACTAAATTAGACACTGGTGTTAAACTCCGAGTTGGAATCTGATCCCATATTGACTTATCAAACAGCAACTTGGATTGGTTATTCGATTACGTCGAGAAATAATCCTCGACCAAAAGAAATTCGTGTCCAAAATTCATTTAGCTGTTTGTCGTTTCGTACTTTATAATTATGGTGCCCTTTCAAGCTCACGCCACCTTATAATAACACCTCACTTTGGTCTCAATATCACTCCGAATGTATTCGCCATTCGACCATAAAGCTTTTACCAAGGGACAGAGTAGAAAAAAATCCATGCTTCCAGGTCGAGAAATCTGAACGTTCAACATTTTAAATACTCGAATTAACCGCGACACATGCGAAATCGCGTGACTCCTTATGAATAAATAAATTAATACATCGACCGAGTCAATAGGTCGTGTTAAGAACTCCATTTTTCTTTCAACTTTCTACGAGCCTTTTTTCCCCTTTTCGTTTTAATCACGCTCGATTGGAGTAGTACGTTACGTACTACACAGCAGTGACGTCTTGTATGTTTCTTCTCAATCCATAAAAAAGGTATGAAAAAAATGAAAATTTTCACCAAATTGTCATCGAAAAGAAACTCGTGATAAATTATATTTTATCGATTTTTTTCTCCTCTTTGAGGAAATATTCGAAAAACGAATATAATTTTTTTTTTTTTCGCAAATTGACCGATGCTTATCTGGAATTATGTTGACACGAGCTTATATTTTGGAAAGTGTACCTGATTTATGGGCTTGGCACCCACGAAATTGTATATATTTTTCTTATCGATGTTTATTTATCGATAAAAATATATCGCGTATTATCAACTTCGTATCAACAAAATGCGAAAATATACCGAACCGTTCTCTATATTATTCCAATTCCCACCAGAACCATTTATCCAGAAGGTACGCGTATAATATAGAAGTGGGTACAGGTACAGCACACGTTTACGTTACCTACGTTATGGTTTTCCCTTCCCACGGTTGACCTTATTTTCTCGAAAAGAAATACACTTTGGAATTTCGTAAATATGGCTTTCGTGCGATGAACACCTTTTCGGTATATTGACTCGAGTAGATGTGTTAATTTGGCGTAGGATACAAACAGATAAACAAAAAACTGAAGTTTTAAAAGCGTAGGTAGGTAGACTAGATGCATGCATCGGAGCGAAATTTGAAAAAATAAAAGTAACTTTAGTAACCTGAAATTTCAAAAAAAGTAACCAAAATTATGGAAAAAAGTAACCAAAAATTTTCCATTTCCACTTGAATATAATGACTCATAACCCCCTCCCCTCCCCTTGTCCGCGTTTTTCTCATATTTTCGCTAAATTTGACGTTTTACAACTCTTGAAATCAATGGTAAAAATTTTGAAAAAATCAAAATTTTTAATTCAAAAATAATAATTCATGCATTTTTTCATAATTATGACGAATTTTAATAGAATAGTTGGCTTAATAGATGCTCAATTTTTATATCATAGGAAATTTCAATTCTTGAGAAGCTCACAATAAATAATTTTTGAGTTCCTATCAAATCTTAATTTTTTTTGAACTCAATATTGAAAATTCAAAAAAAAAATTTTTTTTTCTTGAAAATACTTGATATCAACTTTTTTAAGTTTTTGAACTCTTATTTGTTTTGAAATAGTTTTCAGTTTTCAAATAATTGTTGATTTCAAAAAACGTGAATTTTAGAAAAATTTTAAATTACAAACAATACTGTCCTTTTTTTTAATTTTTAAATTTTAATTTTTTTCGATTTTTTTTATTTTTCAAACAATTTTTAATTTCTATAAATTTAAATTTATTAACAATTTGTAATTTCTAAAAAGTTCTGGATTTCAAAAAATTAAACTTAAAATTCTCAATTTTTTGATTTTTAAACAATTTATATTTAATTTTTAAAAAATAGTCGTTCCTAAAATTCATGTTTATTCAAATAAAAAATTTCCAATTTATAAAAATTGTAATGCTTAAGAATTTAAAGTCTAAAAAAATCAATTTTTTGATTGGCTTATTGCAAAATGAGTAGATACAAAAAAAAATTAATTTTTGAAAAGTCTTCATTCTCCACAAAAAAACAATTTTTCAACATGTGAAATTCACAACTTTTCAAAATTTTTAAAAGGAAAGTTTTGCTCATTTGAGAAATATCAAATTTTTGAAGCATTTTAAGTTCACGAGTTGAAACGATTTTATGTTTCATTTTTGAGGAGTTCTCTATTTTTCAAACATAATTTTCAAATACTTCGAACACATTTTTTTTTTTAATTGAAAAAATTACTAGGTATTCTCATTTAAAAAAAAAGTTTTTAATGAGGAGAAATCGGTTTTATTCTTCGACGGCCTCTACTTTTTTTGAAAAGAAATTTTGAGAAAAAATCGTTTATTTGTCGAGAAAAGAATTTCTCAATTTTTTCAAAAAAATACGGCTTATCTACTTACATTTTTTTTTTCAAGAAATGTGGCTCATTTTTAGACAAGAATAAATCTTAATTCTTCAAGAAAAAAAAATCACAATTTTTCATACTGACTTGAAAAATGCCTATAAAAGAACTTTCAATTTTTTTAGGAGCAAACATTTTTCTACCTTGAATTTCAATACATAAGTACAAAATAAATATTCCTGAAGTTCGAGCAGAAAAAATCTCAATTTTAAAAGAAGATTCAATAAATTGTTCAATTAAGGTCAGTTGGGGTAACTGGGCCACGTTTTTACAACTCTAAAAAATCTTTATTCAAAAATGCCTCACTAGTGAAGAATAACCTTAAATCTTCAAATGGGACGTGTAGAGGGGTGTCATAGAGGTACGCTCACTTTTTTGATTTTGAGGGTGAAGCACATACCTGAGCTGAGGAACACCTCACTCTACACAAAGAATGGTGGCCCAGTTACCCCGAAAAATGGGGTAACTGGGCCACCAAATTTTTTTTTTATTAAGGAATATTCAAGATGTGTAATTCACTTACCCCCACTCAAATCTGAGTTTTGGGGTAACTGGGCCATGTCATGTTACTCAAATTACTGAGGCCTCCTCAAGGGGAGCTAGGAACCGAATGATAATTGTTATGGTGGGCTTACGATGTCAGTGTTACCATGCAACCAACCATTTACGTCAAGACGATTTTGGAGGGGATTAGGAAGAGAATGGCCCAGATACCCCGGTGGCCCAGTTACCCCAACTAACCTTACTTAATTCATTTTTAAATAAAATATTTCAAATTTTTTGGAAGCAAAATCTCTGAAAAAAACTTTCAAAACGTTTTTAAAGAAATTTTAAATTTTAATGGCAGCTGTTCGTCAGATTTTTGACGAAATAGTAACCAAAATGAGTCCAAAAGTAACCATAGTAACCAAAATGAGCCCAAAAGTAACTAAAGTAACCTTGCCTTTAAAAAAGTAACCAAGTTACTAAAAAGTAACCGTGTTCCGATGCATGTAAGATGGTATAGGTTGATAGTTGGGTAGCGAAATTGAAGTGTGAGCTTTTTCCTTTTAGTTTCAGTAAAATTAATTTCCTAGATGACACTTCGAAGTAATTTTATAAAGGAAGTATATTGGCAATGGCTGAAAATCCAATGACTCGATTAGAGGGGGGGGGGGAATTGAAATTGAAGAAATTACGTTACAAATTCTCGTAGATTTTACAACATCAAAATCGCCTATTTCAAAAATACGAATGATAAATTATTCTTTACAAAGATCGATTTTCAAAAAATTTACAAAAAAAAAAATTTCCATTTTTAAATTGATTTTTTAAAAATAATTTTTGAAAATTTTTGGAATTTGAATTTTTGAAGAAAAAAATTAATTAATTAAACATGTGCGGATTTTTTTTATTGAAAAAATGTAGTGCGACGTTAAATCTCAGAATTTTTTAGGAGAAAGAAATCTCAAAAGCTGTTTGGTTAAAAAAATCAACAATTTTTTTGAAGGTGAAAAAAAGCTCCAATTTTTTTTGATTAAGTAAGTAAAAATACTTTTTTTTTTATTTTTTGATAAATACGCTTCATTTCTTATGAGATTTTTTTTTAGATACCTAGCAATTTTTTACTTTTCGAGAAAAAATAATATCTCAGTTTTTTTGAAAAACGAAATCTGAATTTTTTTTGGAAACAATTTCTGAATGCTGGCTAATTATAATAAATTAATACAAGTGAATTTGCTTGGGAAGAAATTTAATGAATTGTATTGAAAACCTTCGATTTTGTGGAGGGAATGAGGATCAAAAATGTTTCTTATTTTTTGAAGTAAAAATAATCATTTAAAAAATTTCAAGAGAATAAATCTATAATTAGGTAGTTGTTATTTTTTGGTAAAAGAAATTCTGAATTTTTTTAAAGAATTTTTTTTACGATAAAATTTCATATTTTTAAAGAAAAATTTCTCTCAGTTTTCTATGTGAAAAACACATTCTTTCGAATGATACTATTTTTAAAATAATTTTTCTTGACACTTTTTTCATAGAATGAAATAAATTTAATTCCTCCCACTCTTCTGTGAAGGTTTTACATGGAATTAATATCATTTACTAGCTTTTAGTAGCTGTACATGGCGTTTAGTAAAAAAAAAAAATACTTATAGAAGATATCATTTAGTTAAGCCCAAAAATTAAATAAAAAAACTTAGTAGTTGAAAAATCACATTCTCAATAAAAATCTACCAATTTCGAGCTCTAGAACTGACATTTTTTTTTTAAACGAATGCTACTCTAACTTGAAAAATCGTAACCATCGAAAATACATATAAGTTATATGTACAATAAGTTGTATACTTCGTTTGCCGTAAATATGATGATGTGAAGTACGAGTAGGTTAATTTGCCTAATCAGTTTGCCGTAAATATGATGATGGAATTTCTTTGAAATCTACTTTTATGTACCTAAATGATTTCTACCGATTAATAAATTAATTAAGTATAATATTTCTTTGGCTTGTTTTTTAAATTTTTTTTACCTACCTAGATATTTTAAAAGAATTTTTGAAACTGTTTTTTCTTATTTTAAATTTTTATTTTCTCATTGATGTTGTCAAAATTGTCCTAGATTTTTTGGGGATTTCTGTTTTTTTTGCATTGAGAAATTTTAAGACTTTTTCAATCATTTTTTTTTTCAAGAATTTGTTTTCAGAAAATAATGTTGAAATTAGTCGGTTAAGTATTTTTCTTGAAAAACACTCAATAGTTTTTATTTTTTGAAATGTTCAAACTGTTTCTATATTTTTTCCAATTTTCAATTTTTTCATTGGAATAAAATGAAACGAATGTCCATAATATGTATGATATTTATTACTTTGAAAATAAAATGTTTAAAAATCTTGAAAAGTTTGACCAAAGTTTGAAAATTACTCAGAAGTTTGGATTAATAAATTTTTTAATAATATATCAAAGTTAAGCATTAATGTTTTACCATCTTTCTAAAATTTTCCAAATATTGAAGTTTTGCTTTTTTTTTATAAAACTTTATTGAACTTTGAAAATTGATTTATTTTTTAATTTTAGAGAACTTGGCTTATTATTAAAAAAATTTCAAATTCGAAACTTTATTGAAATTCGAAAATTCTCCATTTTAAATTTTTTAATAAGGTTGTTGGTTTTTGATTAATTAAATGATGTACTTTTTGTGAAAAATAATTACTTATTATAAAGTTGATAATAACACATTTCTGAATATTTAAAAAAAACTATAAATAAAAAGGTATAGATAAATATATATTGCAAAGGTTAACGAACCAGGTTTTATTTTCTCTAACCGATAGTACTACTAATTAAAAAATAAACCTGCTTTAATGAAAATTCAATGATCGATTAATAATTGGCATTCTCCTACGAAAGAATACCATTTAATCCGCTTCATTTAAAGCTATTCAATACGACGTTGTATTTTTTCATTTCTTTTTTTTTTTTATATAAACGACCCGAACTTGTGAAAGACGAGAGAAGAAATTTATAATGAAATTCTTCAGGTAACTAAAGGTACGTATGCTGGTAGACGAGTGTCATTTGTCATGTTATTTTTTATTGGTTAACATAAAAAAGCTTTTCCTTCGGTACGTCAAGTCTTATACAGACAAACTAAATTGAATCTATTCGTGTTTATTATTTTTTTTTTTTGCTTTTTTGAAAAATTTCCCCAATCGTAACGACACGATAATATTTCCAAAGGGTTTCGAATGAAAAGCGAGCGAACTATTTGCCATAGCTCGAGAAGTATAATAATCGTACGTTTTACTCGTTATCGACCATGAAACATGAAATATCCGATGCGATATGGATACGACGCAGTGCAACGGTCACTTTTATACTTGTCATAACATGAATGAAATTGGAGGTTGTCAATAATGAAGGTTCCGGAGGCAATATGCCTATCGTATGAGAGCCGCCGATGCCATTTGTCCCATTTGTAAAAAATTGTTTCCATTTCGACTTAGACGTGTTATCTCGCCAAAGCAGCGATTCTCAAATAACCTCTACAACTTTTGCCACCGCCATATAACGCAATGAGAAATTTCCTCTCGGTGGGTTTTCTTCAGTATTTCCCATGCTTCGGGATATGGTTACAAATTATAGCGTTTTGTGTCGCATTGTCGGCGGTCGTTTGGATAGCAAAGAGGGGAGGAGATTTCGGTGACCGGTGATTTGAAAGTTTGCAAGTTTGTGAGAAGTTTTTTTTTTTTTTTTTTTTTGAAGTTTAGGACGTTGTGAAAAAATTTGTACATTGAGTAGAAATGTGATGAGCATTTTGGCATCGGTTCGAAAGAGCACAGTTTTGAGAGAAGAAATTTAGGAGATTGCCTTTTTTGAGGTGATTTCCACAATTTTTTTGGTTAATTGAATTTTCAATTTCGAAAGCAGATTTTTCGAGTAGATCGAAATATTCACAAGTGTGTCGCTCTTAAAAATCAATCAAACATATTTAATTTTCCACATTTTTTTTTTTTTTTTTTGAAAATTTAAGATACTAATTCTAAAAATTCAAAATTGCAAACAAATCAAAAATTCAAAAAAACTGAAAATGAAAAAATAAAAAAAATAAAACGAAATTATTGCAAAATAAACTCGAATTAAAATAAAAAATTAGAAAAATAATAAAAATAAATTTCAAAAATTAAATTTCAAATTATATTCTTGAAAAGTTCTCCTGAAAAAATCAACTCACAAAATAAAATTATTATGGAAAAAAAATTACCCAAAAAATTTTCTTGCATAAAATTCTTTTTAAAATCCCCCCCCCCCCCCCCCCGTTTATACATAAATTCAAATTGGTGAAAAAATTCACTTTTGAGCCTTACGTTAGAGTTGACAAAAAAAAGTTTCATTTGTGCATTCTTACAATATCCTAATGGACTTGGCAAATTCAAACAACTATCAATGTAAGTACGTATGTATGACAAGTTGCCTACTCAGTTTGCCGTAAATATGAATTGATAAAATTTTTAAAAATTTCAAGTTTCAAAACGAATTAAAAATACTGACGTTTTATTCAGCTTTGATTTCTTAAAAAATGCCTACCTAACTTTTTTTTATTTTCGTTTTTCACCTTTATTAAAATTTTCAACAAATTCAAAATTTTAATTTTTCCTTCTTTTTTGAGAAGGGATGGAATAAATTGTTTGTATTGAAACCTTTTGTATTTTTAGAAAAATTGATAATTTTGATAGGTTTATAATTTTCAAGTTGTGTCAGGTTTTCAAAACTTCTAACTTTTAAGTAATATTTTATTGGTAGTTTTCCAAAAATTTCCAATTTTTTTTTAGGACCTAACTATTCATGAATTTTGAAAAATTCAAAACTCACACCACTGTTGAGATTTTTTGATATTCAACAATTTTATAAATTTTCAAGTGAATATTAATTTTTTATTTTTGAAAAATATTATTTTTTGGGAGTTAATTTTTTGAATTTAAAAAAATATTATTTTTCAATTTTTTTAAAGAGATGATTTTTTGTTAGTTTTTTTAAAATAGAAAATTTTTGACAATTTTAACTTGTCAAAATATATAAGAATAATTTTTTTTTTTTTCAAGTTAATTAATTAGAGTATTTCTTTAGGGATATGGATTATTCAAAAATAATGATTAAGTATTTTTAAAATTGTTATAATCCATCAATTTTTTTAAACCGATCAATTCTTCCCATACACAGTTGAGGAGCGTGTTATAATTATTTTTTTTAAATCTCAACAAAAATAACGTTCAATTTTTTTAAATGTCAAACTTTGAAATTTTAAAATTTTAATTTTTTTCAAAAATATTATCTACTTATTCTGTATTATTTCAAATCGTTATTTTTGCTCAAAAATGTTGATTTTAAAAATCGTCAACAGAAGAAATTCATTTTTTTGTATTTTTATGAATTTAATTATTTTTATTTAAGTTTATACTATTTCAAAAATTGGTTTCTCGATTTTTTTTTTTTAGTAAAATATTTACAAAATTCCAATTTATAAAAATATTTAGAAATTTTTATATTTTTATTTTTAAATTGAAATTGATCAATAATTATTATTATCATATTATGATACTTTTAATTTTTTTTTCCGATTTTTTTTTTTAAACTGAAGCTAAAATTTAAAATCAGATATAATGGAGCAGATCAATTCGACCACTGAAATTTCATTAAAGCAGATTTATTTTTCAATTAGGTACCTAGCATCCACGATGAAATAAAAATATTCCGGGTTCGTTAAAGTTCGCGAAGTATATGCTTTTATTTATGGGTATTTTCGGTGGCAGGGGACGATATACGGAAGTGATTAAATTACGCCAACCCGATGATTCTTCGTGGTACCTTCGAATGTAAAAATTTGTCTCGCTATGTACATAAACTATACGCGAGCTAATTCGAGGTATATTTTTTAATTACCATTAGCGACGGTTGGAAATTCGATACGGTATAATCCATCTACTAAATAAATGCTATCGTCGATGTAATTAACCGCAACATGAGGACATAGTTCACCCCACCCAAAGCGAGCTCTAATTACTGTACCTATGGCGATGGCGTTTTTGCAAAAACCGCACGCGCTCGGGTAATCGTTTTATCGACGAAATAATATATATTTAATTTCGTCTTGTACTCGTAATTCTATTAAGGGAGCGAAGAAAAATGGCAAATCCTTGCCTCGATCCCTTCGCATCTTTCACCTCTAATCTTATATTACATTGGGTTTATTGAAAACCCAATTCGAAGCTAGAACCTTTTAATACTTCAGCTCGGTACTCGTATTTTTAAGACGGATTTCACTTCCCACACTTCATTAATTGTAACTTACTTACTACCGGAGGAAAAAATTACTTTTTATTCGTTCGTATAGCTCAGCTCCGTGTAAAAATTAAGATATGCAAATTACTTCACGCTAACGGTGAAACACCTCGCTTACTAAGCAGTTAAATTTATATGCAGACGGTTCGTCTCCTCACTAGTACCTTTTTCAACACTTCATCCACCCTCCCTTCGGCATTGCCGATTAGATACCGTTAAGTACACAGCGTACATACCTAAGATAAAGTCGTGTAGTGTATAGAAAATGCATGCATAGTGTCTCCTCGTGATAAAGATGGCGACGTTATCGAGCTAAATAATGGATAAGCTTCAAGTAATACGACGATGACGATGATTGGACATTAAGTTCGTTTAGAAGCTCAAATGACCCATACATATCTGGGTACCTATCTTTAGTAAAATGTATCTACTCGATGTAACTATTAAGTATGCATGTATTATACGAGTACGTACCACAATCCTCCATTCCTTTACAACGTTTCCTAAGTTGATCGTGCAGCTTGCGCCAGGAGATATAAGTTTAGCCAATTTGTATAGCGATTAAATTCGATGGTTTGCAGGGTTTTGCAATTTTACGACTGGATGCTGGGATTCTTCACGGTAGAACTGGAAACAAAAAATTAAAAAGAGGTTACGAAATGGATTTTTTTTAAAGGATCAACATCGAGAATTAAAATAAATGAAGAAAAATGAAATTGAATAAAAAATATATACAGGGTGTCGCGTCACCAGTTGACATCCCTTCACCAGCGATATAGTCAACTCAAACTAAGCTCATGTATGCATGTTTGCCGACCCTGTGAATTGAAGGGGCAAAGATATGCTCAACTGAAAATTTTCATTTTTTAGTTTCGTTTCAGATTTTTAACCATGCGCTACTCGACAACCGAGATAGGTAGAAAGTTGCACTTTGCGGCGTTGGAAAGGAAATTTTGTGTAGAATTCTTTAGTGGGGTTGATCATTGAACTAGGTAATCAGGGGGGTCTGTGCTGCACTAATTATCTTGAAAAACGTGTTCAAAATTGGCGATTTTTTTTGCAATTTTTGGGAAAATCTCAAAAAAGTTTCATCATTTGGTCTTATTATTATGGCTTCCCTTGGATGAAAAAAGTTTGACCTTTTGAATGCCGCAAACCAGACCCTTCTATCTCACTTCGTTAAAAAGTTATAGCAATTTCAATTTCAAAATCAGGTCTAAAAAAAAGAAATGAAAAAATTCAACAAAAAAATTTTTTTCTAAAATGTTGTTTACTTTATTTTAAACATCGAGTTTCACTCAAAATCATTAGTTATGTTAGGTATCAAGTTTCAAAAATAACATAAAAAGGAATTTTAAAATTTTTTCAAAAAATTAATTTTTTTTCTGCTAAGATTTTGAAATTGAAATTGCTATAACTTTTTAACCAAGAGAGATAGAAGAGTCCGGTTTGCGGCATTCAAAAGGTCAAACTTTTTTCATCCAAGGGAAACCATAATAATAATACCAAATGATGAAACTTTTTTGAGATTTCCTCAAAAATTGCAAAACAATCGCAATTTTTGAACACGTTTTTTAAGATAATTAGTGCAGTACAGACCCCCCTGATTACCTAGTACAATTATCAACCCCACTAAAAAATTCTACACAAAATTTCCTTTCCAACGCCGCAAAGTGCAACTTTCTACCTATCTCGGCTGTCGAGTAGCGCATGGTTAAAAATCTGAAACGAAACTGGAAAATGAAAATTTTCAGTTGAGCATATCTTTGCCCCTTCAATTCACAGGGTCGGCAAACATGCATACATGAGCTTAGTTTGAGTTGACTATGTCGCTGGTGAAGGGGTGTCAACTGGTGACGGGACACCCTGTATATATATAGGGATTATAGACAATAGGGATTCATGTTAAAAAACTACCTATATGCAGATAATTTATAAAAAAAATTCAAACTTGATAAAATTTCACAAAATTTTGAAAAAAAAGTGTGAAGAATTCCTTCGAAAAAAATTCAGAATATTTTCTAAAAAATTTTAAAGAATTTCTCACAAAGTCTTGAAAAAAAAACACAAAATTTCAAGTAGTTTTTTGACGAAACCTGTGATTTATTATAACAACACTGTGAAGAATTCTTCAAAAAAATTGTATCACAAAATTTCTGACAAAGCTGTAGAAATTTTTTACAAAATCATTATAATTTTGAAAAAATTTCACAAAATTCCAGAGAATTTTCACAAAGTCTTGAGAACAGTTATTTTCATGCCTTCAGAAGAGTTCTGGAAAAAATTAGTTCGCCAAAATTTCAGAGAACTCTTGATGAAAAATCAGAAATTTTTCAAAAAACTTCTCATATAAATTGCAGAAAACTTTCCAAGAAATGTTATAAAGTTGTTTTTTTTTTTTTTACTCTCGTAGATAATTGAATCGTTTTTTTTAATAACCGCATAAGTCACATTTTTGACAAAATACGTTTTTTCATGAAATGGGTTCCTTAGACGTAGCTACATCGCATATAAAAAAATTACATTTCTCACTTTCATAAAACAGCCTCCAGACGACACCAAAGATTGCATATTTCATAAAACAGCATAAGTCCAGCTTTTTTAAAAAATTCCTTTTTTAAAATAATTATCCGAAAAAATTTTCATTATTTTTAAAATTACATAATCGATGCATGAAACATATTTTTTGCATTTTTTTGGTGAGAAATATAGGTGTTTGTATGAGAAACGTGTTCATTTTCTATAAAACAGCATAAGTCCTTCTTTTTTTTTCGTTTTCTTCTTTTAAAATGATGAGGCAGAATTTTTTTTTCGTTATTTTCAAAATGTCCATAATCGATGCCTACAATGCATAAAGTACATATTTTCAATTTTTTTTTTTGTAAAAAATATAGGTCTTTGTGTGAGAAACGTGATCATTTTTTATAAAACAGTATAAGTCCAAAAACTTTGGAGCCCCCTGGAAGGGGAGATTTTCACCTCAGGAAAAAAACCGCGATGCCACATTATACATGTTAGATAGGTTCATATTGTGATCCGGTCATATTTTGTATCAAATCATTATTTCATCATGCTGTTAGTTTTTCTCATTTCCTGAAAAAAAAATGTACAATGTGACTTATGCTGTTATTAAAAAAAAACGATTCAATTATCATTTTGTAATATAAAATCACAGAAAATTTTTCACAAAAATAAATCACAGAATGTTCCACAGAATCTTGGAGAATTTTTTACAAAAACTTATATTCCACAAAATTTCAGGTAACTCCCAATGAAAAATTGAAAAAAAAGTTTTAAACATTGGAAAAAATTTTCATAAAATTTTGAATTTTTTTTCTTCAAAATTTCAAAAATTATGTAATTTTAGAAATATTTTGCAACACTATAGATTCATTGAAAAAATTGTTCCACAAAATTTCCTACAGAATTGCAGCATTTTTCTCACAAAATCAATTACAAGGAAATCCAAAAAATGTTTCACTGCATTTTTAAGAAATATTCACAACATTTTCAAAAATTTTACAAAAATGCAGTAAACGTTCTACAAAAATTCAGCGAATTTTCTACAAAACTTTCAAAAAATTTCCAACAATTTTTTGATAAGAACTTGGAGGATGCCTCACAAAACTACAGACGATTACCCAAAAATTTAGAGAAAATTTTTCACAAAATCTTGGAAACAATTTTCATGCAATAACTAACAATAATATTTTGATGAAATTTCATTTTAAAAAAACTGCAAAGAATTATTGAAAAATTCAAAGAGTGGCACAAAAAAATTTAGAAATTTTTTCACACAATAATTTTCAAAAAATTTCAAAAAAATTTCGATGAAAACTAAGAATATTTCTCACAATGCTGTAGACAACTTTTCACCAATTTGTAGAAATTTCAGAGAATTTTTCGAGAAATTTTGGAAAAAATTGAACAAAATCTCAAACTCGGTCGAAATTTTAGAATACTAAACTGCAGAGAATTCTTGAAAATATTTCACAAAATTTTAAAGAATTTATCAAAAATTCATACCTATAGAAATTTTTATTACAACATATTGGAAATTTTTCAACAAAAAAATCCAGGAAACGTAATTTTGTAAAAATATAGAAAAAATCAAAGTTTCCGGAAAAATAAAGTTACCTAATTCATAAAATTTCGAGATATTTCATTTTTTTCAAAGGGAAGAGTAGTAGCATTTTCTTTTTACGTCATTTCAAAAACCTTTCACTTCTGTTTTCCAAATTGAAAAAACAACAAAAATAACACGAAGAGTGATGCTGAAAATTTATATCCAAAAACAACAACCATACCTTCCTTCCAGCCTTCCTCTCTAAAGCACCCAACTCTATGATCTCTTCGATGCAGGACTTTTTTTAATAGAAAAGTTGTAAATTTGTTCGGCTCGAATTTTATAGCTTATTCATCCCAAAACCTTTCACACGACCAGCTGGTAAGATTGTTGAAAAAAAAAAATGAAAATTTCATCACCCTTGGTCTCCTGTTGCCTGGCATTTCAGCAGCATAAAACGGTACGTAGCTGGGACGACTACACGACGAATGGATAACTCGACGTTTTATGGTTTTTCGTCTCGTAGAATTTGTAATAAGTTATACCACGAGCACACGTTAACAAGGGTGAAGAAAGTTTTTAATTATTAAACACGCTTCGGTCTGCATAAGTTTTTTAATTTACGTAATAAGTGACAAACGAGATTGAATATTAGCTTATTTGCTTTCGTATGTTGAAGGAGCTTTTGTGACGAGAGTTTTTACCGTCGAGTTCGAAATGATATCTCGTTATATAAGTTCCTACGTATTATACTCGCGAAGCACGAGCACAGACTTCGATGTATTTTTTTTTTTTTTTTTTGCGTTTTTCTTGTGCAGCAACATCGAACCACCGACGTAGATAAATAGCACCACGTCACGATTTCAAGAGCATTTTTTAGTGAAATTATTCGTAAAATTGGAGGGATACGTAAGATGTTGTATAATTAATTTTTATTACGTACACCTGCGCTAGTTTCGCCTTCACAGTGGTAATTGTACATTTCTCAATAAGATTATAGTCGTGTTTTTAAGAAAAAATAAGGAAAAACGTATCTACGAAGTAACAAGTATCGTTGTAAGATATGAAGGCGTAGGGAGAGATTTGCTTGGTCGATTTTTTTTTTTTTTTTTTAATAAAGCGTACTTTTCCGGTTATGTTTTCCAGGGTGGTCCTTATATATTTTTCGAATTTAACCCCTCCCTGAGGTGGCCCCCATTTTTCAAAATAAGAAAAAATACAAGTTTTCATCAAAATTTTCATTTTTTTTTAGTGTCAGTGCCTCAGTGTGGCTCCCAATTGTATAAAAATGTCTTTCAGAACGACTTTAGCCCCCCCCCCCCAATCCTCCCCTCAACTGAAAAACAGCGTTCTCAAAATAACATAAATAATTAGCTAATTTTCATTTAAAATCATATTTTGAGATACATTTTTATGAATTTGTCTGAACAATGTATTGTAATAAAAATCAAATATAACCCCCCCCCCCCCCCCCCCACAACTCAAAATTGGTTACCTGTGAGAGAGTTGAATGTTTACATATTAATAATTTTAAAACGTTAAAATTTTTATTTTGCATAACATGAGAAAAAAAACTGATGAAAGGAGGTTTCAAATTTGATTGAATTAAACTTACAAAATGAAAAAAAAAACGTATGGTTTTTGTTTTTAAGAAATCAAGTCATTTTTTCCATTCTATGATTTTTTTCAAAAAATCGAGGAAATCAATTGTTTTCAAAAAAGTGGACTTTTGCTTTCAAAGAAATGATAATTTACGTTTTACACCGAACCCGAAAATATTACTTACGATTTTATTATTTTTTCATAAAGAAAAATAATTTAGTTCTTCCCCTAGTTTTTGTTTTTCTTCAAAAATTTCGAGAGATATTTTTAGTGAATTTATTTATTTTTTTAATCCAGGGATTTTTATTTTCAAACAATTTGGTGATTTTTTTCAAAACTATTTTTAAAAAAAATTGAATATTTTTACTTGAAAAAATTAACTTTTTCTCCAAAAAAAAATTGAGTACATATTTTTTTTTTAAATCAACTGTTTTTTTTTCAAAAAAATTCAGACAGGTTATAAATAAGATTTATTCTTCTCCAAAAAATTTAGGTATTTTTAAGTGAATTCAATTTTTTTTTAATCAAGTGATTTTTACTTTTAAACAATTTGGTGATTTTTTTCGAAGCTAGTTTTTAAAAAAATTAAATATTTTTACTTGAAAAAATTGACTTTTTCTCCAAAAAAATTGAGTATTGTTTTCTTTCAAACAATTGTTTTTTTTTTCTTCAAAAAATGCAGAAAGTTATAAATAAGATTTTTTTCTCCAAAAATTTGAGATATTTTTAAGTGATTTTTATTTCCAAACAATTTGGTTATTTTCTTCAAAACTAGTTTTAAAAAAATTGTATATTATTACTTGAAAAAATTAACTTTTTCTCCCAAAAAATTGAGTATTTTTTTCTTTAAAACAACTGTTTTTTTTTCAAAAAAATTCAGACATGTTATAAATAAGATTTATTCTTCTCCAAAACATTTAGGTAGGTATTTTTAAGTGAATTCAATTTTTTTTTTTAATCAAGTGATTTTTATTTCTAAACAATTTAGTGATTTTATTTTCGAAGCTAGTTTTTAAAAAAATTGAGTATTTTTTTCTATCAAACAATTGTTTTTTTTCTCAAAAAAAAAAACCTAATAAAATAAAATACAGGCAGTTATACCTACTTAAATAAAATTTATTTTCCAAAAAATTGAGTTGTTTTTTTTTTAATTGAAATAATTATATTTCTTTTAATAAGTTAAGACTGTAGATAGGCCTACAAACCATACATAAGATTTTTTTTCTAATGAGAATAACAAAAAAATATTTTCTTCTACAAAAAATTGAGAACTTTTTTAAGCTGACTCAAAAAATACTGATAACTAAGTATTTTTTTATCCAAAGAAGATTCAGATTTTTTTTCTATAGTATTAAATATTAATTTAAAAAAAAAAAAAAAAAATCTCCAAAAATACCTACCTATCTCAAAATATGAAAAAAATGAAAATTAGCTAATATATGTTATTTTGAGAAAGTTTTTTTCAGTCGAAGGGAGAGAGGTGGGGGCTAAAATCGTTCTGAGATTCAATTATTGTATACAATTGGGATCCACATCTAGGCACTTTCACTAAAAAAAATTGAAAATTTTGATGAAAACTTGAATTTTTTCTTATTTTGACAAATGGGGGCCCACCGCAGAGAGGGGTTTTCACGGAGGGGAAAAATAAAAATTGGGAATTATTTTCTCACCAGAAAAGACTACTTTGGGGATGGAAGCGAAAAAAATTGCAATTTTTTTTTTACTCATATCAGGACAGCCCTATAATGTTTTCTTTAACTACGAGTATAAACATCAGCTTCGTTTTGCACTACACCTACACGTATGTTGTCGTCGCTTGGACACCAGATTCATGATGGATGAGTAGCCATATACGAGTGTTAATGGATACGCTATCCAGAACGCAGTTTCTGCTGCTTATGGAGATACGAGATGGAAAAATTAACGCGAGCAAATCTCGCTTTAAAGTTTACGATAAGCAGTTAACGAAGTAAATTTCGACCATAACTGGAGATTTTTAGTAATAAAACCTCGTTCGGATAGTGCTACGCTGGGTGCTTTAATGGGTAAAGAAAATGGTACAATTAACGCCCCAGTAGGTAGATTTCGACCTGCACTTAATGTCTACCCGTTTGAATTCTAAGGCCGGAGTTGTGTTGGGATTAAAAAATTACACAGGCTTATAATTCGTTATTTTGAAATAATATAAATTCCTCTTGTAAACCTGTATCTGGAGGTAGGGTACGCTAATACGTACTTAAGAAGGTGCATACCATCGTCTCTGGATATTCGTTTATGAAGAAAAAAATAATAATTCCCTCGGTTTAATATATCTGTGCGCAATTCCCGAGAGAAATATGAGAATCGCGTAAAACGAAAATGGCTTCTTTTAAACCCTAACCCCTTATAAAAATTGAATTCGGAAACCAATTTCGAATACGAACAACTCAAGCTTCGTACATAAAGTACCTGCGAATCGCAATACACGTCATTATTTTCAACGCTCTCACGCAAAAAGGAACTGAATCAACCAAGTGTTAGTATTAGGATGATTATCCAACGTAATACACACAAAGTAAATATTCCTTTCCTATTATTTTTTCCTTATTTTTTTTTTTTACTCGTGATTATTTTTCTTTGATAAGATTATAAAATACGAGGGGAAAATATTGCGGAGTAAAAAAAAAGTAAGGTGACAGATCTTCGTAATTTCTAAGCGTGATAACGCGTAAACTACGTAGTAAGTATACGAGTACGAACTGAGGTACTTTTTAATGTCGTGTTTGTCGTCATTCGTTATACTTATTTGAACGTTTTTCCCTCGTTGTTTTTTTTTTTTTTTTTTTTTTTTTTAAAGTAGGTCGTAAAAGTAATCTTTAATTTCGCCCTCCCCCTCCAGACCGAATGACAAGTAGTACTAAAGCAAAATATTTGATTTTGCATTTTCTGCCTTGGCAAATTTTACACATCTGAGAGTTCATGGAAAATAGCCTAACTAGCGCAAAATGAAAAAAAAAAATTACTTACTTCTTAATTTTTTAGTGAAAAAACATTAATTTTTAGTTAAAATATCATCAATTTTTTGGTTAGGAAAATATCAATTGTAGGAAATAGGTGATTCAGTTTTTTAGTGAAGAAAAAACTATACTCATCAATTTTTCAGTAAAAATAGGTACTTACCACCAATATTTTAATGAAAAAAAATCATCCGTTTTCTAGTGAAGAAATTGGATAGAAATTTTTCTAAGAAAAAAAATCCAATTTATTTGTGGAAAAAGATGTTTTATATTTTTTAATGGAAAAAAATTGCAAATTCTTTGGAGGAAAAAAATACCTACCTACTAATTTTTTAGTGAAAAAATCATCAATTTCTTAGCATGAAAAAATTACCAATTTTTTGGTTTAAAAAATCACCAATTTTTTAGTAAAAAAAATATATATAAAAATTATCATTTTTTTTAGTTTGAAAAAAATCATAAATTTTCCAGCAAACATGCGAAAAACAATTTTTTTTGTTGCGAAAATCACCAATTTTTTGGTTAAAAAAATCACTAGTAACTTTGTAAAAAAAAACATGAATTTTTTAGTTGAAAAAAATCAATTTTTTAGTTTAAAAATTACTAATTTTTATTTTGAAAAGTCACGAATTTTTAGTTTGAAAAATCACCAATTTTTAGTTTGAAAAATCACCAATTTTTAGTTTGAAAAATCACCAATTTCTTAGTTATAAAAGTCACCAATTTTTTAGTTGAAAAAAAATCACCAATATTTTAGTTTAAAAACATCAATTTTTAGTTTAAAATCACCAATTTTTTGTTTTAAAAAAAATCATCAATTTTTCAGTTTAAAAAATATTTAATTTTTTTAGTTTTAAAAATCATAAATTTTTTAGTTTGAAAAATCATCAATTTTTGGCATGAAAAAATTATAAAAATTATCATTTTTTTTTTCAATTTAAAAAATCATAAATTTTTCAGCAAACATGCGAAAAACAAATTTTTTAGCTGCGAAAATCACCAATTTTTTGGTTAAAAAAAATCACAAGTTAGTTTGTAAAAACAAACATGAATTTTTTAGTTGAAAAAAATGAATTAAAAAAAATCATCAATTTTTTAGTTTAAAAATCACCAGTTTTTATTTTGAAAAGTCACCAATTTTTAGTTTGAAAAATCACCAATTTCTTAGTTTTAAAAAAGTCACCAATTTTTTAGTTCAAAAAATCACCAAATTTTAGTTTGAAAAACATCAGTTTTTTAGAAGAAAAAAAAATCAGTAAAAAAATCATAAATTTTTTAGTTTACAAAAATTGTCAATTTTTAGTTTTAACAAACGTCAATTTTTTAGTTTAAATTTTATTTCAAATCATCAATTTTTCAGCGAAAAAAAGTCACAAATTTTTTAGTGAAACATACACCAATTTTTTTTTGTGAAAAATATACCAATTTTCAGTGAAAAAGTTATCGATTTCTTAGCGCAAAAAATACCAATTCTTCAGTGAAAAAAAATATAATAATTTTTCAGTGAGAAAATTTCAAATTTTTGGTATAAAAAATCACCAATCAAAATTTTGTTGAACTCTTACATTTATTTTTTCGAATTAAGTTTAGAATATCTACCAATCTTTTAGCTTGGAGAATGATTGAAAAAATTTCTTTCCTACACAAATTCTGTAAGAATGCTTAGGTACATATAATTTGTTTTATATTTAACTGAAATTCGATATTTTAAATTTTGTCAAAAATTTTTTTTTCAAATACCTGAAATGTTTCCTAATTTTTTAAAACTTTTTTTTCGCCATTTTCTAACATTTTGATAAAAAGATGTTGTTTTTTCAAATTTATTGAATTTTTTTCCAAGTTAACTTTCAAAATATTGTTGATTGCAAAATTTGACTATAAAAATGAATTAGATAAGCATTTTAAAATTCTATCAAAAAATGAATTTTCAAAATCAAATTCAAAATTAAATATTTTGCAGTTGAAAAATGTACCTACGTAATTGTTCAATCAGTCATTTTTATGCGAAAAAATTCCCAAAATTAGTTCGTCCGAATTGAATCTTTGGCACGAGTAGGTACGTACTTCATTTAGCCTATCTCCTATCAATGGTAGGAGTAAAGAGGTGAAGAAAACGTACGAGTACGAGTATATATTTAACCGTGCTAACGAAGCAATTTCAATTTCTAACAACCAATGACCTTAATCTCAACCGAAGTGTAAAATTCGATACAAAACCGAAAAAGAAGAAAAAAATACACACGTCGTGTCGTGTATGTAGTTACAGACAGCGAAATAAAATAAAAATAAAAATTCGTAAAAAGGAATCGACATCCAAAATGCGACACTTAACGGTTCACCAACGCTCTATTAACTCTTCTGTTTCAACTTTGAAATTCTCCTTCGCCCTTCGCGATTCCGAATGCGTTTGTAGAAAAAATATTTTTCTAAAAGCCAAGTATTCGCAAAAGCTGCAAAAATTCACTTTTGTATAAACTTTCAATAAAGTTCCGATAGACATTTTTTCGTTTTCTTTTGTACTCTTGCTTTCGTTTAATAATTAGATTTCTAAAGCTAATTATGAAGTTTTTACGTATAGCAACTTAAGTGTAGTTTGATTCAAGTTTATCGCGTTAAAACGTTATAATAAAAGTTTTACGAAAACGTATAGTAGCTCTACCCTTTGGGAAACATATTTCTCGAATACTTTAATTGTTAAGCATTTTTTTTTTTCGTCGCAATTCCAAAATTTTCTTACGTCTTTTCGCATGTTTTGTATGGTGAAGAGATATAGCTTTAAATTTTAGTCTTTTATAAGACTGAAACTTTCTTCAATTCGACCATCAGATTTCTTAAATTCCCATTCAGTCAACTATACTATCTCGTCGCCTACTCGAAATCTTGCCCTAATTAACGAAATGTAACACATACTAACTGCAAATATTTACAAAGATATAGACGAACTTGCAGATACCGCATCATTTACCGCAACAAAGTGCAAGTTCGTTTCTAAAACGAATACCCATGTGTGGTTCATACGAGTATAAGTAAGTAAAAGCGTATCGACAAAATGAATAAAACTTTTGTTATGTACCTACAATGCAAATAATGAAAAATACCTCGAAACGCTATAACAATATTGTACCTTATAAAAGTTTGAAGTAACATTCTTCCGTTATAAATATTATTATCACACAAAGAACCTACCAGTAAACAGATAGCATAATGTAGTATACGAATAAAGTTTATAAATATGCCACAGACTGTATATAAAAAACCCAAATACGACCATATAATAAATTTGTACAGATATTTAATAAAAGCAGCGTGGTAACTGTAACTACAACACGCATTTCTATCAGTTCGCCAGTTTATAACAATGACTTTGAACGTGTAATATAATATAAAATTTTCCCCTTCCTATATAATAGACTTTGTGTACTTGAAAATATTGTGAATGTTTGCGTTTTAACACAATAACCTATAATTTCCGCCTTATTTTACAAACAAATTGTACAAATTGTTATAATTTTGAGCGAAAAATCTGAATAAAAATGTAAACATAATCAAACAAGTGTCGATGTCGCTTTCTTTTGAAAAAATATTACCCTCGAACTCGATCAATTCCATTTTATAATGATTTTGAACATTGTTTCTAACAGAACTTGAAAATTTTGAAAAGTGACGTTTGAAAATAAAATTTAAAAATTATCCTCGACAAGACTTAAATTCATTCCAAACTTTAAAAAAAATATTTGTGAAATTCCAAAAAAACAACAACTTTTTATCAAAATGTTAAAAAATAGTGGGGAAAAAGTTAGAAAAAAAAAAACATTGTAGTTGTCAAAGAAATTTTTTTTTTGAAATCTTGAAAATTTTCTTTTTGACAAAATTTAAAATAAATTTTAAGAATTCTACCATGATTAACTAAAAGATAGGTAGATACCTATCTAAACTAATTCGAAAAAACTATGCTAAAATTAAGTTTTCAACAAAATTTTGAAAAATGATTATTTAAAAAAAAGCAAACATCTGTTATTTTCTAGCTGAAATTATTGTACCTTTTTCACTGAAAAATTGTTTTTTTTTTTTGCACCAAAAATCGATAATTTTTAACTGAAAATTGGTGATTTTCAACTGGAAATTTGATGAATTTTTCACTATAAATTTGGTGTATTTTCACTAAAATTTGTCATAAGTATTTTTCGCTAAAAACTTGATTTTTTTTTCACTAAAAAGATGGTAATATTTTTCACTAAAAATTAATGATTTATTTTTTTTTCCACTAGAAATTTGGTGTCCCGAGCAGCACACTCGATCAATAATATCGAAAGTTGAAACGTATCGATAAAAAATCGTTTAAAAATCTAAAGATGTTCTCACGATATGATACAGATTTAGCTGTACGATTTTATAGGCAAAAAATCTAAAAACTATCGAATTCGATAGTATTACGATTTTAGGACGATATTCGTCAACGATACTATCGACAAAGAATATTAAATTTATCGAATCCGATTTTCTACCGATTTTGTGCAGATATTTGAAACTATATTATCGACACGTAATCTGAAATTTCTCGAATTCGATTTTTCAACGATTTTGTGCAGATATTTGAAACTATATTATCGACACGTAATCTGAAATTTCTCGAATTCGATTTTTCAACGATTTTGTGACGATATTTAGAACTATATTATCGACAAATAATCTGAAATTTCTCGAATTCAATTTTTTAACGATTTTGTGAAGATATTTGAAAATATATTATCGACACGTAATCTGAAATTTCTCGAATTCGATTTGTTAACGATTTTGTGAAGATATTTGAAACTATACTATCGAAAAAGAATATTAAATTTATCGAATTCGATTTTTTAAAGATTTTGTGAAGATATTTAAAACTGTATTATCGACAGATTATATGAAATTTCTCAAATTCGATTTTTCAACGATTTTGTGACGATATTTAAAACTATATTATCGACACATTATATGAAATTTATCGACTTCGATATTTCAACGATTTTGTAACGATAGTTGTTGAAACTATATTGATTTTTTTCTAGTCAAAAAATACCTACTTTATATTCAAAATTGGATGGGAAGAAAGGGCCAAATCGAAATTTTTATAATAACCAAAATTAAATCCAGAATATTATTCTACAACTTTTGTTTGAAATGTTTTTTCAATTGGACCTCATCTCTAGCCTCTATTATTTTGCATTTACCTACTTACGTGTAACAGTAATATGCGAAATCAAAATTGAAAAAATTTTCAAACAAGTTATCTAGTTTTTTTGGTTTACTAGGTATTTTACTTGAAACCAGATCGTTGTTCTAAAATAAAATTTTACCAACTTCAATACTACGATTACTATGTGAATACTTAGTATTTGAAATTGAACGGGAGGGAGGCGCCCAATCGAAAATTTTGTAATGACCAAAATTATTCTTAGAACTTTAAGCTACAACTTTTGTTTGAAAATTTTTTCAATTGGACCTCTCCTTCTCCTCCAATTTTGCATAATACTCCGTTGATACTTATTCAAAATTGGAGGAGCGGAGGAAAAAGGGGCCAATTTGAAAAAATTTTCAAACAAAAGTTGTAAATTAAGGTCCTAGAAATAATTTTAGTTATTATAAAAATTTCAATTGGACCCCTCTTCTCCAATTTTGCATAAGATGTTTGAATATTATAATCCAATTCGTATTATGCGAACGAACTCCGATGTTCGCAACAGACGCTTGTTTTGGTAGAAACTGCTGTATTTGGAACGAAATTCGCCAGCCTTAAGCGTAACTACGACTTCAAACTCGCCAGCCGGTCTTGAAAATGTGCGCGCGCATATACCCATATATGCTAAACTATCTACAAAAAATCGATAGAATATCGAAACTAGATAATCTACAAAAAATCGTAATACAAAATCGATAGAATATCGAAATTAAATCGAAATAAAAAATCGATAGAATATCGAAACTAAATCGAAATAAAAAATCGACAGAATATCGAATTCGATAAAGTGTCGCGTTAGTTCCGCATAAATCGTGTAATTATCTTTCGATTTATAGATAGGTTATCGATGAAGTATCTAACTATAATCTTGAGATTTTTAAAAGAAAAATCGTTCGATTTTATCGAAAGTTTATCTGTTGATGGATTTTGCCAACTATAATTCATCGATAATCTGTCGATATATCGAAAGATAATTTCACGATTTATGCGGAACTAACGCGACACTTTATCGAATTCGATATTCTGTCGATTTTTTATTTCGATAATTTGTCGAGTGTGCTGCTCGGGCTATTTTACAAAAAAAAATTGGTGATTTTTTTTCAATTAAAAAATTGGTGATTTCTTTCACTAAACACTGATGATTTTTTTCCACTAGAAAATTGATTTCAGTAGAAAATTTCTAATTTTTTACCTAAAAAATGCTATTTTTTCCCCTCAGATACAATTGCTAATTTTTTTCACTAAAAAATTAGCAAATAATAGTGTATTTTGTTAAAAAATAATAATTTTTTTCAATGACAAATTGATGATTTTTTACCAAAAAATTGATAATTTCTTTTGCTAAAAAATAATGATTTTTTTTCAATGAGAAATAAAAAAATTGGTAATTATTCTCTCAATAAGAAAAAATAAATGCAAGTTTTTAACAAAATTTTTAAAAATGGTGATTTTTTAACCTTTCACTGAAAAATCTTTGTTCATTGAGAAATTGGTATTTTTTTACCCTAAGAAGTCAATCATTTTTTCACCAAAAAATTGGTGATCTTTTATTCGCTAAAAACTAATAATTTTCTTTCCTAGAAAATTGGTTATTTTTTCAGTGAAAATTGGTGATCTTTTTTTCAACAAAAAACTTATAATTTTCCTCATTAGAAAATTGGTCACTTTCTCGCTAAAAATTAATGAGTTTTTTTTATCAAAAAAAAATAAAAAATAAAATTTTTTAACTAAAAAAACATTGTTATTTTTTCACTAGAAAATCATTGGTAATTTTTCACTTAAAAAATGGTATTTTTCCCCTAAAAAAGTGGTAATTTTTTTCGTACAAAAATGGCAGGTAATTTTTTACTAGGTAAAAAAAATTGGTAATTTTTCTAAACTAAATTCAAATAAAATAATTATGTGTAAAATCTCAACAAAAATTTTGAAAAATGGTGATTTTTAAAAAAATTTGTTTATTGAGGAATTGGTATTTTTTGTGCTAAGAAATCGATAATTTTGTAACTGAAGTTTGGAGATTTTTTTCACTAGAAAATTGGTGAATTTTTTACTAAAAAATTTACGATTTTTTACAAAAAACATTGGTAATTTTCTTCACTAGAAAATGGGTGAATTTTTCACTAAAAAAATTAATCCTGAAAAAGAAAAAAACTAAGTAGGTATCGATGATTTTTTTTTTTTAATAAGCAAACATTAAAAATAAGTCATCTTCAGTTTTAAAAAAATGAAAAAATAAAAATAAATTGTTCCTAAAAAATGTTGAATAAAAATTCCTTTTCGCGAAAAATTTCCATGAAAAAAATCAAATACAAGCATTTATTCTGATCAGTTTTTAATTTAATGGGGGGGGGGTAGAGGGTTGTTATAATTTCTATCGCAAAAAATGCAAGTATCCCTCATTTCCTTTCTACATCTACAAAAATATAAATGATCCGCTCAAATTTTAAAATCATGGGAATTCAAACTCCGAATAAGAAGCTAAAAATTGAAATCTACCGAAGACTCAATACAGTAATCAAAAAAATAGGTAGCTGAAAAAAAGCTAAAGTGAGCCAGCATACTCGAAAATAATATACTTAATTAAGTATAGCTGAAAATTTTGTATTTCATCAACTTTTCATCACCGTTCTCAATCTTTGTCCTCATTTCGAATACCTTTTATATAGAATAAATAAACGTATTCGAATGAGCCTTTCATTTTCAAGGCTATATATACCACCCTTCAAACAATGAGAAATTTTCGCTGAAAATTTTTCTCGTTTCGAACGCCGACCCGACCTGTTCGTGGTGATTTCGTAAGGCTGAAATAAGGTTCATTGCATGCGACGACGACGAAGATTGAATCAAGATATTGCATTTTTCATGAACGACATTATTTATACATGTAGTCAGCTTGGAAAGTTGCGAGAGAAAATAGTGGTACTTTTTTGCTACTTGGCTTATCAATTAACGTTCACTAACTGTGCCTATTTTGTTGAATTATTTAAAAAAAAGTTACTGCAGTGTATTTCCGCGATGGTGACGTTATACGTTGTGAAAAAAGTAATTAATTTTCTAGCTAATTTTATCGAGTGAATTTTCTAATTAGGTCATTTTTTTTGTCGGTTTAACTTTTTAACGTAGGTAACTAGGTATACGATTAGGTAGGTAGATATTATACGACGAGATGACGGATGGGATGAATTTTTTTTAGTGTCGAAAAATAAAGGCACAAAGTAAGCAAAATAATTAACTACTTGGATATATCTATAAGGTATTCCTTGCCACGTGTAGGATTTAAAAGCACCAGACGCGATTTGAAAATTGGCAAAATTCTAGGCACCCTTGTACTATAATAAACGTAGGTATTAATTCCTTCATCTATTGTATTATTTATTCCATTACTATTTTCATTTATTTACATTTACGTTTTCTTGCGTGATTATATTTATGCACAAAGACGAGAGAGAAACTTCATTAACTTGGTTGAACGTTAATCTGAAAGATGTACAGAAGGTGGTGTTCATTATTTTGGTACAGTATTCGCTACCTACGTAATATAACGACTGTGTGCTGAGCTGTGGTGTGCTCTAAGACGATGCTGCGATGAATTTACGTAGATGTTTGATAGCCCAATTCGTGGTGGTCATTTTCAGCCTTTGGCGAGTTTCGAGAAATTATATTAGTAAGCATAATGTAGAAATGAGCGCGAATGCGTGTGAAAGCTTTTATGACTTCGGAATGGTTAATAAAGATTCGTACCGAGCCAGCAAATACCTCGTGGAGTCGTTCATTTGTTGAAAATCGTGTTGGTTTAGTCGAATACAATAAATCTTTCGAGTTGCGGGGAAATTTGAAAACAAACTATAAGACCTATCAACTTACCTAATATTCTAAAATATGACGTATTGATGAACTAAACTTTTAAATACGATGTACCAAGTACCTATCAAATAAATAGCTTTGCACCCTTCAATGAAAACGCCAGATTAATAATTCGACTGAAAAAAAAAAAAAAATTAAAACCGCACCTCATAATAAATAATAATTCAAAGGAGTTAATTTATTATTTCTCAAGCGTATTATTTCTTTTACTTAATTCCACAACCGACGAAGTAGGTACGAAAAGAAAAAAAGAAAGGCTTTAGTTTGTCGCGCAAATTAAATCTCAACTTTTGTTTAATTATGGCATGGCTTTCGTTTTGAAATTGTTACGTAATTTTCTGTTTGAGAAGTTGAACCGGGTATTGTGAATCTGGCGCAAAACCGAAGAATTTGGCCAATCGCCATTTAAAATAATTTTACATTTTTTTTTAATATTGAAAGGAACCAGGCAATAATTGAAGAACGAGATTTTGGCACTTGGAGGCTTCTCACAAAGAAAGCGATGAAATTTCAGATTAGACGTCTCTTTTGAGCATGATTGTTTTTTTGTTTTTTTTTGTCTTCTCGAAGGAAATTAATTTGTAATTTGACACTTACTCATTTAAAAAGCGAATTTTCAGAATGGAAATATCGAATGTGTAACTTATTGAAGAGGGGATGAATTTTATACGAAACGTGTAAGATTTCTTGAATACAGCTAAATTTTGCATGCCTATCATATTTTCTCGAGAAATCGATCATTTATTTACATAGGTATAATTATTTATTTTTTAATCATTATAACGGGATAAATCAAGATATTCTCGACGATTTCTTTAATGTGACATGTGGACTAATTTAGGAGCCATTCTAGTATTGACGTGATGCATAATATTTTTTTTTGAAAAATTATTTTTGAAAAAAAAGTTGAAAATTCCTAAAAAAAAAAAAAATTGTTGTTGTTTTTTTAAACAGAAAAATTGTTTTTAACGAAATTTTGAAACAATTATCAAAAAATTGAATAAAATTTTTTTCCAACCAAACATGAATTTTTATTAAAATATTCATTTAGGAATAAAAATTATTTAAAAAAAAAGAAAACCCCAAATTTCTGTAGAAGAATTGTAAAAAATTGATTTTGAAAAAAAATTTTAAAAATTGTTCAGAACAAAATTTTTTTCGTACTAATATGAATGAAGATTACTCTTTTTTTTCAATTATTCACTACAAAAAAAAAAGATGAAAAAAAAAACTATTTAAACAAAATTATTTGAAAAAAAATCAGCAATTTTTTTTTAATATTTCAATTCAATCAGAACATCTCTTTGCGAATAATAGTAGTTTATTCAACTAGGGAGATAAAGTGAATTTCGACGATTTTGATTTATTTCCCTCGCTTCGCTCGGTCAATAAACCCTCAAAATCGTTGAAAATAACTTTATTTCCCTATTTGGATAAAATATTTTACGTTACGAGGGAGAAAACGGCTTCTTTATACTACCGAAAGATCAGAGAGAGGTATATAAAGTAGCACTTTATCTCCCTATTAACGTAAAAATCATTTTTGAAAATAAAACGACAAAAAAAATGTAAAAAATTGATAGCTAAAAAAATTTAAAAATCGTCTCAAAAAAAAAATTGAAAAACACTGATTTAATACCTAATTAAAATTTCCAAAAAATCAAATTTTTGATATGTAAATATTTGAGTTGAATTTTTGAACAATTTTGAGTGGCCCAGTGCAATAATTTTCGGGCCCTTAAAAATTTCTTGTTTGGAATCTGCTTGCGGGGTGGACGTAATTCATTTTTTGTGCCACATCTGAAAAATTTTCGCATTTAAAATTCTTCAATCAATTTTTGAAAATTTGTCATGTCCTTAAGATAAAAAAATATCACAATTTTTTGTAGAAAATGCCTCTCTAGTTTTTTTGAGTAAAAAAAAATCTCAACTTTTTTGAGAAGAACTTTCGATGTTTTGAAGAAAAATTGGCTTATCTGTAGAAAAAAATAATCATCTCTGAATTTTTCTGTCTCGATTTTTTCGGAAAAAAAACTTTTTTTATTCATTTTTTTTTTACGAATAAAATCTTTGATTTTTTAGAGAAATTTTTTTAATTCTTTAAGAAAAAATCTCAAATTTTGTCTTGCACAAAAAAAGAAATAAAAATTTTCTATTTTCTTGGAGCAAAAAATTTATCTCTCATGTTGCAATATAAAATTTATTAAATTATTGAATAGAGAAGATTCTCAAAATTTTATAAGGTAAAAAAAAAAATCAACTTCAAGTTAAAATACGTCTCGTTTTGAACTCAATTCTTTAAAAATGAAATCTCTTTCAAAATTTTTGAAAATAAAATCTCTACATTTGCTTTGAAGTAAATCTTTTATTTTTGTGCAGACCATATTTTTTTTTGAAAAGAAGTTTTTTATTTCAAAGTGAAGAATCTCATATCTTTAGAAAAGAAAATCTCTTATTTTTTGGAGTCAGAATCACTTTAAGTACTTTAATGGTGATTTTTTTTTTGTTTTGATTTCAGAAAAAAAAACTTTACTTTTAAAGAAAAAAAAAACTTAGTTTCTTGGGAGGGAAAAAACCCTAAATTTTTTTAATAAAATTTTTTCAATTCTTTTGAAATACAAACAAAGACTTCTATTTGAAAAAAAAAATATTTTTTGATCTAAATTTTGAAAAATCCTAAATTTTTTGAGAAACAAAAATTTCAATTTATTTTGAGTAAGTACCTGAAAAATTGTTTGAACTGTTGAGTTAATTCAAAAAAATTGTTTTTTTTTTTAGGAATAATTTCCCTTTTTTAATAAACTCAACAGTTCAAACAATTTTTTATTCAAAAATATTGCGATTTTTTTTCTCTCTCAAAAAAAAAAATCAATAAGGTAACAAACAAAACAAAGACAAATTTTTTAGAAAAATAAAAAATATTTTTACTGCCAAAAGTTGAAAAAGTTTTTTATTCCAAAAAAAAATCAGGGATTTAATCATTTCAAATCAAATTTTAAAAAATAAATTGAATTTTATTTCGAAAAATATTCCACTTTTTCTGAAAATGAGCTAGAAAATTTTTAAAAAGAAATTCAACCGTTTTAAATTGTACTGTTTTTGAGAAAAACGAAATGCTGAAATCGTTCTGTAACAAATTGAATTTTTTTAAATCAAAAAAAAATTGTTTTGAACAAAATTTACAAAAAAAAATTCTAAATTGAATCTTTTTCGAATGATTTCTGTATGAACAAAATTGTTTTTTTGTTCCTCATCAACAATTTTAAATATATGTCATAATTTGAACCACACTGTAAATAGCAATTTTTCTCAAAATTTTGTATTTTTCTATTTTGAAACAACTTTTTGCAATTGCCAAGAATTTTCCTAACTTTCTATGACATAACATGTCTGGACAATTTTTCCCCACAAGTCGCAAAATAACCCACACATCAACAAGCCGTTCACAATTCACATTTACACACAAAGACGTTGAAAATCGTTCATTACATTTCGAAAACCTGAAGAAGAAAAGACACGACTACTCGACGTCTTTCACGATCAACTATATAATTCATTTTAAGATACGAGCATTAATTCTTTAAACAATTTTAAAACCTACTGAAAGAAGCGAGAAAAAAAGAGAAAAAAAAGACGGACTCCGGGCAACGTTTTTTTAATCATTACAGAAATTAATGAAGTTGCGACAAATAACGGAACAGTTTCACGCTTTTGAGTCACGGGTTCCTTGTCACGGTACGTTCGTGAAGAAGAAGAAAAAAAACTATACGAAAAAACAAATAATTTTCATAAAAAAGTTGAACATTCGGTATTTTTCGTTTTCTTCGTAAAAGGAAAAAATTGAAAGAAGCGAGAAATTAAGTCCCAAAATACCATCATTAATTAACGCGTTCTCTGTTTTACTCGCGGGAAAAAAGTAATTTTTCATTCGTTCTATGCTCAAAATACTCAAATTAACCGCGTTATTATTTACTCGACGGTCGTAATTTTGGGAAAAAGGCAAAATAAGGAGGCCCGCGGAGAAGGGATGCTACTATATGATCATCTGAAATGATCCAAAAAGCCGTAACAATTTTATAAATATGTAAATGACGAGATGAAACTATAACAGGAAAAATTTCGCCTCTGAAATTACAATGTTGCGTTTTTATTCGACTTGGTCGTCGACTCGTTATTTTAATAGCGTCACAAAACGACTACTTGACTTTGGTCAAAAAAATTGATATTATGTAATTTAAGTTTTTCTCTGGCACCGAATAAGTATTTTTGGTTTACGTTTTCTTTTTTTTTATGGGTCCCGGGCTCAGAATAGATATTCGTTTTGTACAAAAATTCGTCGAAGATAAGACATTCAACGTTCGATATTTCCCACGAGAAATATCTCACCCGAATCAATATTTCTAGAGGGGAAAAAAGATAATATATCCATGATTCGAAGTAGTAGAGTATGTCTCTTGTTGACCTTTAAAATTCGTCATCTAGGTAGGTATGGAGAAAATTTCACCACCAGTGTATGACTCATCTCTCCTTTCTCATCCTGGCACAGCCCATTAATTAATTCTTAGTCCTAAAACTTTATGACGATAGGAATGCCAAATGCGAAATAAGAAAGGTAACAGGATGAGATTGGTCTGTAAATGTCGAAAGGGCTTACATCGTAATAAGATTCAACGTGTGGAAGTAAATTGGAAGTAAATCTGCATGTTTGTATTATTTACAATCACGTCGCCGAAAAACGGATATACTACGACAAGGTACAAGACGCTGATAAATATTACCACGTCTTCTCTCTCTATTCTATATTTCGTACGGTTTGAGTTGTTTTTCGTTTTACCTTGTCATATAAGCGAGACGACGAATTTAATACAATAGATCCCCGTCCTCGTCAGTGTCATCATCCATCCATAGATAGATAGAGATACACAGATAGAACTTAATTTTGCAATATTGTCATGTAATATGATTCTTTATATAAAGATGAACTTGACATAAGTGAGTTTAGTACCTTTTTTCCTCTCACTCTGTATCTATCTACGAGTAAAGACGCTTTATTTAGCATATAAGTAGATTTGAAATATCGTAACGATAACTTCTTTACAAAAAAACTATCATAAAACATGCGAGTAAATGCAGTATGAGAAATTTCACGAGTGGATCACTATAGTGCTGGTTTTTTGGCAGCGTCGAAAATTTACCAAGTTCAATGATATTCAAAATTGGAGGGGAGAGACGGGTTCAATCGAAATTTTTGTCATGACCAAAATTATTCCTAGGACTTCAAGCTACAACTTTTGTTTGAAAATTTTTTCAATAGGAACCCTCCCTCCCTACCTATTTTGCATAACAATCCGAAGATACTACTTAAAAGTTGGAGGAGTGAGCGAGAACGGGGCCAATTGAAAAACTTTTCAAACAAAAGTTGTAGATCAAGATCTGTTAGGTGAAAATACGGAAATCAAATGTAAACGAAAACGAAACCTTGTGTTGTCATTCCGAACCTGCCCAGAATATCACACGACAAGATCCTAAAAATAATTTTGGTTATTATAAAAATTTCGATTGGACCCTTCCCTCTCCTCCGATTTCACATAACATCAAGTAGATTCTTTTTCAAAATCGGGGAGGGATCCAATTGAAAAAAATTTCAAACAAAAGTTGTAGATTGAGGTGCTAGAAATAATTTTGGTAATTACAAAAATTGCGATTGGGCCCCTCTCTCCCTTTCAATTTTGCATAATATGACATAGACACTAATATTCAGGGAAGAAAACCAATTGAAACCAAAACCGGGTAAAACCACCACCACCAGATATTTCAATTGGTTTTCAAACCCATTTGGAACCATTACAATGAACTTCAAAAATTCATTCAAGAACCACCACCAAAAAGAACCAATTCCTTTCGAAAAGGCAGGGAAGAGAACCGTTTGGAACCACAACGAAAAATCATTTGCTGAAATAACCACAACCACAACCACAAGAAAGTGGTTTGAAAATAAAAAACCACCATCACCACCACCACCATTTTCAATTTCCTTTACAATGAAAACCAGAACCACCACCAATTAATGGAATTGGTTCTTTTTGGTTCTAAAAAGAGAAATAGTGGATTTGAAAGGGAAGGAGGGGTCCAATCAAAATTTTTGTTATGATCAAATTTATTCCTAGAACTTCAAGCAACAACTTTGATTTGAAATTTTTTTTAATTGGGCCCCTTACCTACCCCCTGTGGCCTGTTTTCTTCATTTTTCTGATTTTTCAGCGCTCTGGAAAGTGGAAACATTATTATTTTTTGTTTTTTATTTGAATGTATATTATTTAATTTAAATTTATTGCAATATTGCGTTTGTAACTTGTAGGCAAATTAATTTTTTATTCAAATTTCAAAGATCTGATCTTTTTTTAGTTCTTTTGTGGTATAATAGGAAGCACGAAAATGGTTCCATCTGGTTCTGATGGTTAATGCCATAGATAAATGGTTTAAATGTTGGGAAATATTTTTCATACTACGAAATGGAAGCAATTCGATGAAAACCAATTGAAAAACCAAAACGGAACCACCACCACCACCACCACCACAACCATTTGAAATGGTTTTTAATTTGAGAACCACCATCACAACCATTTGAAATGGTTTTTAATTTGAGAACCACCATCACAACCAATTAATCAAGCAAAACCAAAAACCCAGAACCAGAACCAATCAAAAAAAATAAAAATTAAATGGATCCACTTTAGCACCAAAACCTTTTGAAAATTTTTAAAAACCAAAAACCAATTGGAACCACCAGTAATTTCAAAATTTTCTCAAAACCACCCTCACCATAACCAATTGGGTCTCAATTGGTTTTCTTCCCTGGTAATATTATTAAAAAACCGGTTGAGGGGGGGGGGGGTCCAATTGCAAAAAATTTCAAACAAAAGTTGTAGCTTGAAGCCTTGGAAATAATTTTGGTCATTACAAAAATTGTGATTGGGCCCCTCCCTCCCCTCCAATTTCGTATCTATATAGTATTGGACTTGGTAAATTTTCGATGGTACCAAAAAAGTACCTAGTAACTATACTGCGGCGATCCACTCGTGAAATTTCAGCCACGATATTGCAACGTAAGCAAGTATTAATTTTTGGAAAAATGTATCCTTCGTGTATGGTGCGTTATTCGATCGAAAAAAATAATTAGTAGATATATTTTTTTATCATTACGCAGTGGGTGGCGTTTAACCGAGGAATATTTTCGTTTAATGATCGAGCCAACCTTTGACTTAATTGTGAACGTGCATGTTTGAACTCGTTTCACGATCGTGTACCTTTTGACGATGAAATATTGCTGGGGAATTTTTATTTTTTCAGGCCAGGTTTTTTACCTAATGAGCGATTAACATGACGTTTTTTCTTATAATATATTTTTAAAGTTGAAAATGGACCATGATTTTTCACTTGAAAGTGAAGTTTTTTTCTCTAATCGCGAGTAAAAACTTCTTTGGAATTGATTTTTTTTTACAAAATTTGTTCTTTTCTCTTCCAAAAATAGTGGGGAAAAAATACAACTTGAAATAGGTAATTCTAAAAATTCTACTCAATATACTCATTTAATTCTTTTTTATTCAGGATGCTTAAAAAAAATTTAGGGACAATTTCCTACAATTCTTGTACTGAAATTCGTAGTAAGTAAATAATAAAAAATACAGTTTTTCACTTATAAAAAAAATAAAACTACATACACATGATTTAAAAAAAAAAAAAAAAAGAAACAGCATAGGTAGAACATAGGTAGAATATTTCAAAAAATTTACAAAATGCCTAATTGCCTATATATTCAAAAATTTTTATTTTTTGTTATTCAATTTTTTCAAAATTTTGTTTGAGTTGAAACAATTATTTAATACTACCTAATTCTTCATAGGTAGGTAATTATTATAATTCTCCAACAGAATTTTTTCCATTTTTTTAAAATTCATCGACAAATTTAAAAAAAAAATTATTTACTGATTCGAAAATATTTTTTTCAATTTCTTTTAATCGATTTTTTCACAGTTTTGTTTGAAATGGAATTTTTTATTCAATTTTGAAACCCAATTTTTTATAATTTTTCCAAAGAGTTTTCCAATTTGTTATTTTTTTTTTCAAAAAGAAGGTAGGTCCCTAATTTTAAAAATATAAACTTTTTTAAAAATTCATCTCATAAATAAATATTTGAAATTGTTGTTTTTTTGTAACGAATTAAATTGTTTTTGATTTTTTATTAATTCTTGTTCAAATTTTATAGAACATTTTTTAAAATATTATTTTATCATTATTTTTTTTTTTCAAGAAACGAATTTCGTTTTACTTTATTTTTAAAGCCAGTTTTTATCTAATAATTTTTTCAAAAAAAATTCCCATTTTTTTGGCAAAAGCGACGATTAATTATAAAAATAAAAAAAATTCATAAACTCATCTCATAAACTAAATACGAGTATTTAAAATTTTTTGTTTTTCTCAAAACGAATTCATTTTTTTAAAACCAGTGTTTCATAATTCTCCGGAAAAAAATTTCAAAAATAATTTTAATACACAAAAAGATTTTTTATGAATTCTTGTTTAGTTTCATATAACATTAAAAAAAATTGAAACGAACTGCATTTTTATTTCATTTTAAAATCCTTTTTTTGACCATTTTTTCAAAAAAATCCCCATGTTTGCAAAAAACAGTGATTTTAAAAAAAAATACATTTTTTTCCTAAAACTGATCTCATAAGTGAATAAAATAAATACCTATTTAAAAAAATAATACGTAATAATTTTATGAATTTTTCAAGTACATAAATTGATTATTTTTTCGAAACTAATTTTCAAACTTTTTATCCCAATTCTTCACAATGATTGTATTCAGGTTTGTTCGTTCAAAAATTCCCTTAGTCTCACTGTTTGCACTGTCTCTTCATACACACTCTCCCCAAACTAAAAATATCAGTATCCGGTTTTTCTAAAACTGAAAAATTAGGTACACTTTGAAAAGCATATGAATAAATAAACAAATATTTTTGGGAAAAAGAAACCTTATAGCTCGAAAGAAAAAAAAATCAAATTTCTCAATTCATTCGAAAATATTTTGATATAATTTCATCACAACCAGGAAGAAAATAATTAGAAAAATAAAATTATCATAAGATACGACCTAGTTTGAGAAAAAATTTCAATATACCACGACGTAGACTAATTAAAGGCGGAAGAAATGTTGGCAATTTAATGAATCGATCTTAATCGTAATGCAATCGACGCTAAAATGAGAATTTTTTCCGCGTTCGTGCCATATCAAAGATGAAATATTTCATTCCTAAATTCTCAAATTGGTATTAGTCTTTAAAACAAATGTTCGAGTAGCCTCGAGTAAGTCTTGAATTTTTTAAGAACAGAAAAATCCTATTAATTGAAAAAATGAAGTTTATAATAAGTAATTTACGATTGAATTGATGTTATGAATTCGATCGTTAATTACTTTTAAATTTTTTCATCAAAAGCAACGGCTGCATTAGGTACCAGAAAAATGTGCAACGAAGCGACTCCTACGAAAGTGAGTATATTTTTGGTTAATTTTTTTGCATTAATCGAGTTCTTTGTCGCTTCCCTTTGTCTCTTTTAAAAACCAATACGAAACACTGCTCAGACCTATCGAGATTTTAATTACGTTTGCATATTTCCAGTTGTACGATAAAGAAAATCAGCAAATAACATAGAAAATATGAAGAAAATATCTATAGGAACTTGGAAAAATCAACTATGCGAGAAAAAATTTGGATGCCATTGTATTCCTTCAATAGTTTGACACTGCCAGATTAATCGAAGACAGATAATCAATTCCGTAGGTGTCAAAGCCATCGATTGTGTTAAAGCATTAAGAGGATGACGTGAATGAATAAAGTCCAAGCTGAATTATCAGACATATGAATAGGTAACCAGAATAATGAAGTTAAAAAGTGAATATTTTAAGAAAAACTTTTACGCAAAGAAGAACTATAGATTTACGTGAAATTACGCTAAATAATCACAGAAATTGAAGGTAAAACGAAGCAAAAAAATAGTGCAACGCTTTCAATTTCAAGGTTAATGAGGCAGAATGAAAAAGGAAATTGAATTCTGAAATGATAAGGAGTCATAAATTTAATGGTGATTTATGAATATCTGACAATATTTTATGGCCTTTGGGTTGGTCATATGAAAAATGATTCCCAAAAAAAAGGAAAGTCCAAATTCATTCGAAGAAGGTATCATCAAATGAGCCAGAAACATGAGCCCTTCCACAGAAATTATGATCTTGTTAAATACGAGTACAATCAATGAACTTCATTCGTCATCAAAATACTCCAACTTGCATGATTTCCTGATTAGCAAATGAACTACGAGTCAAATCTACAAAACATGAACAACAGATTCTTAATTATTTATTTCGACGAGTTCGACAGTATTCATCTCGAACATCTACGAAGGTATTTGGAAAAATGCGGAAAAGCGAAGCATTAACCGATTTTTTTGAAGTTTTTCAAGTTGTTCATAAACGTGGCCTATTTTCCTTACTCTTAGGCCTATGCATCCATTAACCTCAATAACGAAGCGATGAAAATTTAATGTCCAACAAGTAACACAACTACAGCTAAAATTTTGGGATCTTTACTCCAAATCAGGAAATATACCAAGAATTTAAGAAATATGTGTAAGTTGGATCACATTTTTCAGTTTGGAATTTATAGTCTGATATTGTTTTGACGTAAGCGAAGAGAGTTCTGTCAGCATTTTCATTCAGTACTTTTATGGATGAAAATGATGAAAGAACTGCACTCTCTATGACCAGTTTTTCAATAAATAATTCTAAAATTTATTCAATTTTTTTCAGTTTAACAGCTTATTTTTGAACAAAAATTCATCTTGGACAAAATTCTGAAAAAACATGAAAACTTCTTCGCTTAGAGTGAGAAGACGAAAAATTAATTCCCAACAATTTTTAATATAGTTCCAGTGGGCTCACCTCCCCCACCTTAAATCTAAATCCAAAAAGAAATGGTTTTGTAAACTTAGGTACACGCTGGGAACTCGTGACTGAACGAATCTGCTTGAAAAGTGAGCAATCTCGTTCTATTACTATTTCCTCTTCTTGAAAATGACTCTGATTAAATTAATTTTGAAGTTCAATTCGCCACGGTATTGTTTTCTTTGGCACCATCGAAAATTTACATGTCATAGATACCTGAATTCAAAATTGAAGGGGAGGGAGAGGTCCAATCACAATTTTTGTAATAATCAAAATTATTTTTAAGACGTCAAGTTACAACTTTTATTTGAAATTTTTTTCAGTTGAACCCCAACCTCCACCAGTTTTTATTAAGTATTTAAGTAATATTGCAAAATTGGAGAGGAGGGGAGGGTCTAATCGAAAATTTTATAATAACAAAAATTACTTCTAGTGCCTCAATCTATAACTTTTGTTTGAACATTTTTTTAATTGGTCCCCTCCTCTAATTTTGAAAAAGTATCAACCTGATTTTATGTGAAATCCGAGGAGAGGGAGGGATCCAATCGAAATTTTCGTAATAACCAAAATTATTCCTAAGACATCACGTTACAACTTTTGTTTGAAAATTTTTTCAATTAGCCCCTTCCTCCTTCTTCTAATTTTAAATTAGTGTCTTCGGAGTGTCATAAAAAATCAGCGGAGAAGGAGAGATCCAATTGAAAAAAAATTCAAACAAAAGTTGTAGCTTGATATCCTAGGAATAATTTTGGTCATTACAAAAATTTCGATTGGACCCCTCTCGAGTTCCCAGAATTTGAGTTAAACAAGACCCAAAGAAACGCCTCAAGCCCAATATCATCTAAACTCTTTCAAACCAAACATTTGGGCAAATATCTAGACAAAAAAAATCCCAAAAAGTAATTTACCTTAATGACCGCTGGAAACAACCAATAGCACAAAGAAATGGGAAAAAACACCAACTCGAACCATTTGATTTATTCGTTATGGAAAATTTAATCAAATTAAAAGCCCTTATTTGGCGTTCTTTCGATGCATTTTACTTCAGTATTTTTCGCTGTAAAAACACGACGAAAACTGTAAAAAAGTAAAATAAAACTAATTAAAGCGGATTTAGTAAAATGAAAAGCGTAAGTACAGCGAACAGGATGATAATCTGGTTAATCCGCTTTACCTACATTATCGTCGCCAAACACACCAGCAAGCATCGCTTGTAACTACATCCAACGCACTTAGGGCGCGAAAGACGAAATTTCAAGCAAATCTGTTTTTTATCGCCTTTAAAGTGAAAATATTTTCCTTAATAGGGTAAAAAATAAAAAATAAAGAACTTGTAGCGAGTTTGCAAATTAAAAATCATCCCGTATTAGATGGTGTTTTCTATAGCAAACATGCCGAATTTTTGCGCCTTTCTCTGGACCCCCTTCACCCACACCGGTGACCTGTTAATTACATCGATGACGCGGGATACACTTATCGGATTTATTTTTTATACTTTTCTGTGTAAAGCAATTTACGTCGTGTTTTTTTTCTCACCTTAAGTCTTTTCTTCGGCGAGAAAAGAAAAACACAAAGAAAGTACATAGAATTGCCGATGGCTTTTTATTAATTTAGTAGTTCCTTTTTTGGTTGGATATTTTTTGCGCCTTTTCCGGTGTAAAATTTTATTTTAAAATATTACTCATCGAATAAAGTGTTGTAAACAACATTGAAAAAGTAGGTAGACTATTGGGATTTTTTTTCATTCGTAAAATTGATACTTTATTTTGAACTTTTTTTTTGATTATCTAAAATTTTACTAAAATTATTTTTTTTAATTCTGGATTTTTCAAGTTTTGTACATTTCTACAAATTTTCAAACTTATCGAATTGTTTCGGTTTTTTACAATTTTTCATTTTTTCCAATGCTGAAAAAAAATTACGTTATCAAAAAATTTCCATTTTTTACGGTTTATAAGTTTTTTTATAAGTTTGCAAATTGTTCCAAATATTCTAGATTTTTAAGTTTTGAATTTTTTAAATTTTGTCAATTTTAACTAGGTATTCTTCAAAAAATTTTAAGTTTTTCAAAATTTTAAAAATTGTTAACTTGCTCGTTTTTAAAATTTGAAAACTTTTTTAATTTTGACAAGCTTTCTAGTACTTAACCCAAAATTTTCAATTTTTCTGTTTTTCAAACTTTTAAATTTTTTCATTTTTTTCCATTCAGAACTTTTTTTTAATTTGCACGATTCTCTGATTAAAAAATTTGTTTTCAGATTTTTCAGTTTTTCTATTTTTTTCACAGTTTGATCATTTTTTCAACTCCGAAAATTTTTCAGCTCTCGAAAGTTTTTAATTTGATTTTTCGTAAATTTTTACAACTTTTCAAAATTTATGAACATTTCCTACTTTTAAAAATTTGTCTACTTTTTTTAAAAATTTGTTGAATTTTCACTAATTTTCTAGTTTTTAAATTTTTTTTTGTGGTTCATCATTTTTTTAAAAATTTTATCAAATTTTGTCCAGTTTTATGATTTTTAATTCCCGTTCTTCAAAAAATTTAGTTTTTTGTAGTTTTCCAGTTTTTTAAGTTTGAAAATTTTTCCTAATCTTCAACTTTTCAAATTTTAATTTTTTTTAATTTCTACAATTTTTTAAAAATTTTAAAAATTTAAATTTCATGATATTTCTCTTTTCCATTTTTTTTGTTACTGTTCAGCAGTTTTTTCAAATTCGCATATTTTATAAAAAAAATTCAGACTTCCAGAGTTTCAACTTTCTTAAAATTGACTGATTCTCCATTTTTTTAATTTCTCTTTTTTTTTTGTTTTTTAATTTAGTTTCAACATTAAAAGTATCTAAATTTATACCTACCTAACAAAAATAATTTTTTGTATAAAAAATTTTTCAAGTTTTCCAAAACTTTATATTTTTATATTTATTTTTGAAAATTTGCCAAATGTTCTATTTTTGAAAATTTTCAAACTTTCCAAAAAATTATAAATTGTTCAAAGTTGGTAATTTTTTATCAATTTGGAAACTTTTTATAACTTTACTAGCTTTTTCCAGTTTTGAATTTTCAAAATAAATATTCCCAATTTCACTACTGCTTATTTTTTAGATTTTTAGTTTTTAGCATAGTATATGCTTTTACGGAGACCAAAATAGAAAAAAACGAGACCAAAATGCGACCCCAAAATCCGAGACTAAAATTTTATCACCAAAAACCGACCCCATTGGGTTAGGTTAGGTTACATTAGGTTATGTTTGGATGACATAAAAAAACAGAAAATTTTTAATAAATTCGATTTTTTAGACATTATATCAGACATTTTGAAACGTAATTTTTTTTTGAAATTTTATGACTTTTACACATTTTTAAGACATTTTGTCAGACATTCTGAAACTTGGAATTTTATTTAGAAAGATGACTTTCAGACATTTTGAAACTTGGATTTTTTTTTAGAAAGATGACTTTCAGACATTTTGAAACTTTGAAATTTTTAAAAAAATTTTATGACTTTTAGGCTTTTTGTCAGACATTCCGAAATTTTTTTTAGACTTCTTAATTTTTAATTTTATTTTTAATTTTTTTTTTCATTAGGCTTTTTTTCATTATACTTTTTAGATTTTTAAATTTCCATGGAAATTAATATTCGTGACTTTTAGACATTTTGTCACAGAGTAAAAGCATATTATACTATGTTTCATACTTTCAAACGTAGTATGGAAAAAGAGCCAAACAGGGGGGTCCGGGGGCGAAGCCCCCCTCCCCTGGCGATTTTTTTTTTGAAATGAATATCTCTTATTATTTTTCTCAAAAAAGTCTCTTATTATTATTTTTTTAGTTTTGCCTTTTGAAATTGCAGATATTTATACTTATTATTGACTTTTTTTTTTAGTTTTCTGCAAGTTTCACCTATGTTTCAAAGTTTGTCAAGTTTCCAGATTCTTAGTTTTAAATTTTGACAGTTTTTACAAATTTTTTAATTTTTAATTTTTTTTTTTTCATTATATTTTTTAATTATCTAAATAAGTTTAAAAAAATCTCAATTTTCTATTGGGTTTGATTTTGAAAAATTTCACAAATTTCAAAAATTTCAAGTTTTTTATGTTTGTTTTTTTTCTCATTTTGATTTTTTAAAATGAATTTTCTAGATTTCCAAAGTGAACTAATTTTTAAAATACTATTTTGGAATTAAATTTTTTTCTATTTTCGTTTTTTCTTTTTTTTTCATATTTTGAATTTTTTTTTATTTTTAACAAAGTTTTCAAATCTTTTTAAAATGATTTACTTAATTTTCAAACTTAGAAAATTTTTCAAAGTTTTCAATTTTAAATCTTGACAGTTTTTACAAAGTTTGAAAATTTTCATAATTTTTACGATTTTTTTTTTTTTTTTTGAATTTTTACATTTTTACGACTTTTTTACATTTTTTAAATGAACTTTTGTAGCTTATTTTAAATATTTTCATAATTTTCTGGAATTAAAAAAAATAGTCTGTTCATCAAAATTTGCAAACTTTTTCAATTTTTAAAATCTTCTCCACCCTCCACAATTTTTAATTTTTCGATGCGTTTTAATTTTTTTTTCTTCAAATTTTTACAATTTTTACAATTTTTCTGTTCTAAATTGTTTTGAATTTTGAAATATTACCTACCAATCTCTATAATTTTTTCAAAATCGTCAAATTTTCTAATTTTAAGCAACATTCTACTTTCAAAAGTTCCAATTTTTAGAATTTCTCCAATTTTTTTTTCACTTTGCTACTTTTTCTATTTTCGACAAATTTTCTAGTTCTCTGAAACTTATCATTTTCAACAATAGGTATTAATTTCGATAGTTTTTATGAAATTCGCAAAAGTTTGAATTTTTACAAATTTTCTAGATTTATAAAATATATGTACTCGTAAAATTTCAAAGTCTGTCATTTTTTTTGTGTTTAAATTTTTTTTTCAGGATTGCAAAAATTCTCAATTTTTTGTTTTTGAATGTGAAGGTAAAAAGACGATGACATTAATTTTTTTGGCAAGTTCAAAATAATATATCTCGATCAAATGACCAATTTTCATCACATCCAGTGCCTCTGTCTCTACCTAAAAAACAAAGGTAATTTTATCAAAATTCAAAGGCACGTACTAAAGCCAAATACGGATCTGGTGTATTTACACGATAAAAGAGTCGACCATTCGCACTCCAGCATAATTACTCGCCAACTTTAAAAAAAAAAAAAAAACCATGAACATACGGAAATTTCTATTCTGTGTAAAACGAGTCAAAGACAAACACCGATGTTCGTGTGAAAAACAATGAACTCGCGGAAGCTTGCAAGCATATTAAAGGTATACTCGTAGGTAGCTTTATACAGACGTAGCCGAGTAAAATGGGTAAAAATGGTAAAAATAGTTCGATAAACGATACACCTGTGTCATTGTCGTATTCACATTGACTCGCAATTATACGTTCGGGCATCGTCGATATAATGTAAAGATCAAAAGAAATTTTATTACGTATTTCGCAAAGTAAACACGAAGCTACCTTCATAGTTCGTACTTCGTACAGACTATAGAGCCAAGAGAAGGGCCAAGCTGGATAGAAAAAAACATGACAGAATAAGCTCATATGCGTTTTCCTTGGTCGAAAAAAACCAACCCCATGTACCTTATTGTGTACTTATAACTTCGCAGATAGTTCCAGAATGGTAAGACAGGGACGGGAATAGGAGGGGAAGGGGGGTTATGCTGTGCAAATCAACTTTGGTGAACGTTTTAATCGAACGACACGACGTTGTCTTTTTCCACGACACTGTAAAACTCGAGCTCTGTGAAATTATACTCGTATCTACTCGTCATCGATAATCACATAAAAATCAGGCGGCGCGCTAGTGCCGCCCACCCGCCCTACCCAGGCTTCTAGTGCAGAGTATAATTCTGTACATAACTCGCCTTTGTTATTTGCGATGCCGCTAACGCATTTTCCACCGAAACTATGCACTTTATCGAAATTTTGCATGAATGAAATTGATTTTATTTTTCAAAAAGCTTTCAGAAAAGTTAAGAACGAAATTTGTACGATGGAATTTGAGGAAGATATGAATCGGCTGCTTTTTGTCATTTTGGTAAAATTCTTCTCCAAGTACAATTCTACTATACGGCAAACTACTGAATGGATTTTCACCAAATTTGAAAATTGGGTTCAATGTATTGAGTTTTAGCGAACCGTACAACGAAATTTGAAATTTCCCAAAAATTGCCCCTTCACCCCCCCCTTTTTGGGCCTCGAAATTTCGAAAAAATTCAAAATTGCCCTTAAAAGCTCATCTACACATCAAAATGCATGTGTATACCAAAAATGAGCTCAATCGGATAATTATAACCGCAGATAAAGGAGGTCAAAGATTTTGAAATTTTGAGATTTAACCTCACTTTAGACATCAAATGTATCAAAATGGTTATCCGTTCATTAAAACCGATAGCAAAAGGCACATCTGCGTGTTTTTAACTATATATATACATAATTTGAGCTCAATCAGATGTTTACAAGAGTCTGCAGAGCCGTTCAATGAAAGTTCAATTAAGAAGTATTGAAATGAATTTGAATTTAACGTTTATCAAATGATAATGTCGCGATCCTAGCGGTAAGAAAATGAAACTTGTTACAGCGTTACCTGCAGTGCAGTGTTACCACTCAGTTCTACTTTGTAATTTTTAAAAATATGTAGACAAAAATGATAAGAACATTACACACCGGAGGTTAATAATCATTAAAATAATCACTCTAGAATAAAATTATTAATGAAATGATGAGTTGAATGTTGAATAATCAACTGTTTATCTTACTACACGCATTAGCGACATTTCGGCTAGTTGGAACGAATTCTGTGATTTGTCTCAATCAAGATCCACCTTGAACTTCGAAATGGACGAAGGATGATTGTAAATAATTATGAAAAATATGATCTGAAAAGTGATCATAATCGCTATAGAACCAATAGCGATAAGAAAGATCGAAATCGAAAATTCCGTAATTGTGAACAACCAAAGTGAATCAGTAAGTTACGATTATTGTAAACGAAGAACGAGTGAAGAAATACATTATTGACAACAGGGGATAGTTAAGGGGCCCGATTGAAAAAATTTCCAAACAAAAGTTGTAGATAAAAGTTCTGGGAATAATTTTGGTTATAACAAAAATTTCAATCGGATCCCTCCTTCCCCACCAATTTTGAGCAATATAACTTATTCACACTCATTCAAAATACATTATTAAAAACTGTGGGAAGGTAGGGAGCCCAATTGAAAAAAATTTCAATCAAAAGTTTTAGCTTGAAGTGCTAGGAATAATTTTGGTTATAACAAAAATTTCAATCGGATCCCTCCTTCCCCACCAATTTTGAGCAATATAACTTATTCACACTCATTCAAAATACATTATTAAAAACTGTGGGAAGGTAGGGGGCTCAATTGAAAAAAATTTCAATCAAAAGTTTTAGCTTGAAGTACAAGGAATAATTTTGGTTATAACAAAAATTTCAATCGGATCCCTCCTTCCCCACCAATTTTGAGCAATATAACTTATTCACACTCATTCAAAATACATTATTAAAATCTGTGGGAAGGTAGGGGGCCCAATTGATAAAAATTTCAATAAAAAGTTTTAGCTTGAAGTACTAGGAATAATTTTGGTTATAACAAAAATTTTAATCAGATCCCTCCTTCCCCACCAATTTTGAGCAATATAACTTATTCACACTCATTCAAAATACATTATTAAAAACTGTGGGAAGGTAGGGGGCCCAATTGATAAAAATTTCAATAAAAAGTTTTAGCTTGAAGTACTAGGAATAATTTTGGTTATAACAAAAATTTTAATCAGATCCCTCCTTCCCCACCAATTTTGAGCAATATAACTTATTCACACTCATTCAAAATACATTATTAAAAACTGTGGGAAGGTAGGGGGCCCAATTGAAAAAATTTTCAAACAAAAGTTTTAGCCTAAAGTTTTACAAATACTTTTAGTTATTAAAAAAAATTCGATTAGACCCCTTCCTCCTTACCAATTTTGAATATAAAAAGAAAAATTAGCTGATATCCTCGAAAAAAACTCTTCAAAAAAGAATTAAACACCGCCCTCCCCAGGCTCCTAAGAAAACGTCTCTTTAAAAAAAATATCTCTTTCAAAAATAAACCTTTTTAAAATATTGAGTTATGGTATGAAATGAAATATTGTGAAATTTAACTCGTAAAGTAATTAAATATACTGATATCATGAAAAATCCGCCTTTTTCGATTTCAGACCAATTTTCATTGTACAGTAAAACTCATATAATCATTTAAATTAATTCACTGTCAAATAAGAACAAACCACTCTGATATCATTAAAAAAAAGAGAGAGCGAGAGAGAGAGAGAAAGAGAGTGAAAAATAGGGGCGGGAGCAGTATCTTTGCATGAAAACTACGTTTCTTCCTTGAAACCTTATTTCTTAAGTAAATAGGAGGGACTGCTCCCGCCCCTATTTTTCACTCTCTTTCTCTCTCTCTCTCTCGCTCTCTCTTTTTTTTAATGATATCAGAGTGGTTTGTTCTTATTTGACAGTGAATTAATTTAAATGATTATATGAGTTTTACTGTACAATGAAAATTGGTCTGAAATCGAAAAAGGCGGATTTTTCATGATATCAGTATATTTAATTACTTTACGAGTTAAATTTCACAATATTTCATTTCATACCATAACTCAATATTTTAAAAAGGTTTATTTTTGAAAGAGATATTTTTTTTAAAGATACGTTTTCTTAGGAGCCTGGGGAGGGCGGTGTTTAATTCTTTTTTGAAGAGTTTTTTTCGAGGTAATACATTTTACGATTCTTATCGATGTTAATGATGTTTGCGCGTATTATTAATGAATATACGCGAATGTACGAGTACCTATCTATAGGTAATTCTTCATCGGCGCCCTTTATATGTGCATAATACAAAATTCATACACCTTCCCTTGTATCATCCGCCCTCCGCGTCGCGCCACAGTCGCGGAATTCGACGTTGTTATGTCACGTTTGCTAAATCATCCCTCTGTGCACTATATTCGACGCTTAAATTGGATTTTTTTTTCGCCGTCGTCGCGTCGCGTCGTATTCACCATCGCGATGCGATGCCAGATGCCATAACCGAAGTGGGTAAACTTTTACCCCTCCTCTCCTACGCGTGTGGCATGGCGCTGGCGTGTTTCAATAAACTAAATTTACCTAGTGATAAACAATTCTCTTAGGATGAATTATAATAATATGGGAATAGGTAGGCAGGTAGGCAGAGGCACCAGCCAGGTATACGTAATCTCCCTCGTATACACTATTTTACAACCACTAATACAAATATCATGTCGCTTCCCGGTAAACACACTGTATGCGAATCGCGTACTAATAGAGCGCTAAATTCGCATTTATCGTATACGAATAGCATGCGAAAATAGCGTACTATTAGCATATCAAAAATGTCCGCTTTTTTAGCGGCTAATTTCGAACGCTAATAGTACGCGAAATTAGCAGCGAATGTAGCGTTCTATTCGCTGTTAATTCGCTTGCGATTAGCGTTCGGAATTCGCCTCTAAAAAGTAGGCAAATGATTTTTGACGATTTCCACTCAGCAGTAAATTAATTATTCGAAAATATATCATATTTGTGATCGCAGATCTGTGGAAAATGAAATTATGCCGAATCGTAAAGTTTTTGGAGTACCTATCAGTGGCATTTGATAAAGTAATTTTTAGGAAAATCAAAATTACTACCAAGATTTCAATCTACAACTTTTGTTTGAAAAATTTCTCAATTTGAGCCCCCCCCCCCACCCTCTAATTATGCCCAATACTACGTAGATAGATAGATAGATAGATAGATGGATTAGATAGGTATAAAACGTATATTTATTACTCTGAATTGTGAGAGGAAAGAAGGGCTGTCCCGCAGTCCCAAATGAAAATTTTTTCAAACAAAAGTTGTAGATTGAAATCTTAGAAATAATTTCGATTATTACAAAAATTTCGATTTGACTCTTCCTTTCCTTATAATTTCGCATAATACTGCGTTCAAATTGGAGAAGGAAGAGGAACAATTGAAAAATTTTATAGCACTGATAAGACGTCTAAAATTTTTACGATTTGATAAAATTTAATTTCAACAGATTCACGCGATCACAAATAAGATATAAATTCAAAATAATTAACTTACTGTGAGTGGAAATCGTCCAAGAAATTCTGCCTTCGTCTCCATTCTTATCACTTTGAAATCAAATCATTGGCGTTTTTACTTAAAAAGAAGAAAAAACATCAAACAAAACACAAAATTCCCCAACAAAATTAAAAAACCCAGAAAAACCTTTATTTTATTGTTTAAATGTCACTGCAATACATTCAAGTACACGTTCATGTTTGAAACTGACTTCTCTCATTTGTAAAACGTATTGAAAGAAGTTGTAGTGAAAATCGCATGCTATTCGCTAGCGAATATTGCGCTAATATCGTAAGAAATATCTGCACGTTTTCCACTGCGATTTTAGCATACGATTCGTATGCGAATATTGTGCTAGTATCGTAAGAAATATTTGCACGTTTTCCACTGCGATTTTAGCATACGATTCTTATGCGAATATCGCGCTAATATCGTACGAACTTGTTGCCTGTTTTCAATGTGATTTCAGGCATGCGATACGCAAGCGAATATCGCGCTAATATCCCACAAAACATCTACAGGTTTTTAAATACGATTTTAGCATGATATTCGCTCACGAATAGTATACGAATTTATCTGAGAAAATTTTCTTCGATTTTTGCTTTGATTTCGCATTCTATTCGTATGCGAATAGACCGCGATTTTCGTCTTTGTGATTTTAGCATACGAATAGCAGGCGGTGTGTTTACCGGGTTATCTGCGAACTTATACCCCTGACGGTCTGTGTTTACCGAATAATAAAAATTATCGGGCAGAGGGGCATGTTTAGTCAATTTTTCACCCTTACGAACGTGATACCTAGACCTACCTTACCTATCCTCCTTTAATCGTGTATGAAAATTTATTTATATTTAGTTCGTGGATAATTTTCTCTGAGCAGCGATGTACAATACGTATTAAAATGAAGGACTTTCTATTATTTGGAAATTTTGCTTTTGTAGCGAAGTATGTATACAAAATTTTAAATAAGTAATTCATTTTGAAAAAAAAATACTAACCCAAAATTTAAAAAAAAGTGAAATTTGGAAAACTTGAATGATTCTAATAAAGCTCAAAAATTGAAACAAAATTTCAAAAATGGCTTTGAGAAAAAAGAAGACAAAAAATATTTTTGAACAAAATTTTGAATCAGTAAATTGTGAAAAAAAAACAATTTAAAGCATTTAAAAAAAAGTCGAAAATTCCTAGGTATAAATAAAATTTTGAATAGGTGTGTTTTCTTTTTTTTTTTGATGAACAAAATTATTTTGAATGATTTATTTTAGAAAAAAAAATCATTTAACAAAAATTTGATAAAATGTTTTCAGGTAATATTTCAAATAAAAATGTGTTCTAATTAATAAGCTCAAAAACAGAACAAGATTCCAAAAATGGCATGAACAAAATTTTTTTAAATGGAAAAGATTTAACAAAATTTTGAAGAATCTGTTGTGAAAAAAGAAACACGTGTCAAAGAAAAATTTGAAGAAAAAAAATTTGAAAAAATGACTGAACGAAACTCTTAATGGTGTATTTTTGAAGAAAAAAAATATAAGAAGTTAACAAAAGCTTGAAAAAATGTTAAGAAATATCTAAAATTTTATACAAATTACAGGCATAAAAATTTTAAAAATGGTCTCGAACAAAATATTTGAAAAAAAAATGTCAATAAATGTTTCTTGATAAAATTCAGAAAACTTTTCAAAAGTTTCAAAAATGGGCTTGAACCAAATTTTGAAGAAATATGTAGCACTTGAAAATTTTTTTAAAAATAGTTTCAAACAAAATTTTGAAGCTGGTTTTAAAGAAAACGCTAAAAAACATTTTTTAACAACATTTGAACAAGATTTTGATACGAAATTTCAAATGAGTTATTTGTGAAAAAGACATGTTTTGAAGCCTTTGAAAAAAACACATAAAATTTCTATGGCTTAATTCGAACCGAATTTTGAAATTAAAAAAAATTAATAAATGTTTGAAAAAAAATTCAATAAATATTTCCTAATAAAACTCAGAAAATTTTTCAAAAATGGGCTTGACCAGGATTTTGAAGAAATTTTACTTGAGGAAACTTTTTAAAATTGTTCTTTAAAAAAAAAAATCAATAAATTTTTTAACAGAATTATTAATGAATAATTTTTGAAAAAAGAAATTAACGAAAAGTCAAGAAATTCGACATGAAAGATTTTTAGTAAAGATGATAAAAAAATGAAACAAAATTTCAAAAATGGCTCTGAACAACTTTTTGAATTTTTTGAATGATTCAACTCATGAAAAAAAATTACATTAATAATACTCAAAAAAAATCAAAAATGGGCTTGAACAAGATTATAAACAATTTTATACTTGAGAAAAATTTTAAAAATATTTTCAAACAAAATTTTGTACTTTTATTAAAAAGCGTCAAAAACTATTTTGAACAAAATTTTGAATGATTTATTTTTGAAAAAAAAAAAATCATTCATCAAAAGTTTGAGGGATATAAAACATACGTTTCTAAATAAAGCTAAAAAAAAAACTGAACAAAATTTCAAAAATGACACTGAAAAGATTTTGAATTTTTTAAAGGCGTAAAAAATATTTTTGAATAATTCATGTGAGAAAAAAACATGTTTCAAAGCGAAATGTTGAGAAATTTCCAGATCAAACTAAAAAAATAAATACTTAAATAAAAAAATGGAAATGTCTTTGAAGCTAACAGAATTTTTTTTTTTTTTCAATGTTAGGTACAAGTCAAAAAATATTTTTAGACAAAATAATTACGTATAATAAAATTCAAGAAAATTCTGGAAAAATTGTTTCTAAAAAAAATTTAAAATAGTGTAGTTGTAGATGCTTCTTAAATGAAACTAAAAAAAAAATTCAATAATTTGAGAAATAAAACTTTCAAAATCCATAAAAATTTGATAAATAAACAACTAAAAAAATGATACTTCTAAAAATACCTACATATTTTTATGGAGACAAAGAAAAGATCTTTTTAAGAAGTTCTAAGCAAAAAAAAATGATCAACAAAATTTTTTAAATCAGGCCCACAAATTCTGTAAATTTTTTCCCACCTTCAAGAATTCTTAAATTCGATTAATTCTCAAATAGGTTCGATTTTTGTTTTAAAACTGCAAAAAATGAAGCATATTTTTTCTAAAAATTTTGAAAATTTGAAAAAAAATCTGAGAAAGTTATGAACAAAATTTTTTAAGATTGAACAAATTTTTTCAACTTTTTGAAAAAAAATGGGACAACATTTTTAAAATGATTTTGATTAAAATTTTGAAAAAATTGAGCTCCTCTGACCTTTTTAAAAACAATTTGAATAAGATTGAAAAAACATGACAAAATTTTACATATTTCCTGATTTTTTCTTTAATAATTGATAGTTTTGAACAAAATTTTCAAGATTTTTTTTTTTTTTTTTTGATAAAAAATGTCAAAAAAATATTTTTGAACCAAATGTAGATAAGAATCAATATAATCTTGATTGATTCAACTTTGAAAAAAATGATAAGGAAATTAGGGGGAAAAAATCAAAGAAGTTATGAACATTATAAAATTGAAGTTTGAACAAATTTTAAAATCAGTTCTCCAGTTGATTTTTTTTTAATTTTTAAAAATTATTTAAAAATTCTAGAAAAATTCATTTACAAAAAAATTTGAAATTTGTCAGTTGAAAAGTTCATTTTTTTTTTTTGTATCCCAAACCAATTCCTATAATTTATAGGTATTGAATCAAAATTCTAAAAAATAGCTCCTCAGTAAAAATTATTTTTCAAACGAAATACTTAGGTACTTCACTAAAAATATAAAATTTAACATCGATATTAAATTTTCAGTTTTTTTTGTGAAAGGAAGATATAAAAATTGACTTCCATGTAGTATGTACTTATTTGAAGTTTACTCATTCATGATTCTAAATCAATATAACATTAACTCCAAAAACCACAGACAATACATCCCTTCAACTTTTACATTACATCAACTCTACTCTGCGAAGAAAAAACCACTTTCGGGCCACTTCATCCTCACTGCTTTACTATTCTTTGTCGTTGCGTCGTCGGTTACAAAAAAAAAATAGCTATAAGCCGCCTACCAAGATAAGCTGTTTTTGTTCCTACAACGAGATAAAAAATTCATAAACATTTCGAGCTGAAACTCTGATCTCGTCTCGAACACAGCGACTCGTGCAATCTAAGGAAAACAAGCCATATTTAAATAACCCTTTCACTGCTGCGGAACAAGCAGCGAGCCTAATTTCGGCTTGTCAAAATAACATTACAATAATTAAAACGTTTTCTCGCCTCGAGCTCGAGTCGAGGTGATGTCAAAAAGCAGTTTCATGTCGTTTGTCATGTAAACGGTGGCCACGTCGCTGGGATGTCTCTGCAACGACGACAATTTCGCCAGGCGAAATTCCATTCGATGAAATTCAACGGCAATTAAGTAAGATTGGCTGATAAAGTTTCAAAAGTGTGTAGTATTTTAGACGTAGATAAGGTACGGTTTGGTGAGAGAGGGAAGAGAGAGGGGTAGGAGAAAATGTCATTTAAATTGATAAAGATACTCGACGAGGATATCGTGTCAAAATTATCAAAATTTATAATTATTTTCCTGCTTTGCGAAATTATACGTAGAAAATAATTTGGTACCGAGTGGAAAGTGCGACGAAATTCATGAATCACGATGAGTTTTCCGTGCGACGGAGGAAAATTAAGAATTTAAAAATTCGGTAATAATTCAAAACAATTCTACGTAGAAGCAAAAACGAGATATTCAGATTGCATTTTACTCGACGTCATTTCGAGCTGTCAATACGATTGAATATTTCAGACCCGGGGAAAGAGATACTGGAAAATAATTCTCTTTCAGGGGAAAACATCATCGATAAAAAAAAATTCTAATTTACGAAACCCTGGTAACTTGTTAAATTACAACAGTTGAACAAACTAAAAAAAAAATAGCCCGCAGGGGTTGAACCGAGAAAAATATTATTGGTTATACGCGGTGAAAAAAGTTGAACTTTTTTTCCTCTAAATAACGAACAAAGTATAAGATGAATAGGAAAACGCTTCGATATCGTAGCTGTCTAGCATAAATTTGCTCGTTAATGCACCTCCGACGACGTCGACCAAGGTAACAAAACCACTAAGAATAAAATCCAGTCGACAGTGGAAGGAAAAATGTAGCGAAAAATGGTATAAATTTAAATTCTCCTAAGTAGGAAATTTATTTGAAGAAAAAAAAAAACGTTAAAATTATTCCAAAAATAAGAAAAGATTTCAAAGTAAGAAAAAATTGACTTGGAAAAAAATCGCCATAATCATACCTGCATTATTTTCACCTCAAATCCACCATCTGCCAATTTGCCAGGTTTTTTGGAGGTAAAAAATCGAGTCCTGGTAATTAAATTTAATTCGTTCACCTTTTTATATTCGTACCCGCCGAGCTACGTGAATAAAAACGAAAATCTACAGCACCAAGATTGCAACTCGAATGAACTAAACTTACTTATGGCTAAAAACGCAACGTAACGTTTCTAGTTTTTCATTTTGGCATAGAAAAGCGGAACCGACCGCCCCCGCTGGTCTTGTTCGACAAAAGCAAGCCGCAAGCGCGTGGTGACTTTCAAACAAGTGGTTCTCTAAAAACCCGCTATTATCTTCCATTCGACAATGCAACAGATATGACGTGTATCTCACGGCAGAACAAAAACCTTTTTAACCTTTTTTTTCTACCCCCATTTGAAATTCTTTTTTGCAGTTTGCTCGTTTCCGTGCGGTTTTATTTTTAAAACGCACACGAATCGTTTAACGACGCGTAGTCGTCGGGGCTGGTTCGAGTTCGGCTTCGTAGGCAGTGGAAAGCTTTTAATTAGGAGTTCGCCCGTCGAAGCTTATCTCTTTTCGGTTTCGTATCTACCGAGTTAAAAATTTTATTAAATCTTTGAATTAATGATGCGACTAATGAGAAACGCAGCCGCAACAGGCGCCGTCGAATAAATCCTTGGGAAACTAAAAGTTGAGCTGATATAACCAGGTTTTTGGATATGTACGAGAGTAATATCAATATTTCATTTTGTTCAGCAGTCTGTAGTGTACGTAAGTAGAGGACTAGTGTCTAGTTTACTCGATGTGTTTGCATGGATGTGGATCGTTACTGTTGAATTTTACCAAGTCCAATATTACGCATAGATATTTGATGTTCCAAATTGGAGGGGAGGGAGGGGTTCAATCGAAATTTTTGTGATAATCAAAATTATTACCAAGACTTCAAGCTACAATTTTTATTTGAAAATTTTTTCAGTTGGACCCCTAACTCTACCGATGTTTAATAATATGAGTATATAAGTCATATTATGCAACATTGGAGGGGAGGAAAGGGTCTAATCGAAAATTTTATAATAACTAAAATTATTTCCAGGACCTCAATCTACAACTTTTGTTTGAAAATTTTTTCAATTTCACCCCTCCCCTCGTTTTGAAAAATAATCTACCTGATGTTATGTGAAATCGAAGAGAGGGGGGGATCCAATCAAAATTTTTATAATAACTGGAGTTATTTTTAGGATCTTAATCTATAACTTTTATTTGAAATTTTTTTCATTTATTATCTTCCTCCCTCTCTCCTAATAATTTTTAATTAGGATCTTCGGAGTGTGTTTCCAAACTAGTAGGGGTGGAGGGGGTGAAATTAAAAATTTTTTGAAACAAATATTACAAAAATTTCGATAAATTTGGATCCCAGGTAAAAAATTTTGAAAGAAAAATTTCAATTTTTTGAAGCCAAAGCCTTTTTGAAGGAAACATTTTCCAATTTTTTTTTGTTGTTGTTTTTTTAGGACAAAAATTTACATTTTTTGTAATTTTTTAGTATCGAATAATTTTTAATTTTTTTTAGTTTTTAGTCTGAATTCGTACAATTTCCAATTTATAGAATGTAGTTTTATTGTAGGTATTAGGAATTTTTCTAATTATTCTTTCTTCTTTTTTTAGTAAAAAATTACCAAATTCTTGAATGTAGGTAGTTTTTTTTTTAATTTTTTTTTTTAATAAAACATTAACCAATTTCTTGTACGAGTACATAGGTACATATAGTTTCGTGTAATTAAAAATGTTTCCATTTTTCATTTTTTTTTTTTTTTTTTTTTTTTTTTTTGTAGTTTAGTGCAGTAAAAAATTTTAGATGCCTCGTACATTTCCAATGTCTTGTATTTTATTTTATTTTTTGTGTTTTTAATGTTTAGTACATCATTTTTATAGTTTATTTTTAGAAAAAATATTTCCAATGTTACCTATATAGTTTTCTGGTACATCATAATAAAACATTTCCCAATTTTTTGTAGTAAAATATTTCCAATGTTTTTTAGTACAAAATATTCCAATTTTTTTTATCTTTTTCACGTTTCTTTTTTCTTTTTTTTTTTTGCAATAATAACGAAACCTTTGCACTTTGCAGTCTGATGTCGCTAAGCAAACTTGAAATATTTTTTATTCTAGGTTTTTTGTAGCTCAATGTTCGAAATTTCCTGATTTTTTTTGTAGTAAAATATTTCCAATTTTTTGTATTTTTCGTTTTTTTTTCGAGTAAAAATTTACTGATTTCTTGTACTTTACATTGTTGTTTGTAGTAAATACCTATATTTCTATTTCTATTTGGGGGGGGGGGGGGGGGTAAAAACCTTTTTAAATTGTTGTTTTTAAATTTCCAATTTTTTTTTAATTTTTACTTCTTGCATGAATGTAGTTTTTTCATGATGAAAATTTTTCAAGTTTTTTAATTTTTTAATTTCAATTTTTTTTTTTTAATGTTTTCATTATTTTTTTTAATGCTCCAATTTTTTGTCTTTTTTTGCCATAATAAAATTTCTTATTTTTTGTAGTTCAATACTTTTAATGTGTTGAAGTTCATTCTTTGTAGTAACAAATTTTCTATTTTTTTGTAGTTTTTTTGAGATAGTGAAAAATTTTCCAATTTTTTGTAGCAAAAAGATTTACATTTTCCCTCATAGTTGAATATTTTCAATGTAATGTAATTTTTGACATTTTGTATTTGTTTTGTGGTGTACATTTTTTTTTTTTTTGCAGTAGCAAGTAAGTATAGTAAGTCTAAGTACCTACAATAATTTTCAATTTTTAGGTGATTAAGAAATTTTCAATTTTTTTCTAGTTCAATGTTTCTAATGTCTGAAAGTTTTTTTGTACCACAATTTTATTTAAAGTTTTGTGTTTTTAAAAAAAAGTAAAACAGTAGGTAATAATTATGAATTTCAGGTAAGTAAGTAGTTTTTTTTGTGGTAAAAATTTGTTTCCATACTTTTTTTTGTAGTTTTTTTGTAGTAAAAGGATTTCCAATTTTTTTTGCAGTAAAATAATAATTGAATGGACAGGAGTAGTTTTTGTAGTGTTTTCGCAGCAAAAAAAATTCCTTTTTTTCAAAGTGAAAAAATTTTCAATCTTTTTTTTGTATCTAGTCGAATATTTTTAATTGTCTTGTAGTTTTTGCAGTTTTTTGTAGTACCTAATGAAATTTTAATTTTTTTTTGTTATTCAATATTACCAATGTGTTGATTTTTTTTTTGTATCATCAACTAAAATGTATTCAATCAAAACCACCTAGAGATACAAGCCATGAACGTAGAAAGGCAACGTCGCATTTTCGAGTAATAGACGGCCGACTTTCCAATCCGTTTTTTGACGATAACTCGGGAAATATTCATCGAATCGAAATTCTGACAACACTCTAACGAAAGGAAATTTTCTGCTCTACAATTTTGGTTTAGATCAATTTTCACGAAAAATACTTCGTTCGCTCTGAAAATGAGAATATGGGAAAATTTGCATATCCAAGAAAACATTTTACGCTGAGAAATCGAGGTATTTTCGTCAAATCGAAATTTCAATAATTTTAGGGTGAACGGATTTTTTCGCTCTACAATTTTGGTTCGTATCAATTTTCACGAAAATCGCTTCGTTGACCGGGAAAATGGGAAAATTTGGTAGACGACCAACTTTCAAAATCAGTTTTTCGACGATAACTCAAGAAATATTCGTAAAATCGAAATTCCGACTACACTAAACAAAAGTAAATTTTTTGATCTACAATTGTGGTTTTCATCAATTTTCACAAAAAAGGGGTCGTTGACCTCGAAAATGAAAAAATAAATAGTTTTTTGACGATAACTCAAAAAATTGGTCGAATCAAAAAATTTAAAAGCACTAAAACTGAAGGATTTTTTCTGCTCTACAATTTTAGTTCTTATCAATTTTCATGAAAAACGCTTTGTTTATCCGCGAAATAGGAAAATATGAAAATTTGCATATCTGAGAAAACAGTTTTTGCTAATGAATCGAGGTATTTTCGTCGAATCAAAACTTCAACGATTTTAGGATGAAAGGATATTTTTTGCTCTACAATTTTTGTTCTTATCAATTTTTACGAAAATCGCTTCTTTGACCGGGAAAATAGGGAAAATCTGGTAGACGGCCCATCTTCAAATCAGTTTTTTGACCGTAACTCGAGAAATATTCGTAAAATCGAAATTCCGACTACACTAAACAAAAGTAAATTTTTTGATCTACAATTGTGGTTTTCATCAATTTTCACAAAAAAGGGGTCGTTGACCTCGAAAATGAAAAAATAAATAGTTTTTTGACGATAACTCAAAAAATTGGTCGAATCAAAAAATTTAAAAGCACTAAAACTGAAGGATTTTTTCTGCTCTACAATTTTGGTTCCCATCAATTTTTTCGAAAAACACTTCGTTTGCCCAGAAAACGTATTTTCAATTGCTCAAGTCGGCCGTCTTCGGCAAGGTTGCCAAATTTAACTTCATGGCTTGTAGTGTCTAGGTGGTTTTGATCCAATCCAATGATTTAGAATTTTTGAAAAATTTTCAGAAGTTTTATTTTTATTTTCAAAAATAATCTTGACTCATTTTACTCCATTTCCAGTGTTTTCTACCTGCAAATCTTTAATCACAAAATTTACTGTAAAACACAAAAAACGACGACCCCATCACATCTAAAATTCATCTCGCACAAACTACAAATTTCGAAATTCAAATTCAAACCATACACCGTATTTTTCTACACAACCACGTCTTGATAATTTCTACCAATCTCGTTCCAATTTCGCAACACCCTTAGAACTATTCAACTTCAAAAATTGCCTACAAAATGTACCTACATTCAATTAAAGCCTCCGACGCCAAAATAGACATTCGCTGCGGGACATCGGTAGGTAGCAGGTACGTGAAAAGAAAACACACTCGGGTTATGCCTTCTTCGGTAGGTGTTTTTCTCCCCTGGTATGTTCAAGCATTCTCGACACGATTTACCAACGCTACATAAGTACAACATTTTCACATAGAGATACTAAATAATACAATAATTCGCGACACGTTTTGGATATTTAAGCCATGCAGCAGCGAAAAAAATTTACAACAAAAAACCTACTATGAAAAGAATCATTTGTGTTTGAATTTTTCAAATTATATACTCCCGTAGTACTCGTCTATAATAAAGTTGCTATTCGATTTTTAGCATTCATTTTGTTACTCTCTCTCTCTCTTTCACATACATTCTCTTTTCAACGATATCATGATGGAAAAAAATTGCGAAAATGTTATTATTCTGAATTTTTTTTTCGGTAACGAGAGAAAAATTCCTAGAATATGAGTCTGGAATGGGAAATTGCGTTTTTAGCTCAAATACTAATAATTGTTGTATTATTGTGAATTTTTTGATTTTTTTTTTTTGCTGAAATTAACATTTAGGTATTTTTTACCACACAATGGTAAAACCCGTTGCGAATGAATTCCATCGATCGTGAAATATTTAAAAAATAATTCACGTCGTGAAATTCCTACTCGAAAAATGGTCGAGAATTTTATAAATTTCGGATCAGTTGGAAAAAAATTCTTAATTCATTTCAGCTAAAAACGCCCTGCTTACAAATTGAAACCATGGTGAAAAAAAATCATCGTTGAAAATAAAGAATAAGAAAACCTATCGTGCCCATTTTTGAACCCAGAGAAAGGGGGAGGAATAAAACCGTATTTTTTTTACCATCCTTGTATCTTACACAACAAAACTTGAGAGTACATCTTCCGCATTTTTCGATATCCCTTTTTGACCTATCATAAGATTTCGTTAAAATTCAAGACTATGCGCCGGAGTGGTCTCTTTGTTAAGATTAATCCTCGTCTTTTTCAAATATGACGTACCAATGAGTACGTACTTGAGGATACGATTGTGGAGAATTCTCGAAAAGTACTCGTGGAAGCCGACAAAATAATTCCATTGTAATATGAGGGCAATCTCTCCAACGTGTGAGATATTTTAAATAACTCGACGCTTCGTTTTAAGTGAATTTTCTAAGAAAAATTTCTCTCTCGTAGCTGCGTGTAGTCTTGGGAATTCTCGTATGATGGATTGCGGTTAAAGAAGCAAACGTGAAAGGAGTAATATTCACGAGAGATGAGAAGATAATATATCGGTGGAACTCGTGGATGATACTCGCTGCATGACAAAGCTCATTAAAGGGCATGGTTGGTTAATTTTTTTCTACTTTCATTAATCACTTATTTGGTCCAAGTAGCTCGACTAGGGTGGCTCTTATTTTTCGAATTTTGGAAATGTTGTCGGGACGGGGGGTCAATTGGTGACATATTGGTAGAAAATAATTCCCTATTTTTTATTTTTCCTCTAACTGAATTTTAAGCCGTTTCTCAGGGGCCCCCAAATTTGAAAAAATCAAAAAAATAGAAAAAATAGAACATTTTGAAAATTTTTGAAAATTTTTAGCAAAATTGTCATAGGGATGGTATTTCTATAAGACAAGACCATTTTCGATGATTTCTTATCTTTACCCCCCTTTTCATGGGACATAAAAAAACGTCATTTTTTACTTTTTTTAAAAAATTGAAAAAAATGACTAAAAATTAAAGAAACATTTTTTTTTGAATAAAATCTTTTTAGCATACATGTTATCATCCAAAAAGGTCATTTACGGCGATTTTTCATCCTTACCTTCATTTTTGGGAACCTCATTTTTTTCAATTTTTGATAGTTTTTGAAAAATTCTCTCACTGATACGGCAGTGGTGAAAAATCACCGTAAATGACCTTTTTGGGTAATAACATGTATGTTGAAACCATTTTATTCAAATTTTTTTTTTTTTTTAATTTTTAGCCATTTTTTTTCAAATTTTTTAAAAAACGTAAAAAATGACGTTTTTTCATGTCTCATGAAAAGGGGGGTAAAGATAAGAAATCATCGAAAATGGTCTTGTCTTATAGAAATACCATCCCTATGACAATTTTGCTAAAAATTTTCAAAAATTTTCAAAATGTTCTATTTTTTCTATTTTTTTGATTTTTTCAAATTTGGGGGCCCCTGAGAAACGGCTTAAAATTCAGTTAGAGGAAAAATAAAAAATAGGGAATTATTTTCTACCAATATGTCACCAATTGACCCCCCGTTCCGACAACATTTCCAAAATTCGAAAAATAAGGGCCACCCTAAGCTCGACTTATTCGAAACAGAACAAAATTAAATAAAGGGTGTTTCATAGCTGACTGAGTTCCTTCGACCAGGTGAATAGGCAACCCATAAGGAATAAAAAATGTTATATAAACATGTTGCCTATCTTGAAAATTAGAGGGACAAGGGAAATTTAAATTGAGAAAAAATAATTTCTGATGGGGCCATTGAATAGTACTAAAAAAAATGAGCTTTTTTTGTTCTGAACATTTTTTCCCTATTTTCAAAAATGAAGGCGCAAGAGAGCTTCAAACATTGAAAAAAACAGGTTTTTCAATTTTCAAAGCTCTCTTGTGCCTTCATTTTCAAAGATAGGCAAAAAATGTCTAGAACAAAAAAAGTTCATTTTTTTGTACTATTCATTGGCCCAATCGAAAATTATTTTTTCTCAATTAGGCTTTTTCACTTTGATGCGTGTTGCGTTTTTTCGCCTTACTTAATGTAGGAAAACAAAACTTATCACTCGTTATCAGTTAGACATTTTCCCGAGCGGCACACTCGATCGATAATATCTGAAGATGTAACGTATCGATAAAAAATCGTTTGAAAATCTATAGATGTTCTCACGATATTATAAAGATTTATCGGTACAACTTCATAAACAAAAAATCTGAAAACTATCGAATTCGATATTATTAAGATTTTATGACGATATTCGTCAACGATACTATCGACAAAGAATATTAATTTTATCGATTCCGATTTTCCACCGATTTTGTGCAGATATTTGAAACTACATTATCGACAAAGAATATTAAATTTATCGATTCCGATTTTCCACCGATTTTGTGCAGATATTTGAAACTACATTATCGACAAAGAATATTAAATTTATCGATTCCGATTTTCCACCGATTTTGTGCAGATATTTGAAACTACATTATCGACAAAGAATATTAAATTTATCGATTCCGATTTTCCACCGATTTTGTGCAGATATTTGAAACTACATTATCGACAAAGAATATTAAATTTATCGAATTCGATTTTTTAACGATTTTGTAAAGATATTTAAAACTATATTATCGACAGATTATATGAAATTTCTCGACTTCGATATTTTACCGATTTTTTGACGACATTTGAAACTATATTATCGACACATAATATGCAATTTCTCGAATTCGATTTTCTAACGATTGCGTGAAGATATTTGAAAATATATTATCGACACGTAATATGAAATTTCTCGATTTCGATTTTTTAACGATTTTGTGACGATATTTGAAACTATATTATCGACAAATAATCTGAAATTTCTCGAATTCGATTTTTTAACGATTTTGTGAAGATATTTAAAACTTTATTATCGACACGTAATCTGAAATTCCTCGAATTCGATTTTTCAACGATTTTATGACGATATTTGAAACTATATTATCGACACGTGATATGAAATTCCTCGAATTCGATTTTTCAACGATTTTGTGGCGATATTTAAAACTACATTATCGACAAATAATCTGAAATTTGTCGAACGATTTTTCAACGATTTTGTGACGATATTTGAAATTATTTCCAAATTGGTGAAAATTTTTCTAAGTCCAACACGTCTAGAAGTACTAAACTGCCTATTATAAGCGTTTTATTGCTAATTCCTCAACGATAAAGTATGGCATAGTGGTTAAGGAAGAGGATTACCATGCAGGAGGTAGAAGGTTTAAGCCCCACGGGTAGCAGATTTTTTATAATTTTTTTTGACTTTTTCTGAAATGATCCTCTTACCGTAACATGTATAATGTGTTAAGGCATAGTTTAATGTATTAATTATGCTAATTAATGATTTTTAATTATAGAAAGAAGCTAGTAACAGACGAAAAATCGGAATAAAAAATCGATAAAAAATCGACAGAATATCGAATTTGATAAAGTGTCGCAAAAGTTCCGCCTAAATCGTGAAATTATCTTTCGATATTATAGATATATTATCGATAAAATATCTTACTATAATCTCGAAATTTTTGCTAACTATAATTCGTCGATAATCTATCTATATATCGAAAGATAATTTCACGATTTATGCGGAACTAACGCGACACTTTATCGAATTCGATATTCTGTCGATTTTTTATTTCGATAATTTGTCGAGTGTGCTGCTCGGGTTTATGGAACTCAATTTTTCTTCACTTTTTAAGCTTCAAAAGATCTTATAAATTTAGTATAAACGCAAATTTAACCTTTAAAATTTATTTAAATAACATAATCATTAAATTTTGCTAAAAACGCATATTTCGAAAAGTTTATTTTCCTACAGCGCGTACGGCAAACCGAGTCCACTATCCCGCAATACACGCGTATGACGTCAAGTGAAAAAGCCTAATTTAATTTTCCCTTGCCCTTCAATTTTCAAGATAGACAACATGTTTAACGACGTTTTCTAATCCTTATGAGTTGCCTATTCACCCGATGGAAGGAACTCAGTCAGCTATGAAACACCCTATAATTAAATCGCAAAGGAAGAAATTTTAAAACAGAAGAGAAATAATAAAATATTTTCAAATCCAAAAAAAAAAAAAAATCACCAAGGTCGACTGAATCGAAAGTACAAAAATCAAGCAGCGAAAAATTCTATAAACTAAGTCTTTCGTAGCTTTAAAAAAAATGGTAATTCTGATAATCTTGAAATTCGTACCGTAAAATTGTTTTTACCTGAACCGTGAAATAATATCACTGGCAATATCTTCAATACGTGGCCTGAAGAATATAATACTTTATTATCAAAACGTCTATACAATGACTGTGGCTTGTAACCATCCAACAAATCAACAATAATTATTATACCCATTTATAATATTTTCCCTCGCTGAGCGGTACGTTTTGCAAAATACGACGAATTAATTCGCCACTCAGCCTTGATTCCCAAGTTATCGAATATGTAGGAGTAAAATAATCAGCATAATTGAGTGTCCAATCGTTTATGTGGTATGGTATCACTCTGCGGCAACGCCAACGTGTTAATAAATTTGCATACCTAGTTCGCCATGTATTTTCGCAATCGCACTTTAAATGAAATCCCAAATTGAAGCGCCAACGCCGACGACTCGACTGCGACTCGCAGGAAAATTTTACATTTGGTTAAACAAAATTCATATTTGCTACAGTTTGTTGAAATACGATGAATATAATCTGGCGAAATTTACTCGTACGGTATGTTGGAAACAGAGGGTCTAACGTAAGCTTTGGATGACGTCAATTTCAAAATATTTCGATTATTGTTTTTCGACGAAATTTTAAAAAAATTGTTTCTAAAAAAAATTTAAAATAAGATTAGAAAAAAATTGTTTTTGAAGAGAATTGAAAATTTTCTCACGAATAAAAAGTCGAAAACTTTGTTAACAAAAACGATTTAGATTAGTTTATTTTTTTTAAAATGAAATGTCAAGTTTTTAAAAACACTGTTGAATATTATCCATTTTTTTTTTTTTTTACAAAAACAATTCAGCCACTAGAGAGGCAAACTTTTTTATACCTATAAATACTTACTCGCTTGTAATAATAATTATAAACGCGTTTTTAAAAAAAGGTTTCCAAAATTCATTTATAAGACCTAATAAGAAATAGAGATATTCCTGGAAGCTGAAATTTGAACACAATGAAGTATGTGGATCCACGTCGCTAGTACAGTAGAACCTCGATTATTCGAGTTAATTGGGGCGAAAAAAGATTGAAAATTTGGAATTTTTTAGGCCTTTTTTAAAAAAATGAAATAAGTTTCATTTTATTATTATTTTTTTGAAGTGAGAAAGAAATCAATTTTTTGTAGAAAAAATTCTTATTATTTTAGAATAAAAAATATATAATTATAAGTATAGGTTTGTGATTTTGGACCATTTTAAAATTTCTTTGGAATACTTATACTTATATTTATTTCATTTTTTTTCTGAATTAAAAAAATCTTTCAAATTTTTTAGAATAAAAATTTTTCTTATTTCTTTTTAATAAAAAGTTTCCCCCTAAATTTTTAAAATAATTTTTAGAATAAAAAATTTCCCAATTCTTAAGAATAAAAAATTTCTCCAAGTTTTTAGAATGAAAAATTTTCCTAATGTTTTAGAATAAAAAATTTCCTTGATTTATAATTTTACAATTTTTAGGATTAAAAATTTCCCAATTTTCGAAATAAAAAATTCCAAATTTAAAATTTTTTTGTATAATTTAAAATTTACCACTTTTTTAGAGCAAAACATTTTCCCAATTTTTTAGAATGAAAAATTTTCCTAATTTTTTTAAATAAAATTTTTTAGAATAAAAATTTTTAGGCCTACTAAATTAAACTTTTCCAAAAATTTCTTAATTTAAAATTTCCTAATTTTTTGGAATAAAAAATGTTTCTCAATTTTGTAGAATAATTTTTTTTTTAATTTTCCAAATTCTTCAGAATGAAAAAACTTTCCAATTTTTTAGAATAAAAAATTTCACAATTTAAAAAAACCACAATTTGAAATTTCCCAATTTTTTAGAATTAATTTTTTTTTAATTTTTTGAAATAATTTTTCCCTATTTTTCATTTACAAATTTTTCCAGAAAAAAACCTCCGAATCTTTTCAAAGTATCAATATTAGGGTAGAGTGAAGAAAATCGATGGTCTTCGATTTTGCTCATTTTGGAATAAATATCTTGTTCATTTTGAGTTGAAAACCCCCACATAAATTTTTTCAATTTACTGTGACTTTACATAAAAATCAGTTTAAAACTAAGGCGACGATCTCCATTTTTTGTTAATGATAATTGTAGAGAATCTTTTTCTCTTCCCAATGATATGAAAACGAGCTTCGTAGCTTCATTTTTGACAGATATATTCGCTTTCAACTTTTTATTATTGATAAAATTTTATCAGGGCGAGTAAATGGATTCTTGCTGTTGAAATCCGATTAATACTATTACTCGTCGTTATTGCTATTTGAATCAAATATCTTTCTTATCTCACTGATGATTATAATCAATAAATAAAAATAACATCGTTATCCGATGTTGAGAAAATTTCACAACTCCTTAGTGTGATAAAGAGAAACAAATCCGTTATTAAAATTGAAACGAAAAAAACAAAAGCAATTACTTCACTTGAAGTGCTAAATTTTCATTTCAATTTGTGTCTTTTTTGGGTTTTCAAAAGCTCAAAAATATCTAGTTTGTTCAAATAGTGAATTTTTTTGACCCACTTTAAATCAGGTAAAATTACACTGATTTCCTGTCCATAATTTGCAGCATCGTTCCATCGAAATATGAAGAAAGCAGTTTATATTATTTTCCTGCAAGCCACCTTGATGCAAGTGGTGACTGGTAAGTGGCACGAAACAGCAGTTTTGAGCAAAAAAAAAATGCTCCATTGAACGATACCAAACAACCTGTGATTAGGATAACAACTGATTTTACACAACTGATACAAGATTCGTGGATGTGGATCGATAAATCGCTTTTAATAGAAGCCTTATGGAACGAAATTTCTGAATGGCAGTCATTGGTGATCATCTATGTTTGAAAAATCGGAAAAAATGTAATTTATGAAAAGTAAATAAAGAATTGGGCCCACTTTACAAAAATTAAATAGACAAAAACATTAAGAACTAAAAAAAACCTAAATGAATAAGAATTCGTGAAAATTTGAAAAATTGAAAAATATGAGAAATTGAACACAATTATTAGAAAATCGTAGATATAAATTATGAGACATAGCAAATAGAAAAAAATACCTGGAAATTTAAAAAAAATTATAAATTCATACTCAAGTAGGCCTATTTAAAAAAAATTGGAAATAGTTAGGTAAACATTTTAAGAAATCATTTCCACACGTACACACTACGTTTGAAAGTTAGAAATAGTGTCTGCTTTTACTCTGTGACAAAATGTCTGAAGACTAAAGGACCTAAAAGTTAATTTCCATGGAAATAAAAAATATGAACAAAATGTAAAAAAAAAATATTCTGTGACAACATGTCTAAAAGTCATAAAGAAATTAATTTCCATGGAAACGTAAAAATTAAAAAAAAATCAAATAAAATATTGAAAAGTTGAATCCAAAAATTTTTTCAAGTTTCAGAATGTCTGACAAAATGTCTGAAAGTCATCGATTTTTTTTTAAATTTCCAAGTTTTTCAATGACTGGTGACAAAAAACCGAAATTCAAACCTAACCAAATATCACCCAACCTACTCGTAACTCAAATTTCCTGTCGGAATATCGTGACGGATTTTCGTGATTTCTTTTTCGAGTTTGGTCATCGTAAAAGCATGTATCATGCTGAAATAATAAAGATATAAGTATACTCGACAAATAGTGAAAAACTGAAATAGTTATTCAAAAGAATTTGAAAAACACGAGCATTAAAAATTGAAGACAAAATTAAGAAAAATCGTGAAAATTTGAAACATTGAAAAAAAATGGAAAGAACAATTTTAAAAAATCAATAAGATTATGAAATCGTAAAAATCACAACAAAAAAAATCAGAAAATGGAAAAGAACGGAAAATTTTGAAAAAATTATGGAATCATAAAAAATTAGGAGAAAAAAATTTTGATACCTGCACTTGAAAAATTGTGAAAAACTAAAGACACGAAAATTTGAAAAAGAGAAATTTCAGAAAAAGGAAAAAACATAAAATTTTAAAGAAAAAAAATTATGAAAAAATAAATATTTTGATACGCTTGAAAAATCGTGAAAAATTGAATAATGGGAAAAAATTATTTTAATATGATATGAGAAAAATTAGGGAGTGAAAAAAGTTATTAAAAATTTTAAACAAATAAAAACTGAAAATGAAACAAAATTGAAAAATGCGAAAAAAACTGACAACATGAGAAAATTGATGACTCATACAAATCATGAAAAATTTTGAATTTCAAAGGAATTAAAAAAATGAGAATTTTGAACAAATTTTCAAAAATAAAAACATTCGACATTATTTTTAAGGTGGTTCTTCGCGACTTGCGTTTTTTAAATGTAGTATACCCAGTGCCGGAAGGGGCAATTACTTGAGTTATCTAATTTTGCTTGTTTTTTAACAATTTAATACGTTTGGGAATAAAAAAATGAGTAATACGAAAGTATTGGGTCTAGTTCATCGAATGAAATAGCTAAAAGCTCTGAATTGCATTTAAATTAAGAGAATTCGTCATTTTAGTTGAAGATGGAAAGTTGAAAACTCGTCATCGTTTTATGAATTTTTCTCCGGCTGTTTTTGATGAAATTCGATGAATTTTGGAAATGTTGTACATGAATGCACCCTTGAGACCCCTACAGAGCCCTTTTTTCAATTTTCATTTTTTACACCTAAAATATTAGTATCAAAATCTTTGACAATAAAATTTTGAGCATAAAAAATGAAAATTGAAAAAAGGGCTCTGTATGGGTCTCAAGGGTGCATTCATATACAACATATCCAAAATTCATCGAATTCCATCAAAAATAGCCTGAGAAAAATTCATAAAACGATGACGAGTTTTCAACTTTCCACCTTCAACTAAAATGACGAATTCTCTTAATTTAAATGCAATTCAGAGCTTTTAGCTATTTCATTCGATGAACTAGACCCCATACTTTCGTATTACTTCATTTTTTTATTCCCAAACGTATTAAATTGTTAAAAACAAGCAAAATTAGATAACTCAAGTAATTGCCCCTTCCGGCACTGGGTATACTACATTTAAAAAACGCAAGACGCGAAGAACCACCTTAAGAAATTGCGAAAATTTGAAAAATAAGTATTTATTGATACTATACAATTTCATCAACGTGTAAATGGATTCTTGCATGTTGTTGAAATCCGAATAATACTTCCTATTACTCGACGTATTGCTTTTTAAACGAAGTATCTTTCTTATCTCACTGATAATTATAATCAATAAATAACATCACTGTTTGATGTTGGGGAAAATTTCACAACTCCTTAGTGCGATAAAGAGCAACAAATTCGTTACTTAAAATTGAAACGAAAAAAACAAACGCAATTACTTCATTCGAAGAGCTAAATTTTCATTTCAATTTGTGTATTTTTTTGGTTTTCAAGAGCTCAAAAATATCTGGTTTGTTCAAATAATGAATTTTTTTGACCTTCTTTAAATCAGGTAAACGTATAATGATTTCCTGTCCATAATTTACAGCATCGTTCCATCGAAATATGAAGAAAGTCGTGTATGTTATTTTCCTGCAAGCCACCTTGATGCAAATGGCGACTAGTGAGTGGCACTGGCACGAAACAGCAGTTTTGAGCAAAAAAAATGCTCCATTGAACGATACCAAACAACCTGTGATTAGTATAACAACTGATTTTACACAACTGATACAAGATTCGTGGATGTGGATCGATAAATCGCTTTTAATAGAAGAATTATGGGACGACTTTACTGGATTTAAGTCATTTGTGACCATCTGCCCGCACGGGTGGGGCAAAACGATAAATCTTCAAATGATAAAGTTCTACTACCAATTGCCCATCGATGAAAATGGAAATGAAATGGAACGAGAAACTGCGCCAAATTATCTGTATTTCACAGAAGGTAAAATCTTCAATAGACGTATTAACGCCTGGCAAGAAACGTTGCAACCTCCGTTAATTACTAAACACCCGAGGAGGCTCTATACAATCGGCTACTATCCAGTTATATACTTAAATGGAAAAGTGTCTGGAACAAATTTAACGAAATGGGTTCTTGATGTGGTGTTCGCTGCCTACCAAGAACACTCCTATTTGACAACTTATTTGAAGAAAAAATGGGAAGAAGGTGACTTACTGGCCGAGTACCACTTGATGCGGTTTGAAAAAATTTATAATCTTGATTCATTGAATACTCTCAAATTGATTGAATTGAAGAATAGCATATTAACTCTGAGTAGAATTCTATCCAAAACGTACAATAGAAAGGTCATTATTCTTTTCGATGATTTTGACGGGTTCATCTTGAACTTCTTCTCACTTACAACTTTACCAGACACGGATACATTAGACGATGTTTACGATTTCTTCACGTTATTTATGTACCGGACCTTCAAGGAAAATGAGTATCTGGAAAGAGGCGTCATTACAGGAATTTTACCCAGTCCAGTATGTTTTTTTGATGTCAACGTAGGTGTAAAAAATGTCTTCGGTTTAAAGGATTTCTACCCCTTTTATGGCATTTTTGAGGAAGAGTTCGATTGTATGGCCCGTCTGAGGAACGTCAATGATGAAGCAATTTCTGCTGCCAAAGATAACTACGGTGGTTACAGAACACTCAGTCACATGTCAACGCCTATGCTCGCTACATCACCTGCAGTTGGATTTATTAATTCTTTGGTCATCCAAGATTACGGGTGGAAAACACCATCCATTTCAGAAACCGTCGCTCAATTATTCAAACACGATGGTTTTCAATCTGATGCAGATTTATTGTTTGATAACTGGAAAGACGATCAGCCATATACTGGCATTTCTATTCCATATACAAAAATAGAATGGCTAGAGCCAAAAGACTTAGAAATGATATTCAAATTATTACACGGCAGCATTGAATACGAGTCACGTGACCATCAGGACATCGTCTTTACATTTCTTGAATGGCTGGGTTATGCATCTGCTAAGCCGAATAGTCTTACGTATCGTAATTTTCAAATTAGAATTCCAAATAAGGAAATATATGAAGAATATAGAAGACATTTCATAGCTTATTCTAATCGAACACACTGCATTAGATGAGAATTAAAAATGATAAGATTTCCCATTCGCATTAATTTTAATTTCCTGTTCACTTACTCCAATTAAAATGGAATAAAATCTGTGTACTTATAGAATTACATACTATGTACATTTGTACGCCCATTATTTAGAACAAATTCTGAACCATTCAGCAATGATTTGGTCCAATGATCCTGGGGTACAGACTACAAAGGGTCTAAATTCAGCCCTATATTCCATTTTGTTCGAACATGTCTATGTACGTTGACACTAATACACTCACAAAATCGTATAAATTTTGAAAAAATCCGACCGAATTGAAAAACTGAAAAAACTAAGAAATCAAAAAAGTATGAAAATAAAAAAGTCGAACAAAATATTGAAAATTCAGAATAGAAATGAAACAAAAAATAAAAATAATTTTCATGGAAATATAAAAATAAAAATGTTTACTCAATAAAAAAAAAAGTTGAATTTTAAGTTTCACAATTTTCTTATAAAATGTGCAGAAAATGTCTGAAAGTCATAAAATTTCGCAAAACAAATTATTATAAGTTTCAGAATGTCTGACAAAATGTCTAGAAGTGCATATACTATGCTAAAAAAAAAAATTTTAAAAAAAAAACATGAAAAATTGAAAAATTTGAAGAATTGGTTGATGCACTTGGAAAAATGTGAAAAATCGTGAAAATAAAATTACGTAAAACTAAATTAATAAAAAAATAAGAAATTTGAGCGAATGCAAAAAAAAAATTAAATTAGAAAAATTAAAAAATCATGATAAATTGGTAAATTTGAAAGAAAGTAGGATTGAAAAAATTCAAAATCAGTAATAAAAGAAAAAATTGAAAGTTAGACACATTAAATCATGAAAATTTAAATAATGAATAGATTACCAAAAAAAGTTTAAATGATGAAGAAAATTGAAAAAATTGTAAGGAATTACCAGTTGTAAAAGTTGTGAGAAAATTTGAATGTATTGAAAATTTTAAATTCTGAAAAAAAAATGAAATCATGAAAAATTGGAATACCTAGGTAATGAGAAATCATGAAAAATTGGTAAATTTGATAGAATTCAAAAAGCCAGTAAAATTAAAAATTGGAAAAAGTTTGAAAAATCAAAAAAAATATAATTAATGAAAAGGAAATTAAAAGTCGGACCAACTTCACAAAAATTTAAAAAACACAAATGTTGAAAACTATTTTTTTTAAAGAAGAATTCTTATAAATTGTAAAAATTAAAAAAAAGAAATTGATAAAAAAAATGATAAATCTAATACAATTGAAAAATTGTAAAAATTATGATAAATTTGAGCAAATGGAAAAATCAGGAAATTTAAAAGTATTTAAATAATTGAAAATAGGTGAACATTTGAGAAATCATGAAAAATTGAAGAAATAATTGAAAGAAAATGAAAACTTGAAAATATAAAATAATAATGATGGCACACTTGAGAAATAGTGAAAAACTGAGATATTTAAAAGAATTTGAAAAACACAAAAATTAAAAATTGAGAAAAAAATTAAGAAATCGTGAAGGTTTGAAACAAAAGAAAAGAAATAGCAAGAATAATCGGAAAAGTCGATAAGGATTAAAAAATCGTAAAGTTCACGAGAAATTTCAGAAAATGAAAAAAAAAAACAGAAAATTTTGAAAAAATTATTCAATTGTAAAAAATTAGAGCAAAATAAAATTTCTGATCCACTTGGAAAAGTTGCGAAAAATTGAAAAATAGCGAAAATTTTAAAAAGAGAAATTTCAGAAAAAGGAAAAAAAACATTAAAAAAATTATTGAAAAAATAAAAATTTTGATACGCTTAAAAAATTGCGCAAAATTTGAAAGTCAGTAAAATTTAATAAAAAAAATAAAAAAACTATATAGGAGAAATTAGGAAGTGAAAGAAGTTCTTAAAAATTTAAAACAATGAAAAAATTATAATTAAACAAAATTTTAAAATTTAAAAAAAAACTGACAACTTGAGAAAATTGATGAAGCATGGAGAACTTTCAATTTGAAGAAATTAAACAATAAGTGTAAAGAATGGACAAGTGAAAAATTTATCAAATCTGAAAAATTGTGAAAATTTAAGAGATTTCAGCGAATCATAAAATTGATAAAAAAAAATATTAAAAGTTTCAAAGTTGCAAAAAAAATTATAATGATGATAAAAGGTGAAAAATCATGTCACTTCAGAACTTGTGTGTTGTGTGTGGGGGGGGGGGGTGAAAATGGGAACAAAATTTTAAACATGTACAGAAGTGAAGAAAAATGTTATAAAAATAGAACTCAAAAATGTAAAAAAAATAACATAAATCATGAAAAATTTTGAATTTTGAAGAATAGGAAATATAAAAAATAAGGGTTTATGTTTCTTTTTTTTTAAATTATTTAAAAAATGAAACATAAACCCTCATATGACATCATGAGAAGTTGTAATTATGTAAGTTTGTATGCCACCATTTCCTATCTACTTATCCCTACTTCACCCCTTCAATGTGTAATGTGAATAAGATTTTTTAAAATTGACTTAATTTTATTGCTAATAAAATTATTAGGCCTATTATTAGGTACAATATTACGCTGGGAAATACTTAGGTTCATATAGGTAATTGTATAAAAATTGTAAAATTTTGTCTCTTATAGAAATTCGCGAATTATTTTAAATATAAAAATTATACCCGAGAGATTAACAACAACCTCGTGGGTACCTGATTTCTTGATCAATATCAAAGGTAAAATATAGCACCATACTTGTTTAGTTTGCTTTAAAAATATAAATCATTTTGAACACATCGATAGGGAAAAAGTACACTCGCCTCGTGACGCTACTTTCTATCATCGTACAAAAAAAAAAAAAAAAAAACACCAAGAAACCTCATATAGTAGCTGTGGCGAAAATTGTATGCAAATTAAATTTCCAACCAAATCGTAAATCTGCGGTAAATATATCGGATCTCTAAAGGCCCATAGATCAGCTCTACGAGTATACATAGAACATACCCTCAAAAGTGTCCGCGATTTTCTCGTATAAAAATTCGTTGGTAAGAAATTTGCTCTGTGCCCTTTTTCTCCCTGTTTTGCTTCATCTCGCTGTACGTAATAAATCTCGACGCTACGACTAAAGAAAACAAGCGAGTAAACTGTTGAAGTTATTTGCTCGCTCGCAGAATAATTTTAATATCGTAAAATCGGAAATGCAGCGTACTTCTTGAAAAAACTAGTTAAAAATTAAACTGGAATAAACAAGACGTATTCGTATACGTTGAAAGTAAAGCCTTGGAACTGGAAGCGGTGCGGTAATGCAGACTCGAAGAGTGACGTTTTAATATTATTGTGAAGTTTTATACAACGCGATATATTAATTAGTATACGAAATGGCGAAAAAGTTGGTTATTTTTAAAGCTACGTCATGTCTCGTTCAATTATCTGGAAATGTGGTTTACCATTCAAATTTAATAACGAGGTTAGCGTTAAAATGTGAACTTTTAGTCAAAGTTTAATTTGAAATGTTTTGTTATAAATTTTGATTACTTATTTCAAGTGATGTACGCTTTGTATTTGTTTAGAGCTATTATAACTGCTATTATAGCAATGAAAAGTTAAACGTGTTTTTCGAGACATTATTTTTTTCTTTTTCAAAGAAAACATTTCTTAGAAAGTTGGTGTTCTAAATTTCTTCAACATATACTTGAAATAAAAATTGGAAATTGACGAAAGATGGCAAAAAAAAAAACAAAAAAACATTTGATGAGAATATTTATGATTTTTTGTAATTTTTCGTCAAAATTCCAAATTTGAAACAAAAATTATCAATTTTATTGAAAACATTATTTTTGAATTTTTTTTTGAGAAGTTATTTCTGATCTCAACAAAATTTAAAAGAAATAATTAATGAAAAAAAAAAGTTTATTTGATTTCGTTTTTTTAATTGCAAAATTAGTTTTAGATCAAAATTTAAAAATCTATGAGAAGAAAAAAAAATCAATAAAAATTAAAAACAAGTTTTTGAAAAAATTAGGAAAAATCTGTGTTTAAACAAACTTTGAAAAAAAAATGCTACTGAATCCTTTAAAAAAAATTGCATTTAATCATAAGTTGAAAAACACCTCACTGACAGTGAACAAAATTTGAAAAAAAGTTAAAATGACAAATTGTTATTATTTTTTTTTTTAATCAAAATGAGTTTGCTGGCCATAACTTGAAAAAATCGATTTCAAATAATTCAAAAATAAATTGTCATTGAGGAAAATTTTAAAATAACTTCCTGAATAAATTTTCTAAAAAACTTGAAATTAAAAAATCTGCAAAAAATGTTTTAAAAAAATCGCTTGAAAGAACAAAAATAAATGGTTATTTTTTAAAATTAAAAACGAGTTTCTGCCCAAAATTTGAAAAATTGTTTCAAAAAAGTTTTTTAACGAATCTTGATGCGAAAAATTTTCAAATAAGTTTCTGAACAAAATGTTTTAAAATTCGAGTTTCAATAAAATTTGAGGAAAACTTTCAAACGAAACAAAAAAAATCTGACCAAAATTCGAAAAGAATGTTATTGAATAAAATTTGAAAAAATCTGCATTCAAACGAAACAAACAAAAGACCAAAATTTGAAAAGAATGTTATTGAATAAAATTCGAGAAAAACTGTTTCTACAAAAAAATATTATATAATTATATATAAAAATAAAAAATAAAAAAATAAATTCTCCAAAATAGTGAGTTTTTGAAAGAAAAAAAAATCTAGTTTATAAACTTTTTTAACCAGTTTGAAAATTTTAGAACAAAAATTTGAAAAAATAGTTTTAAAAAAACGAATAAGCATTAATTTTAATAGTAATTTGGTTTTAAAAAATTGAAATAAATTTCTCACAATAATTTAAAACAAGAAACATTTTTTTTAAAATAAAAAGTTTCTAAACAAAATTTCAAGCTTTTTTTTAATAAAAAAATTTTTTCAACAATATTTGAAAAAAAATACAATTTTTTTTAGGGAAACTATTTTTAAACAAAATTTTATTAAAACTGTCTTTGAACACAATTAAAATGTGTTTTTGGCCAAAATTTGAAAAAAAAATTAGGTACTAAAAATGTTAGGTACCGAAAAAATTTTGAAATGAGTTTCTGAACAAAATTCGAAAAATCTGCTTCTGACAAATGTTTTGAACGTAATTTGAAAGAAATTCAATGAATTTATACATTTTTAAAAAATATGCTGAATGAAATTTTGAAAAAAATTATTTCATATAACAATTTTTTTTTCAAATGTTATCAAACAAAATTTAAAAAAATGTGTTTATGAACTGAATTTGAAATAATTTCTTTTTAACAAAATTTAAAAAACTTGTTTTAATAAAAAAAAATAAATAAATAAGAAAACATTTGATTTTTTTAATCCCAATTTTTTCATTTTCAAAAATCAAATTTCATTTTTTCTTAAAAAATCAAAATACATCCAATTTGGTATAAATAAGCTAATGAGAAAATAAATACCTACCTTATTTTTCACTTTTTCTCCAACTGAACTTTTGACATCTCTCAGAGCACCTCTTTTTTGAAAAAAGAAGAAAAATTTCAAAATGCCTTTTCTACGTTTTTTGAAGAAAACAAAGATTAGAAATGAGCTGAAATTGTAAAAAAAAAAAACTTTTTTGGATCAAAATCATCCTTTACATACACATATTTACCCAAAAAAGGAGATTTTCAACCATTTTTCAGCTCTACCTAAATTGTTATGGACTTCTATTTTTGTTGAAAATTTATCATTCTATAGTTCCTAAAAATTGAGGCATAGTTGAAAATGACCGAAAATGGCCATTTTATTTATTTTAAGCTAATTTTTCAATTTTTTTTTTTTAAACATAAAAAACGATTTTTTTTTAAACTCCCTCTCCCCATTTTTTCAAAAAGGGGGGGGGGGCTCCTGTGAGACCACAAAAAATTCAGTTGAAGAAAAAATAAAAAATAGGTGCCTACTTATTTTCTCCATGTATATAATCAATTGACAGAGAGTCTCGAAAATATTTCGAAAATGTCCCAAATAAGCATACCACCCAAATGTTCAAACACTGCCACCGAAACACCTAATCACCAATATCGCCACCACCACTGCAACGAATAATATCACAAATCAACTCAAAAGGTCAAATTTTCCCACCCAACAAATTAATAAAACACCCTAGCAACCTCACACGCCCATACCTTAAAATAATGTAAAATTACATTTGAAATCAGATTTAAAAAACTGGAAGAAAATTTCAAAAATGAAATAGTTACCTCGTGGAATGACAATTTAATAAATTAAACATTGCAATAAATAATGTCTACAATGGAAATAAATTATAATAGAAATGCTAACTTTTAACAGGAGTCGATTAAAAATTTATAAACAATAAAAAATGTAACGAAAATTACACTATTTACAAGAAACAAAAAAAAAAAATCAAGCCTTCAAAATGCATAATTTTTCTTTAATTTGTTTTTCAAATGGAAGAATTCTCATCGACTTGAGCGCGACTAACCCATGAAAGTTTCAATTCTTAAAAATTAATAACTTCACATTTTGTGGGCAGATCACAAAGAAGATGTTTGAGATAAGAAAGGGGAAAACGCACGAAACAAAAGCTAATGAGAAAAATGAAAATGAAAGCTTTTAATGCTTAGAAAATAAATCAGAGAAATTTTTCCATTACAATATTCAACTACAGATAAACTTACGAGAAGTACGTAATAATACGTCTTTTTAATTTTTTTATACCTCGTATATAATACTACAAAGAAATAATAATTTTTTAATTTAAAAAAATATGGGGAAAAATAAATAAAATGCATAGGAACCCAGAATAACTTATTTTATCGTCAACTAAAAAGATCAAAATTGCCAATGAGGGTATTTTGTATTGGCAACGGTACACTATAGAATAGATGTACGTTAACGATCCAATAAAATAATAAATTAAATACAATAAAATGGTACATGTCACAATAATAGTAGTCTCGAAAACCAAGACCTATGAGGAATTACTAATGATATACGTACCATACACTTAGAAATAAAAAATTTTGGTAATGGTATAAAAGAAACGAGACGGGCTATTCAAAAAAATCATTTTGAAAGTAGAACAATCAACAAGTCGACCTTTGCGAATGAAATTTTCATACGTAATTGACGAAAAATACCAACTCTATCGTAATGATCCCAAATACCGTGTTTCTCTTTTTCTTTTTGAAATTAAATTATGAAATTATCGAGTAAAATAAAATTGACCGAAAAATTGTTGAGTGTTTTCGAGTAAATGAAATCTCAAGAGAGCATTCTCAACCATCTCAGCACTTTTTTTTTTTTTTTTTTTTCTTTTCTTAACCAATACGTATGCGATATGAGAATGAAAAATACGCGACACTACGAGTAAAAACACACCACATACATGCAACACTCTGTACACCACTATCTCATCGAATTAACATTTTTACAATTATACACTTTACGAGTAACAACAAAACTTTTTTTCGAGTATACAAATACAACATAGGAAAAAAAACACATTAATAATATTGATCACAATGTTTTAATAACAATAAAATTATAAATATGTTATTTCGTCGTCTGTCACTCGAATCGGTGTGAACGGTTGACTTCTGACAAACAAGGTGGAAAGAAAATCGATACGCATCCGAAAATCTGATAAAAAATTCAAACCGCTTTTCTTGACTATTTTTTTTTACAAGAAAAAAAAAACGTAGAAAAAGCAAAAAAAAAATGAAAAAATTTTAATGAAAAAAAATCTCGATTCGTAACCAATCATTGGTCAACATTAATTTACTTATTCGGGTATTGACATACAATTTAAAAAAAAAAAAATTAGGTAACATATTTTTGATTTTTGTTCCAAAAACTTGGTTGAATGTTTTTTTTTTAATTCTGACAGAAATTTCCTGAAAGTTCGATTTTCCAAAGTTTTGAATGTTTTAAAATGTTAACAGAAATGGTTATCTCGAAAATTTTTCAGTTTTTTTCCTTTCACAGCTTTGGAAATTATTTTTCAAAATATTGATGAAAAATTTCTGAACTAGAAAAATTGATTTTTTTTTGTTCTAATTTTTCAAATTATTATTCAAATTTTTTGGTTTAAATTTCAAATGAAATTTTCTGAATTTTTTAAGAAAAAAAATTGTATGTTTTTGAGGTTTTCTTCATATTTTCTAAACTTTAAATTGAAATCTTTTAAAAATATTAACTTTTCTGAAAATTTTTCTGTGTTCTTGTACACGTTTATAAAATTTTGGATTTTCATTTGAATAATTCCAATGAAAATTTTCAAGAGTTTTTTTATTTTTTATTTTATTCAATTTTCAGAGAAATTTGTTTTCTTCTAAATTTTGATGGAAGTTTTCCGTTTTTTTTCCTTTCTAAATTTCCAATTGATTAGATAGCATTTTAGAAAAAGTGATAGAAATTCTCTGAAACTTTTCCTGTTTTTTTTTCTTTTTAATTTTCTCAAGTTTTGATTTTTTTTCAAATTTCTATAAAAATCATTCCGAAAATTTTTAATTTTTTTTTTACAATTTTTCATGGCTTTGAAATTTTTTGGAAAATATTCTAATTTCAATTTTACAAATTACCTGCTCAATTTCTTTTTTTGATTTTGATAAAAATCAACTGATTTTTTTTCAATTTTCGAAATTCTAGGATTTTTTTGTTCAAATTTTAATTGATATTTTCTGGACCTTTTAAAAAATTTCAGAAAATTTTTCTTGGTTTCTCTTCAAATTTTTCAATTCAATTAAAATGTTTTGAAAACTCATGTTGGAAATTTTCTAAAAGTTTTTCTTCATTATTCAAGTTTCTGAAATTTTGGGTTCTTCGTTGATGGAAATTTTCTGAAAATGTTTTCTTTTTCAATTTTCCGAATACTTAATTGGTATTTTGACAAATTCTAACTGAAATTTTCTGAAAGTTTTTTTTTTCTTTTACACAAAGTTTTCTAAATCTTTGTTATTTTTTAAATAGAAATATGAAGATTTTTTTAGTCGTTATTTACATTCCTCAAATAATTTGAACTTTTTTTTGAAATTTAACAAAAATTTTCAGAAAGTATTTCTGTTTTTTTTTTATAATTTTCAAAATTATTGAGTTTTTTATAATATTAAAAAAAAAAAACTGAAATGTCCCGAAAATTTGTTTTCAAATTCTTCAAAGTTTTTTTTTTTTTTTTTTTGAAATTTTAATGGAGATTTTCTGGAAAATTGTTTCAATCTTCTTTATCTTCCAATGTTTCAGGTTTTTTTTTTCAAAATTTCTTTTGATTAGGGATTTTTTTCAATTTTTCAAAGTTTTAGATTTTTTGAAATTTTGTAGGATTTTTTTTTATTTTTCCAAATTTCATCTAAATAGGTAATAATTTTTTTATTATTTTTTTTTTTTGAAGTAAATTGTTCAAAATCGTATTGGGAAGAAATTCTTCAAAATTTTGACTCAACAGTAAACACACACTTTTTTTGTTGAAAATTCGCAAAGACGCTAAGAACAACTTTAAATTTTCTTTCAAAGTATAGTATAATAAAAATTAAATTGGCATGATAAAAAAACAAACAAAAATATTTTTAACAAATGCATTGACCATTTTTTGTATCAAAAATAGGATAATTCGATAAACTTTCATAAAAACTTGTTTAAAAAAATCATTAAATGAAAAATATACTTAATTCCGCGAAGAAATCTCATGTTTCCTATCCACCGTAATCGAATGAAAGTAATCTGATACCATCTATAGTTTTATCTTTCAAGTAAAAAATAAAATTTACTTTTTATTCGACGATTTGTTAATATTTAGTTCGGTAGGCAGTGGTGGTTTCATTGGTGAAGGGCATGTGTGTGTGTATTGAAACAAATACTCGTACATCTACATGCTCAAGTACTGACGAGTAGGTGATCGATATTTAATTTTTTTTTCTCAACAATTCCGCAGAAAAATTCCGTAATTTTTCTTCAATCAGTTGTTATTTTGGAGGAAAAACAACAACTCAGCTTCACATCGACTAAATGAGCACAAATTCTCGAAATTGCAAATCAACTTCATAACAATTTTTTTTTTTTTAATAAATCGAAATCACGAATACGAATCAACAGTTGTCTTCACTCTGCGCAATATTTTCTATTTGATCCTTCACATAACTCACGAAGGTTAAGAGGTTCAGTTTTCAACATAACCAAGCAATTTTACTGACCACTGAGACCATTTCTACACGTGTCTCAAATCACAAACCGAGCATTATCCTTGAAACCCCATTAACTCTCACCAATAAATGGAATGTTTTAGCAAAAAATAAAAACACCTCAACACAAATCTATCCTCATTTGAAAAAATAAACTCAACCGGGGTAAAAATTAAGACGTATTACACCGCAACTTCAATCATATTTCCAACGAAGCAGAAAATTTTCAGACCGATCAATCAACAACATACGCGGAGTCACTTCGATCAAATCAAATTAAGATTTCTCTACGTCACACGTCTATTTGTAGGTATAAATTACACAGGGTAATTCATTTCAGCGGAAAATGTTTTTAAAAAAGGAAAAAAAATTGACCTACTTGCTAAGGAAGGTATTCGAGCGAGTAAATGGAAAAACGAAAGTTTTTATTTATAAAACCGTATCGCTCAACTGATTCCCCGAAGACTTGTTACTTATTTCCTTTTTGCGTCAATCAACTTTTTCGTTTCCATTTTGTTTCCGACAAGGAAATGGAATTTGATTAGAGACCGATGGAGAATGGTTCGATTGACCAAATTTATTATTTAATGACGTCCGTAAGAATGGGTGGTTTGTTTTCGGCCAACGTAGTCGAATGTGTAGGATTTTTTCTTATGGACGATTAAATCGGCTAATTAATTATTTCTAAGGTCATTATCGAAAGTTTTATGGTATTTGCTTGACCAATGATGCGAATAATTTATGTGAGAACGAATCGAGCTATATCGCTTGAGAAAAACGTAAAATAATTTCTAAAAATAAAGGTATGTACCTGGCAAGAAATGAGATTTTCTTCCACAGAAGCTCTAGATCACAGTTTATGATTAGAAGTTAGCCAAGAAAGTCCTTCACAGAGACCGTCGCCGCTCGTCGCACACGATGGCTGAACGTACCAATTTCTATCTCTAATACGAGTGAGACCCAGTTTTTCTTGAATTTCGTGCGGTTTCATTGCTGTGGGGGGAAAAAAACAGTAAAATTTTATTCAAATAGAAAAAAAATTCTCGAACAAATCTCACCCATTGTAATTAATCTTATCTCCGCTAAGGATGGTGACAGGAAGTGAATTATTTGACACGAATGAGATAAATTTATCGTAATATGAAACACATACCGTCTGGTAAATCTTGCTTATTTGCGAATATTAAAATAATAGCGTCTCTCATTTCTCTGTCGTTAATAATTTTATGCAGCTCTTGGCGCGCCTCGTCGATTCGATCTCGATCCGCGCAATCTACGACAAATATTAATCCCTGAGTGCCGGTGTAATAATGCCTCCAGAGGGGTCGTATTTTATCTTGGCCGCCGACATCCTGTGAATTAAAACACGACGCCATTATTAGGAGGAAATTGCGCGTTGACGAGGTTACGTAACGCTGATAAACGTACCCAAACATTAAATTTTACATTCTTATACGTTACTGTTTCTACATTAAATCCAACGGTGGGAATAGTTGTCACTGATTGACCTAATTTTAATTTATATAATATAGCTGGAAACAAACAAACACATCGAGGTTAGTATCAATTTATCAAATAATGATGGAATTTTTGAAATAATCGTCCATGAATCGTACTCGTTTTGCCAGCAGCGTCCAAACCCAACATCAATATTCTCATCTCCTTATTTCCGAAAATCTTCGAAAGTAGTTTGCCCATTTTTTTTGCGGTGTTTTATATGATCAGCATCAGGATAACTGAAACAAGACAAAGTATTACTCATCGTAATAACACGCGAGCATTTAACTTAATTACACATTGTTAAAGTGAACTATGACCGTTTTATCAAACAAATAAACGAGATATACAAAGTAAGGTCGTTTTTATCAATTACCTCTAACTAGTTAGTCACTCATTCAGCTGGAATCCCCACACTGATAAATGTTAATCAATTTGAGGAATGTTACGAGTGTTAGTACGATTATTACTATTTCACAAAATAGTTCAGCGATTGTAATTTGTGATGAAAAAGTAGTGAAATTGATCGTTGAACACAACAATATGAAAACATAATATGAAGTATGTCAACATCAGCGAAAATACTCACGTTGACAAAGGTACGAAATTAGGAAATAGGGAAATTACTTACCTCGAGTGGTTACATTTAAATTTGTAGAATTTACACGATTTATTTGAACGCGTACGTTAGAAAATAAACGGCGAATTTATCGAACCATGTTAATAAATTTTAAAGACCGTGCAGCAGATGAAACAGAAAAGTCCCAACCCAAACATCCGCCTTTCTCATTTCTTTCCTGTTTCCTGTTTCTACTTCTTTCCTTCTTTTCAACCGTTCAATTCATGATGCCTCCGTAATATTTGTAATGCATCAATGGTACATTTTAAAAAATTTTCTCATTTTGTGCTGCTCTCAAAGAACAAAACAAAAAGCCTAAAAAATTAATTTCAATTTTTTTTCAATTTTTTACTTTGACGAAAATTGAAATTTTAAATCAAAAAATGAAAAAAATGGACTCATTTCGCGAAAAATAATGCATAAAATTTGAAATCACACGCATCAGACTTCATATTCATCAATTATTCAACCGATACCTGAAAATGCGATAATTAATTTCCGAGTGGAAATTGGTCACCGTGGACTTGAAATTTGAAATTTTAATCCGGCACCGGTATCTTCTCATATCTTCTTAATAAACTCATCGTTTGTACTGAAATAATCCTCATTTGTCCATCTTCATCGTTGTTGAGTACGCCAAAACCTTCAAAATGTCCAACAAAAGGAAACCAGAGGATCAATCGTACATAGAAGAAAGTGATCTACTTACTGTCAGACCTCTGTGAGTATTTGTGTTTTCGTTTCTAAAACAAAATTTTAGTAGAAGAAAACATCAATGTGTTTCTTAACTTTGCAGTGGAGCCGGTCAAGAAGTTGGTCGATCATGTATAATGTTGGAATTCAAAGGGAAAAAGATAATGGTACATTTGTTTTCAAAATTCATCAATGGAGTATTATCGTATTGCTAAAAATTCATATTTTACAGCTCGATTGCGGAATTCATCCAGGTCTCACAGGAATGGACGCTTTACCTTTCGTTGATTTGATCGAAGCTCACGAAATCGATTTGCTACTAATTTCTCAGTAAATATTAATTTTCTGTGTTTATATTTTATAAAATTGCTTTATTGTGTGAGATATTCTTTCTGTTTAGCTTTCACTTGGATCATTGTGGGGCATTGCCTTGGTTCTTGATGAAAACGAATTTCAGAGGACGTTGTTTTATGACTCACGCCACCAAAGCCATTTACAGATGGTTACTGTCGGATTGTATCAAAGTCAGGTAAGAGTTGGTGTGAAATTAAATTATTTAGGTGAAAATATTGCAACTATAGGTAATGTTTGAACTGTGTTTGTTGTAGTAATATATCCACAGAGCATATGCTCTATACCGAAGCTGACCTGCAGAAAAGTATGGATCGAATTGAGACTATTAATTTTCACGAAGAACGGGACGTAGGAGGTGTGAGATTTTGGGCTTACAATGCTGGTCATGTGTTAGGAGCTGCTATGTTTATGATAGAAATAACCGGTGTCAAGGTAAGCATTTTGAATTCATTTAGAAGCCAGTTTATGAATCGGTTATAAACACGAAACTTTGAATTTCAGGTCTTATACACCGGAGATTTTTCAAGACAGGAAGATAGACATTTGATGGCTGCTGAAATACCCGGCGTTCATCCTGATATTTTAATTACAGTAAGGACGATTTTTTCCTACCAAGAATTGTACTTTTTTATTTAAATTTTTGTATTTTAAATTTAGGAAGCGACCTATGGAACGCATATACACGAAAAAAGAGAAGAAAGAGAAGCACGATTTACTTCCATCGTCCACGACATCGTTACTCGAGGTGGTAGATGCCTCATTCCTGCTTTTGCTTTGGGAAGAGCTCAAGAATTATTGCTCATGTTAGGTAAGTAAAGAACCAGCGCCAGTGGTAATTTTATTTCAACTTTTCTCCTACTAACGGTATGTTTTCTAGATGAATATTGGGCTTCTCATCCTGAACTTCACGATATACCTATTTATTACGCTTCTTCATTGGCCAAAAAATGTATGGCAGTTTATCAAACGTACGTAAATGCGATGAATGATCGAATAAAGAGACAGATAGCTGTAAATAATCCTTTCGTGTTCAAATACGTTTCCAACTTGAAGGTAATATAAGGTCTTGAAAATTCTCTAAAGCTGAAATTTCACGTTAAATTAATTCTGTATTGATTTCCTAGGGTATTGATCATTTCGAAGATATAGGACCTTGTGTCGTTATGGCATCTCCTGGTATGCTGCAGAATGGTTTATCGAGAGAATTATTCGAAGCCTGGTGCACAGATCCGAAGAATGGTGTCATTATAGCTGGTTTGTAAATCATCAAAATATGAAACATTCTGAAAAATCTGATTTGACATATTCGATGTTTTTTTTTTTCTTTCTTGAAATTTAGGTTACTGCGTTGAAGGAACCCCTGCCAAACAAATCCTCTCAGATCCGGAAGAGATAACTACAATGACTGGGCAAAAATTACCGCTCAAGATGTCCGTAGATTATATTTCATTCTCGGCTCATACCGATTATCAACAGACCAGCGAGTTTATTCGTATTTTGAGACCTCCTCAAGTGGTTAGTTTGGCAATAAAAATATCAATAGAGAGTATTTTCCATAATTAAGGAAAAAATTGTTTTTTTCAGATATTAGTTCACGGCGAACAAAATGAAATGCAGAGATTGAAATCAGCTTTGGAGAGAGAATACGAAAATGATCCGGATACAACGATTGTGGTGCATAATCCGAAAAACACACAATCTGTCGATTTATACTTCACTGGAGAAAAAACCGTTAAAGTAAATTTTTTTTAAGAAAATAACTTTACACTTCTGCGAAATATTGCAAAATGAAAATTCTTTACAGGTAATTGGATCCCTAGCTGTGGAGAAACCAACCGGTGGACAAAACTTGAGCGGTATTTTGGTAAAGAGGAATTTCAGTTACCATATGGTCGCTCCGAATGACTTATCGAGTAATTATTTTCGAAATAATTTGAACATAATTTTTCTTCTGAATGATTCTCTACGATAATAATTTTTTTTTTTGCAGAATATACAGATATGACAATGAGTCAGGTCACTCAGCAACAATCGGTTAGCTTCTCCGGTTCATTACCTGTGCTGAAATTCCTTCTGTCGCATTTAGCCGGATGTCTCGAACAATTAGATGATAAAAGGTTACGTGTCTATAAAGCAATCGATATATCCATTGAAAATCGTATGGCTGTACTCGAGGTAATGCAAAATTCATCAAAGTTTCACGTATTTTTGATCAACGATGATAATATTTCATTTTTTCGTTTAGTGGATGGCCACTCCGGTAAATGATATGTACGCTGATGCAGTTTTATCAGCCATCTTGCAAGCTGAAGCTATCGGAGGAACGGTTTCTAAAACGATTCCTCTGCCTGCGATGAAAATGGATAGGAGCCATTTTAAAGTGAGTTGAAATTGATTCGAGTACAATATTGCTAATGATGTTCTCGATATTAAATTCTTCATTTTGTCAAATAGGAATGTTTAATCGAATTATTACAAGATATGTGTGGCGACGAAGCAGTTCCTAAAATTTTCAAAGGCGATAAATTAACAATAACGTTGAATAATCAAAAAGTCAATATTGATTTATTAAATTTGGTAAGTTGGTCGAATCGTTGATATTTAATTCGTTTTAATTTGTCAGGTATTTGATAACGTAGGTACTTATATTTTTTACAATTTCTACGTTTTAGGAAGTGACTTGCGATGATGAAAGTATTCAACAAATAATCCAAACTGCTGTTTCTCAGTTGCATAATTCATTAGCTCCTGTGGTCATCGATCTTCATAATTAATATTTTTATTTTTGTGATAATTTTCTTGTTTATTGAATAAATACCTAAACCTAATTACATCAAGCACATGTGTGCCTGCCTACCTACGAGTATTTTGATTACAACCTGTGAATGATGTTGAATTTTTTTTAATATGAATTTTCATTCATTTTCCTCCAATAAATTTTTTACTACATCGAAATTAATATGCACAGGCCAGTCGGGCGCATTGCCTCTTAGGGGTCATTGGATGCTAATATCTACCACCAAAATTCGTGCCTTCTGATCGCGATATCACAAGAATTGGTTTTCGAACCAATTTGGGTATGAATCGTAATGCAACCCAGTCTTCTTTGGTTTTGGGCGCATTGCACAGGTGTGTAGTATTGGTAGGAGAGCTGTCTGTCTGGCAGCTTGAGCGTGTGTGCAAAGTGACGAATGTCTTTATGGACTTGACGACGACCCCGATGGCTATTGAGTAATATGGTTTTATCTGCATTTTTTTTCATGGCAACCAATCATAACTTTTATATTGTCTCAAAGAAAGTAGTTCACATGATACCAAATTTTTTTGAAGCTCGTTATTTCAAGTTCTCGACTTTTTTTTTTTTTTATTTTGATCAAAATTGATTTTATAGGTACCACTCATTATACCAATGCTTCTTATTCATTAACGTTGATTTTTTTACTGCTCGATATTATTTTTTTTTTCAAGTATGATCATTTGATCTGTATCAAAGTTAGAAGTACCAAAGATGAACATGAGTTTTTTCAGCTCCCCTGATTTTTACAGTTCAATATTTCGATTTTTTTCTAAATTTTGACCAGAATTAATTTTACAGATAGGTACCATTCATCACAATACCAAGGTTTCATTTTGTCTTTTTTTCATTGTCTCAAATTTTTCACAGCTCTATATTATTTTTTCCCATTATGATTCGAGAGTCAAATTTACAAGTACCAGCGATGGGCATAGATATTTTTTGCAACTACCTCGATTTTTTAAGCGTGCTCGATTGTTTTTCTTTTTAATTTTCAAGCTTTTTGGATTTTTTATACCTCGATATTTCAAGTTCTCGATTTTTTTTTTGACCCGAATTGATTTTGCAAGTATCATCCTATACGAAATCTCGCTTTGGTCTTTGTTTTTAAATTTCGAAAAATATTTGCTTGAATTTTCATCCATTCAACGCCCCTATCCCACCACATTACACTTTTAAAAGTTTTAAAGACAATATTCTTACATTTTACCTCCCTAAAATTTAAATAGGTACCTACTTAATTTGTTTATTTTTAGTCTTGCCTCTTTTGTTCTTATCTTATAGTGTATGATTTGTACTTTCTCGATCTTGTTTGTAATTTAATATTTTTGGTTATCTTAAGTTTTGTCTTATTTTTAAGAAATTTTTGCTTGTAAAACCGATCACGGACTTTTCAATCTTTGTGGCGGACTGATGCAGTGCCAAGATCGGTCTTTTGATGAAATATATATGTGTGGGGTGGGGTTCTTCCATAATAACTCTTTACAGGTGCCAGAAAAAAAATCAGGGAATAATAATATTAAAAAATACGTTGATATTTGAATGCTGTCGAGGAATATTTCGCAGTTGGTAAGTACAAGTACATAGAATAATACCGATTGGAAAATAAGTTTAGAAAAGGTGGGGAATTGAAATTTTGCCAAATCGACGTTTTTGATGAGAAGATGAGAACAAATTGCCTTTTTCACATTATTTTTTTGAAAATCTTCACTTTGTAAAATTTTATTTGATTGGAATCTGCTTTACCTTCCTATTTTAAGAACCACTAATAAAGCTGATGCTGAAATTAAGTTTTTTTTTTTTTAAAAGTACTAATTCAAGGAACTTTGTGGCAAGTACGAATTTATGACGATTTCCAATTCATATTATCTGCCTTTGAACTTGAACTAATGAGATATTCGAAGGTTTACGAGAGATAATATAAATAAACCCTTCAAAGAAAAGGTAGGCAACTTAATTATCACTAGCAAAGTTTAAAATAATTATAATTTATAGAGTGCGTTTCAGTCGACTTTCTTATCACAATTCGGCATGCTTTATCAATTTCACAATATGAAGTTGTATATTATTTTTTGGAACTATTTTCGAATAATTTACCAAAAATCAAGTATAATTTTTGATCTTTCACAAAAACAATGATACTATTCATTCCGATTCATCATTCTTGAGATTTAAATTACATACAAACTGTGGTTAATTAGTTGAACGAACTCACACCGAACACATCATGATAACCCGGTAAATATCGTTAGATCATATCATCATTTACAAATTTCAATTTTCTAGTTTGCTTTTTCTTCGCAGAAGTTTTCGTATACATTCTGTCTCCTTAAAACCATTCGTCACTCGTTCGATATTCACTAGTAGACAATTACGCGACGAGTCTAGCTCGGACGATGAAAAAGCTAAAGCGAAAAATGACTCGCGCAGAAAAGAAGCTGCGAAGAAATTAGAAGAATTAGTTCGAAAGATGGCTAAAGATACATCTAGTGAACAAGAACCGAGCAAAATGGTTTCTCAAGTAAGAATACCTAAACCTAGAGAAACATCTAGACAGAAAGGACTCGATGGCAAGAAGCAAAGACAACTCGAAGCTGAAAGAATAGAAAAAGAACAACTAGGTCGGTTAACAGAACAATTGAAATATTATTATGTATGTCGTGTAGCTCTGTATTTCTTTATAAAAAATATGGATTATTTTTCGCACAGGTAATCAGTTGGCTGAGGCAGCTACCAAAGTGGCTGAAACTTTGGATGGTGATACTAAAAAAACCGAGGCCGAGTTGTTGAAAATATATTTCTCACGTCGCCAGAAACCATCTCAAGCTGAAGATGGAAAAGAATCGTCTGCTGAAGCTGATGCTCCATTAAAGTACATTTATTTTCGTAACTTTTCTTACGATGCATTTTCATTTCAGTTACTCTAATTACTATATTTTATTCAATAGAGACGTATTATCTGGAATGAAAGTGGAAAAAAATGTCGACGAAATACCTAGAGATGTATCTCGAGCTTACCAAGTCAGAGCAATGGCGGAAGGTGACATTAACCAGCTTAGACAATTCATCAAAAGGCCAAGAAGGTAATAGCAATTTGATTCTTCACATGGAAACCAATACGGTGAATAATTCGTTATGTTTTTGTAGTTTTTCTAGATCATCGAATCAAATAAAATGCAGCCTATTCGGCGAACAACCGTTTAAATATTTCGACGTAGATAAAATCAAAGGCCAAGACGTAATACCTGTCCCATTACCTACTTGGGATTATCTTTTCGAACGTGAATTAAAGTTATTAATCACTCATCCTCCGAATAATATCTTCGAGCAGCTTATTCAATGGACGGAAGATGGAAAAGTTTGGAAATTCCCTATTGATAACGAGCAAGGTACTGAAGTCTGGAAATCATATTTCGTAAACGAATCCCTGTCGTTGATTCTAATTTTAGATGTTTTTTTTTTCAGATTGGCTGGAAGAACAGAAGTACGACTTCAGCGATCATGTGTTTTTAGAACGTTGGCTGGAACCTTGGTGTCCGGAAACTGGTCCGATTCGTTATTTTATGGAATTAGTATGTGTGGGATTATCGAAAAATCCCTATTTGACCGTTCCTGAGAAACAAGCTCATATATTCTGGTACGAGCATTACTTCAGGAGTAAGAATAACTTGTTGGTTGAGACCGGTGCTGGCGCTATCAAAGATCGACCGGTTGCCGAAAATGCCAGTGCCTGATTAGTTGGTTAGTTTGAAATAAATCTTGTCGTTTTAATAATTGAATTTGTATTTTTTCTTAAATTTTTGTGATGTTCCAACTTCCAAGTCTCAAACGATATTCTGTTCAGTATATTGGTTTGTAAAAATCGTAATTTAATCTATGGTTTGTTTCGATTACAGCGATATTTTGCCAGTAAAGTTCAATAAAATAAAGAAATAAAATTACATTTTGAGCTAACAAATACAATATTTTGATTTTGAAATGTTCCTTTCGGTGTCCTGTTGAACCATCAAAAAGTCTCGAAACGTGAACCCAAATAGACCACCTTTTTATTTTAAACTTAAGTACTATTCTTCAAATTTGCTTTAAAATAAAAAGGAATTTTCACCATTATCAGCCTACATCAATTTTATACGTTTTAGAATATTTTCAGGTTTTTTTTTTCGAAAAAACTTTAAATCATATAAATTGGTAGGTACCTAGATATTTGAAATTTTCTATTTTCCGGAAATTTCCGATTTTTTGTGATTTATAACCTCCTCAATTTTCCAATACGAGTATTCAACGATTTTCCATTCCTTTATTTTAATGTTTTCCAATTTAATTTTCAATTTTTCAAAAGTACTCCATTTTCTATAATTTAATAATTATTAATGTTTTGTTTTTTAATCTCCTGAAGTTTCCTTATTTTTCCAGACGTTGCCTGGGGAAATTTTTTTATTTTGGATCATATATGCTCATATAATGGCGAATTTATTGGGTATATATGCTCATATATGGTCAGACTGTAAAAGAGGCCACGCTGGATCAAGTCTGATCAATTGATCATATATGGGATTTTCAACATATGCTCATATATGAACGTATATGAACATACATGCGCTCATATATTGCTTATATATCAACCCATATATGCCCATATTTTATATGAACTAATTAGACTAGACGTGGTCATATGAATCAATTTGTACCCAAAATTCAATTCGAGCACCTTAACTTGAATTTTGGGTACAAGTTGATTCATATGACCACGTCTAGTCTAATTAGTTCATATAAAATATGGGCATATATGGGTTGATATATGAGCGCATATATACCCAATAAATTCGCCATATATGAGCATATATGATCCAAAATAAAAAATTTTCCCTGGGTGATATTTTTATAGTTCATTGTTGTTGTTTTTTTAATCAGTTTTACCAAAATCTGTCAATTTTCATGAATTTTAAATTTTGACATTTTCACAGAATATTTCAATTTTTATTTCATGTATTTTCAACCCCCCCCCCCCCCCCACAAAATAATAGAAAAAATTCTATAATTTTATAATTATTATTATTTTGTTTTTTAATCTCTTGAAGTTTCCTCGTTTTTCCAGATGTTGATATTTTTGTAGTATATTACTTTTTTTTAAAATTAATTTTGCAAAAATCTCCAAATTTTCATGTTTTTAGCTTTCTAGTTTTTATGAATTTTTATTATTTTATCGATTTTTAATTTTTATAGTCATTTGAAATTTCCAATCCTTCAGAGTTTTATTATTTATACATTTTAATCAAATTTATAATATTTACCTACTTAATTTAATTTGCCCAAATTTCTCAATGTTTCAATATTTTTTTAATATTTCCAATCAGCACGACAAAAGGGACCTAGTAAACAATGTATGTAGTTGTTTTTCAAGATTTTGAATAAAAATATGTACCTACAAATATATTCCTAAATTTGTTTCAAAATAGCTCACCCAGGGCCTGATGCTTGAAATACGTGATTTTAAGCTGAAAAATTCCACTTCCGAGAGTTTTCGATCACAGGGCCTATTCTGACGAGCAGTTCCGCCCATTTTGTGGAGCTTCAAAACAAAAGGTGTGCCGTTTGAAATTACTTTGTGCAGCTAAAAATTAATTTTTGACAAAAACATCTTCAAAAAATATCTTTCAAACAAAAAATCTCCAATTTTTTTTTCTACAAAACATCTTGTATGTATGAATTCTTTTTTGATAAAAAAAAATCTTCAAAAAATATTTTTTTGACAGAAAATTGTCAAAGAAAATTTTTTTGACAAGAAATCGTCAAAGAAAATTTTTTGACAAGAAATTGAAAAAAAAATGACCAAAAAAAATTTTTGATGAAAAAATCTTCGAAAAATATTTTTTCGACTAAGAAATATTTTTTTGACAAAAAATCTCCAGAAAATATATATTTTTTTGGCAAAGAAATATCTTTTTGACAAAAAATCTTCAAAAAAAATTTTCTTGACAAAAAATCCTATTATAAATTTATATTCCAAAGAAACCTCATTTTTTTCCTAAAAAATACCTTATATTTGTCTGATGAGCAGTATATCTTTTAGAAAAAATTCTCTTGTCAAAAAAATGTAATGAGAATCTATTGGCAAACATTTTTTCATGATAATTTATTTTTACAAAAAAATCATAAGTACGCTCAAATACTTCTGTGGTTCTGTGTTTGATAGTTTAGGATCGAGGAATTTGTTTCCCCTTCTTGGCAACACTGAGTTTGGTCAAATTTTCCTTGCCCATTATAAAAAAAATTTTTGCACAAAATTTTTTAAAAAATGTTGAAAAATATTTCACCCATATCCAGTAACTACTCCCGAAAATATAAAAAAATAGTTCATTTGTTCCCAAGATATTCATTCTCAAAGTTCTGTTTATTTTTGCTCTCTTGAAAAATTTGTAAAATACGTACGAGGTCCCTTTTGTCATGCAGGGTCACAAGTATTGGATTTTCCATAATTTTTCTCTATATTTTTTTTTCAGTTTGTTTTTTGAATTTCCATGTTAGCATAGTAGGTACCTACTATCCCGAGCGGCACACTCGATCGATAATATCGGAAGATGTAACGTATCTATAAAAAATCGTTTGAAAATCTATAGATGTTCTCACGATATTATAAAGATTTATCGGTACAACTTCATAGGCAAAAAATCTAAAAACTATCGAATTCGATATTATTAAGATTTTATGACGATATTCGTCAACGATACTATCGACAAAGAATATTAAATTTATCGATTCCGATTTTCCACCGATTTTGTGCAGATATTTGAAACTACATTATCGACAAAGAATATTAAATTTATCGAGTTCGATTTTTTAACGATTTTGTAAAGATATTTAAAACTATATTATCGACAGATTATATGAAATTTCTCGACTTCGATATTTTACCGATTTTTTGACGACATTTGAAACTATATTATCGACAGATTATATTAAATTTATCGAATCCGATTTTTTACCGATTTTGTAAAGATATTTGAAAGTATATTTTCGACACATAATATGCAATTTCTCGAATTCGATTTTCTAACGATTGCGTGAAGATATTTGAAACTATATTATCGACACGTAATATGAAATTTCTCGATTTCGATTTTTTTAGGATTTGGTGACGATATTTGAAATTATATTATCGACAAATAATCTGAAATTTTTCGAATTCGATTTTTTAACGATTTTGTGAAGATATTTAATACTTTATTATCGACAAATAATCTGAAATTTGTCGAACGATTTTGTGACGATATTTGAAATTATTTCCAAATTTTAAAAATTGGTGAAAATTTTTCTAAGTCCAACACGTCTGGAAGTACTAAACAGCCTATTATAAGCGTTTTATTGCTACCTTCTCAACGATAAGGTATGGCATAGTGGCTAGGGTAGAGGAATACCATGCAGGAGGTAGATAGTTCAAGCCCCACAGGTGGCAGATTTTTTATAATTTTTTTTGACTTTCTATGATCCTCTTACCGTAACATGAATAATGTGTTTAGGCATAGTTTAATGTATTAATTATGCTAATTAATGATTTTTAATTATAGAAAAAAGCTAGTAAAAGACGAAAAATCGGAATAAAAAAATCGATAAAAAATCTACAGAATATCGAATTCGATAAAGTGTCGCGAAAGTTCCGCCTAAATCGTGAAATTATCTTTCGATATTATAGATATATTATCGATAAAATATCTTACTATAATCTCGAAATTTTTGCTAACTATAATTCGTCGATAATCTATCTATATATCGAAAGATAATTTCACGATTTATGCGGAACTAACGCGACACTTTATCGAATTCTATATTCTGTCGATTTTTTATTTCGATAATTTGTCGATTGTGCTGCTCGGGATACTTATTTTGAAACTTTTTCTTCCATTTCTCGAATTTTTTCTTTTCTTATGATTCGTCCTTACTTTCTTATTTATTTTTTTTTTAAATTTCTAAATCCAGTGGAACGGTCGTGACACCCCCCGTCCTCCCACCAACCCGAACGAAAACGACCCGACGCGACGACCGAGGCCACTGTATATTCTGTAACCAACTCGCCTTTGATGTTGCGCATGCCGCGAACTCGAATTACGTGGAAATTAGTGAAAATTTTAATATGGTGCAATGGAGTTATTTTCTTAGATTTTCAAGGGCTTTCGATTGAGACCAAAACGAAGTTTCTACGATTAAAAGTCGCAAAGATCTGAATACGCTGGTTTTTGTAATTTTACTAAAATTTTACTAAAATTCTTCTTAAGATTCAGTCAAGCTACCGAAGAAATGGCTGAACCGATTTTTATGATTTTTCAGATCTAGGTACTATTCATCGAGGGAATGCACCGTTTTTAGTCAAATTTTGAAAATTTTGAAATTTGACCCTTCGCCCCCCCATTTTGGGCCCCATAATTTCAAAAATTGGGTGGAAAGTATCAAAAGGCACTTCTCAGCGTTGGACTCTATACACGTGCAAAATTTGAGCTCGATAGCTCAATTACAGCAACCTGTAGAGAATCCCAAAGAATACATAGCATTTTTCCAAATTTGCGAATTTCAAAACGTAGAAACTTCGTTTTGGTCGCAAATGAAAGCTCTTGAAAAATTAGGAAACTTTTGTTCTTATTATTTTTTCGATTTAAACAGCCCTTTTCAAGAAATGAGCGTAATTGTGCAGAGTGATGTCATTCGAGCATGGTGTACAGTAGTGTGTGTATACGTGACTAGAAAATCCAACGCGCGCGCGCGTTGTATGAATACCTCACCAACGAGCGCATCACGTTGTAATTATAGCAAGACGAGCAAGACCACGACCCCCCTACACTTTAACAGGCCAGGAAGGCTAGAATTGACAACGTCGCAAGGAGGGCTGACTTTTTGGTTTTTCCATAAGATGTAATGCTAATTCAAATTGCAATAAATCGAAAAATATCAATTTTAGGAAAAAAGTCCAAGAGACCTTTTTTAAAGAGAATTGAATAAGCTTTCTATTGATATAGAATTTTTTTCGTGGTCATTGGCGCGTATTTTTTTATAGCAAGTAGGATGCGTAACAAACATGATTGGACTTGCAATATTTTTCTTTCATTTGATTCATTTTATTCAAATTGAAGGGGAGGGAGGTGTCCAATCTAAATTTTTATAATAACAAAAATCATTCCCAGAGTATTACTCTACAACTTTTGTTTGAAATTTTTTTCAATTTGATCCCCCCTTCCCTTCTGTGCTCGCATATTACTGTTATAAATGTGAAATAAGAGAGGAGAAAGAGGTCGAATTGAAAAAATTTTCAAACAAAAGTTGTAGACTAAAATATAGCGTATATTTTATGTTATTACAAAAATTTCGATTGGACACCTCCCTCCCCTCTTATTTTTTTTGCATAATACTACGATGGTATCGTTGTAGACAATGTCAATACATAAAATTTGAGAGGAAGGAGGTGTCCAATCGAAATTTTTGTAATAACACAAAATATTTCTTATATTTCAGTCTACAACTTTTGTTCGAAAATTTTTTCAATTGGACCCCTCTCTCCTCTCTTACTTCACATTTATAACAGTAATATACAATCACAGAAGGGAAGGGGGGATCAAATTGAAAAAAATTTCAAACAAAAGTTGTAGAGTAATACTCTGAGAATGATTTTGGTTATTATAAAAATTTCGATAATTTCATTAATTTCAACAAAAAAAAAAAAAAATTTCCACCAGGCAATATATCTTTAAAAAATTTCTACAATCTTCATAATTTGGTACCTAAAAATTCAAAATTTATCAAATTTAAATTTTGACTTTTTGAAGTTGAATAAATTTTAAAATTCAACTTTTTTTACAATTTTTAAATTTTTTAAATTTGCTAAATCTTGAAAATTAATAAAATAATCTGCAATAGTTTAGTTAAATGATACCTACATTGTCCAGTTCAAAAATTCAAAAAATAATTTTCAAAATTGATCAAGTCAAGTTTATGAACTTTTTAAAAATTTACCAAAAAAAAAAAACTGATATCCTTCAAAAAAATTCTCCAAAAAAGAATTAGTCCCCGTCCTCCACCAACCCGAACGAAAACTCAGTCGTCAGTACACTAAAGATTGATATTATATTTTTATATTTTGTGAAAAAAAAAAAGTATCAAAGAAAAACTCTAAGTCAAAACATTCACTAACAAAATGTACTGATATAATGAAAAAAACCGCCTCCTTTTTGAGTTTGAATGAGTTTTGAAATTAATAATTTTTTACTTCATTTTTAAACAGTATGGTAAAAAAATGTGCTGATATAATTTTTTTGATAACCGCCTCCCTTGATACCTATTCAACATGGAAATACAGGACTACTTTGGTTTCATGGCTTCAAGGATTTATTCATGTAGGACAATATGAAGAAATAAAATGCAGACACATTTTTTAAATGGAAATCACTGTCATCAAAGGAAAAAAAAATTGAAGAAAAAAAGAGGGAGGACGCAGTCTTTCATATTACCAAAGAATTCAATTTTTCCATGGAAATATTATACCATCCACAACACGTTGGGACACATCAATAATAAAGAGGCGAAAAAGAGAGCAACAATATTTGGTTTATACTTCTGACGAGTAGACGTCTCATAAAATTGTGGTTTGGGCCATTAGCTAATGTTAATTTCACATTGTTATGAAAATGTGAAAACTTGAAAATCAAATTCAAAATTATGTAATGTCCACCTCAGGTAACCGATGGTACAGATTTTCAAATATGAAAGACTGCGTCCTCCCTCTTTTTTTCTTCAATTTTTTTTTCCTTTGATGACAGTGATTTCCATTTAAAAAATGTGTCTGCATTTTATTTCTTCATATTGTCCTACATGAATAAATCCTTGAAGCCATGAAACCAAAGTAGTCCTGTATTTCCATGTTGAATAGGTATCAAGGGAGGCGGTTATCAAAAAAATTATATCAGCACATTTTTTTACCATACTGTTTAAAAATGAAGTAAAAAATTATTAATTTCAAAACTCATTCAAACTCAAAAAGGAGGCGGTTTTTTTCATTATATCAGTACATTTTGTTAGTGAATGTTTTGACTTAGAGTTTTTCTTTGATACTTTTTTTTTTTCACATATTTTAATTCTCCCAATTTTTTTCACGAGTTTTCAGTTTTTTACAATTTAGTTACCTATTATAAATTTTCCAATTATTCAAAATTTTCAATTTTTGTAATTTGTTAAATTTTCCGAAATTTTTCGATTTTTGCGAATCATAATTTTTTAGAATAGTATTGATCAAAATGGAAAAAACAACACCAAAATGGGTTAATAGGTTAGGTTTGGATGAAAGACTTTTAGGTATTTTGTCAGACATTAAAAACTTGAGATTTTTTTCTTTAAATTAGGTGACGTTTAGACATTTTGCAGAGATTCTGAAGCATAAAATTTTTAAATTTTTTGGTTGATATTTAAATATTTTTATTTATTAGATTGATATTTTAACTTTTCATTTTTTTTTTAATTTTACATTTCCTTGGAAATTAATTTTTCCTGACTTTTTTCCGTATTTATTTTTTTATTAGAATTTTTCATTTTTATAAATTATTTACATGGAAATTGATTTTTTTATTTGTTGTTGCTTTATTGATTTTAATTGTTGAGTGAATATTTTTCATTTTATCAATTTTTTAACTTTTCATAAAAACTCAAATTTTTAAAATCTTTTATACATTGATTTTCCCAATTTTTTTTAATTTTCAATTTTTTCACAAATTTTTAATTTTCTAGAATTTTGTCTGGACTGAATTTTTTTCTCATTAGACTTAAATATTGAAATGACTGAAAAATGAAAATAATCAACAATAAAAAAATTATTCGCAAAAATTTTCGAATTGTAAAATAATTTTAAAAATATGTAGGTAGGTACGAGTATATAGGTACCTAGAAATATTTTTCTTTTTTTAATTTATTGACATTTTTTCAAGTAGATTTTTTTGAAGAAAAAACGTCTTAATTTTTTGAAAGTAAAAATATTTCTCATTTACGTATTTTAAACAAAATCTTCGACTTTTTATTTATAAAAGCTACTGCTTTGAAAACATCAAGTGAAAGTGGAAATCTGCCAAAATATTCCGCTATTCATCCGCTTGAAAATGTACTCGTGTAATTTTTGAAGAATAAGACGGGCGATTATAAATAGCACCCATAGCGCTTGTACGTTTTGAGGTGCTTTAATTTATTGTTAAATCTATGCACCCGTTAGTTCATTGCCAACGGCATATATGTGCTGAAAATAGAAACGGCGACGTGTTCAGCACTGAAAAACGATTCGACACTTATCTCTAAATAATTATATTAATACGCTGCTTTAAAAACATCCGAACTTTTTGAGAGTCATGAAAAAAATGAACTTTTTATCAAGTTTTTATAAAATTGGTTGATTAGTTACAAACATAATGATTTCCCAGTAATTCGCTATTTTATCGTCATTCAATGGATTCGAAATATTTTTTAGAGAAATCCTTGGCAACACTGGTGTTGGAAAGTAGTTCCAGGAAGTTCCAGAATAACATTATTATTCAAGATTTTGATGGTGTTATACGTGAACCTATTTCCTATTAGAATTATTCTCGTTTTTAGGTAGTAAATTCAAACTTGCCGTGAATGAAACAATTTTTTTGTCAAAAGTAAGTGCATTTTAAATTATTTTTTTCTACGTCTATGAAGCCAAGAATAAAAGAATTTTGAAAAATCCAAGAACGATCCTCATGGTAATTTGAGAACATTTTTGTCCAGAACTTTTAAAAATTTTAATGGAAAAGAAAAATTCTCAAGATCCAGATACTTATAAAATTCATTTTTAATAATAGTGAGTTCTTGTTTTTTGGTGTTTTTGTTTTATTTTTGTATTTTTGATCGTTTCTATGTTTGTAGTTTTTAGTTGTTGTTTAAAGATTTCCATTTTTATTTCATTTTTTTGTGTAAGTTTCAATTCTTTGTTTCAATTTTTATAATTTTTTTGATACTTTTTTTGGACATTCTTATTTTTGAAAAATAATTGTCTTGAAAAACTGTGAATAATAAATTTAAATCATATTCATTGATTGGACGAAATCGCCAAAATTCCGTGGAAAAATAAGAAAAAAAAATACTGTATGGTAATTGCTGAAATTTTTTTAAAAATCCATTTTTCATGTTGTAGAAATTATTGTTTTTAATTTAAGCGAAATTTGAAAGGTTCTGTTTCTCACTAATCTCAAAAAATTTGCTTTCAACTAAAATTTAAAATACATTATGTAAATTAATATTATTTTTTTTAAATTCAAGTTTTAGTAAAATTTCACCAACAAAAAAATTGAAATCAAAGTTTAAAAAACAAACAAACAAACAAAATAAGTATGATTTACCTAGCAAAAAATTTACAAAATTGCCATCAAAATTAATTGAAGAAACTAAATTGCATAAAAAAATTTCGAAGTTTTGGGAGTTCAGTTTTAGAGTGCATAGATAATCATAAGGTGTACCTAATTTGAAACTTGAATAAATTGTCCAAAATATTTTTTCGTAAAAGAGCATAGCCGGATAAGATAGGCGAATCGGCCTTTGGCTGAGATTTGTGAAATTTTTAGGGGAAGTTTGTCCATATGGTATAAAAACTTGCTGGTAAAAATTTTATTTCATGCAAAATTTTTGTTAAGTCCAAAATACTCAATTCTTGAAAATGAAATAAGTTGAAAAAAATCAAAGTTGATCGATTTTGCTGAAATTGCAGTATATGTGAGATATCGACTTGAAACAAGCCCAGACATGATTTTTAGGTCCTTAGGTCAACTTTAAGAGGTTCTGGGTTCCCAAAATGGTGTCATTTGGGCATTTTTGGAAAAAAATAAAAAAATGAACGAATTTGGTCCAAATTTGGGTTGATGGTGTATATTAGTGTCATTAATGATATATTTCAATAAAAAAAAATTTCGACCAGAAATGACCCACTTAAGAGGGAAAAATAGACGAAATTATCAGTTTTTTGCATTTTTGACAATGTTGCACCACTTCAAACGTTTTGAAAATTTCACCGTATATTTTAGGGTACTAGACACGTTTTCAGTAAAAATCTTACGACTGTACCTCTAAAACTTCCATACAAAATGGCGGTTCAAAGTTTTTAAATCGCTATAACTCGGCGAAAAATGGTCCGAAAAAGTCGAAAAAATTTCTACAGCTTCCTCTAATGATGTAAAATCTATTAGAAAAAACGCGAAATTTATATCTTAATTTGGCGAAAATCCAAAAAATAATGACTAAAAATCACGTTTTGAGCCCCCACCCCCAAAATACTTGCGCTGGGGGTCTAAAATTTTTTTCAAAATTTTTTCTCATCATGGTCGACCTTTTGGGGTAGGTTTGATCAAAATCGGTTTCTGGGCCGGCTTATTTTTTCTAATTTTCGATTAAATTAACCTAGTCACTTCATTTTGGGAACCCCCTGTGTCTGACAAGGTGTCTGGAGGGCCTGAAATTCATGTTTGGACGTGTTTCAACTCGATAATTCTCATATTCATATTATATTGCAATTTTAGCGAAATTGAGAAAATTCGATGTTTTGTCTACAACATTCATAAAAATTAATTAGGAAAAAAATTTTTGACTTCGAAAAATTGTCTCACATAGCCGACACTCAGCCGACAGTGAAAAAAATTAAATTTTCATTATACGTGCTACGAAACTACCAGTTTTCAACCCTATGTACATTGTACGAAAGTGCATCATTCGCCCAGGGTGGGCTAAATTATTTTCCGCCAGCGGGATTTTTTGATTTGGTGTTCAAATCATGATTTTGTAGCACTATTATAATGAAAAATACATTACTATTTCTTTAATTTCAATAAAGTTTCAATATATGACAAATATTGAGTTGAAACATGTCCAAACATGAATTTTATGCACTCCAGACAACTCGTGGGACACTGGGGGTTACCAAAATTGCGTCACTCGGTTAATTTAATTGAAAATTAGAAAAAATAGAGAAAATCAACGAATTTCATCCAAATTCGAGTTGATGATGTATTCAGTTGTATTTTATGGTATATTACAAGAAAAAAAATAAGGCCAAAAATGACCGTTTTAAGCGCGAAAAATGGTGACAAAAGTCGTTTTTTTTTTTGCGTTTTTGAGGGTCTTTCACCATATTAAAAAATTCTGAAAAAAATATATATTATACATGTAGATATACTACATAATATGCGATTTTTCAAATCGAGGCGACTCTAAAGGAACGAGTAGATATTGTGCTTTAAAAGTTTAAAACTCAAATTTCAGTACGAAGGAATATTTTTAAAAAATTGAAAAAATTTCCATGGATAACTCTTGGTAAGGTCGCTCATCCCTGCAAGTTTGAAAAAAATTCAGTCAAGAATTTACAGAATTCAAAAATTTGATAACGAAAATCCACATTTTGGGCACTGGCGCGAGGTAGAGGTGAGGTAGGGCGCTAAAATTTTTACCAACAAGTTTTTATATCATGTGGACAAACTTCCCCTAAAAATTTCAAAAATCCCAGCCAAAGGCCGATTCGCCTATCTTACCCGGCTATGCTCTTTGTAGTAAAAATAATTATTTTTGTAGTTTTTTTTTTTTATAGGAAAAAAATTGTTTTTCAACTTTTTAGTAATCAAGATTCAAGATTGTTTTAAAAAAGGTATGTATTGTAATAATAATATATAAATATATTTTGGATCTTAGATCTTTGTAAAATGTTCTATTGTTCCTAACATTTTGAAAAAATAATTTTCAAAATATCAATTAAATATTTTGAATAATTTTAGGGATCGTACTACTTGAAAAGAGACTCCTTTGCACGATTTTAATTTCCAATTGTAATCCAAAAAGATAAATGGAAAATTAGAAAAAAGGACGCATAGAAGGATAAATTATATTTACGCATTGAAAAAATATAGAAATAATCAAAAAAACTAACGAGAAATTCACATTGGAACAAGTAAGTACGTTCACTATAGTACGAAAAACGAAAGATGTCCCCTGAAGTGGGGATATCACAACAAAACGCTGAATTTTGGTTTGACGGAGCCATACGATGATAATACTCGCCAACCAAAGGCATAAAACCCATTCTTTAACATTTTGGAATTTTTTTCAAATTTTCAAAAATATGAGGGCTCTTGCGCGATTGGAAGATATTATTCGATTTGAATTTTTTTTTTTTTGTTTTTCATGTATTCCCAAGACGCAACTTTTTCGCGGTATTAAATTTTGAAAATTGAAAATTTTTGATTTTTGCTCCACCCTATTTTAACTAAGCAAAGATTTTGGCTCAAGCATCGACCAATGATATGACCCTGAATAATATGAGTAGTCGATGTAAAAGTAAGAATTAATCTATTTATTTTAAAAATAATTTCAATGTTTCAGCATCGATAGGTCATGCTTGATATTCTCAGATTCCAACCAAGCAGAAATCGTTGCGTTATTGTTGGCCATGGTAAGGATCTTTTCAAGTTTCATGGAGTGGTATGGTGCATTATCTAACACCACGACGGATTTCTGAGAAAAGTTGTTTATCAGGTCATAGAACCGGTCCAAAAAAGCGGTTCTTATTGGAGTATAACAGTTGGTGGTTAAATAGTTCTAAAATTGAACCTGATCACCATATATTATTTTTACAATACTTATGATTACTTTACCTGACATATCTATCCTTATGGTAGTCGCCTGATTTTTTCAACTCCACGGCAAACGACCCATCTTGAAGAAATAATCCATTTTCATTACCAATGTGACCAATAATAAAGCGACTGCCCTTGCCAGCGGGTTCTGGTATTCGCGTTGATAATCCCTTTTTACATTACTAGGGAGATATAAAGTGCTACTTTATATCTATACCTCTCGCTGATCTTTCGGTAGTACATATAAAGAAGCCTTTTTCTTTCGTTTTAGAGTGGCCAGCGTTGAGCCAGGTTTCATCCAAGTAGAAAACTGAATACTTTTCATCTTAATAAAACTAAATTTTTTTTAGATAACTATTTTCGGCTTTTTTATTGTTCCGAAAAGATTATCATTGTCTTCATATATACCTTTATCGACAATATTTCCTAAGAATTTTTCATTTTTCGAAATTGGCCACTTGAAAGATGTTTCTTCTTCTAGCCAGAATAGATACTTCATCGTCGTTTTCTTCCATTTTAAAAAAGAAAAACAGAAATACTCTACGAATGAAAAATAAGTTGAAAAGTGTGAACTTTTTATTCAATAATTTCGATAAATTTCTGATACGTCGTTGAAAAATTATCCAAAAAATAAATTTTTAATCAAAATTAAATTTCATGAGGTAAAGGTAGATACAATTTTACATTCAATTAGAAAATAATTCTATATTTAAAAATAAGTAGTAGGTACCTACACTTTGTATACCTACTTAATTATTATTATTAACAATTAACATCTATAATACTCGTACTCCACATAGGTGATATCCCTGTCCCATGCTTCTCTTAGGCTCTGACTTTGTGGGCTGTCGTTCTTAACGTAAATGTTGATTGCTATTGGAGCCCTTACCAAGTTACCACCATTGGTGGAGGTGAAGATGGAGGTGGCTCTGAAAAAATAAAGACAAATAAATTAAATTTATTTAAAAAAATATATAATATAACTAGTTACCTAATTCAGACTATTTTATGCTTTAGCGAATCAAGGTTGGTTAAAGTGTATAATCCTGGAATCGTTAAAGCATAAAATTTCATGAATCAAGTAAGGAGGGAACCTCGTCTACTCGTCATCTCCGATTGAGCTGGAATTTAGCTCATTGAAAGAGCATATCACCCAGACTTCAGAATCAAATTTTTTAATTGCCGAAGTTGATTTTTAGATTTTTAGCGAATTTTTGAAAATAGGGCCAAAATAGCCCCCCAAATATTCATTTTTTAAACAAAAATTGTAAATTTCGAGATAGAATCCTGAAAATTTGTTTATATACTAAAGTAGATCCACGGAGTCGATAGCGACCATTTTCGAAGCGATCTAGAGCCTCCAAAAAAATTTGATTTTTCTCCAGCGTACTGGAATCTCTCCAGACGGCACTGTAATCAACTTCGGCAGCTGAAAATTTGAACGTAAGCTTAGTGATATCATCTATCAATTGGCATAGTTGAATCCAAAATCCGAGGTAAAGGATGGCACGTGTATTTTCTTGACAAATTAAAAATTTTACAAACGAGTACATTTATCGGGACAAATAAACTTCTTCTGGAAGCTACAGATCACTCCGAAAATGGTACCGATAGCCTAAGAGGTCGACTTTAGGTGGTAGGCGAAGGTTCGAATGGACTAAGCGCTGGTCCTGATGATATTCTGCAGAAATTGGACTTTTTGGAAATTTTTTTAAAATACGTAATTTTCAAGTTGTCAAGAAAATACACGTGCCAAATTGTCACCTCGAATTTTGGATTCAACTATGCTAATCGATAGGTGATATCCTGATATCACTCCAACGCTAGGATCAAATCTTCAGCTGCCGAAGTTGATTACAGTGCCGTCTGGAGAGATTCCAGTGTGCTGGAGAAAAATCAAATTTTTCTGGAGGCTCCAGATCGCTTTAAAAATGGTCGCTATCGACTCCGAGGATCGACTTTAGTATATAAACCCATTTTCAGGATTCTATCTCGAAATTTACAATTTTTGTTGAAAAAATGAATTAATAAGGGGGCTAATTTAGCCCTATTTTCAAAAATTCACCAAAAATCGAAAAATCGACTTCGGCAGCTAAAAATTTGGTTCTGAGGTCTGAGTGGCATGCTCTTTCTGTGAGCCAAATTTCAGCTCAATCGGAGGTAACGAGTTGACGAGGTTCCCTTGTAAGTAGTTATAGTAAAAAAACATAAATGAATTATACAGGGTGGCCCATAATAACCTTTCACACTTAAGTAATCACTTATACGCGTTGAGGTGGAGTTAGAATGTTGGTAAAAGTTTTTACAGGTGGTTAAGGGATGCCGAATCACTCTCCAGTAGTTACTTTTAATCATAGAGACGTGAACGGCTGAGCATCGCGTATTTTTTCTGGAGACACTTTTCGAAAATGATGAATTGTATTATGAAAATATTTCTAACTCTGGGGGAAAATGCGTTACCGTCGCGACCCATATTTTATTTGAGGGTTGAAAATTCTGAAGAAGCAACTTCAATCCACTATATCAAAACCACCTAGAGATACAAGCCATGAACGTAGAAAGGCAACGTCGCATTTTCGAATAGTAGACGGCCAACTTTCCATTTCGTTTTTTGACGATAACTCGGGAAATATTCATCGCATCGAAATTCTGACAACACATTAACGAAAGAAAATTTTCTGCTCTACAATTTTGGTTCAGATCAATTTTCACGAAAAATGCTTCGTTCGCTCTGAAAATGAGAATATGTGAAAATTTGCATATCCAAGAAAACATTTTACGCTGAGAAATCGAGGTATTTTCGTCAAATCGAAATTTCAATAATTTTAGGGTGAAAGCATTTTTTTCGCTCTACAATTTTGGTTCGTATCAATTTTCACGAAAATCGCTTCGTTGACCGGGAAAATGGGAAAATTTGGTAGACGGTCAACTTTCAAAATCAGTTTTTCGACGATAACTCAAGAAATATTCGTCAAATCGAAATTCCGACTACACCAAACAAAAGTAAATTTTTTGATCTACAATTGTGGTTTTTATCAATTTTCACAAAAAAGGGATCGTTGACCTCGAAAATGAAAAAATAAATAGTTTTTTGACGATAACTCAAAAAATTGGTCGAATCAAAAATTTTAAAAGCACTAAAACTGAAGGATTTTTTCTGCTCTACAATTTTAGTTCTTATCAATTTTCATGAAAAACGCTTTGTTTATCCGCGAAATAGGAAAATATGAAAATTTGCATATCTGAGAAAACAGTTTTTGCTAATGAATCGAGGTATTTTCGTCGAATCAAAACTTCAATGATTTTAGGATGAAAGGATATTTTTTGCTCTACAATTTTTGTTCTTATCAATTTTTACGAAAATCACTTCTTTGACCGGGAAAATAGGGAAAATCTGGTAGACAGCTCATCTTCAAATCAGTTTTTTGACCGTAACTCGAGAAATATTAGTCGAATCAAAATTCCGAATACACTAAACGGAAGTTAATTTTTCCCTCTACAATTTTGGTCCCTATCAATTTTTTCGAAAAACACTTCGTTTGCCCAGAAAACGTATTTTTAATTGCTCAAGTCGGCCGTCTTCGGCAAGGTTGCCAAATTTAACTTCATGGCTTGTAGTGTCTAGGTGGTTTTGACTATATAGACTAACTGTCTGTGTGAGTGTGGCTCAGTCAACACCACCTATAATAAATTATTATGAATAAGGCCTCGGCGCAGGCATGAAATTCTGAGCCGGCAACGCAGCCCGTAGGCTGATGATTTACATTGGTCTTATGGGAAATAGCGCATTTTTTTCGTTTTTCTTTAATAACTCAAAAACTTCCGCTGGGACATGGGTTTTTGAAACTTGTGGATAAATCTACTTTTCATCAGCCATCTCCTCATATTTTTTTCAAATTTTTAGCCCAACCAAAAAAAAGTTATGAAAGCTCAAAGCTTTAAAAAATCGCGAAAATCATGTTTCTCAATGTTTGAATTAAAATTACTCAAAATTTTGAGTGAGCACATAGGTGTTTGAGACATGTAAAAAAATCTACTTTTCACGCTCTACAATCTCGTTTTTTTCCCAAAGCTCTAGCACCAACGAGTCAAAAGTTCCAAAACCTCAACTTTTGAGCTTTCGCAACTTTAATATATTAACTCTTGTTTGTGATTGGTCGATGTGTATTATTGTTGTGTTCAAAAAACGTATTTTTGATAAGATACCAAGATACGTTGTGCGGTCGTAGTGTTTATATGAAATATTTGAAACAAATCAAAGTTGTAAAGTGAATTAATTTATAAGAACTTCAGTTTGTTGTAATTAAAATTATTGTGAATACCTCCTGTGCATCGTGATGGAGTGGAATAATTTTGAAAATGACGATTCCGAGGATGAAGATTTTATGCAATTAGCACTGCTCGTACAGTTTCCACGACGATGTAAAATATTCCAAGAACGTAAAAATTATTTAGTTGAATTACCAGATAAAGATTTCTTCGAGCGTTTTCGATTGTCCAAGCCAACGGTCACATTTTTAATAAATAAACTTTGTAACGATATTTCATCTCCAACAACAAGGTATGAGTAACAGAAGCATAATTATAAAAAAATGAAGTGCCAGTTTAACTGATATAATATCTTTTCATTATGTTTACAGGAATAATGCCATTACTGCCGAACAGAAAGTTCTTTTAACTTTGCGATATTATGCCACTGGCAGTGTGTTGAGGGCTTGTGGCGACTTTATTGGAATTCATGTATCAAGTGCTAGCCGAGCAATCAGATTAGTGACCTGCAAATTGGCGTCTTTGAGATCAGAATTCATAAACTTTCCCGCCCAAGCAGATGAACGCAAAACAGTCGTGCAGGGATTTTACAATATAGCGAAATTTCCGCGCTGTATCGGTGCAATAGACTGCACTCACATTCGTATCCGTTCACCAGGTGGAGATAATGCAGAATACTATCGCAATCGCAAACATTTCATGTCAATTAATGTTCAGACAATAGTGGATGCAAATCTCAGAATACAAAGCATTGTGGCTCGTTGGCCTGGTAGTGTGCACGATTCAACCATTTTTCAAAACAGCAGAATACATGGGAGGTTTCAGGCGGGTCAGTTTAAACCTTATGTTCTCATTGGTGACGCCGGATATGCAGTATCTGATTTTTTACTCACTCCTCTTCAAGATCCCGCCACTGCTGCAGAAGAACTATACAACGAATCACTAACATCGACTAGGTGCACTGTTGAGAGGTCATATGGGGTGTGGAAACGTCGCTTTCCTATATTATCAGTCGGCATCAATATCAAAGTCACTACTGCAATCAGTGTGATAATAGCTACAGCAGTATTACACAACATCGCTTGTTTCTATAGCGAATCAGTTCCACGAGTGACTCAGGAAGAAGAGGAGGCTATAAGAGAAACATTGTTTCCAGCTGAAGATCTCCCCGCTCCTGTAGGATTGCAACTAGCACAAAGACGTCGCACTCCTGCTCAACAGCAAAGAAACAGATTTGTGCAATATTTCCATTCCCTTTCAAATCAAATGCACTGAAATTAAAATAGGAGTGCATTGAAATAGAAAGGAGTTCATTTTAAAGTTTTAATTTATTTGATATGATAATTTTAAGCTTGAAAAATTTAAATTATTTTATTCATCGTGAGTTACATGCGATATAAAAGTTTGGAAGGTAGTCAGTCATTTAATAAGAAATTTTAGAAAATAGTAATTTATTTATCGAAATATCGATACAAAAGCTTAATTTTATAGGATATAAGATGTCAACTTACTAACTAATTTATTTATTTATTTCCACTGCATTTCATTTTTTTTTTAATAAAAGAAGTTCTGCTTCAAATTTGTTTTTGTCAATTCATGCGCGGCAACTTGGAATTTTCCCATGTATGGCTCGGGTGCTGGGGGAGGGGGCGATGATGAACCAAAAAAGAATTCAGAGAGGGCACCATACATGAATTTGATTCATGTATGGAGTTCGCCACGAATCCATATACAAGTTGCCGCGCATGTTCGTCATGGTCTATGCGGTTTTGTATTTCTGTGAGGCGAGCTTCATAAATTTTCTTTTCAAATTCCATTTTAAGGTTATGCTCTTCTTGACGAAAGCGGGCCTCTTGATTTTGCCTTTTCACAAAAGCTTCCTGCTGCACTTGAACCAGCTGTGCTTTGCGGAAGGGCAGTTAGAAATCTGGGTCTCATGCCCTTTTTCGTGATCCACCTTTAAAATCAATCACAAAGCTTTGATTAGTTTTTTTTTTCAGAAATTAAAAAATTGAAAGTTTGAAACAAAATCAGTAAAATCACTACCTGTCTGAGGAGTAGAAGGCATTGGTAATGTTACGCTCGCCGACACCGCTGGAGTACCTCGCGCTGCTGATGGTGTTACATTTGCCGCTGAAACTAGAGGAGATACATTATTTTTTCGTTCCCAAACTGAAACAACACTGAAATGTTGATGAATAACAGAAATTTTCGATCCCTTGGTTTCGACAAGACTGAGTTAGGTGCCGGCAAAACGATTTTCAATCTAACGTCAGCATTTCTTTCGTCAAATCATAGTGTCACCAGATCATATGGCGTAATTTTGAAATTTCATGGTTCTCTCAATCGCCGGATTTATCGGCTGGAGACTTCTTTCCATGGAGGTTTTTAAAAGCCAAATATGAGTCGAATGGTCGGAAAGGGTATGCAAACAAGCCACAAACGTTGGAACAAGTCCGAGAAAACACTTTTCCTATAAAATTCTAAGCAAAGTGTTTGAAAACTTTGGGAAACTTCAACTAAATTATATCAAAAATCATGGAAAACTTTTAGTTCGTGTAATTTTCAAGAAAATGTATCATGTTATATCGAATATCAAGTGAGACGGTCGTCGAACACCCGCCCTCCCATCCTAAAAATAAACGTAACCACCCGAACGATGACGACGACCGACGAGACTGTAGACGAACGGAACTCTTATATTCTCTAAACATTAGCCCTTTGATGTTGCGATGCCGCGGATTGATTTTTCGCATAGAAAAAATAATTTTAGCATATGTGCTCAATGGGATTATTTTCCTAATTTTACAAGCGCTTTCTTTCAAGACCAAAACGAACTTTCTATGATAAAAATTCGCGAAGATCCAGGTATGCCAGATTTGATGAAAATGCCACTTTTTTCAACCTTAAAAATTTCAAAAACGTAGAAACTTCGTTTTGATCGCAAATGAAAGATCTTGAAAAATTAGGAAAACTTTTGCTCTTAAAATTTTTTTGTTTTAAACAGCCCTTTTCAAGAAATGAGCGTAATTGTGCAAAGTGATGGAATTCGATTGATTTTTCGCATTTTTCGCATAGAAAAAATCATTTTAGCATGATGTGCTCAATGGGATTATTTTCCTAATTTTTCAAGCGCTTTTAAGACCAAAACGAACTTTCTACGATAAAAATTCGCGAAGATCCAGATCTCACTTGATATGCCAGATTTGATGAAAATTGCACTTTTTTTTGAATATGTATTTTCACTTTGCGAAAAAACTACTGAACCGATTTTGGCGAGATTTTGGATTTAGGTTTTTCTTATCAAAATCTAGGACTATATTTTTGGAATTTTGAAAATTTTGAAATTTGACCCTTCTCCCCCCCATTTTGGGCCTCAAAATTTTGAAAATCTGAATGGGAGTATCAAAAGGCACTTCTCAGCGTTGGACTCTATACACACGCAAAATTTGAGCTCGATAGCTCAATTACAGCAACCTGTAGAGAATCCCAAAGAATACATAGTATTTTTTCAATTTTGAAAATTTCAAAAACGTAGAAACTTCGTTTTGGTTGCAAATGAAAGCTCTTGAAAAATTAGGAAACTTTTGTTCTTATAATTTTTTCGATTTAAACAGCCCTTTTCAAGAAATGAGGGTAATTGTGCAGAGTGATGGAATTCGAGCATGGTGTACCGCGCGTTGTATGATACGAATGAATACCTAACTGACAAGCCAGCATTCAGCTCGGCGTGTTGGCTGGTTGAATTTTTTCCGGATTTCTGTGACGGTGTACACGAGTTTGATTCTATGCTGATTTCTTTTGAGGAAATTTTTTTAATTTTTTTAAATTTCATTTTCGACAGTTATAATTGAAAAACCAATTATTTATACATTATGTGGTTTTTGACGAAATATTTAATGGCAAAATACTTGAAATGTGTTATTTTCCATGCTCTCAGATATGTGAGAGTGTGAGTGATGGTTCTACAACAGTAACATAGAGTTCGCTGTTTTCATGCTCAGTTTACAACGTTTGTTCGCCGATTAGTATTTTTGTATTATTTCACTTTCGACGATCAGTTTTTTTTAATTAATTTTTTTAATAATACGTAATGGGTAAATTCAAACTGAATAAATTTTCGATTTCGACACCTATTTTCGAAGTTTTATGAATTTTATTTGAAAATACGTATTTGTGAAAAAATTATTCATTCAAAAATCTTTATTTGCGAGTTTGATGGGTACCTATTTTTGAAAAACAAAACAAAAAAAAAAAAAACGAACATAGTAAAAAAAAAAAATAATAATTGTGAGGGAGATTAAAAATAACGTGCTGAATAGTGGAGACTTTTCTAGGGTTCAAAATTTTGTTTAGGGGATATTCATCATTCTCAAACTGTTGAAGGCTAAATTTTATCCAAAAATACATTCGATTTTCGACCTTAAATTTTATGCGTTTAGGCCATTCAAACTTTTTTGGAGTTTTACTTTGCGTTGAATCCGTTGAATCGATAAGGTCGACGTGGGCGATGCCTTGGTCAAAAAAAACTGTACCGGATTTTTTTAAAAAAATCATCGCGCAAGTGAGGTCATTGAACGGCTGCAATACAACGTACATTAGAATCGCAATTTGCGTGGTTAAAAAATAAATACGTATTTCGATGCTCGTACTCACCACATGTTTGCAAATTTCCGCAAAATCTTTGTCATGTTTTTGTTTTTCGGATAAATAATCTTTTTTTTCAAGTACTGAAAGCTGGTTTATAATCCTTAATGAAGTTTCATCGAGATTTCGGTAAATGGTTTTTCGTTCGTCGGAAAGATCTTGTAATTCCTCTGGAATAACTGTAGTAAACAAAATAATTATAAGTCGATATCTATGTGTTCCTTTCTAAAATGCGAAACATCTCTGCTTAACAATTACATAGCTACGACACAATGCTACCAATTTAGCCAAATGAGCAAAAAACATAGGTACCTATAATTACGTTTATGCAAAAAATATATTTGTGTATTTGATATTGATTTTTGTTTTGAAAAAAATTTGAATATAGGAGATTTTTACGCGATCCCATATGAACCGTTGAACACTTTACCTATACTTTACTACGTATTTGCAGGTATAAATGTAAAATGATATACCCGATTACTCACCATTCTGATTAATATGGAATAAATTATAAAAATGAATAAAAAAAACTTACCATATCTTTCTTCCATTTCGTTTTTCTTACAATTGCAATTAAAAAGTACTGCAAACAAATTGAATGCCATTGTTAAAGATGTACTTACTGTACACTCGACGGACTTTCAACGAAAGTACGGGCTATTCTAAAAAAAAATTACATAATTTGAATCTATGCCAAATTTTCACTGTATTGGGCATTTTTTGTTATCATCTTATTCTTATGTAAGAATTGTAGGTGTTTTTAAAAAACACCTAACTTGAATAGGCAAGCAACTTAAATTACACCAGCGTTACGCAGTTGCTCATACTATTTATAATGGATAGGTATTTTTTAATTTACTCATGGCTTCATGAGTGGGTTACAAATGAAATATTCAAGTAAAATATTTTCTTAATTAATGTGGAAAATTTACAAAACATAATCTAAGAAATTGCTACAAAAAGTAATTTTAATTTATTCAGCAGAAGGAAGTTTACATAATCACATATTAAAATTCCACCCTGATAGGTATAAATCTCGTAAGTGACTTTTTGATTTTTGATTTATTTTGTCAGAATAGAGAGGCATTTTGATAAGTATTCTTCTCCTAAATAAATCAAAAATAAGTCCTTCTTGCGGTAATTTGTTATTTGTTGTTTGATCAAATGTATTCCTTAATGTACTCGTGCAAGTACATCCTTCTACCATACTGTTTACTATTATAAGTTAATTACTTTTATCAAAAAAAAAAAAAATGTCATAAAATATTCTGATGAAAAACTACGATTTTTTATAGAAAAAAATTGTCATATTACGAGCAACTTTATGATAAAATTATATTTTCATCTCTTTTTCTTTTTTTTGGGGGGGGGAGTGGTGTAATTTGGATAGAGATAGATTTTACAAGCAAAATTGATTGGCAACACCGCGTCCAAAAAAATGTTCAACACCGGCAGTGGATAGCACTTCAAAAAAGGAAAAAAGTTGTAATCACGTTGAGATGCCTATCTTTGAAATTGAAGGAGTTAACGCAACACGAAATTCCTGTCAAAAATATTGCCTATCTCAGCGTTAAAGGTGCACTGGTAATACACCAAAACTTCAAAATTACATTAAAACAATACATGAAATAGGTGTAATTTTTTGAGAGGAACAGAACAAGTTAAGTGAAGAGTTTGCCTATCTTTGAAAATTAAGGCGCTGTGGAGCCTTGAACTTTGAAAATATGAATTTTCATAGCTTTGTAGCCCCTTCATTTTCGAAGATAAGCAAATTTTTCATATAACAATTTTTGTTCCTTTCAAAAAATTACACCTGTTTCATGCATTGTCTTGACAAAATTTTGAAATTTTTGTGGACCACTGCCCCTTCAAAATCGAGATAGGCACCATGTGTACATAAAGTTTTTTATTAGTCGTACTCGGTTATATCCAAATTTCAAATTTGTCAGACCATTCCTCGGACACCCTGTATAGTAAATACATAATATGATTTAAAAAAATTTTGTTAATATACCTAATTTCATATAATTATTATAATAATTTATTTTAAAATTGATGATAGTAGGTATTTTTCTTATCACACTGAAAATTTTCGCATCAAGGCCATTTTTCTCTCCATGGCCATGCGAATTTTTGGATCAACGTTGAACTAAACTCCAGTTCCGATTATCCAGCATTACTTTCGTAATAGATATTATATCAAAGTAAACATAGATACATTCTTGTGATAAATTAAGTTTGTGATTTTTTATAAAATTGTACATTTGTACTAGGTGATGTTATGTACCTAGTAAAGTTCTATAGAAGTAAGTATGCTGGACGGTCGCCATTTCGTGCCCCAATGACACACAGATAAACACACACAAACGCAATTGTATTTGTATGCGTTTGTCTATGAGTGATAACACTGTTAACCGGGCACCAAAATGGCGACCGTCCAGCATACTTACTTCTATAGGGCTTTAGTACCTAGATCACAAATTTCTACTTACAATAAAAAAATACTTTGATATCTTCATCGAAAAATTTTTTGAAATGTGTACATTCATAATTATTAATTAATCATTCAATTTTTGCATCATAAAAAATAAAAGTTGAAAGAATTTCAAAATTTATGTTTCAGAAAATTTTTCAAAGTGTTTCTATTATTCTGATTTTTTTTTCGTTGCAAAATTTTTTTAATTTTCCACTTGTTTTTTTTTTTTTTTTTTTTTGTATGTAATTTATAGGGAGTTCTTTAAAATTTGTGGGCTGGATATTTAAATTTTTTAATCGTTTAAACGAAAATGTCTAAAATATTTATTTTCCTGTCCATCAATTTCTTATCATAAATTTATAAAAAAAATTGGAGTAGGTAGGTAATTTAAAAAAGTTATCATAAAATTGGAAAAAAAAACGTTCTGCAAAATTCTTATCAACATGAAAAGATTTTGAACATTTACGAAAATTTCTGAAATACTGTTTTTTATCTAAAAATTTCTTTTTAGTAGAACTTTTGAAGATACTTTAAAGATAATTTTTTTTAATTTCCATTCTGCGCTTACCTGCCCCCTTGCCCCCGAAATGAGGATCTTTAGTTTACAATCACTCGTTTTAAAGGGGAATAACGGGAGAAAATTTAGAATCAACATCAAATTATCAATCAGAGACCTCAAATTAGTCGATACGTAATGGTATAAATCTGAATTTTTTTGAAAATTGGGGAAACTTCAAACCCCGCGTATTCGCAGCAGCTTCCAGAATAACTAGAAAATTGGTTTTGATATCTAGTATCATATAATCGAGTTCGTAGAATTCAAATTTGAAATTTATTTTGAGCAGTGATACCAACCTCGCGAGATAAAATTTTTATTTCGCAAAGTTGGCAATCCTGATTCGTAAAAATTATAAATTCGAATTCTACGGCCTCGATATAGTCCATTTTGATTTTTTAACCGACTTCGTAAGACTCCTGGGAGCTGTAATATTACAAAAATTGTCGAACAATGAACTGCGAGGAAGGGACGACTTCTGATTGGTCTAAACTTTGACGCTTAATATCTCCGCGAATTTTAATCCGATTTTGAAACGGATTGCGAATTTGCAATCGTCGGGTTCGACTTTATCAGACTAGACCCTTAGATGCCCTGTTTTCGACAATTTTCAAATTTTGAAAAAAATCAATCTGAAGGGGTCGGAATTTAAAAATTTGCCAGGCTTTTGTTTATAGTTCGATTAAGCTGACATTCGGTTTATAGACTATTTCAAGGTCGTAGAATTCAAATTTGTTATTTATTTCGATCAGTATTGCCAACCTTGAGAGATTAAAATTTTATTTCGCGAGGTTGGCAACAGTGATTTTAAAAAATTGCAAATTTGAATTCTACGACCTCGATATAGTCCATATTGACTCTTCATTCAGCTCCATAGGGCTTCTGAAAGGTAAAATATGCTTGAAAAGTGTTTTTCTGCCTTAATTTTGCCTAACTAGGCAACTGCAATAACTCATCAAAAAAGTTCTAGTAGGTATCACTAATTAAGTGAATAGTATTTCAACGAAACGGAGGCTGTCGTTCTTGTAATATTTGATTATATGATTTATTATTTGAAAATTACATATCGTACATTGAAATGAAATTGGATAATGCAATAATAACTAGCAACGCAGTGTTGCCATACACTAATACACTACAGTTTCTCCCACGCTAAATATTAATCGAATTAATTAAAAATATTGATTAATCATTAAGAAAAAGAATAAATTGATAATAATATATAAAAATTAAACGAGATTAATATCCGTACTCCTCGTCGAATCGAACTGGACGAACTGGACGCCTCTTGCTTCTCCGTTCTGGAGCATTTTCAACTTGCTGAGGACTTCGCTGTCCATACACTAATACACTACAGTTCTTAACGTAAAATATGTTGATTGCTGGAGATGGAGATGGAGGTGGCTCTGAAAAAATAAAGACAAATTAAATTTATTTAAAAAAAATATAATATAACTAGTTACCTAATTCAGACTATTTTATGCTTTAGCGAATCAAGGTTGGTTAAAGTGTATCATCCTGGAATCGTTAAAGCATAAAATTTCATGAATCAAGTAAGGAGGGAACCTCGTCTACTCGTCATCTCCGATTGAGCTGGAATTTAGCTCATTGAAAGAGCATGTCACCCAGACTTCAGAACCAAATTTTTTAATTGCCGAAGTTGATTGTTAGATTTTTAGCGAATTTTTGAAAATAGGGCCAAAATAGCCCCCCAAATATTCATTTTTTAAACAAAAATTGTAAATTTCGAGATAGAATCCTGAAAATTTGTTTATATACTAAAGTAGATCCACGGAGTCGATAGCGACCATTTTCGAAGCGATCTAGAGCCTCCAAAAAAAATTGATTTTTCTCCAGCGTACTGGAATCTCTCCAGACGGCACTGTAATCAACTTCGGCAGCTGAAAATTTGAACGTAACCTTTGTGATATCATCTATCAATTGGCATAGTTGAATCCAAAATCCGAGGTGAAGGATGGCACGTGTATTTTCTTGACAAATTAAAAATTTTACAAACGAGTACATTTTTCGGGACAAATAAACTTCTTCTGGAAGCTCCAGATCGCTCCGAAAATGGTACCGATAGCCTAGGAGGTCGACTTTAGGTGGTAGGCGAAGGTTCGAATGGACTAAGCGCTGGTCCTGATGATATTCTGCAGAAATTGGACTTTTTGGAAAAAATTTTAAAATGCGTAATTTTCAAGTTGTCAAGAAAATACACGTGCCAAATTGTCACCTCGGATTTTGGATTCAACTATGCTAATCGATAGGTGATATCCTGATATCACTCCAACGCTAGGATCAAATTTTCAGCTGCCGAAGTTGATTACAGTGCCGTCTGGAGAGATTCCAGTGTGCTGGAGAAAAATCAAATTTTTCTGGAGGCTCCAGATCGCTTTAAAAATGGTCGCTATCGACTCCGAGGATCGACTTTAGTATATAAACCAATTTTCAGAATTCTATCTCGAAATTTACAATTTTAGTTTAAAAAATGAATTAATAAGGGGGCTATTTTAGCCCTATTTTCAAAAATTCACCAAAAATCTAAAAATCGACTTCGGCAGCTAAAAATTTGGTTCTGAGGTCTGAGTGGCATGCTCTTTCTGTGGGCCAAATTTCAGCTCAATCGGAGGTAACGAGTTGACGAGGTTCCCTTGTAAGTAGTTATAGTAAAAAAACATAAATGAATTATACAGGGTGGCCCATAATAACCTTTCACACTTTAGTAATCACTTATACGCGTTGAGGTGGAGTTAGAATGTTGGTAAAAGTGTTTACAGGTGGCCAAGGGATGCCGAATCACTCTCCAGTAGTTACTTTTAATCATAGAGACGTGAACGGCTGAGCATCGCGTATTTTTTCTGGAGACACTTTTCGAAAATGATTAATTGTATTATGAAAATATTTCTAACTCTGGGGGAAAATGCGTTACCGTCGCGACCCATATTTTATTTGAGGGTTGAAAATTCTGAAGAAGCAACTTCAATCCACTAGACTAACTGTCTGTGTGAGCGTGGCTCAGTCGGGTGTGGTGGGGCCTTATGATTATGGTGGAATAATATGAACAGATTACGCGATGTTAAACGATTTTTTCGTTCCCAAACTGAAACAACACTGAAATGTTGATGAATGACAGAAATTTTCGATCCCTTGGTTTCGACAAGACTGAGTTAGGTGCCGGCAAAACGATTTTCAATCTAACGTCAGCATTTCTTTCGCCAAATCATAGTGTCACCAGATCATATGGCGTAATTTTGAAATTTCATGGTTCTCTCAATCGCCGGACTTATCGGCTGGTGACTTCTTTCCATGGAGGTTTTTAAAAGCCAAATATGAGTCGAATGGTCGGAAAGGGTATGCAAACAAGCCACAAACGTTGGGGCAAGTCCGAGAAAACACTTTTCCTAAAAAATGCTAAGCAAAGTGTTTGAAAACTTTGGGAAACTTCAACTAAATTATATCAAAAATCATGGAAAACTTTTAGTTCGTGTAATTTTCAAGAAAATGTATCATGTTATATCGAATATATGGAATAAATTCGGCATGTTTCTACTTCATTTTGGTAAAAAAAAAAAAAAAAAATTGGTAGTTCATTTATCTTTGGAGTTATTGAGAAAACAAATGTGAAAGGTTATTATAAAAATGAATAAAAAAAACTTACCATATCTTTCTTCCATTTCGTCTTTCCTGCAATTGCAGGTGAAAATCGTTCCAATAAAATTGAATGCCATTGTTAAAGATGTACTTACTGTACACTCGACGGACTTTCAACGAAAGTACGGGCTATTCTAAAAAAAAATTACATAATTTGAATCTATGCCAAATTTTCACTGTATTGGGCATTTTTTGTTATCATCTTATTCTTATGTAAGAATTGTAGGTGTTTTTAAAAAACACCTAACTTGAATAGGCAAGCAACTTAAATTACACCAGCGTTACGCAGTTGCTCATACTATTTATAATGGATAGGTATTTTTTAATTTACTCATGGCTTCATGAGTGGGTTACAAATGAAATATTCAAGTAAAATATTTTCTTAATTAATGTGGAAAATTTATAAAACATAATCTAACAAATTGCTACAAAAAGTAATTTTAATTTATTCAGCAGAAGGAAGTTTACATCATCACATATTAAAATTCCACCCTGATAGGTATAAATCTCGTAAGTGACTTTTTGATTTTTGATTTATTTTGTCAGAATAGAGAGGCATTTTGATAAGTATTCTTCTCCTAAATAAATCAAAAATAAGTCCTTTTTGCGGTAATTTGTTATTTGTTGTTTGATCAAATGTATTCCTTAATGTACTCGTACAAGTACATCCTTCTACCATACTGTTTACTATTATAAGTTAATTACTTTTATCAACAAAAAAAAATGTCATAAAATATTCTGATGAAAAACTACGATTTTTTATCGAAAAAAATTGTCATATTACGAGCAACTTTATGATAAAATTATATTTTCATCTCTTTTTTTTTGGGGGGGGGGGAGTGGTGTAATTTGGATAGAGATAGATTTTACAAGCAAAATTGATTGGCAACACTGCGTTCAAAAAATTTTCAACACCGGCAGTGGATAGCACTTCAAAAAAGGAAAAAAAGTTGTAATCACGTTGAGATGCCTATCTTTGAAATTGAAGGAGTTAACGCAACACGAAATTCCTGTCAAAAATATTGCCTATCTCAGCGTTAAAGGTGCACTGGTAATACACCAAAATTTCAAAATTACATTAAAACAATACATGAAATAGGTGTAATTTTTTGAGAGGAACAGAACAAGTTAAGTGAAGAGTTTGCCTATCTTTGAAAATTAAGGCGCTGTGGAGCCTTGAACTTTTAAAATATGAATTTTCATAGCTTTGTAGCCCCTTCATTTTCGATGATAAGCAAATTTTTCATATAACAATTTTTGTTCCTTTCAAAAAATTACACCTGTTTCATGCATTGTCTTGACAAAATTTTGAAATTTTTGTGGACCACTGCCCCTTCAAAATCGAGATAGGCACCATGTGTACATAAAGTTTTTTATTAGTCGTACTCGGTTATATCCAAATTTCAAATTTGTCAGACCATTCCTCGGACACCCTGTATAGTAAATACATAATATGATTTAAAAAAATTTTGTTAATATACCTAATTTCATATAATTATTATAATAATTTATTTTAAAATTGATGATAGTAGGTATTTTTCTCATCACACTGAAAATTTTCGCATCAAGGCCATTTTTCTCTCCATGGTCATGCGAATTTTTGGATCAACGTTGAACTAAACTCCAGTTCCGATTATCCAGCATTACTTTCGTAATATATATTATATCAAAGTAAACATAGATACATTCTTGTGATAAATTAAGTTTGTGATTTTTTATAAAATTGTACATTTGTACAAGGTAATGTTATGTACCTAGTAAAGTTCTATAGAAGTAAGTATGCTGGACGGTCGCCATTTCGTGCCCCAATGACACACAGACAAACACACACAAACGCAATTGTATTTGTATGCGTTTGTCTATGAGTGATAACACTGTTAACCGGGCACAAAATGGCGACCGTCCAGCATACTTAATTCTATAGGGCTTTAGTACCTAGATCACAAATTTCTACTTACAATAAAAAAATACTTTGATACCTTCATCGAAAATTTTTTTGAAATGTGTACATTCATAATTATTAATTAATCATTCAATTTTTGCATCATAAAAAATAAAAGTTGAAAGAATTTCAAAATTTATGTTTCAGAAAATTTTTCAAAGTGTTTCTATTATTCTGATTTTTTTTTCGTTGCAAAATTTTTTTAATTTTCCACTTGTTTTTTTTTTTTTTTTTTTGTATGTAATTTATAGGGAGTTCTTTAAAATTTGTGGACTGGATATTTAAATTTTTTAATCGTTTAAACGAAAATGTCTAAAATATTTATTTTCCTGTCCATCAATTTCTTATCATAAATTTATAAAAAAAATTGGAGTAGGTAGGTAATTTAAAAAAGTTATCATAAAATTGGAAAAAAAAACGTTCTGCAAAATTCTTATCAACATGAAAAGATTTTGAACATTTACGAAAATTTCTGAAATACTTTTTTTTATCTAAAAATTTCTTTTTAGGAGAACTTTTGAAGATACTTTAAAGATAATTTTTTTTAATTTCCATTCTGCGCTTACCTGCCCCCTTGCCCCCGAAATGAGGATCTTTAGTTTACAATCACTCGTTTTAAAGGGGAATAACGGGAGAAAATTTAGAATCAACATCAAATTATCAATCAGAGACCTCAAATTAGTCGATACCTAATGGTATAAATCTGAATTTTTTTGAAAATTGGGGAAACTTCAAACCCCGCGTATTTGCAGCAGCTTCCAGAATAACTAGAAAATTGGTTTTGATATCTAGTATCATATAATCGAATTCGTAGAATTCAAATTTGAAATTTATTTTGAGCAGTGATACCAACGTCGCGAGATAAAATTTTTATTTCGCAAAGTTGGCAATCCTGATTCGTAAAAATTATAAATTCGAATTCTACGGCCTCGATATAGTCCATTTTGACTTTTTAACCGACTTCGTAAGACTTCTGAGAGCTGTAATATTACAAAAATTGTCGAACAATGAACTGCGAGGAAGGGACGACTTCTGATTGGTCTAAACTTTGACGCTTAATATCTCCGCGAATTTTGATCCGATTTTGAAACGGATTGCGAATTGGCAATCGTCGGGTTCGACTTTATCAGACTAGACCCCTAGATGCCCTGTTTTAGACAATTTTTTTCAAATTTTGAAAAAAATCAATCTGAAGGGGTCGGAATTTAAAAATTTGCCAGGCTTTTGTTTATAGTTCGATTAAGCTGAAATTCGGTTTATAGACTATTTCAAGGTCGTAGAATTCAAATTTGTTATTTATTTCGATCAGTATTGCCAACCTTGAGAGATAAAAATTTTATTTCGCGAGGTTGGCAACAGTGATTTTAAAAAATTGCAAATTTGAATTCTACGACCTCGATATAGTCCATATTGACTCTTCATTCAGCTCCATAGGGCTTCTGAAAGGTAAAATATGCTTGAAAAGTGTTTTTCTGCCTTAATTTTGCCTAACTAGGCAACCGCAATAACTCATCAAAAAAGTTCTAGTAGGTATCACTAATTAAGTGAATAGTATTTCAACGAAACGGAGGCCTATGGAAGTGGTTCAAAAGTTGGATGCATAATTCGAGTACGGGGAATCTGAATTTGTAATTTGTTTAAATCACTATTGCCAACCTTACGAAATAAAATTTTTATCTCTCAAGGTTGGCATCACTGCTCGAAATGAATCTCAAATTTGAATTCTACGATTCCGATTTGGTATTTTTAATGTTTTTTGAAGAAAAAAATCTAAAATTTATGGAATTAAAAAATTTCTTAATTTTTTTCTCGATTTATTTATTTATTTTTTTTTTTTAAAGAAAAAAATTAGTATCTAACTTTTTTGAAAAGAAAAATCCTTGCCTTCTTACGAGAAAAAAAATGCTACATTTTTTTGAAAATAAAATTTCTGAATTTTTTAGAAATTGAAAATTGCGTGTCTTAATTTTTTGAGGAAATAATTGTACAATTTTTTTGAGGAAAACACTTTTGTTTTTCATTTTTTTTTAAATCACTTTATTTTTTGAAAGATAAAATTTATTTTATCTCATTTTCGATAACATCTCTCTTAACAACCTTCATTTTTGTTTTATACTTTCATTTTTTCATTTAATCATTTATTTAGTTTCTTAAAATCCGACATGCGGTAATACATCTTTATGGCTATTATTATTCATGTACTCATGCATATGTTATTTTCTTATTTATGTTATTTTTGGTACCTATCAGATCTATAATCATTTATTTTTATTTTTAAGGAACATTGTAAAAAGGGTAATACCCTATATTACAATAAACCATTCAAAAAAAAAAATTCAAGTTTATTTCAAAATAAAATATTTTTTACAATTTTATTCAAGATTTTTTTTTTTTTAATTCTTTGAAGAAGATTTTTTTTGTCAGTTTTTTGGAAAGATGAATTTCCCAAATTTTTAAAATGAGAAATTAGGTAGGTACTCGATTTTTTCGGAATAAAAAATTTTCAAAAATAAAAATTTCAATTTTTTTTGAATACCTACTTGTAAAAATTTTCCAATTTTTTCAAAAGATGTTTTATTATTTTTTCTTGGGAAAACAAAAACAAAATTTTGTCTCTATTTCTCAAGATGAGAAATCACTCAATTTTTTTAAAACAAAACAAACATCTCCAAATTTTTTGAAATAAAAAAATTCTTCATTTTTCGAAATTAAAAAATTCCCAATTTTTTGAAAATAAATAAAAAATTCCCAATTTTTTGAAAATAAATAAAAAAATTTAATTTTTTGAAATAAAAAATTCTTACCTACCGAATTTTTTAAAATGGAAAAAATTCCTAATTTTTTGTAATAAAAAAATTCTTGATTTTTTGAAATAACATTTTTTTTAATTCTTTGAAATAATAAAAAAAATCCTAATTTTTTAAAATAAAAAAGTTCCCAATTTTTTGAAGAGAAGCTTTTTCAGTTTTTTGAAAACATAGAGCTTTTGTTTTTTCAAGAAAAAAATTTTCATCAATTTTTACACTGTAGGTAAATTTTTAAAAATTTTTTGCAAGAAAAATGATTTGAATATTTTTTTGTAAAAATGTCTGAGCGGTGTCATTCCCGATGAACGGGAATTTCCCTTCACCAAGATTGGCCTACAAAGGAAAAAATCCGCTTCGTGAACATATTTTATTACAGTATCAACCACAATAATCGGTAATTCGTAAAAAAAAAGAGTACACGGTACAACGAACTTTTACATAACAAATGCACCACATTCACACGAGACTAAAATAAAAATTATTCAATAAGCCTTCTTTTAACGCTTAAAAAAAGTAGGAAAAAAAATAATAAATGCGTAAAATAAATCTCGAAAATAATAATCTTGATAAAAAGTACACCCTACAATACGATAAAAAAAGAGCATAAGTAATAAAAAGAGGAGAAAATTATTCGTTGGGTCTTAGAACTACATCTCTGAAAACTTAACGTTTAAAATGATGAAAAAAATACAAATACAACAAATTGAAAATAATTTACAAAGGAAGATCGAAGTAACTGTTGCTTTCTAACTTACTTCTTTCGTATTTATATAAAAATAAAATTCTAAAAAAAACCAATTGTGAGGTTGAGAAAAGGAAATATACAACTTAAGTGATGGTTACAATTCCGAAGCTTGTACATGGAGCGATTATAAAATATTAAAAAGAGAATGTCACGAATAATTTATAACCCGATTCAATTGAACATTTTTTCACTACATCGATCTTTACAACAATCAGACTTAAGTATGTAATCACGTAAGTATACGACCATGCATTGTTCGTATATATAAATAGTATTATTTTCAAATATATCACATGCTTAATTGGATCAATAATACGTTCAATTTACAATTCATCTTTATCACTGGCTGCTTTCGGTTTGCCATTACGATCGTAACCTTTCAATTCGTCGGTGGCATGAGCGGCGATATATTTGAAGAAATCTTCGAGCTCTCGACCGCCTTCGTATCTGACTGGTTTACTCTTGTTATCTTTGCTGAGCCAGTACAGCGTTGGGAATCCACGTACGTCGAATCCGGCAGGTACGTCGTTGGCGGTAGCGTCCATTTTCACAATAGCTACGTCTTCATTTTTCAACTAGAAAAAAAATGTGATTTTAGTAAAAGGAGTTGATATAATTGGTAATTTTCAAAACCTAGGCTCTTACTTTTTCACCGAGTTCTTCGTAAATTGGAGTCAATTTCTTGCAATGTCCGCACCAAGGAGCGTAGAATTCGACCAGAGTATCTTTTCCATTGTTGGTGACAACTTCGTCGAAGTTCTTAGCAACTGCTACCTTGACTGGGCCAGAGTTATCGGCTGGAATGTCTTCGGATTTCAAGTAAGGAGTTAGGTTTCCGGCGGCTAAGTCGTTCATGAATTTTTCGAACGATTCGATCCTGTAATTGAGGGAATTAATTATTGATGGCGAATTTTATAAACTGATAAGGTATCTGGGCACAGGTCACTTACGAGAATTCATCTTTCATGACGTATTTCTGTTTGTTATCTCGAACGGTGATGAGTGGCTTGTCCGATGCAACGTAATCGAATCCGAATTCGTTCAGTTCGTGTTGGAAGTCGTCTTTGGCACTAATGGCGAAGTTATATTTACCTTCGTAGTTCTTGGCTACTTTCAAAATTCTGTTCCTCCAGTAATTTGTACCTGGAAATTGGTTCAAATTAGCATCATTTGATTTACTGCCTATTAACGTCTATACCTAATTCAAGTGTTGGTATATTCATCACCCTGGGTGAGTAGTTGCTCGAATTTGTAGTGAAAATGAAAGAAATTGCTCAAACTTCTTTCTAACATCAGTTCAGATTCTGGATTCAAAATAAATATTTTTCAATAGGTAAACATTTTTTTTTTTTTTTGAAAATCCATGACTTTTTTATGAACAATATATTTCTAAATTTCCAGGGGCCCCTCCGGCATAAGCTTGGGGGGAGAGCTAAAAAAATTTCCCTCTTTTTTCCACCTATATTTTGTGGAAAATAGCTATTAAAAAAATTATTGAGGGAGGGAGCAAATGCCCCTTGAACCCCTTTAAGTTATGCCTATGCCCTCCGAGACCCTTTTTTAGTAACCAAAAAAATCTAAAATTTTTTTTTAAAAAAGTTGAATAAATACTTGAAATTTTCAAGGGTGTAATTCGATTTCTTCTCTAAAAAGTGGATGCTTAAAATTTTTTTCATAATAATATTGTAATGTGAAAATGATTTTTTCCTAGGAATGAAACCAATAATTTTCACTCAAAAAATTCTCCTAAAAAAATTTTCAACAACTTTTTCAACATAAGAACATTTTTTCTGTTTTTTTTTTTTTTTTTTTTTTCGTTTCAAAGTTTGAGAAATATTTTATTTACCAAGAAAAAAGAAAAAGAAATTGATCCCCAAAAAAATTGAGATTCTTATTTCAGAAGAATTTTCAAAATTATTTTTCGGAAAAAAATCCATGAAACAGTTTTTTTTGAAATGAAACAAATTTTTGTCTTCACAAAGAAAAAATTGAGAAACTTTGCCATAGAAATTTTAAAAAAAAAACTTCACATAAGAAAATTTTTTAACATTTTTTCTCCAAAAAAAAAGAAAAGATTTTATTTTATTCCAAAAAGTCCTGAAATTTCTTCCTCCAAAAAAAATCCCTCTTCCAGAAGATTTGCGATTTCTCTATTTAAAAAAAATAAGTAATTTTTTATTCCAAAATAATTTTTAAAAAGTTTTGAGCAAAAAAATTTGTTTCAATATTTTTTTTCCATTCCAAAAAATTAGAATTTTTTCTCCAAAAAACGGAGACCCTTCTCTCAAAAATACAAAGAAAAAATTAGGAAACTTTTCCACAAAAATTTTGAAAAATATCTTTATATAAGAACGTTTTATAACACTTTTTTTACAAAAATATTTTTTTTTTGGATATTTTTCATTTCAAAAAATCGTGAAATTTCTTCTTCCGAAAAAATTTCTACTCAAGAAGATTTAAGATTTCTCTATTTCAAAAAAATTCAGTAATTTTTTTGAATTCTAAAACAATTTTTAAAAATTTTTGAACCAAAAAATTCGTTTTCAATTTTTTTTTATTCCAAAAAACGATATTCCCCCCCCCCCTCCCCTCAAAAAAAACCAGATACCCACCTCCCAAAAAAATTTAAATATTTTTATTTTTCGGAAAATTGAAAAAAAAATCCAAAAAATCGAGATATACTCTTGAGTTTGAAAAGTATTTTTACTTCAAAACAATTCAAATTCCAAAACAATAAAATTCAGATTTTTTTGATTTTTTCCAAATGAGAATTTTTTTTGAGAAAGTGTATGAAATATTTTCACTTAAAAAAAAAAAAAAATAGATTTTCTCCTTCGAAAAAAAATTACAATAGGTATTTTATGCTGCTTTTTTTTTTTTGAGAAGATGCAACAGTTTGAAAAAATTTTACTTTTAAACGAATTTGAAATTTTGCGATTTGCCCGGATAATATTATCAAAAATTCATGAGTTCAAAGGGTAAAATTCATGACTTCTTGACCTGGTGATTTTTTTGAAAAAATCATGATTTTTCACCCATTTTAAAATTTAATGTCTTATGATTTTCATGACCTTTAGACACCCTGTTTATTCAAAATTGAAGGGGAGGGACGGGTCTAATCGAAAATTTTGTAATAACCAAAATTATTTCCAAGACCTCAAGCTACAATTTTTGTTTAAAAAAATTTTCAATTGGACCCCTACCTCGACCAATTTTTAGTATCTTTTCCATATTATGCGAAATTTGAGGGGAGGGGGAGGTTCAATCGACAATTTTATAATAACAAAAATTATTTCTGGGACCTCGGTCTTCAACTTTTGTTTGAAACAATTTTCAATAGGACCCCTCCCCCAATTTTGAAAAAATCTACCTGATATTATGTGAGATCGGAGGAGAGGGAGAGATCCAATCGAAATTTTTATAATAACCGAAATTATTTTCAGAATCTTGATCTACAACTTTTGTTTGAGAAATTTTTCAATTGGCCCCTTCCTCCCTCACTGCTCCAATTTTAAATTAGTATCTTCCAAATGTTATGCAAAATCGTGGGGAAGGAGGGGTCCAATTGAAAAATTTTTCAAACCAAAATTGTAGCTTGAAGTCCTAGGAATAATTTTGGATATCACAAAAATTTTGATTAGACACCTCCTTCCCCTCCAATTTTGAATAAAATAAAATGTTTAAAGAAATATTCCAAGTCCAGATAAAATACACATGACTAAGAGGGGAAAAAACAAGTTATTTGCTAGTAAGAAGTTTGGCAATCTTGTAGATTCAATTGATTAATTCCAACGAACTACTCACCCATACTGCTGGAAATAATAACACCCCTACAATCCAAGTCTTACCTTTGGGATTTTTCACGTAATCGACACCATAGTAAGCAACAACCAGAGGTGATTTAAAATCGTCATTATTGTCAGTAGTTCTATGCCCAACAAGCCCATGACTGTAAAATAATCAAAGTTGAAAATATGCTCAAACTCGAACTTGGGTAATATTTCACCATCTACTCAACTTACTAGTTTTGTTTGATGAACTTTTCTAAATCGAATTCAGCACTGCTGTCGGTATACTCGATAACACTGTCTTCGAATTTGTTACTCATAACTTTAGGGCGGAATAATTTCACAGCCTCTTCTCTGTATAAACAAATTAAACACATTAATTATTCGCCTAAAAAACTCATCAATCTTTATTACCACACTACTTACTCGACTTTCTGATCCTTGAGTACTTCTTCTTCTTCGGTATGAGCGAAGCTAACCTTTTCTCTGAGTTTATCGGCCACGTTTAAGAATGCTTTCTTGAGATCGGAATCTTTTTTGAAGAATCCAACGACGGTAACTTCTTCCTTGGTGAACCATTTGGTGAAGTCCAACAGAGACGAAAGTTTCTTGGATCCTGGGCCAACTTGCGATTTCATGTACTTGACGATACCGTCTGAAATGACAATACTTGTAGGACTAGTCTCATAAACCGAACAGATCCAAGGGTAAAATACCTACCGGCGTTTCTAGGCCCATTGTATTCCTTGACCACTTTACCGTGTCGGAATATTTTCAACGTGGGATATCCAGATACGTCGAATTGACTGCAAGTGGCTTTACCAGATTCGGTACAATCGACCTATTATCAACCAACGTGTCATTAGTACAAGTTCATTATGATGGATGAAAAAATGAACGCAGAAGATCTTTACCTTTACTAAATAAATCGGAGGGTCATTTTTATTCAAGACCGAAGCTGCTTTTTCGAAATCCGGTTTTAGTCTTTTGCAATGTCCGCACCTGTCAAACAAAGCCACGTCAGTAAACACGATATCAACCAAATATCAACCTTGCCGGAATTCGTGGTTTCCGGCATTTTCGTAAACAATATTGGACACGTCTAAGTGTCCAAGAACTTACAAACCAGTTCGAGAATCGTTTTCGAACATAGGCTAAACGATAACACACTTATCTAGGACTAATTTAGAGTGAAATACTCACCATGGTGCGTAGAACATCACCAAAGCGGTGTCGAATTGCGAGATGCTGGATTCGAAATCATCGTCGGTAAGTTGATGGACTTCCGAATCATTACCGTAAACATTAATTAAACTACTGAGTAGAAACGAAAGGATAAATAGTCGAGAGTACATGATGACGAAATTATCGAAAACTTTTTGAATTTAACCCTACGTGTAATTTTCCGAACTGATAGACGACGAAAAAATGAGTACTATATAAACCATTCCACTTTGCTTTGAGCGGACAATAATCGGTAAACTTCTCACTTGGCGAAATATCATTGGCTGATTTGTCTCAACGCCGAATGTACATTCAACTTATGCGTAGATTAAAATTATGATAAGAGATAAAAGAATGAGAGATTAATTCGTGTATTTCGAAATCGTTGAAAGTGGAGGAAATTTTTTTTCAATAAAATAAATTTTGATTTTGAATTGGATTTTGAATTTGATTTTGAATTTTTGTTCAAAATAATGAGAGGAGGGAGGGGTCCACGGGTCCAATCGAAATTTTTGTAATGATCAAAATTATTTTCAAGACTTCAAGATACAATTTTTGTTTGAAAATTTTTTCAATTGGAATTGGACCCTACCTCCACCAGTTTTTAGTTTCTATCCCATATTATGCGAAATTGGAGGGGAAGGAGGGTTCAATCGCAATTTTTGTAATGACCAAAATTATTTTTGGTACCCCAATCCACAACTTTTGTTTGAAAAAATTTTCAATTGGACCCTGACTCAATTTTGAAAAAATATCTACCTGATATTACGTGAAATCGGAGGAGAGGGAGAGATCCAATCGAAATTTTTATGATAACCGAAATTATTTTCAGGATCTTGATTTACAACTTTTAACTGATAATTTTTTCAATTGGACCTTGGACCCTTCCTGCCTCACTCCTCTAATTTTTGATTAGCATCTTCGCAGTTCGGAGTGTAATGCGAAATCGGTGGGAGGGAGGGGTCCAATTGAAAAAATTTTCAAACAAAAGTTATAGCTTGACGTGCTAGGAATAATTTTGGTTATTACAAAAATTTCGATTGGACCCCTCCCTCCCCTCCAATTTAATTTTATTTTACGTAGATACTTGATGGAAAAAATAGAGGGAGGGGAGGTCAATAAAATTTTTTTTCAAACAAGGGTTGTAGATTGAAATTGAAATCCTAAAAAAATTTCGGTATTCACAAAATTCGATTAGAGCCTTTCCCCCTCCAATTTAATCTAATACTAATGTCGTTATCAAGTATAGAAATTTGAAGAGGAGAGAGAGGTACAGCTGAAAAATATTTTCCACAAAAATTGTAGATTGAGATCCTGAAAATAATTTTGGCTCACCAAAATTTTGATTTACTTAACCCTTCCCTCCCCTTCAATTTCACATGACACGCCTATACGTATATATATAGACAATCCTCTCTTATTATTCAAAATGGGGAGGGAGGGGGGAGAAAGAGGGAAGGTCCAATTGAAAAAATTTTCAAACTCAAGTGTGGTTAATTAAAATTCTAGAAATAATTTTTTCATGGCAAATTCATTAGTTAGACCCCTCCCACTGCCACTAGTTCCACCCCTCCAATTTTGAATAATTGAATATTTATGTAATTGTATGCAAAGAGTGGGGAGAGGGGTTCAATCAAAATATGATGACCAAAATTAATTCATTATTTTGATTCTACAACATCCGTTCAAAAAAATTTTAAATTGGTCCCTCCCACTCCCGATTTCTTGAATAAAGATTATCTACGCGGTGTTACGCCGAATTGAAGAGGGGGAAGGGGTCCAATCGAAATTTTTGTAATTACTAAAAGTGATTCTTGGAATCTCTACCTACAACATTTTTTGTTCGAAAATTTTTTTTTGAATCCTTCTCTGTTTTTCAATTTTTCAAAAAATTGTGTTATGAAGAAGTGGAGGGGAGGAAGGGGTCCAGTTGAAATTTTTATAACAACCAAATGTATTGCTAGGATCTCAAACAACTTTTAGTTTTCTATATGGAAATTTTTTCAATTGAATCCCTCTCTCATCTCTCCCTTCCAATTTTTCCTATCTACGTAGTGTAGTGTTATGCAAAATTGGGGGGAGGGAGAGGTCCAATCGAAATTTTGGTAAAAACAAAATCAATTCCTAGGATCTTAATCTACAACTTTTGTTTGAAACATTTTTCAGTTAGATGATAATGGACAAAATTGAAGGGGAGGAAGGGTCCAATCGAAATTTTCTCAATCGTCAAAAATTTTCCTCAAAGACTCAAACTCTCAAACTACAACTTTTGTTTGAAAATTTTTTCAATTGGACCCCTCTCTCTCCGTCAATTTTGAATATAAAGTATCTACATGGTGTTGGACAAAATTGGAGGGGAGAGGAGGGTCCGATGACTCCGATCTCCGATCAACATTTTCGTAATAACCAAAATTTTTTCCACGGACTTAATCCTCAACTTTTTTTTGAAATTTTTTTCAATTGAACGCCTTCCTAGAAGTTCCTCCCCTCCATTTTTGAATATTCAAAATATTATTATAATCTATGTAACAATATGAAAAAAATTGAAGGGAATGTAGGGGTACAATTGATTTTTTTGTAGCAACAAAACTATTTCTAGGGTCTCAATCCAGAATTTTTGTTTGAAAATTTTTTCAATTTTGAATTTTTGAGCAATGGTGAATGGAGAAGACGTTTGAAAATTTTACTCCACTTGTCACAATTTCAGTTTACACAAGTTAGTTTGTTGAACTTTTTTTTTTTTTAATTTAAAAAATTGAATTGTTTTTTAATTTAATTTTAATTTCAATTCTATTGGTCAATTGGACATTGTGGTTCACCTTCGTTCACTTATCACTATTAATGAAAAGAAAACACCTTCTATATAACTATTTAATTGAAAGAAAGTTTACATTCGGAACGACTACGTAGAACATAAAAGCAATAATTATAATATAAAAACAAATATAATATTATAATGCAAACAATAAAATAAAATTAAAACAATTACACGATAGTACATACACTTTTGTCGTAATATTTACACTTTGAAAAATCTCATTATAGTTAAAATCTTTCTAATAAATACCCTTTACAAAACATCTTATATAAATTGAACAAAATCCATCAGCAGCAAACACACTTACTTTAGCAATAAGACGCGCAGACTTATAACAACGAAAAAAATAAATAAAACGCATAATTCAGGCAGGCCCATGATCGATGCATAGAAATACATAAATACAGCACATGTACATACATTAATTAGCAATTCATGAAACCTGTTCGCTTACAAATTAACAACATAAATAGTCATGCGAATTATCAAGGGAGGGAAAAAAGAAAAAAAAAATCATTTTAGCATTACTACTTTTACAACGTCAACAATATAAAACATGGCTATTTTAACAATACTCAATACCTCGCTGATAATCTATTCGTCACAATTCGCTATAAAACAAATTAAAAGTACAAGATATAATCAAGTTTTTTTTTTACTTGGACGCTTCACAATATTACGTATTTCGCGGTACAATATAGAAAAAAATCGCCTTATAAGTTCTCTCAATACGTAGACTTCCTGGTCCGCCACATAACATACAACACTAAGTTTAAAATCAATACTGAAAAAATGGAAATGTTTAAAAGATCGAAACGAAACAGAGAAAAAGAATAAAAATAAAAATAAATTAGAATAACACAAACGCTGTCTGTTTCAAAATTATATAAATAAAAAATTATGAGAGATTGAAAAATGTTTTGCTTTTTAAGAAAATTATATAAAATGCAAAGTTACGTATAAATATTTTCGAAAATTTGGTTCGTTTATTGCAACGGCCCGACTTTTGGCCTTTTAGCTATCTTAGGATGTAAAACTCCTCTATATTTGGTACCGTTGATTTTAATTTTCACTACAACGGGAGACGAATTGACTGTGCTTTCCGTATCTGTAAAAATAAAATGAAAATGTTAACTGCTTGTTTTACAATAAGCTTAGGAGAGATTACACGTTAAAGAAGTTGCCTATTCGATGCCTGGTATTTGATAAACGTACTTGAAAAAAAAATCATGTTGATTCAACAAGTAAATGAAGTAAATGTAAATATTTTTTTCACATTATGAAGTCGCAATTTGTCAAGCTCAAATTTCAAACATTTCATCAACCCATTATTTTTTCCATTAAACATTTAAGCCCACAAAATTTCAAAAGTGAAATGAGCTAATTATTCTGGAAAACTCCAAAAATGTAAACATTAAATCCTCATAAGACCTTTTTGGAAGAAAAATGTTGAATTTTTTTGTACCTAGTAATATATTTCTTAGTCGATTTTTTGAGAAAAAAATCATTCAATTTTCTTGGAAATAAAAAATTCAATTTTTTGAGAAAAAAATCTTTGAATGTTTTAAAGAAAAAAAAATCACTTATTTTTTCGAAGAAAAAAATGACCTATCAATTTCTTTTTTTTTTGGGGGGGGGGATTCACATTTTTTCGTGACAGAAAAATTTTGCATTATTTTGAGAGACGAATTTTTGAATTTTTTGAGGAAAAATTTTCAAAAAAATTTATAAGTGTTTGTTTTGAAGCAAAAACATTTTACAATTTTTCAGCCGAAAACAAAAAATAATTAAAGTGAAAGAATCTCTGATTTTTTCAAAGGAAAAAAGTTTTTCAATTTTAAATTATTTTGAACAAAAAAAATTTCAATTTGTTTGAAAAAATAATTCATTAATATTTTTTTTGAGGGGGGGGGGGGGGAGAGATTTCCAGAAAAAAATCCAATTTGATTGAGAGAAGAATTCATCAATTTTTTGGCGGAAATTTCCAGAAAAAAAATCAGTTTGTTTGAAAGAAGAAATTTATCATATTTTTTAAATAGAAATTTCCAAAAAACAATTTCAATTTTCAAGAGCTAAAAATTCCACAATTTTTCAAAGCAAAAAATTCTGCGACCAGTTTTAGAAAAAAAATTTAATGTTTTGGGGGGAAAAATTTATCTATTTATTTCGGAGCAAAAATATTACACAATTTACCTCTTGAATGAAGCAAAAAAAAATCTCAATCAATTTGGAATGGTGAATTTGACAATTATTTTGAAGAAAAAAATTATATATTTTTTAGAGAAAAATCTCTCTTTTTTAAAGATACGAATTTCATTTTTTCAGAAAAAAATATTGACTTTTGTACTCATCATCTTTTTTTATTTAGGTACTTATGTGAAAAAAAAATCCAAGTAAAAGAAAAAGCTGATTTTAAAAAATTGACTTAGTTTTTTTGGGGGGGATTGTCCAATTTTTTGTAGCAAGAGAGAAAAATCCTTCAATTTTTCTGGAAAATATAAAAATTGTCTCTTTTTTTTGAGAAAAAATTTATAATTTTCAATGTTATGATCACAACTTTTTAACGCAAACATTTTTCAATTTTTTCGAGTGAAGAGTTTCACAATTTTTTGTGCGAAAAATTTCCAAAAATTTTTCTTATTTTTTGAGAGAAGAAATTCTGAAATTTTTGGAGAAATTTTTTTTTTTTAAATTTGTTTGATGGTAGAATTTCTAAATTTTTTGCAAAAAAAAGTTTCAAAAAGATTTCCCAATTTTTCGGGGAAAAAATTTTTCAAAATTTACTGAAGAATAAATTTTCAAAAAAATTTATGAGTTGAATTTTTGAAGCAAAAAAGGTCTACACTTCTTTTGGAACATAAAATATTTTTTCTGGATAATAAAAAAATTTCTCAACATTAAAGTTCCTCAGTCTTTTTCGCAATGGGAATTTCCAAACAAATTTCTAATTTGGAAGGCAAGAAATTTTACAATTTTTGGAGAATGAATTTCTAAAATATTCCTGAGTTAATTTATTGGTGGAAAATTTGTTTACAATAATTGTTTTGTAGCATAAACATTTTTTACATTTTTTCTGGAAACATTTTTTTGAGTCAAAAACTCTCAATAATTTTTAAGCAAAAAATTTTCACAATTTTTAGATAGATAGATAATTTATTTTTATTTAAAGGCGCCGAATGCAAAAAAATTTCACAATTTTTTAATTTAAGAAATGTTTACAAGTTCTTTAATGCAAAAAATTTTTCAACTTGATTAAAAGAAGAATTTCTCATTTTTTCTTAGGAATAAATTTCCAAAAAATTATTTTTTGAGTTGAATTTTTTGCAGTCAAGACATTTAATGATTTTTCTAGAGGAAATAAAAATTTTCCATTTTTTAGTAGCAAAAAATTCACAATTTTACTGAAGAAAATGAAAATTTCTCAACTTTTGGAGCAAAAAAAGGTCTCAAGTTTTTGGTGGAAAATCTATTTTTTTTTGTTTTTAAATCATTCAATGTTTTTGGAGAAATTATCTCTAAATTAATATTTCCAAAAATATTTATTTCTTGGAGAAAGAGGTTTTCAATTTTTTGTAGCAAAAAATTTTACCTTATTAATTATTTTCACGACAGAAAGAACAAAATTTTATTTTTTGCTTCAATTTTTTTGAGTAAAAAATCTCTTGATTTTAACTATACAGATTTTTTCAGAAAAAAATCTGTTACATATTTTTATTTAAAAAATAATGGTTAATTTTTCGTCTCAATTTTTTGAAAAAAAGGAGAAGGCACCTAGTTACCCAAAAAATGAAAAATTTAAATTTTCACACAAATACAAAATTTCTCTATTTTTTGGAGATAAAAATCACTCAAATTAGACATTTAAAAAATATTGACCAATCACCCCTCCCCCCTCCAAAAAAAATCCAGCTACACCCTAAAAAAAAAAACAAGTAACCTATCTTACATTTACAAAATATATAAGTAGAAACGTACCTTGACTAGAATTATTCAAAGGTATCTGACAATCCTGTTCATCGTCAGAATCACTATCTGTATCTTCGGTTTCGTTTTCCTCCTCATCTTCGCCGTCATTTTCACGAGCTTCCCTCTTGGGCGGAGGTAATTCCAAGCTATTCCTTTCTTCTTTGCGATTTTTCCCCAGATCGAGGGGCGCTTCGTTATTGGAATTTTGACTGGGTGGCCTGGCAGGTTGGAATGGTAATATTGGAGGTTGCTGAAGCGGCGTCTTCATTCCATTATACAAATTCCATAACGCCAGTTGGGTCATGAAACCGCTTAAATTACTCGATTCGGGCAATTCAGGAGACGAACCTGCGAACACAAAAATTCACACCTCGAATAAGGATACGAAATTCCAACATTTTTCTGTTTTTATAATTATACCACGTTGATTGCAATTTTTTTTCACATATGAAATATTTACTCGTCGTATCTACCATGTGCGAAAAAAAATTTTGTCAAGGTACGTACGACGATGGATGAAATTTCTAATACGACACAGACACGTATTCTACATTATCTTCTTCATCATCAGCGTCGTATTATTATTAAAATAAGAAAAATAAAACGTTCGAATAAAAAGAAACGGTAAGCTATGAAAAATAAGCTCAGATATGTCCTCTTTATACGTTGTGAATATCAATCAGCTGCCAAAAATTGACAATAATACCGAGGAAAAATATATCTCCGAAACAAGTTTATATTATTATAAAAGTACCTATAGCAAGGCATGTACGTATAATTTTTCTAGGTACATTCGACTCGAGTCGTATATTAAGTACCCTTTCATATTTAAATTTAGACGATTACGATTTTTAAAAAGCAGCGATTTTTATGTGAACCGGGAGTAATAGTATACTATGGATAATTGACGACGACGACACAGTAATACCGAAGAGGAGGGATGCACAGGTAGGTAGTGGGTACAATTGGTGACACTGTTTATTTCTCTCTGTGGTTTGTCTTCTTGTATATACATAATATAATAATCTATACGCACGGGAACCGAATAACACGAGCAAAGTAATAAACGTTTCTAGGTATATTTTATGAAAAAAAAAAAAAAAAAAAAAAAAAAAACTTATTCACTATATAGGACTTATATCCTTTTTGTTCTTTATCTTTCTCTCGTAGTACGTATTCTTATATACGTAGGTAGGTAGGTATATACCTATACTACGGTGTGCCTATATTATATATACTATATATACGTGTTGTTAGTTATTAATAAGTGGCGTATTGTAGAAAGAAATGTGTGTTTGTGAATGCATTAATTGTCTCTATTCAAAACAAAACTAAAAGAATAATTTGTTCCGTTGTTTTATATTTCTACTATGAGAAATTGAAACCGGTCACGTACCGTCACAACAGAATTCGAATTAAGAGAAAGAGCGCATAATGTACTAGATTATTACCGCGTTCGCTCCGAAACGAACGCGAACGTGAAAATATAATATGCGGCTTCGACTTCGTATACCAGCAACTAACTCGGGGTGATTCGATGAGCTACTTTGTATACACGATTAATAAACAGATTTATGTAAATCCACGTATGAATCATCGCTTCGACGACAAATAATATACAACGATTTAAAGAGAAATTCTTCCTGAAAACATTATTTTGAAAAAGAGGAAATTTATTTAGAAAAAGGGTGCTTAGAAAAAAATAATTTTCAGGGCTATTTTAGGGGGAGAATTTCTACGGAAGGAAAAATTTCCCCAAAAATAATTTTCCAATGGTATTTCAGAAAAAAAAATATACAGAATGCCAAAAAATTCATTCAGTGAACAAATTTCCACTTGCAGGAAAACTCTTTAATCCAAGAAGTCTTATCAATGGCATTATAACTGAATTCTTCCAAAAAAAGAGTATTGTTGGGTAATTCTCAGAAAATCGGCAAATTTCACTACTGTAAAAGTTCAGAAATTTGACAGGTTTTTAAAAAAATTTTCTTAAGGTAATTGAAAATATATATGCTCCCGAGTACTTTTATGGTGTTGGGGTCAATTCATTTCCCAAAAGGGAGGGGGGAGGACGATTCAAAAAGGGGTATAGCCGGGTAAAATAGGGTGATTTGGCCCCCCCAGAGCGAATTTTTAAACCAACTAGTGGAAGTTGGTCCTTATGGTCTAAAACCCCCGTGACCAAATTTTTAGGTCGCTACCTCACCCCCACCCCCCTCCTAGAGCGAAAAATGTGATTTTTCGATTATAATTTTTGATTTTGACAGTATTTAACCAAATTTTTTCAAACTCGGGTAGATGTTAGGTATTAGTGAGTATCTTATTATAGCTTATTAATAATTAATAAAATATCAGTATTATAGCTTATAGAATAACTAATTGTCGAATTGTCCATCGTCGTGGCTGTAAAAATTCATCATTGCCACGACGAAAGACAAACACTTGTGATCCACGACGATGGACAATTCGACAATTAGTTATTCTATAAGCTATAATACTGATATTTTATTAATTATTAATAAGCTATAATAGGATACTTACTAATTAGAATAAATTTTCTCAGTTTTCAGGAAGATGGGACATTTTATACCGGAGGAATGATAAGCCACGACGATGGACACTATTTTTGTAAAAATTGAAATTTTTACAGATGATTACGTAAAAAATCGCTCTGTGCATTGCCATTCGAAATTTCAAATGCGGATAGTATTATTATAAAAGTAACAAATCAGTGTAGCCATTCAGCAGAAAAAAATATTCACTCAGCGAGTTGAGACAAATTTTTAAAAATTAGCCACGACGATGGACATAAATCTTTGCTACAGTTTTCAATGATCAGGTGTAGTTGTACTAAACACTTTTTGTGATCATCATTCACACTAGCCTATACCCTGAACTTCCTAATGACGTGTACTTACTTTTTTTTTCAGAAAAACATGGTGATTTCCATAATTTTTGAAATCTGTTTTCAAAAACATGTTGTGCTACAGGCCACGACGATGGGCATTTTGAAGTTTAGACTAACTTGTACTCAAGGGGAGGGGGGGTGGTATTCATCAAATTGGGCATGATGGATTAAGGACGTTATAATGTACAAATAACCAAAAAATGAAAGTTGGGCATAGTACAGGAGTTGAGAAATCAGCCTGTTACTCAAATTTGCCGATTTTCGGAGAATTACCCTGTTAAGTAATCATTTTTCATCAAAAAATTAATCAAAAACCACCAATTACCAAGATTTTTTGAAAAAATATTCATTTTGATGAAAATGCGTGTAACACTTATTTTTTGAAAATTTTACTGAATAAAAATTTTTTGTAAATTTTTTCTCAAACCCAAATTAAGTAAATTTTATCTTCAAAATCAAATTTTTCAAATACAAAAATTATGTTTCAACATAAGCCATTTTGAAAACTACTAAATAATTACGTAATCTTTTTCTTTTTTCAAGCTTAAATTTTCCAAAATTTTATTTGAAAAAAACTTTGTAGAAAAATGTTTTTTTTTTTTAAATTTTGCTAAAATTAATTTACAATACCCCGAGCAGCACACTCGACAAATTATCGAAATAAAAAATCGACAGAATATCGAATTCGATAAAGTGTCACGTTAGTTCCGCATAAATCGTGAAATTATCTTTCGATATATCGACAGATTATCGATGAATTATAGTTGGCAAAATCCATCAACAGATAAACTTTCGATAAAATCGAACGATTTTTCTTTTAAAAATCTCAAGATTATAGTTAGATACTTCATCGATAACCTATCTATAAATCGAAAGATAATTACACGATTTATGCGGAACTAACGCGACACTTTATCGAATTCGATATTCTGTCGATTTTTTATTTCGATTTAGTTTCGATATTCTATCGATTTTTTATTTCGATTTAATTTCGATATTCTATCGATTTTGTATTACGATTTTTTGTAGATTATCTAGTTTCGATATTCTATCGATTTTTTGTAGATAATTTAGCATATATGGGTATATGCGCGCGCACATTTTCAAGACCGGCTGGCGAGTTTGAAGTCGTAGTTACGCTTAAGGCTGGCGAATTTCGTTCCAAATACAGCAGTTTCTACCAAAACAAGCGTCTGTTGCGAACATCGGAGTTCGTTCGCATAATACGAATTGGATTATAATATTCAAACATCTTATGCAAAATTGGAGAAGAGGGAGGGGTCCAATTGAAATTTTTATAATAACTAAAATTATTTCTAGGACCTTAATTTACAACTTTTGTTTGAAATTTTTTTCAAATTGGCCCCTTTTTCCTCCGCTCCTCCAATTTTGAATAAGTATCAACGGAGTATTATGCAAAATTGGAGGAGAAGGAGAGGTCCAATTGAAAAAATTTTCAAACAAAAGTTGTAGCTTAAAGTTCTAAGAATAATTTTGGTCATCACAAAATTGTCGATTGGGCGCCTCCCTCCCGTTCAATTTTAAATACTAAGTATTCACATAGTAATCGTAGTATTGAACTTGGTAAAATTTTATTTAAGAACAACGATCTGGTTTCAAGTAAAATACCTAGTAAACCAAAAAAACTAGATAACTTGTTTGAAAATTTTTTCAATTTTGATTTCGCATACTACTGTTACACGTAAGTAGGTAAATGCAAAATAATAGAGGCTAGAGATGAGGTCCAATTGAAAAAACATTTCAAACAAAAGTTGTAGAATAATATTCTGGATTTAATTTTGGTTATTATAAAAATTTCGATTTGGCCCTTTCTTCCCATCCAATTTTGAATATAAAGTAGGTATTTTTTGACTAGAAAAAAATCAATATAGTTTCAACAACTATCGTTACAAAATCGTTGAAATATCGAAGTCGATAAATTTCATATAATGTGTCGATAATATAGTTTTAAATATCGTCACAAAATCGTTGAAAAATCGAATTCGAGAAATTTCATATAATCTGTCGATAATACAGTTTTAAATATCTTCACAAAATCTTTAAAAAATCGAATTCGATAAATTTAATATTCTTTTTCGATAGTATAGTTTCAAATATCTTCACAAAATCGTTAACAAATCGAATTCGAGAAATTTCAGATTATTTGTCAATAATATAGTTGTAAATATCTGCACAAAATCGGTGGAAAATCGGATTCGAGAAATTTCAGATTATTTGTCGATAATATAGTTGTAAATATCTTCACAAAATCGTTAAAAAATCGAATTCGAGAAATTTCAGATTATTTGTCGATAATATAGTTGTAAATATCGTCACAAAATCGTTGAAAAATCGAATTCGAGAAATTTCAGATTACGTGTCGATAATATAGTTTCAAATATCTTCACAAAATCGTTAAAAAATCGAATTCGAGAAATTTCAGATTATTTTTCGATAATATAGTTCTAAATATCGTCACAAAATCGTTGAAAAATCGAATTCGAGAAATTTCAGATTACGTGTCGATAATATAGTTTCAAATATCTGCACAAAATCGTTGAAAAATCGAATTCGAGAAATTTCAGATTACGTGTCGATAATATAGTTTCAAATATCTTCACAAAATCGTTAAAAAATCGAATTCGAGAAATTTCAGATTATTTGTCGATAATATAGTTTCAAATATCTGCACAAAATCGGTGGAAAATCGGATTCGATAAATTTAATATTCTTTGTCGATAGTATCGTTGACGAATATCGTCCTAAAATCGTAATACTATCGAATTCGATAGTTTTTAGTTTTTTTGCCTATAAAATCGTACAGCTAAATCTGTATCATATCGTGAGAACATCTTTAGATTTTTAAACGATTTTTTATCGATACGTTTCAACTTTCGATATTATCGATCGAGTGTGCTGCTCGGGACGAAACAATTTTTTTAATTTTCTTCGACCATTTTAATTTTTACATGAATTAAGTGATTTGAATTTTATTGAAAAAAAATCCAATGAACACATTTTCTCAGTTTTTAATGTTTTTATCATCATGGAAATTTTTTGATTTTTTTGAACAAAATTTCAAAATAAAATTTTTACCATAGGTATTATTTGATGATGTCCACGAATTCTTGACTGAATATCAAAACCTTTGATTGAGAACATTTTAACAATTTCAATTTTTTTATCTTACATTTAAAAAAAAAATAAATTCTATTAAACTGAACATGTTTATTTATCAGGGTATATGACATAATTTTATTTTTTTTCGAAACGTCAAGGTGCTGCCCTCTAAGCATGATTCTTTTGATGAAGAATCAACTGCCTAAAAAGTTTTATTCAAAAAAAATATTTTGAGTTGTGACGCAGAGCCTCCTTTTTTTGAGAAAACAAAAAAAATCCAAAATTTGGATTTTTTTTCCAATTTTTTTAGCAAAATGGTCACTAAAAAAAAGAGCTTTTTATGTGCCCTTACAAACTAGGATAAAGATGAAAAATCACCGAAAATGGTCTTATCGTTTAAAAGTACCTAAAACTTAGTGACCATTTTATTAAAAAAAATTGAAACAAAATCAATTCCAATTTTCTGTTTTTTTTTGTTGTTTTTTTTTCATAAAAAAAGGGGCTCTGCGTCACCACTCAAAATAATTTTTAAAGAAAATTTTTTAGGCAGTTGATTTTACATCAAAAGAATCATTTTTAGAGGGCAAGACCTTGACATTTCGAAAAAAATGAAATTACTTAATAATTTGGCAAAAATATTCGTTATTCAAGCCGAAAGTTCTACCAAAAATACTCCTCAAAAAAAAAAAATACAGGAGGAAGAAGAAGAAGTTTAGACTGCCTGGAAAAAAATTTCATGACAAAAAAATTTCTTACGAGAAAAATTTCATCAACAAAATCTTTTTAATGGGTATAATATTCCATCAGGTAAAAGAATTTTTTTTTAATTCTCTGAGAAAAAAATCCTTATTTTTAAGAAAAAATCTGAATATTCCAAGAAAATATTCCTCTTTTCAAAAAATTCTTGGATTTTTTTTTAAAATCCTTATTTAAGAAAAAAGAATATTCCTACACCATATTCCTCTTTACAAAAATTCTTGTTTTTTTTTAAATTCTTAAGAAAAAAAAATATTCCAACAAAATATTCCTCTTTGCAAAAAATTCTAGGGATTTTTTTTTTTTTTTTTTCAATTCTTGACTGAAAAAACAAATCTTCTAACAAAATTTTCCTCGGAGAAGAATACTCTCAACAAGATAATCTTTCAGTATAAATTTTTTTCTGAAAGATAAACCCTTCCAGAAAAAAGTTCTTTGAAAAATATTCCTCTTTGCGAAGAATTATTTTAGAGAAGAAAATTCGTTGAAGAAATAATTCTTTCCAGAACAGAAAATTGAAAACTAAAATTTTTTAGCAAAACAATATTTTTGGTGAAAAAATATTTTCAGCTAAAAAAAATCCAGCAAAATCTCCTTTTTCGTAAAAAAATTCCTTTCAGCCAAAATTTTCTCAATAAATAAGGCGCAATGCAGTCAAAACATTTCGCAGTAGAAAATTTTCTTGGCTCTTTGGAAAAAAAAAATTCTCAACTTGAACAAAAGTCTTCTAAACAAAATCGTATTTTTTTGTGAAAAATCATTTCAGAAAAAGGATGCTCTGAGAAAAAAATTCTCTCAACAAAGGAATTCCTTCCAATAAAAAATTGCAGCAAAAAAATGTTTAGAAAAATAAATCCTCTTGGCTATAATAGGAAATTTCGGTATGAAAATAATTACCTATTTTGATAGGAAAACAACAAACATTTCAGAAAAAAAAAAAATAATGAGGAAATACTTTGTTGTGAAAAAATCCTCTCGACAAAAATATTTGCATATCTCACAAAAAAAATTGCTTTGAATATCTAATTTTTGGCAAATATTTTGAACTAGAGGGGGAAATTAGAAATTCTCTCACCCCCTTCCCGTGAAGGAGATCCTCTCAACAAAAATATTTGCATACTCCCCCCCCCCTCCGATAGATAATAACGTGTACGCATATAATTATTGGCAAATTTTTTTTTAAAGTTGGGAAAAATTGCAACCCTTCTAACCCCCTTCCCCATTGAATTGAACAAACCACAAAGAATTTTGGTATAAGCGACGCAAACAACATGCGAATATGTTTTTTAATTTTACGAAATGTAGTAGAAAAGCAACATCAACATTTCTACGTATTTTGAGCCACCTACTCCTTTCCTCGTACATACAAATAGTGTCTGATGCATGTGACAAATCTAACTTCGTATGGAGTCGGTATTTACCTAACCTCCAGCTCGTGCTATTATTTAATAATACTTTTAATCTTCACGGTACAATAAATACGAGCGACATTAAAAAATGACCCGAGTAAATAGTACTCCCAAGTAGTAATTTTACAACTAAAAATATGAGTAAAAGATGATGAATTTTTCAGCCAAAACAAACACACGAGGAATAGATTGCGGCTCGTGGACTATATGATACGACGAGCGTAAGTAAGTATTGAACCATGGTAAAAAAAAATACAAATAAAAATACGAAAAACAACTTAGATAATCAAAATCGCTATGATACGAACCTTGCAATATTAAAGGAGATATACCGTGAGCGCTAGGAATGGATTGGTTACCAGTATGACTAGCAAACTGGTTGGAATGGCCATTCATCTGATGCAGACGATTGCTACCGGTGTTCGAGGTGGAAGTGGTTACCAAACTGACCGGCGACATTTGCGATTGACCGTGATGCATCGACGTAGGAGGATGGCCATTATTGGGCCCGTTGCTGTTTGGACTGTGCATCTGGCCTAGATCTCCGTAGTAGCTGGTTCTTCTGCCTTCGCGTTTATTGCCTTCGATGGCCGCTTGTAATTCGTGCGGTTTACTCAAATCCAATTTGTGACATTCGTAGCGATATAGGAACTTCATGTATCTGGAAAAAAAATATATACGAATATGAATAAACCAGAAAATTATCTACATTTTCCAAGAAGTAGAGGAAAAATTTTCCCCTGTATTTTGCTCTATATGTGTGTTAGGGTGGCCCTTAAATTGAATTTTTGGATTATTTTAATAACTTGCTTCTCCAAGTTTTTTTATTTCATGAGAAAATAATTCGTCATTTTTATTTTTCCACTAATTGAGTTTCAAGTGATCAGTCATCTTTTTTTTTCAGAAAAAATGGAAAAATTGACGGAATAAAATTTCAATGTTGTATTTTATTGGAAAATAGTTCCCTATATTTGTCATTTTTCTCCTAACTGAACTTTAGGGGGTGCCTCCAAGAGGTAAGACTAAATTTTCGGACTTTCGGATTTTTTTGTTTTATCCCCCAAAATGCTTTCTCTTTATGTGAAAATAATTCACTTTTTTCATTTTTGCCCCTATCTGAATTTTTTGTGAACCTTACTCAACCTCCCCCCCCCCCCAAAAAAAAAATTGACCAATTTCCAAAATTTTGCCTTTTTTTTATAACCCATCAATGCTGTTCCTTTTTATGAGAATGAATTCCTAATTTTTAATTTTCCTCCAACTCAACATTAAGTGGTACCTTGAGGCACCATCAATTTTTCAAAAAAAAAAAAAAAAAATTTAAATGTTTCCCTTAACTGAATTTTAAGCAGTGCCATTAACTTCCATTCAAAAAAAAAATTAAAATAAAATAAAATTTCTATTTTTGAAATGGGAGTCTGGTGGAGGCAGAAAATAAAGTCAATTATTGAGAAGAGTTACTTTGCCAATTTAAAAAATTTAAGGTAACTAATTTTATCAATTTATGAGAGAATTATTTTCTCTCTTCTTTTTTTTTTCAAAAAGTGGTTTGTCAATTATTGAAGAAAAATATTTTTGGTTTTTGAAAAAATTTAGCAATTTTGTTAATTTTTGAGGATTTTTAAAAAAAAATTTCGAGAGGAATATCCTTGACAATTTTGAAAAAATTAACTATCAATTTTGAATAAATGTTCTTTTATAAATTTTTGAGAAAATTAATTAAGTAGGTACATAATTATTATGGAAATTTTTATGAATTTTCGAAAAAATATTTTAACAATTTTTGACAATTTTTTGTCATTTATCAAGAGGATGGGACAATTAATAGTTTTATCAATTTCCAAGAAGACCATTATTTAATCAATTTATTAATAAAATATATATTTTTTTTAATTTCCTAAAAAAAGTAATTTTGGCAATTTTTTTCAAAGAAAGTAATGTTATCAATTTGTGAGAATTTTTCTGGTCAATTTACAAAAGAAGCAATTTCATCAATTTTTGAGAAAATTATTCTATAATTTTTTAAAGGAATAACTTTGGTAAATTTTTGAGAAAATGAAATTTTTCAAAAGGAATCTTGTCTATTTTGAGAAAAAATTCTCTCACAATTTTTAAGAAGAAAGGTAGGTAATAAATTCAACTTGATCATTAAGAAACGCAATTTTGTCAATTTTTGAGTAAACTGTTTCTATTATTCTTTGAGAACATCAGTTTAGTCAATTTTGAAAGAGAATGTTCTTTTCAATTTCTGAAAAAGCAATTCCGTCAAAAGCCAAAGAAGTGATCGTATAAATTTTTGAAATTTTTTTTTGATCCTTCTTCATTTTATCAGTTTTTGAGACATTGTTTTCTCATTTTTCAAAATGAACAAAATTTTTAAAATTTTGGAGAAAAGTAATTTCATCAATTTTTGAAGAAAATAATTTTACCTATCAAGTATCAGTTTATGAGGAAATTATTTCTTCTCATAAAAAATAATTTGTCATTTTTTGAAAAAATTATTTTTATTATTAGGTAAAGTAGGTATTTAATGATTTTGTGAATTTTTGAGGAAAATATTTTTGTAATTTTTCAAGAAGAATATTCTTATCAACTTTTTGTAAAATTTCGAGAAAAATAATTTTTACCTAGGTAAATTTAAATGTGTAAGTAGGTATATAATATTTCAACAATTTTTTGTAATTTTTCAAGAAGAATAATTTTGTCAATTTATGAAAAAAAAATCATTTCTCAAGAAAAGTAATTTTTCCAATTTTCTTTAAGAAAGTAATGTCATCAATTTTTGAGAATTTTTCTAGTCAATTTTCAAGAGAAGCAATTTCGTCAATTTTTGAGAAAATTATTTTGTCATTTTTTAAGAGTAACCAAATAATCTTGTCAATTTTGAGAGGAAATATCCTCACAATTTTCAAGAAAGTATAATTTAGCTCATTAGATAAATTGATGAAAAAATTAATTTCGTCAATGTAATTCTGTCAATTTTTGACCAAATTGTGGTATTCTTTGAGAGGATCAATTTGGTCATGCAGTTTTGAACCAATTTTATTTTCAATTTTTGGAAAAAATAACCAAAGAAGTGGTTGTATCAATTTTGCAAATTTTTTTTGGTCATTCTTCGAGGGGAATAATTTTATCAGTTTTTGAGAGATTATTTTCTCATTTTTCAAAACGAACAAATTTTTGAAAATTTTGAAGAAAAGTAATTTTATCAATTTTCGAGGAAAATAAATTTTCTCATAAACTTATACTATAAGTTTATGAGAAAATTATTTCTTCTCGTAACAAAAGTAATTTGTGAATTTTTGAAAAAAAATTATTTTGTCATTTTTCAAGAGTATGTAATAACATTGGCAATTTTGAAGGAAAATAACTTTGCTAATTCTCAAAAAAAATAATTTTATCAATTTGTAAAAAAAACTAATTTTTTGTCAATTTTTGAGAAAATTATTTTTTCAATTTTTCAAGGGGTGGGGAGGGGGTTGTAAGATGTACAAAAAAAATCGAAAAGTCCAAATAAGGACCACCCCAATTTACTCGCGTTAAACGAACGTAATAAATAATAATAAATTATGATTTTTAACGCGTAGGTAAATTTCATCTCATCATCAGCATTTGACAAACGTTTACAGAGTATATTTTATTTTTTTTCGTTGGCAATGTCGTCGTTTACGCATTAAATTAATGACATTTTTTCGCCACCTCTATACTCTAGACATCGGGCATCGAAGTATACAAGCCCGGAAATCGCCTTCGCCTCTCAACTCATACGCGATGGAAATTTATCAAAGCAAAAAGCACCTTATACCAAGTCTAATCTACTTGACGATTTGATTGACGGGTACCTTGCACCGCACACACGTTCGTACATACGATGAAGAAGAAAAAAACCAAGTACCTATTGCAGAGTCATACGATTTTAGGGTTAAAACAACCAACATACAAGCTGTCACAAAGAAATATCATTTCGGTAAAATAATTGGCTCGAAGCCTGAAAAAATTGCTGAAAATTATTTCACAATAAGACACGATGCGTCGTAGAAACGAATCAATTATTTCGAAAAGTCAACTTGGCCTCCAAAACCTCGCCACACAGCTCCGAGACTCGTTTTATTTTTAAAAACGCTCGCAAACAATACCCAAAGTTATAATCGGCGGTCATATCGCGGTATTGATTTTTTTTCCACTTTTTAAATTCATCATCGGACACCGGGACATGTCTTCAACTCGAGTGATACTTCACACGAAACATTAATTTTCAATTTTAAACACGCCGCGTCTCTTAATGCTTCGCGCTGCTTATGACTTAGACAAACATTTCACATTCTATACGCTCCCCCGCACCTCGCCACCCTCTTCACAGTATTCTATATCGCGTAAATATTATTAAAATGCAAATATTTAACAGGCTTACGTGTTATTGGTTTAATAATTGTTTTATTTCGATCGTGCCACACACATTCGCGTATTTCTTATCATATTATACCTACCCCTACCCTCATCTTCGCATAAATTAATCGATTCTCGTCCTTTGTGTGGAAAAAACCACACATAAGTAAGAACCAATTGAGTCGAAATACTATAATTACCTATACCTATTTTTCAGAGTAATCCGATTCAATTAGGTATACCTATTATATCGGTTTCAGTGACGATTAAAAGCCTTTATAAGGGTGTATTCAATTATAGTCCCGAGTCGCGGAAACCATAAAAATTCATTTTTCAATAACGTTGTCGAAAAATGTGCCATGGTTAATGGGATTTTGTTACAGGTTTATTGACATCTGCGAATTCGCGAACAAAAATTTCCTAGTAAAGATTTTTCTTTATTATAATTAAATATAATTTTGATTTTTTTTTTGAGAAAAATTGAAAGGGAGAAAAAATTGGGTAGAAGGGTAGATTATGAGAAAACATTCTGAAATTTAGAAAAAATATATTGTGACTTTTTAAAAAATTTTATCAAAAACTTCCTACTGAAAGAAATCTCGAAAATTTTCCAGATGTAAGCTAATGAGTCATAATTATTTAAGACAGTGCATAGAAAGTCGTTTTTCACTTAAAATATGACTTGATTTCTTTTTCTAAAAAAAAAAAAAAAATTACCACAAATCCGAATATTAGGTATTATAAAAATATTGCAAGTACAAACATATTTTTACTCATTTATTTTTTTTATAGTAGATATACTAAGTACCTATTCTTATCCATTTCTATTTTTACAGCATTGTTCATTTCAGTTGATCTATTTTACGACCGGAACTGTAATGTAAGTATTTTATCAAAAAACAGGAAATTGTCGTAAATAAGTGAAAAATCTCTGCAGAGAATTCATTTCGGATTCGAACCATCTTGCTTTCAACAATTTTCAAGATTTTCTGACAATTTTCACGACATTTGCATAATTTTGTTATACATTTTTCAACAATTTCAAAAATTTTCACGATATTTAGGCCTAAAATTTTTTTTTGTTTTTTTTTGTTTGCTTTTTGACATTTTGACAACTTCCTGAATAATTCTCAAAACATTCAAACAATTCCACGATTTTCACGACATTTCCACAATTTTTACCATATTTCAACAATTTTCACAACATTTAAACGATTTTTAGAAAATTCAACAACTTTAAACACATTTCAACAGTTTTATGATTTTCACGACATTACAACAATTTTTCAAGACATTTAAAAAAATATTCAGAATTTTAAGAGATTTGAAAGATTTCAGCAATGTCCAAATTTTCATGACACTTCAATAACATTTTAGACATTACAACAATTTTCATTGTAAATTTCCACTATTTCTGAAAACTTCAACAATTTCATGATTTTTCTGATATTGCAATATAATTCAATAATTTTTCAGACACCTCATCAATTTTCTAAATTTTGTGAGATTTCAACTATCAACAATTCCACAATTTCAACGACATTTCAACAAATTTTTCGATAGGTATTTACACAATTTCAAGATTTAGGTACATAACAATTAACATTTCAATAATTTTCACTATTTTTCCACAATTCGTAGTAGAACATTTCAACACTTTTATGATTTCCGTGACATTGCAACAATTTTTCCAGATACCTCAAAATTAAGTAAACCGAATTAATTTTCTCAAAATTTCAACAATTTTCACATATGTCAACAACTTCTCAACATTTCAACAAATTCGTGATTTTTATGAAATTCCAACAAAAATTTCCTATTCGTCTAAACAATTCAAGAATTTACAATACAATTTCTCTGCAATTTTGAGCTTTTCATGGTATTTCAACAACTTTTACAGCTTCTCCACAATTTCTCAACATTTCAACAATTTTATGATTTTCAAAACATTTCAATAATCTCTACATTTTGTTTTTCTAGACATCTCATCAATTTTCTTATTTTTGCGAAATTTGAATAATTTCTCAATAAGGTAAAATACCAATTCTGGATCAACTTTTTTTGAAAAGGCGTAGAATCGTCCCTTATGGACCGATTTTCATAATTTTTTTTTTAAAATAAAATTTGAAGTTTCTTTTTTTGCCCCATATGATTGAGTTTTGGAAAAACTCATTTCAACTATTTTTTACAAAAATTTGAAAAAAATGTTTAAAAATGGTCTTTTTTCAATCTGTACTAATTACGAATCATTGAGCTTGTAAACCATGTTCAAAAAAGGCAAATTGGTTCAATCGCGCCAAAAAATAGTTGCTAGTATACTAAGCTTTATACAAAATCGTCGCGGAAGTCTGGAAAAGTTCACTTTTAATACCTGTTATTTAATTTCAAATAAACTCCGATTTCAAACTTTCGAATTTTCGTTAAAAAAAACATACATTTTCGAAAAATAAAAATTTTAACCCTTCAACAAACCCAAACGCCCACGCAACATTATCTGTCCATAGAGAGAAGGCTTCAGAGAAGAGTTTGGCGCAAATAGTGACTCTCTCGGACAATTAGGGAACTAGCTAGATGCTTCCAAAGTTGTGATCCGCAATTGGTACCCCGATCCATAATTGGTATTTTACCTTATTGCAATAATTTTAACGTCATCAACACAATTTCTTTGAAATTTTAACAAATTTGAGATTTTCGTGATATTTCAACAATTTTTACGACATTTACTCAGTTTCTCGATGTTTCACCAATTTCAGGATTTTTATGACATTTTATCAATTTTTCCAAACATCTTATTAATTTCTTGAAGTGTGTGACATTTCAACAATTTTTCTGGATACCTTAGGTATCAATTTTGTAACTGTCAACAATTTTCAAATCGTCTCGACATTCCATCAATTTTGATGATACCCATTTGCAGAATTTCTCAGCGAGGTTAACAATTTTCAAAACAACTCAAAAATTTTGTGATTTTCATGACACTTCAACAACTTTTTCGATATTAAAAAAAAAAAAAATCAATATTTTTTTTGACACTTGAAAAAAATTCCTGGAAGTATCAAAGATTTTCTGAATTTAGCGGTATTTCAACAATTTTTTAAAATTGTTTCTTCACAATTCACATTCACATTTCAACAATTTTCAAAGCATTATTCAACGTTTTCAAGATTTTTATATTTCTTTAACAATTCTTCCATACAGATTTTCCATTTTCCTCAATTTTGTGACATTACAACAATTTTTAAGATATTTCCCAAATTTATTGATATACCATTTCAACAATTTTCAAAAAATCTCAACAATTTCACGATTTTCACGACATTCCAAAAAATTTTTACACGATTTCCAGAATTTCTTCATGTTTCAACAATTTTCACAGCATTTTTATAAAATTTCTATAACCAAGTATTTCAACAAGTTTCAAAACATTTCAACAATTTCAGAATTTTTACAACATTTTAACAATGATTATTATTGAATTCCATCAATTTTTCATGACATTTCCGGAATTTCTCAAAATTTCTACAATTTTCAAAACATCTCAACGATGTCGTAATTTTCACGGCATTTTCACAATTTTAAAGATAACTTGATAAGTAAGTTTTGATGTTTAATTCTTTAACATTGAAAATGTTGAAGAATATTTAATGAACTATGTGTTGCTTCGAGCATTATTGAAAAAAGGGCAACCACAGGTTCGAACTTTGAGTGCCCAAATTCCACAAAGGACCAGAGACGGTTTGAGAAAATTTTTTTGGGGGGGTGTAGATCGAAAATGCCGAATGAAAATTTTCAAAATGCCGAATGATAATTAATAGGTACAACAGTGGGAAGTAAACCCCTGCGCTGAATTTTTTGAAAAAAGTGAGTTTTCGAAAGAACTTCTCACTATCCTCATAGAAAAATTTTGAAGAACTTATGGTAGCATTATGATTTGAATCAAAACGACTGTTGCTGCCCGAGCGAAGCGAGGACGAAAATTTTTGAAAAAATTGCACTTCTAAAAGAAAAGATGGGCTTTTTTTGCAGAAATTTTGAAAACGTACAATAATTTCTGGTTTTTTAAAAGATGAAAAAGTGATATGTTGCCCGATCGAAGCGAGGGCGAAAATTTTGAAAAAATTGGAATTTTTAATTAAAAATAATGCACTTTAACCATAATTTTTAATATTTTCAAAAAGATCATGTTCATTTTTTAACGTTATAAGTTATAACAATTGAAATGCGCTGATTTTTGATTCCTATTCTGATTCTGAGAGAAAGATGAAGTAGTAGAAGTACATTGCGCGAGCGAAGCGAGGGCGAAATTTTTTTTCATAAATTTACCGAATTTGTGAGTTGGAATTTCTCTCAAATTTATCGAATTTATGATTCGAAATTTCTCAAAAATTTGCCGAATTTGTGATTTAGAATTTCTAAAAAATTTACATATTTGAAATTCAAAACTTTACCAAATTTTGTAAACATACCTAATTTAATTTGTCGGAAGTTTGCCGAATTTTTCGAAAATTTTTCGAAAATTTGCCGAATGGAATCACCGGGGGGGTGTTCCACCCCCCCACACCCCCCCCTCGCACCGGCTCTGCAAAGGACCCACCCCCTCATCATCTATGACACATTGGTCATCTCTCAAACTCAAAGAACACAAAATTGTCAATTTTTTCTACTCAAAGAAGTTTGCACCAATTACATAAATTATTGAAGAAGAAAAAAAAAGGTCTACTTACTGTGTGCGTAATGTGAAAGCTGCTGACGTTATAGACGATGGAAGATTCAATCCTTTGATAACCTCTTGCCATAATTTCTTATTGATAACATCTACGAGACCACCTCTTTGTACCACTAGCTTGTATAATTCGTACAAATCTAATACGGATTTGGCCATTATTGGCAGTCTGGTTACAGGAGTTTCTGCAAAAAAAAAAAAGAGAAACAGAAAAAACCCCAAATTAATACACGAACTGGTAAGTAATTGGTACAACTAAAATTAAATTATAACTTAGAACTTATATATATCTGCGTTTATCATATGCTATTTGAACATAAGCTAAAGCAAGACATAAAATATAGATAATTTCATAAAAAAATTAATTTTTAGAATAAAAACCCCATCGTAAGCGTAAAATTGCCCATGTTTATGGGTGAAAAAAACCTCATTTCTTGGCAGCACGTACCAAAACACATCAGGTGTTTTGGTACCGGTTATTTAACGGTTCCACCCCTTTTGAGAGGTACCTGCATATTTGATTATCTATTGTTGTAGGTTTTCCTTTCCACAGTACATAGACTTTTTTTTGTTATAACCCATTAAAACAGGATATATAAAATTTAACTACCGTTATGAGAGAGTATAGGTACATAGAGCAGTATAAAAGAACATCAGTGTCTCATTTCTCCACATTGATACTGTAGCATTATTGCACAGACCGGTACACCTTGATACTCTCACTTTGAGAATCACTGCTATAAATAAAACACCTGAGCTGAGCACATGTTGGCGGATCTCGCGAGTAGGGGGAATCGATTGTACCTAAGTCCGTCCCATTTTAATTCAATTTGATAGCGGATTTGATAAATTAATTGGAAAATGACGTCGGTTTTAGGGTTCGCCACGCCGTTATTTGTACGCGAACGCGTACCTACGATGAAGGGTTTTTTGATAATGAGCCGAGATCGGCCCTATATGTTTCGCGCCAGCGCATATTTGATAATGGCGTCTGTTTTTAATTCGCCAATCGTTTCGGAATTCGTCGGTGTTTCCTCCTTTTTTTTTTATACCTCCTTTCCTTTCACTGGTATGTTTAGCTCATTGGTGAAGAGAGAGCTTTGGTGTTGCGCATGCTGCGGGTTTTCCTCCTTTACTTGTGGTTTATTGCATTGCGTTGTTTTCGGTGTCGTGTCAGCGCCACCTTACGTTGCAGAATAACGAGTAGGGAAATGACGTGTAGGTACGAATGAGATTATAGTTTTAGGTACTTAGGTAGTGTTGTGACGAGTGTCGAGAGGTTCACAGAATGTAAGCATATGAGGTTCCTCATTTTCATTCATTAAATTCATACACACGATAATATGAGATGAATTATTAGACTATTTATCTTCAAATTTTGGAATAAAAAGACAATTTTTTGGATAAGATTTCTCAGTTCGTAATAATACGTGTTCTTCAAATTTTTTGATATAAAAACTTTCAATTTCTTCGAAGAAAAAAATAATGAAGAGAATAAATTTTTTTTTTTGAAAAAAAAAATTAAATTTTTTGGAGGAAAAAAAGTCAAGTTTTTAGAGGGGAAAAAGTCAATTTTTCAATGTCAATTTTTTGGAGGAAAAAAATGTCAACTTTTTAATGTCAATTTTTTGGAGAAAAAAAATGCCAATTTTTTTGGAGGAAAAAAAGTCAATTTTTTTGGAAGAAAAAATTCCAATTTTTTTCGAGGAAAAATACTTGGATGAAAAAAAGTCAATTTTTTGGAGGAAAAAGTGTAAATTTTTTGGAGAAAAAAGTGTCAATTTTTTGGAGAAAAAAGTGTCAATTTTTTGGAGGATAAAGTGTCAATTTTTTGGAGGAAAAAGTCAATCTTTAGAGGAAAAAAAAATTTTTTTAGGAGGAAAAAGTCAATTTTTTGGAGGAAAAAGACAATTTTTGGAGGAAAAAAACAATTTTTTAGGAGGAAAAAAGTCAATTTTTTAGGAGGAAAAAGGTCAATTTTTGGAGGAAAAAATCCAATTTTTTTAGGAGGAAAAAAGTATATTTTTTGGAGGGAAAAAAGTCAATTTTTTTAGGAAAAAACGTCCAATTTTTTTGGAACAAAAATGGAGGGAAAAATACCAATTTTTGGAGGGGAAAGTGTCAACATTTTAATGTCAATTTTTTGAAGGAAAAAAATGTCAATTTTTAGAGAAAATAATCTTGATTATACCTACGGTCTATTGTCAAATGCAAAAAATCTGTTTTTCTGTTTAGAATGAAATTTCTCATTTTTGTGAATTTTTTTTTCAATTAGTTAATCTCAAATTTTCGAGAAAAAACCTAAATTCTCTGGAAAAGAAAGTGTCTCAATTTTTCTAAAGTGAAAGTTTTTCTCAACATTTGTAGAGAAAAAAAAATAGTGAAAAAAGATGTTTTAATTTTTTGAAAGAAGAAATCTCTACTTTGATGAGAATGAAATATCCCATTTTTAAAGGAAAAAAACTCTGTTCTTTTGAGTAAAAAATCTTACTAAATAGATACCTAATATCGATTTTTTGAGGGAAAAATGTTTTTAAAATTTTTGGAGCAAAAAAATCTCTGAATTTTTTTATAAAAGAAAATCTTACATTCTCATAGGAAAAAAAATAAAAGAAAAAAACTCTCAATTTTCTTGGAATAAAAAATAGGCACTTAACTCTATTTTTCAGAACCCCCTCAAAAAAATTTTCATGTCTTATTGCCAAACAGGGTTCATTAAAAGATTATACTAGGTACTATATATTTATATATTTTTTTTTCTAAAGAAAAAAGGAAACTGCATTTTTAAAAGATCTTCAATATCTATTTTTGGAACACTCTGTACAGATACCTAAGTAATTTCATCAACCAATTTTCATACCTAATTAGCACCTAAATAATTAGACAAAAATACCACACGTACACAAACCAAAATCCATCAAGGTGCACATCACATTCACAAATCCATCTTATTCCTCCATTTCCTATCGATGTGATGTTTAGAGAAGAAAAATAGGTAAATCTCTCGAATATATTAGAAAATAAATAAAAGGTTGTCGAACTCGGATTGCAATTAGCGTAAATTCGAAAATTAAAGGCGTTCAATTGTATTTTAATTAATGTCGTCGTGACTTTCTCTGTAGGTATATACCTACCTAGACCTAAATAGATATGCAATGTACATCAATATGCGATGGAAAAATCGTCTCGAATTCGGAGTATAAATTAGTACTTGGACGATAATCGAATATACGATGACGACGTTAACGTTTTCGAATAATTATAACAGGACATTTTATTTAATAAATTACCGTTAATGAGTTCTCGGTAATGAATCTACTCGTAATAGGGGATTGATGTTTATCTTGTGAATACATTTTATCAATAGGTAATTTACCTACTAAATTAGAAGCTTAAAAATTTTTGCAGGTAAATTAAAATGACTGCCTTTTAAAATCGTTTAAATATAGGATTAAAAAATAATCTTGTCACATAGGCGGGGCAAAAATATACCAAATAGGTACCTATAGGTAATATTTACTTGATCGAGACGAAAATCATAATAGGTATATATGGTACATTTTCATCCATAAAAAGTCGATTAAAATTAAAATAAAAAAACTATACACACGATTGATGTCGCACCACTCACCCAGGTCTATTCAACAACATCAACAATACCATAAAGATATAATTAAACCGCGAGGGGTGATCTTTCAGAGCATCACAGGAGAGAGGTAAGCGACGAATAGAAAATACGTGAAAGGTTGTTTGTATTGGAGTTGTAAGTATTATTTGTTAATGCTATTAGAAGTCTGGCATGACGCGATGCGATGGAGTTGCAGAGAATATTCAATGTATGTTCGGCAGGATATAATACCGTGATGGAAACGGTGAAATAATAATTAAACGACAAATATACATAATACCAGTCGTGGAGAGAGGGTTTTGAGATGCCGACCCTTCGTAATGTATTACCTATAATATACCTATCCACGAGGTACGAGAACGTACATCGTATCTACCTGTGCTAGATTATGCATTATCGAATGTGTGGACACACCTTGTAATGCAAAGAAAAGATACATTGAGTGGAAAATCTCAAATAAACAAAATTAAAATATGCTCGTGGCTCGTGAAGTGTTATAGAAATTTATCAAAAGCACAAGAAAAAATCATCAAATATTTTTCTATTTAGGAAAAAAATTTGATCATGAAAGTTCGGTGAAAATATTATTTACTCAAAGAGAAAAAATTCGAAAAAATTTGGAAACAATAACTAGGTATCCAATTTAAATAGGTAACTGAAAAAATTGATAAGTTGAGATAAAAAAAAAAAAAAAAAAAAAAAAAAAAACACGAAGAACTACGTCACACTGGAAATTCACAAATTTTGAGACATGGAAAGAAAGTGATAAATCGTGAAATGTAATACGAAATTTGAGGAACCTTGAAAAGATAAACAAGTAATAAAAAAACAACCCTGAGATTTTAGAACATTTGAAAAAATCAAAAAATTGAAGAATCAAAACAATGAAGAATTAAAAAGTTGAAAATTGAACACAACAGACATATCTCTTGAAATTTTGAAAAATCAATTGAAATAGTAAAGAAGTGAATAAAAATACCAAACAAAGGGGAAAAAATCTGAAAAAATCTAAAAAATTAACGAAAAATTAAGAAATTTTTAAAAATTTAAAAAACGTTGAAAAATCAAAAAATAAAACATAAAAAAATTTGAGAAAATTTTAAAATTGTAAGTTAAGAAAAATCTTTCTTTAAAAAAAAATAGAAATCGTCAAAAAGGGAAATAAAGACTATTTGAAAAAACAAAAAAAATCTCGAGAAATTGAAAAAAATTGAGAACTCAAGAACAAAAGACACCTCAGAGAAACTTGAAAAACAAATACTGTTTTAAAAAAAAAAATCTAAAAAATTTTCTAAAAAAATTGAACAACTGAATTTTTGTACGATTAAAAAAATTAAAAAAGGTAGAAAATTTTTAGAAATTGAAAAACAACCATGAAGAAATTCAAGAACATGAGGAACTTTGGAGAAATGTACGAATAAAAAGGTTGAACAAACTGCAAAAATTCTGAAAAATTAGGGAGTTGCTAAAAAATTGGAAACCCCATTTCTTTAATGATTCAAAAATTTTAAAAATTCAAAAATTGTGAAAAAATCAAAAATAAATAAACTATTGATAGAAATATTTGAAATTTGAAAACAAAGGAACTTGTAAGAAATTTGAAAATATTGCAATCTTTTTTTTTTAAATTTCTGAGTCATTCATTAATTTTTTTTTTTCAATTATTCGAAACATTTCCATTTTACAATTTTTTATGATTTCAATTTTCCTTTCTTTTTAATATTTTGTACAATTTTTTTAAGTTTTAATTTTTCCGATCGTTTGAATTTTTTTATGACTTTAAAAAAAATCCTTGGTTAATAATCATTTCAAAATTTATAAAATTTTCAGTTTTTTATAATTTCTCATTTCTCCCCAAATTATTCATGTTGTTCAATTTTTTAAAGTTTTATTTCATCAACTTTTTCAGCTTTTGGAATCATTTCAAAAATTTAAACATTTTCAAATATTATGTGATTCAAATGTTTAAATATTTTGTGCAATGCATCAAAGTACCTAAATGCCAATAATTTCTCTAAAACTTCCAAATGTGATTTTTTTACTATTTTTTAATTTTTTTTTTAGATTTAGATATTTTTCAAAAAAAAAATTAAGTATATCATCTGATTTTTGACGACAAAATTATCCCTAACGTCTTTGTAATACTCTTTCCTGCAACTTGACAAAACTTGTAAAAATTTGTCGTCTCGAATACACACAAAAAAAAATCAATAAAAATACACCAACGGGACATCATCGAGCTCCCTACGAGTTCGTGTAATAAATAAATGAAAAAATAAATTACATTATTTTTCTACTCTAGAAAATGCTAGCTAAAATATTAAAACGTACAATTTAGGAATTTCGAGGTTCGAGCTCGTAAATCGTATTCTAAAAAGCCAAGTATGAGGTAGATAATAATTTCCCCGTACACTTTCACCGCCATCGTAGTACCTTAAGTATTCATTAAAAAGAAAATTACTTAAGCGGTATTTATGCGTTGACGTCGTACTCCTTCTCCCCATCTTATCGCCATGTAGTATTAGTATTGTATTTGTCGAATGAAATTAAATTAAGCGAGTCAATAACACACCAGCCTACATTGTCCTGTACAAAATTTAATTTCTTTTTATATTCAGACTCGTGTGGTTCTCTGGACAAATAAAGAATTAGAAGAAAAATCCAAACCTGTGTAAACAATGTCGTCTGGTTTCGGGTTAACGCTAATACGAAAATAAAGAATTTAAATAACTCTTCTCTTTTCCTACTCACTGTGTTTTTTTTTTTAATGAAAAAAATTTCTATTAGTCAGTACCTTTTATTATACGATGGCGTTTCGGGTTGTTAATTATTGAAGGTTGAAAACATTTACGCGAACTAGACTCTGGAGACTGGTTACTGTTATTACTTATTATTATAGATTTTTTTAAGTTCAAAAAAAAAACGAAACATACCTAACTACACTTTATGAGGCATGTGTGTGTGTTCTTTCGATCTTTATGTTAGTTTTTTTTTTTTCGTTAATTTTTTATACGAGTACCATTAATTTGCTAAACCCAAAAGTAGGTATATTCGGTAGTCTGTACGAGGGTGCGGAACTGTAGACTCGCGAGAGGAGGGAGGGGGTAGAATTCGCACACACGTAACCGTTACGTGTACTATTACATATTTGAATTTCTGTTCTTATATTACGAGAAAAACTTACGACTTATGCTAAATTTTTATGGGTAAATTAAACAGCTCCTTCTGTATAATATACAACACTCTTCTGTCGGTGAAATTTTATGGGCATTTTATGCAGTTTTATATTCTTGTATGGTTGACTCTTATATTATGAAGGCATATGCCACCCTTTTCATATCCATCAAAATCTACCTAACTTCTGCCTTAGCTACGTGTACATAATTTTCCCCCCTATAAATAATTATAAATTATGTATCCATACAATATTGCACTTTTATATAGAATGCTAATCTACATCATTTATGTATACTTGAATGATAGTACTTGACTGTGGTTTTAGACTTTAGTTGATTTTTAATGAGTTGGCGCACTACAAGTATTAAGTATGGGCTGGGTTTTGCGGTCGTGCATACCACGTAATTCGTAATAAATATTGTGTTCAAGTTTCAACTTTAGTTTTTCCCTATTCGAATTATACAAATACCTTATTCTCGACCTCTTGAATCGATTGAAAGCGATTTTGACTCGCTTTGGAGTCTTTGGAATTTTTTTTTTTTTTGATTTTTCAGTTGCTCTCAAAAAAAAAAAATTATAAATAAAATGCCATTCTTTTTCAATTCAATTTTTTCAGCAATTTTTCATTTTTTTTCTGCTGTTATTTTTCTGTTGTTAATTTTTTATATTTTTAGTCATTTCCGATTCTGAATCAAATTCTTTTATTCAAATTAGTTAAATAATAAAAGATTTTTTTTCAATGTCTTAATTTTCTCTCATTTTTATTCTAATAAAAATATTAATTTTTTATTTGTATTTTCAGTAAATTTTGAATTTCCTTATTCTTGAAATTATTTTCTCAATTTTTCTCAGTCCCCGGATTTTTTGTTTAATCACTAAGTAAGTAAGTAAGTTCAATTTAATACAATTTCTCCACTTCGTGGAAAAACACCGAATAATGAAAAGAGTGCCTGAACGAAAAAATTATAATTTGTAGCAGGGGTCATATTTTTTTGAAGAAAAAAAATTAAAATTACGTTGAAAAAAATGATTTTGAACATATTTTTGAAAATTTATTCTAAATACTTAAGGTAAAAAATGGAGTAAATTTAAAACTTTTATCAAAAAATGAAAATATTAAGTATACTTATTCTAATACGAAAAATTCTCATTAAGAAAAATTTTCGGACAAAAATTTTTAAAAATGGAATAAAGAAATGCATGAAAAATCAAAATTTACAGAAAAGAAATAGTATACGAACATTTTTGTAAAGAAAGTTAAAAATCGTATCAAAAAACTCAAAAAAAAATTAATAGAAATTTTCAAGAAAGTGCAGTCATTTTAAAATTTGTACCAAATCTTCTTTTAAAAAGAAAGAAGCAGAAAAAGATAGAATGAGTATTTAAAAAATTTTCAGAAATAAATTCAAAATCCTACTCGCTGGATTTTTTTTCGAAAATAATTCAAGAGTTCTTTAATGAAATTCACATGAAAATTTCAGGAAGTTGGCAAGAAGAAGGGGAAAGTTGCCTATTTTATGAATTAAACAAGAATTTTTTTTTTTTTACGATTTAGGCAAGTATGATATTCAATGTCAAATATCTCAATTTTTTGCCTCAATTGAAAAAAAATCAATTTTCTTGGAGTTGAAAATCTTTTTTCTGTGTTACAATAAAAGTATCCCCAAAATTTATTGGAGAAAAACGTTCATTTCTCTGGTGCAAAAAATTCTTAAATTTTTTCGAGTAAAAAAAAAATTGTCAGTTTGATGCAATAAACCCAGTTCAAAAAAAAATAAAAATAAAAATAACAAGTTTTTTACTTCAAGAGGTTAGTAAATTTTTCTGAGAAAAAATTTCAACAAGTAGCCTAGAAAGACAGTCATTTAAAAGGGAAGGGGGTGTTGACCCAAAAAAAGTGAATATTTTTGTTGAAAATGGCATTTAAAAAACTGAAATCAACTGAAATTTCGTAATTTTTTCAACTTTTTCCACCTGAAAAACGACGTTGATTGAAGTATAGGTAAGAAATTCTACGTTCAAATTGATTTTTTTTAAATTTTTATTGAAAAACTTATGAAATTTTTTTAATTTAAAAATTTCTGAACCTTTTTTTTCCAAAATATATGAGAATCCCCCCCCCCCCCGAAAAAGTGTGAAACGTGTTTTTGTTCCCAAACAAATGTAAACGTTTTTTGCTCCAAAAAATTGACTCAGAAATCTTTTGGAAATGTACTCTCCAAAAATTTCAGAATTTCTTGCTTCAAAGAATTTTTTCTACAAAAAACTGAGAGAGACTTTTTTCTCGAACAATTGTTTTGTAGGTATTAAAGAATTGTGATAGTTTCTCTGCTTCAAAACCTTGAAAGTTGAGAATTTCTTCACTCCAAAAAAATTAGAATTTTTTCATCCCAAAAAATTTAGAATTTTTTTATACCAAAAATATTGAGAATTTTTTTACACTAAAAACCTCGAGAATTTTTTACACCAAAAAAATTGATAAATTTTTACTTGGATTTTTCAGAAAAATTGATGCATTCTTCTCCAAAAAAATGACTTTTTTCTTCGAAAAATTGGAGAATTTTTTCACCAAAAAAATTACAAGTCATTTTTTTGAATTAGTTTTTTTTTTTAACTCGTACATTGTTAAAAAAAAAACATTTTTTTCTGAAAAAGGAGTTTTTTATCTTCAAAAAATTTTTTTGTTCCATAAAAAAATTAATTTTTTTTCTTTAAAATTAAAACCAGATTTACAACTTCCAAAATGATTGACCATTTTTTTTTCTTCAAAAAAGTTGAAAAATTTTCATTTTCTCCTAAAAAATATCTAATACATCATTGAAACTTATCGATTTTTTCAACATATCTAATCCTAAATTTTCCAACTTGCAACGCAAAATTGCCAAATTTCAATTCAAATTTACCAATTTTTAGATTTTTTTTAACCAATGAGGGGTGGGGAGTCCCTCTGACCTCCTGTTCGCTACGCCCCTTGTCGTATCTTCGATTTAAAAACCATTTCCAAATACAGAATGTGTGAATTAGGTACCTACTACAAATTCGTGTCAGAACTATTCAAGAACCAACTCAAACACGACGATAGAGACGAGTGGGGAGGGGAAATGCACATATGCGCCTATATTCGTGATTCATTGATACGAAACGATTCTTTGACAACGCGTACGAAGTCAATATCTTATTAATATTTGAAATTGAAAAAGGAGAAGAAAAAAAAACACCTAGTTCGATATACTGTAGATATATAGAAAATGAAAATAAAAAAACGTGTTAACTTGGAGATATTTAAAACAAAAACATATATACGAGCGCGTATATTATAGAGGTACCTATACGAATACGGTATCGTATCTCTCTTGGTATGTGCATAAAAATGTTTAAAATAAATCAATCATTAGTTTAATTAAAAATTCTCCGATAAAACACCTTTTGAAATATAAACCCGCGCGTACCATATTAATTATAACGCCTAAAGGTATATAGTTTTATTAATTTCTTCTTTATTTCTTTTTCGTCGATCACGAAATAAATAATAAAAAAAAAAAAAAAAACTAATGAAAAATAAAATGCTCTTAACGTTTTACTCGGCGCGACCATGCAAGGACCAGCGAGGTAAAGGGGTACGTGCGGCTCTCGTAGACATGGTAAACTGATGAAGCAAGGGAATCGTTATATTGTTCCAATCTAATCGGGCGTTAGGCGGTAATTATAATCTCAGCAGGACGTACGCATATTCACGCTGCAGACGAACGCGAGCAAAACGACAACCGCTTTCTTGCACCATTCAGCAAACCCTTTTTTTCTTTCTTTATAAAGCATTTCACGAGGCAAAGGTCGATCGTCGATGATTCCCAGAGACCATAACACACCAAAGGCTAATCCCATTCTAATAAGCCTTCCCTCGTTGTAAAATTCTATAATATCGAATTACTTTCAAATGCACACATATGCCTACGAATATAATACCTATCAACACCTCCTACATTATGCCAATAAGCAATTTAAAAAGCATACACTTTCATCCACACGTCATCACCTTCTCCACCTCCCTCGCCCGGTGCATGGAGAATATGCTTCGTTGTTTCGCAAACCGATATACCACTTAACCTACGCGGATAAAATCGATTTTGATAATCGACTCGTCTCTCTTCCCCTCTCAGCCCTTTCTCAGCCACGAATAGTAGATATTTCTATGAGGTTTATTTTTTTCATATATCTTTTTTTATATGGTGGCTCTTTTTTAATGATAATTTTATAGCGATGCGATGTTTGAAATAAATTAAAAATACGATTTAAACGGATAGCTCACGAAGCTGTTCGACATAACTCACATTATAAATTATACAATTTTTCATGTACCATACGGAATCTCGTATAGCCAACAGGTGTCTTTTTTAATAATAATAAAAAAAAAAACAATCGGGCTTATTCGTTGGTATATTTTCTATATGATTTTTTTATTATTATTATTCATCGTGTTCGTATTATACGAATCGATATCTCGACTGTTTTAATTAATTCGATTTCCTATATCTGAAAAAAATGGTAGGTATTCTCAGAGAGGAGGTCTGTACTTGTGCAGAAGTGTGGTAGTAAGTCGTGGGTATGTTTGGGAATTTCAATGATCAACAACTACCTAGTCTAGATTTACATTTAAATAATTATAGGTAATTTTTTTACGATTTGAACGAATTTGTTTATTTTTGAAAAACTTGAACGTGGAAAACTATATATATATATTTTTTTTTTTTTGGAGAGTATTGAAGAAATTGTTTTTTACTACAAAAGCTTGATGTTTCCTAGAATTGTCATCAATTATGACTGGGACAGGGATTCATATTGTTATATGTATATTTTTTGAAGTTTCTAAACTTGTAATTTTTTTCTAATTCTTTGAATTTTATGACTAGGTAGTTATCTGTCAATTAATTAATCTAATTTTCAAAAGATATTAAAAAAAATGCATTTATATTTATGTGTTACGACTAAATAGTGATATTCGACGATAAATATCTCAATTTTTTATCTCAAATTTTTTGGAATATTTTATTTAAATTTTATAATAAATTATTCATAGAGAAAAAAAATCTAATTTTTTAAATCACTTAATTTTTTTGAGTAAAAAAATTTTCAACTTTCTTAAGTAAAAATTATCTCATTCTTTGGAGAAAAAGGCTCTTTTTTGTTTCTCAATTTTTTTTTGAAGAAAAAAAAAATATATCTTTTGGTTTTATTGGAGAAAAATAATTTCTCTCAATTTCTTTGCATAAAAAACTCTCAATTTTTTGGAGTAAAAATCTCATGATTTTTGTCAGTGCATATAGTTCTTTTATTTTATTTTGGAAAACAAATCTTTACTTTTAGAGGGAACAAATCTATTGATTTCGATTTTGTAAATACGAAGATTTAGATTTTTCTCCATAAGATTGATTCCCCCCCCCCCCCCGGCCCCCCAAAACAACAACAACAACAACAATTCATTCCTATTAAAAGTCAAGAGATTTATACTTCAAAAAAAAAAAAAATACTTAACAAATTTCGTAAAATATTTCGTTAACTCTAAAAAATTTACCAACCTTATGAGATAAAAAAAATTGTTATTTTTTCAGGAAAAAAAAACTTGATTCATTGCAAATTATTTTTTACTCGAAAAAATTTAGAAATTTTTTGCATCAGAGAAATGGGTTTCCTTCTCCAATAATTCAGGTCATATTTTTATTCACATTTTTCCTAAAAATAGGCATAGGTAAATAATAAAAAATTCCCAACTATTTTGAAACTAAAAGTTTCCCAAATTTTTTGAAGCTAAAAATGTCTCAGTTATTTTAAAGCAAAAAAATTTCACGATTTTTTAATGCAAAACATTTTCCTATTTGTTCGATGAATAGAGATACTCAGTTTTTTGGCGAAGCAATTTCCCAAAAATTTTTCCAATTTATGAGGTAAAATTTTTTAAAATTTTTCGAGAATAAGTTTGCAAAACATTGCTGAGCCCATTTTTCGGGGCAAAAAAAATCATCATTTTATTTTGCAATAATTATAAACATTTCACATTTTTCCTAAAACAATGAAAATTTCACTAATTTTTTGAAGCTCAAAATTTCTCAATTATTTTGAAGCAAAAAAAAATTACAATTTTTTAATGGAAAAGATTTTTCAACTTGAGTGAAAAAAGAATTTCTCAATTCTTTGGGGAAAGCGAAATCAAACAATTTTTTAGGAATAAACTTATACAAAAAAAATCTGAGTTGAATTTTTGCCGCAAAAAATTTCTAGATGGAAGTTTTTTTGAACTTTGTAAATCATGAGCATTGGGGAAAATTTTAGTACATATTTCACATTTTTTCTAAAACAATGAAAATTTCCCAAATTTTTTAATTGTTTTGAAGCAAGAAAATTTCACAATTTTTTGAGACAAAAAATTTTTAAACTTGAGTGAAAGAATAATTTAGAAATTCCATAAGTTTTTTTAGGAATGAATTTTTAAAAAATTTCATATTTGGTATAATATTTCAAAATTTGGTTTTAAAAAGTCGGATAATTTTTTCCATTTTTTTAAAGAGGTTTTTTTTTTTTTTGATAATTTCTATTTTATGCTGTGGATTGAATTTATTCATAGAAAATTTCGAACCATTTCTTTTAAAACCGAATTTCCTAGGGTACTAAAAGCAATTTTCAAAATTTTGCAAAATTAATTTTTAATGAGATTTTCAAAAAAATTATCAATTTTTTTTACCTAGCTACCAAAAAACGTTTTTCAAACATTTTTTTTTTTTTTTTTGTAAATAGTTACCTACTTACCTAATCACTCATCCTCAATTTTTGAAAAATTGATTATCATTTTTTTTAAATTGTTCTTTTAAAAAAAATGAAAAATTTTTCAAAATTCCGAAAAAAAATAAAAACGTTTTCCTAAAAACATTTTTATTAAAAATTCAATTTGAAAAAATGGGAAGAAAAAGAAAAAAAACTTTGTAAAAATTCAAGTTTTTCAATTTTGGGTAAAATGATCGCTGAAACGGTCTAACATGTAAGTAAGTCGAGGTAGTTTGACCTGCAGAACTCGAATCCGTTTTAGTTTTTTTTTTATTCTATCATTTTACGTGATTAGTGGAATTGTTATCTTATCACTTCCAAATTATGGAGAAAACCGAATTTGTGAAGAATGAATGAATTGAGATGAAATTCGGGCAAGAGGCGTATCTATTTTCGAAGACGAATAAATGTTTAATATTTTAAAAATTTGGAGAACAATTTTTTGTTCAAAGAAGTCATATCGAAGATCGAGCAAAAATCCTGTCTTTTAGTTTCGAGATTTTATTTGACAATCTGATTGGAAAATGCTGAAAAATCTTACATATAAGGGTTGACGAATGATAGTGTCCTTCGAAAATTATTTCGATAAACGGGTTCGAATCTCATTTCTGTGAAAAAAAAATATATCAATTGTTCTGGTTCATCTGCTAATGCCTCGCTTGACCATCATCCCTTAATATAAAAGAATAACACAAAAGAGAGATCGATCCTTGGCACTTTGTCGGATGAAACAAAAGATCGGCAGTATATCTGGGTATTGGGTGCCGAACCGGTTCATCTGTTGTAAATTAAATACGCTACATGTGTTTCACATTTCACCACCGCCACCACCATGAGCCTCGCAGGAGAAGTCGAAGTCGAATCAACATGCAAAAAATTTTATACCGTTCGGGGGTGGTCGTATATTAAGAGAAGAGAAATCTTGCGACTAGAGAAACAGGAAACGGTAGCTCCTATTTCAGTCGTATTAGTATATATATATATATAAACCCGCATTTTAAATACGTGTCCTTTTTTATTAATAAAATATATCAAAAAGGGAGGAAATGACCAAAATAGAAAGATCCCTGTCGAGGTTCCACTACGTTTAGCAGGATTAATGGCAAGCATATGTAGATCCGCGGGTAGCAATACAAGATATTTACGCCATCGTCTCTCTCTGCTCCTTGTCCTGTCTCTGTTTTTCTCACCCTGTGATATGGTATTCGTTTACAAGACACGTATAGGGCCTATGTATACTGCATATGTATGGCCCGATAACATTGGCAAATGATCATCCTCTCGCTCTCCAGTTCTGGTTTTAATTCCTTTCGACTTCGAGTCGCTGGTCGTCCTTCTTTTACACACGTTCAATTAATGCCCTTCTTCTTTCTTAAATGTCAACCGGATTGTCAATCGAATGCCAGTATAACATGTGTGACCAATATGTGTTCGCAGGGAATCATTTCGACAAATATTTTCCACCATCGGAATCGTATATTCTTGATGTGTGATGAAATTCACATTTCTGTTCACCTGTGATGTTTTGCCTTCTGGGATTGGCATTTTTAAAAATCTGTTAATAGTCGAAAGACAGATGCAGATGGAAAAGAAAAATTGTCCTACAATATGCGACCTACTAAAAAATCGTTTGAGAATTAATTTCCTCAAGAGGATTTTGTTTTTCAAAAAAACAATTTTTTTTGAATAATGATGATAAATTTTTCAAAAATTGACGATAGTTAGTTAGTTACCAAGAAAAAAACGAAAAAATGAATTTCATGGAAAAAATCTCGTTTATGTTTGAGAAAAACATCTCAGAAATAAATTCGTGTTTTTTTTCTTTTTCAAATTAATTCAAATATCCGGCAGGGCCTATTCTAAGGAAAATTTGGAGCTGCACGTTTAGCTCCATTACCAGAGTCATATTCCATATAGTTAGTATGGGTGTGTGGTGGGGGGTGGAAGGGGGGGGGGGGGGGAATGAAACCAGCACTTGTAAAATTTTGATGGATTTTCAGAAAATTATGACAAACACGTTAAAATCATCGCAAAAAAAATCCTCAAGAGGAAGAAATGAAAATTATTTTTCAAAATAAAAATTTTTATATGTTTAGTTTAGGTAGATAGTTTACTAAATTTCAAAAAAAAAATTTTGTTGTTTGTCTATTTAGAATTTTTTCTTTGCGAGTTACAAATTCCCCGATCCCAAACTATCAAACACAGAAGTATTTGAGTGTACGTTTTATAGGTAATTTTTCTAAAGAAATCGTTATTATGATTTTTTGTAAGATAAATTTTCATGAAAAAATGTTTGCCAATAGATTTTTACAGAAGATTTTTTGACAAGAGAATTTTTTCTAAAAGAAATATTTATCATCAGACAAGGTATTTTTTCGAAACAAAGTTGAGATTTCTTTGGAAAATAAATTTTTGATAGGATTTTTTGTCAAGAAAAATTTTTTGAAGATTTTTTTTGTCAAAAAAATATTTTTTGAAAAATTTTTGTCAAAAAGATACTTTTTTGACAAAAAAATATTTTTTGAAAACTTTTTGTCAAGAAAATATTTGTTGAAGATTTTTTTGTCAAAAAAATATTTTTTGACGATTTTTTGTTGAAAAAATATTTTTTGACAATTTTTTTTGATGACCTTTTGTCAGAAAACTATTTTTATGAAGATTTTTTGTCAAAGAGATACTTCTTTGTCAAAAAAATATTTTTGAAGATTTTTTTAAAGATATTTTCGTCAGAAAAATATTGTTTTTTGTCAAAAAAGAATTCATTCCAAGACTTTTGTCAAAAAAAATTAAAGATTTTTGGAGATTTTTTGTTAAAAAGATACGAGTATTTTTTGAAGATGTTTTTGTCAAAAATTAATTTTTAGAGTACCTACGTTTTCTCAAAAATTATTTTTTCAAGATTTTTTAGCCAAAATAAAATATTTTTCTAGATCTGTAAAAAAAAAATATTTTTTGAAAAAACATTTTTTAAAGAGATTTTTTGTCAAGAGAAATATTTTTTCAGAATTTAGTTAACTATAGATAATTGTCCAAAAAATAACTTTTAAAGATTTTTCATTTACCATTTTTTTTTTTAGAAGTGTACCTATTTGATTTGAATTTTTTATTTTGTTTTATACGTAGTTTTATTATTTGCTTAATTAAAATTTAGAAACTAGATTAGTTACGTATTTTGTCTTCATTTTTTCTTTTGTTCGAAGCGTGTTTAATTTTTTTGTTTTCTTCTACTACTAACCGGAAAAATTAAAAATTTCTTGAATTTTTTTGAAACTGCACAAAGTAATTTCAAAATGCACACATTTTTTTTGAAGCTCCACAAAATGGGCAGAACTGCACGTTAGAATAGGCCCTGATTATCCGGTCAAAAATTGAAGAAAAAGTATTGAAATAATTTAATTCAAAAAATCTGAATCAAAAATTTGTAAATTTTCTTAGAATAAAAAAAATCTCAATTTTTTTGGAGAAGGAATCTGTTATTTTTCGAGAGAGAAAAAAAGATTTTATGTTTCAATTTTTATAAATTTCTGGATTAAAAAATGTCAGTTTTTTGATTAAAAAAATCGATTGCCTTTTTTAATACCTAATAAAATAAAAAATAAAAATAGAACAGCTGTGGAAAATTTGAGAGGGCCGAACTATTGCCTGCAGGTATTTTTCATTTTTTTCTACATGAGTGAATTTCGACAAAAAACTAAAAATTTTCAGATTTCCCCTCCAGTACCTGTTGCCTATACCTGCCAATTTTTAGGTGGACCATTATCTTGATTGATTTATTTGCCAAAAATATTATATAGGTACCTATTTCTGAAAATTAGCCATTCATCGTACCAAAACGATAAAATTTCCGGTATTATTTCAAAAATAGGTACAAAGTACAATCGTCGATAGGCAGTTAAAATTACGTAATTGATTTTCGCCTGCATAAGAAAATAAATTGAATAAATGGCTGGCTTTATACAGTCATAGATATGGTTTTCGTATTTCATTACTTAGTCTTAGGCACCGCTGCCACCTCGCTGCTGTGCCAAGAATCAATATAAACTTGTCTATTTATTCGACAACAAAAGAGTATCGGTAATTACACGTCCGCACGCGTTGATTATTACATCACGTCGTGATGGATATAATACTCAAACCGAGGTATTCCATTTCAAGGTAACACTACCCCGAAAAAATATACGTACGTAAGACGTACCGTACTCGTATTATAGACTATACGTATAGATATGGCCAACAGGATGCATAAACTTATGCATGTAATCCGCTAATTTCCAAGAATCGGTTATGGTTTAAATTTAAACCTCGTATCGTCGTGCAGTACTCGTACGTACTCGCGTATTCTCGATGTACGTACATTAATAATTACGAAATGACACAAAGTTCACAAATGTATGTTAACAAGACGCAGACCGCATAGAGACAGTCAGCGAGACAGAGAGAGCCGACGAAAAAGATGCTGAAAATTTACAAGCTATAAAAATTTTAATATTTTCACCGCAGCTCGATACACACTATTGCCATTGCCAGCGGCAATTAAAATGCTAATTTTCTTATATTTAATAAGCAAAATAATATGAATCATGTTTATTAGCATTTAAGACCATTTTCAACCTATTAAATCTGACAATATACTTGTAAAGTACACTCCCAAATGATACGCGCGCCACATTGCAATCATCTGCAGCTTATTTTCCTCATCGACCATCCCATTACGTAGATTTATCCATTTTTCTCGACCAGACTAACTTTTTAGAACACCCTGTGTCGCATATTACACAAGTAGGCTTTATGATACTCTAATAATACGAGACTTGTAATAACCTAAATTTTACTTTGCACTTCCGTTCTGGGATGCAAGAGGCTTCATGTACAGACTCTCCCCCCTGGGACCCTCCTTTGCATGAAAGTAGATGGATGTCTTTTATAGGATATATTCGCGATACATATAACGTCTTCTGACAAGTCGTAAAATTTGTAATTTGCATTTACACTAATCGCTCAGTACGTTGATGATCTGTGCTCAACACGTGAGTATGCTTGTATTTCTGACGATTTTATTGTCGTCGCCTGGCTTTTTTTAAGATGAAAATTACGCTGTTATGGCGGCTCATCTAGGCTGTCTTTTTCAAGATATATTATTACTCGTATAGGGTATGGATGCTCGATGCTCGCAGATTCTCTCGATGCGTTCGGAAATGTTCTAGACACCTTGGATAATTTTTGTTTCGTAAAAAGAGCCGAGTGCAATTAAAGACAAGAGCATTTTTTGAACAGGGGTTGTAAAAATATGGTCGAGACACATTTTAGGGTCTTGGTGTGACTAACTTTTGACAAAAATGATTTTTTTATTTTTGAAATTTTCCTTCCCCCAAATTTCAACTGAGGGCTAAATGATCTGCAAAAGTAGTTATCTGCAAAATTTGGCTTGAAGATACTTACCCACTGATCTTTCAAAAAGTCTTGCAAAAGCCCTATGGAAAATTTTTTGAAAGTCGAATACGAAACTAATATTTTAAAAATCACCCTTTTCTACACCTTTTATTTACTTTAAAAATTTCCAAGAGTAAATCTTTAAAATTTTCTTTTGAAGTTTAGAAAATTTTAAACTTAGGAAAAAATTTCAAAATTTGATCAAAATTGTAATTTTGCTGTTTTTTAAAAAAATGTTGAAGTTTTATCAATTTTTAAAATCTGGAAAATTTTTAAAATTCAAAATTATGGAAAATTTCCAACAAAATTTTGATAATAATTTTGAAAATAAAATCATCATTTCCAAAAAATCCAATTTTTTAATGCCAAAAATTTCACACTTTTTAGGGGAATAAATTAAAAAAAATAAATCAATAATTTGGAGTCAAAAATGTCTCCATCATTCTAAAATTGAAAAATTTCCACTTTTTTTTTTTTTTTTTTTTTTTAGAGCTAAAAATCTAATCAAGTATTTTTTACAGCGAAAAATTTATACTTACGTATCTATAATTATATTTTTATTTTGGAGCAAAAACATTTCAAAATTTTTTAAGAGAAAAATTAAAATTTTTCAACTTTTTTGAAGCAAAAAATTATTTTGGATTTGTAAATTTGATTAGGTATTATTTTGAGAAAAAAGTATATATTTTTTAAGAGAGAAATCTCTTTTTTGAAGAAGAAAATATTTAACTTTTTTTGTTGAAAAAAAATCATTTATTTATTAGGTTTGTTGAAAAAAAGAAATAGGCAACTTAATTTTAAAAAATGACTTGTAGGTAATTTGTTTGGAAAATTGTTTTTCAATTTTTTGGCCCGAAAAAGTCAAATTTTTTGAGAAAAGATTCACTCAATATTTCTAAAGAATACAAGTGAAAATTTCCGATTTTTTTTTGTAGCAAAAAATTCTCAATTTTCAAGGATTTGAAGCAAAAAACAATCACAATTTTCTAATTGAAACAATGGTTCGAGAGAAGAGTCTCTCAATTTTTTGTGAGAAAAATTTCTTTAGAGCAAGGAATTCTAAAATTTTTGGAGAATAAGTAAATTTCCAAAAGATTACAGAGTCACTTTTTTGGAGAAAAAAACTTTTACATATTAGTTTTGAAGCAAAAACGTTTCACATTTTTCCAGTAAAAAAATTCTCATTACTTATTTTGAAGTAAAAGAGTTTAGAAATTTTTAAAGCTAAAAAATTTGATAATTTTTTTAAAATTTGTTTGAAAGTAGGTAGAATTTTTTAATTTTACAAGGGAAAAAAAATTCAAAAAACTTTTTGAGTCAAATTTTTGAAACCAAAAATTTCTGCACTTGTTTTGGAACACAGAGATTTTATCATAATTTTTCTTGAGAATAAAAAAATTCTCAATTGAAGCAAAAAAAAATTACAATTTTTTAATGCAAAATATTTTCTTACATTCTAAAAATATTTTGCAAAAATTTCATTTATTTTTTTTCAAAGCCAAAAATTTTAAAATACTTACCTACTTATATTTTACCAAAAATATTTGTTCGCTTTAAATATTTGCAAAAATGTTAGCAAGGTCAAAATTATGAATATTTCAATTTTTTGCAAAACAAAAATGGTGAATATTTTGCAAATAAAAGAAAAATGATTTTCAAAATCTTTCAAAAAGACAATTCTGAAAATATTTTTCGAAAAAAAGAGGTTTTTATTTTCTTTCAAAATATTTGCAAAATCAAAATTGTCAATAATTAAAATTTCGTGTTTTTCGGTATTTTTAAAAACTATCGATAGTTGAATAATGATTCGATACTTTATTATTCAAACTTGAAACTTAAACCTTCACTCATACCTTTTTGTGATTCTTTCCCTCGTTTCAGCAAATGGCTCTACTCAAGTTAGGTATCTACGACTCTACTTATGTTGTTTATTCAAATTAGGAAAAAAGTCTATAATATACGTACTCTTATGGCATAAATTTCAAAATACCTAATTCGCTCCAAGTGTATCTACAGATTTAATTTAATTCCAAGTCACATATCTAATATTATAATTAGTCACACTTGATACACGGAATTAATGAGCAAGGAAATAGTGGGCTCATATTTAAATGAAACTCTTTCTCTTTTTCTTCATTACAATTGTTTCATTTTATTCAACTCGCACGTGCTTGTGTTCTATTAAGGGGTTGCTGTACCTACTTATATTTCAACTCGTTTGAAGTGATCCTGTGTACACTATACTACTTTTCAAATCATTTCACAAAATTATCAGAATTTTGATAGGTACCCAATTACCCAAAATGAGCAAGTTTCTGCTCAAAATGTCATTCAAATTTCAAACTCAGAGAAACTTTCAGGCTCAAAGAAAAAAAAAAAATTCGTATCCCAGAACAACTATCGAGAAACAGAACAAAATATTCTAAAAACCACTGCAAGAACGAAAAACACTTCTAAACGCCCGTTTTATTGGCATTTCCCTTCATTAATACATTGGAAATCGTCCATGAAATGATTTCATCATAAATTAACGACATCAATGTAACTATAGAGAATTATTCCCGAAGGCCTGCAGCACGCAAGGCAGATAATTATCACGGATCGATGACAACGTAATTTCACTTCATCGCATTAACTAAAATTGAAATTAAATAAATAGACAGCAATATAATTTTCCATTTTAAACGTCTCAGCATTTTATAATGTTTTTAGTGAAAAATGGTCGAAAAGGGGCATTAAAAAATCTCAAAATTGATACAGCTCGCGGTTATCCTTCCTAATACCTGCCTATCTACCTATCAATTAAAATTGGTAACTCAAACGGTCTCAAATTCAGGAAAATACAAATATTTATGATCAGAATCAATGGAATGTGGGCCTAAGCAAATTTGCACAGAACAATGTTTGAAATTTTTACAATTGGACTTCTACCTCATCCAGTTTTCAATAATAAGTATATAAGTATCTAAGTTACATTATGCTAGATGGGAGGGAAGGGAGGGGTCTAATCGAAAATTTCATCATGACCAAAATTATTTCTAGAACTTTACCCTACAACTTTTGTTTGAAAACTTTTTCAATTGGACCCCTCCTCCGTCACTCCTCCAACTTTGAATAAGTATCTACTGAGTTTTATGCAAAATAGACGGAAAGGGAGGGGTCTAATCGAAAAAAATTTCAAACAAAAGTTGTAGCCCAAAGTCTGAGGAATAATTTTGGTTATTACAAAAATTTCGATTGGACCCCCTCCCTCTCCTCCAATTTTGAATATTAAGTATCTATGTGGTGTTGGACTTGGTAAAATTTAACAACGATCCGAAACCAGTCCAAAAACGTACCCACAGCTTCAGCTTTGGAATCTATGAAGTCAAAGAATCCTACTGAAGGAAAAACCACCTCACTCTTCAGATCACTAAGGTACCTCGAGCCAATAAATTCCACAGTACGACGAAAAAATCATGTCGATCACCACTTGAAGAAATATATTTTTCAGAATTATTCTTCTTACAGAAAGGTGTGCGTTTCCGCACACTCCAATTAGCGTTGGCTTTATTAAACAAAAAATACGACAGGATGAAAATCTCCACGTCTAGATACGTATTTTTTTTGGGCGTGTAGCATAAATATCATTCGGTACTTCCGGTCGGCGTGATTGACAAACCGAATAATATTATACCCTATCAACGAGCATTAAATAATACAAAATGAAAGCTGGTATTTAACACGCCTATGTTGATATGTACATTATTAATTATTATATCGTATTTTTTATGCAGGTGTCATTGTCGATTATCTCAAACTTATACCAGATAGGTATATAAAACACAAATAAAAAAAATAAAAAAGGTGTTGACACTATCTAATGTGTGAGTGAGAAAGAGAGAAACTCTCCGTGGGTAGGTATAAATCAAAAATGCACGATTTCACGTCACCAAAAAAATTCGCAGAATTATGGTATTCAATCATAGGTTCCTAAGGACGTGTTTTCAATTTTTAATACCGAATCCGCATTTCGTCTCGTCTCGTATCCGAGCCAAAAAACAAAAGCACCTTAATTAATGAAACCATTTATTTATAAACTATTTATTAGTGACGAACTGACGAAAAGTGACCGTGCGGGAGGAGGGGGAGACCATACAGTAAATAAATGATGCTATGTGATACCTAAATAAGTGAAAAAAATCGTAATACTAAAGTTATGAGAGGTACGACCAAGGAGAGAAACTTGCGCCATCGAGTTATAGATACTTTGTAAACCGTATTTTCTCGTTAATAAATGCAAATTGTTTCGCTAAACAACTGTTTTATAATTGGAATAACAATAGTTTAATAATTTCTTTTCTAAAATATAAATAAGCGTTTGATAATTAAAGCCAAAACGGATTAGAAAAATTATATACGTCCTTCATCGAGTGTTGTATAGTATATCTATCTGTACGCAATACGACCTTACCTTTATATGACTATATTTTTCATTAAAGATTCGTACCAAAATACACGTACCTACTTATTCAATATGATGCTCGTTTCAATACGTCATCTTTGAATAGAATAAGTATAATCAATAAGCAGATTTTTCACATAATAAGATTAACGTTGGAGATATTTCTAGGTTTAGCTCTCTTTTTAAAAAAATTATTGAAAAATTTGAATTTGTTTTATTACATTTTTTTAAAATGAAATTTTATCAAATACCTAAAACAAATTCTCAATTATAAAAAAAATCCCTAAAAAGAAAACCGAAAGTTTTTCCAAGAAAAAATGAGTAAATTAAAAAAAAAATATCTATATATTATTATTCGTGTTTTTTTTTAATTTGTCCATTTTGAGAATTTTGGAACTTAATTTTTTCCAAAATCTCACAATAACTATCTAAATTTTTTATTGTCCACAAATGTTTCGAGTTTCTATTGTTTTGAAACATTTTTGATTTTCGATTATTCGAAACACTTTTGATTATCTCAAAATTCTTAAATTTCTTGATTTTTGCATACTTAAAATCCCCCCCAAAAAAAATCCAGACATAGGTATATTATTTTTGATTTCCGGAAAATCATCCACTTTCTTGATTCTTGAATACTTTGCAAATTTTCAAGAATCGTGAAATTTAAAATCTGCCAATTTAAAAATTGTTATACCTAAGCATCAAAATTTTTATGAGAATAAAAAATTTTAAAAAATGGTGTGATATAAAAAATTTTAAAAAGTTAAAAGTTCACAGAAAAAAATCTAATAAACTTTAAGACGAATCGAGAATCAACGAATTTAATTATTTCCAAAACTACCTTATAGCATGGTCAATAGTTTTGGGATTTTCAGCTTTCATCAAAATCATTAATTTCACAATTCTCGCGTATTCTGAAAATTTTCGATTTTACCAAAATTTTTCAATTCCCAGATTTTCAATACTTTATTATCGTATCTTCAGATCATTCAATTTCCTGACTTTTTGATTATCCTAAAAAAAAGTAAATACCTACCTAAATAATAATTTTACCAAAATCTTCCACTTGAAAAATTTTCGAATAATAATATTATGTAGATTTTCAATAGTTTTGGAATTTTTTGATTTTATCAAAATCATTTAATTTCATAATTTTTGGACATTCCAAAATTTTTTTGATTTTATCAACATCATTCAGTTCCCAGATTTTTAATAGTTTTAGAACTTTCCGGTTTCAATAAAATCATTCAATTCCATGACTTTTTGATTATTTTTGAAAATTTTCAGATTTTACTGAAATCTTCCATTTTTTAGGTTTTCGATTGATCGAAGAATTTGAAATTTTCAATAGTTTTGCAATTTTTTTAGATTTTATCAAAATCGTTCAATTTTATGATTTCTGATGAGTATTCTAAAAAATTTCAATTAAGTATACTGAAATCATTAAATTCCAATTTTTAAATTTCCAATAATTTTAGACCCATCAGATTCCATCAAAATCATTCAGTGCCATTATTTCAAGTGTTTTAAGAATTTTTTACGATTTTACCGAAATCATTAAATTCATATTTCACAGATTTTCGATTAACTATACTTATTCAATTTTTTTAAGATTATCAATGGTTTGGGAGCTTTCAAGTTTCATTTAAATCATTCATTATTATTCTGAAAATTTTCGATTTCACTGAAAACTTCAATTTTACATATTTTCAATTAGGTATTCAAAGAATTCAAGGTTTTCAACAGTTTTGGAATTTTCAGATTTTATCGACATCATTCGATTTCATGATTTTCGAGTATTCTAAAAAATTTTGATTTTACTGAAATTATTAAATTCTTAGATTTTCAAAAGTCTTGGAGCTTTAAAATTTTATTTAATTCATTCAATTCCTTGATTCTTCGATTAACCCAAAAATTTTCGATTTTAAAAAAATCATTCAATTCCTTTATTTTGGATTAGATGCTTATTTGTAAATTTTTGTTCATTTTCTATAATTTCAGACCTTTTCAATTTTATCAAAAGGATTAAATTTCGCGATTTTTGGTCATTCTAAAAATTTTCGATTTTACCAAAATCATTAAATTCCTTGATTTTCAATTTTAACGAAAATTATTCAATTTTTAAATTTCCATCAATTTTACAAATGCCAGGTTTTATTAAAATCATTCAGTTCCTTGACCTTTCGATCACCTATTCAAAAAAAAAAAAAAATCGGGTTCACCTAAATTTCCCATCTGTAGATTTTCCCCTATTCAAAAAATTTTAGATTCAATATTTTTTGAAAATTTCAGCTTTTATTGATGAAGGAATTCAACTCATTGATTTTCGATTATTCTACAAAATTTTGCTCTCCTTTTGCTGTAAAACTGTTTGATTTCCTTAAAATTGTTTAATTTTTTTATTTTCAATTCTGGAAATGACCCAATCTCTTGATTTTTAGTTACTTATTCTAAGAAATTTCAATTTTCAATTTTTCTAGGTCTGCCTAATTTTCTCGAAATCATTCATTTTTTTGATTTTTGATTACCTATTTTAAATTTTTTGATTTTCAGTCATTTTGGAGCTTTCAGATTTCATCAGAATTATTCCGCAATTTCATGATTTTCAAATAAGTATTTAAAAAATTTTCCATCCAAATTTATACCGAATCCAGTAATTTAACATTTTATACACTCTTCGATCAAATCAAAGGGTAATTTTCCCTAATAATCCTGTCCAATTTTCCAACAACCAATTATGTCAACATATGAGACCAATTCGCCAAAACGAGTGAAATATGACTGAGAAGTCTTGTGTTCAATTTGTTAATCGTGAGAAATTTAATTGTTTTGATTTGAACGTTTGCCAGGACATTCGTTGTTAATCTGGTCTTTATTGGTTTTCGACAAATTAATTCAAATCAGTTTAGTTTTTATAATTTACACGACGCAAAACCTACACACTTTGGAATGCTTCGAGAATGATTCAAAAAAAATTTAAAAATCTCAAATTAGCTCACAAAAAAGGTCTTTAGAGTGAATAAAAATTGTCATTCCTCAGATTGGTCTCGTTTATCTCCAACCTGGCGCATACAGTACGTATTACGTTTTAATGGCCTATTTTTCCAAATGCAGCAAATACCCAGCCATATGTGAAGGATACGAATATGCACATTGCACATGGGAAATGCACGTACACGTCTCGAGCCTTCGGCTAACCTCGCCCCCTGCCCCCTGCCCGGCCAGCAGCACTGCGAGAGACTATGTAAATCGCGATAAAAAACCGTCTCTTTTAATAGCCGCAGACGGCATGCGCGAATGTAATTAAACGTGCTTTACGCGCAGCTGCGCGAAATTAATAGATATCGGAAAGTTGAAATTTATGACCGATTTATGGTCAAGTTTTACGAATCGAGTAAGCCATTCAATATAATTCTCCTCTGCTCGTACGTACCTAACTAAATTCGCGTTGATTTTTTTTCAATTCGAATGCTTCCGTTACGCTCGATTATGAAGTCTTTATAATTCTTTCTTCGCGAAAAAAAAATCTTTCCACACATACGCGCGTGTGAAAGCCGCCTAATTAGATGACTTAGACACACTTGGCAGCGTTTCAAAGGAAAGAATTTTTTCACTTCTTCCTCTTCAAAGTCTGAAGCGCGTAGACATCAAACCGATCAAACAATGTTCGTTTCACCGTCGTCGCGTATTCTCTTCTCAAACGTCTTAAGAAATTTGTACTCGCGAGTCACCGATGAATAAGTGTATAAGAAAACGTATTAAAAAGAAACTATTTGAAAAAAACAACAACAAAATTAAACACGCTGTAATGATCTAATGAATGTGAAAAAAAAATATGAAGAAAAAAAAATACCTACACTTGGAAAAGAAAAGCATGAGCGGAGGAATAACGAATATTCTGTCATCGTTTATTTAATACCAGCAACGAATACGAATACACCTAGCTCGCCATCTCATTCGGACACAGCTACAGCCGATATCGTCGACGTCATAGTAATTTAAATAACAAATACAGCGTTAATGTGAACGTATTAGCTACACGATACGACAAAGCAATGTCCCGTTCTTGAACAAAGGTGTAAGTGGCGTATATATACGCGTATGAAATGAGAACAGCGTCGCGGGAAGCGCAAAAATCTCTCTATATTTAACCCGTACGATGAACTTTGCCATTACCATCTTGGCCGAAAAAATAACATCGGAAAAAGTTTTATTTATTAAGAAAATTATCGGATTAGTTTCAACATAGCATAGAAGATATCTGGCGATGATATCGATGAACGATATATGGCAAAAGCAAACTGTACTTTGTCCCTGGATTGAATCGAAGTGAATCATACTGGGCGAGGAGGGGAGGGAGGTCGTTATTATAATATTGACAGATCACCGAACACAATCTGTACGCGTACGATGCACGAAAGTTCCAAAAATCAAAAATTTGGTTTTTCCAGACCCCTCTTTGACTATAATGAGGAATAATTTATTTTGATTTTAATTCCTAGTTTATTCTAGGAATTGAATTTTGAATCATGGTTCTGAGTCACTTTTGAGCTACCTATTATTATACATTTTGTCGTTTTCAAATTGAGTAGATTGAAAGTTAATTTTTTTCTTGTCCTCATACTATTATTAAGTATGATGTCAATGCCTATTCATTTTATTAAAATATTTAAACTCCCAATTTTTTAGAAAAAGCCCCCCCCCCCCCAAAAGGTTTTCTTTTAAAAAAATATCACAGGAGAGTTATCAAGATTTTTAAAAGAAAAAAAATTCTACCAAACAAATTCTTACCATTTACTTACTTATAGGGAAAAAATTATTTTCAATTCAATTTCACAGAATACTAGGTAAGGGACAAGAAAATTGTCTTGTTATTTTTATTTTTATTTTTTTTTTTGATTAATTTATTCATCAAAATTGATGAATAAGTCATTTCCAAAATAATTAGTTATAGTTGAGTATAGACATTAAAAAAAATTAAATTTGAAAACTTTTTTAAAAAGAATCTTCTTAAAATATTTTTAGCAATAAAAAAAAAAAATCATTAAAGAATTTTGCAACAGGAAATTTTACAATTTTTTTTCCTAGAAGAATATTTTCCAAGTACTTTTTTAAACATTTTTTTATAATCATGTATTTTGAATTTTGATACCTACATAAATAATTCAAATAGGCAGGTACCTAATATTTTTCCAAAATTTAATAAAATACCTGACCAGTTTTTTTTTTTTTTTTTTAGTGGGATATTCTCTAAAAATACGAGTATTTCACATCATTTCTCAAAAAAAAAATTTTTTCAACATTTTTTTTCAACACGTTTTTTTATTTGAAAATTCTACAGAACTTTTCAGTTTTTTTAGAAAAATTCTTCTGACATTTTTTTTTTCTGTTTTTTAACTCTGAACATTTTTAAATAAATATTTTGACACAATTTTTTCTTCAAAAGATGTCTTCATGATAATTTCTCTGCCATTTTTTTTTTTTTTTTTTTTTTGTTGATAATTCGTCATAATTATGACTTATGAGGTCAACATTTTTTTAAATTATTACTACTTTTCACCAAAAATTTTCAAAAAACCATTCTCCAAAAAATGATCGAAAATTGTAAACCCCAAAAAACATTATCATGATTCTAAACAACTTTTTTTATTTGGAGAAGGGTGAAATTTTGCATAATTTTGACGTAAAACGCGAAAAATTGAATTTACAGTCATTTTAAAACGATAATTTTCAAAATTGGAGGGGAAGGAAGGGTCCAATCGAAATTTTTATAATAACCAAAATTATTTCTGAGATTTGAACCTGCAACTTTTGTTTGAAAGTTTTTTCAATCGGGGACTCAATTTCAGAGATATAGAAATTTTTTGGAAAGGGGGTGGACCCTGGGGAAAGGGGGGGCCTTGAAAAAATGTAACCCCAGCTCATTTTTTTCAAAATATGTCCTAGATTACGAATCAATCATAAAATTGTTTTTAACAAAATAATCGCACGGAATTTCCCTTTGCGACTTGACTATTTGAAATTTTGAAAAAATTCCTAAAAATTGAACTGCGACAATTTTTTTTTTCTGTAAAGTTTTTCATTTACTCAAAAGTTATTTTTACAAATAAATAAATAATAATCATTTTTTATAATATTTTTCTCTTCCACTCAAGTAAAAACTTTTTGAAAAACATTTTAGAATAATATTTTCATTTTTTTTTTACATTTTTTTTGTTGATAAAATCATTTATTAATTTGACGTTTTAAATTCTTTTTATCAATTATTTACACTTCTACTGATAAAATTTTTACAGAAAATTTTTTTCATAGGTATACTTTTTTCTTCTTCTCAAGGGGTTTCTTTACAAAAAAATTTTTAGCATAGTTAATTTTTCATAATTTTTTTGCTTCAAAAAATTTGTCAAATCGATTTTGTTCAAATTTTTATTTGAAAATTTAAGAAGTACCTATTCTGGCAAATTTTCAGAGAATTAGGTTGATTTTTCTTTTTTTTTTGTTGAGAAATTATTATTTTTACTTACTCATATTTTTTTTAAACAAATTATGTAAGTATCAGAAAATTTTTTGGTTTTTTTCTAGCATTTACCTAGTAATTTTTTAGATTTTTTTTTTTGTTTTTTCAAAAAGAATTTGCGTAAAGGATTTTGTATGAAAAATTTTTCCATTTTTTCTAGAGTAGTTTTATGATTGAATAAGTAAGTAATTATTTTTTAAATATTTTTTTGACACAATTTTGTCTTCTTAGAATTTCTTTAGATAATTTTTTCATAAAATTTTCTTTTATTGAAGTTTTTTTTCAAAAATATTTTTAGGGTACTTTTTTCATTTTTTTTGCACAAGCCTTTTCCATAACAGTTCTTTTAAAAAATTTTATAGAGAGAAATTTCTTGAATTTTTTCTCAAGTACATACCTACCGAATTTTTTTAAATAATATTTTCGAGGAAATTTTTTTATCTATTTTTTTCTATAGGTATGAAAATAAACTTTTTGAGAGATGTTTTTACTGAAAAAAAAAAAAAAAAGAATAACAAATCATTAGGTATAATAACGAAGGGGTGAAAAAATAACATAAAATTGACACTTTGACACTTGAAAAAAAAATGAAGGCCTGCATAAGTGCATATGCTAAGCTTGTTGCGTTTTCCTGATGGATTCAGGATCGCCTACCATAGTGATATTTTTTTTTAATTTTTGCAACGAACACATTTTTCTTCAAAAATCCAATTTTCGACTTGAAATTTTAAAGTAAAAAAAAAAAAATTACGATTACAAATTTTCGAAAATGCACTCATTAAAAATTTTCAAACTCTGCCAAAAACTTAATTTTATAATTGAAAAAGTGTGATAACGTTTGAAGAGAAAATTTTAAAAATTATTGACGAAAATTTCAGAAAAAATATTTGATATTTTGCCACCAGAAAAAAATGTTTATGTGACTTTTTAAACGACAGTTCCTATTTTATTGAACGAAATAATTTTTTAACCATGTTACCTTGTGACCCGTAATTTTAGGTTAAATTCAAATATATCTCAAAAACTAGATAACCCGTCTAAAATTATTATTAAGATGGGATTTTCTTTCTGTTCATCAAATCACTACGTCAAGACCTAAAATAATACTCCAAATTAACTCGCATCACATCAATCTACACCTCGTAGAACAATACAATCACAATCTCCGCCACCTCTTCAAACTCCAAATCTCTCAACCCCCGCAGCACCCCATCTTACTCACTCCAGCGATAAATATCGCCTCATTTCAACCATAGCATAATACAAATTCCCATTCGAAACCAACTCATTATCACCGGACGGCATCACCAAATAGCGTAGATAATTTTAAGGTAAATTAATGCGAGCATTTAGCATCGTTCAACGTAAACCAACTACCTGTTGTCAGTACACCAATCACTAAGGTAATCATCGATTACGATCATGATGAAGATCTACGCTCTACCTCACACAACCTCCATCCTCGAGAGATGAATTTTCCTCCAGTACGCCCGAAAGAAACGACACAGAAGGGCAGGGTATACCCCGAGCCTATATTATTGTCCAAAGAATTAATGAAGCAAAGGTCAATCCTATTCCAAAAGGTGAACGCAGATTAAAACCCTGCACTGGTTGCTCGATAGATGCTCCTGCTCTCCCCCCCTTTTTAGGATATTGCTTTTCTTTTACGTGTGTAATCATTAAAAACCCGCATTTTTACGATTCAAATAGCAGTATTAAAAATTATAATTGATTTTCGTTGTGATTGATCGAGGTAATTAATTATTGTTCTCGTTTGCGTTTGATGTCAGTTTAGACGCGGTTAGAGGGTTTTATATTATAAACCTGCCTGCTCCGCCTCGCTGCTCCTACGCCAGAGCGAGCTGGTCTAAAAAAACTCAAACTCGTAATAATGAAACAAACGTTAATCGGTGGTCAACGAGTTGATGAGGATGCTAAATTTACTTCAAATTTAAACCTTCTTGTTTATCGGCCTAAATGACGAATGATTTTTATCCCATCTCTGGGTACTCGTTCATATTCCTCCTTGAGAGAATCGAACTGAGCACAGAGAGTGAGGAGGAGTAAAAAAAAAAAATCACCCATAAAATTGGCCAGAACGCGGCACACATTACTACAGAGAAAGAGAGAGACATGGCAGGGCATGAGGAGGGAAGCACACGTTAAAAAAATATACGATCGAGTTGTTGCGAGCTACCAGTCAACGGCGAGTAGATAGAATTGCCTATACGACTATATCTGGGAGTAATTCCCTCTACGTATGACGGGGCTGGGAAGGGGAGGGGGAACTACTGCGAAAATTTCCAATGTCGGTCGATTCTTCATTCGGCGGTTAGAAATTTTCGAGTCTGGTGGGTTTGGTTTGGCGATTCGATGACCGACGAGAAAAAAACACAGAAAAAGAATCTAGTCTCATCGCATCCATCGGTTAATCTCGCGTATTTTATTAATACTTAATAAAAATAATTACACTTGCCCCCATCGTATTGGTTGGTTATTTTACAAAGTACAAATCGGTACCGACGTTTTACGAGCTATTTCAAGGTACAAAATTGAAGGTTAAGTCGTATATATGAGAGTTCTGGTTTTGGCCGTTGTACTGCGCTAGCTTGTATTATAGCGAGCCTAATTCATTTTATTACGATAGGGAAAAATGTTATTATAGTTTTGCTTTGTTATTATTATTATAAAAAACCTATAAAATCTTTACTTATATACGGATCATAAATCTCCGAACGGGTTTAATATCACGTTTGTTCTCGAAAAGAAAAAAAAAATACTATTTCGGACCCAGACAGAAATTAATTTGAAAAATATTAACATAACCCGATGAAAATTGCTTTTTCTACTGTAGATCCGCTCCACCTTCGCGCCCCTAGGTACCTCTCTCTCCACACCAAGTACATAAGATGCATGTTCGCACATTTCTATTATATAGATTTCAGCAGCGTCGAGGTACCCGCGTGACCATTGTTTCAACTACTACTGCTGGTTTCGTAGTATATTGCGCATGCACTCGTACCAAGGTTAGTAGGGGCAGTCGAATAATAATTACCTTTCAATAAACCTAACATACCTTTGGCTGGGTGACTTTGCAAGTACCAGACGAAAAGTCAAAAATAGCAACGAACCTTGGTCCATAAATACCAAATAGTGATTCTACAAAGGTTTGGAATTTGGTTCAAGCGAATGACATAATTTGCAAGTTTGAATGTACTGAGAGAAGGGGGTAAGAGGGGTAAAATTCTTGGTTGTAAAGGCAAGGGATTTATTGACCTGGATTTCAGGGCATTAAGCTCTTTGCCTGTAATACTGAGATTTTTTCCCCACTAGTCCCAAATTTAAAATTTTTTTGTACCAAGTTTTGAGGTATCCATTGCCTAAAATTTAGAATTTGTTTTCTCTGGGTGGTAACACTTCATTTGAACCAATTTTAATTCCTAATAAATTCCAATCAAAATTATTCGAAAGAGAAAATTAGAGAATTTTCTACTTTTACCCTTTTTTTACCCTTCGATGATTTTTTTTGCACTTTTTTCTTTCGAGTACTTTGCAAAAATCAATAGGTAAAAAAATGCATAATCCCTCCTAAATTATGTTGAACTAAGTATAACTTAAACATATAAGACGTGCACTAAAATTATTTTATAATATAAAAAAAAATTTAAATTGTACTAACTGTGCTTACCGTGCTTCTGCATGAAGCTGAATAAATCGTCCAGGAATTCTTTTCTCTTTGGATCATCTCTGTCAATATCGTACAACTGCAAAAAAACAGTGGACTATTTTAAATTAAATGACATACTGGAAAAATCATTCATATAAGTAAGTACATAAATATTTTAAAGAAGAAGAAAACAACAAAATAAAAATGAAAGGAAAAATAAAATTATTAAAAATCCTAAGGCAAGTTCAAGCACTGGGGCTTCTTAAATTTAATTTAAAAATTACGATGAAAAAAAATGATCGACTGATGACGTCGATTTACGAAATCAAAACTGGCTCAAAGCTGTAGGTATTGATAGAAGGTATGAGAGGCAGTGGCTTAGCCAGGAGAATTATGCAGGTATTAACCCCTTCCCATAATTGTTCGAAGTGGGAAAGGTGTAAAAATGGAGTTTACAATTTGTAAAAAACTTGGTTAGAATTTTTGCAACCGTTTAGTTTGAAATTTAATTTTTTTTTTCAAATTGAGATTTTATAGGTATTGATGTGTTTGAAAAAATGATTTTTTTTAAATTGGCAGTTATTTTTTTTCCAACATCAAATTTTAAGGAAAAAATCAGAAATCTGAAAAATATTTAAAATAGATTTTCACTCTCCTTTTTCCAAAACCATTTTCTAAGCTATTAAAAAAAAAACATTTAAAACTTCTAACCCCCCACCCCTTCAGAGAAAACTCAAGCTACGCAATTGATGTGTATTTTCACAGAGGGAAAAATTGTATTAGGAGAAAAATTACATTGAATTAAAAAAAACTACTGAACTCAATAACTGCTGCAGATCATCTCCAAAATAATTCCTCAACAATATTTTATTTTATTTTTTGATTTTCAAAAATTTGTAATAATTTTTAAAAACACTACCTAAGAGATTTTTAAAATTTGGGGAAAACTAAAGATTTCAAAAAATTCGCTAATATTCAAAGTTGAAATTTTAATAAATTTTCGAATTTGGTTCAATTTTTAAAATTTAGCTTCTAAAAAAAATTCCCACAATTTTTGCAACATTAAAATTTGAATAAATTTTCTAAGTTTGGCCAATTCTTGAAATTTATGTAAATTTTCTAAAATGAAGAAAAAATAATTTTGAAAAGTTGGTAATTTTTTGGAAATTTTAGAAATTTGATAAAACTTGGACATTTTTAATTTTGATGTATTTTTTAAATTTTTTAAAATTGAGCTAAATTTCTTGAAATTCAATAGTTGTAAGTTCGACAATTTTTTGTAAACTTTGGAAATTTGATGAAACCGTAAATTTGAAAATTTTCAAATGTCAATGAATTTTCGAAGTTGGACCAAATTTTTTGAATTTATCATAATTTTTAAAATTCGGGAAAAGTTTTTAGTGATTAAAAAGCCAGTTTTCAAATTAGTTGAAATAACAAAAACCTCTACGACAAAATTTTTTTCGAAAAAAAATGCTTCTCGAAATCGAATTTAAGTATTTGCAAAGGAGGAAAATCCTCCAGTGGAAATAAAATTTTTCCAGATCTCCAGATCTGAAAAATTGTCATAAAAATTGTTTTCTTTCAAAAAAGACTGTTATTTCTGTAAATGTTTTAAAATGTTACACTAAAACTTGTTCATATTTGCTTGAAAAAATTTGTAAACAGTCTTGATAGATATTTACCTTTAAAAAAAATTCAAAATAATTTTTGAAAAGTTTGAAAAAGTTTTAAAATGGGGAATATCTGAGCCAAAAAATTACTATTAAAATTGGAAATACAATTTTTCAAGTACTCGGGAAAATTAGAGCTAAGCTCTTTTCCATAAATTCTTACCGCTCTCAGCTCTAAAAGATCTTCAAAGAGCTCTTCATCAGCTCCGTTGATTGACGACAAAAATCCTTTGCACTCCAATCCCTATTCTGGTGAGAAAATTTTAGAAATTTTTTCGGGACTAACTAGGTAGTAGGTAGGCTAGGTACCTGTTATTAATTATTGAAACATGTGGAGAAAATAATTCCCTATTTTTTATTTTTCCCTTAACTTGAAGTTAAACCATCCCTAAGGACTTCAATTTCAATTTTTTTTAGAAATTTGAAATTTAAAAAAAAATACAATTTTTTGCAAAATGTTTACAACCTAGGTATCATTACTCGCAACAAGACCATTTTCGACAATTTTTCAACTTTACCATCAATTTCCACTTTTTTCTATTTTTGATATTTTTTGAAAAATAATTCTCTAGGATACGAAAACTATGTAAAATCACCATGGATGTTTTTTTTTGGGGAGGGGGGTGAAAATGTGGATGTCAAAATCATTTGAATCACAAAAATATTTTCCCAATTTTTAATTATTGTTTTAATTTTTTTTAATTTTTTTTTTTTCAAAAAACGTTTAAAAATGACATTTTTTAAAATCTCGTAAAATCAGGGTTATAAAGATAAAAAATCCTCAACGATAGTCTTGATGAGTAATAATGCCTATGTTGTGACAATTTTGTTTCAAAATTTTTAAAAAATGTGAGTGTGGATGGGAAAAGGGACCTAAGCAGGAAAAAATCGATTTTGGGGTTTCGACTGTTTTTGGTCAATTTCGACCTGTACTTTCATTTAAAAATGTTTTCATGGACCCAAGAAAAATATTCAGCCTCCCAGGGGGGCCAGACTTACCCAAAACCAATAAAAATCAATTTTTTTCACTTTTTTTTTTTTGCTGTTAAAAATGGTTTTATTCAGCCTCTGAGGGGGCTAAACTTACCCAAAACCAATAAAAAATCAATTTTTGAAACTTTTTAAAAAATTTAAAAAAAATTATAATTATTTTTTAAATAATTTTTTTTTACATTTTTTATATATATTTTTTTTGTTAAAAATGGTCAAAAACGTCATGAAACACAAAAAAGTTCACATATATGAGTATGATATTCGTAATCAGCATGGTTGAAAATATTTTTTGGCATTTTTTTTTTTTTAGTTTTAGCAACCCTGATTTTGCTCAAAATTGCCCTCTTTTGTGAAATAGGCTGTAAACATGAAGGGTCAAAATTTTGGGGGAATGAATATTCCACTAGGACCCCTCAATGACTGTACAAAGTTTTAAAGTTATCAGTTATTGCATTACGGAGATACAGACTTGCAAAGTTTAAAACATTCATTACCAAAAAAAAGGTTTTCCCATCCACACTCACAAAGGAAAATTTTCAATTTTTCAAAAAATTGGGGACTTTTAGGCATTGCTCAACATTTATTTAGGGGTAAACTATAAAATATGAAATAATTTTCTCTGCATACGAGTATCTCATAAAGTGACCGATGATCCCAGAAAATTTCGAAAATTTCCAAACCAAGAACCACCAACCTTACCCTACTCACTCGTCACGTTTTCATCTCCTACACCTACGTACAATTACACCATAAATAAAACGGGACGATTCACTCACCTACGAAGACACAATAGAATGATACCTGTGTTTAGTATCACTACTAATAAAAACCCACAGCACGGATCCCTTTTCATCACACACTACTCTATTCCATTCATCTTCACCGAAAACACAATACCAGTCTCGTATAACACACCAAAACAAACCTCATCCGAGTGTGCGGCCCAACACTCTACTCTATGGTCATACCGCTCTTCCTTCCCCTCCCTCCACTATTGCTGCTTTCGTTCTTAGCTCGTAATTATGGAAATTAATACCGAGTTGATACGTTTTTAACGACGTGCAACTGAATCGTTCGATTTTCAAAATGAAACATAAAAATATCATGTATTCTCCATTAAAAATTATATAAACGTGCGCGTAGCACCCGAAAATATGCATACCTGGTACCTGGTCTATAGCTGCTGTAGTAAAAATGGGATATGTACCTATTTAACGATTATACGCCTTCTCCTCCATATAGATTTCCCCTTATATATTTTTTCCCTAAGTAAATTCCCTTCGTACTTCTCTAGAAGAATTCGATGATAATTAACAACCTGGCATATCTATTGCATGATACTTCGTCTTAATAAAAAAATGTATAACTCGTGACCGAGTCATTTCTCCATCATAGGCTCTGTGAGTCTCATCTCGCTTTAAAAATGTACAGCCTTAATTATTATAAAAGACACACGAGTAATTAATTAAAGCCCTGGTAATATTCGTGATATCGATATTATGTTTTAATTTATTGCTAATCCGGCCATATCTATCAATCGAAATCACCTCGACTCGTGTCCATTTTAGGCTAAATGATTTATTCTTCGATTCGCATCGCCGAGGCATTGGAGAAAATACGAGTACAAACCGTGGCAAAGAGGGGGCAAAACTGCAATAACCTTTCTAAGTCAACGTACGCCAATGAATAAGCACTTGTTCGTGAGAAAAAAATACGCATACATTGGAGACCAATTTGAATATTTAGTTTACCAAACAATATGTCTTTTTAGGGATCGCACGGCACGCCGACAAATGATGACTCGAACCGGTTATTTGTGATAATATTCGTAAGTAATTGCGCTAAAAATTCCACCAAAGTGTATACACAAAAAAGCGAACCGAACGGTGTCATACCTACGAGCACATAGACTTCAGTCCAAATAATGAATACCTACTTAAAAAATTGTATACGAGGTATAAATTGGTCATACGCCTGGCTACACTTCCCAATACAACTCGAATAACTCATTAGTAGCTTTCATCGAGGTTATTCGTCTTTTTTCATTTTCTTCATTACGAGAAAAAATAAAACATATCTGACTCAGTACTTCCCAAATGTGTCGATCTGTGGATATTTTCCACACTAGAGTTTAATTAAATTTTATCAAGTGCATTACTACATATATGATATATTATGATTATTATTCAAAATGGGAGGGGAGGGAGGGGTCAAATCGAAAATTTTCTAATAACCAAAATTATTCCCGGCATTTTAAGTTACAATTTTTGTTTGAAATTTTTTTCAATTGGACCCCTAACTCTCCCAGTTTTTAATAATGTATAAGTATCTAAGTCATATTATGCGTCATTGGAGGGGAGGGAGGGGTCTAATCGAAAATTTTGTAATAACCAAATTATTACTGGAACTTCAATCTGCAACTTTTTTTTGAAAATTTTTTCAATTTAGACCCCTCCTCCAATTTTGGTAAAGTATCTACATGCTATTATGTAAAATCTGAAGAGAGGGAGGGGTCCAATCGAAATTTTTATAATAACAAAAATCATTTTTGGGACCTCAATATACAACTTTTGTTTGAAAATTTTTTCGATTGGACCACTCCCTCTCCGCCGAGTTTTCATAACAATTAACAATCCGTAAACACTTATTTTATGATGTGTTTACGGATTGTTATGCAAAATCAGCGAAGAGGGAGGGGTCCAATCAAGAAAAATTTCAAACAAAAGTTGTAGCTCAAAGTCTAAAAAATAATTATGGTCCTCATAAAAATTTCAATTGGACCTTTACTTCTGCCAGTTATTAATAATGTAAGTTCTTAAGTATTTTTAAGCCATATTATGCGAAATTGGAGGGGAGGGAGGGGTCTAATCGGAAATTTTATAATAACCAAAATTATTTCTATAACTTCAATCTACAACTTTTGTTTGAAAAATTTTTCAATTTAGACCCCTCCTCCAATTTTGGTAAAGTATCTACATGATGTTACATCTGAAGAGAGGGAGGGTTACAATCGAAATTTTTTTAATAGCAAAAATCATTTCTGAGACCTCAATGTACAACTTTTGTTTTGAAAATTTTTCAACTGGCCCCTACCTACCCCAGTTTTTAATAATGCATAAGTATCCAAGTCATATTTTGCGAAATTAGAGGGGATTGGGGGGGGGGGGGGTATTATCGAAAAATTTCACCTTGACTCAAATTCTTTCTAGAACCTCAATCTAGAAACTTTTATTTGAAAACATTTTCAATTGGACCCCTCCCTCCTCCAATTTTGAAAAAATATCTAAGTGATGTTATGTGAAATCTTAATTGGGGGGGGGGGGGGTTCAATCGAAATTTTTATAATAATCAAAATTACTTCTAGAACCTCAATCTACAACTTTTGCTTGAAAATGTTTTCAATTGCTCCCCTTCCTCCCTCACTCATCTAATTCTGAATTCAAGTGTTTCCAGAGTGTTATGCAAAATCGGAGTGGAGGGAGGGGTCCAACCGAAAAAATTTTCAAACCAAAGTTGTAGCTCAAAGTCTTAGGAATAATTTTGGTCATCACAAAAATTTCAATTGGACCCCTCCCTCCTCTCCAATTTGAATATTTAGTATCTATGTAGATTGGTAAAATTCAACAACGATCCACTTCCATGTAAATAAAGTGAGCAACCTAGACACTAGTACACCTTCTAAGCTTCTTCTACAATTTTGGTACCCATTGCCGAAATGTGCCGGTTCAGATTGATTGGAGATTGATGATGAACTGGAAGATTTACGGAGGATGGGCGAAGCCAAGGAGGGGGATCGGTTCATCCGGCAAAATGATCGCATTTATTTGCTCTCTCAATTATTTTAGACAATGAATAATATGCTTCGATTAAGGTATATATGGGAGAGTGGCGGCCTTAAGGCTTCGAACTAAGTATTGGAACGGGTACGGTGGGGTGGGAGAGACATTTTGATTTCATATTTTTATCCTTTCAAAACCGATAAGTGCTGCGCGCAATCTTTATACCACCGGATGAAATTTATTAATGGAATGCTATTACTCTTGCGTCGTTTTATTTTCTTCTAATCTTCGCTTATTATTTTCGTTTTCCTTTTTGATCGCGGCGCGAGTGCCATAGCCGTGGTTTCGGCTTATTTTCTGGATGCTTCTCCACATATAAGTATTTCTCACTCTGGCTCGTCTCTCTCTTTCTCTCGCTCGAACCGGGGTAAAAAAACGTCCGATCTCATTAACAGTTTTCTTCGAACGTATTATATTTAATTGAAATGTATTTATTTTAATATATTTTTTCCCAATCTTTGCGCGCATTGAACTTTCTAAAGCCGGCGGCATGGCACATTTTTACCAACGTTGCGTCGATATATTTTTCTCGATCGTTTAATGTTCTGTTGTTTTGTTTGATTGATTTGTACCATGTACTAATGCTATATGAGGCTGAAGATGATGCATCCATAAGACCAAGAGGTATCTACGCGTTAGCTCATCATCATCATCATCGAGAGGCGATCATTTAAATCAACTCTTTTTAATATTAATCGAGAACGAAACGAGAAAAATTATAAAAGGGCAGAGAAAAACTAGGAATACGTAGATATGCGGTGCTCTGATGATGAAAAAAACTAAAAACATCATAAGGTAGATAAATTACGTAATTCAATCTGTTTCGCTGTCATATAAACATAAATATAAACGATGATAGCGAGAGATACGAGCAGGATTAACTTATGCGCACCCGAACGATATGGGCGAGTGCGCGGTAAATCAAAAAGACTTCCTATGAGGCCACTTGACTATAAAAATACCCATCAGAAATCCTTTTTTAATCGAAATCTAGGTAACGTGCGAGATTTATCGGAACCGTTCGCGGCTTCGTTTACCATTTCAAGGGAAGAACCAACCCCCTGCCAATACGTATAAGGTTCGCTCTTGGAATTAAGATTGTTTTGCTGAGTGCTTCGACGAACCCATTATTAGGGGACATTTTTTTGATAAAAAATACGTTTCGAGATTCGTGACATATGGCGTTTGATATTAGGTGCAGTTATTGACCATTAGAGCGTGTTTTTTCATCATCCGAAATTCCAGGGGAGAAATGATTGGAAAGATTTTTAAAAAGTTGCTGCGGGTATTTTATCATTGTCAAAGGTGTAAAAATTGACTACATACAATTTTTCTCATTCTCATTTTCACATAGAAGAACTGACAAAAATTGAGCAAAAAAAATGGGAAGATTCGTGATTTTTCGAGTTTATTTGTTCGTTTTAACCCCCTTCCCCATCCCTCCATCTCTCCTTCCCAAAAAAACAACTTATCCACTCTAAAATATGATAATTACAAAATTCTCCAAATTTTGTCAATTCTGTGAATTTTTATAATTTTTATAAATCTTTGTATTTTTAAAAATCTTGAATCGCCAAATTTGAAAAATCTACAAAAGTACCAAATTAAAAATACTCATGATTAAATTCATACCTAATAAATTCTGAGTATTTTTCTTATGTTTCATCAAACTTCACTGAATCAGAAACTGTATGGTTTTGAAAAAATTAGAAATTTCCAAAGCAGGAACAATAAAATAAAAAAATTAAATATAATGCAATAATCGGAAAGTTGGAAAAATGTTGGAATAATTGAAAAATTGAATCATTTCAAAAAACTATATTGGACGAAAAAATAAATAAAAAAATACTTGGTCAGTATGTTTGAAAAATCAAAAATGTTTAGATTAATTTTATTGAAAATCAAAAATTTAGAATTTTAAAAATACTTGAAAATCATGTACCTAACTGAACAATTTTACTAACGATGAAAGTTCCAAAATTACTGAAAATCAAAGGATAATCAAAAATCAAGAAATTTGACGATTTTGAGAGAAATACAAAAATCCCAAAAAATAATTTGAAAGCTTCGAAACTATAACTAGGTATTTAAAATTTTTGAATGCCTAATTGAAAATCTAAGAATTTAAGGATATTTGTAAAATCGATAAATTTTTAAGATAAATTTTTAGGATAATTGAAAGTCAAGAAATTGAATGGTTTTGATGAATTTCCAAATTTCCAAAACCACTGAAGCGATGTAATATTCGAAAAATTGAAAATAATGGAATTTAATAGTTTTAGTGAAATCGAAAGTTGTTCAAAAAATATTCAAAAATCACAAAACTGGATCATTTTCTTAAAATTGGAAAGGTCCAGAACTATCGAAAATCTAAAAATTTTCAAATAATTAAGAATCAAGGAATTTAATGATTTTGGTAAAGGTAATCGAAAAATTTTAAAAGACCCAAAAATCATGAAATTGAATAGTATTGGTAAAAATGAAAGCTCCAAAACTATGAAAATGTGAAAATTTTCAAATTGAATGATTTTCTTAAAATCGTAAATTTTTAGAATAACCAAAAGTCAATTAGCTGAATTATTTCAAAAAAATTTTAAAGCTTTTAAACTACTTGAAAATCTAAAGATTTGCAAATGACATAAAAATCAAGGAATTTAATGATTTTAAAATGAAAAAATTTTAGAATACCCGAAAATCATGAAAAAATATTGAATAATTTTGATAAAACTGGAAAGTTCCAAAATTATCAAAAATTTGAACATTTTCAAATATAATCAAAAATCTAGAAATTGAATGATTCTTATGAAATTCAAATGTTTTAAAACTACTGAAAATCTAAACATTTTCGAAATAATCAAAAATCTATGAATTGAATGATTTCAGTAAAACCGAAAGTTTTTAGAACACTCAAAAATGATAAAATTCGATAATTTCGATAAAATTGGAAAGGTCCAACACTATTGAAATTTTTTAGGATAATCAAAAGTCAAGCAATTTAAGGAATTCAATGAAATCCTGAAGTCCCAAAATTATTAAAAATCTATGAATTTTCGGTCGAATCAAAGATGTTTTAGCATATCTACCCGAAAATCATGAATTTGAATAATATTGATAACACCTGAAAGTTTCAAAATTATTTACCAAAAATCTAAGACGTTTCGAATGAAAAATTAAATTTTTTAGAACACTTAGAAATCATGAAATCGAATGATTTTGACGAAATTTATGGAATTACCTAAACTAGTGACAATCTAAAAAATTTCGAACAATCGAAAATCCAAGAATTATAATGATTACAGTGAAATTTGAAAATATTTACAGAATATCAAAAAATCACGAAATTGAATGATTTTGAAAAAATCTAAAAGTTCCAAAACTATTGGATATAAAAAAAAATTGAACAATCAAAAATCATGAAATTGCATAATTTTGAGGAAATTAATAACATAAAAATAATAGAAAAATTTTAGAATAATCATGTAACAAAAAATGGATCGATTTCTAAGAAATCAAAAAGTTCAAAAACGATTTTAAAAATCAAAATTTTTGAAAAAATTGAAAATCGATAAATCCAAAGTGTTCTATAGAACATATTTTTTTTTAATATCCAAAAACCTGGTGATTTTCAGGTATTTGTTATTTTATCACTTTGTTTGAAAAATCGCCAACTAACCAACTTGTCAACTACCTGAAACCTGAAGTTTACAAAACACCGCCACTGTATTCCCTTGGCCCCTACTTTTCTCATACTTATCCTTATTAAGACATTATCAAATTCTTTCGCAGCTTTGAAAAGGTTGAAAAAAAATGTCCACGCTTATAAGATTTTTAAAAGGCTCGTCCAGTAGCAGGCGAAATGAAAACATCGAATTGACGAGATTTTTTTCGATTATAACAAGTTGGAAAAAGTCTTTAAAAAGGCAGGCCTTTAATACGAGATTACTTTGGAAACGATCGGCTTATATAATACTTTCTATTTGGCCGATAATCAAAACTATTCGGTGCCAGATTAACTTTCTAAATGGTTCGCTTTTCTTGGCCGATAGATTCGAATAAAAAGCTCGTACTTTTCCACCACACAATCCATGAGAAAAGCAAACCCAGCATCCAAATAGGGTTAGGAGGAAGAAAAGGGTGCGAGACTGCGACGTATACGTTAATTACCCGCAACACGTACGTAGTACGTTACGTACGGACCCTTGTACGACACTGGCGACGATGGCAAGGGCAAGGGCAATTCATTTATTGCGAAAATTAGCGTGTCCGCGAATGGGTAAAATCGCGCCTCGGCGTATATTTCGATGAATGAGAGAGGAGAAATCCCGTTTGGTGTATTTTCGAGGGATTAAATGAATTATTGATGAAGTACTCGCAGCGGGGTATCGTGTACAGAAGAGCGATTATCACGTTTCCACACCTTTCGGATAAGTTTATCCGCGCTTCTAAACCGGTTTAAATTGAATGGTAAACGATTAGTGTGTTTTTCGTATTGGTTTTTTTTTTCATCTTCTTCTTTCATTGAGTCGAGCTTGCAGCCTGATAAGGTTTTCTCATCCTATTGTTATCAAAGATACATCATTATGGTTTGGTTGATTTTTGTCAAAGAGAGTCTGCAGCGCCTGCTTGTGTTATGATATGTACTCGAGCGATCAATATGGGGCTGGCGTGTAGTTCAAAGGTCGTATAAATAACTAGGGTTAGAGCAGTTTATTGATAAGTTAATAAAATTGAAAGGCTAGGCTCTAGAAAAAAATCAAGATGAGCATTAAAAATTCCTATTTTACGATGAAATTCAGAATTTTTCTCCCTGAAAATTTGAGAAATATTTTTGAGTAGCTACTCTAAAAAAAACGAGAGATTATTTTTTCACAAAAAAATGTAGACAACAGATTAAGATTATTTCTCAAAAAAATGTAAAAGATTTTTTACTCTAAAAAATTGAAAAAAATTTCACGCCAAACATTAAAAAGATTTTTACTCCAAACAATTTTTCACTCCAAAATCTTAAAAGTTGAGAAAATGTTTTAGGTACCCAAAAAATTGAAAATATTTTTTACTCTAACACATTGAAAAGATTTCAATCTAAAAAATTAAAAAGATTTTTTACTCTAAAAATTGAAAAAAAAATTTCACGCCAAAAAATTAAAAAGATTTTTACTCCAAAAAAATTTTCACTCCAAAAAATTGAAAAGATTTTTCACTATAAAAAATTGAAAAGATTTTTTACTCTAAAAAATTGAAAAAAATTTCACGCCAAACATTAAAAAGATTTGTACTCCAAACAATTTTTCACTCCAAAATCTTAAAAGTTGAGAAAATGTTTTAGGTACCCAAAAAATTGAAAATATTTTTTACTCTAAAACATTGAAAAGATTTCAATCTAAAAAATTAAAAAGATTTTTTACTCTGAAAAATTGAAAAAAAATTTCACGCCAAAAAATTAAAAAGATTTTTACTCCAAAAAAATTTTCACTCCAAAAAATTGAAAAGATTTTTCACGCCAAAAAATTAAAAATATTTTTCACTCTGAAAAATTAAAAATATTTTTCACTCTGAAAAATTTAAAATATTTTTCACTCTGAAAAATTTAAAATATTTTTCACTCTGAAAAATTTAAAATATTTTTTACTCTAAAAAATTGAAAAAAATTTCACGCCAAACATTAAAAAGATTTGTACTCCAAACAATTTTTCACTCCAAAATCTTAAAAGTTGAGAAAATGTTTTAGGTACCCAAAAAATTGAAAATATTTTTTACTCTAAAACATTGAAAAGATTTCAATCTAAAAAATTGAAAAGATTTTTTACTCTGAAAAATTGAAAAAAAATTTCACGCCAAAAAATTAAAAAGATTTTTACTCCAAAAAAATTTTCACTCCAAAAAATTGAAAAGATTTTTCACGCCAAAAAATTAAAAATATTTTTCACTCTGAAAAATTTAAAATATTTTTTACTCTGAAAAATTTAAAATATTTTTTACTCTGAAAAATTTAAAATATTTTTCACTCTGAAAAATTTTAAATATTTTTTACTCTAAAAAATTGAAAAGATTTTTCACTCCAAAAAATTTAAAGATTTTTACTCTGAAAAATTAAAAAAAAAAATTTATACCCAAAAATTAAAAAGATTTTTACTCCAAAAAAATTTTCACTCCAAAAAATTGAAAAGATTTTTTACACTAAAAAATTGAAGAGATTTTCTACTCCAAAACATGTAAAAGATTTTTTCCTCACAATAAATGAAAAATTTTCTTGTTTAAAAAATTATACAGTAAGATTTTAAAAAATAATACAATTTTTTTAGTGAATTTCCGAGAAAAATTCAACTTCAAAAAATGAAAAAAAAATTTCTCCAATTAAAAGATCAAGAATTTTTTCATTTCAAAAAATTAGAAGATTTCTGATTTAGAAAAAAAATTTAGAATCTTACTTAAAAAAATTTAGAGATTTTTTTAAAATTACTTAAAAAGTTAGTTTTTTTTCTCTAAGAATTCGAGAAGTATTAAAGTTTCAAAATGTCTTATAAAATACCAAAAAACTTGACTTAACTTAACCTTTTTTTTTTTTTTTTAAACTTCCATTGACAAATAAATTTTTTTTAAAAATCAATTCATTTATTTATAAAATCTTAAAGCCAGCTTTTAAAAAAATCAAGTTTTTTGATATCTGAAAAAATACCCGAAAGTCTTTCGTCTATCACCAAACACTAACCTAACAAATCTGGTTTCGGAATTTGATGTCGTTTTTTTCGAGTTTGATCATCGTAAAAGCTTCTACTTCTACCTACCTACTACGCTAATACACTATGAGAGGATCGAATCATCGAATATGGTTTATAGCGATGTGATCGCGACAAACAGGGATATTCTAATTATAAATCCGCGCTCGGATTTATTTTTCTTCAACGTCGAGAACATACTGAAGTAATTATTTTGATAGTAATGATGCGCGACAACGAATACGTTAAGGATATACGATAAAACAGAAGCAAATTTATAAGTTTAGAATTTTATTCGGGCGAAAAACCAGTGGAGAAAAATTAGCTGCCAAAATTATAAATTACTATTTAACTCGAACGTTTAAATTAACAAATATTTATTCATCTTCCGGTTCATCTACGTAAAGGTTTCTTCGAAGATGGGTTGTTTTGATACTGCTGCGGTATAATCAGCTCGACACAGCACACGCTTCCATTTCCGGCAGTTAATTTTCCAACTTGTATACGAAGAATAATATATCCTTCGAAAGCGAGCGATTTATTTCATTATATAGATATTTAATCGTATATACTCGGCCAAGTAAAAGTGCAAAATGGCCGAAGAGTAAAAAAAAAGAAAGGCCTCGTACCGAATGACTACCTACGCTACGTAAATAATTACGAGTAAATTCTACGATTGGTGGTCGAGAAATAAAAACTGAAGCGAATTGGCGAGTCTATAGTATGCTGGACAAATGTGCTGAAATTGCGTTCGCAAAGCTTTAAAAATTTTATGCTTATTCGTGTGAAGTAACCATTTGAGGGAGTCCGTTTCAAATTACAACCCTGCCAGGAGTCGTGACCGGCAGGGTTTTCGATCATTATTATTTATCGGCTGTTCGCTGTTTCGCCCGAAGTATTGATGGTCATTTGTGTAAAAGTTTTCTTTTACTCGATGTACGTAAAATTAATGACACTGATGGGAACGAATCAGGTCTTTAATTATTGGGTTTTTGGGGTTTCGATGAATTATTTATGGTCTCGCGTTTCATTGTTTCGTAATCGTGGTTAAATGCCGGACTTGGAATGAGCCAAGGTGCTAGTGAAAAATTAGTAGAGGATTGATCGCAAATGCACGTGGAGTTTTCTATGTTGAGCTAATTTCAGGAGTGTGTGAGGTTCAACATTTTCGAGAAAATATACCTATTCAGAAAAAATTGAATTTCTTTTTTTGAAAAATCATCGATCAAGTCGACTTGGAAAAAAATCAAAAAATATATGGTCGGTTCATTAATTTTTTGATTTGAGCCTATTTTTTGGAGGAGGGTGTCAAGATTTTGATTTTTCGTTAAATGATGAAAAACCACATCGATTTTTTTCAAAATAAAAGTTTTTAATGTATAGGTAATAAATGTTTAAAAATCAATATTTTTTGATTTTTTTTTTTTAAGTCGATTTGGTTGATGGATTTAAAAAAAAGAAATTTAATTTTTCCTGAATATATTTTCTCGAAAATTTTGAATTTTCCTGAAGCCTTTTTTTGAATAGTTTTTTTTTTTTTTTTTTGAGGCATTTCTTGGTCTAAATATTAAGTACTGATTTTTTCGGCAAATTGGTAACATATTCTAAGAAAACTCAGAAATGTTTTCATCAAAAAATTAACATAGATATTTTTTTTCTCCAATGAAATTGAATAAAATTTTGCTCATTTTTTTACTTCGAAAAAATTGAAAATTTTACTAGGTATGCAGACTCGAAAAAAAATTATTTGGAACTTTTAGATTCCCTCAAAATGATTCAATTTTTTCGAAAAAATTTTCAATTCCTGATTTTTTGAGGTCTTTTTGAATTACTCGAAAATTCAAAATTATTCGATTTTTTGACTTTCAATAATTTAAGAAATTCAATTTTTCATTTTTAATTATTTAATCCAAGTTCAACAAAATTTATAATTTTTCAAAAATATTTTTTCGTCTTTGGGTGGGGGTATATTGCCAAATACCTATGGTTCTCTTATATTAATTGGTCGAATTTATACGACTTCATTAATAATTTTATTAAAAATTTCCGACACGATATGAAGCGTTTAGGTACTGAAAAAACCCCTCCCTTCGTCATCCGTCTACTACGTCGACTATAAGTAGTATAAGCCATATAATTCACTCGTCAATTTCGTATACATGCAATCGATTCAGCAAATACCTCATCACGAGGGTTAATAGTCTGGCCAAACAGACATTAGAGCGCGAATTTCTCTACCGCAGCCTTGAAAATTACCCGACGACGATCTAAATTTACATGATTTACGTGGCCGTAAAATTACACTTAGGTATATACGCGGTAGTGTCTACGAATCGAACGACATACAAAACAAGTCGACTTGGTTTCATCGACGTGTTAGGTGTTACCTATTCGTACGTTCACGTATAGTAAGCATATACGTATATTCGAACCGAAAGCGTTAATTACTGTTATAATGCTATCAGCGACCATATTAAAAGTATATCTACGGTGTGATAAATATATATACGAAGGGAAATTTATAAATTATCATAAAATATATAATTTGTCGCTCGGTTGAATGTTACTCGGCTATCTAATGTCATTCGATGTGCAATCTATGGTGCTTAGGAAGGTGTATAAGGTGTTGGTGTTATAGGTACCCAAAACGATAAACTTTTATACAATTGCAATGGTTGACACCGAACTTCATAATTCCGTCACATCGACGTGCGATGACGACTGCGAAAAGTTGACGAGTGGATCGCTTCAGTATTGTTTTTTAGGCACCATTGCGAAAAGTTACGAAGTCCAATACTGCATTGATACTTCATATTCAAAATTGGAGGGGAGGGAAGGGTCCAATCGCAATTTAAGACTTCATGCTACAACTTTTGTTGTTTGCAATTTTTTTCAATTGGACCCCTACCTCCATCAGTTTTTAGTAATACAAGTACCTATCTAAGTCATATTATGCAAAATTGGAGGGGAGGGGAGGTCTAATCAACAATTTTATAATGACAAAAAAAAATTATTTCTGGGACCTCAATCTACAACTTTTATTTGAAAATTTTTTCAATTGGACCCTTCCCCCAGTTTTGAAAAAGTTCTACCTGTTGTTATGTGAAAATGGGGGTGAGGGAGGGATCCAATCGAAATTTTCATAATATTCAAAATTATTTTTAGGATCTCAATCTACATCTTTTATCTGAAAATTTTGTCAATTTGCCCCTTTCTCTCTCACTCCTCCAATTTTTAATTATTATCTTCAGTGTGTTATACGAAATGGTTGTGGAGGGAGAGGTCCCATTGAAAAAATTTTCATACAAAAGATGTAGCTTGAAGTCATAGGAATAATTTTAGTTATAACAAAAATTTTGATTGGAATCCTCCCTCCCCTCCAATTTTAAATATCAAGTACCTACCGGATAAACCAAAAAACCAAAAATCGATCGTCGAAATTACGTCAAAACATACCTGAAATCGACCCGATTTTTACCATTTTCCGTACTGAAATCGACGTCGATTCAAAGTCGATTTAGTTCCGCCCATTTCGACCATATTTCGACTCATTCGTGATATGAAATCGACGTCGAAAATTGGTCGATATTGAGTTAAATTCGACTAATTTTCGATGTCGATCAAAAGTCAGTTTTTAGGCTTCCATTGTCATAAAATTTAATTAATTAATTAATTAAAAAATGTGTTGGCATGACCGAATTGAATTTTTTTTGCACTAATTGTGTTCCTATTCACCATACCTAACTATCGAAACCAAATTTTACAACTAAAATTCCTCAAGCATGACCTGCTGCTCGGGAATCCTTATTACTAACCACACGTCAATCAGTCTACAACGGTAAATAGAACACTAATTAGAATATAAATGAAAAAAAATCTTGAAAACCAAAAATCGACGTCGACGGTTGGTCGATTCATGAGAAAACTAAAATTTCGCTAAAAATCGACGTCGAATGTAGGTCGATTAGTTACTTGAAAACTTATTCACAAAAATCGACCTAAAATAGACGTCTTAATTTCGTCGATAAAATGTATTCTTAAATTTGACGTCAAAGTTGGGTCTAATAATTCAAAATATCGACCAGAGATGATTGTGGGGTTTTTACATAATTTAATTTTTTTATAGACCCGAATATGACTCCAAATTGACGTCGAAAAAAAGTCTATTACGAAGCGAATATCCTTTTTTATCGACTTGGACCTTTTGAATTTTGAATACTTTTAATCGACTTTAAAAGCACATCGAAAATAGGTCGATTTAAGAGTGATATTGACTTGAGAAAGATCAGTTAAAATCGACCAAATTTTTACCCAAATTCGATGTCGAAAATGAGTCTAGAATGCCGGAAAATAGACTGAAAATAGACTGTGAAAATATGAAATTGGTCAATACTGAGTCGAAAATTGGGAAAACTTTTTACTAACCGCAATTCGACATCAAATCGATGGTCAACTGGTTTATCGGGATATGTAGTATTGAAGGTGTCAAAAAAAAGGAAAAAAAACAGTACCTACTGAGGGAATCCCCTTGTAAAAAATTGCTCGATTAGGCGAAGGCCATTATAAATTTTTTTTTTCCAATTGTTGACTGTTGATCGACGATGCCATTAATTATTTAAAAAGAATAAATTACCGAAAAATATACCTGCTACCATTTTGTTGTTTTTTGTTTACAAGCCAAGGTAGATGTTGTAATTTTTTACAATAATATTTAAGTCTTTTACATTTACATAAATTCATTTTCGCAACCTAAGTGTAAGTAGGTATAAGAGAGGCTTAGATAAAGGCATAGATGGAGCGAAAATGCATTAGATATTTAAGTTACGAAATACACACATATCTAGAGTAATGCCTACGCAGTGTTAATATAATTTTTTTTAAAAAGCAAAGAAAAAAGAAAACAGGATACGCGTTAAAATAAATTACACGCCGTTTTTAATGACGTTCGTGATAGGTGTCCAGGTTTTATATATTTTTATTGCGCAATTAATAATATTCTCTTTTTTTCTTTTTTTATTGTTCCTTCGGTTAGGTGTTTTTTATCAGAAGCTCTACCTTGATATAATATTTTTCCACTTAATTTTCATACATTATTTGAAGAAAAGTAGTTTTATTTTTTTCTTCGCAGCTTGTTCCTCTTATCGGTGCCATGATAATGATAGTTTATTGTTTCTAATTTCCTTTACTTTTATACCAAGTATCGTCAGTACCTATACCTATATCTACATATTACATATTACCTTTTTTCTTTTCACATCGCGTATGTATATTAGTCATTTTGTGCAAGTTTCATTACTATATGTATCGTAATATAGGTACCTAGGTATTGATAAATACAATGAGGCGATATGGGTAGAGGTTCCAATAACTTTATATTTCTCCGTTCTAAATTTTTCTACAATTTATAAAGCAATTTTAATCAAAAATTTTATACCTTGATGAGGAGTGATATCGAAAGAGAAATGAACTAAAAGACTAATCTACTTCTGAACAATTTTCATCTTAATCCAACTCTCAAAGTCGTCAAAATAATAAATTTGTGGTGTGATCTTGGTTTATAAAAAATTTCAATTTTTTTTTTAAATTGAGCTAAAAAACCACTTACTTTTTTTGAAAAGATTATTAAGTAAGTAGGTATTAAATAGGTAGTAATTTTTTTTTTTTGAGAAAAAAAGCTCTACTTGCCCGTATCTTAATTTGTTTAAAAAATGACAATTTTTGGTACTTTTTTTAATTAAAAATTTTTGGAGAAGAAAATTCTCTCAATTTTTTCTGAATTTAATTATTTCTCAATTTTTTTGGAGTGGGTAAATAATTTTTTTTTGCAATAAGAGTTTTTATCGCTTAATTTTTGGAGAAAAAAAAATGAATAATTTTGCAAAAAAAGCTGATTTTTTTTTACAGAAAAAAATGTCTTTAGGTATAATTATTTTTTTGTGGGAGGGAGGGGGTCAGCAGTGAATTTTTTAATTTTTTCGAAGTAAAAAAATGAGTAAAAAATTTTCTAACTTCATCAGAGAAAAAATTATCTGTTTTTTAGAAAGAAAAAATATGTTAATTTTTTTATAAAAAAATTTCTGAGTTTTCTTGGAACAATACGAAATCATTTTTTAAGCCAATTTTTTCGAAATCTCAAAGAGCGAGTTGCACTCACAACAACCAGTGCAACAATCAAACCAAAATACAAAAAAAAAAAAGATTTTGAATTTTAATTCTTTTTGACAATGTTGAAAAAAAATCTAAAACCTTTTCTATTCCAAGATTTAAAATCCAAAATCAAATCCGGATTTTCAGGATTTTGTGCATTTAAAATTCGAAGTGATTTAAAATCTACCGAACCCTGCTATTTACAAAACTTTTTCAGTTTTTCATGAAATTCAACATTTTTTCAAAATTCATAAAAATTTTCTGATTGAAATAAACAAGTCATTATTAGTTTTTTTTTTTTTTTTTCATCAACTACTTACGAAATTCTCAAAATTTCACGTTTTTTTTCATAAACTTCACTTTCCTACACATTTTTAATAATTTTTTTTTTTTTTTAATAGAACATGGTATACCAAATTTTCAAAAATTTTCTACCCAATTTTTCAATAAAATTCTTCTTTTAAAATTATTATTCTATTTAAGTATATTTTTTGAAAAATTGGCATGATTATCAAAGTTATGTCAGATTTTGATCAAATTTGCATAATCTTGAGAAATGAAAATTTTTTTCATTGATTCAAATGAGTTAAAAATTCTTGTTCATTAAAAGCCACCGAATAAACCCCTTCACAACACCCCACATAAGCCCCTAATGAATTCAATTCAATCGAAAGAATTATCAAATCAATCATCGCACAAACACCTAATTCTATTCAAATGTCAGATGTCTTCTTTTTGTACCCAGATCTAGATATCCATATAAAAACACCTTTTGCCCTACCGCATTTGCGTGTTCGTTGGTTTTAGATTAACTAAATATTTCCATATTTTTTGTATAGATATCTACATTATACGAGTATTTCGATGTCGGCGCGTACTTATCAATTTTCTGGCCGAGAAAGGTGCTAATTAAACACATACAGGTATCGTATGTGTACGAACCCGCGCAGCGCCATCAGGAAACACCTCGAATGTTTTGGACTGATGCACAGTCACATGGCAAAGACATAGAGACAAGAGTCTACAACCGTTCAACTAATCTTTGGTTTCCAACTCGTATAGTTTTTTTTAAAAATAAAATGTACTTATTGATAAAGCTTTTAAATGTGATAATTTTTAATTCAAACGAATTGATAAAAAAGGGTAATAATTCTTATTTTTTTATTAGTTCTGTTGGTACGTGAGTTATAACCTGTTTTGAATTTAAATTCACCTTTTTGTTTCTCACATTTTGATAAGGTTGGGTTTATTTAGGTGGGTAAGGTATCGTGTAATGGTTTGAATTATTGTTTGGGAAATAAATCGTAACTTTTAATTTTTTTCAAAAAAAGTAAAATAATAATCATTTTTTTTTTCAAAAAACAATCATTTTTTTTTTTTAAAACAATCATTTTTTTTTTCAAAAAACAATCATTTTTTTTCAAAAAATTTCTTAATTATATTTTCCCAAAAAATTTCCTAGTTATTTTTTTTCCAAAAAATGTCCCAATCATATTTTTCCAAAAAAAAAACTTAGTTTTTTTTTTCAAAAAATTTTAAATTATATATATTTTCAAAAAAATTTCTAATTATTATTTTTTTCAAAAAATTTTCCAATTTTTATTTCTTAAAATTTTTCAATAATTTTTTTCCAAAAAATTTCATAATTATTTGTTTAATAAGTATACCTATCTTTTTAATTAAAGATGAATGTTTCAACCTAGAAAAAAAATTCAAACCACCCCAAAAAAAAATTTCTTTCAAATTACCATGTCAACCTAAACCGTATCTTACCTCAGAATGCTAATTACACTCACCTAGCTTGCCCTCCCTCCCTCTTGTCCATCCATGCAATAAAAAGCAGCGAAAAAAATACATTTTTATGGCACAAACAATGTAGGTATAAGCTTTTGCGCCCATTGTGTATCGCTTTCAAGCCCCATTACACTCGACTAGAATTTTAATCGGTTTTACGGTAATAAACACGTTTGAAAATGCACGTTTAGGTGAAAAAGTAATAAACCCGATAGGCGATTGATTTCGGCGAATTACTACCGCACAAGTTTCGTTAAAATAGGTCAATTGATTACGTCCAACGAAACCCAACCGTACGAATAATATTTTTCATGTTTTTATATCTTATCCGAGTATAACTATCTTTCTATAGGGACTTGCGGGACAAGTATGGAAAAAAAAAATACCTCGATATTTCATTCCATGTAATTCCAACCATCGTACGAAGTATTGGAAAGTGAAAAAAATCTGATACTTTATATTCCCTTTCCTCGAGTTCGAACACCCTTACAAATGTTATCACCAAGGTTATGCATTTTTCTTTGGCATCAGAAAAAAAAAGGCAGAGAAACAAAAGACAAAAAGTCACACACAATTCTTGGAATTGATCCCCACGAAGACATTCTTCCCATCTTAACTTACACGAGGCGAAGTTGAAAAAAAAAACCTGCTGACGCCTCTTTCTAATCCTCTCGTATCATTTTCACAGTCGTACCAACGACGAAATTCGCGAGTAAGTTGAAACCTGGGGCTGATTCTCGAGAATATGCATATGTGTAATGACGATGGCCTATATTTCGATATTTGATTTATGTACATTTCTATTGGCATCGTTGGCTCGTATATAGTTTGGTAATTTTACGAAGAATTAAACGAGCGAATAAAATTTTACGTTTCGACTCATTACCTCGGATGCTCGCTGTGATCTTTTGTAATGTTTAACGATTTGTATCAATTTTTGAGGTTGTTAGTAACAAACCGAATGTACGATAAGTGACCTGTTAATAACGATGAGTTACGGTATCTTTCTGTGGACCGTATTGTAGCTCTGTGCAGATCGCAATAGGCGTAAAATTTCATCTTGTTTTGACGTTCTGCCTCGCGACGATCTTAATTAACCTTACGTACGTCTTGGCTTTTTTCATTGGTCTTGGGCTGTTCTGTCGCGTGAACATACGGAATAGAATTCTACTATGATGTTTCGTAAATATTCGAGTTATGTCCTTTTTGGAATGTTATTCGGCGCTTTGGTAGTTTCATAATCGAAATTCACCACTACGAGTCTTTCAATTCAACACATTATAACGTTTTCTTGTAGTGTAAAGGCAAAGGTACCTGTAACAATGAGCACGTGCTACTTTCGACCTTTTTGTAGCACTGATCCCTGCTTGATTTTTGTATAATATGTTGTGTACCACTTGGATTGAATTGCGGTATCGAGATGTTTCTCAATTGGCAATGTAACGATGATAAAGATCATTGTGTGAAATCTTTTATAAGGATCGCGACAACTGTAAGGGGTACGTTTTGAAAGGGATGGCAAGTTGAATCTGGTTAATTTGTGTGTGCAGAGGAATGATGAGGCTCGATTGCGATATTAGAATTGGAGGAGTTCACCGAAGTCAAAATGACTCGATTAATGAGTTTGAGAATAAAATCTGATCATTTTTTTGGTGAAAATATTTTCTTTAGGGCAAACTTCGCTGGAGATTTTTTCATGGGATCATTTCTTGATTATTGACTAATTTTTTGTGAAAATCGGTATAATTTTTCCAAGTTGAAAATTTTTCTAAAATTTTTTTCAACACTTTTTTGTTAAAAATGGTTGTTTGATAATTTCTTTCCAATTAAATCACATCTGCAACTGGTGAAAATTTTACATTTCATGACCTTGCCTGAGATATATATATTTAAAAAAAAAAAAAATTTTAACATTTACTTCCATTTTTTTTTTTTTTTTTTTGGTAAAAATGTTCCCTTGAAAATATTTAACTTTGCTTGAAATTTTTTCATGGAACTATTTCTTGGTTTAATTTTTGTTAGAATATTATTATTGATTACTTTGTTGAAAATTAACAAAATTATTTCAAGTTAAAAATTTGTTTTCAAATTTAATTTTTTGCGCTAGGTATTATATTTTGTGGAAATTTGGCTAAAAATCAAATTTTATTCGAAATTTGTCTAACAAGGAAACCTCGCCAACTCGTCACCTCCGATTGAGCTGAAATTGAGCTCACTGAAAGAGCATGCCACCCAGACCTCACAACCAAATTTTTAGCTGCCGAAGTTGACTTTTCGATTTTTGGCGAATTTTTGAAAATGTCTACAACCATCTCCAAAAAACTATTTTTTGAAAAAAAATTGTAAATTTCAAGATAGATTTCTGAAAATTGGTTTGTACACTAAAGTCGACCTCCCGAGTCGATTGGCACTATTTTCGAAGCGATCTGGAGCCTCCAAGAAAAGTTGACTTTTCTCCAGCACACTGGAATCTCTCCAGACGGCAAAAGTCAACATTTTCTGGAGGCTCCAGATCACTTCGAAAATGTTGCCAATCGACTCGGGGGGGGGGGGGGGCGACTTTAGAGGGTGGACGAAGTTTCAGATGATACGCTGGAGAAATTGATTTTTTGGGAATTTTTAAAAAATGCAGAATTTTTAAGTTGCCAAAAAAAAACACGTGCGAACTCGTCACCTTGAATTTTGGATTCAACTACGTCAATCGGTAGGTGGCATCATACTAACGCTAGGATCAAATTTTCAGCTGCCGAAGTTAATTACAGTGCCATCTGGTGCTATTCCAGTGTGCTGGAGAAAATTCAACTTTTCCTGAAGGCTCCAGATCGCTTCGAAAATGGTGCCAATCGACTTGGGAGATTATTTTAGTGTACAAACCCATTTTTAGGATTCTATCTTGAAATTTACAAAAAAAAAATTCAAAAAATGTTTTTTTGGAGGTGGTTTTAGCCATTTTCAAAAATTCGCCAAAAATCGGAAAGTCAACTTCGGCAGCTAAAAATTCGGTTGTGAGGTCTGGGTGGTATGCTCTTTCAGTGAGCCAAATTTCAGCTCAATCGAAGGTGACGAGTTGGTGAGGTTCCCTTGTAAGAATATAAGTATATATATATTTTTTTTTGATTTTACTTTATCCGCCTTTTTTTTTCGTTTTTTATTAGCAACATCTACCTACAAGAACTATTTAAATATTTCACTATTTTTTTCATTTAATTTCAAATTTTATTCAAAGGTTTTTTACATATTGATTTTTTTAAATCAAAGGCATTTAAACAAATTTTAAAACAATTTTTGAACCAGGCATTTTTAACTTTTTCTATAGATTTCGTTCAATTTTTTTTTTTTTGTAATTTTGTAGGAAAACGATTTTTTTGAATTTTTTGCTTTGAGTTATTTTTTATTTAGTTTACTTTTTGATAAGATTTTTTCAAAATTACTCAAAAACAAGTTTTCCATTTTTTTTTAAATTTTGGGACAACAATTTTTTTTTGACGAGAAAGCACTTTTTTGATTCCAAATTTCTCAAAATTGTACTTTGAGGAATTTTTTTAACGACTTTCCAATTTTTTTGATAATTAATAAAATGCTTGGGTTCTTTAAACATCAGAAATAATTCCAAATTGGTTTACTGCAGAAAATTTTCAAACTCTATTCTTCCTCAATCACAACACATTGCACGTAGGTAGTCAACATTTTCATTCGCAAACTACCAAAAATCTCTCACACCCACGTGCAAGCTGAAAAGGAAAACTCACACCCCACACACTTTCGACAACGTACTCCGAGCAGCAATAAATATTCGGAATCGTACCGATTGCGGTACCTTTCGCAGCAGACCTAGACACCCGACTCGTGCATTTGCCTTCCAAGTGTGAAATTCCATTCAGAATCCGATTCTGTGAAATTTCGTTCGTCAATTAAACCCACATCGCGACTAAGAACACGTTCGAGTCGTCTCGGTAATCTATATTTAGCCGGATTTAATTCGTTAGGGGAAGAAAAATTATTAATTCGACGAAGACGCGCGGATGTGGTGCGGTTTCAAATAGATTATGAGGGTGGTACGCCGCGCTCGCGATCGAGTTAATGAAGAGATCACGTTGAAAAGAGACGCACCCGGTAATAGATAACTTTGTCATGAAAATGAGATAGAGCTGTACCAAGTGGTCATGAGCATGGGGTTTTTGGGGTCGTGTAAATGATGCTGAGGGAGTTTACCATGTTGTAACCTACTACACATATTAGTGAGTACCTTATATACAGGGTGTCCGGGGAGTGGTCTGACAAATTTGTAATCTAGATAAAATCGAGTACCTTTAACAAAAATCTTCATAAATACGCATGGTGCCTATCTCGATTTTGAAGGGGCAGTGATGTACAAAATTTTTTGAGAAAAATTGAAAGAATTATTTTTTGTGGGAAATTTAGTTTGGAATAACTTTTGTACGGAACATTATTTCATATAGTCAAAAAATAAAAAATTATAACAAAACTTTGAAAAAAAAATTGAAATAAACATAAAGTAAAGTGCCAAATCTTGATCGGGGTTTTTCAAAGACCCCTGAGAGGCACCATAGTGGCTGAATGGTAAAAATTTGATATGCATATGAAAATATCATTCTTCATCTACATTTTATGATGGTTTTGATAAAAAAAATATCACCCCCGGATTGAAAAAAGGTCCAAAAAAACAAGATTTGGCACTAGGTGCCAAATCTTGATCACCGCTTCGATTAAGGTATGAAGAAAAAATTTTAAAATTCAAACTATGATGAAAATCATTAATATAGTATGTCTACATCATATTAAACAAAAAATATACCCAAAATAACTATATAATTACTCAATGTCGATTTTTTCAAATTTTATTTTTTAATGTAAAAAAATTCACGTTTTTAGGGTTTTTGCCTTAAGGCAAAATCCCTATTGTGTTTTTTTTTTCGTTTTCAAGTTTTAACACATAGCCAATCAGCGATCTGCATTTTGTAATTAGCCAATGCACGTTTGGTATTTAACAAATAAGTAGGTGTTCAAATAACGACCTATCATATTTAGCCAATGAGCATAAGTATTTTTCGCGCCCAATTCAAAAAAATTAGAGATTCTTCATATTTTCAACACATAGCCAATCAGAGTTTTGTATTTTTCATATGGCCAATAAGCAATGGCTACTTATTCCCGCTTATTTCAAAATTAATTTATCGACGTTGCGTCCTTGAATTGATTGATCGCGATTCGCGAAACAAAAAATAATCATTTTAATAATTATTATTGTGCCAGACATGAGACAACGTGGCAATTTTAAAAAATAAAAATAACTTTAAATTTTATTTTTATCATTAATAATTGCCATTAACAAAATAATAAACTTCTCCTTCAGTTTCACCTGCAATTAATTTCAATTGTCAATAAAAAAAATACCCGAGTAATGACTGAGACTGACTGAGTAATTTAATTCATTTTTTTTCAATTGAAGATTTGATCAGAATTCGAATTCTCAATTTTTCTCTTTATTTCTTCAATTATTTAATATCTACCTATACTTACATAACTTATTTAAACTGTTCTTTTTCAAAAAACAAAAGTTCGTGATTTTTAGAAAATTTTAAAAAATAATAAAAATAATATTAGATACACCCCTTATGCAAAATTTTATACAGCTAATTGTAAGATTGCTCAAAATTTGTATTCATTTTTTTCACTAATTTTATTCCTTATTAGGAGTGTTAAAATTTAATATGTACTTCTTTCAATGAACAAAAAAAAATATATTAGAACTTGAAGAAAATAAAATTTCATAAAAACAAAACAATATCAAATTGAAAATTTTGAAATAAACAAAAACAGAAAAATATACAACTTTGAAAATCATAAAACACAAATTTATGTAACTTTTATTAATGAAAAATAAAATAAATCTTAAATTCTTAATGCTTTCACACTTTCACGAATTGACGAAAATATTTGTCAAAAAAACAAAAGCAAAAACCCTCTTACAATGAGCGCATAGCTCATTGCTTGTTTTGTATACCTATTTTGAAACAAATTTTTCAATCACTGATAATGATAAAAAGCACTCATAACACTTTTTTTTACCGGCCTGGCGTTTTAACTTGAAGAGGAAGGTCTAAACAACAAGTTTTGATAGGCGGCAGCACCTGCCGACTGTTTGGTGTGACGGCAGAGCGTCACAAAAAAGTGACCAACATTTGGTACCCCGACCCAACAACATTTGGCACTTTACCTTATCAATTTTCAATGTTTTTTCAATTTTTCAGAAAAACTATCATCGTTAGAGAAAAATTCTTGAAACAAAAATTGTTCCTCATCAAATTTTCTATCAAAATGCTTCTACTGATTTTTTTGTAACTTTTCAATGAAAGAAGTTATGTTTGCTTTAGCATAAACTTTTTTGTTTTTTGGGGAAAAAATTCATAATTTTTTTTTTTTTGATACTGAATGAAACATAACTTTCTCCAGTGAAGAATTACAAAAAAATGTATAGGAATATTTCGATAGGAAATTAAGGGAGGAACAATTTTTGTTTGAAGAATTTTTCTCTAACGATGGAAGTTTTTCTGAAAAATTTAAAATACGTTGAAAATTGATGGGGTTTTTCAGTTTTTTCAGAGTTTTGCTGATAATTTTTGATTTTTTTGACTATATGAAATAATGTTTCATAGGAAAGTTGTTCCAATTTAAATTTCCCACAAAAAATAATTCCATCAATTTTTCTCAAAAAAATTTGTACATCACTGACCCTGAAGTTGGCTCACCCTGTATATATATCTGCGTTGAATTTTGTAAGTACTAATTCTATACTTGTAATTGCATTTGCCTCGTAATGCAAAACAAATGCATAATAAATGCAACTAGCAACGTATGTAGAGGTCTAGGCACACTCTTATGTACTCGAATATCACGTATTTTCTCCATCTTTTAATAACTCGCAAATATTTACCATTTTTTTTACTCTCTCACGCGACAAGACACAGCAGCAGGGTATGATGGATTGGAGGGAGAGGCTCACACGTACCATAGGCTTAGGCTTACGCCTAGGTCTACGTACACTGTTGTAGCTCATTACATACTATACCATAATATACCCATAATACCGCTGCGTACACGTCGCTTATCATTTTCTTTCATTGTTTAATGACGTTCGTATTACGACTTTTTACAACGTTGCTAGTTATACACGGTTGTTGTGTTGCAAAGCGAGATTTTTAAACAATGTAGAGAAAATTATTCGCTATAAAATCGCTGATTGGTTGGCCGACCGGTTGCGCGATAATTGCGTAAAATTAACACAGATTTATTTGCGGTGCGGTGGTATTTTTTGCTGCGTTCTTATCGTCGCCAGCGCAGCTCGGGCGGGGAAGGTTGGGCGGGCGCAAATCTTCTTAAATACGGTACTAAAAAATCTACCGTTCGTATCAACTCGTCGAACCTTTCAATTTACATGTCACCGACGAGAGAAGGGCATTTGTAATTAAGGGAGGGGAAAAAGATTACTCGGTGCAGAAACGGTAATAACCGTAACGCGAATAAATAAAATTTTCCTTCAAATCAGCACGCTTATGCGGCAGTAAGCCTAGTTATAAAATTTTCCTATTTCGTAGCCATACTATGGAGAGTTGGCATTATGCGAATTTATTCTACCTTGACTAATTGTACCTACTCATTTAGAACACATTCTACAACGCGGTTATCGATATTTTCATCTGAAACGTTAGAAAAATGAACAAATCATATTTTATGTACGTAAATCTCGACGCATACTCCATAATTAATGTATACTTTTCTCAGCCGCAGTCACGTCGATTTAAAAAACATGACTTGGGCGAGAAAATATTCTTCTTTGAGTCATATACTTGCTACTTTGACCTAGATTGCTTTGAGAAAAAAAAATGGTAATTTCATTGTATACCTACGTAAGTTTAGTAAGTTAGCTCAAAAGCTCCAGATAGAATGTTAATGATTTAAATTGTGGGCTAAAATCACAGATCGTGGTTTTTCGTATTTATCTTGAAGTATTGTGAAAAAAATTCCAACGAAAAAATTATCCCTACTTTTCATAATCATATACTCGAATACTACGAGTGCACTCAAAGCCATCAAGGCCATCGAGGGAAATTTTCCGCACTGAAGTGGATTTATTTTTCTACTGCGCAACACAAACAAACTTTCCAAATAACGAATTAGTCTCAAGTCAAACAAAAAGATTTCATCTTAAAATACCCTAATTTTTGACTTTTGATTTTTTTTTTCAAGTAGGTACGTATACATAAAAATGTTGATTTAAAAAAAAAACTTTAGTTTTTCCAGTCGAGTATTGAAAGGTATAGCAAATCGAAAAATTCTAAAATGAATGAAAGTCAAAAACTCGAAGTCTCGAATCACTCTGATTCTTCAAATTTCCAGAAAAAAGTCGATAATAACTATTTTTACAAAAATTATACCAGGAAATGTTTCCATAAAAGAAGTATGAAGAAAAGTCTGCTAGTGGCATTTTCTAGAAAATATTTTTACGAAAAAAAAAGTTCAGAAAAATTTGAAACAAAAATCAAGACTCCCGAGCGGCACACTCGATCGATAATATCGGAAGATGTAACGTATCGATAAAAAATCGTTTGAAAATCTATAGATGTTCTCACGATATTATAAAGATTTATCGGTACAACTTCATAGGCAAAAAATCTAAAAACTATCGAATTCGATATTATTAAGATTTTATGACGATATTCGTCAACGATACTATCGACAAAGAATATTAAATTTATCGATTCCGATTTTCCACCGATTTTGTGCAGATATTTGAAACTACATTATCGACAAAGAATATTAAATTTATCGAATTCGATTTTTTAACGATTTTGTAAAGATATTTAAAACTATATTATCGACAGATTATATTAAATTTATCGAATCCGATTTTTTACCGATTTTGTAAAGATATTTGAAACTATATTATCGACACGTAATATGAAATTTCTCGATTTCGATTTTTTAACGATTTTGTGACGATATTTGAAACTATATTATCGACAAATAATCTGAAATTTCTCGAATTCGATTTTTTAACGATTTTGTGAAGATATTTAAAACTTTATTATCGACACGTAATCTGAAATTTCTCGAATTCGATTTTTCAACGATTTTATGACGATATTTGAAACTATATTATCGACACGTAATATGAAATTCCTCGAATTCGATTTTTCAACGATTTTGTGGCGATATTTGAAACTACATTATTGACAAATAATCTGAAATTTGTCGAATGATTTTTCAACGATTTTGTGACGATATTTGAAATTATTTCCAAATTGGTGAAAATTTTTCTAAGTCCAACACGTCTGGAAGTACTAAACTGCCTATTATAAGCGTTTTATTGCTAATTCCTCATCAATAAGGTATGGCATAGTGGTTAAGGAAGAGGATTACAATGCAGGAGGTAGATGGTTCAAGCCCCACGGGTGGCAAATTTCTTATAATTTTTTTTGACTTTTTCTGAAATTATCCTCTTACCGTAACATGAATAATGTGTTTAGGCATAGTTTAATGTATTAATTATGCTAATTAATGATTTTTAATTATAGAAAAAAGCTAGTAAATGACGAAAAATCGGAATAAAAAATCGATAAAAAATCGACGGAATATCGAATTCGATAAAGTGTTGCAAAAGTTCCCCCTAAATCGTGAAATTATCTTTCGATATTATAGATATATTATCGATAAAATAACTTACTATAATCTCGAAATTTTTACTAACTATAATTCGTCGATAATCTATCTATATATCGAAAGATAATTTCACGATTTAGGCGGAACTAACGCGACACTTTATCGAATTCGATATTCTGTCGATTTTTTATTTCGATAATTTGTCGATTGTGCTGCTCGGGCTACAGATTTTGAATTGAGCAAATTTTGTCGAAAAAAATCAATCAACATTTTCTGCAAAACTAAGTCAAAAAATAAAATCAACAAAAATTTACATAAAAAAAAACCTCAAGCAATGTTAGTTATTGAATTCAAGAAAAATATTCAGAAAAAAATTGAATCAAAAATTATGGAATTTAACTTTTCATTAGTTGATGAAAAAATTAATTGAAAATTCGAAAAGATTGAAATTGAACTAATCATTTTTGAAAATATCTCCAAAAAAAAAATGAAAATGCTGAAGGAAGAAAACAGGAAATTTTAAAAACTGGAAAAGGTGAAAAAAAACTGAAAATTATGTTCTAAATTATTTTGTTGATTATTTTCGCAAAAGTAAAAATTTGAAATCATCATTCCATAAATTGATTAAATCACTCGCCTCAAATTGATTTAAATCACGAATTAAGCTCACAGGTTTTTTTATTTTTTTATTTTCGTGTTTATTTTTATTTTTATTTTATTTTTCATGTATGTATAGGTACTTTTGTTCAATTCCTACATGGTTGACACCCAATCTCCGCCCCTTCCCATTGTATATTTTTTTAAAGATTTTTTTTTTTAAATTAACGTAAGAGGTACTTTCAACTTAAGCTCTCTAATTAAAATTTAAAAAAATTAAAATATAGAATATAAAATATTTGAAAAAAATTTCGCAAGTTCAGAGCTTGATTGGGGTATTGTAATTTAAAATATCGACGATTTCTTTCAATATTGCGATTTTAAAAATTTCTCCATCACTTAGCTAGAGCTCAGTCTCCATATAGAGATGAATTTTATTCCACCAACGACCTTAGTAGTTCATCACTCCTCACCGAGACACCCTGTAGTCCATCTTGTTCAAAGAATCGCAAACTCTATAATTGAAGACTTCGAAAATAATTTAATTTTTAGTCCATCAAGGTATACTGATCGCTTCAAACATACAAGAATACGGGCACCTAATACTCGTATACGCGCACGCCGCCGCGTAATTATAAATTTTACAACTTGATATTTTTATATCTCGGAAAATATAATATTAATACATTGAACGGTATACGGACTTAAAGAGTATAAGATAGGATAGGATAAAAAAAAAACCGACGTTTAAAATTTATAGCAAATACGATCGTAAAAGAAGTATATCATATTCGTCGGATTATTAAAAATAAAAATATGAATACACCATGTACCTCTACATATCTCTCTATAGTTAGATACCTACCTACATATATATATAGAATAATGATAAAAAAGAAAAAGAACGACTCGACTTTTGATGTGCCATCACATCGAGGAAAGGGGGAGGACACATCGCGATCTGTTTTTCTTTTTCTTTCAGTCATAAAATCGCGATCTGTATATTATATCTATGCATTCCATTATCATTTTATTGACTCGATATCAACAATAAATTCACAGATAAGTTAATTTAATTTTCTAATCTAACTAAATACGTTATTTTATTAACATTTTATAGCAACGAGTACGTAAAAACGATGCCTGGATATACGACACGTTCAATTAATCCTTATACGACGACGAGTCCATGTTCCAAATATGACACGTTTACCCCGCCCCCTTGCTTCACCTTTGCTCTCACCTTAGAATATTTTTTCCGAGAACGCGATCGTTAAATTATCGGTGTAAATTTGTTTGAAAATTTTTATTATTGGTTCGGCGACGGGTTATTTGCATGGAGAAGATCGTGAACCCACCAGAGAGATACAATGTTGCCCTGTGGATAGGGTAGATTTTAGGAAGCTTATAGGTGTTTTCCACGAATTATATTAATGTTTTGTACCTACGTTACAATTGACGAAAATAAAAAAGTAAGAGGTGAAGAGGTGTCAGGATGACGAGATATGAGAGAATATGTCTCTGGTATGGATATGAATCAAAAAAAAAAAAAAAAAAAAAAAAAAAATAGTAAAAGAAAAGCCAAGCTTTCATATCTTTGAACTGATTCGTTTTGTTTTTTCGTCCATTATATTAGTAAAGTAACACCTGGCTGTTGAAAATATTTCAATACGATGGTCATTTACGTAATCTCAGCTAACATCTACATCGTGTATTATATGCTCGGCTTTATATACAGATAAATATACCATATCTATCTTCTTTTTTTTTTTTTACACTACAGATGCCTACGAAGAGATCAAGTTCACACCTGTTATCTCACGCTTAAAGAGTCATATCTACAGGCCTATGCATTCCACAATTGCTTAATCAAATTTGTCGTATTCATTGTAAGACGATGCGCTTTTTCACACTATCACTTGCATCCGAGATACTGGATTTTTAAACGCTGCGTTGACCGCGCGTTCGCGTTATTAATGAACACTGTCAACTGTGTAAATACATCTAAAAATGTTGTATTTAGAATTTTAATATGTACCATTTAAATACGCACCTATCAGTCTACCAACTCAGGCTCCTTTTACTCGAGGAATGACACCCTCTACATAGACATACACGTTAAATGTTTCGCGAGAATTCATTAAAACGTTAAAGCAATAACCATGTGAACCGGAACATATCTCAGCTGCGAGTTTTACCCTATAGTCCTGAAAGCCCCCTACCTATGCTGGGTCATACGCGTCCTATAATTTCCAACTTTAAAGGCTAAATAAAGATGTTGCAAATGCGTGATACGAGGCAATGAAATGCATCCTATGTTTTTCCTCTCTTGCTCGCTCGTTCTGTATACGGTAGTTTATTAATGTTGTTAATCTAGGCACTTTGATGAGCCACCTCTTACATACGTATGTGTGCGACGAGGAGGTTTCGAAAAACATCTGGAATAAGCGTGTTCGCAGTTTAGTTCCGATTTGAGCCTAATGAAAAGGGAAATGGAATTCTTGGAATAGAGATTCTAATTTTGACGTAGACAAACAAAGAAATCGAACAAACGAAAAAAAAGGATCGAGTTTGATTAAAAATTAATTCGAAATTAGATAGGACAAATTTAAATAAAAATTTGGAAAAGAATCAAATTCAAAAAAAAAAAAAATGACAAAGGATTAAAAATTTTGTTGATTTTATCAAAAATCCATTGAAAAACCTAGAAAATAAAATGCAGTGTAAATCAGATAAAAATCAATTGCAACAAGAGCTGATACTTGGAATCGAAAATTTTATCAGCAAAAATCAACCAAAAAAAGTCCTCCAAGAAATTCAATTAAAATCCAGCCTATAGATAATACAATTTCAAAAAAATTTGATAAAGGAAGAAAATGTTAATAATTTCAGCAAAATTTACGCAACTCCCCCCCCCCCAAAAAAAAATCAATGAAAACTCAACAGAGACTTTTAATTCAGTACAAATTGATAAAAAATGAAAGTTTTATGAATTTCATCAAAAACCAACCAAGAAAATTTAATTAATGAAATTTGATTGAGAATTAAGCAAAAAATAATCACAAAAATGGATACAAAATAGCAAAATTTTTCCAAAAAATCCAATTTTATAAAAAACTGACTAAGAATAAAAACTTTAATAATTTTGTCAAAACTGGTCAAGAAAACTCAAAAATAAAATTTATCAAAAATTCAGCAAAAAATTAATTTAAACATAAATTGATAAAAAATGGAAAAGTTTATTAATTTTACTAAAAACGAATAAAAAATACTTAATCGAAAAATAAATTTCATACCTAAAATTTTTTTCAAAAATGAAAAAGAATTTGAACAAAAATACAGATAAGAATCAAAAATTCAATTTCTTTGTACTTTTGTAGGAAAAATCTGCCAACAAAATTCTCCCAAAAATTCATTGAAAACCTATTCAAAAATTCAATTAAGTGTGGAAAAATTAAATGAAAAATTGCAAATTTAAATAATCTTACTAAAAATCACACAAAAAATCTCCTCTTCACTTTCAAAAAAAAATTCAATGAAAAACCAGTAAAAAAGTTTAAAAGCGAAAATTGGTAAAGAAATGAATGTTTCATCATCTTCATCAAAAATCAATCAAAAAACTTCCAGAAATTTATTGTTGAATTTTAAGAAATTTTCAGTTCGTATCAATTTTTATTATAATTGTTTTGTTTTCTGCTTCAAAATTGTTGGGTAACATTTTAAATTTTTATCAATTTTTGCTAAAACTTGTTTTTTTTTCTGAATTTTCATTTGAATTTAATTTTTTAATTTTTTTTTTTTAATTCATTGGTCAGTTTTTAAAAATAATGACAAAATTTCGCTAAAAATAATTTTTGCTGAATTTTTTATTCAATTTTTTGTACAATTTGTCGTTTACTAATTTATATAATTTTTTGTCGATTGTTTTTCTGAAATTGAATTTTTTGATGGATTTCTGGATTTTTTTGATTGATTTTTGGTAAAGTTGATGAACATTCATTTTATAGAAATACTTGGTCAAGTTAGAAAATCTATGAAAATGCAGTACAAAAAATTGTCTTTGGAAAAAACTGGCCCAGAATTCTAAACTTCAACATCCCGGGAAAAAATCTCGCGGATCAAATTTCATCAATCTAGATCAGATTTGATCAATTTTGATCAAATATCATTAAATTTCGTCAAAAAGGTTAATCCGATTGGATCAAATCGTATCCAGTTATATCAGAGATAATCCACTCTCTTACAAAATGTTTTGATCAAAATGGATATAATCATACACCAGTAGATTTCTCATATTCAATTTGATATGATCAGATCAAGTTATATCAGTGAGAATCCGATTGTATACAAATAGATCATATCAAAATGAATAAAATTAGATCCAACTTGATTCTTTCATATATAATTGATCAAACTGTATCAAGTTATATCAAGAAGAATCCAGTTGTATGAAAGATATTTATATCAAAGTAGATCAAGTTCGGTTAAACTAGATCTCTACAGATATACTTTGATCCGATTGTATTGCGTTATATCAAAGAACAGTCAAATTACATCAAAACATTTATATCACAGTAGATCAAATCAGATCCAACTGGATCTTCAAGTGTACAAACTGATCAAACTGTAATAATTTATATCAATGAGAATCTACTTATATCCAAAATACTTATATCAAACTGTATCAAAACACATCCAATTATAGATTTTCTCATATACCATTCCCGGGAAAAAATCTCATGGATAATCTGATCAGATTTGATCAAGTTTGATCCAAATGTTGATCTGATTGGATAAAATTTAGTCAAATTGGATCTAGTTATATCAGAGAAAATCCACTGATATCTAAAATGATTATATCAAAATAGATCAAAACATATCAACTAGATCAAGTCATATCAGTGAAAATCCAGTTATATGTATAGAAATGCTTATATCCGAATGGATCAAATTGGATCAAATTAGATTCTCTCATATATAATTTGATATTATTGAATCAAGTTATATCTGTGAAATCAAAATGAGTCAGCCCAGATTCATTTCAAAATTTTAGGGGCTACGAGCAGTGCCAGAATAGGGTTCCATCAAAAAAGTAAGGCAAAATTCGGAGTAGGCACTATTAAAAATGTAACAAACGACATGCTACATGCTTTTTTACATTTTTTTTTTGATTTGGTCGAAAATTTTGGGGCGCAGTGCCCCCATGGGGTCCTGAAGGTATCACGACAAAAATCATTTCTGAATTTAAGTTGAAATTATCTACTCACAGGAATTTTTCCTGATACTTTTAGTTATACAACCTTGAGTAATTGTTATCTTTGATTGTGTGTCACATAAATACAATTAAACTGTCTTATCATATATGAAATGGTTCGTACCAAGTTGAGTGCACCATCATTGATCTGATTGGAAAAGTTAAGCAGCTTCGGGTTTGGTTACTACTTGGATGGGTGACCGTTGAGAAAAATTTGGGATGGGTATGGTCAGATCTAACCATAATAAATGGGAAATGTACCTATCAAATATGATCCAATCATATTTAATTTTATCTCATCATACATCATTGGATCAAATTGTGTATAGTTTGATCAAATTATATATGATTTGATCAAATTAAATATGATTAGATCAAATTTGATAGGTATAAAATTCATATATGGTTAGATCTGACCACTTCATATATGATTAGATCCAACAGATTTTTTCCCGGGATATTTCATTAAAAATAAACAAAAGTCGATAAAAATTCAGCAAAAGATTTATTTTTTCTGAAAATGAAAATTTTGCCAATTTTTCAAAAATCATTCAAGACTCAATCAATCAATCGCTCAACCAAAAACAAATCAAAAAACATTCGAATGAAAATTTGAAAAAAATCAAGTTTTAGTAAAAATTGATGAGGAATTGATTTTCTTTTACTAATTTAAGCAAAACTATCACCTTAACTCCCCCCGCCCAAACAACAACACAAAAAATATATAAAAAAGAACAAAAAGTTAATTTTAGAAAACATTCATGAAGAATTGAAAAATGTCTCAATCATTGCAGAAACTACAAAAAAAGTGAAATTCAACAAAAATTCAGCAAAAATTAAATTTTAGCAAATGTTGACAAAGAATTTAAAATTTTAGTTTAAAATCCCCTCATCTCCTCTCCCTTCCAAAAAAACTAAAATTCAACAAAAAAGTTTGTTCTCGAAAAAACTGATAATGAACTGAAAATTTTATCAATTTTATGAAAAATTCGTAACAAAAAAAATCAAAAATCAATAGGTATTCAACTAAAATTCAGAAAAAAAATTGTTTGAACAAAAATTGATAAATACTTGATAAATTTCCATTTTTTTCAAAAATCTCTTCCCCTCCCTCCCAAAATAATTCAATGAAAACTCATAAAAAATTGACTTTAGAAAAAATGGATTATGAACTTGATAAAAAAAATCCAAAAATTGTTTTTAAAAATCAAGAGTGAAATTCAACCAAAAAAATAGCATGAAAAATTGATAAACTTATAAAATTGGAAATTGCATCGATTTTAGCAAAAATTTAACAAAAAAAAAATCAAAAATACATAGAACAGAATTAAAATTCTTTTCAACATTTTTATGTTGCCAAAAATTGATACAGAAATACAGAATTGAAAATTTCATAAATTTCGCCAAAAATTGACCATTGTGATGTGACAATAAAATTCATTAAGAATTCAGCGATGAATTTAATTTTAGAAAAAATTCATAAAGATTTGAAAATTTCAAAAATTACGTCAAAAACAATTCAAAAAAATAACAAAAATCAATTCCTTCGAAAATAAAAAAAAATCTGAAGGAATTAAATTGAAAGTAAAATTGATTCAAATAAGAAATTTACCACAGAATAAAATCTAATCAATCGAAAAATGAAATTCAGACAAAAAAAATCGAAATACAAAGGTAGTTACACTACATACATACTTTTCTCCAGACCTAAGATCACTAATCAAGATCGAGTGAAATTCAAAAGAAAACCCACGAAATATCATACTTCGGTCCTTGAAGTATGCAAATCGACAATGACACATTCAAATTGAAAAAACCCACCAAGCCCAGCACAAAAAGAAATACTCAAACTCAATAACAATACGTCGATGATCCCCCCTTTAAAAAATAAAAAATACAATTTCCTCAAATAAATAACCTTGCCAGCTTTCCCGAATAAAATTTCAGCTGTCTTGTAATTGTAGTAGGTCCACAAACGGTCATTTAAATATCACCAAATCACCCTTTATCTCGTGCAAGAAGCTCTTCGATCGGTGTTGATAATAATGATAAGCTTCATTAGACGTAGCCGAATAATTTATCAATTCAATACTTTGAAAATAAAAATTATAATATCTATAAATGGAAAATCGGCCATGCGATCGCGTCTGGAAAAGGACCTCAAATGGATGCAAGGAGGAGGGCAAAGGAGGCGGAGGAGGGAAATAAAAAAAATAACAAAACAACAAAAAGATATACGAACGAACATTGTTCGACATCCGTAAGTTTTTGACCTTTTATATTAAGACATGTCTCCGCGGCGCTGATCAATGCCGATATTTATTTGAATAGAAAATGTCCTTTACCTTTTCGACGGCGCTGCTGTGGCATGGCACTTCCACGTACGTCTAGGTGCGCACCGTAATGAACATCTCAAATAGTTATATAAACTGTTCAAACATACACCTACGATTCTTATCAATTGTTTTCACACATGCACCCTCTCGACACCATTGATGGCCACTGCCGCCGTGAGAAAGTATTAAAATAATCGCACACGGTATTAGAGGTACTGGGTACTGTGGCTCTCTTTGGACGTGCGGACATTTACCCCATGAGAATAGTCGACGGGTCGGGCACACGGTGAAGAGAGTTATCATCTAGACACAAGGTAGTGCGAGCTATATACCCTTGCTTCCTTGTTGGGAGATACCTTTCGGTATACACACCGAGAGGCGTTTATCATATTTCATGACAGGTGGTAGATTCGAGCGGCAATGAACTTGAGAAATCGTACATAGATAGCTCTCTATAAGCGTATAAACTTTTGCCCGACACAATTAACCAGCTGTGTGCTGGTGGTATTAGGCCTAATGTTGCGGTTATTAAACGTGGCCATGGCTAATTTAATCAGTGCATCTTACCTGTTTGAATTGCTCCTCGAAACTCCACGAATTTTGGTGTATAGGCGATACGGATTCTTCTCTGGATTGCCTGGAAGAGACGGAGGCGCTACGTTTCATATGCGCCGGCGGTGGAGATTGAAAATTCGGCGAGCTACGGTTGTACGACTGCGGAGGGCTTTGTCTTTGGAATTGATGGTGCGGCGATGGTATTCTGGACGGAGGAAGCGATTGAAACGATGTACCCGGTTGCATCATCGATGGCTGTAGTCCGGCTAGGTTGGGAAGAGGGGCCGATGGGAACTGTTGTTGGTAGGAAGCAATCGTTTGCAGGTATTTGTTTAACGTGTACTGTAATCAGAAATAGAGAAAATTATGTTAATATGATGTTTGAGAATTGAGGTGGAAAAGTCATAAACCGTGTTAATATTATAAAATTGGAAAATATAGTCAAAATTTCAAAAATTTATTGAAAAGTTATCTACGAGGAAGAAAATATATCTTTAGGTTCATTTCTTCAGGAAGTGAACATTATGCATGCCAGTTGTAAAAGCGGCATGGCAGCTTCGAATTTTCCAAAGTGTAACTAGAATTTTTCCAAAAGAGGTGTCTGTCTTGATGAGAAATCTCGAAAATGTGTTAATGATATTTTTTTCTCCAAAAAATTGGAAGATTTCTTCATTTAAAAAAAAAAAAATGTGAAATTTTCTTATTCCAAAAAAAAAAAAAAAATAGAGATAGGTAGGTATAAAAAAGAATTAGTAGGTAATTTCCTCTAAAAACTAAAAAAACTAAAAAAATTCCTTCTCCAAAAAATTTAAAAACAATAAATTCCAAAAAATTAAGAGTTTTTTCTCTAAAAATTGGAAAATTTTCTCTCCAAAATTTTTCCAGAAAATTTTAACAAGATTTTTTTCTCTAAAAAAAAAACTGAAAAAAAGTATCACTACAAGAATTCGAAAAACTTTTCTTGGAGATGATTCAATGATCATTAAAAAATTGTGAAAAAAATTAAGAAATTTTTTTATTCCTATAAAAAATGAAAATTTTCCTCCGAAAAATTAAGAGTTCATTTTCTCCAAAAAATTATAAGATTTTTTTACTCCAAGATATTGAGAAGTTTTTTCTCCAATAAAATCCAAAGATTTTTTTTATTCCAAAATAATAAATGTGAAATATTTTCATTTCAAAAGAACTGAACTTCGTTCTGAGAAAATCAGAATTTTTCATAAAAACAATTACCTAATTGAGAGATTTTTTCCTCCAAAAATTTGAGAAATATTATTACTCTAAAAAGTTATGAAATATCTACGAGTATTTATTCCCCCAAAAAAGTTATGACCAAAAAATTGGAATCATTCCTACATAAAAATTGTAATTTTTTTCCTCAAAGAATTGAGATATTTATTATTCCTATATAGAAGATTCAATATTTTTTTCTAGAGTTAAAATGGCACAGAATTTATCGTTGGAAGAACGATATAAAAATGACATTTCTGTAGAAAATTTTTAAAGAAATTTTTTTTTACAAAAATCCTTAATCGTAAAAAATAATCCTTCAACTAAAAAAAAAAAAATCATGAAAAAAGCTTTTTAAAAAAATTAATAAAAATCTCTACAAAATTTCCACAAAAGTGGTCTTGGCAAAAATCATTTAAATCCGCTTGTGTATACCTAAGGATAGGAAGGTCTAAGTACTGATAACGTTTTGCAAAACATGTTCTCAAGAAAACATTTGAAAAAAATTTCCATCAGAAAAAAATCTTGGAAAAATACTTAAGTAATCGTCCAAAACAAATTTTTTCTAAAAAAAAAAAAATTGTATTTTTAGAAAAAATAAAATAAAATAAAAAAAGGAAATGAGAAAATAAATCTAAAACTATTTTTTCGTCCAAAAAAATGTTTACGATTTTTCAATTCTAAAAATTTTTGGCAAAAAAATCCATCATGTAAAAAAATCACAGAAAAGTAAATCTTTTGAAAAAAAAAACTTGAAAAAATTCTTGAAAAAAATTGAAATAAAATCGATTTGCACAGAAATCCAGTCAGAAAAAATCAAAAAAAAAAACACGAAAAAGTGATTATTTTGTCAAAAAATATACTTATTCACGAAAAATCTCTCTCAAAAAAAATATACCTACCAACTGAAAAAAATTCTAAAGAAATCTTTGAAAAATGCTCACAAAAAATCGTCTCGGTCAAAATCTTTTCACTTGAAAAAATATTCATGATTTTTCAAAACTGAAAACATTTGGCAATAAAATTTATCTTCAAAAAAAATTGAAAGAAAATCGATCTTCATAAAAATCCACTCAAAAAAATCACGGAAAGGTAATCCTTCAATAAAAAAAATCTTCTTTATGAAAATATCTCTTCAAATCTTGTAAAAAAATTCTCAGAAAAAAAATATGTTGAAAAAAATTCTTTAAAAAAATCATTAGAAAATTCTCATAAAAAATCGTCTCCATCAAAATCATTCCAAATCCACTTGAATAAAAATATCCAGGATTTTTTAAGCTGAAAACAGACTAACAAAAAAAAATATCTTGGAAAAAGTCCTCTAAAACCTTACGAACACCTTGAAATTCTTTATTGACTAAAAAATCTCTTCTTAAAAAAAAAGTCTTAGCTATAATTTTTTTTTGTCAAAAAATATTTTTTTTAAATGTTGACTGAAACGTTTAATATTTGTTGACAAACAATCTTTAAACATATTTAACTTACCTACTTACCTATTTTGTCAAAAAAATCTTGAAAAAAAAATTAAGAACATTTTTGTCAAAAAATCTCCATACGGAGAAATTCTCTAGACAAAGAAATGTTTACAAAAACTTTATTGACAAAAAGTCTTATTAAAAATTTTCTTTCCAAAAAAATATTGAATTTTAATTTTGAAAAAATACATATTTTTTTTTTGTTTCTACTTTTGTCAGAAGATTTCCTTTAGGAGACATTCCCTCGTCAAAAAATCTTCAAAATGAGAATCTATTAATCGACTGAAATTATTTCATGAAAATTTATTCTAAATTAAGGGGCATCCTTTTTATAATTTTTGACCTCGAGTATACTTCATTATTGTGAAAATTTAAATAAAAAAATATACTTTATCTATTTATATTTTTTTATCTTCCTATTTATTAATTTTTTTAATTTTTTAATTATTTCGTTTTTGAGAAAATAATTTTTTTGTAGGTATAGTAGGCTATTTCACTCCTCTCCACCCCTCTCTTATTTTGATAGGTATTCAGATTGCAATTTTTTGTAGGTTCGAAAAAATATTTTAAATTATTGACGAAAAAGTACGAGTAGAATTTTTTTTGGTTCGTGATATTAAAAATTTTCTTCGAATGGTGTTCGTATGAATTTCACTCCGCAAAATAAAAAATAACAATAACAAAACTATGTGAAAAAATTGTTTACAATAAAATTTGCGAATAAGTGATTATTCGCCATTTATATTCTTTAACGATCCCTTTCTTCGCAGCACATCACATCGTATGGTATAAAATCGTATTCTTTATAGGATATAGTATAAGAATGCACATCGCAACAGGTTTTTATAATCATTCCATAGCCCATGGTGTGTATAAGTAATACCAGTAGCGAGTAATTTTGAGGTAGGCGGTTTAAGAGAAAAAAAAGAAGAAGAAAAAAGCCCGCGTTCTATAGATACAGATCTTCTCTACTTTTTTCCTTCCTTTTTTATTTCTTAGGCTAATACATGTCGTGTCGCACGCGAGAGCCGACTCCCAGCTATCACGATTTATTTCATTTCCACAGAAACGTTGCTTCGAACCGGATAACGAATACGGTAGAAGCGACTGTAATTCGGTTCGCGGGCGCCTATTCGATATATTCGATCATTCGTTTATATTTATTATTCTCCCCTTTTTTTTGTTCGACTTGGCGCAGTGTAATCGTAAACCAGACGAATTAGTATCATCTTTAAAGAGCTTTCTGTACTACGGGAAACGATATTCGACGAGGTATCATTTGCATAGAGGCGCGAGCCTTCGCCATGAGAGACTTATTTACCAAATAACCTTTTACTTTCCGATCAGCGCGTAAAAACGCCCTCATATTTTCATAGGCTTATGGGATTTTTCTCTCGGAACTTTTCCCTCTGCGCAGAGCGCGTGAATTGTGACTCGAGAGCCACACAACGACGGTCGTTTGGTTCTCGTTTTTAATAAGCTTACCAAGGCGATCTTAATTCGATGAAAAATTCTAGGAAATTTCCTCGCAACTGGAGGCAGAACGCGATACGCGAGCGCGAAACAATTTCATTCGAGCTAAAATACCGAATACCGACGAATATATTTACCAGGGGTATTTAAATCGATACAGTTTAAGTAACACTGCCCATGCTCTTTGGTTTTTTCTACCTTCTTGACCGATCAAAACTAATTTTATTGTTATTCGTTAAATAGAAGAGCAAGGTTCTCATTAAATGAATATTTAATTTGTGGTAGCGTGATCGCAGCAACGAACTTGAGAGTTCTCTTTTACCCATTTCTATAGCTCGAAAAACAGTAGTCCGCTTAAATTCAAATAAATTCGTGACTTCATTGATTCAATAATAATTCCAGCCCATCGGTAACCGCTTATTAAACGTTATCGTTTTAATAGGCTACCGTTTGACTACGTATAGAAAATTGTACATCGGCCGAATCATCGATTTAATTATACCACACGATCGCTTCCCGATCAAATTATTGTGTAAAATGTGAGAACGACGTATAAAAAATTAGATCGTCGCGTCAGCTAAGGCCTCAGCGACGCTAGTAGAGATTGGGTTAAATACTTGGAATAATTTGGTTGATTTGTGGATCTGGCTGTAGACTCTGGAAGGTGGCAGATCAGAAGGTAAAGAGGTGCGGAGCGAAGGAATGGTCTTAGTTTTACATAAAGGGAGTGTTGATAAAAAAAATATATTTCTAATTTAAGTTAAAAAATTAACAAAAGTGCAGTTCTCTTTATTTCATAAAACCAAAAAATTGGGTAATTTTCTTCTATATTAAGGAGAATTTTGTACCATAAAGATTTCTCGAGTGTTTTTTTTTTTTTTTTTTCATTAAAAGTTTGATTTACCTACTCGGAAGAAGGAAATTTTGAGAATTTTTTGTGGTGAATATTCCCCTCCAAAAATTGGTTCATTTTTTTCTGAAAGTTTCGTTTTTGAACAAAGCTACGTAGAAGGATTTCTGCTGGATATCTTTTTTTTTGATTTCTTTTTCAAGTGGGGCTTTTATTTTAAGGTTTAAGATGATTTTTTGTGAAGAAGATTTTTTTTGAAGAATTATTTGCGTGATGTTTCTACCCCAAAAAACTCGCTGCTATAGATATTTTTAAATTAAATTTTTATTTCTGATGGAGCTTCTTTTTTAAAAAAATACATTTGAGTTTTTTTTTGACAGACGTTTTTAGCATAATTTATAAAAAAATTCTTGGCGTTTTTTAAAATTGATTTTAAAATATTTTTGCTGAGATGATTTTTTGTGAAGATTTTCTAAAGTTTTTTTCAATCTTTTTATCGAGTTTTTTTTCTTTTTTTTTAAAATAATTTTTTTCCTTCACAAAGCATAAGTATCATTTTTCTAAATTTTTTTCCGAAAAGATTTTTGTTAAGGATTTTTTTCTTGGCTAATTTTCTTGCAAAGCTTTCAGCAGAAAAATCATTGCCTGTTGTGAAAGTTTTTTTTACATCTTCCAAAAGAATTGTTTTTTCAAAAAATCGTAGCAAATATTTTTTCTTCAGAACACTTTCTTCCCAATAAAAGATTTCTGATTCTGATTTTATTTTGATCTAAATTAAAGATTTATCATCGAATTAATTTTTTACCTAAAATTCAATTTTCTGAGAATTCAAGGTGCTTAATATCTTGCATTTTTTGACAAAATTAAAAAATATATTTTTTCAAAATCCAATGTCAAAAATATATTTTTTCAAAGATTTTCACCCAAAAATATTTTTCAAGATTTTTTTAGTCAAAAAATTTTTTCTTCATATTAAAAAAAAAATCAAAATGCTATAATATCTTGCATTTTTTTTTTGACAAAATTAAAAAACATATTTTTTCAAGATCTAATGTCAAAAAAATAGTTTTTGGAGGTTTTTTGTCGCAAAACAATATTTGAAATAGGTATGTTTAGTCAAAAAAGTTTTTTAAGATTTTTCAGTCAAAAAATTTTTTTCTCAGATTTAAAAATACATAAATTTTTATAAAAACAATAAGTAGGTACCTATGGTTACTATTTTGATTTTTTTGACAAAGTCTAAAATAATATTTTTTTAAGATCAACCTATTGTCAAAAAAATATTTTTTCAAAGATTTTTCACCCAAAAATTTTTTTGAACCAAATTCAAGTTGATGGTGTACTTAAGTTTCTTTTTAGATACCTATGCAAGAAAAAATAATTTTGACCGAAAATGACCGTTATAAGGGTCAAAATGTTGGAAAAATATTTTGTAAAAATTCAATAGGTATTTGAACGTTATCAAATCAATTGAATTTTTAATCAACAAAAACTTCAAACTTCATCAAGAATTAAGCCATTCGTAAATGTATATACTCGTAGACCTAGCCTAGGCCTACATACGAGTACGTTTCACTTACTCGTCAAAAACCCTGCCATTTTCAAATCACAATCCCAATACAAATGTTATCCTTAAACGAACATGAACATAAACATGGCGTATTCCTTCTCTTCACTTCGTCAATAACTAAGTATAAGAAGTATAAACACAAAACGGACGCATTAAATCGCATGACATAATCTGACAACACACTTAACAAATCGAAACAAGTTGTTAACCTCTTTGTATCATCCATTACACTTCTGCTGTTAAAAGTGCAACTAGGTATCTATTCGTATGGTTGACTTTTGTGTTACTAAACGTTAAAAACGTTTATAGCTACTTTACTTTTTTGTATCTTAACCCTTTCGTTCGGGACTTCGGGATGAGCTTTTTTATGCTTGACCTGTGCACTCGACGATGTGTAAATGTGTTGGTGGTAATAATTACTCGTACTCGGAAAAAATAAATGCTCGATTCAGAAACGGAGTTGAAAATTTGAATAATTTATATAGGGTGTCCCTGGAAAGGTGGATAATTTTGAGATACCGATAAAAAATACATGAAACAGGTGAAATTTTTTCAAAAAAAAAAAAAAAAATTAATCGATTTTGCTCGCAAAAGAACCTTAGCATTAGTCAACTCCATTGATCTGAAATTTGGCTCAATAAAAGAGTATGTTACCCAAACCTAAGAACAAAAGAGCTACCAAAGAGGATTTTTCAATTTTTGACGAATTTTTTAAAATGGCGAAAAAAGCCCATCGGTATAAAAATCAACTTTTTACAAAAATTATAAATTTTTGAGAAAAAATTCTGATAATCGGTTCATACACCAAAATCGATCTTGAGTCATTGCGACCATTTTTGGAGCAATCGGAGCCTCAAGATAAAGTCGACTTTTCCAGATTTTCGAGCTGTAAAAAATAGACGTGTCAACTGCCAACTCGTCATTTCATATTTTGGGTTCAACTGTGCTAATTAACTGAAGACATCGAACTCAAATCAAGATTTAATTTTTAGCTGCCCAAAATTGATTACAGTCTCACCATCTGGAGCGATTCCAGTGTGCTGGAGAAAAGTCAACTTTTTCTAGAGACCCCAAATCACTTCCAAAATGGTCGCAATTGACTCGGGGAGTCGATTTTTGTAAATGAACCAATTTTCAGAATTTTATTTCAAAATTTAAAATTTTTTATAAGAAATTGATTCACTAATGTACTGTTTTTGTCATTTTCAAAAAAAATCTAAAAATCAACTTCGACAGCTCGAAATTTTATTCTGAGGTCAGGACGACATGCTCTTTCATTGAGCCAAATTTCAGCTCAGTTGGAGCTAATTAGTTGTCAAAGTTCCATTGTGAGAAAATACCAGAATTATTTTAGGAGTTTCGTGGTTTTTGCAGTCAAAATTCGTACTCGTAATGTCAAAAATCCATATCAATTTTTCAACTTTGATTGCAAAAATCACGAAAATTAAGCCTCCTAAAAAAAACCAATTGTTTACAACAGTAAGCAAATTTTATGCTCTACAAGTTTGATTCCAGGTTTTTTTTTATAGGACCCTTACTTTGGTCAGAAAAACACTGTATTAAATTCAAAAATGAAAAATAATATGAATTTTTTGGTACTGACATCTGAATTTTTTACATTAGAAATTTGACGACAAAAATCTTGAGAACTAGTTACGCCTCCTTGAAAAAACTAATAATTGCTACGTGCAGAAATAAAATTTCATGCTCTACAATTTTGATTCTGAGCATTTTTTCATAGGACCAGTAGTTTGGCCATAAAGACAATTTGTACCTACCAAAGAAAAAAAATTCTGTTGATAAGAATTATTGTTATAATAATTATTACGAACTTCGACTGCAAAAATCACGAAAACTAAGTCTCCCAAGAAAAAATCTAATCGATTAATGTAGAAAGAAAATTTTATGCTTTAAAATTTTGGTTCTTCGCATTTTTTCATTGGACTCTTAGTTTGGCCAGAAAAACACACTGTACCAAAGAAAAAAATATGAATTTTTTTCATTTTAAAAAGAATTTGTTACATTACGAACTTTGACTGCAAAAATCACGAAAACTAAGCCCCCTACCAAAAAATTGGTCAAATAATGAAAAAAGGAAACTTCGTGTTCTACAATTTTGATTCTCACAATTTTTTCGCAGGACGTTTAATTCGATTGAAAAAATACTCTAAAGATGCTAGATTAAAAATTGTGTCACTTATTACGTATTATTCTTTGCTTCTCAAAGTCATCGATCAATAATTAGGCCACTCTGTATTTCCCAGAATGAAAAAAATATCCATTCAAAAAATTCTATTTTTTGAATTTCGAACCAGAGAAAAAAAATTCCAACAAACACGCCTACATCTAAAATCAGCCCCAAAATGTCCTCTCAATGGCATTCTTTTCAAACCACACTCAGGTAGGTACCTAGATAAGTAAATAAACTCTAAATAGGAAATGAAATAAAATACTGATTTAAATTAACAACCCTTTACGATCACGTGTCAACGCGTATATCGATTAAAGATTTAATTTCGTGTATGTATCAGCTTACTCGGTAACGTTAAATGAAGCCTATAAAATGCACAGCGCAGACGACATCAATCAAAAAATTACCAATTTCAATAACTTAGGCGTACCTTTGCGAGGTATAAATGGCTAATCGTCGTATATAATAATTCTGCAATTAATATCACAAATCAAATTACCTTTAAGCGGCTTACCTTGCCAAAGAGAAACCTTTTCATTAAATACTTTAAGTATATACGATGTTATATATAGTAATATTTCGCAAAACAATTCTTTAATTGATAATATCGATTAAGTACCTCTCTCTCTTTCTATACCTACGATTCAAGGTAAACTTTAACTTAGCTATATTTTACAATAAAAAAATATTATAAAACGTTTGAAGAAGATGAAAAAAAAAATCAAAACAGACAACCCTATAGAACCTGTAATCACCTAATAATTTTACCCATACACAGGTAAATACAGGTACTATACAGACACAACACCGGTGGCTAATGTAAATTGATACGTTACACGAAGAAGAAACGAGGGCCACGAAGCGGCGCCGAATTATGTCCAAATGAACGATGATTTTTTACATTTTTTATCACATCGAATCGATACTTAGATTGGTAGAATATTCGTCCATGGTACAATACCATCATCCTGGCAGAAGCTATTATGAAAACCCATCAAGTCAGATGAAGTAAATCGATAAAACTTATTCATCTCGAATAAAATGTCATCGAAATTTCTTCTTAAACGACCCGGAAGGCTGCTGCATGTTGGTGTGTGTATGATAAACGTTGTATTTTATATCGAGAGTTCGAGACATACGTAAACCAAATCATTACCTACTAAATGGCCTCGTGTAATATGTCTTTCTACGCAACGTTTATCGCGATTCCAATTCCACCCTGCTCATCCTCGTGTATATTAATGTTGCCATTATAATTCTTGACAATGTAATCGATTCGTAGATAGGTATAATAGGTATAGACAGTATTTTGTAATTTGTTGATGGTTGACGAAACCAATAGAGAGAGAAAGAGAATACATGAAAAGGATTTAATTGATCCCCAGCAAAAACCTGCGTCGATGAAAAAAATTACTCTCTGTTACGCACCTGTAAATGTACCATTCCCTGGGACTCCACTTACGTCGAACCATACGCGATCCCATCATAATTAAAAACCATATTTTTTCAAGTTCTTTTTGGCGACTATAAAATGAACACCTTTTCAGTACGTTCGATTCTCCTCCCTGGTTGAAATTTCAATTTTCATATCACAATTTACATTCGAGCACGAGGCAAAACGTAGGTTTGCCACATTTGAAAAAAAAAATTGTCAAACGTCGACGCCTCTAATGCGTATATTTTATCGAAGAATTAAGCCATACAATGAAAAATGTCCATCAGTTTGGGCGTTAATTAAAAAAGCACGTACGTTCGAACGTATTTTTTTTCAAAACAGATATCGCGAACGAAGAAAAATAGATTTTACTAATGATTCGAGAGATATATTATGTGTATATTCATATCGTTGATTAAGCTGTTAACGAGTGCTCGAATTCGAATTTTCCAATTTTTTTTTCCTCGCTAGTTCATTTATCATGAACAGGTATTGTATCGTGTATTCGTGTAAGAGGCAGCCAGAAGGTATACCTATGTACGTATGCTGAATAAAAGCAATACATATGATTACTGATTAGGTACGAGACTGATGCAAATAAATAAAATGCGTCAGAGGAGCTAACACTACCAAGGTGAATTTTTCCCATTTCAAAATATTGTAAAATTCCACCATATGGGTGGAAATTTCGAATGAAAATTATACGACGATGTTTTCTGGGTACGATTGATTTTTGAAAAGGGGAAAATTCACTTTGGTATAGGCGAAATATTGTACCTACTTTGGTGAATTTTCAAATTCGAAGTTCAATATGTACAGTAGGTAGATACATTATTAATATTTCTTTTGTTTTAATTATCATCGCTAGGCACATTTTTTTACAACTATAAAATTATTGGAATTTCTACCTGTACCTATTCTATGATTTTTTTTTAATTTTGGCGATTTGTCGAATTTGTGAAAAAATTATTAAAAACTTTTTAAAAAATGTTTAAAACAATTGACGATTTTTTGAATTTTGAAAAAAGAAAATTAACTAAATGAGAACGTTTCAAAAATTGACCAACTTGGGTTTTAAAAATCGTAAATTCATAATGAGTGAATTTTTACAATTTTTTGTAATTGTTGGACTTTCTAAAAAATTAATCTCATTAGAAATTCTCTCAGCATTCGAAAAAATTGACAGAAACATTTTCTAATCGAGTGAAAAATTATCAAATATTTGAGCATAACCCAAAATAATCAATTTCGACAAAAAATGTGGCATTTTGAAAAGAATCCCACCAACTCAGAGAAGATTTGAACAAATTTTCCGATTGCAAAAGCTCGAAAAAATAGATGTATGAATTTTCTGGATTTGTAGCATTCAAAAGAAAAATTCAAATCAATTTTTTTTAAAATTGACGATGAGTTGTGAAATACTGGATTTTGAAGGAAATAAATAATTTTAAAAAGTACATCATAAGTAGATTTATGTAGAATTGCAGATAGACAATTTTTTGAAATGATTTTCTCAAAAAATCTTGGTAGGTAGTGAGAATTGAACAATTTTTCTCACTTTGTGTCATTTTAAAAAATCTCAGTTTTGAGAATTAAAAAAATTGAAGAATTGAGAAATGATAAATTATGAAGGAAAATAAATTCAAAAAATTTTTATAATCCTAAAAATTATTATTTTTGTTTTAAAAAAATAGATACAAATTCAGTACACGCATAAAAAATTACCTAGCAATTTTTTTCAAATTACATATAGCAAATTTCTTACAAAGAAAATTAACAACATTGAAAAGTTGCTCATTTTGAAAATTATATTTTTTGAAATTTTGTTATTTCAAAAAATAAATATAAACTAAGGAGATTAAAAATAACCAATTTTTCTCAAATTGTATTAAGTATGCACAGTTGAAAAAAATAACTACTTTGTACATTTAAAAAAATTATCGAATCGTGAGATGAACAATTGAAAAATTGAGAGGACATGGGTAATTAATCTTGTAAATTTTTCTTTTTTCAATTTTTATCTTTTCAGTGAGCCTACATTTGAAATATTTTTTCTTTCTGAAATTGTAAGATGGTAAATTTTGAAAAAAAAATCTCAAAAATTGAATTTTTTCGAAATTTTGATCTTTTTAAAATTTGAAAAAATTGATGAATCGTGTAATGATCAATTTTTAAAAAAAAGTGTTGAAAATCAAATTTTTAGAATTTTTTGGTATTTTCAAAAATAAAATAAATCGAGTAAAAACTGAAAAACAACGAATTATTATTTTTAAAAAATCAATGGAATAATAAAGTTTCAAGAGAAATGAAATTAACAAAAAAATCTCATGAATTAATTTCTTCAAAATATTGACGTCAATATCTAAATGATAAAAAAAAAACGAAGAATTTTTAAAATTGTGTCATTTGAAAAAAAATTGGTAATCTTGAAAATCATATTTTAGAAATTTTGATTCCTTCAAAAATGAAATCAATTTAGTAAGAAACTAGAAATTTTTTCATTTGAAAAAAAAAATATGAACAAACTTTCCTAATTTAAAAAAATTAATGAATTATGAAAAATGGTAAATTTTCAAGAAAAAGTAAATAATAATAAAAATGTCAATCTATTAAAAAATGATTTTTTCAAAAATAAATAAATGCAAAAACCGACGAATTAGGTATAGAAAATTTCGACATTTGCCAAAAGCATTGAATTTTGTAAATTAAAAGGAGAAGAAAATCTATAATTTTTAAAATCGAATTTTTTGAAATATAATTTTTTCCAAATTAAGATGAACTGAGTAAAAAACTTGAAATTTTCTGAAATTGTGTCATAAAAAAAACCCAGCAAATTTTGTAAATTTACATTGACCTGATTCCTGAGATGATAAATTTCTCAATAAGTTGATTATTATACCTATCTTAAAAATCGAATTTTTTGAAATTTTGATCACTCCATAAATATTCGAACAACCTGCTTTAATCTGCTTTAAATTTAGCCCCCACCACACCCCACCCCACAAATGAATTTTTTCAAAATTAAAATTGATTTTGTAAACAAACAACAGCGTTACATAATAAAAAAATTGATGGATCGTGAAATTGAATTTGTAAAGAATTAAATGCTAAGCTGAAAAGTTGTATTTCTCGTGGTTTTGAATTCTTCAAAAAATACACATAACCTAACTAGAAATGAAACTATCCCCCCTCCCCCTCTCAGAAATTTTTTTTTCAAACTGTACTGAATTTCATTGAAGAAAAAATAAATTTGAAAAAAAAACGATAATAAAATTTGAAAAGTTGAACTTCTTGAGTTTTTGAATTCCTCAAAAAATACTAATAGCATACCTGGGTGTGAATTTACACTTTTTTTAAACGACAAATTTTTTTAAAATTATAAATTCGAAAAAATAGGAAATTACGTATGGTTGAAAAAATTTACGATTTTACGAATCGTCAAATGATAGGAAAATTTTTAAGGAGAAAGATATTCAAAAAAAATCACCTAATCTTAAAAATCGATTTATTTTTAAATTTCTATTCTTTCGAAAAAATAAGTAGGCAAATGATTATGAATTTAGAAAAAAAAATTGAAATTATGACAACAACCTCTATGATCAAATTTACGACACTTTGATTTTTTCAAGTCACAAAAAAAGTAATGAAAACCGAAATTGACCAAAAACACACTTCATTATTATTCAAACAAAATCCTGGACATTTTAGAAGAACTGAAAACCAATACGTTCAAACTCATACCACGCAAGCTTGATTAGATTACAATCACGTAACTTTCAATCAATCTATACGCAATTCAACTCAACCAAATCTAGCAACACGTGCCCAAAAACTTATCCAAAATATATGAATAAATAAAAACTCACAAACATATCTTCATTCTGCAAAGGATACTCCATCGAATCGTGCATTGTCACGGCACACAAAGTCAACAAATTCAAAACTGCACCATATAAACAGTTAAACACCCAGAGAATAACAGAACAGAACCAAACGAACACACCACACGATACAATAATATAATCTATCACTATCGCATTACAACCGGAACTGGCAAGTGGCAATCCGCATTGGCAATGGTACTGGCAAAAATTAGACACAAAATCGCACATTTCTCCCTACCAATACCAATACCGTTTGTATTCTTTTATTGAATTATCAAAAGACTCTCTCCTTCCATCACCCCTAATGCTTTCTTCAATCTCAGGTAAAAGAATCAACTCTATCGACATCCCTTCTTTTATCATCTCCTATCCACATACAAGATAGCCTGAAAAGAAGATTCTCGGTAAAAGATCGCCAATATATTGTAGCATTTAGAGAAACCGTAGACAAATAACGAGAGGGGAAAAAAAGGTTCATCAACCTGATGAAATTCACGTTATGATTTTAACAACAAAGGTGGTAACATTTACCTAGTTGGACAAATGAGTCGAAACTGTTTCAATACAACAGGTTAATTTGGGTTGACGTTTTTTTTATCTCCTCTTACAGGTATCTACCCTCACAGGTAAATACGTGAGGAACTATAGGTATAAATAATTCCGACTAAATTTCGCCAATTTCACCACACTTGGTTTTTTTCACAGGAGTCTTCGCGAGCAGGTAGGTGCTTTAACGAGACAAAAACAACGATAGGCTACTTAGGCTTACAGTTTGCTCGTAAATGTCTCGGGTTTTTTCTTTCTAGAATCATATATCACTTTGAACAAAGAAACAATCACATATCAGACTAATCAAACACCATAACGACTTATCAATCAAAGTTGGAAGTAGGCGCCAGATCGTTTCACAGGGTTTAATTGTTGCGTTAAGTATACAAAATATAGAAAAGAAAAAAACTTGCCGACGGTATAGTACGATATTTTTACGACTAAGTCGAGGCGCGATTAATTGTAGGTATTTTTTTCTTCGGGAGTAATTTAAAAAAAAAAACTCGCGAACGTGTAGATAATCGACCTAATAAATTTTGTTGTGATTTCATCACTGTCAAATTGACGATATTTGTAAACGAGAGAGTTCAAGTGGTTGGTAAAATTCTTCATTAATCCTGAATCGTTCGACGATCGCCGATTGGCCTTGAAATTTCGAACTCTTGAAAAAAAAATCTTTCACTCGTAGAACTTCGTATTAAACAGGTAGCTTCAGTTTTAACATAGACCAGATAAATTGGATCCAAAAAAATTTATAAAATAGCATTTTGGGTCACATGAAATTTTAAAATTTTAAATGTTAATTTTGGTGTCTTAATCAACCACCGAGAAGTCCCCGAACCTCACACTCTGGATAAGTCCCCAAAATGTGGGCCTAAAGTGATCCTCTCGTTGTTTTTCGCCTATAACTCTTCAAACATGCGTTTAAACAGAAAAATGCTTGAGATTAAAATTAAAGTAGATAAAATTTGCAACAAAAAAGGTTATATTCATTTTTTCCAAAAAGTGAACGGGTGGTGCAAAAATACGCTTCAAAATATACAGAGTGGAAAAAATAAAGATTGTCTTTTATTTCCACGAATATCTTTTCTGATTGAGGTGCTTCAAGTCTCTTTCTAGCCCCCCCCCCCACTCTTGAAATAGGCCTAGTAGGGGACATTGGAAGACCTCAATCAAAAAATTAAACGAATATTCGATATCGAAAACAAAACAAACGATATGCCACATCATTCTGTTATTATGTTCGTTTATTTTTTTCAAAACTTGAGAGGTCATGAAGGGCTTAAGAGGAAGGCCGAATAAAAAAATTGAGCCCATATTCGAACTCAGTGATTTCAAAAATACTTATAACAGAAAATATTCTACACGATTTTTTTCCATTTGGTCAATTTTTTAAAATTTGAGGGGTTATGGAGGGCTCAAGTCGGTTTATATCAAAAAAGTGAGGCAAAATTCGATTTCAGTGCTGTCAAAAATGTAATAAATGATATGCTACTTGTTTTTTCGTATTTTTTGAATTTAGCCCAAAATTTTGGGGCTCCGTGCCCCCCCCCAAGGGTCTTGAGATTTTATAACGAAAATAGTTTCCGGAAATGTAGTGTAAAATTACCCACTAATAGAAATTTTTACAGATTTTTTTAGGATAGCCCTGATGGAATTTGAATACCTCCATAAGTGGAAAACAACAATGCCCTTCACCTCCCCCCCCCAAAAAATATGATTAGGAGATCAGAAGACATAAGGTCAAAATGTGCCCATACTTTAAACATTTCGAGGGAGAGAAAAGGTGGAGGCTTTTTTGGAGTCTATGGTGTGTCCTCATTCGCATTCGATAATGTGAGGGGCATGGAACTGAGGACCCTACCCCTATGTCAAAATTTTCGATTTTCAATTTCTTGGCCAAATTCAGGAATTGAATGGAAGTGATTTGAGGTCCGCATCTTGAAAAATGAAGTTATTAAAAATTTCTAACAAAAAAAATAAAAATTCAAAAAAAACTGTTTCTCATTTTTTCAAATTTGAGACAAAAAATTTGAAAACATTTCAGTACTTCTGTAAAATTAAATTTTTCAACGTAAGGTCTATTTTCCCTTACACCCTCGCATATATTCTACCCCTTCCGAAACTGAATATTACTCGCGAAAATGGGGACACTATTTATTTTTTCCACTCTGTATATTTAGACGCGTATTTTTGAGCCACCCGTTCATTTTTTGGAAAAAATGAATATAACCTTTTTTGTTGCAAATTTTATAAACTTCAATTTTAGTCATAACCATTTTTCAGTTTAAACGTATATTTAAAGAGTTATAAGCGAAAAACGACGTGAAGTCATCGCAAGCCCACCTTTTAGAGGACTTGTCGCAGACTGAAAAGTTCAGGGATTTTTTATTGGTAAATCAGAACACCGAAAGGTTCATTTAAAAATCAAAAATAATGCAATTTAATTTTCTCATTCCATTAGACTACCAAGTTTCAAGTACGAGGTTCTAATTGCCAGCTTATTCTCGGTGGAGGAAAGTTACTTATCAATTAATTTCATTCTGTACCTAGATCGGATCTGCTCCCTCCACAAAGGTCTAAGCCGTTACACATCTGTCGAATTTATCGAATAAGAATAGAAAAATGGTAAAAAAAATATACATATAATGCTCAATGGCTCTACGAACACGCACAATACGATATTCGAGTCTGTAAAAAATACCTAATCAATTATCATCGACGTAGGCTATAATTTCGATTACACCGGCCAGTTTTATATTGTTCGAGTTGCGGTTGGTCAGCAGCGTAATTTTGATAACACGACCAGCCGCTCGTATTGTGTATCTGTTCGATTCGACGTGCAACTAATAATTTGAATTCCGTTTGTCGCCCTTATACGAGTTCCGTATGTGGAAGTATAGACCTCTAAAAACTAACGCTTACGAAGTACTCGACGTCTTATAAGTACTTATACGAAGAACCTGGCCATCTACATACGAAATAACCAAGCATCAGTTGTCGTCTGATCGAAAGAACGACAATTTATTAGCAAATATAGCCAAGAAGGAGGGGCGAATAAAGCCAGAGTGAGACAGAAATGGAGGGTGGTCTAATCCTAGTATAATAATCACCTCGAATGCGGTGACTTTGGTGGTACTACCGTCTCTCAGGTCTATCCAGCCAGACTTACAGAGACCGGTGCTCTAATGTCAGAGAGACCGCGTCTATAATATGGAATGTCTCATGTAACCAAAACCCTTTTTTTCATATTCAAACAAAGGCTTGGGTGAATTATCTTCTCGCAAAGAACAAATATTTAAAATAAGATTTCTCGCCCCGCTACCCCGCTCTCCTTGTGTATTGGGGACTGGGTGCAGAGTGTCGAAGACGTTGTTATAAAAACCATCATCTTCGATCGAGTCGTCTCTTTCGAGCTTCAAATCGACTGAATTTATTTGCTCTTTTTTAATTCGTTTCGATTTATATTTAAGTCTCTGTAGTATGCTGTAGGACGTAGGTACTAAGGTAGAGGTACGCGTCTCGATAGCTAGGATGAGGCTGGGGCTGGGTGATGTGTGTTTTTTTAATTATACTGAGCCGCGTGGAGATATGCGTACGTGCATCGTGGTGTATGTTTACCCATCGCATCGTGTGGCTGAAAGGGGCTGCTTTACCTTGATTTAAAATATCGTAAAAGATTTGTTTCTTCGAAATGCGTGTGTGTGAATGTATAAACTACAAAGTAATATGCATATAATGTACCTATAAGGTCTCCCAGGAAACGTCCACTGAGATCGTCGTTTCAATGTGTGATCGTCTAGTTCATTAAAATATTCCATTTACAGGTATATGCGGTCGAAAAATAGGTAGGTAATGAAGAATGAAGATTGGAGTAGGTATGTACTGTAGGTATAGGTATAGGTATAGGTCTAGGTACTAGGTATAAACAGTAAGTGTCCCTAAACTTGATTACATATTTTTTTAGAAGAAAATTTTTGAAAAAATTGAATTTGCATAGAATTTTGGAGAAATTTTTTTTAAAACAATGGACATCTTGAAATTTTGTTCAGAAAATTTTTTCTACACTTCGACAGCTCTTTTAGAAGTTTTAGAATCTTGATTAAAATAAACTGAAAAAAATTAATCTTGCTCGAAACATTTCTACCTAATTTTGTTCGATTGTAAATTTTTTTGAAGACATTTGAATATTACCAAAAAAAGTTCTAAGCAATTTCTACGTTTTAAAATTTTGTTAATTCCTTTTCCAAAATCCGCTCAAAAAATAGCATCTTTATTAAAACATTTTAAGTTTTCGATAAAAAATTTCAATGTTTAAAATAGGTAAATTTTTTTTTAAAATATAGATATTTTGTTTAAAAAATTACCTTTTTAAATGTTTTTCCAAATTTTTATAGGAAGGATTTTTCAAATTTCGTTCAAAAACACATTTTCCAAAAACATTTTGATCACATGGAAAATTTTATTCGCAAAATTACTTACGTTTGAAATTTTTTTTTCAAAATTTTATTAGAGACAGCTACCTAACTTCTTAAATTTTCATGAAAAAAAAATTCAATTTTTTTTTTTTTTTTTGAAAAATCATTATAGTTATCTATTAGTTACCTACAATGTATTGTATTCAAATCAAAAACCATTTTTTCAGAAGACTTTAAAAAATTCAATTTCAAATTTCGTTCAAAAAGCTAACTTCTGAAATTTAAAAAAAAATGATTAGAAGCGATTTTTTGAACTTTCATCAAAATTCTGTTTTAATTCTCAGGCAATGAAATATTTTCTAAAAAAATCATCAGTAAATTTTGTGTAGAATTTTTTTTTCAAGTTTCATTTTTAAAAAAAATGAAAGCAATTTCATTTAGTTTTAAAACAAATTTTTTCAGTTCGCAACGATTTTTAAAATTTTGCGTAGAACAGTTTATTTCAAATGTCGCTCAAAAATTATTTAATTTTTTTTAAAACTTTGAAGACATGTATAAATTTTCTCAAATACCTACCTCAATTTTTCGAATTTGTCTGAAAAGAAATTTTTTAAATTTTTTGAAAGGCATATCAGATTTTCCCAAAATATTTAAAAATTTTGTTTGGAAAATTTTATTTCAAATTTCGTTTAAAAAGTCATGTTATTATTTTTTCAAAATTTTATTGAAGTAACTTTTGAACTTACTTCCCTAAAATAAAATAAAACAAACAATAAAATTTTTAATTTCGTCTAGGTATTATAAAAATCTTCTTCAAGTTTCATTCAAAAAAATGAAACAACGATTCTAAAAAATTTTCAAATTATGAAAGCATTTCTTGAAACTTGGTTTGAATACAAATTTTTCACATTTTTTGGAGACATTAAAAATAAAGTTCTCAAAATTTTTTAAAATTTCATTTTGAATTTTGTAAAAAAAAAAAGTATTCGGAAAATTTTGTTTAAAATTTATTAAATCGTAGGTGTTTTTTGGCATTTTCTTAAAAAATGAACGTTCAAAATTTTTAATTTTTCAATTATTAGGTAGGTATTCAAAAAAAAATCAAAAAACGACTAGGTCTTTCAAACTTTTTTTTTTCAAATCTTCAACATGAAAAATTTTTGAATTTTGTTCAAAAACAAATTCTGGGTGTTTTTTTTTATGACAACACATTTTAAACATTTTGATGAAAATTTGGTTCAAAAAACAAATTTTTGAATTTGGTTTAAAAATAAAGTTTTTGGATTTTTTCGAAACATTTTCTCAAAAATTTTGAAAATATTGTTTTGACAATCTTAGGTATTTCAGATTTTGTTCAAAAAATAAAATTTTGTCATTTTTTTAAGATTTCATTTGCAACAATTTTTGAATTTTCTTTAAAAACAATAATGATTCATGTTTTCAAAGACATGATTATTTTCAAAAATCGTCTTTAAGATTTTTCAATTTTGAATTTATTGTTTTGATAATTTTTTCTCCAAAGTTCAATTTTTAAAAAGTTTTAAAAAAGGCTTTCGAAAATTTTTTTCAAATGTTTATTAGAAGCAATTTTTGAATTTTGTTTGAAAATAAAATTCTTCAATTTTTTTTTGTAAGTAATAGGTACATATTTTTTTTTAAATCTTTAAAAAAATTATAATTTGATTTGAAAATGATTTTTTTAAAAATATTTTAAGTAAAAAAATTTGTTTGTTAAATTTCATTTCAAATTTCCTTCATAAAACAACTTGAATCAAAAAGACCAACCTCTCCAACTCCATATAGAGCCCACTTCCCATCGATGGGTGTGATAATCTAGCAATTATGAACACCCCTTCAAAAAAAAAAAACAACAACAAGTTGGTAACTATTTTTTTCAAATTTTTGCTGGGAACAATTCGTTCAGTTTCTCATTTTTTTAAAGAAACAGTTTTCAAAAAATATCTTAAAACATTTTAAAATGTTGATTTTGATTTTTTTCAAATTTTCATTCAAGAGCAGTTTTTTAAAATCTTGTCCGGCTACAAATTCTCAAAATACCTAAGTCTCATGTTTTAGAATTTTGTTTGAGAAGCACTTTTCCTCATTTTTAATTCAAACTTGTAAAACAATTTTTTCACTTATTAAAAAAATTATGTAGGCCTGGAAACGATCTTTTAATTTTTTTTTCTCAAGATTATCGAAGCCTAGAATCAGATTTCTTTTCATTCAAATTCGTCAACAAAAAAATAAAAGAATGAATACTTATTTTTTTTTTTTAAATTTTGAATGTGAAATATTTTCATTTTTTTGTACTACCTCGATAAATCCAATAGATAAGTAGATGCCTACTTATTACCTATCTGAGAAAATTTAGAAGACAATAATTCCTCGGTTTAAAAAAACAAACACACTTTCAAAAAATATCCCCAAATCACTCTTTAGAAAAACATCGACGACACCATCTGACCAATTTCACAGCAAAAATCCTCTAATTATTAAACACACAAATTCGACGAATACCGTCTAATACCCAGACAGTCTGTGAAAAAAAATTAATACACGGTAATTATAATATAAAAAGAATACGTCCATTTATTATCAACTAATAAGACAATGCTCATTTCGGGAATGGCGTCAGAAACTTAGAACACACAACGATAGATAATCCAGTTCACGGAAATATCACTCGATAACGGACGTCTCAGTCACAGCTCAGGCGACCTATCCGAGACTACTGTGGCGAATAGAAATCATACCAACTAATTTGCAACGCGACGGGAAGAAGTGAAGAAGGATACAATGCACAACACAAAATATCCATCAATCGTTTCCTTTTATTTATTTTTTCCATCTCACGTACCTACACATATGTGCAATTGTGCATGGTTGGAAAGTTTATATATTACATGTATAGGCCTACAAATTGAACAGAGATTTCATTACGAAAAAAAAGCCTACGATAGTGGAAGATGTTTCGGTGTTAATATTGTAACAAAACGAAAGGAGGGTTAAAAATTCGCCAAATTATCTTCCTGTATTACTCTCGTATTTTGGTTCATTACTACCAAAGACGCAGGTAAAGCGGGGTAAACATTATAAATGAACTAAGACGCCGGGTAATTTCGAATATATAAACGAAGTCGAGTCGAGGAAACGATCTAAGAGGGCAGCCGTACTAGTGCTCGCGTATATATACAGACTATGTAGAGAGAAACACTATTTAGGAATGCAAAACGGCGGATAATTAATGATGCTTTACCGCTCGTGTAAAAAGTACTGTAAGAAAGATACAAGCAGAGGGGGCAGGGGGCATAGAAGTGAAGGGAAAAGCGTGTACGTCTGTACTGCAGCTCTGCTCATACTTCCACAGACTCGACTCGAGCGAAGAAAACAAAACCCAAATGCCTTCTGAGCGCTTTTCAAAGTGACAGTTGTAATTTCAATAATTCGCCCGAGTTATGTGGCCCAGTTTCCCTACCCTTTTTCGACATTTATCGCGGGAAAACTATAATTAATGGAATTGTTGTTGAAGCTTATTGATATTGAGAAGTTTTTAATAAAAGTTACCAATTCTCAGCCCTTCGCTTCGTCGAGCCGGCGAGTAATTGGTAAAGTTTAGCGAGTTTGACGTGTAACGTCGTTAAGTCGTAATTTTCTTAAACGAGTATTTCATTAAAAATAAGTACATAATACCAGAGCCACCGAGATACAGTTTGAGAACCCCCGAAGTACTCGAAACTGATTTTATAAGTAACTCGAGTAGATATATTGTATACGAAGAATTTTGAAAACAAAAAAAAGTATATTTATTGAGGCAATTAATCGATTAGACGATTTATAAATCAAAAAAAACAATAAAAAAAAGCGCCTCCAAGTCTAGCACATCGATCAAATAAATTTAGCCGCGAAGCTCGCGTTCGACGCATGCGCCTGAAATTAATGAAAATACACAACGGAAATAACCAACTAAGCTATAGTTTGTTATTTCGAGATACCTAGACCTACTTCGTATTTCATTAATCACGGGAACTACGGCGCGTATTTGTTAATATCGAGTAGTCCATTTGTAAAATGTCCACGAATGATCAAAGGCTTATGGCGCGGCGGAGGAGAGGGGAGGGAAGGCCGAGAGGCGGACAAAAGCGCGTCTCGACGCTACGTTAACATTATTAGTGACGGTGTTACAGTTAAATTAGAAACGCTCTTTCATTTGTTACATTCTTATTGACAAGTTTTTAGATGTTTTTTTTTTGTTTTTTTCTCTCTCTGTGGTGGATTGCTGGCCGTGAGTAGGGTCTTTTGTGTATGTAAGGTGTCCGACAAACGTCAAGTTGTTGTGGTGTAGTAGCTGAGCCCCGCGAGGTTATAAGAAAAGGTGTCGTGTAGGTGCACATGTGGTTTTACAGGTAATTAGGCGACAAGCTAGGGATATGTTGGGGTTTAGAAAAATGAAGTGTGATTTTTGAAACGAGTAGAAAAATTGGAGAAATTTAAATATTTGGTAATGTACGAGATGCAGTGTGGTGTTTTGCTCGAAATTTAGCGAAAAATTTCTTCGAACTTGGATTGTAGGTAACTACAGGTTGTGCCAAGTGTGCTTCGGCAAAACCTACTTTTTTCGAGAAAAAAAAATCTGAATTCTCTGGGAATAAAAAATATTAGGTATAGGTATCTCAATTTTTTGGAAAATGTACAAAATATTTCAAAATTTTTGAAAAAAATTTCATTTGTGTGGAGGAAATTTTATTTTATAAAAATCAATATCTAAGTATTGATTTTTTTCATTTTTTTTTTTTTTTGGAAATGAACTTTAATTCTTGAAAAAAAAATTATTATTTGTGACCCTGCCTCAAGAAAGGGACCTTATGAGTTATGTCTAAATTTTCGATTTTGGGGTTTTAATGGTTTCGGACACTTCAGACCTTCCTCTTTCCAATGGAATTGGTCCCAACTTTCTATCTTCAAAATTGAGTGAGATATGAACAGTTAAAGATACCACCTTATGCTTTTTATTACTTTTTTATGAAGTTTTCGTAGCTTTTATCTGTCATAGGAAAGGAACCACTTGAGCTACGATATTTTAAATGTGATTTTCGAATTCAGCAGGTCAAAATACTCCTATATCACCAAGTTAAAAAAAATTTCCATCACAATTTCATTTCAGTCATTTTTCTTCTCCCCACTGCGGCACCACTGATATGATGATGAAAAATCTCAAAAGTACTTTTTTTTATTTCACCTGATGGTAACATTGATTATTCGAAAATTCAAAACGATATCTTACACTGAACCAGAGCTATACACTTTTAAAACCTAAATTGATTGTTTTTGAAAAACATGATTTTAGCCATAAGGTCCCTTTCTTGAGGCTGGGTCACATATAAATTTTTTTGAAATGAAAAATAATTTGAAGTAAAACAAAATTGATATTTTTTTTTATTAGGTACTTATTATTTTTTTGAGAGAGAAAATTCCCAATATTTACTGCCTCATTTTTTTTTGGAAAAATTCTTATAATTTTTTTTTTTTAAGTAAAAAATCTTTCAACTTTATCATAGAAAAAACATATTACCTATTTCAATTTTTTTCCGGAAAAAATCTCTGTATTTTCATGGAATTCAAAAAAATGCACATCTTAATTGGAGTCAGCGTAGGTATTCAATTTTTTTGAGAAAAAAAATCCCAATTTTTCATCGAAAAAATGTTTAAATTTTATAACAGGTATCTACCTATTTTTTTCAAGTTTTTTGTTGTGAAAAAAACTTTTAATTTTCCTTAAGAAAAAAATACATTACCTAGGTATTATATTTCCTACCCATTTCATTTTTTGGAAAAAATTCTTAAATTCTTTATTTATGATTTTTTTTCTCATTTTTTTGGACTGAAAAACATTCTCATTTCTTTATAATAAAAAAAATCATTTTTTGGAATAAAAAATCTCATTTTTTTCCGAAAAAACCTGACTCTTAATGGTCTTGGCGCAAAGAATATTTTTTTTCTATTTTTTTTTGAAGAAGAATATTCTATATTTTTTGGAATACAAAGATAGGTAGATATTTAATTTTATTGGAATAAAGAAGTTTCAATTTATAAAAGAAATAATCATCACTGAATGTCTCTAGAGATTATTTTTCAATTTTAAGGAGTAAACGAATCTCTTAAAATTCTTTGGGGATAAGATTTCATTTTTTTGAAAATAATATCATTGAATTTTACTCGAAATTAATTTCTTCAACTCTGTTCAAAATTCAAAACCAAACGTCTTCAATTTCACTCAAACACTTTTTTTTTTTTTTTTTTTTTTGAAACAAGCTTCTTCAAATTATACTAAGAAACACTTCCACCATTTCACTCTAGCTTGAAAAAAAATTTCAAAGTGAATATTTTCGAAATTCTGCAATTAAAAGCAATTTTTAAGATTTTTTTTCAACAGGCAAGTAAAATCCTCATTAATTGTGCTCGAAATTATTTGATTGTTTTGAAAGAAGATACTTCGGGTTCCATTGAGCCTCCTCCCCCCCCCCTCAAATAGCTTGAAAATAAATGTTGAAATTTTTCAAAGTATTTCTTTTTTCAAATTCTGCTACAATCAATTTTTAAAGATTTTATCAAAAGACAGTTAAAACCCTCCCCTCTCCCCACATCTCCTAAAAAAAGTTCTTTTCGAAAATCTCTTTAAAAACAATAGGTATACGAGTTTGTGCTCAAATTATTTTTTTTATTATTTTTTTTATTTTAAGCAAATTCCTCTAAAAAACACCCTCCCTTCAATTTTAATTCGAATAAATTTTTCAAATTGAGCTTTTTTGAAATTTTGCTAAAATAAATTTTTAAGGAAATTTCTTTATTTTTTTCAAGAAAACTGATTTTTAAAAATCTTTTTTAAAATAATTTTTTTCTGCAATTTTTTCCCTTAATCATAATTTTACAACTCTGCTTAAAAGCATAGGTAATTTTTCAAGTTTTTTCAAACACGTACAGAACTTTTTATTTTCAAAAGGATAATTTTTTTTTACCAAGCTTCTTCAAATATACCTACTTAGAGCCCTCCACCACAATTCAGTGTGAAAATAAAATTTTCAAAAAACTTTTTTTTTTAATTCTGTTGAAAGAAATTTTTTGGGGCAATTTTTTTAGAAAACTGATTTTTATAAATTTCAAGTCAAAATCCATTTTCTTCAACTTTTTTTGAAACCAAACTTTTTCAACACTATATATTTTATGCTTGATTTTTCCACAAGATTCTTCAAATTCTACGCAGAAACAACCCCCTCCCACCTAATTTACCTAATTGAAAAGAATTTTTAAAAATTTTCAAAACGAGTTTTTTTTACCAGAATATGTATTACCTTCAACACTATACCTAGATACTTCGGTTTGGAATTGAGAAATGGGCCCATCTTCATCCCCCTTTACTCCCACTCCTCGTGATTGTAGATTTTGTATATTTTGAAAGAATTTTCAATTTCGTGTTTTCAAACTCATTCAACGATTAAAATAACATTTACACCGTCACAATGGTAAATCATTATTCAAACTTGTCACTTTTGATTTATTATCTCAAGACATTAATATTCTCGTTGGCGGATTCTCTCATCATTTAGAAGGAAAAAAATGCTGCAAAGAAACTAAAACGAACATACGACACGAGAAATATCTATGTATAAGACCTAAACACTTTTATTATACGCAATTACCGCCGCGTACCTGTGAACCGTGTTATTTTAAATTTTGCATCTGAACGTTGTATTTGGCAAACTTTTGTTACTCATCTCAATGTTTGTAACAATATCTAAACGAAAATAAAAGCGACAAAATAACAAATGAAGAAAGCCCAACCTCGTATGTTTGTTTTTAATTAAAACTCGGTTAATTTGTTCCATTCGCAGTGTTGCCAAATACGCAGCACTTCAGTTCGATTCGCGACTTTAAAAATAAGATGGCGAATTCAAAAGGCTGTGTGGCATGAGTCGTGATAGGCCAGTGGAACGATCAATGAGCTCAGGCACGAGTTAGATTAGAGCTGATGAAATCTAAATTACGATCTTGTTGATGCCAAAATTTAACGATCGAGTTAATGATGTGAACAAATGCTATAAAATTAGGATCTTCTGAGAAATCATCAGTAACTTTTCCCCTCATTTCTGATTCCATTGTTGCGATAATTACGAGTATTTTTGCACTAGAGAAAATCTGCATTTCAATTCCAGAATTTGGACTTGGTACAATTAATTTTACTTTCATCTCGACGTGATGATGGGTGACTGGAGGTGCATCAGGATTTTATTTACTTTTTTTTGGCTCGTGTCTCGATTGAATAGCTGTTTCTTTGTATTCAATTGTATAATGAATGGAGTCTCTTCGAGCGTAGATTTAGTCAAGTGATTCAATAGAATAACATAGACACGATTTTTCTATTTTTTTTCTCTCCTTCAAAGGCAGACATTGTGGGTGATTTGGTTTCGTAGATTGTAAATCAGCGTTTCTCTGTTTCAATAGTGGATTTTACTTTTGTTAAATCAGTACGTTGGATTTGATGGGTAAATCTCATTTTATATAAGAATGAAATTCTCGGAATTGGAAATTGCCCTACTTTTTTGATAGAATGTTTTTTTCTCTTTTTTTTAAACAACTAATTCGCGTATAAAAGAAGGCATTTGCTGAGAAGGCTATAGCAAAAAATTGATGGTCGCGAATACTTAGGTATACGTTGGTGGCGTTTTGTTCTTTATTCACTCTCAGTGAATTTGACAGTGATGGATTCGAGATTTTCCAGAGGTTGCCTTTTCAGTAGATCTTGCCATCCTTTGCATTTCAAGTATTTAATTTTTGTTGATATTGAATAATCGTTTCTTTTTTGTTGTTGTTGAATTGTTTAATTTATTTCTAAAAAGTTTCAAAAAATTTAAACCATTATAATTCAAAGTTTTTTATTTTACTGAATAAGTGGGTAATTTTTTTCAAACTTCGGAGACCCCCTTATTTTTCAAAAAAAAAAAAGGAGAAAATAAATTTTATTCCAATTTTTTTTTTCCAATTTGAAAAAATTATTTTGAAGTCAAATTAGGGAGAGGGTGTGGAAGGTTTCGGATGAGGCTTTAAAGAAGCTTGCTTAGAAAAAAAAATTAAAGACAACCGATAAAATTATTTTGAGCTTAAATACTTATTGTTTTTAATGAGAGAAGGGGAAGGAGAGTTGAAAAAACTTGACTCAAATTTTTTTGAAAAAATGTTTTTAGCAGAATTTCAACAAAAAAAAAATCGTTTTGAAAAAATTTTCAAATTTATTTTCAATCTAAGTTGTTTCTGAAATTCTGAGTAGAATTTGAAGAGCCTTTTGGAAAAATAAAGCATAAATAATAATAATAATAATAATATATTGTTTGAGTAGATTTTAAAAAGTTTAGTTGTAGTTAAAAAAAACGGATTTCGGCTTAATTTATAAAAATCATTTTTTAAAAAAGAAAATTGCCTCAAAAAATTTATTTCAACAGAATTTTAAAAAAGCCAGGAGCCACATTAAATTTCGTTGGAAGAAAAATAAAAAACAGAAAAAAAGATGAAATTTCTTAATTTTTTGGAATACAAAATTTTTGCAAAAAAAACAACTCAGTTTTTTGAAAAAAAAAAAAATCTTCAATTTTAGTAGAGAACCTCTTATTTTTTCGGGAGGGGGTTGATACTTACTAATTTTTATTCTCAATTTCTTTGTAAAAGAAAGCCACCTTTTTCAGGATAAAAAAATTTCAATACGAATTTTCTTGGAATAAAAAATACTTCATGCTTTCAAAGTCAGTAAGAGGAAATTCATCATTTTTTTGAAGTATAGGTAAAAAAAAACACTGAAAAAATATTGAAATATTTTGGGAGAAAAACATTTAGATTTTCTTGGTCCATTTTTTTAAGAATCTTTAACTAATTTTTGGAGAAAAAAATAAACAATTTTTAGGTGTGAGACGCAAAAAAAGTAAAAAGGGTCACCCTACTTCCTTGTAAGTCACTTATATCGGTTACTAAGGCTTTAATGGAAAAAATTTTCAGACAAAAGTTGTAGATTGAGATATTGAAATAATTTTAGTTCTCACAAAAATTTCGATTGAACCCTTCCCTCCAACCCCAATTAAGAATAATACGAATGAAAATATTCTGTTGATTTTTATACGCATTATGCAAAATTAGGGAGGAGGGAGGGGTCCAATCGAATTTTTTGTAATGACCAAAATTATTCCAAGGACTTTAATCTATAACTTTTGTTTGAAAATTTTTTCAAAATTGGCCTCAGCAAGAACAGAGATAAGGAGCTCCCAATAAAAGGAAGGTAGACCCTCGAAACCGAGGAGTGTTTTTTTCAAATGTCACATCCCTTATTTTTTTTCTTCCTAGACTCTAGATTACAATTCAGTCATAAAATAATTAAAACGTGGTTGAAATTGATTTCAATGAATTTTTGGAATTCTGTCACGATTTTTGCATAAGAAATGTATTTTTTGAAATAAAATCCGTCCAATGAACACTACGAGTACATATAAATTTTACGAGTTAGGTAAAAGTACGCGAAGTTAGCACGTGTTTTTTTCGCCACACAAATGTTGCTTTTGGCCCCCAACCAATTGGTGATTTCCTTTCAGTGTTGTACGTACTCGTAGTGAGCCTACCTATCTATATACATTACCTATAAACATACACACAGGGCGAAACGGTGGAGAATAATACAAAACGCGATGGTGGATCAAACAAATTTTACTAAATGACTCGTATCGTGTTTTTATTCATCGCATAGTACTATAAATGCAGCCACGAACGAGTAATAAGTACATTAAGTTATACCTAATTTTCGCATAGTACGACGAAAAACTCGGGCGACATTCGTGAACAATAAATAAAATAATAAAATTATAATCGTCTGGCGCGGCATACAACACAACACAGTCATAGAATTATAGCGAACATAATATTCAACGGCTTGATTATTCCCGAGTCGTAAATCAAAAGCCCCTAAAAGCCCTCGAGTCAAGGTCTACATCTGACATTATTTCTTTTTCTTTTGCTTCGCCATACGGCTTTTAAAACAATTTAATTTTCGCGTTAAATGTAAATCATTTTATACTTATATACTTTGGGGCGGGCATTGGGAAGAAGTTACCAGTATAAGAATATAAGAACAGTGGTGCTAAAAGAATAGACTTTTTTCTTGTAACAAAATTGTATATTACGCCTAATTATCTATTACATTACCGGAAATCTTCGTTACGTACGAATGCGAAAACCATCGACAAAAAAAAATATATAACACTCGTACTTTCATTAAAAGTACATTAGTATTTTTCTCTTATAAGAATTGGCTTTTAATCAAGAATAAGAAAAAAGAATCTTCGACGACGATAACCGCGGTGGCGGCGTGTTTGTTTTTTTGTTACACTTTGTAAAATTTAATTTCTTTCAATGTTTTGACAATTAATTAATTTTAATCTGATTTTTATGGCTTTTCGCGTTGCTATTTGTCTTTTTAAACATTTGTCTTTCTTTACGTTAATTTGTTTCCTAACGAGCGACGTTTTCGCTCTTGAAAACGTGTATACTTCTCCTTGTTGCGTGTAAAAAATTATTTATCTTGGGTTATTTTTTTTTTGCAAAAATTAAGACGTCGAGTACTCATAGCTCGTCATTTTTGAGATGGCTTTTTAAAAAGTAATAAATTTTTTCTTGTTTCAAAACACAAATTTGAAATTGATTTATCATTTGGGGCGGGGAGGGGGGTTTGAAATAACTATTCAAATGAAATTATTGTAAAATATGCATTTTTCAAAACCTTGTTGATTTTTTTTTTTTTTTTTTGAAAATCATAACTTCATGTTCCAAAACATTTGGGAAAAATCAAAAAGATTGTGTTTTAAAACCTCAATTTTCCAAAATTTATTAAAAAATTATTCAAAATTCCAAAAAGTATACAAATTTTTTGACTTGATTTTTTTTATCACTTTTTAATTCCAAATAGACTGCTTACAAAAAAAAAAAAAAAAAAAAAAAAAAAAAAAAACTTGGAAGAAAATCAAAAGAATATGCCTACCACTTCTTAAAAATTGAAAAAAAAAAAAACATTTTAAAAAATTTTAAAAATCAAAATTTAAAAAAAATTTAATACCTACCTAATTTAAAATAACTAGAGCGATTCAAAAATTTCAAACTGTTCATTTTTTCAAAAATTTGAGGAAAACCTAAAATTAAGTATACCTACAATTTTTTTTTAAATAAAAAATTATTCAAAAAAATATTCAGAATTTTTGTTTTAATTTTTAAAAAATCCCAAAATACGATTTAAAAATATATTTTAATGTTCGTGTTTTAAAACACTTGAAAAGAAAATCTTAAAATTTTTAAGTATTAAAAAAATCAAAAAACAAGGATAAATTAGATATAAAAATTTCAATTTAAGAAATAAGTACAATAAAAATCTTTTATAAAGCTCAAAAAATATTTTTATTGATTTAAAAAAAATGCAAAAATATATTTTTTTAATTCAAATCCTCTCGTGTTTTGGGCAACAAATTTTTTGAAAAAAAAAACAATTTTCAAAAAATTGTCATTGAGGGGTTCTAGTAGAATATTATTTTCCTTATAATTTTTACCTCTCTTCATCTTTATGGCCTATTTCACAAAATGAGGCGATTTTGAGCAAAATTAGGGTTGACGAAACTAAAAAAAAAAAGCCAAAAAATATTTTCAACCACGCTGATTACGAATATCATACTATTGTAATGTCAATTTTTTTGTGTTTCATGACCTTCTTGACTATTTTTAACAAAAAAAAAAAAAATAATAATAATAATAAAAAAATAAAACATGAAATTTTTTTAAAAAAATTTCAAAGAAAATATTTAAGAAATTATTTTTTTTTAAATTTTGGGTTAGTCTTACCTCTGGGAGGCTGAATATTGTTTCTAGGACCATAAAACCATTTTAAATTGAATTTAAAAAAAAAAATTTAAAAAATTGATTTTTGATTTTGGGTAAGTCTTGTCCTCTGGAAGGCTGAATATTGCTCCTAAGACCATGAAACCATGGTCAAAACCCCAAAATCGATTTTTTTAGCGCTTAGGTCCCTTTTCTCATCCACACTCACATATAATTTAATGTAACGAGATCCAAAAGGTCGCGAAGCCTATTTTTGAGTAAGAAGATGAGTCCACTTGAAGAATGCTTGAATCTAGTTCTTTAGAAAAAATTCTTCAATTTTAAAGATGAAATTTATTTCGAGTTTGAAAAATTTACCATCCAGAAGATTTTTTTGTGAAAATTATAGGTAAGTTCTAATTCAATTCAATTTTTTTTGATTTTGAAAAAAAAAAGAAAAAAAAAGATTATTAGGACAGGGATTTATATTAGTACGTACATACGAAGTAGGACTATTAAATGAAGAGTCTACTATAAAATAAAGTAACATACCCGTTTATCTTTTCACTAAACTATCAAGATGTACTCACCTGAAACAAAGAAACAAAAATAAATCATCCATTAGTTGATTTCAATGATTTCTAAAACTTAATTATCTTATTAGAATATAAATTATCTGATGCATGGATTTTCACATGAAATACTTATTGTCAAAAAATACTTGCAATAAAAATTGAAATTTTTTTCGATAAAATTCAAAAAAAAAAAAATTACGAAATGTTTGAAAAATAGTTTTCGAACACAACTTGAAAAATCTATTTTGAAAAAAAAAATCTCGAACAAAATAGGTCATTTTTACGCCAATTTTTTTAGAATAGCAGCGCAGTCTCTTGTAAGTTGTAATGTTTCAATTTTTTTTAAAAAAGTTTAAAAACATTTTGGAAAAAAAATCAAAAAAATTGTGCTTTGCATTTTGAAAGATCGAAAAAAATCTGTACGTTTCAAAGCATTTGTCAAGTTTTTTTTTAAAATTACAAGATGTTAAAAAATGTTTTCCAAAAAATCAAAAAAATTCTTAGTTACTGAATAAAAAATTTAAATTTGAAAACATAATGAATTTTTAAAAAAATGGAAAAAAATTATGCTCGTAATTTTTCTAAAAATGAAGATGAAAAAAATTCTGGGGAAAATAAAAAAAAATGTTGTTCAAAATATTAAAAAAAAAAAAAATCATAAGAATTCAACATTTTCACACTTGAAAACATTTTTTCTCCTGAAAATCAAAATCTCCAAGAAAAGATCTGAGAGAAAATACAACAAAGACCTTTGAATTTCAACACCCAAAAGAAAAATTACCACCATTTTTCCTGACCAGCATCAAAACCTCTTCGACATCGTTCAATCAGAATCTGCCCTCGAATCAGACACCTTTACGACTCAGACCAGCATGCACCTAATCTACGATATAGACCATAAATCAATCATCAACCCCTCCCTGGCGATGCCACCACCAACACAAAGCCACTCATCACCCACACCTCAAAGCGGCAACAGTTCGTATTGCATTTTGTCATCGCATTCTTCGCATTAATAATTTAAAGATTTCTCGCTAATTAAACCCATTACACGGAGCTCACCGTACAGACGACCTAATTACCATATCCCCTAAATACAGTTGCCATGCACAGCAGCGATGGAATTGGAATACTAGCAATCGCAATCCGCGCAGGAGGCGAACTCGTTCGTCCATTTTTAGTACATTCGGTTTCGGCGAGTAATTAAAATTTAAAATAATCGCATTAGCACCGCCGACATATATATCTATGCATCGGGCAGCTGCACAGGAGTATAGCAGGCAAACCCCATACAACAACAAAAGTTTCACAACCTTTATATCAATGAAATCGAAAAACATTTTAACCAGCTTTTTGGATCGAGCCCAATAAACGGTTTGAAATATTAAAAGGGCGTATTAATAGAAATATACTCGAGAAGAAGTTTTTTTTCTTAAACGAGTCCCTCCTGCTCCTCCTTCTCGTCTGCGAAATATCAACGTATTTAAAAAAAAAACACTCGTAGAAGGGAAAAAGGTAGACGAAGGTAGGACGGAATTAAAGTATTGGAAAGTCGCGAATTCGAAACGTGACCACATCCTATATTAGCTCATGAATTAATATTTTTCTTTTCCACTTTGTAAAAGTTTTTTATCAATCGAAGATGGATGAATGGATTCGGTCCAAGGTAGGCAGGTGAGACTTGTCACCTGACGACCATCGTTCTTTTTCTTACGTTCGGATACCGCTTATACAATATTGAATCATTCCCAAGACGAATAGTATTTATATTTAGTTGTAAATTTGGCAGACGATGGTATATTTTATACATGTTTCTCGCTCTTTTGTGTATCGTGATGCCTTATGTATGAGTATGCTACACGAATATATCCATCTACATATAGGTATACTCATGCAGATATACGCAGACGAATAAATTGTTCTATTATCTGTTATTTTTTTACACATTTTCACTCGCCATGTCTACATTATAACGTCTCTTTGACGGAACTCGAATCGTTAATTAGAAATTAGTAAAAGTCGAACAATATGGTACTTAATGTTTATTCAACTCGACATACAATGTCACATGTAAACGTCACGCAAACAGAGTCATTGTTTACAAGGGGAAAGTTCTCATACGAGCTTACTCGATTCGTCAATCGCTGCAGCGAATCAATCTGCAACTTGATGGTAGGCATGAGACAGAGAGAGACTTGGGCCATTTCTACACGAGTAATTTGGTCGTCTACGATATATACAGGATGTCCGGCGAGTGGTCTGCCAAACTTGAAATTTGGATATAATTGAGTATCACTAAGAGTGAGAAAGCACTTTATGTACACATGTTTGTCTATCTCAATTTTGAAGGAGCAGTGGCCTATAAAAATTTCAAAATTTGTCCAGACAATGCACGAATTAGGATACCTTTTTTTTTTTTTGAAAGGAACAAAACAGAGTTTATTTTTGATTATAGGCACCAAAATGGCCAATTACTTGGAGTGGGAGGGGAGGGAACTACACCTTAGAAAACCCTAAAAAATAAAAAATAAAATAGGTATATTAAAATCCCCGTTTTTTGTTTGTTTGTTTTTTTTGAAGAAAAAATACCTATCCTAAATTTTTTTACAAAAGAAACTGTTTCAATTTTTTGTAAAAAAATCTGGTTCTCCTAGGAACAAATGAATATCTCAATTTTTTTCAAGTAAAAAAATTGGTAAAAAAATTCTTAATTTTTTCAGAAAAGAAATCTCACTTTTTTGATAAAAAAAAATCGCCTAGGTAATTTATTGAAAAAAACAGTTCCTCAATTTCAAATTTTTGGAGTCAGTCTTCTCAATATTTTAGAAAAATCTTTTATGTACCCTTCTCATTTTTTGATCTTTTGAAAAAAAAGATGGCGAACACAACTTTCAACTTTCATTTTTTAAGAATATAAAAATTCCTTATTTTTTTATTTTTATTTTTTTGGAATAAACATTTTTCCAATTCAGTAAGTTGGTATTTTGAAGAGGAAAAAAACCTGAATTCTTTTTTGGGGAAAAATCGGATTTTTCTTGAGAGGATGAGTTGGTGTATAAAAAGAATAATGGACAAAAAATTTATTAATTTTTTGTCAGAAAAAATCTTTGTTTTTCGTAGGAAAGAAGTCTTTTTTTTTTGGAAAAATTCACTCATTCTAGGTTCTATTTAGGTACGTTTTTATTTAATACCTATTTTTTTTGAAAAGAACAATTTTTTTTCAAGTAAGCAAGCCAAGTACAAAATATTTTTCAAATTTTCGATACAAAAGATCTCTATTTTAGGGTGGGGGGGGGGATCACTTATTTACCTATATTGAAAAAATTCTACATTTTTTGTTTTAAAAAAAATTCAACTAATTTGCAGAAAATTTTAATTTCTCTTGAAATTGGAAATATTTCAGTTTTATTTTTATTATTTTGTTTTAGGAAGTAAGCGTGAAAAAATCTTTGTTTTCTTTGAAGTGAAAAATTCTCATTTTTTTAAAAGTGAAAAATGAGCAAATTTTTTTGAAGTAAAGAAATAATTCTCAATTTTTGTTTGAAGTAAAAAATTCTCTAGTTTCATAAAGTGAAAAAATTTTAATTTTTTCAAAGTGAAAAATGAGCAAAGTTTTTTGAAATGAAGAAATTCTCAGTTTGTTTGAAGTAAAAAAATTCTCAATTTTTTTGGAGTGAAAAAATGAGCAAATTTTTTTGAATAGAAGAAATTTTCAATTTTTTTGAAGTGAAAAAATTCTCAATTTTTTGTAGTGAAAAAATGAGCAAATTTTTTTGAAGAGAAGAAATTCTCAATTTTTTCGAAGTGAAAAAATTTTCATTTTTTCAAAGTGAAAAATGAGCAAATTTTTTTGAAGTGAACAAATTCTCTAGTTTTATGAAGTGAAAAAATTATCATTTTTTCAAAGTGAAAAATGAGCAAAGTTTTTTGGAGTGAAAAAATGAGCAAATTTTTTTGAAGTAGAGAAATTCTCAATTTTTTGGAGTGAAAATTTCTAAATTTTTTATAAAGTGAAAAAATTAGCAATTTTTTAAAAATTTTTGGAGGAAACAATTACTAAATTTATTTTTTTATATTAAAAAATAATTTTTATTGCCTGTCCAACTACTTTTTAAAATGGTTTGGCTCTGGTAAGTCCTTCCTTATTCCACCACTGCTGTGTGAAATATTTGCTTATCTTTGAAAATAAAGGCCCCATAATGCTTTGAATATTTTATAGTATTTTCGAAATCCAAGGCTCGGTAGCGACTTAATTTTCAAACATGGACAAAATTTTCACAAAACCTTTTTTCTTCCTTTCAAAAAGTTATACATCTATTTCACGTATTTTTTGACTAAATTTCGCAATTTTCATGTATCCTTAAGAAATTGATGTAGGCAATATTCCTGACTGGAATTTCGTGTTGCGATAAATCCTTCAATTTCAAAGATGGGCATTTCAATATGATTACAACTTTTATTGCTTTTTCGAAAATCTACCCATTGCCAGTATCGAAAAAAAAATTTAACGCAGTGTTGCCAGCCGATTTTACTTGGCGAAATATCGATTTTCAAAGCTTCGTAACTTCTTCGTTTTCAAACTTGGCTAATTATGAGTAAATAAATTTTTTTTTGGTCGTACTCTGTTGTATCGAAATTTAAAGTTTGGCAGACTACTCGTCGCACACCCTGTATGTAGGTATCTATCCTGTGGTATATAATCTATCACCGTGAAAATGATTAGCGTGTCTTATACTATCTTTATTTACTCGCGAGGTCAACAAGCTTTAATAGCCGTGACCCTCTACGATACACCATCTCACATCGCGGCTGCGTTTGTTTGGCTACCACTTCCATACACGTTCGGCTCGACAGCATCATGCGAATGGCGCTAACGTTTACAAAGTCTCACCAGTGGCCGATACATTTACTCCCCGAAGGAGGGGCTAATTGCTTCTCAGGTGAAGGAGAAAAAAATCCACCAAGCATCCCGATCTGGCCGCAAGTTCATCGTACACTCGAGTGAAGAATTTTTCCTGGCTAAATAGTCCTTGATTTTGATGTGCACGGTGTGTGTGCTATTTCAAGGTCGAGTCGTTTAATTAGATAAGTGTATCTTCTTCGTGTAGACATTTCGCGATAAAAACCAACCGCCGGTTTGCCAGTAAGTACATTTTAATTGGTTGGGTATTTTTATATAAATACCATTGCGGAGCAGTTTGATTTCTCTTATCGTACTTAGTTTATCGATAGGTAGTTAGGACGATAATTGTTTATCGAACACTCATAGTCGTGCGTTATCTCTGCATGTTCCAAAAATCTTCCTTTTATATGGATTTCAATTCGTCTTGAATAATCTTAAATTGAACTTTGATTCTTTCATCGAATAACTATAAATTTTGGAATTTATCAAAAGGTTCAGAAAAACCTGGTTTAATTTTACGATAAAATGACCAATTTCGAGGAAACTCTTGATAAATGGCTTTTATCTATTAAAAGGCCAAGAATTTTTTTCAAATGAAGACATACTGTACTTACTCGTATCTAAATAGAAAGGGGAAAATAGAGCACTTTAGGCTTCAGAGATGAACGGTCATGATCTTTGATTGATTCATTGTGGGAAAAAATTAAATTCCCAGAAAAATGAAAAGATATATAGGTACCTACAAAATATTTGGGAGAAAAACAAATACCTATGCTATGCTATGTCTCGCCAATAGATATATTTATTTACTTAGCACATTTATACATTTTATAGTCACACTCACATTCACAAAAAATTGACCTATGACATGAGCCAATAAACTAATTTAAACCCTCGCCCTCCCTATTCAGTATTCACTGTATTCGATCGATTGATCGCTAATTAATATAACATAAGATAAACCTCTGAGAATTATTCTTATCTATACTCGTATAATTATAGCAAATTCGATCTGTAATTTCGTCATTCGTCTTATTTTATCATTTTTGAGATTAATCGATCTATGCTAACAACAGCCATTATGATTATTAGGCCTATCCCAGTATCCATTTAAGAAGAGCTAATTCAAAATTGATAACCAGAAAATTGACTCATTTGGTGAAATTTTCAATAGATAAGTAAATATTTCTGTCGTCCATTGTCTCTTTCTCTTATCATTATTCGATAAATAAATAATAATTTATCATTTTCCATTTGCCATTCTTTAAATTATTATGAATTCATAATGAGGGGATTCCCATAGAAAAATCAGTGACTGAGTTCATATGTCAATTTTCAACAAAAAAATCGTAAGACTGGAAGCAGGGGCGTACTCAAAGGGAGATGGGGGAGCCTCCCTCGATAAATATTTTTTGATTCATTTCTTGACATATTTTTTTGTTTAAAAGAAACTCAGAAAAAAAATGTAGAAAATAAAACCAGTGGGAAAATTCTTGTGATTTCTTGTGGTTGGAAAATTTACCCCGCCCCCCCCCCCCCACACCATATCAGGAAAATTTACTCTGAACGCCCTGGCTGCAGGAAATTTAAAGACAACTTTACAAACTGTCACTAAAAGTTGAAAATTGTTTTAAAAAAATTTATTTAAAAAAGTTATTTTGAGAAAAAAATTCTCAAAAAAAATTTCATTAATTTCTTCATAATGATTAATATTTTCCAAATAGAAATCTGAGAAAAAATTGCATTTTTATTTCAATTTTTTGGAAAATTTCATTTTTTAAATCTTGAAAAAAATTTCAAAAATACTGAAATTTTTTTATTTTACTTTATTTTGCTTTTGTTTTATTTTATTTTATTTTTTTAATTTGTTGGAAAAATTCTAAAAATTCTCTATGAATTTTCCAAATGAAAGTGTGAAATTTTCTCATTAAAAAAAGTGAAACTTAGGTAGAAATTTCTTTCATAAAATTGTTTTCAAAAATTCCAAAAAATTCTTTAAAAAATACCCTCTTTTCGAAAGATTTTTTTGAAATGATGAATTTGATGAAATATTTCTCTGTAGGCATAAAAATCTATTATTTTTGTTCAGATCTTCTTTTGAAAATCTTCCTCTTAAAGTTTTGTTTAGAAGATTTCAGAAAATTTTGAACTATCCAAACTAATTTTGAAAACTGCCAATTCACATACCACTCAAGAACTACAAAAACGAATCTATGCTAAAAATTTAAAAAATAAAAATAAAAATGAAAAGAATTAATTACAAATTTAATTTTAGAGTCAACTAAATCATTTGAATGAAGATTTTCAAAAAAATCAACACCTGTGCTGGAACCAAATGAAATAAAACTAGACTGCGAGACAAAGATTCTGAAATTGTTCATTTGTTCAAGAAAAAAAATACCTACAGCACTAAAATCCACCATTTTTTTGATGCAATTTTTAAAAATCGAACTTTTCATTTTCTTGAATACATAAAATGAATATTTAAATTTTCAAAAAAAAAGTATCCGCAGTTTTTAACGTAGTTATTTTTACTAATTTTTGTATGAGTTGATTTTTTTAATAAACAAGTTATCCCAAAATCAGTTCATAATTTTTTGGAGGTTTTTTTCATCTTCAAAAAGGCTTTTTATTTTTTCGATTTTTCTTTTCATTTTGAAAACTTTTATCTTTAATTTTTTGGAATTCTCAATTTTGAATTAAATCTGAAGTTTCTTGAATCTCGGATTCATTTAATAAAACCATTTAAATATTAGAATTTTCAGAAAAATTAACATCTAGATAGATGTGCTGATGCTAATTTCCAAACAAATAATAAGATAGGATGGAATTTGAAAGGCATTAAAAAATGCAAAATTCTTCAAAAAAAAATGACCAGGCACTAAAAAAATGTTTGCATTTTTTCAGATCTCAAAGAAATAAAATTTTCATTTTTTGAAATGAAATATTCATTTTTTTTTTACAAAAAAAGCAAAAAAATAGGTACCTATACCTAACTACAATTTTTCAGACATTTTTTATCATAAGAATCCACAAGATTTTACTTACAAGGGAACCTTGACAACTCGTCAATTCGATTGAGCTGAAATTTGGCTCACTGAAAAAGCATGTTACCCAGACCTTAGAATCAAATTTTGAGCTACCAAAGTTGATTTTTCGATTTTTAGCGAATTTTTTAAAATAGCGAAAATAGCCAGATAATAATAAGGAAGTAGGTAATTCAATTTTTTACAAAAGTTGTAAATTTTGAGATAAAATTCTGAAAATTGGATCATTCACTTAAGTTGGCCCCTCTAGTTGATTTCAACCATTTTCGAAGCGATCTGAAAGCTCCAGGAAATGTTGATTTTTCTCCAGCATACTGGAATCGCCCCAGACAAAGCTTTATAATTTTTTCGTTTTTTTTGTGCAATTCCAAAATTATTCGGCACTTTCTTTTCGAACAAAATTCTTCACCACGAAAATTAATTTAAAAAATTTTCTTACGCTAAATTCTGAATTATTTCTATTAAAAATTTGATCTCACAAAATTTGACTGCAAACCGTATACTTTTACAAATAACACCTTTATGTTCATTCCTACAATTTCGCCACCCCTTGTACCCCTGCGCATCCAACATAAAACGCTACCAAAGATGACAAAAACTCCTTTCGGAGTTAGTTCGATCATAATATTATGTACAAAGATAATAAAAAATTTACAACCTATTAGAGCTCGGCGTTTAATTTCGTCAACGCCATAACCTCACGTTATCAACATAAAACTCGATAACTCGGCACACTTCAAACCGATGCGATCGTCACGGTACCGAATTGATCATCGAAACGATTAATTTTCCCAAAGCGGGCGCTCGTGGTTTTTGATGCCGTCAATAAAGCTCGAATTATCGAAACAAAAAAACTGTATTATTCGAGCCGTCCTCATTTTCCTACGTAACTATGATAATTACATGTAATATAATAAAACGTAGATATACGATTTTGTCACATTAGGTGGGTTTCGAATTCCACGCTGCAATAATGAAAAATAGACTCGTTTAATTATTCGAGTCACAAAGTACTACTCGATGTATGGGGTTTCTATTTCTAGATATTCCGGGCGCGCCAATTCGTATATTCACATTCAACAACGTGTAAAATACCATAAAAAAATAGATACAAAATAAACCAAATCACCTGGCAGCGATCTTAATGAATGAAATGAATCACCTCTGGTATAAAAAAGTTGGATTAAGATGTGAATACGCTCCTAGAATTAAGAGACACGCAGATATCTATTTTCGAGAGTTGACGACTCGCTACGTCCGCGTCCGCGTCGTCCGCTCCGGAGAGAGACTCAACCCAACGTGCAATGTATCATAAGATGCAACGTGTCAGCGAACAACAGGCAAATCATGTCGTCAACTCGCTATCATACGTATTACGTACAAAGAACGCGGACTAGGACTTTTATTTATAAACAAACCCGTAGATACAGTGTACGGTGGGCTTGATAAACGCAGTACCATAGGCAAGGAGTGCAGGAGATGGGCTGCGCTGGAGATCTGCTGCTTCATCTCCGCAACATGCCCGTGTGTGCGAGAATATTGAGGCAGGAATCGTACCGCAACCGCAGTCTCGCTTCTCGCACTGGCAAGCCTGCCTTAATTCAGATTCACATTTCAATACGAATTCGAGCCACGAGCGTTCCTTTCTCACCCTTACGGATCAGCATGGTACGACTATTTTTAAGCGAAAGGGGTCTAAACACCCGCTTCAAGAGTGGTAGGCTATTTAAAGAGACTAAGAAGACTGAGAGACGCGTGCTTACCCAATACGTTTTTGATTAGCGTGTACTACGTACGAATACGAGACACAGAGAGGAAATTCTTCTCGTTGATATAGTGAATCGTCATCGTCCTGAGTGCGGTACGACGTCTGCAACGAAAAACGTCGCGATCGACCCTTAGACTTTTGGGTACGACTTCACATGGCTACTTTTAACGTTTCCAGTGAAGTAATTTCAAGTTTAAATAAATTCGCAGAAGATTAATTTTCATTCAATTCAACAAACTTTTTCGAAGAAAAGCAATTAAGCAAAGGGCATTTTTTCTCCTACGAACCAATAAAAAATTAAACCAATTCTTTTTCAAAAATTTTGAAAGGAAATTTTCAACAAAAAAAAAAGTCAGAAGAAAAAACTTGCGTCTATGGACACTACGAATGTGTCACATTTACTCTCTTGAATTTTACCAAGTCCAGCACTTGTCACTACATAGACATTGGATATCAAACTTGGAGTGGAGGGAGGGGTTCAATCAAAATTTTTGTCATAACTAAAATTATTCATAGAACTACAAGCTACAACTTTTGTTTGAAAATTTTTTCAAATGGACCCCTCCCTCCCCACCAATTTTGGATAATGTAACTTATTTTGACAAGTCTCAAGTTACGGTGGGGAGGGAGGGGTCCATCTGAAAAAATTTTCAAGCAAAAGTTGTATCTTGAAGTTCTATGAATAATTTTGGTTATGACAAAAATTTTGATTGAACCCCTCTGCCACGACCAATTTTGGATAATACAACTTATTTTGACTTACACATGTTACATTATCCAAAATTGGTGGGGAGGGAGAGGTCCACTTGAAAAAATTTCCAAACAAAAGTTGTAGCTTGAAGCTCTATAAATAATTTTGGTTATGACAAAAATTTTGATTGGACCCCTTCCTCCCCACCAATTTTGGATAATGTAACTTATTTTGACCAACTCAACTTACTTTATCCAAAATTGGTGGGGAGGGAGGGGTCCATCTGAAAACATTTTCAAGCAAAAGTTGTATCTTGAAGTTCTATGAATAATTTTGGTTATGACAAAAATTTTGATTGAACCCCTCTGCCACGACCAATTTTGGATAATACAACTTATTTTGACTTACACATGTTACATTATCCAAAATTGGTGGGGAGGGAGAGGTCCACTTGAAAAAATTTTCAAACAAAAGTTGTAGCTTGAAGCTCTATAAATAATTTTGGTTATGACAAAAATTTTGATTGGACCCCTTCCTCCCCACCAATTTTGGATAATGTAACTTATTTTGACCAACTCAACTTACTTTATCCAAAATTGGTGGGGAGGGAGGGGTCCATCTGAAAACATTTTCAAGCAAAAGTTGTATCTTGAAGTTCTATGAATAATTTTGATTATGACAAAAATTTTGATTGAACCCATCCCTCCTCTCCAATTTTGATATTCAGTATCTATGAAGTGACAAGTGCTAGACTTAGTAAAATTCAAGAGAGTAAATGTGACACATTCATAGTGTCCATAAACGCAAGTGAAGAAAAATGAGTTTTTTTTTAAATAAAAAATTCAAAAAATTTCTGAAAAAAAAAATTCAAGAATTGGATTATGTACCAAACTAAATTAAATTTTATTTCGTTTTAAGAAAATGCCTAAGTAATTCGATCTTTTCAATAATGAATCTTGAAAAAAAAATCTTACGTTTTTTCAAAGAATGTTATTAATGCAGATAATTTCAGTTTTTATTCTCGTAGTAGGTATAGAGAATTTTTATGAAACATTTCTAGGAGAAAAATTTTTCGACTGAATTTTCTGAAGAAATTGAAAAAAATAAAGTAAGTAGATATAAAACTTTTCAAACGCAGATTTTTTTGTGATTTTTGAATAAGTTTTCCAAAAATTGTAAAGAGGGAACTTTTAAAAAGAAAATCGGAAGAAAAATTATACAATTTTATGCTTGCAATATGTAGATTATTTTAGGCATCATTTTATATAGGTAAATATTTAGTTCAAAAATTTATAAATGTCAAAATAATGGCTTCATGGGGAGAGGGAAGGGTGGCGTGACTGAATTATTTAAAAATTTTCTCAGAAACAAATTCAGAGAATTTTTGGAGATTTTTTTTTTGAAAAAAATTTTCAACGCAATTTCTTATAACGGTTAGTTTTAACAATTTTTCTTGCTTTTTTTCATATTTTTTTTGCACAGAGATTTTTTCCTGTACGAAGAATTTTTGAATGAAAAATTGCAATTTTTATGAGTATTTTTTTCGAGTTTTTTTTCTTCAATTTTCCAGCAGCAAAATTATTAAAGGCAAGAAATTTTTTATAACAATTTTTCACACAAGTTTTTCTTCAAAATAATTTTTTTTGCCCCTGAAATTTTTTCACCAAAAATTTTTCGAAGAATTTTTGGAGATTTCTTTTTTGAAAATTTTCATATCAATTCTCCTCCCTTTTTCAAACTATTTTTTTTTACACAGAGATTTTCCCTGTACCTACCTAACTACCTATGAAAAATTTTTAAATGATAAAAAATTGAAATTTTTACCACGAATTTCTTTAGAGATTTTTTTGAAAAATTTTTCATTAGCAAAATATTTTAAATGCAAGAAATTTTTTACACCAAACAATTTTTCTCACAATTTTTATTTTTCAAAATCATTTTTTTTACACCGAAATTCTTCAGGAAAAAATCTCGATGCTGAAAAAATTACCTACTTAGAAATTAAAAATATTTTTAAAAAAGTCCAACTTCTTAACAAAAAAAAAACACTATTTTTTCACAGTAATTTTTTCTGCACCGATATTTTTCCCCGAAGCATTTTATAAATAAAAAAATATAAATTGATAAGAAGAATTTTTGTAAAGATTTTTTTTTTCAATTTCGAAATTTTTAGATATACTCACTCTCTGATTTTTTGAGTAGGTTTAATATTCTCGAATTGAGAAAAATATACCTACTAATCAAAACATTTTTCCTATTATTAATATATAAATTGATTTCCAGGCTCGACCCAATTTTTACGAAACACTGCGCTTTCTTTCGACAATACGGATCTTTTTTTAATCATCTCGATCAAGCTCACGCTTCATAGTCCCAAATGATAATTGATTTTATATCGCTGCGGTGGCGTTGAAATCGATCCGAAATATTTCATACAATACGACGCTCCATTCCATCAAAAAGGTCAGCCGCTCTCGCGACAGCCTGGCAAGCTACACCTATAGCAATTCTCTCCGACACCAACACCTTTACAGTCTATACACAGCGCAGTCTAATTAATAAACGATAATGATCGACGAAATTGTCGTAATCGGCTTTTATACAAGCGATTTATTCATTCGACCGTGGTCAAGAAGTAAAAAGAATTCCAAAAGGGGTACGCCTACGTTCGTTATCGAGATCGTTAAAACTATTGACAGACTGGATTATCAATTAAACGGCACGCAGGTCGAAATCGTATCGCGATGATGTTTGATTAATTGACTAAACCAGATTTTATATAAGTCGTCGAGCCGGAAGCTGTGTATAGGAAATGAGCTAAGGGTGGCGAGTGGCGAGCTGGCGAGTTTATACTTCATTTATGTATAAAAATTGTAAAGAAAATACACAAATACGTATCCATTTTTATATGTGAAATTTATATTACCACCAGCATCGCGGCACAGCGATTAGGAATGAGGAAATTTGACGTGTGAAGAGTGACATTTCATACCGCGCGTCGGTCGTCGACGATTTAGAAACCTTTATAAATACGATCGTGGCACAGGCAGGCGGCCGCGTCAGCGTCAATATACCCGCGACCGTTTGTAATTAGACGTATATAGTGTATTATATCGCAAATGCGGAAAGAGCGCAGAGAGTCAGAGAAGTATCGCATGTCTAAATTATCAACTTGATTGTGGCACTATATATACCATACCTGAAGCCATCAAATGTATTACGAATCCTTATCGGTGCTAATCATATCGCGTATACCTACCATCTTCATTACCGAAAGAAAGATTATGAAAAAAAAAGAATTTACTTTTCGTTATGTTGTTTTTATCGTGAGTAATCATCCGGCCGGCTACGAAAAGAATGCCATTAATCCCGATCATTGGATATAGTTGAAAGTACGAGTACGACGACGAGCCTCCCAAAGTGGAGTATTGTTTTATTCGAGGCAGGATGTCGGATGTGTAATAAACCGAGCTCGATTGTTAAATTGACTCCCTTAGGGAATTAAAAGATTCACGTGCGTTTTTTACTTGTATGCTTCAAAGTATAGGAAAAAATTCAAAAATGTTGCCATAGAAAATATTTGGAGAGGATTTTTTCCAAAAAAAAATTACAGGGTGTCTAACTGGATTTTTTTTTGAAAATTCATACTTAATTATTTCATGACCTTTTTCATGAACAATATTTATACATTTTCAGGGACCCTCTCCGGCATAATCGTAACTTGGAAGAAATATTGGGGGGATTTTCTCTCATTTTCCCCCTATATTTTGTGGTAAATAGCTATTAAATCTTCACATAAGAAAATTTTATACTTACCTAATATTTTTTCTCCAAAAAAGATAAAAAAGAAAAGATTTTTGGATATTTTTTATTCCAAAAAATCTTAAAATTTCTTTCTCCGAAAAAATTTCTACTCCAGAAGATTTGAGATTTCTCTGTTTCAAAAAATTGAGTAATTTTTTTATTCCAAAAAATGAGAATTTTTTCTTCAAGAAACCGAGACCCTCCACCCCCCACCCCCAAAAAATTATTTTTCAACGAATTGAAAAAAAACTCCAAAAAATTGAGATTTTATACTCCAGAGTTCGAAAAGTATTTTTACTTCAAAATCATTCAATTCTAAGGCGATAAAATTCAGAGAGTTATTTGATTTTTTTTAAATGAAAATTTTTTACGAAAATTTAAAAATTATTTTTACTTCAAAAAAATTGAGATTTTTTTTCTACCGTTTTGTACAGCAATTATGTACCTAAGGGTAGTGACGTGAAAGTGTTTTTTATTCCAAAACAATCTTTGAAATTTTTTGTGCTAAAAAATTCATTTTTTTTTTCATTCTAAGAAATGGGTATTTTTTCAAAAAAAAAAAATATATATATATATATATATAGAGATTTTCCTCTTCCTTGAAAAAAAAAACTCTTCAAGAAAATTAATTTCCTTCTTCAGAAAAATCACAATAACTACCTATTTTTATGTTTTTTTTTTTTTTTTTTTTTGAGAAGATTGAAAAAATTTTACTATTAAGCAAATTTGTAATTTTTCCCGGATTTATTGGGTTTCGTTCTCGTTAAAATATTTTTTTGAAAGAAAAATTGGTTGAAGAATTCTTAGTTTTCCTTTAAAAAAAAGGTTCTTCCGATTTTTAAAAAAAGTTTTTTTTTTTGAAATCTTGAGGCAAAAAACTCTTGAAAATCTTGAAAAATCAAAAAATGTCTTTTGAAAAAATTCTTTCATGAAAAAATTTACCTATCCAAAAAATTCTCCATGAAAACTGCCAATAATCACTTGAATTTTCTCATTGAAAAATTATCTCTGAAACAATGTCATTGCAAAAAAATATGCTTTTGAGAAGAAACCAAAATACATGTGTTTTTTTAAAATTTTCTCTCTCTGTAAGTAAAAAATGTTTTTTATTACGAACTTTCGATGAAAATTACGAATGTCTAGAAAAATTGTTCAAATGCCATAAAAACCTGAGAGTTGTTAATATATTTTGAAAATTGTTGCAATATCAAGAAATAGTTGAAATATCAAGGAAATTGTCGAAATGTCGCCAAAATTATGGAACGGTTGGGACGATTCAAAAATTGTTGAAACGTCGCAAAATTTAGAAAATTAATGAAATTCCTTCCTGGAAAAATTGTGCAAATGTCATAAAAATAATAAAACTGTTGAATGGATTTTTAAAAAATTTAAATGCAAAAAAATTCAGAAAATCCTTTAGAAAAATTGTTTAATGTAATAATAAATAAAATACAACTCGAATTGTTGAACGGGTTGAAAATTGTTAAAATATCAGGACATAGTGAAAATGTTGCAAAAATGTTGGAATTTTTAGAATTTTACATTCTTGACTTGCAATTTTTTTTTTTTTGAAGTACGAGTAAGTCGAGACTATAACTTTCAATTTCTTTTTCAAGAATATTATTTTTAATCATCAGATTACTTTTATTATTAATATCATTCAAATGAATGTAACTAGATTGTGTTTCATTTTACAAATTTTGAAGGGGAAAAAATTGAATGAAAACTTCAAAAATAAATGTTATCTACTTGAAAAAAAAATCAGCTAAAAAATCAAGAAATACTGATGAAAAATCAATTGGTTCTGAAACTACCGATAGGTATGTCGTAGTTTTACAAGTAAATTATCCACTTTTTTGCCCTTTTTTTCAGAATCCAAATCCTTTATTTCGCAATTTTCTATAATTAAAAAAAAATTGTCTCTCTAATTTTTCTCAATACTTATTCAGTTTTTATAGTCAATTTTCCCCCCTTGTTTCATGCTTTTGAATTATTTTCACCAAGATTTTTTGTTTTCATAATTTTTTTCTCTTATATTTTTACATCAAAATCAACTTATATTTTTTCAAAAAATTACTTTGTACTTAAGTACATCATTTGAAAAAAAAGTGAAATATTTTTATCCCTGTCAAGAAATATTCATCTGAAAAAATCAATTGAAAAATATGTAGGTACTCAAGCAAAAAACCTTCATAAATTTCTTAAAAACTCGCAATATAGTAAGTTGAAGCCTCTCGTTCAAGTCTGTAGCCCTTTTTTTCATCTCCCACTCAAACAGAAGAAATATTAAATAAATCTTTCCAAAATCCATACAAAAGATTTCAATATCATAAAAATGACCACCACGACAAATTCGACTACACAAACAGGCGGAAAACTTTCACAACAGACCGCGACGCCTTCTCATTTCCATCACCATCTTTCAATACAATGTCACCACATCGTTGAACAACCGGTTTACACATGTATACTTAGTAAACCTACGTATATCAAGTGTAAGTATCACCTTAGGTGTATGACAAACAGGTTCTCTCTCTCATCAATGACCACTGTCTCCGCGAACCTGTGCCTATAAACTGTTCGGATCAATACCAACACTATACACAGTATAAGTATCACTTTGCTCGATAAATGGGGGGGGGGGGGGGGGCAAACGCCACCAAAATGGAAAAATACAAACCGAAACACGCGATTAAATATCGAAAAAAAAAAGCTGCACACGATGGATCAAAAACAAAATAAATACGTAAAAAACCCCATAATTTAAATACTTTACGACCCAGAAGTACGATCGGCCTGGCTGTAAAACAAAACCAAGCCGGTCAATTTGAGAAAAGTTCGGTTGAAAAAAAAATTCATTCCACCCCTTCGATCTATTCGTAGCTGCTCGCAACGTTTATATAAAAGGCATTACGTTAATATTATTATTTGCATTTGATTATTGTGTCAACAAAAAAAATTAGATATTCGAAGAGTCCGCCGCTAATGTAAACATAGATTTTCTGCTGGCAAGATGGTCGCATGTTTTATTAACCATTATATTCTTTCCGATTATGGAAAAAAAATAAATAGAAACAATTTTTCTGTTTAATTTTAATTATGCATGATTTTTTTTTTGTACTCGGGTCAGAGTTCTCGAAATCAATTCTTAAAACTTATGAGAATGAAAATTTCATAATCGCGAGTTATGAAATATTACTATAACCGGCCGAGTAATTTTTGATTACCACCTTTTTTCCATCGACATGGCATAAATTTTATAACTGTGGGTGGTTCTTTCGAATAGGGCCAAGTTTGGTAAATTTTTTCTCTTTTTTTTTCAACCCTTGAGGAGTATTAATGAGAAGAAATGGGATTTAATCATCGCCGCTCTATGCACAGACCCATACTAAGTGTTTACAGTTGGAAAAAATACCACGAAATTAATTCTATTTTTTACCTCGTTCCAGATGTTCCCACACCACGATGAAAAAACTCCCTAAAAAATATTTTAAACAGCGTGTTAATGAAGTACAAACACGCCACCGTGATCAAATGCGGAAGTATAATTCGTTATAGTTTTCATAACAACTATAAATGATATAATTCTCAAGTCTCTCCTCAGCCAGTACATATGAAAAGATTTTGTACACGGTTGAGTCCATAATAGGGTAAGTATATAAGCATATATATACGATTTACCATATACCCTCATATGCGTATAGTTTAATTAAGAGGACGATTTGATTCCATTTTTTTTTTCAATCATTCATTCTTAGATCGTGGCACATTCCTCGAATAAATTATAACGCTCATTGAATTATAAATATATTATAGTATAATTATTATGGAAATAAGTGTGAGATGTTTTAACGTATAATACGCGGCATTCTGATGGCAATAACCCACACCTTAGCACACCTGAGGTTACAAATTTTTTCATATAGTTAGGTGTATTATTTACACTTGGAGAACATTGAACATTTATATAATATTAGATTTCAAGTACCCATGTCCTATAGGTAGGTAGGTATACGTGTCTGGCTCGTTTCAACTTCATTTTTTTATTGTCTTTAGGCAAATGATTTTTTTTTCAATAACTAACTGTACCTTTGTCGGGTTGATCGTAATTTGAGTCTGGCTAATTTTATTATTTATTGAGTGTCTGATTGTCTCTGTGTAAATTATATTAAAAATATAATAAATTTTAGAAGTATGAAAATCAGTCTACCCAAACAAGCAGAGTGAGAGGAGGAGGGAGGGGATTTTCATACAGGGCTTTTGGAATTTTTTAAGGAATTAGGTCGAAAATATTTTTTTTATACATTATTATTTTTAAAAAAAATTTTTTGAAATTCCATTCCTAAGCAAGTTAGATTTTTTTCAAATTTTGTTAATTGATTATTATTTTCAATGGATATTTTTGGTTCAAAAATTTCAAAATTTTGTAGTCTTGAAAAATTCAGAAAAATAAGCCTACGAGCCCCCTCCAACGAGAAAACCTTAAACACTCCTTTTCAGGTGCAAATACTTAAATAATTCGAAATTCGATCCTTTTTCCAAGAAGATTTTTTTTTATTTCGTTACTTGTGCCAGACTTCAAATTCAACTACTATTTTTTATTTTTGAATCTTTTTGAGATCACTAGTTACCTTAAGACACCAAATCAAAATTTTTAAAACCACTAAAAAACAATTTATGGGATTTTTCAAAAAATTTAGTTCAGGAATTTTGTCATTGAATTTTGAGCCCCCCCCACCCCCTAAAATTGTATTCAAAACATAAAAAAAAAAAATCATGATATTAAACGAAACTTTTGCATTTTTAAACAAAACACTAGGTATTTAAAAGAATTTAAAACTTCACATACCTATTTTTGTGCTTATATTTCCTCATTTTAATTTTGTTGGAAGATTTTTTTTGAATTAGGTGTTTTATTTTTTTATTGAAATTGGAGTAGGCAAATGATTGTTTTTAAAGTATTAAATTTATCCTCAGATTTTTTTTTGAAGTGAAAAAATTATTTTTTGATTTTTTCAAACAGAAAATAGAAGTTTTCCCTTTTTTCATTCAATTATGAAATTTCGTTATTTTATTTTGATTTTTTTGAAACTAAAACTTCTGAAATTTTTGATTTTTTTAAAGTGAGAATATTGAAATTTAAAATGAAAATTTTAAAGTTTCGTTTTTCTTTAAAAATAAAATTTTTTACTTTTTATATTTTTTTTTTCAAAAATAAAATTTCTGATATTTTGATTTCTATGCAGATAAAAATTTCGAAAAAATGTTCAGATTTAAAAAAAATAATAAAATAGGTATTTGAAATTTCAATTCTTCAAATGGAAAGATTAAAATTTTCATAATTTTAAAAATGTTTTTGAAACATTGATTCTTTTGAAACTAAGAATTTTGAAGTTTCGTGTTTTTTTTTTTTTTCAAAATGAAAATTTTGATATTTTAATTTTTTTAAACTGGAAATCATGAGATTCTAATTTCTCTACCTATCAAAATGTTTTTTTTTTATTTTAATTTATTTTTTTTATAAAAACATTTGAAATTTTGTTTTATTTTCACAATAAAAAATTTAAAATTATAGTTTTTAAAGTAAAACATTTGAAATTTTGATTTTTTCAAAATGGAGTTTTGAAGATCTTTTTTTCAAAAGTGAAAGTATTATTTTTATTTTTTTCCAAAAATAAAAATTCTGATACCTTTACCTATACCTACCTACTTTGATTTCTTCCAAAATAAAAGTTTTAAAATTTTGATTTTTTCAAAACGGAATCATGAAATTTTAATTTCTTTTCGAAGTGGAAGTTATTTAGATAGGTATTTTGATAGGTATATTTTTCAGAATAGGAATTTTTGACAATATTTGATTTTCTTTAACAAAAAAACAACAACAATTTAGATATTTTTAAAATTTCTTTACCTTTAAATTTTGAATTTTTTTTTCTAATGGGAATTTTGATTTATTAAGAATGCAAATTTTGAACTTTTAATTTTTTCATTTTCATTTTTTAAGCTATTTTTTTTTTTTTTGTAAAAAACATTGAAATTATGAAATTTTGATTCATCTTCAGAATTGGAAATTTAAACTTTTTTTTTTTTAAATAAAATATTTAGAATAATTCCGATTTCTTCAAAAAAATTTTTGAAATTGTGATTTTTTCGAAATAGAAGGGTTTTTCAGCATAGAATTTTCAAGTTTTATTTTTCATCTCTTTAAAATACAAACATTTAGGTACCTATTTTTATTTCTTCTTTACCCATAAATTGTGATTTTTTTAAAACCAATAATAATTATTATGAAATTGGAATTTTTTCAGTGTAAAATTTATTTCAATTTTCCGATCTCAATTTTTTTTTTCAAACTAAAAATTTTAAAATTGTGATTTTTTTAAATAGAAATCTCGAAATTTTGGCCTATTTTCAAAATTGGGATTTTAAAAGAAAATTACGTTCGAAATTTAGAATTTTTCAAACTAAAAAAAATAAAATTTGAAATCTTGATTTTTTCAAAATGTAAATTTTTATTTTCTCAAACTAAAATCTCTGAAAATTTAATTTTTCCAATAAAAAAGAATTACATTTTTTTAAAATTGGAATTTTGAAATTTCATTAGGTACTTTGCAAAATAAAAATTCATATTTTGATTTTTCTTTCAAATGAAAGATGTAACTGATTTTTTTTAATGGAAATTTTGAAATTTCAAGCCTACCTAAACGAACGTCAAAATTTTGCAAATTGTTTCGGTTTAAAAAATCCCAAAAAATACTAAAATGCTCTATTTCAATCCCTCAAAAAACTCTCAGGCCATGCTTTCTAAGGCTTCCAAATAGGTACATATTTTATTCGAAGGCCCATCTACTATCTCTCGATAAAACTAGGTATCAAAAAATTCTGTACAGTTTCTCGAAATCTATACCCTTCTTCACTAGAAATAATCCAACGAGTCAAATGCGACTACATTTCGCACTCGGCGACTAAAAGGCATCGCATCGAATCACTTCTCGGAAATGCACCATACTCGTACAGGTATTTTCAGTTGGTTTACAATAAAATATAATACACTGGAGGCAGGGTTAAATCACGTATATACCTGTTACCATGGCCAGTAGTATACGGGTTAAAAACTATACTACGAAAAACCATATTATGGTACTCGGTGGACGCAGCAGACAGACACAATAACGACGCGTCTAATTTGTAAATCACGCTGAGGCTGGAATATTGGAAGTGAAGAAAAAAAACGGCGATTTTACGATATTGCTTTTACTCTATTGCATAGACAAAGTGTATAGGACTATACATAGTATAATGTTGCTAAATGCTATAATAATATAATCTCGTTTCGATGACAATAACCTGGTATTATATTAAACTGTCATTTTTATTACACGCGCTCTAAAAGCTGTTCATTTGACCGCATCGAGACTTTGAGAGAGACATTGGAGAGATACATCTTGAAATTTGCATGGAAGAAACCGGTTGATGGGGAAGGCAAAGGGGTACAAAATTGAGCGGGCTCGTCGCACTAGGGACTTTTCTTCTTTCTTTAATATTTTTTTAATACGCAAAGCAGACAATGTTGAGGTATTAGCTCGTATATCCAGATGTCCGTGACTTGGCCGGCTCGCCGCTAACGATTTATAGATAATTAAACGGGCTCCGAACAATATCGTAATTTTCGATATTTTACGAGGACGTTTACGATCGCGCGAAACGATGCCTACATAATACATTATTACCTATGAGATGGCCATTTTTTGCGCGCTTTTTCTCGCAATCCCTCTTTGCGTTTTTTTTTTTTTTTATAATGGAAACACGTACACTTGGCTAATATTTCGTACTTACTTATGTAAGTAATTACATTAAACGGATAAAAATTACGCGCGCTCCGTTTCGAAAAAGTAATTTTGGTAAAGGCGTGTACCTGTTACTTTTATACCACAGCGAACGAGCTCGTCCATTGGGCTAATTTAAAATGAACTTTTTTTACGAGTTCGATTTTACTCCTCGTGCCATGTTCTTTCATTTAAACGCGACGCCGGTTCGAGTTGTAATTTTCCATTTCCTCGAATAGTTCAATAAAGGTAAAAGGGGTCGTATAATATTAATTCTTGAAAAGCGTCATCGATTAATTACGACACAATTCGGTCGCGAGCAAGTCGCCTACAGTTCGATTTCTTTTACGGTTATACCTGCGCTGCCGATCCGATTATTGATACCCTCCCCAGCGTCTACCTCCTCATTCTATAATATGCTCTGCCCTCTTCCACTTTCTCTCTCTCACGGGTCTCTTCCATTGCTCATATACTCACCTGTGCGTGCGCGATCGCCATCCTTATCGTATGAGTACATGTGTGTGGCGTACACACAACAAAGTGATGCGTTATAAAAATGTTGACAGCGTGTATCTCATTATCGCTTATGCTTAAATTTTGGCTTTATTCCAGCTCTTCTTTCCATGAAGCGATCATTAATAATGTTCGCGCAGATATAGCGGTAGTGGTGGCCAAATATCTTATTAGTCGGGGGTATGATTTGGTGTGTGATGTGATAATTGAATCGTTCGGTTTCGAAACTTGCTATGATAAGTTTGATCCTGTATGAGAGATTTAATTTTTTCGCAAATTTGATGAACTGGTTTCAAATTTTTGGGAATAGAAGCTGCAGCTTATGAGAGGTTTACAAACGTGATTTTCTTCAAAAAAAAATTTAATAGAATTATTTTCAGTGAAAAAAAAATTAAGTTTGTAGAATTTGAGGTAAATGTGGCTTAAAACCAGTTCATGGTTCGTAACCAGTTATCCCAAAATCTTCAAAAAAAATCCACTTGAAAATAAAAATTGCAAAATTCAAATAAACTAAAGTAGAGTGATTAAATTTTTTTCGATATTCGATTTTTTTTCTTGAAAAAAAAAAATACCTGAAAATGTTGAGAACCAATAAACCAGTTTCAAAAACTGATGAATCAAAATGAAAAACTCGATTAGGTAGTTCACGACTTCTATTTTGAACTTTTTTCAAAATTCTCATTTTTAAAGGAAAAAATTGATAAAAAGTTGAGAACCACTAAACTGGTTCCTAAAAAACATGAATAGGTAAATGAAAAATGTTTTGATTTTTCAAAAAATACTTTTCGTGAATTTTTCATTATTTTGTAAAAAAAAAAAAATGAACTGAATGTTTTTTATTCAAACTTTTTTCGACGTTTCTATTTGAAGAAAAAAAGTTGGTAATAAATAAGTTGGGAACCACTGAACTGGTTTCAAAAATAATATCTGAACCAAAATAATGAATTTGATAGTTTACAACTTTCATTTTCAAACTTTTCCCGAATTTTCATTGTGGAAAAGAAATTGGCGGCATGTTGAGAACCACTAAAAACCGGTTTCTAAAAAACCAAAATAAATCTAAAAATGTCCTGATTAAAAGAAAAATGGGTTTTATAAATTTTTAAACGCCATAGCTTAACTTCAATTTTTTTTGAAATTTTCATTCTAAACAGAAAGTAACTTGTAGAGAACCACTGAATCGGTTTGAAAAACATGTGAAGTAAACGAAAATGAAGAGTTTGATAGCTTATACTTCAATTTTAAATTTTTTTCAACATTCCAATTTTCATAAAAAAAAAAAGTCGATAAAACGTTGAGAACCACTAAACCGGTTTCTGAAAAACTCAGAAAAAAACCTTATAATTTCTGGAAAAAAAAATAGTTTTCACAAATTTTCATTTTCAATAATGTTGTAAAAGGAATTCAAAGGCATAGAATTTTTTTCTTCAACTTTTTTAGACACATAATAGGTATATTTAGAGAAAATAAAGCAGTACCTAATGTATTGAGACACACAAAACCGGTTTCAAAAATATGTTCACCGAGTATATAATTACACATTCAAAAAAAATGACTTCACTTGGATACCATGGAACCGGTTTCTAAAAAACACATCAAAAAGTTCCTTTTTATTTTTGAAAAAGTATCTAGTTTTTTTGGCTTGAAAATTCCATTTTTCAACTTTTTTAAAACTCTCAATCCCAAGAAAGAAAGTAACAGGTTGAGAATCACTGAACCGGTTTCTAAAAAACCACAATAACTAAATCAAAAGGTGACCTTACCTAATTAAAACAAATTGTTTTAATGAATTTCCTACCACCATAGTTGGCTTGAAAATTCAATTTTCAACTTTTTTTAACGTTCTCATTTTAGAAAAGAAAGTGACTTGTTGAGAAATAGTCACTGAACCGGTTTCAAAAACATAAGAACCAAAGTGAAAAATTAAATAGACATTTAAGAACATCCATTATCAAATTTCTTCCACTGTTTTATTCCGAGGAAAAAATTGATAACTTGTTAGGGACCACTGAATCGGTTTCTTTAAAAAATTACAATAAATTGAAGTGTACTTGAAAAAATAGTTTTTATGAATTTTCAACCATCCAGTAAATTAATTGATGGTTCACAAATTCTATTATCAACTTTTTTCTACATTCTCATTTTGATTTAAAAAAATTGTAAACCTTTTGGGAACCATTGAACTAGTTTCTAAAGAATAATAATGAATTTAGAAGTGGTTCGATTTGTGAAAAAAATACTTTTCATGAATTTTTGACCATCTTGTAAAAAAATTGTCAGTTTACAAAATGCTATTTTCAACTTTTTCCACGTGCACAGTTTGAGAAAAAATTTGGCAACATGTTGGGAACCATCAAACCGGTTTCTAAAAAACACAAAAAGATGAAACATGGTATAATTTTTGAGAAAAAAAGTTATTTGTGAAATTTCAACCCCACATAATAGAACCAACAATAGTTCTAAACGTCCAAATTCAACTTTTTTTTTCGACATTCACATATCTTTTTAAAAATGGACAATCTGTTGAGAACCACTGAACCAGTTTCAGAAAAAAAAATGAAAATGAAAAATCTCAATGGTTTACAAACTCTACCTAGGTATTCTCAATTTTTTTGTTTTTTTGATATTCTTATTTTTAGAAAAAAAAATTGATAATCAGTTGGGAACCACTAAACCAGTTACTGAAAAACCACAATAAATTGAAAAATTCACTAATTTTAGAAAAAATATTTTTCATGAATTTTCAACCATACCCTGTAAAAGATTGCTAATTCACAAATGTTATTTTTAAGTGTTTTGATTTTCTCATTTCGTGAAAAAAAAATTGATAACTTTTTGACTTGAAACTACTGAACCGGTTTCTAAAATTATCGCAATAAATGAAAATATCCTGGATTTTGAAAAATAAGTTTTATTGAATTTTCAACCTCCTTGTAAAAAAATCGACAGTTTACAAAATATTGTTATTTTATACTTTTTTCGACTTCCTCATTAAAAAAAAAAAATATCACCTGTTGGCCTGTTGGAACCTCTGAACTGGTTTCTCAAAAAAAAAAAAAAAAAATCGAAGAGCCTCAATTCAAAAAAAAAATGTTTTTACGAATTTTCAACCATCATGTAAACCATGAACATTTTTTGGCACCGAATCGAATCAATTTGTAGCTAATTCTCCTCAACATCACATCAAAATGCATCACGACGAGTAAAATCACGTGCTGAAATTGAATTTTTCGCAAAAAATACGTCGAAAATAAACCTTCTGGTATTAATCAGTGGCCTAAAATCTGCATAGGTGAAACAAAAATATCTCTTGACGAGATTTCACCATCACTACAGATTAATTAAAGACGTAAAAATAATAAACGCGAAGCGTCCAATTCCAATTTATTAGAAGCACAGAGCATCAGAACGGAAGTAAATAGGGCCCCACCGTGAGTCACTTTTAATTCGTAGACAAATAATGATGCATTTATTAAACTCGCCAAATACTTAATCTCGAAAGAATTTAACGAAATGTTTACGCTCGCGAGCTCGACGAGAGATGACAAAGTCTCGTAATAATCCTACATACAACATGGTTAAAATGTACTCGAAAATGTCTCCGTCTCCGTGTTTTCGCGAATTACTTACTTACGTAAGTAAATACACCATATATTATTCGTAAACAAGAAGAATTTTCTCAATCTGTTCGGCCAAATGGAATATTAATCCGCGTACCGGATTCTTCTCACCACAGCATCGATGTGCGGTGGTGCGGTGGCGATGTCGCAGCAACGATCAGAATAAAAATTTTAGTACCCATCAAAAAAAACACATTATCGCCATCGCGGGTGAATCAAAAAAAACACGTGTAATAAAAATAACTCGATTATGTCACTTATGCGAGAGGAAGAGGGGATTCTGTGTATGTAGACATGAGGAGGGAAAAAACGCCATCAAAGCCAGGGGTATATGACGAACATTAAAAAACACTTCCCAAATGATTAAACATCCACGTGGCTTACTCTACCTCCCACGTTTTGGCCCAGCTTATATTATTTTTATAATGTAATACGGTGCTGTCTTCGAATTATGTAGAATTTACCTTAATATCAGATCTAAATGAGTCTTAAAAACGAATACGCTTCTTACTCGCTCCCCTCGCTCTTCTTTATTATACGGTGTACTATTTTGTAAGTTATAATGATCTCTGTGTGTAGGTACATGAGTTTATTAATAGGATTCTTTGTACAATGCCCTGGGTACAAAAAAATCACTTCTTTTAATTTTTTTTTTTTTTTTTTGAAACTCGCCAATTTTTTTTATTGCGAATTAAAATGATGAGATGTACAGCATGTCGCGAAAATTTCGATCAAGTACATAAGGTTACACTTTGTAGGTATATAATAATTTTCCAATAATTTTCTACACCAATTTTGGAAAATATTTTGTCACCTGATTACGTACGTCTAGTTCACTTTTATCTTCACTTACGTCAACTTTATAGACTGGGAACAATTTACCGAGTAAAATATATTATGCATTTTTCTGAACATGCTCCTACATTTAACGACAGCGTAAAATTGTCAATTTGGCTTGATTACAATTTAAAAACGAGCACAGGTGAAATTATGCCGCGCACACTGTCAACACCGCGTTAGATTGGCAAAATACAAAATAAGATTCCTTAAGGTTAATGGTCGTGAGCGTTTGATAAATCTTTTTTAATTTTAATTTATTAAAAACAAAGCTAGCATTTTTAAATCTATTTTTTTTCCCATTCGAAACTATTCGCCGCATTTAAGGCGATGTTGGCTGCGAATTCGAGTAGGTAATTTTAATGTTTCGTGTTGTTGTTTTTTGTCTTTATTGTGCCCCTTTCTCGATGTGCGGGCATGTAGACACTGTGAAGTATGTACAGATGATAATAATATATAGAGTTGAATCTATTTTTTTTTTCATTTGAAGTTGGATTTGTTTAGAGAAAGAGATGAAAGTAATTACTGATACCATCGAATAAGATTTTTTTTAGATGGAAATTGAAGTTGATAGGAGTTGGTAAAATTTTCTTCATTAAATTCTGTCCATAAAAATACCATAAATTCTGTGGAAAATATTCTCAAAAAATGTCTACTTACCCCATCCCTTTCCTGAACTTCTCTAATAAGATCCTAAAAAAATAAAAAAATATCCTTCGATTAGAAATACTTGGAAGAAAATTTATTTTTAATCGTTAGAGAAACACAACCCGGAAAAAACACCAAAAACACCCCAAAAAAATTATCAAATCCACACAAATAGCTGATGGCAATGCATTAGATTGCGATGGCACATCAGCCCTCAGCAGTCAGTATGGCATCGAGTGGCGTCTTTGGTCTTGTGCGTTTGCCAAAGCATTTATTATTATATATCTACGTATTAAACATTAACACGTCTTGATGATATGTTACGTACCAGGTACCAATTGACACGATTATTTTGATGAAATAGCTTAGAATTAGGTAATTTTCGATGAATGCGACTATAAGTTTTTTTCGTTCACAAAGAGAGGCGAAAAATACCTATCAGTCTCGAGGGTAAATTAATAAATCGAATAAATAGTTCATTGAAAAAATATATATTTAGTGAGGAGGGAGTTAAAGGAGAGAAGGACTCAACTGAAGTTTGAATAATGATGAGAAATACTGCAAAAAATAACAAACTAATGAACAAGTATTTTTTTTTCAAAAATAATGTTTTTTTGAATAAAATTCTTGGAGAAAAAATCTTTTTGATAAGAAAATAACTCATTAAAAAAATCAACAATAACTTTATTTATTTATTCCTTTTTTTTTGAAAATTAAAAATTATCTCAGAAAATTATTTTAAATAAAATAATCCAGAAAACTGGAGCAAAAACTTTTTTGGTTTAAAAAAAAAATCTCATTACCCACATTAAATAATTACCTACCTACCAAAAAAAAAAAAAAAAAAAAATTAAAAATTAAAAGATGGTATAAATTGTTGAAAAAAATTTCTATGATAACAAAAAATACAGTGCAAAAATTAGAAAAATTGAAAATCAAATTAAAGTTAAAATTTAAAGCAAAAAACATTCGAAATTTACAAAAAATTAGGTTAAAAATTGCTATTTCTTTTAGAAAATCAGGCTAAAAATAGGGCCAAAAGTTAATTGAAAATTGAAGTTTGCTTAGAAATGGTTACAAAAACCTGGTGCTTCAAAAGGGCATATAATTGGTAAATAGATAAGTTTTATTATCAAAGAATGGACTTGGAAATCTGTAGATCGCATTTCTTCGAATTGTATTAATTTTAAAATTTCATACAAATTTTCAAAACTCGAACAAAATATTGAAAGGTTAAAAAAAGTTACCAAAAATGTGCACAAATTTAGTGTTTTTTTATTGATTTTTTTTTTTAATTCTGGGAGGAAAAAATTTCTGAATTTTCTTCAAATGAAAAAATCTAAATTTTTCGAGTGGGCGTAGAACCTAATTCTATGTTTTATAAGGTTTGGGGATGTTTTAAAAAAATGAAATTAAAAAATAACTCCTAAAATTTTATAGAGTAAGAAATAATTATGTACTTAATTGGAATAAAAAAATATGTATCAATTTATGAGAAGTTGAACTTTTTTTTTTTTTTTAATTTTTTTTTTAACCAAAATGGAATCATTTTTATTTTTAAAAATTTTTAAATAAATATCTGTACATATCTATTGAAAAAAAAATGATGATGGAGAGAAAATATTTTTTATAAAACTCAGAATGTCAGAAAACTGCAAAAAAATATGCCAATACCTATCTAATAGGTAATAAAATTATATTTCTAAAAAATATTAGTTTAGTTAGGTGACCATTTTTTTTTTTTTTTTTTTTTGAAAAACTCATCTTGAGAAATGATTTTAAAAAAGTGAAAACTGCTAAATACTTTCTTGATTTTTTTCAATTCATTTTTTTTTTTTTTGCAAAGAACAAACTAATTTTTTTGAAAACCGAAAATTTTAAATACCTAGGTAATACTCTCATTTCTTAAGGGGGAGAGGGGGAGGTTAATTTTTCTAAACAAATTGTGTTGAATTTGCACTAAATATTGTGCATTAGGTATAAACTTCATTTTTACATTTTTAATTTTTTTTTCTCGAACAATTGAGGAGGAAGAGGTTTGGATCTCTGCATTGGCAAATTTATAAGCCTTCGACTTACTCTTGTCTATTTCGCAAATTACAGAAAAGCTCGAGACAGTCAAGAGTTCATATTCCTTCACAAAAAAATGAAAAAAATGAATGAACATCAAAACACGTGATCAAATTGATACTTGAAAAAAAAATTAAAATAGAATATTTTCTCATCGGAATTAAACGATCACTTCATTACACTTCTATTTATGGCACCCATCACCGAATCACATCACACATCGAGGACAAAAATTGACAAGTTTTTTTCGGGGAAAAATAATCTAAAAATAAGCCAAATGGTTTAATTACCATCTATTAAAATAATTACAACGCGTTTCGAATTAAGGATGCGTTGAGATAGATAATCGAGACGTAAATTCGACGTTTTCAATATCTCTTCATTTCTGTATTAGACATTAGACACCCCTTTCTCGCCATGACTACGTAATTTCTCAATCGACACAAAATACATATACCTACAAACGAAACAATTTATTTTTGAAAATCACCTTTCATCAAGTCTGCCAACGACATCACAACTCTTCTCTGCAGCTATCACTTACACACCGTGTAATTAAATAAAATAAAATAATAGGAAACAGTCCACAGCAGGAATAAAGTAGGTATATAGAAAATACGATATTAATACGCCATGCCAGGCCCTGCTATAAACCTTTCCAGTTCAGGGAATTTATTCCTATAGAAGGCTTTCCATGAATCCATTAATTAGGGTATCCGAGTTAGAAATCAAAAATATTCCAACAGTGGATGTCGCCACCACCAATATCGTAGGTATAATATCAATATAAACGTACACAATACTACCACCAGGAGACAATGGAGGTTCTTCGACAGTGGCCAGTTTATATACAGCAAAAGTTGTATTTTTTTTCTCTCCTTTCTTTTACACAAATATTTGCATCCTGCATTTCTTTATGCTTTTCACAACCTCTCTAGGTATATACCTTGCTGGTAACGGTACATTGATAAATTACTTTCGCGTCCTCGCGGATGAAGGCCGGGTAGGGTAGATTTGCTCGTTTTTTTCTCTCTTACAAAAAGGAATATTGTGATTGTAGTTTATTTGCTAGCCAACGACCACCTTATGCGGGAAAATTAAATGGCACAATTCTAGGAAATTTAGATTTTGTGGACATTGATACGATGATTAATGAAATTGTGTTTTTTTTTTTTTTGTTGCTAGACTAGTTTTCTGCTTGATTCAACTATATAGGACAGTCGTTGTTTCTCTCTCAATGGTACGATGCGAGTTGATGTGATGTGCGTGTGTGGTGATCATGGCGAATACAATATAAAGATCACGTTAATTACTTCAAACTGACCAAGTCGAGTATCGATTTACCCCTGAGAAATTCGATAATAGCTCAGAGGTACGATTGGGGAAATTATTCAAACAAAATCACATTAAAAACTGGTTTTATGTTGATATACCTAAAAGTATACCCTATCCCTATATCTACGCGCATTATACTTAGTGTACAATATTTTCACCTGATGGACTCTTTTTAAAAACCATAAATATCGTTATGAATTTACAATGTTGAGAAAAATTTTTCAATACTAGAGTCGTAAAAAATTTCCACAGAAGTGTTTCGATCGTAGGTATTGTATTGGGCAGGAGGGGTAAAAAAATATTTCTAATCACAGGAACTAAAATACATAAAAAATGAAAGCTTTGACGTTTCATTTGATAATATAGCTAAACCAAACCATTCCACCGCCAATTTCAAAGTATAACACCTGATCGAAAAAAATTGATAGCGACTTATAATGTTGTGAAATAACCTTCGATGTGACGAAGAGCTATAGCGATAAAACACCTTCTAGAACGTCAATTGATAATTGTAAGTTATCTATTCGCTTCATAAATTTGTACGTATTTCCATATTCGTAAATGGTGGTTTTTTTACCTACTTTCCAAAGAAACGACGATTTTTTTTCTTGCTGTATATAGTCTGAGTGGCGAAGTATTTTTTTAATTTTTTATTTCATGTTCAGGATGTCAAAAAGTCCAATAAGCTTTTTAAAAATGAGAAATTCAAAATTTAAAAAAATCGCCCAATAAAAATTTGAAAAAATCATACCTTTAGTTTTCATAAAGTCCTTACTTGATTTGTGGACAAAAAGAAAAAAGACGTTCAGAGTACATAATATAGTTATAATTGAAAAAAAAAAAAAAAAAAAAAAAAATTGCTTAGGTATCAATGTCTAATTATAACCATTTTGCCTTGATGCCTCATCATCTTAATAACTAACGATGCCCATTGGAATTAACTTTTATTTTTGGTTATTGAGAAAGGTCTTCTCATGAGCTCTGGTGGGATAATTTTGAAAAAATTCCTACATCTTAACAACTGTTCAGCTTTTTCAAAATTTTCATTGCAATTTTTCAGCCCATTCGAATAAAATCACCAAAAAACTAAAATTTCAAGAAATCCTCCCTTCAGATTATAGATCAGACACTCCTGCAGATTTGATATAGGTAAAGATAGAAGCTCGCAGGTTGCATAGTTTTTCTTGAAACAGGGCATAAATTAGCAGAGAATGGATTTTTTTTTTGTTGTAAATATCAATGTTTTCATTTTTCATTTTCCAAAAAATCTAATCAGTATTTTCATTCGAATTCACTTGTTAGTCGATCCAGCCGAATTACGCCAAAAAAAAAACTTGGCTCAAACAAAATGATGACAAAGGTTTTTTTTCCCATAAAATTGCGTTTCTAAATTGTAATGTGTCCTTATTACCTATAATATTATACATAAAACTCACTAGAATTGGAGTGAAGATGTACCCCTCCCCCACCTAAATCTTCTATTTTGTCTCTCGAATTCTTGTTTTCTCCTTTTTATTCACATATCTCAGTTTGTAATGAAGCTACAGAAAAATGTTTCTCACAAAATATGTAAAAAATTGAATTTCCTACAAAACAAGTTATTTACAATTTTTTGGTAGGAACGATAGTAATGCGGCAAGTCGACTTTGAAGTTATTGATCCAGTCAAATTAGGCCACAAAACAGATTATAAAAATCCAAATATACATCTTGACCCCCAATTTCTTCACTTAATTTACATAATACGTCTATCTCAGCTTCTGGTAATAACCATACTAATAAATTTTCAACACAAAATATCTACAAAATTACTTAAATTTCTTAAAAATTAAATTCATTCAATTTTCTGGTATAGAAATGATGATTATACAGGGCAAAAAAAATTGTATAACTTGAAAATGGTCTTGAAAATGACCATCCATCTGCTGTGTACAAAATTATCTCAAAAAACACACCCATTGAAATCCATGCTTCCGACATTAATGAGTTTCCCCGCATGAATTCATAAGAGAAAAAATAGTTAAAAATAGCATTTTGGGTTAACTTTTTTTTTTTAACATAACTTGATCAACATTCAAGGGCAGATTAAAGAAAAAAAAGATGCTGAGACCTAAAGCTTAATGGAGGCTCCTTGAAATTTTATTCGATAGTGTAAATATCAGAGATTTATTATAATTTTTGGAGCCCAAACAATTGGTGGAGTGGGAGGCCTTTTTAATTGTTGAACCATTTTTCTAAGATCACTACTGCAGATCACAAATTTTCTAGTTTTTGCAAGATAAAAAAGGATCAGTAGGTATAATATAGATACGAGGAGCTGACAATTTGAAATTAAAAAAGTAAAAGAAGAAAAATGACCTGCCAATTTTTTTTTTACCTAATTACCCAAATACATACGAGAAAAAAGTATAAAAAATGTAGTTTTTCAATTTCCAACAATAGTGATCTAGTTTTGATGAATCTATGATTTTTTTAAAACTGAAATTTCACCTTGATAAATTGAAAGGAAAATTTGAAAAATAAATGTTATTTGTTTTAATTTGAAAATTTGTTGTGGGATTTGAAGTGCAGAATGAAGAGTTGACAGGTGATATAGCTACTAACTAATAATTGATGTATAAGGTCTCATTTCATTGGACAAAAAAAAAAAAAAAAAAAAAAGTAAAAAGATTGTTAGATTCAAATTGTTTGCTTGCTATAAAGAAAAATGATAGAAAAAGAGGACTTCTTTGTAAAATTTCACAAAATTTATTGCCATTCTGTTCGCATGTAAGAAATTTGAAATTTTTTTTTAAATAAAAATAAAAACTTCATTTTAGAGAATAAAAGTGATCATATCTTCACAAAAAAAAATCTATCAAAAGCAATTGGCAATAGTATAGGAAATGAAATAAAAACCATAAGGTAAGGTAAGGTAAAAACCACACTAAAAAAAATCGTAACAACACTAGATAGATACGTAAGTAAGTAGGTAAGCATTACAAAACAGCAACATCATAAACAGATTGGACCAGCAATTTTTTTTTTTTTTTTTTTTAAATGAAGCTACCAAGTCACTGTTCATATTATAACATTGTAATTCGCATCTCGATTTAGAATTTTACTTGACAATTGAGAGAAAATTATTACCTCGCAAATGAAAAGCGAATTTACAATCAATATCACGCTGGTTTACGACCATACAGCCCTGCACACTGTTGCATTATCGTTATCAACTCATTTCGGTAAGTTTTTTATGCGCCATGGTACCTATATACTCCTATATGAGAGCGATAAATTTTTATTTTTTAAACATTGTTCAAGACTGACAGGGTACTAATAGAAGGGTACATTTTGATTTGGGCCAACTCCAGAAATCCGTTCTGTGGATTTCCATGCATCGTATTAATATCGACGACATTCTTTTAATTAGCTATATATCTTCTTCCTTTGGTTGGGAACTTTTTTGCACTATGAACGTGAGTACTATCTATGTGTGGTTTCTTTTCTTTCTATTATAACGTTGCACTATGGTACGTGTATTTTATCAAAATGTCATCTTAAACCTGTATCCTATTGTGCGTTGGAATCTGCGATCGTGTGTACAGTGCGGTCAGTCTGCGAGTAGACAATAAAACGGTATGTTGACTGACCGCTGTAAACGTCGATGAGTCAGCTCACACAGCTAATAGGGTAGGTTATTAAAAAATTCGCAGATCGCAGGGTGTAGGTATTTTTGTATAGTACTTTCTCTCCATCTCGATGTTGCCAAATTGTGAACCCATTTTTTGCTGATCGACGATCAAGGGATTTTGGCATGGTCATTTAGACGAAGCTAAGCTTGAACCGGATAGTAAATTAAATAATTTTGTATCTAGCTTGATGTTGGCATATTTTTTCAAGTCAATGATAAACAAAAAAATGGGATGCATTCGAGATCAATTCAACATTATCTACTAAGTATAAAAAATTAAATCTGTATTCACACTGTCACTGCAGTCACACATTATTTAATCATTGATGCTGAGAATAGATGCTTATTTCAACACTGAGAGAAATCCATTTTTATGAGATAGTACTAAGCACTGTCTAAATAGTAATAAATACTGTGGAGATGGTAAAAATCACTATCTAATAGTAAAAAATACTATCCAGATAGTCCAAAGGCATCCTACCGGTGAGCTCGTTTTATTCACTGTACAAATAGTAATATTCACTATTTAAAAAAGTGAATTATACTACAGGAATGGTGAAAAATACTAGAAGATAGTTATTAATACTACATGGATAGTGAATAATACGATTTTACCGGTAGGATGCCTTTGGACTATCACGGATAGTGTTTTATACTACCCATTTCTCTCCGTGAAGGGAGTCACAGTTCACAGTTTCACTCTAATCACAAACAAAAGTGAGAGAATTTTAATATCAACAAGTCAAAACAGCACAATATTTTGTTTACATTTATTGATTAGTCTCCGGCCCCCGTCTCCAGAACACTTGTCTCTTATCAGTGAAATCGCCAGTACTAAGCACTGTCTAAATAGTAATAAATACTGTGGAGATGGTAAAAATCACTATCTAATAGTAAAAAATACTATCCAGATAGTCCAAAGGCATCCTACCGGTGAGCTCGTTTTATTCACTGTACAAATAGTAATATTCACTATTTAAAAAAGTGAATTATACTACAGGAATGGTGAAAAATACTAGAAGATAGTTATTAATACTACATGGATAGTGAATAATACGATTTTACCGGTAGGATGCCTTTGGACTATCACGGATAGTGTTTTATACTACCCATTTCTCTCCGTGAAGGGAGTCACAGTTCACAGTTTCACTCTAATCACAAACAAAAGTGAGAGAATTTTAATATCAACAAGTCAAAACAGCACAATATTTTGTTTACATTTATTGATTAGTCTCCGACCCCGTCTCCAGAACACTTGTCTCTTATCAGTGAAATCGCCAACTTCTGATAAGAGTCAGGAAACAGATATGCAAATATCTTTTGGAATTTCAAATTAAGACTTTATTTTTAAATCATTCACAATCGTTTTCAAATTAATAAGGTTACGTAATAACTATCCAGATTCCAAGATACAAATTATTTAAAAAATTCACGAACACGATTGAATGGATAAAAAAGACTACGAAATGTTCGATTGGGTATTCGACGGTTTCACTCAAATTATCACTTCACTTCAACCAACTGACCCCATCAGCGATAAGTAAATTAGTAGTTGTGCAGATAATAATGGCAAATTTATAATTTTGTCATGCAACTAGGATTATCATTGCGAAAAAATAATTTAACGAAAGTATTTAATCGTTTGGTAAACTGAAACACAGATTCCTGATTATAGCTTCAGCTTCACGAAATGAACCCCTTAGATAACTTCACATTTAAAATCACATAGAACTGTTATTTCATTATAAAATACGCCATAATATTTCTCAAATTGACGAATGATATTCGTGATGTAATTTTACATAAGGTAACGCACCTTATAATTATTTGAAAAGCAGCGAACACCTCGCGAAACACACGTGGTAAGATAAAAATCAAACAGCAACGTTAAGTACCAAATTAATAGATGCAAAAATATGTGATCAACTCGATTAAACCAACGATAAAATTTGATATAAACACTCACCATGTCTTCGTGATCGCTTTCGCGGTCCATCTCTAACAAGTGGACCGCTGTGGGTAAGTTTTTAATCCGAATTTTGACTGTTTTTCTTGAAATTACGTAGAAAAATCAACAGTTTGCTTATGGTCAACGTAAACGCCGACGAAAGAACGAACGTAAATATGCGAATTACAATCAAATTATCATTACTTAGTTCACCACGATAAAATAATAAAACCCGATCGATCGAAGGTTGCGAAATCGTGTTATGATCAAAACGAACGCCGAATTTCAACGAAAAAAAGGTCGTTATCCGCGTTTTTATTTTGAAAAAGCAAAGTGTTATTTTTTTCAAACGTATCTGTGATCAAGCACGAGCACGCGAGCTATTCTAACAACAACGGTACTGCAACGCGTAATGCCGGCTCAGAGGGGTAAAACAGAGTTTACCACCACTACTTTCGCAGGTAGCGTAAAACCGCGCCCAACTTTTAATCCAATAACTGATTATTATTGCGGAACGAGGCGGAGTTTGAGTCTTTTTAGACTCGTGCTATCCGTTTTAATGATACTGCGTTTTTATATATCCGAATAATTTAAAAAAAATAATATAATATGCATGGTATCTTCATTTACTGTTTCTTTGTCTTTCTTAGTGTAGAACCAGAATAAATTTGATCTCGTGTTCGTTGCGCCTCCCACAATAGGCAATAAAATTTGTAAATAAGCATAAGTACCTAAGTAAGTATTAATCATTTATCCACAGAATTTGAAAAAAATGATAATTTAGGTAAAAATGAAAAATTATAGGTAGATCCAGGTATAGATCGATCAAGGAACAGTCAAAAATTTGGAGGGAAATCAAAAATTTGCCGCAACCAAGTAACATTGTTTTCGTTTGATTTTTTTTTTTTTTGCGAATGAATTTGACAGAGATTTATATTTTTGCCTTTCAAACGAGAAACGAATATAACTGTCCTACTCCCCAATTGTTCGGACAAAAAATTCATAAAAAAATTTGTGTTGTTATTTTTCAATAAAAAAAACATAAATTTTTATTTTTTGTTTTGAGTTACCTAAATTCATTTCTTGTTCAAATTAAAAAATTGTTTGAAGCGTTTCAACACGCTTACACTGAAAAAAATGGATTGTAATGATTCTGGGCAAAACACAGTAATTTTAGGACACGTCGCCAATTTTGGAATCATTCCGGTGAAAAACTGAAAAGATTCAGTTCTATTCCAGAATGATTACGGAGTCTCCGTAATAATCATTCTGGAATAGAACTGAATCTTTTCAGTTTTTCACCGGAATGATTCTAAAACTGGCGACGTGTCCTAAAATTACTGTGTTTTACCCAGACTCATTACGGTTTTTGAAAATTCATGTTTTTTTTTCAGTGTAGCAATAAAATCTTAGGTAAATAATAGTAAAATTCAAAAAATAAAAAATAAAATAAAAACTTTTGTTTAAACATGGTTTTTAAAAAATTCTTTGAACAAAGTCTAACAAATTCTGTCACAATTGATTTTCCAAAATAATATATTTCAAGCGCACGTTTAAAAAAGATAGAAATTCCATTTTTTTTTTTAAAAAACCTAAAACTTGTTTTTCAAAATAATAATACCTATTGTTTCAAGTAATTATAGTTTTTTATTCCTATTTTTCAAAATAATATTATACTTACAGGTATAAATTATTTTTTACACTTGAAAAATTATTGGAGACAGAATTTCGGCAATTTGTTTGACAGTTCAACGTTCAACAGAGCAATATGAATTTTTAAAAGAAGATTATTATTTTTTTTTACATCTCAAAAATAATATAAGATTTTCTTCATTTTTTTTTTTTTTTTTTAATTGCCGCCTAAATTCTACTTCATGTGGACAGAGTTAGGGTTGGTGTTTTAAACAATTTCAAAATTTTCAAAAAAACAATGTTTGAAACTTTTTTGTTTTTTGTTTTAAACGTGATTAAAAAAAAAAAAAAATCAGTAAAAGACCATGTTTTTAACTTTTTAACGGTTTACCTATAACCACTTTTCTTTTTTTTTGGCGGCAACTGAATTTTGCGCACTAAAATTAAGGGTGTTCACTTTTTTCAACAATTTTTCGAAAATTTGCCCAAAAATTCCCAAAAAATATTTGGATGGGGAAAAAAAAACATGAAAAAACAAGTTGCAAAGAAAACACGTTTAAAACAAAAAAATACGTATTTTAAACATGGTCAGGTTGCTTTCAGATTTGGAGTGTTTAAAACATCAATTTTTTTGCTGTTTCACTCTGGGCCAGGGTTGGTGTTTTAAACAATTGAAACAACTTTTTTTGAAAACAATGCTATGTTTTAAACGTTTTTTTTTGCTTTGAACAATTTTTTTTTTCAACTAAAAAAAAAAGTAAAAAACAAGTTTAAAACGTTTTTAACCATTATTTTTATTTTTTTATTCAGTGAAGCTTTTTTCAGTGACCGAACTTTGAGTTGGGGGTGTCAGTTTGTTTCTCATCAATTTTTCGAAAATTCTCAACAAAAAAAAAACAAGTTGCAGAAAAAACGCCTTTAATTAAAAAAAAAAAAAAAAATTAAACTCTTTCATGTCATAAAAGCACCTTCTTTTTTTCAGGGTGTAAACACTTCTTTTTTCTGTTTTAAACACTTTTGTTTAAAAAATCCTAACAATTTTTTGTTTAACAAGGATTTTTGATAGTGTGACAGAACCAAAACCCCACCCCAAACCGAATCCAAACCGAATTATTTTTTTATTACAATTCACGTTACACTTTGGGTTAGGGTTTGTAGCAGGGTTTGGAAAATGATTTTTTTTTTGTTTTTGTTTGGTTTTGTTTATATCGCGAAAACTTGAGTCTTGAATATATATATTTTTTTTAAATAAAAATTGAAAACAAAAACTGAAATAAGATTATACCTACGTTAAGATAGCACAGAATAGGTAAAATTTTTAAAAATTGCAAAAATTAAATATTCTGAAAATCGACATAAATTCAGATTAAGTAATTTATAAAAATTAGCTTTGTTGGAAAAAAATTAAAATTGCAAAAAAAAGTAATAAATTGAATATTATCTAATACCAAAAAAGAAAAAAACAATTTAGAAAACAAGGACAACCAGAACTTCTAATTTTTTCATTTGATTGTAAAATCAGTTTTAGAGTTTAATTTCAGAGCCGGTGCGAGGGGGGGGTTTGGGGGGGGGGGGGGTGGAACACCCCCCAGTGATTTTCCATTCGGCAAATTTTCGAAAAAATTTCGACAAATTCGGCAAACTTTCGACAAATTAAATTAGGTATGTTTACAAAATTTGGTAAAGTTTTGAATTTCAAATATGTAAATTTTTTAGAAATTCTAAATCACAAATTCGGCAAATTTTTGAGAAATTCCGAATCATAAATTCGATAAATTTTAGAGAAATTCGGTAAATTTCTGAAAAAAAATTTCGCCCTCGCTTCGCTCGGGCAATGTACTTCTATTACTTCATCTTTCTCTCAGAATCAGAATAGGAATCAAAAATCAGCGCATTTGAATTGTTATAACTTATAACGTAAAAAAATGAACATGATCTTTTTGAAAATATTAAAAATTATGTTTAAAGTGCATTATTTTTAATTAAAAATTCCAATTTTTTCAACATTTTCGCCCTCGCTTCGCTCGGGCAACGTATCACTTTTTCATCTTTTAAAAAACCAGAAATTATTGTACGTTTTCAAAATTTCTGCAAAAAAAAGTCCATCTTTTCTTTTAGAAGTGCAATTTTTTCAAAAAATTCAGCGCAGGGGTCTACTTCCCACTGTTGTACCTATTAATTATCATTCGGCATTTTGAAAATTTTCATTCGGCATTTTCGATCTACACCCCCCAAAAAAAATTTGCTCAAACCGTCTCTGTTTAATTTACAATAAATAAATAATTTAAAAAAAGGAAAGGAAAGGAAAGGAAAGGAAAGGAAAGGAAAGGAAATAAAAGGAAAGGAAAACATTTGTTTGTGTTTATCATAATTTTTTGATTTTTACCTATTTTTTGTTTTCATTTCCTATACCAAAAACCAAAAGGCTAAAAATAACGTGTTTTTTAAAAAATTTTGTTTTATTTTTAAAAACGTTTTCCAATCATTGGTTTGCAGATCATTCTGGTTTTGGTTTGATCTTCATAATTATGTTATGGTTTTTAAATAATTTTGATTCGAGTTTGAGTCACAGTTTTTGAATCAGGCCAATTTTGGTTCAGATTCAATTTTAATTTTTTAAATCACTCTATCTGGGCATAGGTAATATAGGTATTTGTATAGGTTTGAGGATTAAAGCAGTTACACTAGTTTGGTATGGTAGTATAGGTATAATTATGTAAAGTATAAGTACATTGTATCTATAGTTAGGTTTTCGTTTTTTTCTTTCACATATCCCTGCCTACAGCTAAAACATGAGTACATAATTGTCAATATTGTACTTGGGATCCATCATCAGAAACTAGTATGATAACTTGAAAGGAGTAAAATTTTCATGATGTGTAAATATTCCTCGTGATTTCTTCGGGCATCGGGCACCAATCGATTTTCCATCTAAAGTAGAAATTAAGCACTTTGATTTTGAGAATAAATATAATATCGGAAGCAGTTTAGGACAGAAAAGTAGGCAGAGGTTTCACAAGCAGGCTGGTTCAACAACAAAATTATACTGGTACCACCCATTTAAAGAAAATAAGCTACTGCGAGACAACATTAAAAGTGATTAGGCCTCTATAAAATGTATCTACAGCTTCATATCTATCTTTTCTTTGCAATGGAACAATTGACGAATAAAATGTAATTTTTTTTCAATTAAGGTTAGATATATATTTTTTTTCATCGAATTTTTCTATTTTCAAAATGCTCTGTGACTCCTGTGACCTTTTTTCCTGGGTCTTTCAATGTTCAGGGAGAGTTCGTACAAAATTGAATCATCTCCTTCCCCCAAAATTGGAGACCAATTTCTTATAGGGGAAATTCCTACACGTGTAAAATTCAAGTTTCTGTATTTTTTGATTGATATGACTCATCAATGCCTACCTAATGCGAAGAAAGCTGAGTAGGTATATTTTTATCTACTCGTCGTGACTCTACATTGTAGGTTTTGAACTATTCTCGAATGTTTTTCTTTTTCTAACTTCAAAGCATATAGATTTATGCAGTTAAATACTCGGATAAGTATACACCGAAGAAACCTGAATAACACATAAATTGTATTTAAATTAAACCTAGCTTTGATAATTCATTAATAATGCTAATTACGTACGTTTTAGAATGAGTCACAGAAATTAGATCCTAAATTCATTAGCAACTCGTGAAATATGTGGTGCGAGGAACATTTCGTATTTTTCAAAATCAACAATCATCTTCATCGAGTGTCAATTAAATTAACGTATTCAAAGCCATATGCCATTAAAAATCTGGAATTCGGTAGAAAATTTCCTCTACTCGACGTTTCGTCTTCTGTATTCGTACTCGAAGCTATGGAGAAAGAGAGAGAGAGAGAAGAAAGGTACCTAAATTTATGCAATAATTTCCCAAATACTTGCATGAACGTGTAGGCTAAATTAACATTCCTCTCGATCACCTTTAATATAGCCATTATTCCGAGTAGGTAGGTAAGTGTAATTACGAGCTATTATATAAAATTAAATAAAGAGTGTAGGTACCTATATCTACTTGAACGTCTTCTAATAATAATTGATTAAGGCAATATCTGTGTAGTTGAATTAAAAGGTAAACTAATCGTTTTACTATCTATTGATAATTAGTATACCAAATTTAATTAAATGAGAACAAATTAGTCAGGTAGTTCTCGGGGAATGTTGATCGTTTGGCATGAAATTCTTAATTTTAACATTATAGTTCGAAATATACCTAATATTGATTAAATGATGAAGCAACGCAAATAGAAAACACGTTTTAATTGTTTTCCAAGAAAACCTTCGCCTTCGCATTCGAAATTATGTAATTTGAAATTTTTATTAATTCTAATAAATTTTCCTCCGAAAGCGGCATCACTTTTAGTGCGATAATTTGCCATTGGCTCGCAACATTGTTCTATAGGTTGCCGAATCTCGTAATTTTTTTATTATATTTTACATCTACCTAAATACCTACCTAAACCTACTTAATAATCTAGCATTTCATCATTTTTTACAAAAACACAAAAGTCTACAGTGTTTTGTCCGCACCTTACGTGGAGTTTAATTACCTATGTAATACAAGTTAATAAAGCCAATAGTTTGAAATAAAAAAATTCAACTTTTTAAAAAGGAAATGAAGGTTGCGACTTGACGCTATTATTATGTATGACATAATAATCATAAAATGTTACGACCATCATCACTAAAATGTACCATGAATAAGATAATTTAAAAACAAACTTTAATAGTGCCTTGTCAATATGTATTGAAATTCATTTATAAAAAATTTCAAATAATGTATTACTTTGGTAATGGGCGGCACGTAAGATAATTCAAAAACACCATAGCAGTTTGAGAATATGAAAAAAAGAAAAAAAATCCCCTCGTGTGAACCTACTTATTACAAATAAGTGTACCTACCTAAAGATGAAGATTTGGACTTGCATTGGTGAATTTTTCTGAGAAGGGAACCTCGCCAACTCGTCACCTCTGATTGAGCTGAAATTTGGCTCACTAAAAGAACATGCCACCCAGACCTCACAACCAAATTTTTAGCTGCCGAAGTTGATTTTTAGATTTTTGGCGAATTTTTGAAAATGACTAAAACCCACTCCAAAAACCCATTTTTTGAAAAATGAATTATTGTAAATTTCAAGATAGATCCTGAAAATTGGTTTGTACAATAAAGTCGACCTCCCGAGTCGATTGGTACCATTTTCGAAGCGATCTGGAGCCTCCAGGAAAAGTTGACTTTTCTCCAGCGCACTGGAATAGCTCCAGACGGCGATGTAATCAACTTCGGCAGCTGAAAATTTAATCCTAGCGTTAGTATGATGCCATCTATCGATTGACGTAGTTGAATCCAAAATCCGAGGTGACGAGTTCGCACGTGTTTTTTTGAAAACTTAAAAATTCCGCATTTTTTAAAAATTTCCAAAAAAATCAATTTCTCCAGCACGTCACCCGAAACTTTGTCTACCCCCTAAAGTCGACTCCCCGAGTCGATTAGCACCATTTTCGAAGCGATCTGGAGCCTCCAGGAAAAATTGACTTTTCTTCAGCACACTGGAATTTCTCCAGACGGCAAAAGTCAACTTTTCCTGGAGGATCCAGATCGCTTCGAAAATGGTGCCAATCGACTTGGGAGGTCGACTTTAGTGTACAAACCAATTTTCAGGATTCTATCTTGAAATATACAATTTTTTTTTCAAAAAATGTTTTTTTTGGAGATGGTTTTGTCTCTTTTCAAAAATTCGCTAAAAATCGAAAAATCAACTTCGGCAGCTGAAAATTTGGTTGTGAGGTCTGGGTGGCATGCTCTTCCGGTGAGCCAAATTTCAGCTCAATCGGGGGTGACGAGTTGGTGAGGTTCCCTTGTGAGTTAATTTTTATTTCGATTGATTTTACCAATAAGTCTTAGTATAAGAAAATACCTACAATATAAATAAATCATTCGTATTTGTCTCATATAATGGCGGTGACAACTTGATACAATTCGCCACCAAAATTCCTCTCGAGAATATTCATTAACTCGAAATTTAAACTCGAGTAACCGAAAACGATTAAAATTAATTTAATGACTTTTCTTGTCAATAGTAATGAAGAACAGATATTATTAAAACAGGGTAAACTGCAAAGATCATTATTCAAGAGAACGTGCTCTCGATTGGTAAAATATTTGAAAGCAACGAGGGTATAGATAACAGGAAGTGAAATTGTATTCCTTTTCTTTGAATAACCTCTCCAGAGCGTTTATTCCGCATCCCTTATATATTTAGGGTAGCCTAACGTTAAATATCACGAGAAATACATGCCGATAGATGAAAACGAATTACACATTAACGAGCTGAAGAAACATTTAAACGCGTTCTCTGAATGACAGCAAATAAAATACGTCATTAATCACGAAGCATTCGATTCTATACACTTAATAAAAGCTCAATTTGAGTAGGTACCTAGTGTTGTATGTACGAGTATTTCGCTACGTAAGAGTTTGCAAAATATTCGCTTTATTTGATTTTCAAAATTACCACTCTGTTAGGTTTATTACAACCAAAATAAAAGTATTCCAATTGCCATTGCCACTTCACAAATTCTTCATTGGTAAAGAAGAATTTTTCAACTTATACGTAACGTACTCACATATTTGTATTTTCAAGAACCACGTTATCACGCCAAGAAACACATGGGTATAAATACGAAATTAGTTGAATCAACTAATGATGAACTTTTTCTAAACAAGCTCCAATCATAAGCCTAATTGTTGGTTGTGCCAAAGGTGCTTTGACCTTTGACACAACCAACTTTTCCCAAAAAGGTATTTATCAGAGTTCTCTTGTAAAAATAAAAAATATCAATTTTTTTTATTAGGTATAAGTAAGATATGTACATTGTACCAATACCCAATATTTTGTGGAATTTTTGCAAAAAAACAACAATAATTTTTTTGAAGAAAAATCTTGTATTTTTAACGAAAGAAAAACATCATTTTGTGAGGAGGAGAAATCTCAATTTTTTAATAATTTGGAAAAAAATCCAACTTTTTTAAAGTAAAAAATTTCAATTTGAATTTTTTTTTTTTAATAAAAAATAATCCTTTTGGAGTATGCATGAGAAAATTTATCATTTTTGTGAAGTAAAAAAAAAAAAAAAAATGAGTAAAAAAATACCCATTTCAATTTTTTGGGAGAAAGAAAGCGTATCAGTTTTTTTTTTTTTTTCTAGAAAAATCACAAATTTTTGGCCTCAATTAACAAAAAAAAATAATATATGAGTATATAGATAATTATGTTTTAAAATTTTTTTGAAACAAGAAAACTTTTCAATTTTTTGGAGGAAAATTGATTATTTTTAAAGTCATAGTGGTATTCTTATTTTTTTTAGAAAAATCAATATTTTTATCGCATTTCTTATGAAAAAATCTTTCAAATTTTAGAATAATTTTTTTTTCTATTTTTTTTAAAGTAATAAGGTCACCTAGATACTTTTCAATTTTTTTTTCTCGAAAAAAACCTCCTCATTTTTGTAAAAAAAACAACATATTTTTTGGAAAATTTTTTCTCATTTTTTTGTACCTAACCTATCAAAAAAATTTCTTACTTTGGAAAAATGAGAAATCTATCAATTTTTCGAAATAGGTAAGAAAATTAAAAAAACTAAACTTTTTGGAATAAGAAATTGTTTTCTAAGATAGAAAAATCTCAAATTTCTTGGAGTAAAAAAGTTTCAGGATAAAATAAATATTTTTTTGGAGGGTGGAAGGGGGGAAGGTGAGATGAATTTTCAATAATTTTTTCGGTTAAAAAATACTAAATTTTTAAAGGGGAAAAAACATTTTTTGAGATAAAAAGACTCATTTTAGCTGATTTTTACAAAATCAGCCATAAATTTTTTTTGTCTTTTTTAGTTTAAATTTTGTAATTTTTTAAATTTTTTTTATATAGTAAATCTTGATTTTTCGGATTAAAAACATGTTAACTTTTTGGTACAAAATAATGAAAATCTCAATTTTTGGGGTTAAAAAATCGGGTTGAAAAATTTCCCAATTTTTCGGAATAAATAATTCCAATATTTGGGATAACAAATCTTCTTTTTTTGGATAAAAGAAATCTCAATTTTTGGGTATAAAATAAATTTCTTTTTCGGAGGCGGAGGAGAGGGGAGGGGGTGAATACAATTTCAATAAATTTTTTGATTAAAAAATCCTAAATTTTTTAGGATAAAAAGACTCAATTATTGTTAGGGGTAAAAAAACACTATTTTTTTTTTAGTTTGAATTTTGTGAATTTTTTCAGATAAAAAATCTCATTTTTCTGATTAAAAACATCTCAACTTTTTGTAAAAAATGAAATCTCAATTTTTTGGGAGTTAAAAATCGGGGTGAAAAATGTTTCGATTTTTCGAGATAAACCAAACTTCAGCTTATTTTCAAAAATACGATTTTTCTATAGTTCGAAAGGAATTTATCTATTCCATTTTCAAAAAGTTGAATTTTCAATCAAATTTCAGCATCATTCTCAAAAAAAAAAAAAAAAAAAAAAAACGTTTGATAGATTTTATTATCAATAAAATTTCAGAATAAATATTTTTCAAAAAATCAATTTTTTATTTTTTTCAAAAAAATTGAATTTTTAGTAAATTGTCAACAATTGGATTTTCGAGTGATTTTACGTACTTTATTATAATTTCAGCTAATTTTCAAAAAATTTATTTTATTATAGTTTAAAAAAATATATTAATTTGGTTAAAATTTAATTACCAATTAATTTTCCTAAAATTCAAATTCTAAATGATTATCCAAAAATTTAATATTTGATAAATACCTACCTACAAAACTTAAAATTTTAAAAAATTTCCCCAAAAAATCAATTTTTAAACAATGAGTAAATATAACCAAATTATTAGTTAATTTTTCAAAAATGAAATGTTTGATCAATTTATTTTTCACTAAATTTTCAGATCATTCTCAAAAATCATGTTTCTACTTACTCAATTTTTGAAAATGGATTTTTTATAGTTTTTCAAAAAATTAAATTTTTTGCTGATTTTTAATAATTTATTCAGCATTTAAATTTTAAATCATATAATTTTCCAAAAATGTCATTTTCTGTCATTTTTAAAAAAAATTGATAAAATTCGAAATTCGGTTGATTTTAATATTTTGATTTATCTCTGAAAATGAATCAATTTTTTAAATTCTGTCAAGTTTTTGAAAATTTTCAATTACACATTAGGTTTCCTGAATTTGGTCAAATTCTTGTTCAGATCCTTCAAAATTTCATCACTGTTTAAATGTTTCCCAAGCTCATTCTTTTATGCATATGACCAAAAATGAAAGTTTGAAATTCCACCCAGTGCCATTAAACCCACTTACATTTTTTTCAAAATTTTTCAAAAGTAATAATTTTCCAATCTGCCTAGATACATGTATCTATTGATTTGATTTCTAGAACTTGATAAAACTTGAAAATTCTCCTTTTTTCAATTTTTGTTAAATTTTTTGTTTTTGACAGATTTTAAAGATAGGTAGGTAGCTAGGTACTTAATAAAAAAGTAATTGTGAAGCAGCGTCTTTTAAATTTTTTTATTTTTATTATTATTATTTTTTTTTGGTTACATTTCTCAAATTTGAAAACCAGATTATTCAATCAGCCAAAATGTTTGAAATACTCATATATAGAATAAATCAAATAAAAATAAGAGAAACAATTACAAAATATAAACAAAAGTATAAAAATTAATCCGTGATGAAGGATAAATTCTTTTACATCATCATTTGTATCTCGTTTCGCTCTGGAATTCCAACCGGTCAAATACAAGCCCACATTCGCCATCTTTTTCCAACTGAAAAAATCTTCGAAATGACCTAAGTCTGATTTCTGATCTTCCTCGAGAATAATTTCGGATATAGGTTTGCCTAGAAAATATTTCGATACGATTCGCAGTGGTTTTATTTTTCAACTACTTTTTCTAAATACGAGTGCAGATTATTTTGTAACTTACCACTTTCGAAGTATTTCTTCTCTATGAGTTGTTTCAATCTGGGACTAACTTTTATAGCATACCCTTCGTCGGTACATTTGCATTGATACTCGTTCGTTTCTTCGTTCAAAGTACATATAACTGAAGCATTTTCTAGGGTCTTGGGAGAACTCAAAGCGGAAATCTTCTTTAGTCATTGAATTGATAACATTCTGAATGGATGTTTGTAAATATTTCATTGTGGCGGTTTTATTTTTTCGACATACTTTTCTGCATTGCTTTTTGCTACTGATGCCAGTCAATGGCAATTCCTTGGATTTTAAAGTTTCGAACGCCATCGCTGGAATTGATTTTCATCGCCTCTTCGGTCATCTTTTCGCCGAAGAAGTTTTCGAGTTTTTTCTTAACAACGTTCAGCACGTCGACTGCGCCATTTTCATACAGTTCGGCAGGAAATTCCAACGGTACCAGAGGTGGCAGTTGGCCATTTTTTAATTGTTGATTTTCGGGCAGCTGCAGCTGGGGCTCTTGGTCGTTTCAATAACACCATCTTTTAAATTCATACTATGGATTGTGTATGTGTTTAAAAGTATCAAGAGTAATGACAAAAACATATTCGCAATGTGTTTTGAGAACCTGAATCACGGACCTGCTACCAAATACTGTGGAATGGAACAAAATATTTTACGATAGTTATTCGATAATTTATCAAAGATCACTTTTGCAAAAAAGCGGCTTATTCGATAATTGATCAAAGATGACTTTAGCAAACAAGCGGCTGTCACCAATGTTACAATATTGAATATATCAGTCTAATGAGTCGGAAATATGTGTCAAAATTTATTCGCAATTATTGCAAGAATTTTGTCACAAAGAGACAATTTTTTTTCATTTATTGGTCTATGATCGCAAATTGCATAAATATTAAAATGTGATGCCGACCATATTCGAATTTCATCGTATATTTTACTTGCGACTTTTTGAAAACGGGTTTTTTCAGACTTTTTTCAATTTCTTAATATTCAATTAATTTTCCAAAAAAATTAATTTCAAAATGATTTTCCGTTTCCAAAAATTTTTATTTGAGAGAATAACAATTTCCTCAAAAAAAAATCAGTTCCTAAGTATTAATGAGTAAGTAGATACCTAGCTAAATTATTAGGTACCTAGTTAATTTTCGTGTTACCAAAAAAAAAAAAATCAAAAATAAGTAAATCGTAAATATTTTAAATGAATTAAGTAACTATCTACGTAAGCGTAACTTTCTCTATGTCTTCAAATTATTTTTTAAAAATTTTAATTGATTTTAGCATAGTAAGTATATGCTTTTACGATGACCAAAATGGAAAAAAACGACATCTAAGAACGAGTAAAAAATCCGACACCAAATAAAAAAACAGAAATTTTTTAAAAATTCGATGACTTTTAGACAATGCCAGACATTCTGAAACTACTTAGAATTTTTTTTAGAAATTTGATGACTTTCAAACATTGTGTCACGTGTCAGACATTCTGAAACTTAGAAATTTAGAATATTTTAAAAAAATTTGATGACTTTTAGACATTTTTTTAGAAATTTAATTACTTTAAGATATTATTTTCTAGACATTTTGTCAGACATTCTGAAACAGAGATATGTTTAGGAATTTGATGTTTTTTTAAAATTTTTATTAAACATTTTAGATTTTTAAATTCCCATTGAAATTAATATAATGTTTCAAAAAAAAAAAAAAAAAAAAGAAGTTCGGTGCAGAAATTACTTAAAGAACTCGTAATTACGGTAAACCTACTTCATGAAGATAGGATGAAAAAAACTTATGCGCAAATTTAAATGTGGAAGGTGTTTTTGTTTTGTTTTGTTTTGTTAAACTTTTGATTGAAAACTTTGATCATTTGATCAAAAATTTCGAAAACATTGAATCTTCCTTTGAATCAAACTTGTAATTTGCCGGAATTTAACTCAAAACTTAATTATTTGTGCTCGTATTCATGACTCGAAGAACAAAATGAGTAACAATTCGAATAGCAACAATTCATCTACGGCCAACTACGGTACAACAATATCGATAGAATCGCTGAAAGTGATCGCGGAAAGCGTCGGTATACCAAACTTATCAGACGAATGCGGTAAAGAATTATCGGAAGATATTACATTTAAACTGAAACACATCATCCAAGTAAGATTCCAAACCCAGTTACTCCTACATTCAGTAATCATTTTTACTAAATCTGTGGTAATATATGTGTTTAGGATGCGATGAAATTTATGACACATTCTAGAAGAATCAGAGCAATGCCTTGTGATATCGACAATGCTCTTATTTTGAACAACATCGAGGTAATAGTCTTTCTATATCTGCTGAGCTGAACATTGAGTATATTGTTTTTAAAACTGATATCTTCGCATAGCCGCTTTACGGGTTCAGTTCAGCGGAACATATTCCATTTCGGTTTGCTTCCGGCGGAGGACGCGAGTTGCACTATACCGATGATAAAGAAATGGATCTCACTGACGTTGTGTACAATACCAATGTAAAATTCCCATTAGAAACTGCTGTTCGATGTAAGTATACCGGAACAAAACGAATGATAATGAATTGTATCTGATGAAAAATTATATTTTCCAGCTCATTGGTTGGTAATCGATGGAATACAACCAACGATACCTGAAAATCCACCGCCAGTTTCCAAAGACGACCAAAAATTAGAAAGTGTCAATCCTGTAGTTAATTTGAAGAGGAAAGAAAATGAAAAAGAGGCTCATGGAAAACCAGCAACTGGGTTTGTAACAATAATCATTTCATAAATTGAATTTCGCTTCACGTTAAAATTACCTGTTGTGGTTATTTTGTCTAATTCCAGAAAAATGCATAAATTGAAGAACGTGGAAACAGTACATGTGAAACAATTGGCCACTCATGAATTATCCGTCGAGCAACAACTGTATTATAAAGAAATTACCGAAGCTTGTGTTGGATCTGATGAAATACGAAGAACAGTAATATTAGCTTCGTCATGTATTGAAATTGTTCCCTACGTTGGATTTAATTTTGGTTTAAAATTTTCAGGAAGCTTTACAGAGCTTGGCAAATGATCCAGGATTACACACTATGCTTCCTCGTATGTGTACTTTCATCGCAGAAGGTGTCAAAGTGAACGTAGTACAGCATAATTTAGCATTATTGATATATCTCATGCGTATGGTGAAATCTCTGTTCGACAACCCTGCTTTATATTTGGAAAAATATGTAAGAATATTCAACATCAATTTGGGTTTCTCCTTGTCCTAAATATATCGATTGTGTATCATTTACAGCTCCATGAATTGATACCATCGGTACTAACGTGTGTTCTAAGCAAACAGCTGTGTCTAAGACCAGAGTCAGATAATCACTGGGCATTGAGAGATTTCGCTTCGCGAATCATTTCGCAAATTAGTAAAACTTTCAATACGTCTGTGAATAATATTCAGTGTCGTATTACTCGTCTCTTTTCCGACGCCTTAAATAATGATAATTCGTACTTAGCAACTATATACGGTGCTATTCAAGGTAATATTTAATATTATTACGTGTTTCGATTAGTCTAGAAGAATTTTCTAATGCTTGATAAATTTTTTATAAATTAGGACTAGCTGAATTAGGACCACAACTTGTGAAATTGTACGTACTACCCAGAGTAAAGGCATTATCAACTCGACTCGATACAATAAGAAGAACCACTGCTTCTAATACTCCAGATGGTATAGCAGCTGCGCAGATCACCAATGTATTAATTGTAAGCACATTCTTATGACTAGTTGGAATACTAACGTTTAGTTTGATAGTTTTGTAAGTCCAGTGCTACATAATACTTTATATTCAAAATTGGAAGGGAGGAAGGGGTCTAATCGAAATTTTTGTAATAACTAAAAGTATTTGTAAAACTTCATGCCAAAACTTTTGTTTGAAATTTTTTTTAATTGGGCCCCTTACCTCCCCACAGTTTTTGATAATGTATTTTGAATGAGTGTGAATAAGTTATATTACTCAAAATTGGTGGGGAAGGAGGGGTCCGATTGAAATTTTTGTTATAACCAAAATTATTCCTAGTACTTCAAGCTACAACTTTTGTTTGAAAATTTTTTCAATCGGGCCCCTTCCCGGGTTCCACCCTGTTTTCAATAATGTATTTGAATGAGTTAGATTATCCAAAATTGGAGGGGAGGGAGGGGTCCGATTGAAATTTTTGTTATAACCAAAATTATTCCTAATCCTTCAAGCTACAATTTTTGTTTGAAAACTTTTTCAATTGAGTCCCTCTCTCTCCACTTATTTTGCATAACACTCCCAAAATACTAATTAAAAATTGAAGGGGGAAGGGGAAAGGGTCCAATTGAAAAAATTTTCAAACAAAAATTGTAGCTTGAAGTATTGGGAATAATTTTGGTTATAACAAAAATTTCAATCGGACCCCTCCTTCCCCACCAATTTTGAGTAATATAACTTATTCACACTCATTCAAAATACATTATCAAAAACTGTGGAAGGTAAGGGGCCCAATTAAAAAAAATTTCAAACAGAAGTTGTAGCTTGAAGTTTTACAAATACTTTTACTTATTACAAAAATTTTGATTAGACCCCTTCCTCCCTTCCAATTTTGAATATAAAGTATTATGTAGCACTGGACTTAGTAAAAAATTCATCGAAGGTCCTCCTCAAGTCCTCATGAATGTAAACAAAACTATCAAACTAGACGTTCCGTTAGTATACGACTGTGTTATTTATCAAAATTGGAAACTAATGTATTCGTTTTTTTTTTTTTGCAGAAAGTGCTTGTTCCCGTTTTAAAAACAGGCCCACTTGAAAGTGAAGATCATTATATTAGAGAATATGGATCGCTTGGGAAAAGCTTATATAGTGCAGTTTTGAAAAGTCGAGGACCTATAGTGTCTACCTCCTCTTCTTTTTCACGTTAAATGTTCTTGTAAAAACTTTTCACCTAATAACTTTTCAATTTTTTTTTCATATTGCTAAAATAATTGTTTGGTGTGTTTTCAAAAATATCCTTATAATTTCCAATCCCCCTTGCCCATTTTCTAGAATGTTTTTTTACTCTTATTTTCTTCATAGAATTTTAAAATGAAAAAAAAGAACACTTCTTACGAATCGATACAAAACTTTAATCTATTCGATGGCACCTTGACAGTATAAAAAATTATGATACCTTATTATAATACGAGTAATCCAAAAATTTTATAAGAATAAATCGACAAGAATGACTTAAGATGAATGGAAGCATCCACAACCGACGTAAAACATCGAGTAACTCCAGGATTTGCTAATTTTTCGGCTTTAAACCGCTATCAGCGAGAAATTGGGCCAAATCTTCTTCATCGTCTTCGGTATTATCACTATCAGAAGGCGATTCTTCGTAATGAAGATATCTCCAACTGAAAAAAATAAATTGTAAAATTATTACTGCGATATGAATTACATATTAACTCAAAACTTACAGATCTCGAAACTTCAGGTACAGTTTATTGGAAATATTACGAATCGTGTCCAAATCTTCGGCTTCGTCTTCGGGATCTAAAGTGATCGTCTCTTTAACAATATATTCGACAGCGCCTTTGAAATCTCGACTCGTTATATTTAACTCATCATTACTGTCTCTTCCGTATCTCTAAAATAAAAAATTTAAAAACGACACTTGAGTATCAAAGTAATCTAGAAAAATCCAACACAAGAATGGGAAAATTCAATACAAATTTCATGATGAAATACTTACAATAACTTTAACTTCTATCACATCCTCGGAGATTGGAGTGTATACCGCTTCAAAAATATATGATCCAGTTTCAGTAATCAAATTGAACAAATGAGGTGTCGCGAGATCCGATGGACAAGTTAGACCAGAGTCGATGAGCGTTTTACGAAGAATTATCCTCATTTTGGTGACTTGATCTAGATCACCGTAGATATTTCGTGCTCGCATGCGGTCAAGAATATGTTTCGCGGTCACATCTATCAACAGAAATATGAATACTAGGTAAATTATGTAAATCACAAATGCACAAGGAACATGATAAGTTCCTGACTGAGTTAAACATTAACAATCGTCGTAAATCTCTATGAAAATTGAGTGTGGTCTTACCTACGGAATCTTTTTCTTCCTTAATCATTTGTTTAATTTGATTGAGCATTTTCGTAACAGAACGGGATCTCTTCGTTTGAACGAAATTTTTCAACTGAGAGACGGTATATTCGTTACAATCACTTTGATCCCTAGCTCGATCCATGGTGTGATCCGTAGCATGATCCATGGTAAAGTTTAAACTTGCAGAAGTCTTCGATGTAAGAAATTCAAGCTGAAAGTTCCTTGCAACGTGAATGAGATGAGATTTCAAACGAAGATTTTTAAAAATATTTCAAACTTTTCTGGTGGGAAACTCGTGGTTAGCAAACGATGATAAGCGCCCACTTCTGATTGGCTGATCGTTATCAGGCTGAAAAAGGTAAACATTGAATTTTCAATTTTTATCAAAATTGAAATTTGAAAGTAGTTTCCGTAGAGAAAATAATTTTATGCTTTCCAAAGTAATTAATTTATTCAAAAATACAGTCTAGTTTCCAAATCATACAATAGTATGCCAAGATAACTTCAACAAGTACGTAAATATGTTTCCAACGTTCAGAATTGTCGAACATTTCGTCAAGAATTTCGCTTATTTGCCTTCATATTTCGTTCACTCGATTCGTAAAGTAAATTGTTGGAAATGCGGTACGGAAAATCACAGTAATTTATATTGCCAAAGCTGTAACGTTCTTCAAGAACCAGATCAGAAGAAGAATTATTTCGATTTATTCGACCTACAGTTATCGTACAATGTTAACAACTCGGATTTAGTTTCCAAATACCATAAATTGCAAATTGCCTTTCATCCTGATAAACATTCGAATAAAACTGAGGTAAGAACGATTTTTGCATATATATATTATTTCCACGTATTATCAGAAACCCTCAAATTGGATGTTTTGTTATTTACAGAAAGAGAAAGAAATATCCGAAAACTATTCCACGTTGATAAACAAAGCGTATACGACTCTATCGAATCCTTTACAACGAGGATTATACATCTTGAAAGTGAAAGGATCTCCTGTCAATGAAGAAGGTGTTTCGTCCGATGATCGTCAACTTTTTCTCGAAATTTTAGAATGGAATGATGAAATCGATGAAATAAACAGTCAAAATAATGCCATCGAAATAACCGCCAAGTTGAACGGAATTATTGAAAATTTAACGAAGTGAGTTTTTTCATTCATTGACGATTGGATTGGATGTACTTTCATGTTTCTATAAACCGAAATTTGTTTATTTTGCAGAGAAATCACCGAAGCATTTGAGGCAAATGATACTGAAAAAGCGAAGATATTATTGAATAAAATGAAATATTATACCAATGTTTGGCAAAAATTGAAAAGCAAAAAGCAAGATTTAGGAATACCAGATTAACTTTCGAAGAGAAATGTCAGCTGTGATTTTTCATAAGTATAATTAGTTATTTGAAACATTTTTTTTTTTGCATGAGATACACTTTTTTTTGGCTGAATGTTAATCATTGTAAATACATCTCTTGTTTTCAGTTTTAGTGAGTACTGGTTTTAGTTCGTATTTTGAGATATCGAACAATAGAGATGTTTCTTCACAATTTTGAATGAGTTATGCCATTGCATGCTCTTGAAACAGATGCATAGCTATGATTTCTTGGAACTCATAAATTTGCTTGCCTCCCGATAATATAGAAACTAAGAAATCGACATAATTCATCTTCTTGATAAGAAAAATGTGCATAATGCGTACTGTGTATTTATTTCGCACAACAATAAATTAAATCAATCTTGTCATTCTGTTATAAAAAAAAAAAAAATATGCAACATTCAAGACTGGCAATGACTTTATTTCGAACAGAAGATGATCTTAGGAGTCGATTTTCTTTAAAAATCAACATGTAAACTGATTCGTACATTTTTGGAGAAAAAAAATTAAAAGAAATTTTTCTATCATGATTTTTGATATTGACTCGAATGTCCTGCTCCTAATAGTATCGGCGCTTTTCATCATTTACTGTGTCAAAGAATGCAAGAGACCAAAAAATTATCCCAATGGTAAGTCTACCTAGACTTATTTGGTTCATTTTTTTCATTATTAATACTCAGTAATGTTATAGGACCTTTACTTTTGCCCTTTATCGGATCCAAGTGGACAATACCAGCCAAAGGGATGGAGTACTTAATTCCAAAATGGAAGCAAAAGTATGGCAATTTCATCGGACATAAATTATTTCACGAAAAATTGATCGTGATTTGTGGAACCGATGAAATTGTTGACGCTTTGAAGCATCCCAATTTCCAAGGACGGTACCATTCAAAATTTCTAACGCAAAGGTCTCGTTTTAAACGATTAGGTAGGTACCTACCTACTTGGAGCCCTAATATATTTATAATTCTCATTGGAATAATAATTAAAATATTTATATTTTTAGGGCTTTTCTTCGCCGAGGATGGAACTTGGTCCGAAGTTAGACGTTTCACTTTACGATATTTTGGAACAATTTTCACCACAGAATTGGAAACTATTCTGCACGATGAACTGTTGGAAGATTTTAAAACCATTCAATGTGGTAAAATTATCGAAGTGAGATGATTTTTCGAGTACCTGCTTATTCAACTGTTGACTGAGATCTCATTGATGGTACTATCAATAATTATTATCATGTTACAGATTAATCCAGCTTTTATGAAAACTCCTCTAAACGTGATCCTGAGAATGATGACGAGTACACGTCGAAATGATTACAAAGCTCAAATTGACGAAATACAAGACAAGACAGAAATAGCATTCAGAACGGGAGGTATAACAGGCATTGAATTAGTCTATCCGTCGTTCGGAGTATTTGCTAAAAATCACCATCAGGTCGAGGCCATAGGTGCAATACAAGCGTTTCTAAAGGTGACTTTATTAAAATTTTAATTTATTATTTGTAATCAACTGACCCCAGTGTGATCATTTTTTCCTTATTCTTCGATTTATAGGATAGATTGGACGAACATAAAAAATCTTTCAATTCTTCGGACATCAGAGATTATGCAGATGCATTCCTAAATGAGAGAGAAAAGGAGCTGGAATTCTACGGAGATGTGATCAATTATACTGGTAAAAAATTTAAAACGAGATAATTTTTTTGCGTATAGAATGCTAGGGGCATTTCTTGCATATTTTACTCAAGGGGCCTCAAAATTAAAACATTCAAAGTGCAAATAAAAGTAATTTTGTGAGCAGGTTCGAATATTCAGGTTCATAAAAAAAAGCACGAACTCGTACCTAGGTGATTTAAATTGGTGCAAAAATTAGATAGGTAGGTACCTAAGGCATCAAATTGTTTTTTTTTTTTTTTTTTTTGGTCTCTAAAAATAAAAGATTTCATTCAAACACCAAAAAAAATTCTGCATAAGAATTAAAATATTTTTACTCAATTTTTCTCCAAAAAGATTGAAATACCTATTCTTTATCGAAAAACTGAGATTTTTTCTTTACTAGTAAGAAATATCTCCTTAGAAAAAACATGAATTTTTTCTGCACTTACTTACTTCAAAAAAAAGAAAAAAAAAAAAAAGAAAAGATCTCTAAAAGAAATTGAAGTTTTTCTGCTCTGAAAATTTGAATTTTTACACTTAGGTACCTACTCATCAAAAATTGAAATATTTTTTGATTCAAGAAAATTCAGCTTTTTTAGGAAAATAGGTAGGTATAGATTATTTCTTTTAAAAAATTGAAAATTTTCAACTCTTTTGAAATACTTTTTTTTTTTTTTGATTTTTGGGTAAACATTTCTAATTTTTTTTTTAAATTTTATTTTAATGCAGTAAAAAGTTCTGTTTTTTTTTGTTGAATTTTTTTCTTTTATTTAAAAAAAAAATCATTTTTTTAGAAGAAATCTTTCCATTTTTTTTTTCAAAAAATCTAAATTTTTCTAGAGAAAAAAAATTATCAACTCATTTTATTTCAAAAAATAGAAAAGATTTTTCTCCAAATGAAATTCTAAAATTTTTTAATCTAAAAAATTGAGAATTTTCTTACACCAAGTACTCATAAAAATTAAAAATATTTTTTATGACAAAAAAAATCAGAAATTATTTGTTCTAAAAAAATTAGAAACTGTTTTCTTTACATAAATTTTGGGATTTTTTTCTCTAGAAAAATTTGGATTTTTTGAAGTACCTACCTAATGAATGAATGATTTTTTCCAAAAAAATTGTAATTTTTTTTTCTAAAATAAGAAATTCTTTTCTCGGGAATGAACAAAAACTTTTTACTACATTAAAATAAAAAATCATACATGTTATTGTTTACTTTGAAAAATTAAAATAAAATTGTTCCAAAAAATTGAAAATTTTTTCTGATAAGTATTAAAAAATTAAAAAGATTTTTCTCCAAAAAAATAGAATTTTTTAAATCCATTTTTTTAATCCAAAGAAATTGAAATGTTTTTAATCCAAAAAATTGAAAATTTTCAAAGCCAAAAATAATGCAGATTTTTTTAATCAAAAAAAATTTTTTTTTTTAAATTTAGAAACACTGAAAATTTCTTTAATCCAAAAAAAAAAATAGAATTTTCTTACACTTAAGTACCTAGCTACCTACTCATAAAAAATTTAAAATATTTTTTATTCCAAAAAAATCCAAAAATTTCTCATTTTAGAAAGATTAAAAAAAATATCTCCAAGACAATTCAGAAAGGAACTTTTTTTCTAGAAAAATTTAGATTTATTTATGAAAATATTGACATATTTCTTCTCAAAAAATGGTGATTTCTTTCTCTCTGAAAATAAGGAATTCTTTTCTCATCTGCATTATATTTTTACCGCAAGAAAATTTTAAAAATGTACATTTTGAAAAATAAATAAATAAAAGTCGTATTCCTAAGAAATGAGAAAATTTTCTACTCTCAAAATTTTTTCTTGCCAAAAGAAAATTAAAAAAAATTAATCTAAAAAATTGAGAATTTTCTTGTACTTTTTCATGAAAAATTCAGATATTTTTTACACCAAGAAAATAATATAATGTTTAAATTCCAGACGAAGAATTCTTATCTTGTGGCATAGATCTGGCCCAAGCAGGAAACGAATCAACGGGCAAAACGATTGAATTCATTTTTATGTACGTGTCCATGAATCCGACCATTCAGCACAAACTACAAGAAGAAATCGATCGAGTAATTGGTCGACAACGATATCCTACATTAAACGATAGGCCCAAGTGAATTCTTTAAAATTCGTGTAAAATATGTCTAATTATAAAATAGGCATAAATGATCTGCTAATTCGAATTTTTTCCCAGTATGCCTTATTTGGAAGCTACAATTTACGAAGGAATGCGAATAGAACCGATAGTACCCATGGGTGTGATACACAGGGTCACAGAGGACACCAACTTCAAAGGATACTTTTTTGAAGAAGTGAATAAAATTATTGCTTTTAATTTTTACAAAGAAAATATTTTTTTTCATTGAATTGTTTTCTTACAGAACACATTGTTGATGTTTGCTTTGAAGTATTCCATGCATGACCCAGAAAAATGGCAAAATCCGGAAAAATTTATGCCTGAAAGGTTTTTAGGTAGTGATCGTTCGAAGAAAAAATTGCTCAATTTTAGTTTAGGTGAGTGAGATTCTGGAAATATATTTTTATGCTGAAGAGATGATTCAGTTTCAAGAATTTCAACTTTTCAGGTAAACGATCGTGCGTGGGAGAAGTCCTCGTGAAAAATTTTATGTTCTTGTATTTGGCGTATTTCTTTCAAAAATTTTCCATCGAGTTACCGCATGGTTATAAACCTTGTACAGAGCCCATTATAGGATTTACCAATGGACCCAAACCTTTCAAACTGATTATTACGAAACGAGAGGATGAAAAGATTTGAAGAAATAATTATATCTATAGGTGATAATTTATTATTTTATTTATGATATTGGGTGTTTCATTATCTGGCGAGAGTAAGTAAGCGAATACATTTCCCTATTTGGAGGTTAAATGAGATTATATTTTGTACTCGTAATTTTTTTCAGTTGATTTTTTTTGCATTTAAAGCAATATTTATCGCATTTACCTAATTTATTATTCACTTCTGGCATCATTCTCTCTACGAAATTTACGCCTGACAGTTTAAAAATAATAACTTGCTATCCAATTTTATATCATTGTAAAACTAAATCAATTCAAATTTAAATTTGCTATTTCTACGAAAAATTTTGTTATCATAACCGTTATTGATGACTTTTTAATTTATTGTTTCGACTCCGAGATAAGAAAAAATTATTATCGTCTGTCTTTGCTTATATACTTATACGTTCAATCTCGTGTATTTCTGTCCTTTTACCGCATCCAAATAATGAAAAACACATGGTCAAGTCAAAGGTATAGAATGTATTCTTTTTAGTGGTTTCTTTTTTTTCAATCACCAAATTTTTTTGTGTGAGAAGTAAAGATTTTTTTTTTTAAAAAATTCGTAATTTTGATAGAGAAGAATATCCCCTCTCCAATGAGTACCTACACCTTTACCTCAGCCTTCCAATAACCAGTTCTTTTATGTAAAAGTATTTAAAATTTTTGTGGAATAAAAAAATTAAATTTTAGAATATTTTTTTCCCTCAATTTTTTGGTGTAGATAGGTTAAAAGTGGGAGGAAATTGAGTGAAAATCTTATGCAGAAAATTTTTATTTTCTGAGAGCGAAATTTCTCAATTTTAGAGAAAAAATCTCAATTTTTTCGTGGGAAAAATCGTAAAGTTAATTTGTAAAAAAAAATCTGAAGTATTTTTATTTTTTATGAAGTAGGTAAAATATTTTCCAGCTAATTTTAGTAGAAAAATACTTTCTCAATTCTTCTTGGAGAAAAAATTTGGAATGTTCTTCAGATACATAATAATATCCAAAAAATTTTGAAGTCAACTTTCACATTTTAAATCATTCTTTCAATTTTATGGAGAAAAATCTCAGTTTATGAAATACTTACTTGAAATTATCGTAGGAATTTAAAAAAAAAATTTTCTTAGAAATAGGTAGGTACGTACAATACCTACATATTATACGAGTATGTAAGAAAATTCTCAATTTTTTGGGGTACAAAAACTTTTCAATTTCCTTTTGGAAAAAAGATATAGATTTATTGAGAGTAAAAAAATCCCAATTTTCTGGGGGGAAAGAAATGAAAAATTCTGATTTATTTATGTTGTAGGTATTTTCTTATACTAAGACTTATTGGTAAAATCAATCGAAATAAAAATTAACTCACAAGGGAACCTCACCAACTCGTCACCCCCGATTGAGCTGAAATTTGGCTCACCGAAAGAGCATGCCACCCAGACCTCACAACCAAATTTTTAGCTGCCGAAGTTGATTTTTTGATTTTTGGTGAATTTTTGAAAATGGCTAAAACCGTCTCCAAAAAAACATTTTTTGAAAAAAAAATTGTAGATTTCGATATAGAATCCTGAAAATTGATTTGTACACTAAAGTCGACCTCTCGAGTCGATTGACATCATTTTCGAAGCGATCTGGAGCCTCCAGGAAAAGTTGATTTTTCCTGATCGCACTGGAATAGCTCCAGACGGGGCTGTAATTAACTTCGGCAGCTGAAAATTTATCCTAGTGTTAGTAAGATGCCATCTATCGATTGACGTAGTTGAATCCAAAATCCGAAGTGACGAGTTCATACGTGTTTTTTTTGACAACTTGAAAATTCTGCATTTTTTAAAAATTTCCAAAAAATCAATCTCTCCAGCATATCACCTGAAACTTTGTCTACCCCCAAGTCGATTGTCACCATTTTCAAAGCGATCTGGAGCCTCCAGAAAAAGTTGACTTTTGCCATCTGGAGAGATTCCAGTGTGCTGGAGAAAAGTCAACTTTTTCTGGAGGCTCCAGATCGCTTCAAAAATGGTGTCAATCGACTTGGGGGGTCGACTTTTATGTACAACCCGATTTTCAGGATTCTATCTTGAAATTTACAATTTTTTTTTCAAAAAATGGTTTTTTGGAGGCGGTTTTAGCCATTTTCAAAAATTCGCCAAAAATCTAAAAATCAACTTCGGCAGCTAAAAACTTGGTTGTGAAGTCTGGGTGACATGCTCTTTCAGTGAGCCAAATTTCAGCTCAATCGGAGGTGATGAGTGGGCGAGGTGCCTTTGTGAGGAATGAATCCCTTATTTTTAGAGAAAAAAATCACAGTTTTTTTTGGAAAAAATCTTTTAATGTTTTCCTCCGAAAACTGAGACGATTGAGATATTTTGGAGGAAAAAATCGGCTCACTGAAAGAGCCAGTGCAATAATTTTGCTGGTCTTTTTTTTAGAACTTGCCTCTGGTGGGAGTTATTTAATTTTTTTTGAGACGAGCTCTGAAAATTTTTCACACCTCACATTTCCTAATTAATTTTCGAAGAAAAAATCTTTCATCATGAATTTTCTTGAAAAAAATCACAATTTTAAAAATCTTTTAATTTTTTGGAGAAAAAGTTGTTTATTTGTCGAGAAAAAACTCTCAATCTGTTTTTTAAATTTCCTGCCCCAATTTAAAAAAAAAAAAAAAAAAAAAACTTTCAATTTTCTTGAAAAATAATAATTATACCTATTTTTTTTCAAAAAATGAATTGTTCAATTTTTTTTTTAATTTTTTTTTTGGGGAAGAAATCTGTTACTTAGGTACCTTTAGATAAAATGAATCGTATTAATTTTTTCAGCTTTTTGAAATACTTACTCATTTTTTTTTCATTTTTTTGAAGAAAAAAATCTGCTCGTCTTGTATTATTATTATTATTATTATTAGGTATACTCAAGTATTTTATTTCTAGAATATTTCAATTCGAAAAAAATTCCAAATTTTTGGGGTAAAAATCTCTTTTATTTTTATGCAAAAAAATCTGTGTTCGTTTGGTTTTTTTTTTTTTTTTTTTGAGAAAAAATATTTTTCTGAAAGAAAACGGTTGTAATTTTTTAATAAAAAAAATAATTTCTTGGAGCAAAAAATCTCTTATTATTATTATTATTTTTATTTTTATTTTTTTTGAGAAAAAGAATCAGTATTTGTTTCTTTAAATTTATACAATTGCACAATTATACGTTATTCAAAGCGATTCACGTATAAGTGATCTTATTGCTTCGTTAGAAACATATAGATATACCTAACCATATCTTTATTTACATTTGTACTTCCTACGTATAGAATTCATGATTTTGATAAGAATACTTCGTATGTTCTTAATAACTAATTACTATTATACCTATGTGAAAAAAATACATGTGTTATTCAATTGACATCTGTTCCACATGGTTACAAAAAAAGCAATATTTACGCCTGGTGATTTTTTTTTTTTTTTGAATGTCGTATCTGATTTTTTATCAATGAACAACTGAACCGATACATCCTGATGATCTTTTCGGCGTCGGTAGTAATTCTTTGAATATTAACATTTAAATTTATGTTTTCGGCAAAATTAACCTCAGTGTTGTTTCATTGTTTTAAATATCCTAACTAACGTAGTAAGTGGTATCATGATTTTCGATATTGACGTGAGAGTTATTATCGTAATAGCATGGGCACTTTTTCTCATTTATTGTGTCAAAGAATGCAAGAGACCGAAAAATTTTCCAAATGGTAAGAATATCCACAAGTAAAATACTTATTCTGTTGATTATTTTTTTGTCTTAATAATACTCATTAATATTAAAGGACCTTTATTTCTACCCTTCATCGGAACCAAATGGACAATACCGGCCAAAGGTTTAGATCATCTGTATCCAAAATGGAAAAAGAAATACGGTAATTTAATAGGACATAAATTATTCTACAAAAAATTGGTCGTGGTTTGCGGAACTGATGAAATTATCGAAGGTTTAAAGCACCCCAATTTCCAAGGACGAAATATTTCGAAATTGTTTATGCAAAGGACTCTTGATAAACCATTAGGTAGGTACCTAGAGCATTCGTGGGCATAGGCCCAATCTTTCTAAAAGGAGTAAAAGAATTTACGTTATTCATTTCATAGGATTATTCTTCGCCGATGACGAAAGGTGGTCTATAGTTAGACGCTTTACTTTACGATATTTTGGGACAGTTTTCACCAGAGAATTGGAAACTATTATGCACGATGAACTGGTGGATGATTTCAAGACCATTCGAAGTGGCGAAATTACTGACGTAAGATACCTAATTCAAGTTGATACCGACTTTCTAAATTCTTATTTGAAAATATTTTCCTGGGTTGTACTGTCACGTTGTGATGTATATAGATTAATCAAAATTTTATGAAAACTCCTTTAAATGTGATGTTGAGAATTTTGACGGGAACGCGTAGAAGAGATTACAAAGCTCAAATTGACGATCTGCAAGAAAAGACTGAAAAAGCATTTATAGCAGGGCGAATATATGGAATTGAATTAATCTATCCTATTTTCAAAGCATTGTTTAAAAATCACATCCTGGTGGCGTCCATAAACGCAGTACATGGATTTCTTACGGTGAACTAAGTTGATGAAAGTTTTGTTCAATATTGACTACAATTTGACCATTCATTTATTTAACTATATACTCTTCAAATTATAGGACAGATTAAATGAACATAAAAAGTCTTTCAACGAGTCGGGCATCAAGGATTACACCGATGCATACATAAATGAACAGGAAAAAGAACTAAAGTTATATGGAAAGGTTATTAATTTCAGTGGTAAGTACAAAAAATGTATTATTTTTTAAAATATACCTACAAGGCTTCCGGTAAGCGGTGATGGATATTTGAGATTTGCATGCTTTCCATGAATGAGTTAGAAATCTTTGTGATAATTTTTGATGAAAAATTTCAGTTTGTGCATTTTCATGGGAATTTTTTTTCAAAATGATTTTTGAAGGAATTGAGAAAAATTTTAATCAAAATTTTCAAACGAAGATTTTTAAGATTTCCTAACAATTTTCCACAAAGGAATTTTCAAAAGAAAAACAGAAAAAACTGAGGGATTAATACCTAAAATAATTTTCCACAAAGGAATTTTCAAAAGAAAAACAGAAAAAAATGAGGGATTAATACCTAAAATAATTTTCAACATAATTTTGATACTAAAGTATGCATTTATGGAATGAAATTTTTTCCAGGAGAATTCTTCAATGAGAAAATTGAATTTATAAAGGACGTTTTGAAGAATTTTTTTTAAAATATTGTTTTCAATAAAATTCTCCACAAAATGCTTTATGGTTTTTTTTTTTTGTTTTTTTTTTACATAAAAAAGGAAAAAGAAAACTCGTTAAGATAGATATTTGGCAGATTTTTCTAAAAAAAATTCCAAAAGAATTTCCTAATGAGAAAATTTTACTTCGTCGCAAGAAATCTTAAGAAGAATTTATCGGAGAAATTTTTTTTCAAATAAGTAGGTAATTGTTATCAAATGTTTGAAAAGAATAAAAAAAATTAATGAAAATAAATTATGTTTTTTGAAAGAAGATTTCAGATAATTTCATTGTGAATATTTTGTTTTCTTTAAAAAAATACAAATTTTTTCCTCGAAAAAACTGTGAAATTCCCTCGAAAAATTGAACCCCCTCCCCAAAAAAAATATGAATTTTTCCCCTCAAGAAATTGTGTTTTTTTTCTCTGATAAAATTATAATTTTTTTTTGTTCAAACAAAATTTGAATTTTTTTCCCCTAAAAAAATTTAAATTTTCTTCAAAAAATCGAAGTTTTAAAAAAAATGTAGGCCTAATATATCGTATTTTTTTATGTGAAATTTTTCTCTAGGAAAATTTAAAATCCCCCCCCCCCCCCAAAACCGAGAAATCCTTTTCTAAAATTTTAAAAAAAATTGTTCTCAAAAAGTTGTTAATTTTTATTCTTTAAAAAACGAAGTCAATTTTTAAAAAAAAAATAAATCGCGAATTTGTTTTATTTTTAAAAAAATCAATTTTTTCTCCAAAGAACTCAAATTTTCTTGAATAGGTAAAAATGGTTTTTTTGAAAAAATTTCGAAAAGTTGTAAATTTTTGTTCATTAAAGAATCGAAGTTATTTTATTTTTCTAAAGAAAATGTAAATTTGTTTTCTTTAAAAAAATGTACTTAATTTTTTTCCTCCAAAGAACTGTGGAATTCCCTCGAAAAATTGAGTTTTTCACAAAAAAGATTATGAATTTTTCCTTCAAGAAGTTGTGATTTTTTTTTTCTCTCTAAAAAAATTGTAAATTATCTTTCTCCAAAGAAAATTTGATTTTTTTTTCGTGAAAATTTTAAAAAATTTTCTTCAAAAAATTGCACCGGAATTAAAAAAAAAATTACCTAATATATTTTTTTAATTGTAAAATTTTTTTCTTTAAGAAAATCGAAAATTTTCTCCCAAGAAACTGAGAAATCTTCCTTTTAAAAAATTGTGACTTTTTAAACCAAAAAATTTGTTAGGTATTTTTTCTCAAAAAAATTGTAAATTTTTTCCTCAGAATTTTTTTCTTATTAAAAAGTTGTAAATTTTTATTCTTTAAAAAATTGAAGTCATAATTTTTTTTCTAAAGAAATTTTGAAATTGTACCTATTCTCTAAAAAAAATGTAAATTGTTTCCTCCAAAGAACTGTGAAATTACCCCGAAATTTTTTTTTTGTGTTTTTCACACCATAACATGATGTTAAAATTTATGATCTATTGATTTCCAGACGAAGAATTCTTATCTTGTGGCATAGATATGGTACAAGCAGGGAATGAATCAACGGGCAAAACAATAGAATTTATTTTAAGGAGTGTTGCCATGAATCCGCGTATTCAACGTAAATTGCACGAAGAAGTCGATCGAGTAATTGGTCAACAACGATATCCTACATTAAACGATAGAACCAAGTAAATTCACTCGAGTAAATATCTACCTAATTACAATAAATTAAGCATAGAAACTAAAATAATTTGAATTTTTTCCAGCATGCCTTACCTGGAAGCTACAATTTACGAAGGAATGCGAGTAGATCCGATATCACCGGATGCTGTGATACATAGGGTTACAGAGGACACCAACTTTAAAGGATATTTTTTTGAAAAAGTAAATAATATATATTTTTTTAGGTAATTTCTAAAAAAATATTTTTTCAAGGTAGGTATTAGTTATTTTTTGTATTAAATTTTCTTACAGGATTCATTGTTAGTGTTTGCTTTACATTATGCCATGCATGACCCAGAAAAATGGCAAAATCCCGATGAATTTATGCCTGAAAGATTTTTAGATGATGATCGTTCGAAGAAAAAATTGCCAAATTTCGGTTTGGGTGTGTGAAATTGTAGAAACATTTTTAAAATTCCACGTGACACAGTTTTAAAATTTTTTTTTTCTTCATTTCAGGTAAACGATCGTGCATTGGAGAAGTACTCGTAAAAAATTTCATGTTCCTGTATTTGGCATATTTCTTTCAAAAATTTTCTATCAAGTTTCCTAATGGTTATAAACCACCTATGGAACCAATTTTAGGCCCTACAAATGGACCCAAACCTTTTAAACTCATTATTACAAAACGAGAGGATGTGAAGAATTGAAGAAATTTCAATAGATGGATGCCTATAATGTTAGATCTAATAATTTACTTACTGATGTGAATTATTTTGCAATAACTTTCGTATACGTATTGAACAACATTGATATTCCTTTATACGTACTTGACTTACATAATTAAAATCGAATTTATTTTTGATATGTAAATTTTACGTAGTTGTAGGTATAATTAATTATTTTGATATTGGTAATGAGTTTTTGAAAAGAAATAGCACGTTCTCTCTATAAAAGTTCATTACGCATGGAAAATTTTTTATGAATGGTAAAAAGTAGGTGTTCGATTTCATATCAATTTATCAATGAACAACTGAAGCGACATACTTAATCTAAGGTCATTCCCTTTGGTCTTCCGATTTTACACTTGAATTATATGTAAGTTATTACAGTTCTTTGGAAGAAAAATTTACAATTTTTTTAGAGAAAGAAAATTCACAAAGAGAAAAAAAAAATCACGATTTCTTTAGAAAAAAAATGTTGACTTCAATTTTTTAAAGAATAAAAATTAAATTTATTTTAAAGAAAAAATTTTACAATTCTTTAGAAAGAAAAAAAATCGTATTTTTTTGAGGGAAAAAATTCATATTTTTTTGTGAAAAACTTTTTAGTGAAATGTCATGGTTCTTATACAATTCGACAATCTCCGTAGAAAAAATATTAACTATAATTTAAAAAAAAAAAAAAACTTTTCGAAGAGGATTTTAAAAATGTTTTAGAGAAAAATAAACAACTTTTTTAGACAAGGAAAATTTACAATTTTTAGAGAAAAAATTTACAATTTTTCAATCGAAAAACATTTTAAAAAATTTTAAAGTAGGATTTCACGGTTTCTGGGAGGGGGGGGGGGTTCTCACATTTTTCTTAGAGAAACAAATTTCACAATTTAAAAAATATAGTTATCCAAATACTTTCAAAGAAAAAAACTCAATTAAGTACAATTTTATGAAAAAATTTTAACTTTTTTTTTAAAGAAAAAAAATTTAAAATTGAGGAAAATTTACAAGTTTTTAAAAGATTTTTTTTGTGAAAAACTCAAGTTTTTCGGAGGAATTTCACAATTCTTGGAGAAAAAAAATAACATTTTTTTTTATAGAATACAATTTCACTAGATTTCATTTTTTTTTTAAATTTACCAACAACTTTTTGAAGAAAATTTGAAAAAAATTTTACTTGAAGAAAAAAAAATCGCAGTTTTTTTAGAGAAGGAAAATTTACAATTTTTTAGAGAAAAAAAAAACAACTTCTTTATTGAAAAATATCAATTTTTTTTCAAAAGGAGGATTTCACAGTTTTTTGGGGAAAATTTTCAAAAATATCTCCAAGAAAGAAAAATTTTACAATTATTTAAAAAAATATGTAGGTAGGTAAGTACTTATCTAAAATTTGAAAAAAAAACTCAAATACAATTTTTTGAAGAAAATTTTTGAAAATTTTATGGAAAAAAAAAGTTACAATTTTCTTGCATAGAACAAAATGCAATTACCTACTTACCTATTACAAATTAGAAATGAAGTACAATTCGCAATTTTTAAGTGAGAAAATACGTATAATTATATATATATTTTTTGGTTGAAACATCAAAATTTTTTGAAGGAATAATTTAACAGTTTTTCTCTTTTTTTTGAATGGGGGGGGGGGGACTTTCACAATTCCCTTGGAGAAAAAATTTCACAATTTTAGAAAAAAAAACTTATCTTTTTTTTTTAAAGAAACCCTTTAAGTAGGTAAGTGAGTAAAATTTTTATAAAAAATTTTTAAAAAATTTTTCGAGTAAAAATCGAAATTTTTTGAAGAAAATAAATTTTACAATTTTTTGTGAGGTAGAATTTTTATATTTTTGTTTTGTGCAGAAAAGAATAGGTATTTCAATTTTTTCTAAATAAAAAAAGTTATTAATTCTTTCAAGTAAAAGAATGCTTCAATTTTTATATGCAGAAAAAATCTTGATTTTTTTTTTGGGAAATGAAATCATTTTTCACTACAAAATTTAAAACTTCTCAGCTTGCATCACCCCCCCCCCCCCCCCATGTTCCAAAGTTTCAGCACTGACCAAATTTTAAAAATGTAGGTATTTAAAACGATTCAATTACGCAGTTTGATTCGATTAGAAAAATTTACCGCGTAATTTAAACATTTGTAGAAATTCATAAAAATTGAAAAATTGGCATTAAAAATTTAGCCTTTAAGAGCTGATTCAACTTTGAAAATTCAATGAATTTTTAAAAGAATCACCTAGGTAAGTAATTTAAAAAATTGACCAAAATTTAAAATATTGTAAACTCTTTTCACACTTCAAAAATTAATCTTTCAAAAATTGAAAAATAAAAATAAAAAATAAGTTAAGCTGAATAATTATAACACTCAACTTAAGAAAAATAAAGCAAATTTTTAAAATTTATTTTTTCGTGAATTTTTCTTCTTCTGTTTTTCACTTTTAACTTTTCAATAATATGTATTCAAACAAAAATATGAATACGACTAAAACTAAAAATTTACAACAAAAAACGTCGAATTTATTTTTTTTCGAGAAATGAACGGATGGTGCAAAAACAATTGTCGAAATATACAGAGAGGGAAAAAAATCCAGAGCTCTAGAAGAAATAATTTTTTAATACCTACCAGTATAAATTAATTTATTCATCTAGTATTTGTACATATAGAAAATTTCCGACTTATTTTGAAGAATCAAAACTTGTTTTCTCTATCTCGTAAAATTTATAAAATATGAGTTCGTTAAGTTTACGAAGATTACGACAATGTATACACTATAAACACGTACCTATTCATATTTGGATGCATGTACGTTGCATGCCGACCTGTTTACTTGAAATTTGGTGTCAAAAATATTTCCATAAAATTTTTTGTGATGATTTATCAAGTCTTAATATAAGTACATATTTTTGTTCTGAAATCTGATGTCATTATTTTCGTAATTATCTTTTTTTTTCATTTGCTTAAAACTTGGAAAATGGTACCACCGGTTGTGATTTTTATTTTTTTAATATTCGTAATTTGCATGTTGTTGTTGATCTCTGCCAGACGACCAAAGAATTACCCACCAGGTATGAAATTTCATATTTTTAAAATGATAACTGCATAAATTTTTTAAAGCTGATTTTTTAAAAATTCAAGTGAAAAATTTTCAATTTAAAAAAAATGAATAATTGTGTAAGTATTTGATTTAAAAAAATTCCAGGACCATTATTTTTACCTGTAATCGGTAGCATATACACAGTTCCTGGCCAAGCTGCCCATTTCGAAGTTGAAAAATGGCGAAAAAAATATGGCAACATAATCGGTCACAAATATGGCCCTTCTTACGAAGTATACATCACCGGCACCGAAGAATCACTCGCAGCGATGAAACATCCCAATTTCCAAGGCAGGAAAATTTTCCATCATAGGAATTCTGGCATGAAACGAGGTACATACATCTCTTCAAAACCTCTAATACCATCGATATTTACACCATGATTTACTTTTTTTTAAATCACTTCGTAGGTTTATTTTTTAACGACGGTTCGAACTGGGCTCAAGTGAAACGTTTCACATTGAATTACTTCAGCGAATATCAAAAAGTCAAAATTAAAGATATAATGATCGACGAAATGAATGACTTATTTTCCAGCATCGTCCCAGATACCATTGTCGAGGTTTGTTTGTTTATTAAATTAAATCACGCGAGGAAAATTTATTTCAAATTATCTAATTTTTATTTTTATTTTTTCAGCTAAATTATAAATTTTTTCCCATTGCTGTTAACGTACTTATGAAGCTTTTATCAAGTAATTCCGACACCAGAGATGCGAGCTTCGGTTATATACTGACTCATACGTATAGATCACTTCACGAAACGAGACCAACCGGAATTGAAAATTTCTTCCCAATTATTAGGAACCTATTCTTCAAAAAGGATATCAGCATTCATTTTGTACATGATTGTTTGAAGGTAGACAAATCCAAGTTTTTTGAGAAAAAAAAGAGTATTTTTTACCTCATAAATTTTAGGTACCTATTGGATAAAAAATCAACTGAAATTTTAAAAAAAATGAAGTTTAAAATAATGGAGAAATATTTTTTGTAAAACCTATTGACCTGAAAATTTTAAATTAATTTAGAAATCCATCAAAGAACATCGAGCTACGTTGAAAAGAGATCAACCGAGGGATTACATCGATGCATTTTTAATCGAACAGGAAACCAGAAGAGCTCAAGGGGAAGATGATGTATTCACAGGTAAAAATTTGGACCAATCTTCAGCTTGGGTGCACTCAACTCATGCATTGCATGTCCAAATTAAAACTCGTATTAAAATATCAAGGTGATCATCAGCTGATAAACTTATTACGTGATATGCGAGAAACGTTTTCTATTTGCCTCGAAATTGAAACACCTGAGCGAAATGTGGAATGAATAAATCAGTTGGTTTGGTTTTTAAAATTCCAGATCGCCAAAAAAATTAAATATCAAGGTTAACAACTAGATATACTTACGTAAGGTACCGGCGGGTAATATGGGGCACGGACCATATTACCTACCCTATGTTATTTTGTTCTGTTTTCATTTTTTTTGAAATCTGATTTCACTGGGTAATAAGGTTTACTTCCCTTTAAAATATCACAATATATGAAGTGTCTTATCCAAAAAGTGTCGATTCTGTGACGATTTTAAAAAAAAAATGGCGAAAATATAGAATGTAGTCGTGGGAATTGTCAAAACCACCTAGAGATACAAGCCATGAACGTAGAAAGGCAACGTCGCATTTTCGAGTAGTAGACGGCCGACTTTCCATTTCGTTTTTTGACGATAACTCGGGAAATATTCATCGAATCGAAATTCTGACAACACACTAACGAAAGCAAATTTTCAGCTCTATAATTTCGGTTCAGATCAATTTTCACGAAAAATGCTTCGTTCGCTCTGAAAATGAGAATATGTGAAAATTTGCATATCCAAGAAAACATTTTACGCTGAGAAATCGAGGTATTTTCGTCAAATCGAAATTTCAATAATTTTAGGGTGAAATTATTTTTTTCGCTCTACAATTTTGGTTCGTATCAATTTTCACGAAAATCGCTTCGTTGACCGGGAAAATGGGAAAATTTGGTAGACGGCCAACTTTCAAAATCAGTTTTTCGACGATAACTCAAGAAATATTCGTCAAATCGAAATTCCGACTACACCAAAGAAAAGTAATTTTTTTGATCTACAATTGTGGTTTTTATCAATTTTCACAAAAAAGGGGTCGTTGACCTCGAAAATGAAAAAATAAATAGTTTTTTGACGATAACTCAAAAAATTGGTCGAATCAAAAATTTTAAAAGCACTAAAACTGAAGGATTTTTCTGCTCTACAATTTTAGTTCTTATCAATTTTCATGAAAAACGCTTTGTTTATCCGCGAAATAGGAAAATATGAAAATTTGCATATCTGAGAAAACAGTTTTTGCTAATGAATCGAGGTATTTTCGTCGAATCAAAACTTCAATGATTTTAGGATGAAAGGATATTTTTTGCTCTACAATTTTTGTTCTTATCAATTTTTACGAAAATCGCTTCTTTGACCGGGAAAATAGGGAAAATCTGGTAGACGGCTCATCTTCAATAGTTTTTTGACCGTAACTCGAGAAATATTAGTCAAATCAAAATTCCGAATACACTAAACGAAAGTTAATTTTTCCCTCTACAATTTTGGTTCCCATCAATTTTTTCGAAAAACACTTCGTTTGCCCAGAAAACGTATTTTCAATTGCTCAAGTCGGCCGTCTTCGGCAAGGTTGCCAAATTTAACTTCATGGCTTGTAGTGTCTAGGTGGTTTTGGAATTGTGTATTTTCATTGTATAATAAATTATATTTAACTAAATGAATTCGAGGAAATTTTATATCAAAAAGATAGGAAATTTAATGAGCTTTCCAAATATGTGCATGAATGTTGTTTTTGAGATCGGAGTCTTGAAGTAATTCCACTTCAAAAAAAAAAAAAAAAAAATAGCATGGTAGGGTAATATGGGACATTCATAAAAAAGTACTGGTAGGGTAATATGGGACACGTAATTTTTTGTTCTGAAAAAATTAATTTTCGCCAAAATTTATTCAGAGGGTGTACTGTATCCACATTTCAATTGTCAGCCGGATCGGATGAAAGGAAGTCGTTCTACAGCAATTTTTCAATTTTTTAATGGAAAATTCAACTCTTTTCCACCTAAAATAGGTTCTATGGGCCGGATCTGGCTAATTTTTGGTATGTACATTCATAGGGACCTAACACACTCTCATACCAAAAATGAGCCGGATCCGGCCCATAGAACCTATTTCAAGTGAAAAAGAGTTGAATTTTCCTTGTGAAAAATCAATAAAATCGCTGTAGAACGACTTTTTTTTATCCAATTCGGCTGAAATTTTATATGTAGATACAGTACGCCCCCCTGAATAAATTTTCGTGAAAATTGAATTTCTTGTGAAAAAATTGAGTTATTTTTCCAACTTTTTGGTGCTTTAAATTTTAAAAAATGCATGTGTCCCATATTACCCTACCGGTAGGGTAATATGGGCCATTTTTGACTTTTTTGGACATGAAGGGGCCGAATTTTGAGACTTTCAAGTAGATATTCTGAAAGAGGATAAAATTCTCTATAAGATGCAATTTTTAGTTTTTCAACAGTGTGTAGGAGCGTTTTGAAAAAAGTGTCCCATATTACCCGCCGGTACCTTATATTAGGTAATAAAATCATGAGACGTTGTTTAGGTATTTGCAATAAAATTGAAATAAAGATTTGATGAAAAGCCTAAAGCTATAATAATCCAATGCCAACTGACTCAGTTGAAGGTACATAGCTTAACTTTGGTCCAACCCTCTCCCAAATTTTGAAAAAATGAAAATTAGAAATTAATTCTCATGAAAATGGGCAACTTTGATGTGTTATAACTTGAAATAAACCGGAAAAAATTCAAAAGTTGAAGAATTTTTAATTTAATTATTATTTTTATTTTATTTTATTTTTTTGAAAATAGACTGTTCGGGGCACTTTGAATTCAGTGACGAGAAAAATAAAAAAATTGGGAATTATTTCACGTGAAAAAGAAACAACTTTGATGGATTAGAACCAAAAAAATGCAAAATTTTGACATTTTGATAGTTTTCATTTCATTTCAAAATAGGGAGCATGTGGAACCACAGTTATGGGGAAATGAAAAATTGGGAATTATTTTCTAAAAAAAAGGAAAACAACTATAATTAATGCTAAATAAAAAAAATTTGCTTGATCGGCTGATTATTTTTCTGAAAATTGGGATGCCCAAAGGTACGATTTGAAATTATGTTAGGAGGAGAATAAATAACTGGGAATTAATTCTCATGACAGGAAATAACTTCGAAGGGTTGGATCCAAAAAAAAAAAAAAAAAAAATGCAAAAGGTTGAAAATTTTATGGTTTTTCATTTTTTCGAAGAGAGGAGGGCTAATGGCAGCACATCAAAATTCAGTTGTAGAAAAAAATAGGAAATTATTTTTTAATAAAACTAAGAAATAGAAAGTTTTTTTTTTTTTTTTTGAGAAATTGTGTCCACAAGGTACCTACTTACCACTTTGAAATTAAATTGGTGAAAAAATAAAAAATGGGGAACTTAAAAAATAATAATTATGATTATGGCATTTGTAAATTATTTTTAATCGTTTGTTTATTGTTCAGATGGAGAATTAGTTAGCGACTGCTACGATTTAATAAGAGCCGGTGGTATTTCAACTGCTGATGCAATTGCTTTGGTGATGCTGTACCTCGTCTTAAATCCCAATGTGCAGAGTAAAATGTGTAAAGAAATCGATGATAATATAGGCCGAGATAAATCACCAACATTGGATGATAGGAAGAAGTATGATCGCCTAAAACTATTCCCCTTTTTTCTTTCGGATTTTTAAAACACGATAACACCTCTCTCTCGTACAAGAGCATCAACTTTTATAACATGAAATTTTTTTAAAGAAAAAATCACACAATTTTTTTTGAGCAAAAATATTTTTAAATTTTTTTTTTGAAAAAAAAATTCACCAATGTTTGGAGTACAAATATTTTTCAAATTCGTTTGGAACTAAAAATTTTCTCAATTTTTTGTAGAACAAAAAACAACATTTTTTTTGGAGGTGGGTCTTTGTTTTTTTGAAGAAAAAAAATTTCTCATTCTTTTGGAGAGAAAAAAACATTTTTTGGAGAGGAGGAGTTTTTGATTTTTTTGAGAAGAGAATTTCTCAATTTTTTTGAAGTAAAAGTAGTCCCTGAAAATTTAAAAAAAAAAGAATGACGACAAACTTGGTAAGTAAATTATGTATTTATACAAAAATTCTGTATTATCAAAACCTCACCATAAAATTCAAATTTCAACTTGAAATTTTTTTGCATTACAAATCTTGAAAGAAAAATATTAAAAAGTGTTTTAAAATTTTGGAGAATGCATTAATTTATTAAATTCCGTTTTCTTCCGACCCCCTACCCACATATAGATTTTCAAGTTTCAACATGGAACAGAAAAATATAGAGGTGGAAAATTGGAGGAAGGAGTTAATTTTATTTTAAGAATCTGAAAACATTCTGAAAATAGTTTTACGTGAAAAAAAATCTATGAAGTGCCAACCCCCATTTCAAAAATTTTTAATACCTAGTGATCTCTACAAAATGTTTTTTAAATGATTCTTTTTCAAAAAAAAATTTTATAATAATTTTTTAGGATCCCTTTCGTGGAAGCTGTAATAGCAGAAAGTTTACGTATTAATCCCATAGTACCACTTACAGCTCCTCATAGAGCTACTGAAAATACAGAATTCTACGGATATACTATTCCACAAGTATGCCCATTTTTATACTTATCTATCAAATATACTTACCTACCTACTTATTTTTTGTTAGTAAAAATCTACTTTTTACGAGTAGAATACTGTTGTGAAAGTGTCACTGTGGACGTTGTTCAAAGATCCAAAATTATGGGATGATCCAGATTCCTTCAAACCAGAAAGATTCATAGTCAAAGGAGAATTTATTAAATACCCTCATCATTTACCTTTTGGATTAGGTAATAGATTGTATATTAACACATCCCTATTTTTATAATAGGTGTTTTTTTTTTTTTTTTTTTTTTTAAATCACCTCATTAGGTTAGGTAGGTATTACTTCTTGAAAATTTTTCCATCCACACAAAAATAGGTACCACAATATTTTTTTGTACCTACCTACCCTACGTATTTTATAATTGCAGGTAAAAGGTCATGTTTAATGGAAGTAATGGCTAGGAATATGATATTCTTGTACGTGGCATCATTTTTCCAAAAATTTACAATACATGAACCTAAAGGAGAGCCATGTCCGTCAACCGAGGCTGTTCAAGGATCTGTCACTGGACCAAAACCTTTCAAAGTGTTGATTAAGCAACGAATCTGAGCATTAATTTAAATACAAAAGATTTTCATTTCGATAAGAAGTAAAACAATTTTGAAAAAATAAAAATAAAAAATTTAAAATAAAATTTTTCAGAAATTTTTTTACTTACCTACGCTAAAAAAAGCAATTTTTTCAATTTCAAAAACATTTTTTCCTCAAACGTTATTGTGAATTACATTTTTCTAATTTTTCTCACTTAATTTGTTCAGCATTTTTTTTCTTTTTTTTTTACTTTTTTTAACCAACATTTTTTGTCAAACTTTGCCTCGTTATCAACTGAATTTTGCTAATTCTTTCTACTTTGTTCAGTCTAAATTTTTTCAACACCCCCCCCCCTCCAAAAAAGATACCTACTTATTTGAAATAGAATTTTGAATTTTTTACATTTCTTGTTTCTAGAAAAAATTTCAATTTTTCATTTTTTTATAATGCTCAAAATTAATTTTTCTCTTGTCTTAAAATTATTTCTTCGTAAGTATATTTTTTGGAAAATGAAAACGATTTTTTAAACAATGTATATTGTTTACTATCAGATTTCTCAGAATTTTTCACATTTTTAGAAAAATAATTTTTCAATTTCCTTTTCAATATTTCCCCCCCCCCTTTAAAAAGTCGTTTGAAATAATACATATTTCGAATTTTTCGACTTGCTTCAGTTTTAAATTGGATTTTTTTTTCAAAAAATATATGTTTTTTAAACAGACGTTGGTAGGAATTTAATTTTTCAATTTTTTTCACATTTACTTATTTAAAAAATTATTTTTTACATTTTTTTTCAAAAACGTACCTACCTATTTTTTAATAATCAAATTGTGTCTGTTCTCAAATTTTCATTTAAAACAAAAAATTCTGAGTTTGTTCGTTTTTTTTCTCAATTTTATTGTCAAGTTTGAAATCAAATTTTCAAATTTTACCAAGAAACAGTATTTCAAAATTTCATTTGCAACCATCCTTTCAAAATTTTGCTTACAAAATTTTTTGAAGTATGTACAAACTTTTTATAAAAAATTATTTTTAAACATTTTTAAAATGTATACCTACCCAATTTCGTTGAAAATAAATTTTAAGAAATTTTTAAAAATTTCAATAAAGAATTGTTGTGGAAATTCTCAAGAAATACTTTTTTTTTTACAAAATTAAAAAAAAAACATAAATATGTACCTTTTTTTAATTTTGATTTTTTTTTGTTGAAAATTTTGATTCATTACTACTGTACAAAAAGTTGCCTCAACGATAATCGAATATTACAATAAAAAGGGGGAATTTAATAACATAATAAATGCTAAACCAACTTCTTCCATAACAAAGAAAAACTTACGCCAAAACCGTAGACAGTGATTTATTGCTATCAGGAAAGTTGTACTTTATTCAACCACTTTATAACATGAACTACATAAAATGAAAAGCTTACACATAGGTAATTATCATACACATTTCTAATTGAGAAAGATTTTTCGTTAAATAAAAAAGTACAAAATAGTTAACATGAAATTCAACTATTTCTTATAGAAATACAATATAATTTAATTATATTACGTAGACTCGTACAATTTTTTTCAATACGCATTTCCCTATATTCCTACTTCGGTTGTCAATTCGGATTATTTTTATTTACCTTTTTTTTTTTTTTTTTTTTTTTTTTTTTTTTGATTCGAGATAAAATACAAAAGCGCCAAAAATATAAGCTAACAAATAAAAACGCTTTGTGACAATAAATTAAAATAAATTAATTTCAGTCTTGAAGTGCGAGAAAAATTTACAACAATGTGGCTAAATTAATAAATAAACGTTATCACGTAAAGGTAAATTAATGCAATAATCAACATGTACATAATATCAATGATATGAATGGTCATAAAATGTCTTCTTCCCTACCGTTTATACCAAGCGGTGCAAAAAAACAATAATTTAAAAAAAAAGTAAAACCAAACAAACAACTAAATAACAAAATAAGTCACAAAACTAGGTAGGTAAGTAATAGTTTTTGTTTTAAAAAAGGACTGAAAAATTGAAACCATTTTTTCAAGTCCAAATTTTTTTTAAATTTTTATCAAAATCAAGTTGTAATTTTTTCCAAATAAGCTAATCAGTTTAGATATGGCAAATTTGCTCAACTATATTATAGCAGCACCGCGAAAATTCACATAACATTTTGTTTATATCAAGCTCCGAAGCTTCTAAAAAAAAATTGAAATTGTAAAATTTTTTACATCGTGCAAAGATAAAAATAATTATACCTGTACAATTGAGTGATTAGGAAAGAATTTCTTTCACATTTTTTTTTTTTTTTTTTTTTTAGTGTTCAAAATACACACTGATCGTATATACAATGAAAATAATTTAAACCATGGGTAACAAACGTTGGGTTAAAGAGTAAAATATAAATAATGAAAATAAATATGATGCCTATAAATATACAAGAAATTATCAACAAAAATAAATATTAAGTTACTATAATCGATTAAACACGTAAAATGAAAATATAATTTACTGTTAACGAAAAAACGTTATCACAATAGACAAAACATGGCATTTTGGGCATTTTACCGCGAAGCATTCCATCCACCACTCAAAAGTGTACTTACGTAGTGAAACTGGAAGACTTATGAGGAAACCTACACTCCGATCTTTTTCAATTTTATCCACCTGCGTCGATTTGAAAATTAAAAAAAAACAAAATATTTTAGAAATTCGAGATATTCGCTAATAACGCGGTAATTTATGCATCGACTAACAAAATTAATTTGTAGTATTGCTTAAAGAATTTTATAACAATATGTACACGAAAAAAAATAATCAAACATATCAACAACGTAAAAATCAATCAATTAGTAGGTAGGTACATAGTTGACAATTAGGTAGGTTAGTGCTGACCGATGTTGTATTATTCGTCTTTACACGAATGACAGCATTGGACTTGATATCTTCGTAGATTGCACATGTTTAGGTTTTTCACATTTTGACAATATTTACTCTGGTCTTTGCATTGGTTCGCTGTAAATAAACTTTATAACGTTGAGCATAAGGTGAATATAAGAAGTTACGTTTATTTTGAGAATCTTTCAAATAAATAGTACTCACCTTCGGCGCAACTGATCCCACGACACGTACGCATAACCGCTGGTCTGGGCAAATCTCTGCAGGCAGTCCCAGCAGGTTTTTTTGTACCGTACCAAACGCATTGCAGGATTCTATATTTTACTCCTTCTTTATCGCAAGGTGCGTAACACTATTAAAAATAAATAATTTAGTGAATAAAAGTTCGAAGGCGACATACAGGGATGAAGATTGGGCATTTTTTGAACGAGGCATGCGTAAGAAACTGAGTTTAGTATGGTCAAACTGACTCCTTACAAGCACTATTAATTCATCAACACGATTTGTTACTCTAACGTTTCATTTTTTTTTTCAAAAATAAAATTCCCTGAAAAAATTACCAAAAAATAAAATTTTTAAAAATGAAAAAAATTCTTTCCAGACATTTTGTTAAAAAAAAATAATTAAGAAGAATTTCTTTGAAAAATTCTTCATAAAATTTCTTGATTTAGAAGAATTGAAATTTTCGCATTTAAAAATTCATTTTCAAAATTCTCAGCAAAATCTGTTGAAAAATTCATATTAATATTTTTTGAGGGAAAAACTTCAAGATTTAACTTTTGAAAAAAAAATCAGAAGAAATTCCACTTAAAAAAATATTGTGAAAAAAAATATGATTTTGATAATTTTACAAAAACATTTTCAAATAAATCGCTAAAATGTAGAAAATTTGTAAAAATTTTCTCATTAAAAAAAATCATTAAAAAAATCGGTTGAAAAAAAAATCCGTATTTGGGGGGGGGGGGGGGGAGATTTCTTGATTTTTTTTTTACCTCACTTTTTTCATTTTTAAAAAATTTTAATCTTGAGAAAAATTCCCAAGCAGCTTGATATGTTTGTTTTGAAAAAAAAATCATAAAAAATGTCTGTTAACATTTTATCAAAGAAATCATTTTTATGATTTTCAAAAGCATTTTCAAAATTTTGTTTCCAAAATTTAGAAAATTTGTAAAAAAAATTCTCATTAAAAAAATCTCAGAAAAATCTGTTGAAAAATTCGTATAAATATTTTTTTGGGGAGGGGGATTTCATGAATTTTTTTAAATTCCACTTTTTTTTTCTTTTTCAATTGGAATCTTGGGAAAAATTCCCAAGCATCTTAAAATGTTTCATAAAAAAAAATCATAAATATTCCTGTTGAAATTTTTTTGAAAAAATTATTTTGATAGTTTTCAAAAAAATTTCTCATTAAAAAAAATTATCAAACTAAAGCTCAGAAAAAATCGTTGAAAAAATTTGTAATCTTATATTTTTTGGGCGGAAAAAAATTCATGCATTTTTATCATTTTTTATTTGGAATCTTGGAAAAAATATTCAAGCAGCTTAAAAGAAAAAAAAAATCATTAAAAATTCCTTTTGAAAATATTGTTGAAAAAAATATTTTGATAATTAATTACTAATTATCAAAAACATTTTCAACATTTTTTAAATCTCTAAAATTTGTAAAAATATTTTAATGAAAATTTAGTAGAAAAAAATCACTTCCAATAGCTATGTTTTTTTAACGCGGATTATGCAGAATCTGGATTTTGGATTGTGAGGGTTTGTGCGAATCCATTTAATAATCTGCTCGATGAGTAGATTATGAAAGTGGATTATGGATTTTACTGTGTTCCTTTGTTTTGTTTTTGATAAACTTTTCAGAATAATTGATCCGGACATGTCTAAACCTTTTTTTAAGAAATAGATTTTTATAATCCACAATCCAGATTCTGCACAATCCGCGTTAAAAAAACATAGCTAATATTTATTTAAATTTGCTATGTGAACGAAATGAGCGAAAAAGTCGTATTTATTACGAATTCCTCGTCCAAGAAAAAAAAAAAAACGTAGGTATATTTAAACCCTTACTTCGGTCCAATCACCAACTCTCCATGTGCCTTTGCAGAGATCATTGTAACATTCTTGTTTAGTAATTGGTTTTTCAGATGCTTCACATAATGCATCAGGAACTAATGTACCATTGGCTAATTGACAAAATACGTCTCTTTTTTGCATGGCTGAAATAAATCATGAAACGTAATTAGGCCACATTATATTATTTTACCATCGTTGTAAAATGGGAAAAATTCCTTATGCAAGTATTTCAAATTTACCAGTATTCCAAGCAAAGCACCGCGACGAATTACAGTCTTGCCAATCTTTGGTTATCCAATGTGGACATTCGTTGGTGTCACATTTTTGAATAGTCATCGGAGTAGGTAGACCTGCATCTTCGCACAGGTTTCTTTCGACGATTTGCGATATATTGTTTACTTTAACCATACAGTATGCTGCTCTAGTCTATGGAGGTTAAAGCATTTCCAAAATTAGTAGGTAAATGGTTTCTTATGTTTTTTGAAATTAAGTAGAATTGAAAAAATAAAGTTAAAAAGGATGATTCTGTAGTACCTGGGATCCCGTACCACCGCAAGGAGGTGAACAATTTGACCAGAATGTTACAAACCATTCGAATTTTACATTATCACGTTCGCCTAAAATATAAAAGAGCTTTTTAGTAAGAGTAAAAAAATTGTGACATAACATGGAAAGGACTGCAAGGAACGAAATTGTGGGAAAAAATTAACAATTTTAGAAAGTAACAACTCTCAAGTTTGGAAATATTTCAAAATTTTTCAAAAGTTGAAATCTTTGTAATTTTTGAATTTTAAAAGTTTTTGTTTGATCAAAGTTTATATTTTTAAATTATAAAAAATTCCAATGTCTTGTTTTTTTATTATTTTGTATTTTGTATTTTTTTTTGTTGTAAAAAACATCTAATATTTTTGTTATTTTTTTGAGTCACTCCGTGCTCCCGATTTGAATTTTTTTATTAAAATTTTTTGATTTAAATATATTTGAATTTGATTAATTTTTCAAACTGACTTGAAAAAAAAATTTACAACCTACCTAAGTAATTGAAACTTTTTGTATCATTTTAGTTTCTTTAAAGCTGAAATAGCATAATTAATTTTTTGATAGTTGAAAATTTTTAATTCTAAATTTTTCATGAAATTGATGGTATCAAGTGTGTAAATAAAAATAAAATAATAATAATAAAAAAATTGATTTTTTTAAAATTGATTGTTTTAAAGAAATGAATAACCATTTTAGGAAAATGAAAATTTCAAACAATTGCTAAATTTCGAATTTTTATCAGATTTTGAAAACTTTCTCAATTTTTAATTTTTAACAAATGATAAAAATCTATCAAATGTTACAAATTTACCTAACCTGAAAATTTTTATGAAGTTTAAAAATTAATCCAAAGTTTGAGAATATACTGAAATTTTAAAATGACCAAATTTTGAAATTTCATTTCATCTTAATCAATTTTCAAAAATTTATCAAACATTACCAAAAAATTTTATCTAATTTTTGAAAATTTATTAAAACTTAAGAAGGACTAAAATTTTAATTCTTATCTAATCTTGAAAAATCTTACATAGAAATTTTTAATTTCCAACTCGTTTGCCAAATTATCCTAATTTCAAAGATTTACTCTAGGTGATTTTAAAAAAAATTTAAGAATCAATCCAATTTCAAAAGTATCAAATTTGGAATTTTCATCAAAATTTAAACAAAATTTACAAGATTTTTATACCAGTAAAATATGTAGGTATTAAAAATTGATTCAATTTCAAAACTTTATTAAAATTTTAAAAAATGGTGTTGAGTTTTAAAATTTTAGTAAAATTTAAACATAATTGAGTACGCAAAATTAAAAAATTTTCAAACCAAGTTTTAATAAAAATTAACCTAACATTGAAAATTGATTCAATTTCTAAATTATTTTATTAAAATTTGAAAGGGACCCAAAAATTCAATTTTTATCAAATTTTGATTTTTTTTTCAAATTTCAAGTTTTTAGCTCATTTATTTTTTTTTCAAATGTGTAAAGATTTGAGTACGATTTTAAAAAATTAAAAAATTGACCCAATTTCAAAAATTTATAAAAAAATTCAAAAAATTGACAATTTTGAAATTACTAAAATATAAGTAAACCTACCTACCTATTCAAAATTAAAAAAAATGTCAAACTTGTAAAAATTCATCAAGCTTCAAAAATTGGGCTAGTAACGAATTTGAAAAGGCAGGTAAATTTGAAAAATCAAAAAAGATTGATTGAAATTTTTTTGAAGAATTGTGGTTTTTTCAATATTGAAATCGTAAAATATATTTTTCAAAACGAAATTTTTAAAACAAGATTATTTTATTTCTCAAACTAAAATAAAATATTTTTTGACTAACATTTTTAATTTTTTTTTCTCGATGAATTATTTAATTTGTATTTGTTTACTTGTTCATACCTATGAATTTTATTTTCAAATCATCAAATCTGTCAATTTTTTCAAAAATAAATTTAAATAAAAAATTTATACTCAATTTCTATTCAAATAATTTCTTTATCCATGGATTCGCGGTTATTTTTTTCATTTTTATTATTTAATTTTTATTTTTTTGAAAAATTGAATGCTTTTCAAGAAACGTAGGTAGTTTTCCCAGTTTTTTTTAGAAAATTCATTTCAGTTTTTTTTATTTTTTTTTTTTTTTAATTGACGATGAAAAAGTTTTTACCAAAATTGTTATTTTTAAGAACTTGAAATTTTGAAAAAACACCCATTTGACTTCTTATCAAATCGATTTTTTTTCAATCCCTTATTTATGAAAGAAAATTTAAATCTTCATAATCAGAATTCGAATATTTTGTATTCAAATAGATTTCTTTAAACCATTTATTTTTTAACCTACACAGGACGAAAAAAACCAACCTTTTCCCAAAATCATCGTGGTCCCGAACACATTCTCGGTCGTAGTAGGTTCAGCAACAACTGTATGTTTGACTTCATCCAACTCAGGTTCCTCCATCAGCATCCTCTGGCTCCGAATATTTTCTCCACTCTGAAACGACCATAATCGCTACTCTTTTCATTAATAAAGAAGTAACAAAACGCGAAACAACGAGCGAGCCAACCAAAAAGAAAGCAAAAAATATCAAAATTGTGTAAGTAATTTAATCTGCGCTGGTATGCGAGCTTGGTAAAATCCCCTCGTCCGACTGAACATTCCGAACGTTTAATCGAATTTTAAACGAATTCGCGCGACTTAAAAGCTTAATGCCAAATCCAAGTAGCAAGTAGCAGTAGCATAGAATTAATAAGACGCGGCTTTTATATGTTCGCAGAAATGTTCAACGTCTTTTTATCTCTACAACACTTGACAAATTTTCTGACCTAGATTTAATGTTAAATGACATCTGTCAAGAATGGGAAAAAAGCTATTTTTTCATTCCTTTTTTTTCTTTTTGTGTTTAGCACCTAATTACCCAACAGTGCTGGGAGAGAGTGTTTGTATAGCTAGAGCTACACAGTATAAAAGAAAGTAGAGAATTCCATGAAAGAACTGCGAGTCTGCGACTCTGACTCCGACCCGACGCCTCGTATACAAATAAAGCCTCTTTTCTTCTTAATTATTTAAAATTTACCAAGCGGATGGTTAAATTTAATTATGAATTTTAATCCGCTAAACTTACCCTGGTATAATTTAAGCCCTCTTTAAAAACTTACAAAACTATTAAGTCGACACGTTTGAAAAAAGAATACCGTAGTACGTTGCGTTTTGGCGGTTAAAGCGCGTAATGCGTGCGAAAAAAAATATCGTAAGCGATTAGTAATTTAAGCTCACCTTTAGGTTAATAAGAATACCAAAGAATAACGGTGTTAGGCGCGACCCCGACGAGGTACCACTACCAGAAGGTAATAAAGAATCAACCATTTGGTGCTTTGTACCCTGTTAATAAAATACATTTTAAATTACATTCCACTCGACGTTTTATTTTATTTTTTTAACCTCTTCATTATGTGGAATTCGTGCACATGCGAATTAAGGATTTAAAAAAATGTTAGTAGGTAAATATTTTTTTTATTGCTGCCTATAAATTAGGTAAAAATTGGCAAACGCTCGAAAATTCAATATTTTACCCTTTTTTTTCAAGCGTTTAAGTAAATGACTGCGTGTGATTTAGAGAAACGTGCATTAGAAGCGTTTTTCTATTCATCTATTGGAATTCCACTTTAATTTTAGGCGATTTTGATTTGATTTTCGAAAAATAAGCTATTTTTGACTCGACATTACAGCAAATAATAAATAGTTATTACTGATTTTTGTCTACACGATAACTCCCGTAATAATTAGTAAAGGAATGAGGCAATCCAAAATTCCACAACACACCTTGAATAAATAAAAGTTGAGAAATTGTAAAAATTAGAAAAACTTGACACAAAAAATATTAAAAATTTCAAAAATGTGCAAAAAAAAGTTGCAAAAATTTAAAAAAATAGGAAGTTCTCAAAATTGTCAAAATTTTATTAAAGTGTTATTTTAAAATTTCAAACATTTGAAAAAATTTCCAAGAAAAAATAGGAAATTTTTAAAAACTGGGAAAATTTATGAAACTCCAAAAATCGACTCACTTATAAAATTAGGCAATTACAGAAATTGAAAAAAAAAAAGTAAAAATTTGTCAATCCCGAGCAGCACAATCGACAAATTATCGAAATAAAAAATCGACAGAATATCGAATTCGATAAAGTGTCGCGTTAGTTCCGCATAAATCGTGAAATTATCTTTCGATATATAGATAGATTATCGACGAATTATAGTTAGTAAAAATTTCGAGATTATAGTAAGATATTTTATCGATAATCTATCTATAATATCGAAAGATAATTTCACAATTTAGGCGGAACTTTCGCGACACTTTATCGAATTCGATATTCTGTCGATTTTTTATCGATTTTTTATTCCGATTTTTCGTCTTTTACTAGCTTTTTTCTATAATTAAAAATCATTAATTAGCATATATAATAGGCAGTTTGGTACTTCCAGACGTGTTGGACTTAGAAAAATTTTCACCAATTTCAAATATCGTCACAAAATCGTTGAAAAATCGTTCGACAAATTTCAGATTATTTGTCGATAATGTAGTTTCAAATATCGCCACAAATTCGTTGAAAAGTCGAATTCGAGAAATTTCATATTACGAGTCGATAATATAGTTTCAAATATCGTCATAAAATCGTTGAAAAATCGAATTCGAGAAATTTCAGATTACGTGTCGATAATAAAGTTTTAAATATCTTCACAAAATCGTTAAAAAATCGAATTCGAGAAATTTCAGATTATTTGTCGATAATATAGTTTCAAATATCGTCACAAAATCGTTAAAAAATCGAAATCGAGAAATTTCATATTACGTGTCGATAATATAGTTTTAAATATCTTCACGCAATCGTTAGAAAATCGAATTCGAGAAATTGCATATTATGTGTCGATAATATAGTTTCAAATATCTTTACAAAATCGGTAAAAAATCGGATTCGATAAATTTAATATAATCTGTCGATAATATAGTTTCAAATGTCGTCAAAAAATCCGTAAAATATCGAAGTCGAGAAATTTCATATAATCTGTCGATAATATAGTTTTAAATATCTTTACAAAATCGTTAAAAAATCGAATTCGATAAATTTAATATTCTTTGTCGATAATGCAGTTTCAAATATCTGCACAAAATCGGTGGAAAATCGGTATCGATAAATTTAATATTCTTTGTCGATAGTATCGTTGACGAATATCGTCATAAAATCTTAATAATATCGAATTCGATAGTTTTTAGATTTTTTGCCTATGAAGTTGTACCGATAAATCTTTATAATATCGTGAGAACATCTATAGATTTTCAAACGATTTTTTATCGATACGTTACATCTACCGATATTATGGATCGAGTGTGCCGCTCGGGATTTAGGAAATTGTAATAATATCGTAAAAATCTGCCAAAGTTTGAAAATGATAAAAATTTATAAAAAATTTCCAAATTTCCAAATTTGAAAAAAAATCTAAATTTTGGAAGTTGTGAAAATTTGCAAATTTTGGAAATTATGAAAACAGTAAAAATTGGCTAATTTTAGAAAGGGTAAAAATGGTAAAAATTTGCATAATTTTGGAAATTTTAAGAATTTGTACAATTTCACAAATTGTAAAAATTGGCCACATTTAAAAATTGCAAAAAGTGTAAAAATTCACGAACATTTTTGTAAAATGTAAAACTTAAATAGAATTGTCAAATTTTAGAAACAGCAAAATTTGAATTTTTTTAAATTTTAAAGACTGAAAATTTATGAAAAATTGATTCACCTAATAAAATTTAATGAAATTCTAGAATGATGATGTTCAAAATTTTCGTTGAAATTGAAAATTGAAAAAATTGAAAAAAAAAAACAAATGAAAAAATACAAAATTTTTATCATTATTTTAAAATTCTAAAAATATTTACTGGTGTAAAAAATTTGTCAAATTTAAAAAATTATAAAAATTGTATAAATTGGCCAACTTTTTGAAAATGAAAAAATTTGTAAAAATTAGGCAAAGCTTAAAAATTGAAATAGTACCTAGATTTTTGAAATATTAAATATTTGACAATTTTTTTTAAATTATAAAAATTGTACCTAAGGACTTGCCAATTGTCAGAATCGTGAAAATTGTAAAAAAAAAAAATAAATAAAATAAAATAAAATAAATAAAAATAGATCTAAATATTTGGCAGTTTTAGAATTTATAACAATTGGTAAAAAGCCATCAATTGTCGAAATTGTAAAATTTTCAGAAAATCTCAAATATGGGAAATTTTTAGGTATAAATTCTAAAAATTTGTCAAATTAAAAATATTTTAAAAGTTGTAAAAGTTTACTCATTAAAAACATTGTCAAAATTTAGAAATTTAGATTTTTTTAAATTGTAAAAACTGTAAAAATTTGCCAAGTTTTTGAAAATGAAAAATTTGTAAAAATTAGTCAAGGCTCAAAAATTGAAAAAAAAAAACAATTTAAATTGTAAATTTTTAAACTTATTTTAAATTTTAAAAATTGGACAATTTTTTTAAAAATTGTAAAAAAAAGTAGGTATCTAAAAACTTGACAATTTTGAAAATCATAAAAATTGTAAATTTTTTAAACATCGTAAAAACTGTTAGTTGTTTAAATTAGAAAAAACTTCCAAAATTTGAAAAATTTTCTGAATTTTAAAAAATTGTAAAAAATTTTTAGGTATAAAAATTTGTAATTTTTGAAATTTATAAAAATTGTTAAAAATTGTACAATTATTTTATTGCAAATCTTTGGAAATTTCAAAAATTTGTCAAATTTTAAAAATTATAAAAATTGTAGAAATTTAGAAATTTGTCAAGTTTTTAAAAATGAAAAATTTGTAAAAATTGCACAATTTTAATATAAAAACTCGTACATTTTGAAAATCATAAAAACTGTAAAAACTGTAAAGTGTAAAAATTAGAAAAACGTCCAAAATTTGAAAAGTTTTCTGAATTTTAAAAATTGTGAAAAGTTTTTAGACATAAAAATTTACCAGTTTTGGAATTTATAAGAATTGGTAAAAATTTATCAATTTTCAAAATTGTAATAGCTGTGAAAATTTTTTTAATTGGAAATTATAAACGTTGTGAAAGTCTAGGTATCAATTTTAAAAATCGTAAAATTGTGAAAATTTTCCAATTTTGAGAATAGTAATTTTTTTTAAATTATCAAATCCAAAAATTGGCTTTTTAATATTTTTTGAAAATTCAGACGAATTTTAAAAATTGATAAAAATTCTAAATTTTCAATAAATTTAGATGATAGGTAGTTTTTTTTTTTAATTTTGTAGATAATTTGAAGCTGAAAATTAAAACCAGCTTCTCTGATGCAATTGTTGCGAATTTTTTTATAGAAATGTAATGGAAGGGGGGGGGGGGTAGTTCAATGTGTTTTTATTTTGATAACAATGGAAATAATTGATTTTACCTGATTGGCGATCATTTCGTTAGTCGTGGCGCCCACAGGAGGGAGGACTTTCGGAGTGGTTGGTTTCTTTTGGGTATACTTTCTTTGATTTTTCTCGTATTCCGATAATCTTTCGTGACTGATTTCTTCAGATTGGTCGAAATTCGCTTTGCCGGAAATTTCCATCGGTATAGCTAGATCTAACTGATTATTTTGCTTAATAGATTCTTCAGAACTGGCCGGTAATTTTCCAGGTGGTGGCTTTACAAAAACGATCAAACTAGAAGACGATGGACCAGCTGAAAAAAACAACAACAAAAAAAACAGACGAGAATGTGTTAAATTGGGTAGAAAAATGTACCTACGTTTTATTTCGATAAAAAAATACCTTTGCAGGTGAAAGTAGCATTATCAGAATACGACACAGTTTCTATCCTTAGAATTCCTCTTTTTTTCAAAATTTTGTAATTGCCATTATTATGAACTTCTTTTCCATCTTTCTCCCAAACGATATGATCTCTGGAAAAAAAGCACAAAAATGATAAACATACTGCGAAAGGAAAAAATAATTTGATTAAAAAAAAATCAACTCAACTTACCTATCGAAATTCTTCGTTGGGCATTTAATTTTCAACGAGCTACCCAAGAAAATCGTAGCCCTGCCGCCAATTTTAACCGAAGCTGGCTTGTTCGGATTAATTTGAAGGTAGTTTTGATTGTCGGCGCTTGAGATCACGTGAGAGCCTGGTTTCTTATTTTTACTACATGGACGGCCATTGCAGGGAGATGTCGATTGAGGTTTACGTCCTTCGCACATGTGATCTGGATGTGAAACGATTCTATCTTGAGCTGTGATTTGACGACATTCTACGGTTCTTGTTTTCATTCCACCACCGCATACTTTTGAGCACTGTGAAAAATTACAACAAAAAAAAAATAATAATCGAGGAAGATTTTCAAAAAAATAATAAAATATAAATTTGAAAATGAAAATTTAATGGGCTCTTACCTTGGTCCAGTTTGAAGTGTACCATTCGATAGGGCAGTCGACAAAATTGCAGTATTGACGATCGGGAGGAGGGGGTTGATCGCACATATTATGAGGTACAGCGACCGTATTACTCATGGTGACCTCGTGTATGCAGTTTACTTCTCTAGTTTGGGCACCCATTCCGCATTTTTTATTACAAACCGAATATTCGCTGACATTCCATCGAGGTGGGCAAGGGTGATCGTTGCAGGTTTGAGTAATGACCGCTGGTTGGCTTTTTGTATCGCATAAGTAAGGTGATACGACCTTTTTATCGTCGTCTCGTATGCAATTTACGATCAGTTCTTGGACTCCTAATTTTTACAGTGATAGGTACACAAAATTATTTAAATGTGATTTCTCAATCTTTTTTTTTTCCCTTGCAAATAGGTAATATTTTTATTTATTCCCATGAACTTCTTACCTCCAAGGCAAGTTGCTGTACATGGAGTGAATCCATTTTTAACCCAGCTGTATGTTTTGCCATAGGCCCCAGGGGCTACTTTTGGAGACATTGAATCTTCTCTGACGTCTTCTCCGTATCCGTCTTGAACAGAAGCGTCCCAACTGGAAAATTGTGTTAAAATTAATCACGCTGGAGTGTTTTATCTGCTTATTGCAGCAATGCAAACTCCAAAAAATGCCCTCAATTTAAAATAATTTTTTATTTTAGAAAATTAAAAAGCCTTTCATTATATCTAATTATAATTTTTTTATCAACGGATTTTGAAAAAAAAATCAATTCAAAGAGCTTTGTCGATTTTAACATGTTTTTTATGAGTAGGTAACTAGGTATTTCACTTCATTTTACTTTTTTTTTCATTTCACAAAATTTTTAATTTTTAAATTAGGTACATTTTCAAAAAAAAAACTACTAATTTTAGAAAAATTTCCAATTTTACAAAATGTGTCATTTTATTTATTTCACTGAATTTCCAATTTTACCCAAATTCACAAATTTTTTCAACTTGAAAAAATAAGAAGATTTTTCATTTCAATTTGCTCAACTTCACATTTTTTTCCATCATACAAAAGTTTCTATTCCATAATTTATCAATTTTACCAACTGTGCCAATTTCAAATTTTTTTCCCCATTTCGATGAACTTTCTAACTTTACAAAATTATCCATTTCACTACTTTTTTAGCCTTGTTTTTTCTCAATTTGTCAAAAAAACCAAGGCTATTACGCTGTATCATGATGTGGGAGTTGAGGGGGGGAGTAAGTACAAAATCCGTTTCATGACTCCAGAAGTCCAGCATTTCAGACCCTCGTTCAGCCCCCTTCGCACCAAATAAGTTCAAATTTGAGCAATGGAGTTCCTTTTACGGCGGATTTGAGTGGTTGGAGTGGGGATGACCTTGAACTAAAATTCAGATATGTCAACTTTTTCAAATGAGGGGGAGGGGAGCAAAAAACCTCAAAAATGTCAAACAAAAAACCAATCGAAAGAGAATAAAAAGTTGTACAACATGTTCAAAAATCAACTTCCTAGAGCAATTAGGAGGGGAGAAACCGGTTATTTTGTCACTTTTTTGACCTTGAAAAATTTTGTGTCATGGCTACAGGTCACCCAAAATTGACCTAGGGGTCGTCCTTTGGCATGGAGGTTTGGTAGAGGTCCTAGATGTGCCTTTTGGGGGTTTCGACTTTTCAACCCTTTCCCACCCCCTTCCACCCCCAAAAAAGTCAATTTTGAGGTCATTTTACACTGTTTTCAATTTTGTGTCACAGCTACAGGTCACCCAAATTGACCTAGGGGGTCGTCCTTTGGCATGTAGGTTTGGTAGAGGTCCTAGATGTGCCTTTTGGGGGTTTCGACCTTCCAACCCTTTCTCACCCCCTTCCACCCACAAAAACGCAATTTTGAGGTCATTTTTTGCTATTTTTTGCCTTGTTTAATTTTGCGTCACGGCTACAGGCCACCCCAATTGACCTAGGAGGCTGTTCTTTGGCATGTAGGTTCGGTAGAAGTCCTAGATGTGCCTTTTGGGGATTCTGACCTTCCAACCTTTTTTTCATTTTTTGTAGAAGCACTAAGCTAACTGCAAGGCGAAGTTCCGAGGGCGAAGCCCGAGGAAAGAGTAAGTGGTTTGGGGCCGCGAAGCGGCCCAGCCCCCTAGTCAATAATAAAAATCATTACAAAGCTTCAACAATTCAAGAAGGTGTAAAAATGCAGAAATCATCTTCCTAGCTTATGAATTTCGTGGCAAAGTATACAGACCTACAAGATTCAAAATCGAAAAAACAAGGCTGAAAATTTTTATTTTTTATTTTACCGCATTTAATTTTTTTAGAATTTTTAAAGTTCATTAAAAAAAAGGGAAAGAAAAAAGAAATGTGTAGGTAGGTATCTAAAAAAAATTATTTATTTTTCAGAATTTTTCAATCTTAAAATTTTTTTACAAATTTTTCAGTTTTACGAACTGTGTAGAGTAGATTAAAATTTATAATATTTTTTTTTTAATTTCACTAAATTTCTGATTTTACAGAATTTTTCAATTTCAAAAAAAAAAAAAAAAAAAAGACATAAAAGACCAAATTTTTGACGATAAATTTTTTTCATCATTGATTTCACTAAAGTCTTTCAATTAGGGGAAAAAGTGAAAGAAAATTTTTTAGATTTACTAATTTTAACACGCTTATCATAAAATTATTCAATTTCAAAAAAAGGAGGGAAAATTGGAAGTTTTATCTATTCATATCACTCAATTTTTCAATTTTACTAACTATGTTGATTTCAAGTTTCAACAACTCTTTTCGTTTCATTGAATTTCTAATTTATTATACAAAAAATTATCACTTTACCAAATTTTTAAATCTTAAAAAAAAACCAAGTAGGTACCTAATTTTGGAAAAGTTTTCAGCTACCTAGGTATACGACTTTTTCTATTTTACAAAATTTTTGTATTTCCCTATTTCACAAAAATTTTACATACATATATTTTCACATTTTATAAATATTTTAAATTTTACGAACTACGCTAAATTCAAAAATTTTCATTTCACAAAATTTTTTGACTTTGAAAATTTTTTCCTCAAAAAAATTTCAAAATTTCTCATTTTCAAATACTAAAAAAAAGAAAATTTATTCATTTTACAGGATTTTTCATTTCATACAATTTTCCAATTTTCCAAACTGTACTCAATTCAAATTTTCTTTCAATTTAAATTTTACAAAAAAATTTCATTTCACAAAATTTTTCTAATTTCATTGAATTTCTGATTTATTTTTACCAAAAATTTTTAAGATTTGAAAAAAAAAGTATAATTATAGGTACCTAATTTTGGAAAATTTCAGCTATACGATTTTTCTTCCGTACCTATTTTATAAAATAAATAATTTTACATCATTTTTCTATTTTATAAAAATTTTAAAGAATCTTCACATTTATAAAAATTCTCAATCTGCAAAATTGTGCTAATTTTAACAATTATTTTTATAGTTTTTCATTTCGCCCAATTTATGATTTCTAAAAAAGTTTCATTTCACAATTTTTTGATTTTTTTTGACTTTTTTGGAAGAGGAATTTTCATTGAAAGAATTTCAACATTTCACAAAAATTTTTCATTTTAAAGAAACTAAAAAAAGTAGGAAATTTCTTCATTTTACTGAATTTTTTAATTTTACAAACTTTTTTCATTTTACCTACTGAATTTCTAATTTTACAAAAAATTAAATTTCACAAAATTTTTCAATTTTCTTCAACCTTTACGTATACCTAATTAAAATTTTTTCATACCGCCCAGAATTTTAAATTTTTTCATTATACAGAATTTTTACATTTCAATTAGGTAATTTTTTAATTTAAAAAAATCTTCAGCTGTAGGGACAAAAATTTTCAATTTCAAAAATATATTCGACGTGGACGTGTCAAAACCACGTATGTTGGAATATCAAAATTTTACAGGAGAGACAAAAAACGTCGCCAAAAATACACGCGTCTTACGTGATTTTTAAAAGTAAATAAGCCGATTGGAACGTTAGAATTCGACTACGACATACGAGATGATCAAAATTAGATTTTTCCATTTTTTTCCTATAAGAAACCCCAAAAAAGTGATTTTGCTGATCGACATACGTGGTTTTGACACGTCCACGTCGAATATATTTTTGAATTTTTTTTTCTTTTAATAAAAATATTACACAAGATTCTCAGTGTTACCACTTGGTAAATTTTAACAATTTTTTTACGGATTCTGTGCTTTTTTATAAAAATTTTGTAGAATTTTCAATCTTTGGAGATTTTTTTTTATTTCACTGAATTTTTCATTTTACAATTTTTTCAATATCATCAAATCTTTACAAAAATTTCACAGAATTTTTATTAATGACCCTGTTTCTATTTTGCAATATTTTTCGTTCAATAAAATTTCTCTTTTTCAAATATCTTCCAATTTCACTCTTAACTTATATTTCTGTTTTTTTTTCCACCAAAAAAATTTAAATTCTACAGAATTCTTTATTTCAAAAAAGTTTCGAATTTACAAAATTTTCCTGTTCCACTGAATTTCCAATTTTTCTCCACCCAATTCCCAAAACAAGTTTTCAGCATTACAAACATTTTCCAAATTTTCTATTCATAAAAATTTCTCAATTTCATCTACACCAAGAGAGCAATAAAAAATAAAACCAACGGAAAGAGGCAGCTCTGTAAAAATAAATAATTTATAAAAAATACTCACATGGTATCCGAAGAACAGGGTTTATTAACACATCGTTCGATCTCGATTGGCTTCTCGCCACCGCAAGTGTCATCGGCAAATTTAGTCATAACGTTCATATAATCGAGATGGGCCTTACAATACACCTTCCTTTTACGAAAACCTTCGCCACAGGTTACACTGCACGGCCCCCACTCTTCGGCTACGAACCTGTAAAAGGACACCGAGATCATTACCAGGCTTCCAACTCGATACGAAAATCGTCGCTTTGAAAGTTGAAACCTTTGAGCGAGGAAAAATCGTAAAATAAAAATCGGCGTTTGGTGTGCCATAAAAAAGGCCGCAGCGAAAACCTTAGTCGATTTTTCTGCTTTTGGTTTCCATCGAAATGGGAAGAGGGGCGAGGCACACATGTCACAAACGCCTGTTAAAACGTGAAATCGTAAATTTGTAAAAAAATAATTACACCGCGTGCGGAGATCCGTTTTGTTTTCCAATTAACTTTTCCGCTTGTATACGGTAGTCTGTATCTTTATACGAAACCGCCGATGATTTAGGTCCGTCGTCGTACAACGAATAATATTTTTCTTCTGCAATATCAACATATCCGTTAGCATGGTTTTTTACATAGGGAAAAAAATCTAGTAATTTTTTTTCTCTAGTAAAACTTTTTTTTAACCTTGGCACGACGTATCTGCGAAACATTTCTGTTCGGTTGAGGGTTTTTTCAAAGGATCGCACTGCATCATGTCTGCTGGATTTTTATTACATGTTACCGAACGAGTTTGGATACCTTGGCCGCAAGTTGCCGAGCACTGAAACGAATCAAAGTCGAGTACTGACCTGAGATGTGAATTTCAAACTAGCTCCCAGTTTGCACTGCCAAGATCTGATTTTCCCTGAATTTTTCCAAGTACAATAACAGTACGTACATAGACGCCTAAGATACGAAATTAGAGAGGAAGGAGGGGTTCAATCGTAATTTTTATAATAACCAAAATTATTTTTAGGATCTTAATCTACAACTTTTGTTTGAAAATTTTTTCAATTCAATCCCTCAATCTTTCCCATTTTTCAATAATGAGCGTTGTTGTACTCTTCGAGCACACCACCGGCCAATGGTAAGTGTAAAAATTCAATTTACAAACATACAAGACAGTTTGCCTACCCTTGAGATTGAAGGGGCAGAGAGTTATTCGTCCCTGGTCCAAATTCAAAAATTTATCATTAATAGACTATAGTATTTCTGACAAAAAAAATATTTTGATTGGTGGCCCTGACACGAAGACACAGCAATAATCGTTGAAAAAAGTGGAGAAAAATCGATTTTTTTTGTTTTTTTGAAAATAATTCTTGAAAATGGTAACATAAGGGCACTTTTTTAAGATTGAAAAGTGAAGATGATTGAACCCTCTACATACAACATAGGCCAACTCTTCCTCAACACGTTTTGTTTGTGAGGGGAAAAATATACCTACATTGGTTCAAAAATTTGATTTTTAAAAAATTGAAAAAAATTCTGTTTTTTTTTGGACAATTTGAAAAATTTATCAATAATAGGCTGTGAGAGATGAAAATATGGAATCAACGCCAAAAAATAGTGGATACAATGTAGTATTTTTGATAAAAAAATGATATCGATCTGAGCCTTAGAGTCGGAAATATAGCAATATTTGTTTTTAAAAAAAGTAAGTAGAGAAATTTTTTAAATTTTACTCGTATTTTTATTTTTAGAAAATGATTTTTTTTAAATTGGAAAATAGAGGTGGTGGGGTCTCCTAACACACGCATTGGGCAAATCCTTCCTAAAAAATGTTTTGTTTGTGAAAAAATTTCTTATTAAAAAAAAAATGTAAAAAACAATACTTTTTTCAAAAAAAAATTTTTGTTATTGAATTATTTTCCTTCAACTAAGGCTCTGGACATTGCTTCCTTTTTTTACAATTTTTTGAATGTCTATTTTTTCCCCTCACAAACAAAACGTTTTGAGGGAGGATTGGCCTACTTCACTTTTCAATCTTAAAAAGTACCCTCATTTTCCGGAATTATTTTCAAAAAATTAAAAAAATCGATTTTTCTCCACATTTTTTCAACAATTATTGTTGTGAATTAGTGTCAGAGCCTCCAATCAAAAAAAATTTCTCTTCAAAAAAACTACATTGTATCCACTATTTTTTTGGAGCAAATTTCACATTTTTATCTTTCATGGTCTATCAATGATACATTTTTATGTTGGACCAAAAAAAATTGAATTTTTTTCCTGAGAGGCATAACTCTGTCCCTTCAATTCCAAAGGTAGGCAAACTATACTGCATGTTTGTGGATTGAGTTGCTACACTTATCATTGGGCAGGTGGTGTGTTCGAAAGGAACGCCCTGTATACGAAATTAAAGGCGAGGCAAGGGTCCAATCGAAATTCTTATACCACCAAAATTATTTCTAGGATCTTAAATTCTTAATCTATATCTTTTGTTTGAAAATTTTTTAAATTCAACCCCTACCTCTCCCCAATTTTAAACAATGAGTATCCATGTGCTCATACGAAAAATTAGAGAAGAAGGAGAGTTCCAATTGAAAATTTTTTCAAACAAAAGATATACGGGGTGGCCCAAAAGTCAGGATGCAGATTTGCATGAAGGTCATTTTCTCTCACATACGTAATTTTCGACTGTGCATCCTGACTTTTGGGCCACCCTGTATATTAAGATCTTAAAAATAATTTTGGTAATCATACGAATTTTGATTGACCTTTCCCTCGCTTCTAATTTCGTATATTAGTACCAACTTACTCATTATTGAAAAATGGGAGGGATCCTCCTCTGACGACTTTTTCAAGATTTTTAAGATCATCAATTTTGTGAAAATTTTGGATTTCACTAAATTCAGAAAAATTGCCAAATTACATTTAATCAATGAAAAAAGCTACCCTAAAAATCAATGCAAAACCCTACTTTGACGAATTTTTCAAGATTTTTAAAATCATAAATTTTGTGAAAATTTTTGATTTCAGTAAATTCTAGAAAAATTATCAAATTGCATTCAGCCAATGAAAAAAGTTTCCCTAAAAGTCAATTCAAAATCCTCCTTTGACGAATTTTTAAAATTTTTTGAAATAATAAATTTTGTGTAAACTTTTAATTTCAGTAATAATTCAGAAAAATTGCTAAATTGCATTTAACCAATGAAAAAATACACCCTAAGACTCAATGCAAAATCCTCCTCTGACGAATTTTTCAAGATTTTTAAAATCACTAATTTTGAGAAAATTTTCAATTTCAGCAATTTCAGAAAAATTGTAAAATTACATTTAGGCAATGAAAAAAGCTACCCTAAAAATCAATGCAAAATCCTCCTCTGACGAATTTTTAAAAAATTTTGAAATCATCAATTTTGTGAAAATTTTAATATTCAGTAAGTTTAGAAAAATTGCCAAATTGCATTTAACCAATAAAAAAAGCTAGATATCCTAAAAATCAATGCAAAATATGGATGGGTTGAATTAATTTTTTTTTCAAATTTCGTCTATGTAGTTTTGTGCTTGGAAAAATTCAGCGAAATCCCGATCTCGTCAGTGCAAACTAGGAGCTAGTAAATTTTAAATCATCTCCAGTCTCCTTACCTTTGACCACTGGCCAGTTATCCATTCAGGGGGGCAAGGTTGCATATTACATGATTCTTGCATTCGCGGTTTGTGCCCTTTGCATAAATGGTTGAATACCTGAAATGAAAATTTCAACTTGATTAAAAAAACCATAGCTCTGTATGCGAGGCTTCAACTCGTACATACTCGAAAGTTCATTAGTAAAATGAAAATTATTTATTTAAAATTTTTTAAAGCTGTAGGTATTCGCAGACAGAAAAAAGTTGATGTAAAAACCGTGCACTAATCAGCGAAAAGTACTTGACCATTTGAAAATCGTAGGTATCTTTAAAACGAATTAAAAATTAAATTGCGATTTAATTTGAAATCACAGAGCTAAAGAGACAAATTAACCATAAAAGAAGGTATAAGCGATTTCTATCGTCAAAACCGAGTAAATAATTAACACCGTAGATGGAGAAAATTCGTTAAACGAAGTACGACGGATTATAAAAGACCGCCAGCTTTTCCATTACACCTAAACAGCTCTTGTTTGATCGTATAAAAATATAAAATATTCATTTGCGCTAACGAAGTTTGCGTCTGAAGTAGAGAAATACCTTTTGTACAATTGGTCGACGAGTGTCAGGATTATTTTACAAATTCATAACGAATTGCGATGGCATGGCATGGCAATGGCACGTTCTACTTAAATCTTGTTCGTTTGCCGAGCTATGTATTTAATATCGATTTCTCATTGTTGTTGTAATTATTTGCCCAAGTATACGATATATGTCGGTTCGGTATCCCTTTTTAGTGGTGTAAAGCTGGGTTGTGCGTGTTGATTAAAATCGCTACCGTGTAACAGATTTTCAATTTTTTCCCCTCATGTGCTCAAAAGAAAGGATGGCTCGTTAAATAGTGTGAAGCCAGACACGAGGTTAAAACCTTTGCCCCTTTAGAATGTGTTTGAAACCTAAGAGGATTCTTTCAATCCGAAGGAAGTACAAATTAATTTTTGCGTTCAAAAAAAAAACGAATAAACATATTTTACTGCAAAATAAAATTTCAAAAATTTTCTCAAAAATAAAAAAAATTGAATAGAATTTTCTGGCACTGTCTTAGTTAGCTAAATATTTTGGGAAAATTTTTAATTTCAGTAATTTTTGAAAAATGAGAGTTTTTGCCAAATTGCATTTAATCAATAAGAAAAGCTACTGTAATTTCAATGCAAAATCCTTCTCTGATGGAATTTTTGAAGAATTTTAAAATCAACTAAGTACGAGTAGGTAATACAAAATTTTCTGAAAATACCTAACTAAAAATCCCATATTTTTTTTTAATTTATAAAAATTCGTTTTTAAAAAAAATAAATAAAAATGCTTATTTTTTAACATTTTCTTGAGAAAATTCAAAAATCTTCTAAACGTTTTTCTTTGAAAGGAAATACTTCAGAAATATTCACATAAAATACCTAGTTACTTTGATTTTTTTTCTGATTTTTTTCAGGGAAAAAAAATCCAAATCTTCCGTCAATACCTATCATTCAAAAAATTCACAAAAATCCACTAAAAAAATTCAAAAATCCTAGGTACTATTTTTTTTCTTTGAATTAAAAAAAATTATATTTTTTCAAGTTTCAAAAATTCAATTTAAATAGGTAGAATGTGTAAAAATTTGAGGTACTTACTCTTATCCCATGAAAATTTAACATTTTTTCCCACCTAGAATTAACTTGAAAGTAGTTATTCAAAGTACAAAAAATTTCTCAGGATTCAGAAATGACCAAAATTTGAATTTTCTACAAGTATTCGGTTCCTAAAAAATTTTGAAAATGAATAGTAAATTATAAAAACTTATCAAACTTCAAAAATTCACCAGCACTTCGATCTCGTTTTAAAAATTAATTAAAACTACGAAATTATGAATTTTCATCAAGATTTAACTGAATTTGAAAAAATTGAAAAATGGATTGTCATCATTGTTTTTTCAATTGAAGCATTTTCCGCTAATTTTTCAAGTCAACATTTCAATTTTTATCAGTTTTTGGAAATTTCCCCAATGCCTATTGAATCTTTACCTCTTCAAAAAATTGTACAAGGTTTATAATACCTATAAAATAACAAAAATCCCAATTTTTGAAAAATCTGAAAATTAACATTTAAAATTTTTGAAATCAATCAAGCTTCAAAATTTGACGCCAACTCCATTTTGAAAATTTATCAATGTCAAGTATAAAAACTACAAAAATCTGATTAATCGAATTTTTACCAAAAGTTTCTAAATTTAAAAAATTGATAGGCACAACTTCAAAAATTAATTAAAATCTGAAAATCACCAAAATTTAGGTATACAATGATTAGGTAGGTACTTCCTAAATAAATTTTTAAAGATTACCAAACATTGAAATTTGGAATTTGGGAAATTCTTTTAAAACTGGATAGAAATTGGAATTCAGGTACCTAATTTTGTAAGTTTAATACATTTTCAAAATGGCATAAAATCCTGATGTTTGATTAATTTTGAAAATGTAGGTAGTCATATAATTTTCAAGTTGAACCATATTTTCCAATCAAAGCACTTGAAAAAATCCCAAGTACAAAATAAAGGCCACCCTAATGATTTTAATGAAAAATTTTCACTTCATTTCCGATTTCTCTTAAGATTTCCACCAAAATTATTCAATTTTTTTAAAGTAAATTTTTAGATAATTGAATTTATTTTCAAATTTTTAATTCAAATCGTTTCTTGTAATTTTCATCATTTTAAGAAAAAATCAAGTAGGTATATTTTCAGAAAATTGAATTATTTTCAAATATACCTACTCGTATCAAAAATTTGAAAAATTCACATTTTTTCATAATTTTTTTTCAACAGTTTTTATACAACTTTTCTAAATTTTTATCCAAATTTTTTTCAATTTTTTTTTTCAAATAAATTGTTGAATAAGTAGTTGAATTTATTAAAAATTTTTCCTAATTTTCATCAAAATTTTTCACATTATACCTACTTAACTTTCATGAATAAATTTGATTTTTTTGTATTTTGAATTGTTTGGCAAATTTTTCCACAATTTTTATTAATTTTTTGTCGAAATTTTTTTCTAGCGATTTTAGATGATTGATTTTCTTGTTTCAAAATGTCATCAACATTTTCCTAAATGTTCATCAATTTTTTTCCAACGATTTACACGAAAATTCCAAATTTTGCATATATTCATCGAACTTATTTAAAGCATAGAGTAGGGGTACATATAATTCTCATGAAAAAATTATAATTTTTTTCGAAATTTTTACACAAGTTTTTCTTATAAATTTCATGAGATTTTTTTTAAATTTTTAAGAAAAAGTTTTTCAGATAGGGAAATAATTTTCCAAAAAAAATTCTTTAATCTGAAAATTTGAAAAATAATTTTTTTCCAAATTGATGGGTATTCATCTCGAATTTGCACCACTTGAAGACCTACACTTGTAGGGTTAAATATTTGAGAAAATTGCCAATTCAAAGGGTACCTAAAAAAATTGTCTCATAAATTTTTTTTTTAAATTAGCTCATAAAAAATTCTTTGATCAAAAAATTTGATAACTCGAGTGAACTGTTTAATAAAAAATTTTCCTGATTTTTCATTTAGATGAATTTGTATTATTTTCTAAATTAAATTCAATTCTGCATTCCTCTAATTGAAAATGTGTTTTTCCCCTTTTTAATTTTCTATAACACAGTGTTGCCTATTTGATTTTTTCAAACATTGCACTACGTTTTTGATTTTCTAAAATTTTGAACCTCATTAATTTTTTTAAAGCACATCATATTACGTATTTTTAATAAAAATCAATTTCCCATCAAACGGTTCAAAAATGTAAATCAAGGAGCTTGATATAGTACAATGAACATCAATCAGTAGGCAGTTAGTAGCTAAAATGCCCACTCTGTCCAAAAACAATGTCAACTTCGATTAATACTTTTTCTCTTGTTAAACAATATTCTTCGTTGTCAACTCAATTCTCCATTAAATGATTGAAAATACTTTTTATAGGTATAAATTTATTCAAATTTTATTCCTTAGGGCGGTAATGGAGAACGAAGTCATTTGGAAAATTAATCTTCGTGTAGGAACTCCCATTGGGAAAAAAATCTTTGAAAAAATCTTATTTCAAATTACATCGTACGATCCGAAGCTTTGGCTTTTGCGGCGAAATATTTTATAATTATAAATGTGTTGAGGCGAAAAAAATGTTCAACATTCTTAAACTAAAGTCAACTGCAAAGGAAGGACTTTATATTATTACATTTTTCCCTATTCCAATACACCTATACACTCTATTTGGTGAACCGAATTAAAATAATTTTTTTTCACTCGTTATAAGATTTGTCGAAAAACTCCGCAGACTTTTTTTTTAAATTTTTTTTTTTTATTATTTTACTTCAACATCTGTTCACCTTATACAACAAGATAAATAACGATTCAGCAGATGCATTCTTTATAAATCGGTCAAATGAAAAAATATATCGCTTTTCGATTTATTATTTTCGGAATTCGATACGTTAAGAAAACTCATTCTTACTCATAAACTAAGAAAGAAGTATGCTGGTTAAAAAAGTAAAAAAAAAAAAACTTGTTCTAACGTTAACGAGAATTGAAACTTTTTATTGATAAAGTTACCGAAGTAAAAAAAATTTTACGATATAATCTAAGACGGTGGGAAGTACTCGACTGTATTTTAAAAAATTTTATTTAACAATTGAACATGAGAAATGATGGCAAAAGCGTTGGTACGAAATCTGGAAACTGGAATTTTTACAAACTATGAACACGAAACGAAAATGTTGAGTAAGTTTTCTTCGCTTTTGTATATTTTCTACACCTGCCTCCCCATCCCGGGACCCACAGATCTGTTTTCTCTGCAGCGCGTTATTTCCTATGAAAATGGTTTTTAACTTACTTTTGTTTTCGTTTTATTATGTTCTTCTACACAATAAAGTCTCCTTGTTTTTATTCCACTTCCACAGCTTTGACTACAAACTGACCATTCGCCAGCTTCCCATCTGTAAAATAAATACAATCTAGCCTAAGTCTCTCCGGCCAATCTTTTGTTTCGTTTACTCAATTGCCAAATTACAATGGAGACGCAGCTCGAAGCGGCGGATGGAGAAATTTATTGAATATACTATTTTTAATCAGAAAACGGGCCAGTTCGGATGATTATTTCCGAATCTCGGTGTGGGCATTTTCAACAATACGTTACGCTAGATTTGACTTCTTATATGTGTATACTTGGACTTACTTGGGCGGGCATGGTTCCACGTTGCATTCGAGTAATCTTCCTTCGGGCATTTGAGATATATCGCAAAGATGCTGGTCGACGATATCTCCGGTAGCTGTATTTTGGCAAACTGGCTGAGTGATTTTGTATCCTATTGAAAAACTTAATCAATTAGAATTCGCAGTTTGAGCACAGAAAGATAAACAGGGTTTTTGTAAAAATAATCAACCAGGACTCCTTTATCAATTATAAGAAAAAGAGAAAAATTCGATGATTCGACCAAAGTACAAGAAAACATTTTTTTGGATTCGAACCAGTAAAAAAAAAATTTGTGATTATTTTGAGCCAATATTGAAATCGTCAAAAGGACAATTTTCGGAAATTCTCTAAAATGACCGATATTTTTTGCTTTTGAAAATCAAATAGATAATTTTTTGAAAATTTTCCCTTTCAAAGAAAAATTTTCAACTAAAAAAATTCAAGAAAAATAAGAGATTAAAATTTTTTTTTAAATCGAGAATTTTTGCAAAAAAAAAAACAAATCAAGAAATTCGATTCTCTATTAAATTCAGTTTTGTTTCAAAAAATTTTTTCTATACCTAGCATTTGATTTTTTTTTTTGAAACACTTTTTGAGATTTAAAAAAAATGCAGAAAATTTTTCCCATGAATGAGATTTTTCTAGGAGAATTTCCATTTTAAATTGATATATTTTTGAAGAACAAAGTCTTTCAATTTTTTTACAAAATAATCTCAATTTTTTTGAGGGAAAATAATTTTTAGTTTTTGAGGAAATTTTTCATCAATTCTTCTGGAGAAGAAAAAAAATCAAAAAATTATCTGTATGTCTTCTTTCTGAAAAGATTTCAAATCGATTAAAAAGTGTTTTTTGAAATTTTTCGACAAAATATACTTACAAAGGAATTTTCTCTGAAAAAATATTACTAAAAAAAATGTTGAGATACCTGGAAAAGTTCAGTTCTTGGATAATTATATTTATGAATTCAAACTGTTGATTAAATAATATCTTTCCTCAAAATTTTTAAAGAAATTATTCATCAAAAAATTAAGTACCTACCCATGTACTTGAAAAAAAAACTTGAAATATTTAAGATTTTTTTTGTTTATATTTTCGAAGGGAAGCTGCAAAATAAATATGAAAAATGTGAGATTTGAAAAAAAGGAGAATTTTTCTCAAAAACATTCAAAAATTTTCAGATTTCACTGAAATTTTAATATGAAAATTGTAACGAAAAAATCCCAGTTCTTATAAAGAAACTCAATACTTTTTTCGAAAAAAAAGTGAAAGTTTTTTACTTATAAAAAGATGAGTTGGCATTTTGAAAAAATAATAAATAAAAAAATACACAATGAAAAACGTGATTTAAAACTTGGAAATTTGAGAATTTTTTAACGATTGTAAAAGGAAAATTCTAAAAAAATGTACCTACCAAGTGATATTTAAAAAAAAAATATGCAAATTTTTCCCGAAAAATCCAAGAATTATTCAAAACAAATAACCGAACGGTTGAGCGACGTAAAATAAATATATTAAAAAAAAAATAAATAAAAAAAAAAAAAAAAAAATTCACTGAGTTTTTTTACCCGTGTAGCAACGTCGATGCTAATTTCGATATAAATGTCGACACATCGAAATCGGTCACTTTTCGATCGTACATGTCGACACGATTGTGGATGGTTTGTCGAGCTTATTATCGACATGTTTGTCCACCGTCCAAATATGGCTCGACATGTCGAGCCATATTTGGACGGTCGACAAACATGTCGATAATAAGCTCGATAAACCATCCACAATCGTGTCGACATGTACGATCGAAAAGTGACCGATTTCGATGTGTCGACATTTATATCGACATCCACATCGACAGTTGCAATGGTGAGATTTTGAAAAATATGCTAAGTTCAAATATTCAGTATAAGTATATATTAAAATTACACCAAAAATAGTGTTCAAGCCAACATTTCGACATTTTTTGTCAAATATGCGGCATTGAGGCCACCTTTGTAGCTGGACACATGCGAGTGTCCAACTAACATAGAGATGATTCTTAGACCTTATGTACTAATTCACAACACACTTTATCTGCGAGTATCACAATCACCCTCAAGACGTCGACAGTCAAGTCGATGCATTATTCGACCCTCGACAATTAGATCGACATTAACTCGACTTAAAATTCCTCTGGTCAACACTGTCGACAGTTAAGTCGATGCATTATTCGACCCTCGACAATCACATCGACACTATCTCGACTTAAAATTCCTCTGGTCGACACTGTCGACAGTGAAGTCGATGTATTATTCGACCATCGACAATTATGTCGACAATAACTCGACAAGTCATTGTATTATTCAAAAACTTTGAACAATAAGAAAATTTTGTGATTCTTTCAAAAATTATTTATTCCTGAGCTTAAAATGTTCCTATTAATTGTTTTTAGTTCTTTTTAGATATAAAATTTGTAAATTTAATTGGCAGAAATTGTCGACATAAATGTCGATGCGTTTATCGAGTATCGATTTTTACATCGACTTGTCTATGTAGAAAAACAACGTTTTCTAAATTATAGGAAAATACTGAGAAAAATTCAAAAATTTTGATTGAACAGTTATGTTTAACATAGAACATTACCTTAAATCTCAAATATCATTTTTAATTCATCGTTAACCGAGAAAAAAATGTGTCTGAATTTTGTCGACATAAATGTCGATGTCGACAATTGCTACACGGGTAGAAGGAAATTCCACATGAGAAAATTTCGGTTCTCATTGAGAAATTATAGCATTTTTTTTTTCAAACTAAATTTTTAGAAATTAAAAAAAAAATGAAGAAAATTTTTCTAAAAAGTCTGAATTTTGAAGAATTTTTCACCATTTTTTTTTTTTTTTTAAAGAAACTTTCTAAGATAGGTATTTAATTTTTGAAAATATTTCCAAAGAAAATTGAAAAAAAAAAAATTGAAATATTTAAGATTTTATTTTCTTAAAGGGAAATTGAAAAAAAGTGAAAAATGTGAGATTTGAAAAAATCTTTCTACGTAGAAGAATTTTTCACAATCTTGACTGAAATTTCAGTATGAAAATTCGTAACGAAAATTAGATAAAAAATAGGTAGGCATTTTGAAAAAAAAAACACAAATCGAAGATAAATTTTAAAAAATATACAATGAAAAATGTGAGTTAAAAAAATTGTAACAATTTTTTTGTGATTTTTTTCTTCTAAAATGATTTTTTTTTTAAATTTTTTGAAATATTTTGAAAAAAAAACTTGTAATATTTTAGAATTATTCAAAGATTTCAAAGGGAAAATTCCAAAAAAAAAACACCAAAAAAAAAAAAAAAATTTTAAAATAAAATTTTGTAAGGATTTTCCAAAACAATTAACTGAGTTTTTTTAAAGGGAAATTTTAAATGAGAAAATTCTGGTTCTCATTGAGAATTTATATCACTTTTTTTACAAACTGAATTTTTAGAAGTAAAAAAATAAGGAGACTTTTTCAAAAAAATCATCAACTTTGAAGAATTTTTTTAAAATGTCGAGAGAGATTTATACAAAAAAATATTTTAATAATTTTTAAAACTAAACTATTATTTTGTTTTAAAAAATCTTTCAAAGAAGGTATTTTTTGAAAGAATGATACCGAAACTTTATTTATGTTTCTATGAAAAATAACCCTTTTTCAACAAAATTAAAAAAAAAACACATAAAAAATTTAGCACTCATTAAAGTTGAATAAAGAAACTTTTTCCAAAAAAAATCATGAATTTTGAGTAGGTACTTTTCCAAAAATGTTTACTAGAAAATCAATGAAGAAAAATGAGAGATTTGCACAAAAAAATTTATATAATTTTGCTCAAAAAAATCTTTCAAAAAAAGGGGGTTCAGTTCTCATCAGGAATTTCTTATGGAGAACTCTTTTAGGAAACTTTTCAAAAAAATCTTCAAAGAATGTTTTGAAAGAAACTTTCCAAGATTTTGAATATTTTTTTCCAACATTTCGAAGGAATATAAAAAATGTGAAATTTAAAAAAATGTATCATCATTTCTCTCAAACAACTTTTCTCACATTTTTTTTGTACTTAAAAAAAATTAAAGGAATATAATAATAAGTAGGTACTCTCAAGAAGTCAATTTCAGCACACCAAACTCCAAAATTCCTCAAAATTATCGACACTCGAGTCTAAAAAAAAATCATCGAACTCCACTTTCATCCCACCACCCAGTACAATAACCCCTCAACTCGGCGTATAGAACTCAAGCCAAACAAATTATAAACCATAAGAATGGTAATAACTAACATTATTGATATATAGACGTCTCGTAACCGCCTCCCTTCACCCCATTGCCCTAGCAAAAATCCCATAAACACGGTGCACTTCCGACCCATACGTAATTTCGAGGCGCAATCGTTCGCCATTATGGAACATTTTGAGAAAATTAAATGCCTACTTTATAAGTGCTGCAAAAATAAAATAACAGAAAAAGATTTTAATAGCTGGGCAAATTTCAATAATTTAACATTTAATGTTTCCCGAATGACGTTATAAAAATCAGATCGCACAACTGATAATGTGAAAAATTATACACATCGGTCCGGTTCTATATTCCAAAAGAGTCTGAAACATTGTCATAACAATAAATTACCGTTTAAAGGACCTCTTCGCTATAAACAGCGTAATCGCTTCGATCTTATTATTATTTCAAGAAGATGGCCTTCCTACACAATCGCGCAAAAGACTTACGACCCTATAATTTTCTTCATAATGTGAAAATAACTCTTTCAAGCAGACCGTAAATAATTCAATAAACGGGTTTTAACGTTCTCCAATGAATATAACTATATGAGAAAAAAAATTTCTTACAAGAAGAAAGAAATCTTATACATTAAGAATGGCATGGATGGCATCGCGAAAATCCGACACATTTTGTCCATAGGTTTAAAAGCATTCGACGGGTTTTTTCCTCTCTTTTTATTGATTGAGTTCCGCGTGTAAAAAGAGAAAAATTCTCTCGCACAGCTTAATAGACATTATAATTGGAGAAACTTTCTGACTGCCTCCTGCAATCTCTAACCTCTAAGTATAGCAGATGGAAAAAAGTAATTCTCCTCCAATCGCGCTAGTTTTGTACTTATCTGCGAAAAAGTTGGATTTACTCTCACCTTCGTCTTTGCCTGTCATTCTTCTGTACTGGAGACTTGATTTCTGTCTCTCCCTACCCCAGAAATTTAAGTAAGTATAATTATGTTTTAATGTGGTTTCGTTTTGGGACCTTTTTTTGGTGGAAGGAGGTTTCGCGAATCAAAGAAAGTTTTAAATTAGCGTGGGTTTCAATTTTACGACTTGATACGGGCGAGGGCGTCGAATGAAACGATTTTATACGTGTTATTCGCGTCAAAGAAAAGGGAAAACGTGTAGGAGAAAGGTTATGAACGCTTAAAAGAGCCGAAGAAAGGCTTTCAGGTTGTTTGCTTCGCTGTTATACCTGCTATATCACGTGCAAAGTGATTCAACAAGTATATTAATGATTTTCCTATGTGCAGAATTCGATAATAGGATAATTAAATAAACAGTTTGGTTTCAGAAAGAATGGAATGTATAAACCTTATTGAAAGTCTATGAAAATACGTGAAAAAATTTCTAAATGGTAAAAAGTCTAGTGATTTGATAAATTTTTAAGTACCTAGCTTTGCCAAAATTGAAATAGAGAGTCTTAGTGTAGGTGTTTCCAAAGATTGATTGAAAATCCGACATCAAAATTTTTTATTTTCATCGGTAATTTTTTTTAAATAAAATTGAAAAATTTTTAAAAATGAGAATTTATTATTCTTTTGAGTTTCTTTTTGGAAATTCGACTTTTGAAAGTTTTAAAAAAAATTCATTGAAAATCTCACTTTTGAAAATTTTTTAATACCTAGGTACCTAATACCTATCTAACTATGAACATTCTATCTTTGGAATTTCTAAAGTTTGTTAAATTCAAATTTTGGTTATTTTCTGAAAATTTCAAAAATTCAACATTCAAAATTTTTATAACATATTTTACTTTTTTAATTTTTTGAAAAATTTTCATTTCAGAGTTATTTAAAAAATTTTAAAACTCTTCTTTTTAAAATTTTTTGAAAATCTCAAAAAAAAAATCATAAAATTTTAGTTTGAAGTTGTTAAAATTTGAAATGTTTTAAAAATCACTTCTTGAAAGTGTTTGAGAATTTTCAAAAAAAACACATTTCAAAAAAAGTTACAAAATTCCAAGCTTTAAAATTCTTTTTAAAGTTATTAATTCAAATTTTGATTATTTTTTGAAAATTTTGTAAAAGTTATGAAAGTTTTAGTTTAAAATTTTTTCAAAAGTTATAAAAAAAAATTCAAATTTTTTTTTATTTTTGAAATTGGAGTAAAATTTATTGGGAAATCGAATGAAACCGGTCCGAGGGTCCTAAAGTCATTTTTGACAAAGATACAGCCGCTTGAAGTGAGTAAAATGGAAAATAAATATCAAAATTTTGAAAAATTTTGGAAAAAAATTTCTACCATACTCACTTCAAGCAGCTGTATCATCGTCAAAAATGACTTCCGGAACCTTGGACCGGGTTCATTCAATTTCTCGATAAATTTTACCCCAATATCAAAAAAAAAATTCAAAAAAATTTTTCAATAAAAATTTCAAAAAAATTGGTTTTTGTTTGTTACGTGGATACAGAATTACAAAGAAAAAACGTCAATAAATTTTAAAGTGCTCTCCTGTAAAATTTCGTTTTTGGCTCTTAGTTACCTTTCCCTATGCGCGGTCACATATAATAATAGATTATGGATTCAAATTTAGAAAGTCAAAAAAGTGTCAAATTTTCAATTTTTGAAAATCTGACAAAATTGGTCATCTCATCATAAAAAAATTGTAAATAATTTTTAATTTCATCATTATTACTCAAAAAGTTTTAATTCTTGAAAAAATTTAAAACTTGAATCTTCGTTTTCAGAAAAAAATTTAGAGTTGAATTCTTCATCCCCCCCCCCCTCAAAATTGTTCAAAGTTGGGTTTCCAAAAATTGGACAAATCTTAATTAACCAAAAAAAGAACACGAAATTTTCAAAAAAAATCCAATAACTTTCAAAAGCTCAATTTTTAAAATTTTAAAAATATTTTTTATAAATTTTTATTTTTATATAATTAGAAAAATCAAGGAAATGATATTTTTGAATTTTAAAAAATTATTAAAAAGTAGAATTTTTAGAAAGTTCAGAATTTTTTCAAAACTTGAATATTCGTCGCTTTCAAAATTTTCAAAATTATGCAATTTTTAAAAAATGATTAAAAATTTATTTCAGAAACATCCTTGAAGTGTTTAAAAACTTTAAAATATTTAGGCACCTATTAATTGTTGAAATTGAACAAAAAATCAGAAATTCAAGTTTTGAAAACTGATAAAAGAATCTTCGAAAACTAAATTTTTGAAATTTCTAAAAAACTGTCATGTAAAATTTTGGATATTTTTACAAATTTTTCAAAAATCGAGTTGGTAAGTGCCCAATTTTTTAAAAATAAATTTTGAAAATTGAATTTTTAACATTTTTTAATTTTTCAAAATCTAATGTGAAGTATATAGTTGATTTTTTAAATTTGTTCAGTATTGAGTTTTTAAAACATTGTTCAGATTTTAATTTAGAAGAAAAAAGGTTTACTTATTTCCATCTTTGTTTTCAATTCAACCTCTGGAAAAAAAATCAATTTTTAAAATTCAACATTTAAATCTTATTGGAAATTTTCAAAATAATTTTAGCATTCATTTTTTTTGTTTCGATTTAAATTTGTGCACTTTTTGAAAACCTAATTTGGAACAATTTTGAAAAAATTATGACAATCCAATTTTAATTTTGAAAATTTTGAAGATTCAGATTTTAATTTTCTTAAAAAATTTAAACGTATTGAATAAATGGTGGGAATTTAATTTGAAAAATTCAACTTTTAAAATTTTGAAAATTTGAATTCCTGATTTTTTCAAATTTCCAATTTTGACAAGTTTTTAAAAATTCAATTTTTTGGAATTTTAAAATTTTTTCAAAACTTAAATTTTCATATCTTATCAAAATTTATAGTAGTAAATTTTTCAAGATCATTAAAGAAATCAACATAATTTCATTTTTTTAAATATGTAGGTATGTAGGTATTCAACAATCTTTCAAATACCTTCATTTTTTTCCAAGATGAAAGATATTTCTAAAAATTTTATTAAAATCTGACGTTCAAGAATTTTTTGAAAATTTTAAAAATTCAACTTGAAATAACGAGGAGGGGGAGGGGTATCAACTCGACCTATTTCAAAATGGATTTTTGAAAAATTTGTAGAAATTTTAATTCGATCTTTTTTTTGAAAGGGATATACATACATGTTTAAAAAAAAAATCAGAAAAACATTTTAACTATACTTTTTTGAACAGCTTGTGTATTTCCACTCCTCTGACTGAAATTTTTCATCACAATATTGAAAAAACTCATTACAAGATTGTTAAAATCACCTCACCTTTCCCAAGCAGGATAAATACTGAGAAAAAACTAAACGAAAATCTAATTTTCCTTATTTCAACGCAACAAAAACGAACAAAAGAATTCAAAATTTCTCCCAAAAAATAATCACATAAAATATTCTCTTATTTAAATAAAGAGAAGACTTTTCTAATTCGCAACAATACCTATCGAATAAAAACTGAATTAATTTCATTATAATGTGGAAAATACGTCTAAAAATCTATCATTTCGTCGAACAAGGCAGACGAATTTACTGGAGAAAAAAAATCCAACAATCAATTCCATTATTTGTAGCAGGCAAATTAACCTCGACAATATTCCAGTTTTACCTCTAAAAGGTACAGATTTAGAGCCAAATTGGTGGTCAATTCAACTCTATAGAGTAGTTCAACATCAAAGTACCCGAAAGCCGATAATATAGTTTAAATTGCATTAGTGTAGGCAGCTTTGGGTCTATAGGATTGGAAATGCTTGAAATTCGTGGCAAATTATATCTACCTCTTTGCGTAGGTAGGGTAATAAGAATGATTTGAAAGGCAAAATAAAACGTTCGAATATACATTTACTATACAGACTCTTTTACCTGAGGGATTCGTTATTAACATTGAAATTCTACTCGGGCATGGTACGTATTTGCCTAATTCGCGATGGCATTTTGATTTGAGGACGTAAATTCGTATAAAAAAAATTAGGAATACTCGCACAAGCGTCGGGGTTAATTTCTCGAATATTTTCGCAGCATTTTTTTATTTCTCGACTGTTTCCAAAATTGCGCATTTCTTGCCAGGGTGAGGGCTAATTATCATAGCGAAATTGCAAAATATGCATACAGGCGTAACGAAATTGCGAATGTTTACATGTTTACATTTTATTTACATAGTTCGCATAGTTAGACTATAGAAAATGGTGTAGCTGTGTACATACCTCCGCCGCATTTCAACGAACATGTCGTGTTGGTATTTTCATTCCATTGATAGAGCGGCAAAGAGCACGTTTTCCCATTACCTCCGCAAACGCCGCAATTATCCACCGTCTTCGTGGATCCAATTTCGAGGTCGCATCCGACCGGCTGCAATACCGCAATAAAAACATTATCTATGAGTTCAAATCAAAACAGTTTGCGTGAATGTGACCTTATCGATAGGATTTATTTCTAAGGGTGTTTTCAACTTTGTTTGGTTTTAGAACTTTTCAAAAATCCTTTTCAAGAATTAATTAGAAATAGGAAAATCGATTTTCAGAATGAAACTATTTTCGAAAATACTTTTTAAAATTCTGTTTTAGGTATAAAAAAAATTTAAAAATATTTTCAATAAAATAATAATTAAAAAAAATTAACAAAAAATTGAAAAAATACATTTTAAACAAAACTTACTAAAAAACGTTTTTAGTGTTAAAAAAATTCAAAAAAATTCAATAAAAGAATTCATATTTAGAAAAAATTTAAAAATTATTTTTCACAGAAATCCTTGTCTCCAATATTTTTTTTTTTTGAAAAGTTCATTAAAAAATCAAAAAATAATAATTACTGATAAAAACACGAAGTATTTTACTTTTGAAACACTTTGAGAATTAAAAAAAAAAAAAAAAATGTCGAAAACTCAATTTAATGATTTATTAATTTTTACAATTTTTAAGAAATGAGAAAATCAAAGGCAGCTTTTAAAAAAATAATATGAGGGAGCTGGAAAGCCTCAAACCTTCATGAGAAGTCCTAAAGTTTTAGGCTTGAATTGAATTATACAAAAAAATTGTCAAATCTGCTAAGACACAAAAAAAAACAAAAAAACATTAGGTATCAAAAATTTTTACAACTCGTGAAATAAAATCACTCCAAAATTAAAATAAACCTTTTCTCAAAATTAATAGGTACTCAAAAAGTTCTACATCTTGTAGGATTAAATTATACGAAAAAATTGCCAAATCTGATTAAAGTTAAAAAAATTTGTTTAAAAAATTGTCCATCTCATAAATTCAAATTTTCACAAAATAAATAAATTTTTTCTCAAAGTTATTGCTCTCGAAGTCCTAAAATTGTAGGCTTAAATCAAGTACACACAAAAAAATTGCCAACCCTGAAAAAAAAACAAATTGAGAAAATTTGTTTCAAAAAATTATCCAACTCATAAATTCAAATTTCAACAAAATTAAGCAATAATTTTTTCTCTCAAAATTACTATTCCAGAAGTCCTGCAATTGTAGGCTCAAATTGTACGAAAAAATTGTCACTCTGAAAAAAATTGAAAAAAAAGTGGTTACAAAAATTGTCCAAATCATAAATTCAAATTTTCCAAAATAAAATTTGAATTTTTCTAAAAATTATTATTTCAAAATTCCTAAATTTTAGGATTAATTAAACGAAAAAATTGCCAATCCTTAAAAAAAATTTAAAAAATTATCTAACTCAATTCAAATTTCCACAAAATTGAGTGTACATAAGTAATGAATTTTTTCTCAAAATTACTATTCCAGAAGTCCTACTATTGTAGGCTCAAATTGAACGAAAAAATTGCCAAATCTGAAATAATTGAAAAAAATGGTTCCAAAAATTGTCCAACTCATAAATTCAAATTTTCCAAAATAAATGAATTTTTCTCAAAATTATTATTCCAAAAGTCCTACAATTTCAGACTTAAATTAACTTATCTACTTACAGGAAAAAATTGCCAATTCTGAAAAAAAAATTTAAAAATTGATTCCAAAAAATTGTTCAACTCATAAATTAAAATTTTTACCAAATAAATTAATTTTTTCTCAAAAATAAAATAATAAAAAAAATACTCATCTGTGGAAAGTTAAGAAAAATCATTCTAAAAAATTATTCAACTCATAAATAATTCAAATGTTCACAAAATTAATCAATTTTTAGTATTTCAGGAGTAGAGTTGAATTACACAAAAATTGCCAAATCTGAGGGTTGAAAAAATCGATTTCGAAAAATTCTCAAACTCATAAATTCAAATTTTCCAAAATTAATAATTTTTTCTCAAAATTATTATCCCAGAAGTCCTCAATTGCAGGCTTAAATTTTACGAAAAAATTGCTAATTTTGAAAAAAATTGAAAAAATTATTCAACACCCATAAATTAAAATTTTTACAAGATTAATCAATTTTTTTCAAAATTGCTCTATTTGACGAAAGTTGAGAAAACTTATTCCAAAAAATTATTCAAATCACAAATTGAAATTTTTACGAAATTATTAAATTTTTTCTCAATGATTATTTTTTTTTTTTTAGAAAATTCATAATTTTTTTCTCAAAATTAAATTGTAAGAAAAAATTGCCTCATTAGATGAAAGTTGATCAAAAAAATTATCTAACTCATAAATTCAAATTTTCTCAAAATTAATCCATTTTTTTCGAAATTATTACTTGAGAATTATTACTGTTGTAGGGTTGAATTATATAAAAAAATCCAAATCTAAGAATTAAAGAATAAATTGATAATGTCTGACATAATGTCTGAAAAATCGAATTTATTAAAAATTTTCCAAGTTTTTTTATGTCATCCAAACCTAACCTAATGTAACCCAACCTAACCCAATTTGGTGTCGTATTTTGGTGTCGGATTTTGGGGTCGGATTTTGGGGTCGTTTTTTTCCATTTTGGTCTCCGTAAAAGCATATGCTATGCTAAAATAAAAATTTTCAACTCATGAAATCTAATTTCCCAAAAATGAATTAATCTTTTCTCGAAATTAATACTCGAAAAATCTTGCACTTTGTATAGTTAAACTATACGAAAAAATTTCCTAATCCGATAAAATTTGAAAAAATTGGTTCAAAAAATTGTTCAATCCACAAATTCAAATTTTCAAAAAATTAATCAATTTTTACTCAAAACTATTACTTGAGAAGTCCTACTATACAATTGTAGGGTTGAATTATACAGGCAAATCGCCCAATCTGATGAAAATCGAAAAAATCAATTCAGAAAAATTATTCATCTTATAAATTTAAATTTTCACAAAATTAATTTTTTTTTCCCCGGAATTATTCCTCCGAAAGTCCTACAGTTATAGGGTTAAATAATATACAAAAAAATTGCCAAATCTGATGAAACTTGAAAAAATTGATTCATTCTGAATCCACCTATGGAGGACTTCCCAAAGGTTGAAGTTCGGCGACTTTTTAGTGCTTAATCAGGACACCATAAAATCGACATTTTTAAATTAAAAAAAGGTCTTGTGACTGAAAATGCAATTTTCTCGATTACTTTGGTCTAATTTTATTGCCCTATTTTTCCAAATTACGCAGCAGCCAGTTTTGCTCGATAGAACAAACCACGCTCATCTGCAAATTACAGAAAAGACTTTTGAACCGTTCAAAGGTCGACATTTATTACCAAGTTCAACATTCTGCGCACGTTCGCGCCATTTACAAGTAGATTTTATCAAAAGATTCGAACGTCTTCTTACCATGCACTTCCCATCGATACACATATCCAACGAACCAGGTCTACAACGTGTCCCATCGTGTACTTTGGCAGCCAATAATTCCACATCGTTGAATTGGTTCACGCAATGCAACGAGCAAGGTTCTTGAGGGTGGTAGTACGCCTTCCAAGTCATCTGGTCGCCTTTATACGGAATGTCGTTAAAATTGGAACACTGTTTTTCGCGAAAATCCGTGTTATCTGGACAAGGCTACAAAATACCAATACGTTAGAAAATCTGCTATAGTACATAATTCCGCTAGCAGCATGTAAACAATTTAAGTACAAATAACCCTATCTAGTTTTGCGACACGACCGCGGGGGGGGGGGGGTGGAAAAAATTATAAAATTCGATGAAAAGTAAACGTTATCACGTACGGGGAACATGTAAAAACTGTAAAACTTTCAGACGATAGTAAAAACTTTTTATAAGTTGATATATTATGAAATAATGGAAACCTTTCATTTTTATTTATTTATCGTTGGCGAATTTATAGCTTTAGAAAGGAAAGTTGCTAGCAGTCTCGAATTTCACAAAGTTTGCCAAAATATTACAGGGTGTTCACTAACTATATACCTGCTTTAACACCGTTCCATATGGGACGCGACATCAGACAAGAAGGGGTGAGTTGAAATTTTACAGCTTTATGTGAAACTTTAAGCAGGCCTACCTGGGGAAATGCCTTTAAATCTTGGGAGGTAGGTACTTTGTTTTTTTTTGTTTTTTTGAAAAGAGAAAAAAAATCCCAGGTTAGTATCAGTTTAAAAATATGCTTATTCGGGTTTACATAATGGATATAAAATTTCAATTTTTTTTTCTTCTCTCAAACGATTAGCTTTACTTTTACTTCTTAACGAGCCGAGAAATAAAATCCCTATTCTTTTTTATGCAGCTTTCGTGTTCGAAAATTCAGCCAAGCTAGCGAAAAATGAAATGTATCTGGACGTGTTTTATATATTTTATTACTTAGAGAGTAGAGAACCAGCTGTGAAAAAAATGAATTTCGGAAAAGAATTTATACATCCAGATGGATTTTGAATCATTTTTAGTTTGATCATGAGTACGGTAGGCCTGGTTCAGTGAGTATGGGGGGAAGGGGCTAAATCCACAACAAGTAATCACATTGTATGGGAAATATCGCTCTTTTTTATTCATCCCCTTTTGATGAATATCATTGTACAATTTTTTTGTTTTTTAGGTAGGTTGCTGTAATTATTATTTTTTAGGTACACTTCATTTTATTTTTTTAAAACAGTATTAAGTACATACTCAATTTAGGTACTTGAAGAAAATCAAAATTTTAGCGAATAATTCGAAGAAAACAAAATTGAAAGAAATTTTTCCTTCAAAAATCTAATGAAAATAGAAAAAATAAAATAAAAAATTTGAAGAATATAGAAAATTTGAAAAATTAAAAAAAAATGATTCCCGTTCATTTTCCCGAATCCATCGTCCCGAAGGACGTTTTCCCGAATGAAAAAGTTCCTGAAAGTTGTTCTGCCGAAAAATTTTACCCCGAAATTTTTAAACCCGAATTTTTTCCCCCGAATCACTCTCTATCGAACATCACTAATTCGGGGAATTGTCCTTCGGGACATTGAGTTCGGGGTTAATTTAGTGAAGGAAGGGATATGGTACATACCAAAAATTTTGTAATAACCAAAATTATTACCAGGACTTCAATCTATACCTTTTGTTTGAAAATTTTTTCAGTTGGACTCCTAGCCCCCCCCCCTTTTAATAATTTTATAACTTTTCAAGTATCTAAGTCATTTATTATGCGAAATTAGAGGGAAGAAAAGGGTCTAATCGAAAATTTCTTAATAACAAAAATTATTTTCAAGACCTCAGTCTACAACTTTTATTTGAAAGTTTTTTCAATTGGACCCCTACTCCCTCCGTTTTTGATTATTCAAGTCATATTATGCGAAATTGGAGGGAAGGGAGGGGTTCAATCGAAAATTTTGTAGTACCCAAAATTATTCTCAAGACTTGAATCTACAACTTTTATTTGAAAATTTTTTCAATTGGACCCCTACCTCCCCCAGTTTTTGATAATATTAATTAAATAAGTCATATTATGCGAAATTGGAGGGGAGAGAAGGGTGTAATCGAAAATTTTATAATAACCAAAATTATTCCTAGGACCTCAATCTACAACATTTGTTTGAAAAAAATCGCCATTTTCACTAGTAAAAAAATTCGGGAAAATTTTCGGGAAATCATTCGGGGTAACGGATTCGGGAAAAAGAATTCGGGGGGAAAAAATTCGGGGAAAACAAATTCAGGAAACTGACTTTCGGGAACTTTTTTATTCGGGAAAATGTCCATCGGGAAAAGGGATTCGGGAGAAGAGACGGAAACCAAAAAAAATAGATAATTACATTAATAATATACACTCGAAAAATCTCTATCAAAAATCATTGGAGAAAAACTCTTATGAAAAATTAGTGAAAAATTGAATAACAACACACTTGAATAGATCATGTCATAAAATTCAGCATTCATTCAATTATTTAAAAAAAAAATACTTATTCATTTTTCAGACATTTTTTGTTTGAATTGTTTTTTTCCAATTTCCAATTTTATTTGACTTGACTTTTCATTTCTTTCAAGTTTCAACTAGTTTTATTTAAATCCTAATTTATTTCAATTTTATTAATCAGGTAAGTACACACAATATTATTAAAAATTCAAATTTACATTATTTACAATAATTTTAAATTTTTTAAATTTCAAGTCATCTTCTGTATGATTTTTTTTCTTCAGTTTTTTCATTTCAATTGTTTTATACTTATTTAAATTTTCATTTTCTTTCAATTTCAACTTTCAATTTTTAGAACTTTTTTGGTCTCAACCCCAAAGTTGCTTCGTTTTATGAGAAAATGATACCCTATTTTTTGATACTGAATTTTAAGTAGACCCAATTCACCCCTTTTTTGAAAAAATTGAAAAATTGATTGTTTTTTTAAAGTTTGTCCGGTTGAGTTCTCAATTCTACATTTTCCTCGAAACTTTTCAAGAGGCACTTTGGGGAACTCTCAACTTAAAAAAAAATAAAAAATAAAATAAAAATAAAAGAATGAGCAGCTAAAGATGTTATTTTCATTGGAAGATAATTTCCTAATTTTTATTTTTTCGCCAAGTGATGCCACTGGCTTTTATATTTTGAAGAAAAAACAACAACAACAACGAGGTAATCAAATAATTACCAAACTTTCAAACTTTTGCATTTTTTTTTTTTGTTGTTCCTTTCCTACCAAAATTGTTCTTTTTCATGAGATATAATTCCATTTTTTCCCTTCCTTGGTGAATTTCAAGTGGTATTTAATACCTAGTCTCTCAATTTTAAAAAACAAAAAAAATGAAAATTTTTCATTGCATTTTTAAAAATTTTAACTAAGTAATTAAATTTGTTCCATTTCCTGAGAAATAACTACTTCCATTTAAAAAAAAAAAAAATTCCCGAGAATAATTTCAAAAGGTAGGTACTTTTACGTGCCTCCAATTTCTCAAAAATAAATAAATAAATACCTAAATAGGCCTCAACTAAATAAAAAATTGAAAAATGGGCAAAACTTTCAACTTACGTTAGAACTGAAAGTTGCTAGTTTTCATCAGAGAACAATTATTATTTCTCATGAATAGGAAATATTTTGATAGGTTAGAAAACAAAAAATGCAAAAGTTTGAATTATTTTTAATTTTTCAAAAATGTGGATTTATTCAACACTTAGGTACTTAATATGTATATTCATTTATGAAGAAAAAGAGTTATTTTAAATATTTTTTCATAGAAAAAAACAACCTTCCATTTTAAATATTTTTTTTTTTTTATTTTTTATTTTAATTAACCAAGTCGGTAAAAGGTAAAACAAAATGCAAAAGTTCGAAAATTTTTAATCTTCTTGTTTTTCAAAATTGGGGTAGGTACTGGTGGATGCCATGCCACTTAAAATTCAAGCGCTGAGAGGAAAAATGAAAAAAATTGAAGATTATTTCTCATAAAATATTTTTTGATATGGCTTAAAAAAAAAAAAAAAAAAAAAAAAGCGTTGAAAATTTGATGGTTTTTTATTATTATTTTTTTTCAAAGGATGGATAATGGCACAACTTAAAATTCAGTTGGGCAAAAATAAAAAATAGGAAATCATTTTTTCATAAAAAGGAACAACTTTAGATGCTGGGGCAAAAAATGTTATCAATTTTTTCGTTTTTTTTTTTTTTAAATTTGGAGTATTCCTAAGGTGTCACTTAAAAGTGAATTCTGGGGAAATCAGAAATTAAGAATTAATTCTCATGAAAAGGACCAACTTTGATGAGTTATAACCAAAAAAAGGCAAGATTTTGGAAATCAGTTGATTTTATCATTTAAAAAAAGGGGTCGGGGTGACCAAAGCCAACTCGAAATGTTGAGGAAAAATACGAGTAAAAATAAAGAATTATTTTTTCATAGGGGATCGGGGTGAAATTGAAAAAATCGAAAGTCCAAATATGAGGGTTGCCTTTAAATGCAAAAGGCAGTTTTTCTGACACAGTTGCTGCGGAGGAGTTTTTTAAATTTTTAATATGGTTCTTACAATCTTCTCATTTAATTCTACCCCCCCCCCCCCCCCAAATGCACAAAAATCAAGGTGTTTCACTTCTAAAAACTCAAATTTCTCCACTTATTGATACTAATTTGACAATATTTCCCCACTCACATCACCAACAATTTTATGAAAAATGAAACATTTGTCAGACTTGGAGAGCGAGAGGCAGTGAGACTTCAATTATCCAAAAAAAATTTCAGTTTGCCTAATTTTTTGCCAAAGTTTCCATTTCTTGGATAGTGTGAGAAACCCTCACACCTTTTGTCTCCAAACAACTGACCTTACTCAAATTTAAAATATGACAACTTTCCCACTTCGTGTTTTGGCTTAATTTTCAGATTAATCTGTTTAAAGAAGAAATAAAAAAAAGAAGGAAAAAGAAAAGAAAAGAAAACCCATAAACAAAAAGAAGAGCCATCCGGAGAAAAACTTTCATCCCTATCTAGGCTCGTCCTTGAAAATAACCCTTCCCTAATGTGGTCTGCGATACCACGCTGATTTCCATACTTGACCGATGCCAATACGAAACGACGAACGCGAAGTAAACTAAAGTAAAGTAAAGCAAAGTTCAATCGAGAAAAAGAAAAACTTTGTCGACGTAACGACGTAAATTTTGCAGTCGCCCTGTAGCCAAGGCACGACGTGTTATCAACGATTGAGTTACAATAGTTGTACGGTAGCACATGTAGCTATCACTATTGCAAAAGTATTCGGTTAACTGTGCTGGATAAAATATGAGATACTGATTAATGGGTTTGTTATACTCGTCCAAATGTCGCCAATGCATAGCTCTTAGGTCTAGAAAAACGAGAAAGTTTTCCTCAACGAGCTTTTTTTCCTTCTCTTGCCTCTTGCAAGAAAATTTCCATCGACCGTTTAATCGTCCGTCGATGTAGATACTCGAGAATATTTTCTTGACACGTCTCGCGCAAAAAGGATGAAATCGAGTACACGTGTTTGCAATTTTATAAAAAAAATCGACTTTGAAAATTTTTAAATTAACAAACTTGATATAAGTTTGTCTATCATTTAGGAATTTATTTCTCTATTTTAATTCCACATTAACGATTTTTTTTGTTGTTTTTTTGCTGAGAAGAAAAATCACCTACCCTTCGAATACTTTAATACGATTGAAAATTATACCTCGAGTTGAGAAAAACCCCTCGGAAACATGGCGGTAATTCACAATTAAAATACGAGTTTGGGAAAAGTTGTTTAAAAATCCGCTCATTACGAAGCCAGGAGCCAGAACTGTTCAAAGAAATTAATAAAGATTTTTTTCCTTCGCCGTTGTAAAATAGGGTAACTTTAAAAGTTCGTCAGATGCTCGTAAGGCCACCTATATGTAAGTACCTCATAAATCTTCCACTTAATCACGTTCCAGCTAATGACTTTTTTTTTCAAAACATTTTCCTTCTACCTATGTATATAAACTTACACTCGATGTAAAAAGTAAAAATAACAAAAAAGATTCTATTTCACTTTGCCCTCTCGTACAGATACCTGCAGATACGACACATATTTTCCATCGCACTGGAAGAAAGTTTTTTCGAATTATTTTTAGCTTAAAAAGTAAGTAGCTAAATTTGAAAAAACCTACCTATTATTTTTATTCCAAAAAATATCGAATTTTAGATTTTTTTCTAGATAATTTTATTGCAAATAGGAGACCTATTTTTTTTTTAACTCATCCAAATGCATATTGGATTATAATACAGCATAAGTAAGTAATTCCAAGTCACGTATTATTCATTAACAAGTAGATGGAGAGAAAGAGAGAGAAAAAAAGTACGTATACCGCAAATAATGACGAAAAAGGGGGAGGGGGACATCACTAGAGGGAAAATAATTTCGCATCTCTTTTTTTTGTGTGGCCATTTTTTCTTAGTATGTAAATTTATTCCGCTTAGTTTACTTAAAGAAAAATGTATGAAATTTAAAAAATGTTTATCCTCCTAAATGTACCGTTCTTTTTATTTATTTTACGTTTCATTTGATTTGTATAACGACCTTTGTTTGCAAAAAAAAAAAAAAAAATAGTATAAAAAAAAATAAAACAAACGAGCAGCTAGACCAAATAAGCAAAAAATCTTCGTGATTATTAACGTAGCGGTTAAAATTTAACAAAATTATTTCAACACTGTCAGCTACAGAAAAGTTTTCCTTTTTGTTGGTAAATAAAAAATTAAAAAAAAAGTAAATGTGGGTAGACCAATCATAAAGTTTCACTAATATTTCACTAAAATAGTGTGTGTTTTTTTTTCAAGTAATAAATTTTACAGTCTGAAGCAGCGAATTGCTTTTAACGCTTGAACTTTTTTCTTTTTTTGCTACATGTACTTGAGTATGAACTACTACCCGAGCAGCACAATCGACAAATTATCGAAATAAAAAATCGACAGAATATCGAATTCGATAAAGTGTCGCGTTAGTTCCGCATAAATCGTGAAATTATCTTTCGATATATAGATAGATTATCGACGAATTATAGTTAGCAAAAATTTCGAGATTATAGTAAGATATTTTATCGATAATATATCTATAATATCGAAAGATAATTTCACGATTTAGGCGGAACTTTTGCGACACTTTATCGAATTCGATATTCTGTCGATTTTTATCGATTTTTTATTCCGATTTTTCGTCTTTTACTAGCTTTTTTCTATAATTAAAAATCATTAATTAGCATAATTAATACATTAAACTATGCCTAAACACATTATTCATGTTACGGTAAGAGGATCATTTCAGAAAAAGTCAAAAAAAATTATAAAAAATCTGCCACCCGTGGGGCTTGAACCATCTACATCCTGCATGGTAATCTTCTTCCTTAACCACTGTGCCATACCTTATCGTTGAGGAATTAGCAATAAAACGCTTATAATAGGCAGTTTAGTACTTCCAGACGTGTTGGACTTAGAAAAATTTTCACCAATTTGGAAATAATTTCAAATATCGTCACAAAATCGTTGAAAAATCGTTCGACAAATTTCAGATTATTTGTCGATAATGTAGTTTCAAATATCGCCACAAAATCGTTGAAAAATCAAAATCGAGGAATTTCATATTACGTGTCGATAATATAGTTTCAAATATCGTCATAAAATCGTTGAAAAATCGAATTCGAGAAATTTCAGATTACGTGTCGATAATAAAGTTTTAAATATCTTCACAAAATCGTTAAAAAATCGAATTCGAGAAATTTCAGATTATTTGTCGATAATATAGTTTCAAATATCGTCACAAAATCGTTAAAAAATCGAAATCGAGAAATTTCATATTACGTGTCGATAATATAGTTTCAAATATCTTCACGCAATCGTTAGAAAATCGAATTCGAGAAATTGCATATTATGTGTCGATAATATAGTTTCAAATATCTTTACAAAATCGGTAAAAAATCGGATTCGATAAATTTAATATAATCTGTCGATAATATAGTTTCAAATGTCGTCAAAAAATCGGTAAAATATCGAAGTCGAGAAATTTCATATAATTTGTCGATAATATAGTTTTAAATATCTTTACAAAATCGTTAAAAAATCGAATTCGATAAATTTAATATTCTTTGTCGATAATGTAGTTTCAAATATCTGCACAAAATCGGTGGAAAATCGGAATCGATAAATTTAATATTCTTTGTCGATAGTATCGTTGACGAATATCGTCATAAAATCTTAATAATATCGAATTCGATAGTTTTTAGATTTTTTGCCTATGAAGTTGTACCGATAAATCTTTATAATATCGTGAGAACATCTATAGATTTTCAAACAATTTTTTATCGATACGTTACATCTTCCGATATTATCGATCGAGTGTGCCGCTCGGGTATGAAGATTTATTAAATATTTACCTGCATATTGCAGATTTTATATTTGAAGGCGCTGCCTTCGCAGTGAGATAATCGACAGGCTCGTCTTTGATGTGATATGCCGCCGTCGCAACTTCGTGAACATTCTGACCAATCTGACCAATCTGTCCAGATACTTGGGATCTGAAAATTGAATTAGAGGTTTTACAATCTGTCGATAAATCGACATCAAATTTAATTTTTATGAGTGAAACTTCACCAGAAAGTTTCTTTTGAGATGTGAAAATTAAGTACGAATGATTTTTTAAAAATTGATAGAAGTTGAAGAAGTAGAAGAAATAAAAAAAAATTGATAGAAATGATATTTTTGAGTTCTATTTTTTTTAAGTAAGTAGGTAACTCAAAAGGTAACTCATCTGCTGAATATTTTGAAGAAAAAAGAATTCAGAAAAATAAAAATTTCATAAATTTTATTTTTCAAAATTTTAATTTTGATTTTTTTTTGTTGAAAATTTACAATTTTTTTAGCTAGGTATTATACACATTTTAAGAAATACTGAAGGGTTCAAATTCTTCAACAATTTGAATTTATTATTTTTTTTTCAAAATTTAGGAAATCTGAAAAGCGAAGTAAGTAGCTAAAAAGTAAAATATTTTTTAAAATTCCATGTAGTCGAATAAATATCAAAAACTCGCAAAATTGAAAAAATTTCGAAAGCAACTAAAAAATAAATCATTTTTAAAAAGTTATAAAAAAATTAAAATAAAAAAAATGCCAGTTTCGATTTTTTATTCAACATTTGAAAAATTTAAAAAAGCATGGTAAAAACTATAAAAATTGACAACGTTTTCAAAGTACCTAAAATTTAACAAATTTCTGAAAATTCCATTTTTTTTTGAAATTCAAAAAATTGGAATTTTGAAAAATAATATAATTGAAATTTTTTTCAAATCGATTTAAAAAAACGAAGTTTTGAAAATTCAAGCTCAAAATTGAGTTAAACATTCTAGAAAAAAATGAAACTATTGAAATTGAAAAAAGTTCACTCGAAGAGTCAAGTAATTTATTTATAAAATTCCAGTTTCAGTCTATTTTTTTTTTACTTTTGAAAATTTGAAAACTAGGTATTAAAAATTGACAAATTTTTCAAAGTGCCTATCTAAAAAAAGCACATTTCTAAAATTTCAAGTTCAATATTTCTTTCTTTTTTTTTTACCACGCTTTTATATACTTGGTATGTATGTTTGTATGTTTGTTTGTATGTCTCATGGAACCAAGAGTATGTTTTCGACCAATCCTCTCTCATTTAATATTTTACTGGAATTGAAAGAACATAGTGCTCACATTAGGGGTTTTCGAGGTCGCTGAATTCGATTTTCGAACTCAAATTTACCCCCGACCCCAAATTGAGCCCCTATGAGGGGGTTCAATTTAAAAAATTTCATAAAATCACAACATTGGTATCGAAATGTAGGTTTTCAAGGTCGCTGAATTCGATTTTCGAACTCAAATTTACCCCCGACCCCAAATTGAACCGCTATGAGGGGGTTCAATTTTGAAAATTTCAGAAAATCACAACATTGGTATCGAAATGTAGGTTTTCGAGGTCGCTGAATTCGATTTTCGGACTTAAATTTACCCTTACCCCAAATTGAGCCCCTATGAGGGGGTTCCATTTTGAAAATTTCAAAATTCACAACATTGATATCAAAATGTTGGTTTTCGAGGTAGCTGAATTCGATTTTCGAACTCAAATTTACCCTTGACCCCAAATTGAGCCCCTATGAGGGGGTTCAGTTTTGAAAATTTCAGAAAATCACAACATTGGTATCGAAATGTAGGTTTTCGAGGCCGCTGATTTTTTTTTTTTTTTTAGATAGACATTCGAACCTAGTAAAACTATGAAATTAAAATATTTTCAACGACAAAAAGAGTTAAATAAAAATGTAAAAAATTTTTAAAAAACCACGCTTTTATTTAAAGTTGGTCACTTTGTAAAATGTTATTCATAGGGAAAGAGTAATGCCTTAAAAAACAAAAAATAAAATTTACTTGAATACAAAAATGTGTCATGAAAATGTTTTTTTCAAAAAATTTAATGATGAAAAGCGTGGTGGGGTGTGCGAGGAGCAAACGAATACCTTTTCGATTAACGCCCCACCACGATTTTCATCGTTTTAAAAATTCCAAAAAATTGAAAACCACTATAAACTTTGGTTCGTAGTAATTAGAAAGTAACTTGAAAAGTTGAAATGTTTCAAAAATTTGATTTTTTTTTTTTAGTTTGGAAAATTTTAAAAGATGAAAATTGACAAATTTTTCGAAGCGACGACTAAAATGTGTAATGTTGTAAGAAAATTTCAATGTATCAACTTAATTTGAAAATAAATACCTCCTCTTGAAAATTTTAAAGAGTCAGATTTCAAAAATTCTAAATACAATTTTTTTTCTGAAAATTTCAAAAATTTGATAATTTAATAAAATTGAAATTTTTTTCAATGTTGATGAAAAAAGCACACTTTTAAAACTTTTCAATGTTAAAATGTTTCAAAAATTCAAGTTTTGAAAGTTTTTCAAATATTTGAATTTTAACAATTTTAGAAGCTTTATAGTTTTGAAAATTGACAAATTTTTCAAAGTTCTGGCTCAATTAAAAAAAAATATATTATATATAGATTTTTAAAAATTTTGAAGATTAGGTAAGTATTAAAATGTTTTAAAAATTAAATTTTCAAAAAAATACCAAAATACTAAAAAATTTACAGAAACTGAAAAATAATTATTTTTCAAGATCTTTAAAATTTAAAATGTTTCAAAAATTCAAGTTTTGAAATTTTTTCAAACGTTTGAACTTAGAAAAGTTTTGGAAACTTTGGTTTTGAAAATTCAGAAACTAGAATAATTGAAAATTAGGAAAATTAATGTAGTTAAGTATTTTTATATCTACTGAAAAATGTCAAATTTTTGATTTTAAAGATATAAAATGTTTCGAAAATTCGAGTTGAATTTTTTTTTTTCAAAAATAAAAAATTTTAAAAGAACTAAAATAAAAAAAATCAAATCAAATCAACTAAAAAATATCACATCTTTGAAAATTTTGAAATGTCAAATGTCTGAAATATTCCACTTTCAATTTTTTTTTTTCAGAAAATTTATCTTTTCAAACTTTTTTGAAAATCTCACACATTGAGAATATTAAGTAGGTATTAAAACTGAACAATAAATTAGGCAAAAATGAAGCTTCAAACGACAATAAAAAGTTTGAAAGAGGGTTTCAACTTACCGCATCGTTAATAAAATTGACATCTGGAATTGGGTCCGCTGTCCAAGTCTAAAAAAAATAAAAATAAAAATAAAAACATCAAATTAGTATACACCAATCCTTATTTCATGAAAATTTACTGTTATAAATACACGACCGATAGAAAAAAATCTCATCCAAACTTTTCGAAACACCCTATATATCCTAATTCCAAAACAAAATACCAAAAAAACAACCTCGGCAGTGAAAAGGGAAAGCGAAAAAAAGAGAAAAAAAAAGGACGACACTGACAAAGGTTAGAGATAAGGCTTTAGAAAATTAACACCATACTTGGGAGTAAATTTGTTAGTTACACATTACACTAATGATCGTGTTTTTTTTTTTGCACAACAGCACAAGCACAACGAAACCAGCAAAAGCGGCGCTGTGCAGGAGCAAAGAGGGCATTTACATTCTCTTATCATTTAATAAAATCTTCTTAATTAAAAATGCCCGCTGTTGCAGAGCAGTTTTTATGATCTTTTAATGACGCTTTCTACTTTCTTCGACGCTTTCTTCCGAGCACATTCTTACGAGACAGATTTGCCACCGTCGTTTTTTATGAAAATAAATAAAAGTAGCCTCGAGATTGCTGCTCGTCTCGAAGGCGATATAAGAATTTCTTCCGACATCGGACCTCGCCCCTGCGTTTTGTGTATTTCACGAAGAGATAATTCTTATTTGAAAAGAGATCTTTATTAAAGCTTCGAGCAGAGCTTAAGTATACTTTGGATTAAAATTTACTTAACTCTTTATACTTGAGTATAATTTATCCCTAACTCGGTTCAACATTCTGTATAGTTTTTCGCCCAGCCACCGCATAATTACAACCTTATAATTAACGTTAATATTTATCGAAAATCTACTCTAAATTTTTTGGTTTAATTTACGATAAGAAGTATATAATATACAGGGTGAGCCAACTTTGTTTCCCAATATCGAATCAGGAGATACCTGTGAGTCTTGGTTTATAACAAGTTCACCTTAATTATGTGAATTCGCCAAATCGTCTAAGGCAGAAGTTACACGGGTGTAAAATTTTGGTCTGACAAATACTTGAAATATAAAATTCTCAACAACAATGCGTCTGAGAAAAAAATTGAAAGAGAACTTTTTTGTAGGAAATTTAAATTGGAACAACTTTTGTATGAAATATTTTTCCATATAATCAAAAAGTCAAAAATTATCAACAAAACTCTGAAAAAAATGAAAAAAAAAAAACAAACAATTTTTAACGTATTTTCAATTTTTTAGCAAAACTATCATTTTTAGAGAAAAATTCTTCAAACAAAAATTGTTCCCCATTAAATTTTCTATCAAAATGCTTCCACTCATTTTTCTGTAACTTTCCACTGGAGGAAGTTATAATTGCTTTAGTTTCAATTTTTTTGTTTTTTATAGATTTTTTTTTCATACAAAATGAAACATAACTTTCTCCAGTGAAAAATTAGAAAAAAATGTATAGGAACATTTCGATAGGAAATTGAACGAGGAACAATTTTTGTTTGAAAATTTTTTCTCTGATAATGATATTTTTCCATCGAGCAACAAAATAAATTTTTACACCCGTGTAACTTCTGCCTTTAGCGATTTTTTTTTTCTAGGGGAAGCTAGCTCGACTATTCAGCGTTTATTTTACACTTGTAAAGAGATGTTTTACGTGATGCGAGGCGGCAAAACATTTTCATACATTTTTTTCATCATTGTATACGCAAAGGTACTCGTGTCTCTGTCGTCGAGACCGACTCGCGACATCAAGGTTAAAACGTCCGCGGTCCCGGCCTTTCCTTTCATCGCCCTAAACAATAATAAGAGCACTTGCTAAATACCCCTGTTTGCTTATACACTCATGTCGCGATCGCGAATACATTTTCAACATTCGTATCCCCCTCGCCCTTTTTTCTGTCGTCTAGTCGCATGTACGAAAACAATTTCAGCTTTGGTATGAAAATTATCGCGTATATCTCTCCGCACAATAAAGCGTAAAATTAGTACCCCGCATCGATTACACTTTTACCCTTGAGAAAAAGTGCCAACTTTTGTAAATCGCGTTGTGTACTTTCCAGATATTAATTTTTGTCGCGACTTGAACCAGCACCGTACTTAAGTATAGTTTGTATCATTAACCCACAAGAAAATACTCCAGAGTGGTTGTGTGCATGCATATTCGATTGTATTTAACAAAAAGTTGGAAACTTTAATATTATGAGAAGAATTTCCACCGACGAACTATTTCAGTTGTTTTTTCTTTTCGAAGAAATCAGCTACGTATTAATAAAATAAAACTGTGAAGCAGAAGTGGTTTAGAAAATCTGATTTTCATAATCAACTTTAAAATAATTCTTCGCGAAATTTAATAGGTACATCTTTGAAATGTTAGCAAAAACTTAAAATTTGGCGAATTTGTTTACCAATGAAAGATATGATTTTTTTTTAATAGAGAAAAATAATTTCGAAGAAAAAATATATACCTACCTGAGAATAATTGGTTTGAAAAAAAACAATTTTTAAAAACTCAAAGTTTTTTAAAAATTTATACCAGTAAAAACATGGAAATTTCAAAAAAGTGGTAAAAACACTTTTAAAAACTAATAAATTTTTTTTTTTTTTTTTTAATTAAAGATTTTCCTTTTAAAAAACTGAAACAGAAAACCAACATTTTTTCTCTCAACAAGCTCAGATGTTTTCATTAAAAAAATACATAAAATTTAGGGTTCTCCCAAAAAAACTGAATTTTTTTTCTCGAAAATTGAGAATTTTCTTAGCTGTTTTGCTTTGAAAAAATAGAGGAATTTTTTTCTCTAAAAAAATTGAGGAATTTTTTTGCATAAGTAAAATTGAAAAATTTTCCCCTTAAAATTGAAGAATTTGTTTCTCTTAAGAAAATTGAAGATTTTTTTTTTCTTAAAAAATTGAGGATTTTTTTCTCTTACAAAAATTGAAGAATTTTTTTCTGAAAATAAGCAAACAAAAATTTTTCTTCTCAGGAAAAAGAAGTTTTTTTTTCTGAAACTAAAAAACTAAGGTATTTTTTCTTAAAATAGATGAAGAATTCTTTCTCAACTGAAGAAGAATTTTCGCTTACGAAAATTGAGGAATTATTGTTCTTTTAAGAAAACTAAAGAATTTTCTCTTCAAAATATTGAAGAATTTTTTCTGCAAAAAATGAGAAAATTTTTTTCTTTAAAAAAATCACGTTTTGTTTCTCTTTAAAAAAAATTAGAGATTTTTTCTGCAAAGATAAAATTGAGGTATTTTTTCTTAAAATAAATGAAGTATTTTTTCTCAACAAAAATTGAGGAAGAATTCTCACATTATGAAGATTGAGGATTTTTCCCCTTAAGAAAACTGCAGATTTTTTCCTTCAAGATGTTAAGAAATTTTTTTCTTTAGAAAAATCACTTTTTTTTCCTTTAAAAAATCGTTTTTTTTTCTTTAAGAAATTAAGCCATTGAGGTAGTTTTTCTCAACGAAAATTGATTTACTTTCTCTAAAAAAGAATTGAAGAACTTTTTCCTCTGAATAAATTGAGGAAGTATTTTCACTTACGAAAATTGAGGATTTTTGTTCTCTTAAGAAAACTGAAGATTTTTTTCTTCAAAATATTAAGGAATTTTTTCAGCGAAAAATGAGGAAATTTTTTTCTTTAAAAAAATAAATTTTTTCTTCATTTAAACAAATTGCCGATTTTTTTCTGCAAAACATGGAAGAATTACCTTATTCTGAACTGATGATTTTTTTATTTTAAGAAAGTTCAGAATTTTTTCACCAAAAAACATAGTTTAATATTTTCATAGAAATAATTTTCTGCTACACACAAATACGGTGTTTAAATATGTGTTGAAGAATTTCTAAAATAATTTAAGATTTACTAAATTTTGGAAATTGTAAATGTTTATAAAACCAAAAAATATCAATTCTTCAACATTTTTGGAAAATTCGGCTAAATTTTCCAAGTCTTTTACTTAATTGAATTAACTTGAAAATGTTACGTACCAAAATTCAAGATTTTTATCAAATTTTTAATTTTTTGAAATTCACTTGCATTTTTGATTCACCTTGATTTTTTTTTAATTTCCGTCACTTTTAATTATTATTCTTATTTTTATTTCAATTTTTCGAATTTTCAAATAATTTAATTTTTATTATTTACTAAAAGTGACCATGGAATTTTGTCTTGAAAATCATGTTCAATTTTTCTGTAACAAATTACTTCATGTTATCGAACAACCCAGCAGTTGATAAGTTTGCCTACCTCACGATTTGAAGGAGTGAAATTATTCGATATCCTCCAACTTTTTTTGTTTCCGCTACCCCAAGTAGGTACACTGCACACACTACGACTATATTAAATAAATAAACTCGTTACAACAACAACAACTGAACACAGTTTACATAAAAATATATTGGCGCAATTTCGTAAAAAAAAAAGTATGGTAATTTTTATAGGTCAAGTTTTTACGACACAACACATGCACCGCCGCCGTATGTGGTATTTTTGAAAAGTAAGGCATCCACCACAAGCAACATACCCACAAACAGAAGCGGAAAACCACTCAAGGACAACGGTAATGATTTTTTTACATTCTTTTTCTCTTTCTCTTCTCAGGGCGCATCTGAACCATTATCAATAAATTTTTACAATTGTAAAATATGTATAGTTGTATACTCGTACTTCCTATACAATAAACAATACATAAAATAAAAATGCATTGGCGACACGGCTTCTGCGTTTTATAGAGCTATCTTGGTCAGGCTGTAATGCCATAGTATAGGACTCGTTTCATCAAAATCATCATAATATTTACAGTGGTCCTTATTAAAGACGTATTTTTAAGCCGTCGTAAATGAAGTAATGACATGATTTTTTTTGGATTATAATCTTCAAAATTCCAGTAAGTAATATTTTTTATGATCGAGAGATCGTAAAAATGGGCGCGAATTGAAATTTAACGTATTTTTTTATCTACTCGGGTTTTTAGGACATCGTTGGCCTGAAATATAGGAAACAATTTTTTTTTAAAAGAGATTCTTCTTCAAAAACATTTGTATTTTGGGCTTCCAACTCTTATTGCATCAATTTTTTCAACTGAGCACTTTTTTTCTCCTCATTTTTTGAATTATCATTTTCTAGAAATTGATAGGTATTTTATAACAATTTTTTTGATATTCTAGGAAAAACATTTTTTTAAATTACTTTCTTATCATAATTAATTGATAATTATCATTTTTCAGTAATGTTAGTAAATTTCAAATTTATTTACTAGCAAATTTTCCTGCAAATTCAAAATGAGAAGATTGAAAAAAAAAATTAAAACGAAGCGAAGCACAAAATGTGAAAAAAATTAATGAGTAGGTAATAATTGATAAAAATTTCAAAAGTGAAAGCATTCCTGCAAAAACAACATTTTTTACAATCACACGGAAAATGAGTGAAATTTTGAATCATTATGTGGAAAGTAATGACACTTCTAATCATCAGAACGCTTCACCTTTTTTGTCAGCTCATTTCACCATCATATCAGTACATAATTGCTAAAAATTTCAGAATAGGATATCAGTGCAGAATTGCTAAAAATTTCAAAAGAGAAATCATTTCTTTAAAAATGACTTTTTTTTACAATCACCGAGAAAATTGTTAAAAATCTTGAAACTTTATATGGAAAGTACCCGTGTAGCAACGTCGATGCTAATTTCGATATAAATGTCGACACATCGAAAAGTGACCGATTTCGATGTGTCGACATTTATATCGACATCCACATCGACATTTGCAATGGTGAGATTTTGAAAAATATGCTAAGTTCAAATATTCAATATAAGTATATATTAAAATTACACCAAAAATAGTGTTCAAGCCAACATTTCGACATTTTTTGTCATATATGCGGCATTGAGGCCACCTTTGTAGCTGGACACATGCGAGTGTCCAACTAACGTAGAGATGATTCTTAGACCTTATGTACTAATTCACAACACACTTTATCTGCGAGTATCACAATCACCCTCAAGACGTCGACAGTCAAGTCGATGCCTTATTCGACCCTCGACAATTAGATCGACATTAACTCGACTTAAAATTCCTCTGGTCAACACTGTCGACAGTTAAGTCGATGCATTATTCGACCCTCGACAATCACATCGACACTATCTCGACTTAAAATTCCTCTGGTCGACACTGTCGACAGTGAAGTCGATACATTATTCGACCATCGACAATTATGTCGACAATAACTCGACAAGTCGTTGTATTATTCAAAACTTTGAAAAATAAGAAAATTTTGTGATTCTTTCAAAAATTATTTATTTCTGAGCTTAAAATGTTCTTATTAATTGTTTTTAGTTCTTTTTAGATATAAAATTTGTAAATTTAATTGGCAGAAATTGTCGACATAAATGTCGATGCGTTTATCGAGTATCGATTTTTACATCGACTTGTCTATGTAGAAAAACAACGTTTTCTAAATTATAGGAAAATACTAAGAAAAATTCAAAAATTTTGATTGAACAGTTATGTTTAACATAGAACATTACTTTAAATCTCAAATATCATTTTTAATTCATCGTTAACCGAGAAAAAAATGTGTCTGAATTTTGTCGACATAAATGTCGATGTCGACAATTGCTACACGGGTAATGACACTTCTAATCATCAGAACGCTTCACCTTTTTTGCCAGCTCATTGCACTATCATATCAGTGCATAATTGCTAAAAATTTCAAAAGAGAAAGCATTTCTTCAAAAATGACTCTTTTACAATCACTAAGAAAATTATTAAAAATCTTGAATCTTTATGTGGAAAGTAATGGGACTTCTAATCATAAAAAGGTATCACATTTTTTGTCAGCTCATTCCACCATCATATCAGTGCATAATTGCTGAAAATTTCGGAAGAGAAAGAATTTCTTTAAAAATGACTTTTTTTAAAATCACTGAGAAAATTGTTAAAAATCTTGATATGTGGAAAGTAATGACACTTCTAATCATCAGAACGCATCACCTTTTTTGTCAACTCATTCCACCATCATATCAATGCATAATTGCTGAAAACTTCAGAAGTGAAAGCATTTCTTCAAGAATGACTTTTTTACAATCACTGAGAAAATTATTAAAAGGAATCTTCAAGTGGAAAGTAATGGAACTTCTAATCATGAAAAAGCTTCACCTTTTTTTTTCAGCTCATTCCACTATCATATCAGTGCATAATTGCTAAAAACTTCAGAAGAGAAAGCATTTCTTCAAAAATGATTTTTTTTCAATCACTGAGAAAATTAATAAAAGTCTTGAATCTTTATGTGGAAAGTAATATGACACTTCTAATCATCAGAAAGCTTCACCTTTTTTGTCAGCTCATTTCAGTACTATATCAGTATATAACTGCTAAAAATTTAAGAAGAGAAAGCATTTCTTTAAAAATGACATTTTTTTAAACACTGAGAAAATTATTAAAAGTCTTGAATCTTCATGTGGAAAGTAATGGAACTTCTAATCATCAGAAATCTTCACCTTTTTTGTCAGCTCATTCCATTATCATATCAGTGCATAATTGCTAAAAATTTCAGAAGAGAAAGCATTTCTTCAAAATGACTATTTTACGATCACTGTGAAAATACTTAGTTGAAAATTCTTGAATCTTTATGTCGAAAGTAATGGAACTTCCAATCATCAGAAAGCTTCACTTTTTTTTGTCATCTCATCCCAAAGTCATATCAGTGCACAATTGCTAAAATTTTCAAAAGAGAAAGCATTTCTTCAAAAATGACTTTTTTTTACAATCACTAAGAAAATAGTTGAAAATTATGAATCTTTATGTGGAAAGTAATGAGAATGATACTTCTAATCATCAGAAAGCCTCAGTTTTTTTGCCAGCTCATTCCACCATCATATCGGTGCATAATTGCTAAAAATTTCAGAAGAAAAAACATTTCTTCAAAAATGACTTTTTTACAATCATTGAAAAAATTACTAAATGTCTTGAATCTTGTGGAAAGTAATGGAACTTCTAATCATCAGAAAGCTTCACATTTTTTGTCAGCTCATTCCACCATCATATCAGTGCATAATTGCTAAAAATTTCAGAAGAGAAAGCATTTCTTCAAAAATTTCTTACAGAAAGAGAAATGCAAAAATTTTTCAAAAATATTTAAGTATCTAATTTCTTACTAAAATGATTTCAAATTTTTGTAAATTTTTTGCAAAAGCAAAATTTTTAGTACAAAAGTTGCGAAAATTTTACATAAATAATATTGTTCATTTTGGTAAGTTGTAAAATTTTGCTAATTTTTTTTGTGAGTAATAAAATTTCTACACTACTGGTGGCTTCAGAATAAATTTATACCTCGCTAATTTTCTTTTGCAAGAAAAAATATCATTATTGTACTAATCGAAAATCATATATCACACTGAGAAATAATAGAGGCGAATTTTAGGCAATGGGGAGAAAGCCTACACTCGGCTATGGCGACCATTAATCGAATACGGTGGAAAATTAACGCGCGACGAAAATCGAAAATGAAAGTAAAAAGGTGGAAAGACGAAACGGATAAGTTGGAAAATAAATTAAATTATGAAAATATTAAAAAGCTACTCAACGAAGGGGAATCGCACGAAAGGTATACTCGGGCGACGCGACGGCCTGGTATACGAGATGTCATCCATAAGGGACTTGTCCGGTACTCGCGACCGAGACGCGAAACGGAAATAGAAAATTTAGCAAAAACTTGGAACGCGACAGGAGGGTCTGATTTAAGTACCTCGTTACGTCTTTCGGCTCGAATTGTTAACAAATGTAAATTCTCGCAGCTCACACTGCTACTCGCTGGTACAGGTGTTGCCTGAGAAAGTTTTCGTAACGGTGGTAAGTACCGAGAAAGTGAGAAAGTTACCAGAACGGAGTACGAGAACATCATTTTTGGAAAATAACCTTTTTTTTTCTCTTTCAAAGTTTATCTCCCTGCGGGCCTGAACGGAAGGCCGGCGAAATTCGAATTTTCGCGACCCCGCGCTCCACCTAAAACACGTGTCATTCGAAAGCGCCAGATTTTATTTTCTACTTTTTGATGGTAAAAATTTCGTTACAAGTTTTATCAAGTTTTCGTTGTTTTTTTTCCTCTTCTTCTTCTGGGGTAGGTTTTTTTGTGAAACAACACCATCGTTGTTTAGTTTTTAACGAATACCCACCTGGGTCTGAAAATTGCTACAATAATGTTTGACTTATGACACGCTATCGTGGCGAAATACAGGGTGCCCGGCGAGTGGTCTGCCAAACTTGAAATTTGGATATAACTTACAAGGGACCATAGCCAACTCGTCACCTCCGATTGAGCTGAAATTTGGTTCACTGAAAGAGCATGCCACCCAGACCTCACAACCAAATTTTTAGCTGCCGAAGTTGATTTTTCGGATTTTGGCGAATTTTTGAAAATGGCTAAAACCGCCTCCAAAAAAACATTTTTTGAAAAAAAAATTGTAGATTTCAAGAAACATGAAAATCGGTTTGTACACTAAAGTTGACCCCTCGAGTCGATTGGCACCATTTTCAAAGCGATCTGGAGCCTCCAGGAAAAATTGACTTTTCTCTAGCACACTGGAATAGCTCCAGACGGCGCTGTAATTAACTTCGGCAACTGAAAATTTAATTCCAGCGTTAGTATATGATGCCATCTAATGATTGACGTAGTTGAATCCAAAATTCGAGGTGACGAGTTCGCATGTGTTTTTTTTTTGACAACTTAAAAATTTTGCATTTTTAAAAAATTTCCAAAAAATAAATTTCTCCAGCATATCATCCGAAACTTCGTCTACCTCCTAAAGTCGATCCCCGAGTCGATTGGCACCATTTTCGAAGCGATCTGGAGCCTCCAGAAAATGAGATTCCAGTGTGCTGGAGAAAAGTCAACTTTTTTTGGAGGCTCCAGATCGCTTCGAAAATGGTACCAATCGACTCGGGAGGTCGACTTTAGTGTACAAACCGATTTTCAGGATTCTATCTTTAAATTTACAAATTTTTTTTCAAACAATGTTTTTTTGGAGGAGGTTTTAGTCATTTTCAAAAATTCGCCAAAAATCGAAAAATCAACTTGGGCAGCTAAAAATTTGGTTGTGAGGTCTGGGTGGCATGCTCTTTCAATGAGCCAAATTTCAGCTCAATCAAAGGTGACGAGTTGGCGAAGTTCCCTTGTTAGTACCACTAACAAAAATCTTCATGTACACATGATGCCTATCTCGACTTTAAAGGAGCGGTGGTGTAAACTTTTTTTCAAATTTTGTGAAAACAATGCACGAACCAGGTGTAACTTTTTAAAAGGAACAAAAATAGTTATGTCGAAAATTTTCCTATCTTTAAAAATGAAGGCGCTGCAAAGCTTCAAAAATTGATATTTTTGAAGTTCAAGGCTCCGCAGCGCCTTAATTTTCATAGATAGGCAAAATTTTCACATGCCGTTTTTTGTTCCTCTCAATAAGTTTTACCTGTAAATACCCGAATGTTGTTTTTATTTATACAGGGTGTTCCAGAAGTGAATGCTCAAACTTGAGGATCTGAAAAAATTCCCTAAAATATATTCAAAAATTTTATCAAAATAATTGACAAAAAAATTCTAAAAATTTCCCTAAAAAATTATTTCTGAAATAAAATCCAAAATTTATTTTTAAAGTATTTTAACATTGATATTTTGACGAAGAAAATTCTCTTAGAATTTGGAATAGAATCCAAAAAAAAGAGAAAATAAAAGTTTGGAAAAAAAAATCAAAAATCCTATAAAATTTTTTTTTGAATTTTTGCAAAAAAATTTCCTTGAAAAAAATTTGAAATTTTTATTTTATAATGTTGTAAAAATAACATTTGGGTAAAAAAATCACTTTTAACTATAAGAACACTAAAAATTAGTGTGTTTATTGTCTACTGTCTACATACAGAAAATGAAAGCAGTGAAAAGTAGTATGATTTGAAAAATTGGTATTAACAGTAATGAAGAGAAGAAGTCGTTGATTTTATCAAAATTTCACTAAAAGTAGTGAGAAAAATTCATGTCAAAAAATCAGTTTTTGTCCATTAGAATTAATTTTTTCTTGATATTTAAAATAATATAAATTTGAGGTCTAATTTTTTTGAGAATTGAGTCAACTTGTGGGGGTGGTTTTCTCAAAATTTTGTGAAAAATAGTGAAAAAAATCCAGAATAAAATGTTTGAGATATTTTTTTGATAAAAAAAATGGTTTAGAAATTTTTTTTTAGAAATGAAGTTATTTCAGAAATTATGGAGAAAATCGCTGAGATCAAGATCGGATTACAAATATTTTAAAAACTTTGCTGAAAAAATTCAAAAATCCCATCAAAGAATTTTTTTGAAAATTACTTGGTGAAAAAAATTATTTAACTTACAAAAGAAATTTGCAAGATGTAGGTATAGTTATTTTTTTTAAATGTTAAATTTGTTAGGCAGGTATATGAAGAATTCTTTTTTTGAAAAAAAAATCTCAGAAAATATTTTTATTCTTATTGCAGAAAAAAAAATTAAAATAGAAATATTGTTCAAAATTAACTAAAAAATTCAAAAATTCCAATTTTTTCTAATATAAATTTTTTTTCAAAAATTTTCTGTGAGCATAAAAAAGTTACCTATGAGTGTCAATAGAAAGATCAAAAATTCTGACATAAAATCCCCCAAAAAATTTACCGCCAAAAATTCTGTTGAAAAAAATTTACAGAATGTTAAATACCATAGTTTACATTTTCCTGAAAACATTTCAAAAATTCTATTAATAAATTTTGCTGCAAAATATTTTTAAAATTGAACTTGAATTTCTTCTAAAATATTTTAAAATATTTTTTGGATATAAAATTCTATCTATTAAAAATAAAAATCACCATTGCACCTTAGTAAATTGAGGTAGGCAATATTTTTGACTGGGATTTTGCGTTGCTGTAACTCCTTCAATTTCAAAGATAGGCAATCCAATATTATTACAACTTTTATTGCTTTTTCAAAGATCTATCCACTGCCGGTAACGAAATTTTTTTTGAACGCAGTGTTGCCAATCGATTTCGCTAGATAAAATACCGATTTTCAAACCTTTGTAGCTCCTTCATTTTCAATCTTAGGCAATATGTGTACATGAACTTTTTTGTTAGTCGTACTCGGTTATATCCAAATTTCAAGTTTGGCAGACTATTCATCGGACACCCTGTATAAAATATGTATCTTTTGAAACATCAACAAACCGTAATAAGGTGATTATCGTTTTTCCTCGTCCTAATGTGTAAGTAACCATTTCCCACCGCAACATTTTCTCATAATTATCTCGTTTTCATTTCAGAGAAAGAGACATGCAAGAAAAATACTCGACTATTTATTTTATCTTGCGCCTGTCTCGTAATATTCTTTAACAAATTCAACGCATTCGAAACAAACTGTCGATTCTATAGGCTCTCTGCGTTGTAATTAAAACTGTCAAATGCTATATGTTTATAGGTCACCGTTGCGTTGGCGTCGTCGACGAGACGAGTCGATCAGCCTTAGGTATTTTTCAACACCACCATCGTACCTCGTCGCTAATTAAATCCACTCTTGTGGCGAATTCAAGCTCGCGAATGAATTATGCGCGAGATTCGCTCGTACGTTGGCATCGTATATTTTGTATTCGAATTTGAAAATTTCATTTCATCGTCGTCGCGCCGAACATCTTTCGGAATGTAATTAAAAAATTACGCCTATTTCATTCTATTTAACTTATTTCACCAACTGCCAACATCCGACGATGCACTGCCATGGTTTTACTACTGCAAATGAGTTGAATATTTGAATTTTCATTCGCCTATATATACGACGTATACTGTCTTTTCTCCGGCCTGAATATCTATCGTCTGCTTCGTGCAACGTGCAACCAAGTTTCGCCGCTTCTGGTTAATTTTTACCCTTATTCATGAGTCGCGTCGTACCTAATATAAGTTGCACGGTTAAAACATTTGAAATGCAAGTTGGCTCGGTGGTGGCGGTTAAGCATTATTTTTTAGTCCAACGATTTCGATGAATAAGTATGATAACTAGATAGCGTATTCTTCGCTTGTTGAATTGCTGTCTCGTGAATTAAGGAAGGTGGTTTTCTTCGAAAAATTGAAAGTTTTTTCAAGCATAGATATCATTTTTTGAAAAATATTTCTTTACAAGAATGCATTCCTTGATTGAAAAGATATTGATAAATATTACTGAAAAAATATGTGAGAACAATGAATTTGAAATAAGGGCCTTTTTGATATTAGGAACCTAAATCCAAGTTAAGGCCCAAAATTTTATCATTTCAAATTATGCCAAAATGAAAATTAATGGATAAAACTATCCATCAGAAGCAATTTTTTGAATAAAAAATCTATACTTTTTTACACAATAAAATATTTTATTTTTTGGGAGTGAACATATTTTTAATTTTGATAAACTTTCCCATTTTTTAGAGAAAAAAATTTCTTTACTTTTCGAGGATAACAATATTTTTCAATTTTTTTTTGACAAAATGTATTTTTTCTTTTGGAATAATAAATCTTTATTTTTTTGGAATTGAGAATATTTTCAATTAAAAAAAAATATATACCTACTATAAAAAAATTAATTTTTTGGGAGGAGAGGTTTCTCACTTTTTATAAAGTGTAGGTGAGTATAATTATATTTCCTCATTTTTTAGAGAAAAAAATTCTGTTCTTTTTTTACTTTTTATTTTTTGAAATGAGAAATCTTTCAATTTTTTAGATAACTGGATCAAATTATTGCTTTTCTTAAAATACTTACCCAGATAAAACAATAATTTTCCATTTTTTTTTTTTTTTTTTTTTTTTTTTTTGAATAAAAAGTTTATAAAATAATTTCTTATTGCAGAAAAAAAATTCTCATTTTTTTTGGTAAAAAAATTCTTATATATGTTTATTTTTAAAAATTGAAACATCTACGCAAAACAAATTTTTATTAGGTAGGTACCTTTTAAGATAAAAAGTCTTTCAATTTTATTGGAAAGGAACAAAAAATTTCTACAAGTACATTAATGTAGAAAAATTTCTTAAAAATAAAAATTTCTCGATTTTTTTTTTGTTTAAAATGTTTTCTATTTTTGAGTTTTTTTGGGTGAATTTTTATTTTTATTTTTTTTAGATTAGAGAATTTCAATTTTTTTTAAATAAAATTTTTCTCATTAATTTTTTTGAATAACAAATTTCAAGACTTTTTTGGATAAAAGAATGTTTCCATTTTTTTTTCCAATTATTGTCGTGTTTTTTTTTGTAGTACCTAAAAGCAATCTTTAAATTTTTGAGGATCATTTGAAAAAAAATCCTGTTTTTTGGTTGGGTTGGGGAGGGGGGGAGATAAAACAATTTTTTGATTTCATTTTCAATGTCTTGCAGAATGATTTTTTTTGGAAAAATAATATTTTTCAGTTTTTTATTATTTCTCAATTTTCTTTGGAATAAAAAATCTTTAAACTTTTCAAGATTTTTTTTAAGTATGCCTTTCATTATTTTGGAACACTTGAAAAAAAAAATTAGGGAAGGAGAGGGGGTAAAACAATTTTTCCATTTTTGAATTTATTTTCAATGTTTTTCAGAATAAAATTTCTAATTTTTTTGGAAGAAAAAATATTTGTCATTAAAAAAAAAAATTCTCAAGCTTTTTTGGATAAAAAATTAATTTTTTGGGGTGGGGGGAGGTAAAACAACTTTTCAATTTTTTGATTTCATTTTTAATGTTTTGCAGAATGAAATTTCTTTTTTTTTTGGAAGAAAAGATATTTTTCAGTTTTTTTTCTCAATTTTTTTGGAATAGGTAAGAAATCTTCAAACTTTTTTGGATTAAAGAACGTTTTCAATTTTTTTTAAATTGTTGTTTTTTTTTTGAGCACGCAATCTTTCAATATTTTAGAACACTTGAAAAATTCTTTTTTTGAGGGGGGCAATTTTTCAATTTTTTGGAATTCATTTTCAATGTTTTGCAGAATGAAATTTCTTATTTTTTTGGAAGAAAAAATGTTTTTCAGGTTTTTTTAAAAAAATCTCAAGCTTTTTTGAATCAATTTTTTTTTGTGAATTTTTAAAAAAAAATTTCAGGTGTTATGATATTTTTCATAGGTATAAAAACCACTTTGATTAAAAAAATCTTTCACCCTCAAAAAATTTTCAAGTTTTTTTTAGCTGATTTTTTTTTTTTGAAGAGACGGTTTTAAAAATAATTTTTAGCAAGAAAATTTGTCAATAATGTGAGGACATTTTTTCAGGAGAATTTTTTAAAATTTTTTTCCAATACCCAATTTTTATTTTGCAAAATTAAGTAAAAAATGAAATAAAAATGTTACTTTATAAGTTCTGCAACAGCAATTTTCAAAGCTCTGGGCACCGCTGGGGTTATCGGGCATAAAATCATGTACGAATAGGTGAGATGTTCTTTCAAAAATTTGCGAAATTCTTTCAATTTATCAATTTTAAAAAAATGTGGAAATAACTTTTTTTAAATAGGTATTTCTGCAAATTTTGTTAAATACAAAAAATAAAGGAAATTCGAAAATGGACAAGAGCACCGCGAATCCACTCCAATTCCGGCACTGCAAAAAATATTTGCAATTTCACCCGAGCGAAACTTTTTAAAAATTTTCTCTCGACAATAAAAATATGAAAGGAAATTTTTTTGGCGAAAAATGGTGGTTAACTGTCCGATGGAATTAAGACCAGTCCGAAAATAAAGCAAAATGAAAACACCATACTATACATGGCTGGTTTTGTACATTTGCCGCAATGTTTCCCAGTACAAAACCGATGTATGTATAATTTACAACATAAAATACCATCAACGACGAGACATTTTTCTATTTCAAATTATACTTAAGCCATAAATTGCGCAAATCTTAAATAGTTTTAAACAGCACATTGTATACGAGCTCGACATCGTTGCCAAAACCTTCTTTTATATCGTCGAGCATTGGCGTTGAAAAAAAAAAAAAAAAAAAAAAAAAACAACTTGAACCCGACAAAAAGTTGATTAAATAAAAACAAAAAGATACCAAATGGAAAAAAAAATAAAAACAACACGATAGTAAGCGGCATGGAAGGTGGATGAGAGAGCATACGTTTCATGCAACGTTATATCGTCCACACAAAGGACTGTTTTACAGAAAATGAGTGGAAAACTGGGAAAATTCATTTTCCTAAGGGGATATATCGTTACATCAAAATGTAAAGTGGAAATGTGTGTTAACTTTCTCCGCGACTCACGGAAACGTAGTGAAAGCATAAATAAAATCTGTCAAGTGAATGTTGAATTGCTCGGCTTTCTCCCCGAACCGTGCACTTCTGGGCGAAAATATATCACGACGGAAAATTAGCAAAATGTATCCATAAAAACACAAAATTCTTAACTACCGAAACTTGGTTCGTTGCTTATTTAATGTGAAGATTTTTTTGCCTAGTCTTGTGATTCCCACAGTATGATGCCAATGAACCGCAGACGTAAAACCGAGCCATGACTTAGTGGTATTAATATTTCACCCGACGACGAATCCAATGTGACGTTTTCGGCTTATTAGTCTCCAAATTCTAAGGTCTTTTTTTATTTTCTCTCTTTTTTTGAAAGTATGCATGTGCAATTTTTTTTCAAACTCTGTAAATTTTTCGTTGTAAGTAGTTAAGAAACGAATCGTCAGTTGGCCTTTTACTCGTACAAGTTTTAAATTCTCGGCATCGCTGATCCTTTGTAGCGATTTTTTTTCTTTTTTTGTAGTTTTTTATTTGGTAGTTTCTTTTTCATTCGTTTCATCTATTTCACGGTTTCGGTACACAAATCGAATGCTTTTAAAAACTAAAGAGACCGCTATTCTAATTGAGCAAAAAAAAAATTGCAGTCAGCAGGCAACAAAAACCGTAGCAAGGCTTTGTAAAGGGTTTTTGTTTTTCAGTGTTTTCATGTCGTTCTTTCAAAAAAAAAAAAATATAATGATTTTTAGGCGAATTTCCACAGGAAAAATACAAATACGGGTATTTAAAAAAATTGGGATGATCATTTTTATCAAGAAATTTTTCCTCACAGAAATCTTGAAAAAAGTCCTCTTGAAATTTTTGAATGAATGAATAAGTATTTTCCAAAGGAAATTTTCTTTGAAAATTCTTTTGGAAAAAATGGCTTCTCTCGAGACAAAAAGTTCATAAGAAAAATTCCTATGAGAAGAATTTAAAAAAAAACATCATTAAAAAATTATAATAAATTCTTTAGAAAATCATTTTAAAAAATGCACAAATTTATTTATTAAAAGGTACCTTAATGGCATTTAAAAAATAACAATAAAAAATACAAATTCTTTTAAATTTGTCTGGAAACATTTTTATGTTGTTAATATTTGCTAAAACCACTCTAGATTTTGATTATAAAAAAATTCCTTAAAATTTTCGTAAAATTTTTTTTGTCTAATTCTACTCCCCCCCCCCCCCCTCAAAAAAAAGAAAAAATCATCGAAAATTTTTTTTGGTTTCGAAACAATTTTCCAATTTTATATGAGGAAAATTATTTTAAAAATTTCTTAAAACATTTTTTAAAAAATTTATCAAAAAAATTTATTAGGTATTCAAAATAAAAATTCATGGAACTTTTTTTCAAGTTTTTGTTAAAATCCACAATATTTTCAATTTTTTACACTTTCTAAAATTTTGACTGGGTGCAGAAAATTATTTCAAGTTTTTCTGAAATTAAAAAAAAAATTACTAAAATTTCGAATTGAAAAAAAAAGTCATGGAGAATATTTTCCCAAGTAGGTAAGTATTTATCAAAATTTTAATTTAAAAAAATCATTTTTGTTGAAAACTAGAATTTTGTTTAAGAAAATTTTTCAATATCTCTTATTGTTAGTCATTTTGCCTATTTTCCCCTTGAAACATCCTTCAAAATTTTGATCGTAGAAAATCATTTCAAATTTTTCTTTAAAAAAAACAACAATTCTTTTGATTTTCTTAAAATAAAAATAGATGATTTTCTTTTGTTAAAAATTATTTATCGTTTTTTTTTTTTTTTTTTTAACAGACATATTTTTTACTTATTCTGTTGAAAAAAATGTTATGCTAAAAACAAGTAAGTACTTTTCAATTTCGTATTTTAAAATATTTTAATCTTTGATACAGATTTCGCCAAGTCTTTTTCTCAATTTTTTCCAAATTTTGATAGAGGCACAATTTTTTGAATAGGTATTACCAAAATTTAAAATGAATAAATTTAAAAAAATACCCAATCAAATAATTTATTTTTCAAACGTTTGGTGAAAATCATTTTCAAAAGAAAACAACATTTTTTTAACATTTGTTAAAAACCATGATAAAGAATGTTTTTAAATGTCCTTTAAAATATTTTAAAAGAATTTTGTCTTGAAACATTTTTACTGTGGAGAATTTTTTCAAATTTGTGTTAAAAAAAGAAGAAAAAAACACTTTAAATAAAAATTTAAAATAGGATGATTTTTTCCTAATTTTTGTTAAAAATTATTTACTACAAAAAAAAAGAATAATTTACGTTGAAAACACCTGAACAGTTTGTAGGTAGGTAACTTCTTCAGCAAAATACATGTTTCAAGTTAAGATTGCCTTCTGTTTTCGCGGCGGGGGGGGGGGTCTTTTCGAAAATTATTTTCCCATTATACATTTCAATGAAACAGAGGTGTATCAATTTTTTAAATAACGATTCAACTATTTCTTAGAATTTTTTTCCCTTAATTTTTCATACTATTTTTATTTATTAATTTGTTTAAAAAATTTTAGATATTTTTCAAGGACTAGAAAATTACGTCAACTTTTTGTGAAAAACAACTTTTTTTAAATTTCACCAAAATTCAAAATTCAAAATTCAAAAAAAAAAAAATTCGAATTATTAAAATAAAATTGTTAAACATTACTTGAAAAAGGTAATTTTTTTGCTGAAAAAGATAATTTAAAAAAAGCAAATAGGTATTTTAGAAATGTTATTTTAAAATATTTTCAAATAGGTATTTATATTAGGAAGGTAACAATTTTGTCATTTTTTTTAGCATATTTTATTTAACATTTTTTCAAATTTCGGCTGTGGAAAATTGTTTCAAATTTTTCTGACAATTATTTTTTTCAACGTAATTTTCTTTTCAAAAGGTACCTATTTTCACATTATCTATTTTAGTAACTCAGAAATATAACTATATTACTGTTATTTCTTAAAAACACAAACCAACTTTTGCTCAATAGGTAATTTTCATCTTTTAATTTGGGAACTAAAATTTTGTGATTTTTTTTTCATCAATTTGCCATTCTTGAATGAAAATTTTTTGAAAGTGTAGTTTTTGCCAGAATATTGGAAATATCGTTACCCACTAACCCAGAAAAAATTTCCAGAACAGGATTTCTAAAAAATATTTTATAATTTCTGTTCAAGAAAAAAAAGTTTTCTTCATCTAGGTACAGAAAAAATGGATTAAAAAAATTTTGAAAAAAAAATTTTCATGACACATTTTTGTATTCAAGTAAATTTTATTTTTTGTTTTTTAAGGCATTACTCTTTCCCTATGAATAACATTTTACAAAGTGACCAACTTTAAATAAAAGCGTGGTTTTTTAAAATTTTTTTACATTTTTATTTAACTCTTTTTGTCGTCGAAAATATTTTAATTTCATAGTTTTACTAGGTTCGAATGTCTATCTAAAAAAAAAAAAAAATCTTGACCAACGTATTATTGAGGTGAAAAAATATATCTGTACCTACATACGAGAGCTATCCATTCACAATGTAAGCAATTAATCAATTTCGAAAACCAACATTTTGATATCAATGTTGTGAATTTTGAAATTTTCAAAATGGAACCCCCTCATAGGGGCTCAATTTGGGGTCAAGGGTAAATTTAAGTCCGAAAATCGAATTCAGCGACCTCGAAAACCTACATTTCGATACCAATGTTGTGATTTTCTGAAATTTTCAAAATTGAACCCCCTCATAGGGGCTCAATTTGGGGTCGGGGGTAAATTTGAGTTCGAAAATCGAATTCAGCGACCTCGAAAACCTACATTTCGATACCAATGTTGTGATTTTCTGAAATTTTTTAAATTGAACCCCCTCATAGGGGCTCAATTTAAGGTCGGGGGTAAATTTGAGTTCGAAAATCGAATTCAGCAACCTCGAAAACCTACATTTCGATACCAATGTTGTGATTTTCTGAAATTTTCAAAATTGAACCCCCTCATAGGGGCTCAATTTGGGGTCGGGGTAAATTTGAGTTCGAAAATCGAATTCAGCGACCTCGAAAACCTACATTTCGATACCAATGTTGTGACTTTCTGAAATTTTCAAAATTGAACCCCCTCATAGGGGCTCAATTTGGGGTCGGGGTAAATTTGAGTTCGAAAATCGAATTCAGCGACCTCGAAAACCCCTAATGTGAGCACTATGTTCTTTCAATTCCAGTAAAATATTAAATGAGAGAGGATTGGTCGAAAACATACTTTTGGTTCCATGAGACATACAAACAAACATACATACCAAGCTAATAAAAGCGTGGTAAAAAAGGAAGCTTGCTAGAAAAAAATTGTCGAGAATAAAAAATTATACTGCTTAGGTACTTGAATAAAATCTCAAAAATTTTCTAAAGCAAACTTATGGCCGTAAAATACTTTTTTGACCATCCTCTCCCCATTAACCAAAAAACACATGATTTTCATCATAACTTTTGATATGTCTGGGTCCTTTTATCGTATTTGAAAATTTTATGGCACCATTTGGAAAATTCGACACAAAAACTACAGCAATGATGCTCACGAGTTTTTTTTTACTGTGAAATAAATTTTTCTCGATTTATTTTCCTAATATGGCGAATTTGCATTACCAATCAAAAAGGCCTTCGATGAAAGACTACAACAGTATGTAAATATCACCACACAAACACAGTTTGAAGCACATCTATTATACATGTTTTTAATCCGCGAATGTTGCACCGATTGCGGGGTATTAGGTTTTGCAACGTAACAATTAAGGAATCATCAAACCGCATCGAGCTTTTTAAAAGGGTTACTTTTACTTGTTTTTCGTATAGGTAGGTACGTGAATTCGTGAAACAAAATACGCCGCCAAAACAACAATTCACAAACGGAGAAAAAACCACAGATGAATTTATTTTTTACACGATAAGAGGCGAAGAGGAGCGGTCATCATCCTGCATAAAGTTTCACTACCAAATTATTACGATTATAGTATAACGAGCTCGGTTGGTATTTAGGTAGGTAATTGTAAACTGGGTAGCGTAAAACTTCATCATCAACTTGGCTACATTTTGTACTGACACGAAAATTCATACACGACGTCAAGTACAAATCGGCAAATTTAATTAGCAGTTTTATCCGACAGCAGGTTACAGGATATTTGGCAATTAGAGAATACAATGAAGAATGAAATTCCAACTCCACAGAGAGCTATACCACGCTCTACTCGTATACAATGAATCTAAGAACAATGAACCTAATTCCGGCTCAGCCACCGTTTGCATTTCCGAATATGGAAACATTTAACGTTTCGTATGGAAGTTTGCACCTACCACTTAAGGGACTTATTCCTCGGTAATTGTAGCATTTCAGTCGAAACATGTACTTGGAATCGTCTTTAGATAGGTTTTAAAAAAACTGGCTATAAAAAAGTGTAGCCTTTGGTCATTTATTTTGACCCAGTGTCAATCGTACGTCAAAAATATATAATACTTACCTTTTTACATTACAAAGGTAGGTTTTGTTTACCCAAGACTATACCATAGTATACTAACTTACAAATATGTTACTTATTTTAAACCGATCATTCTCCTTTCTGTTTTTTTTTACGAGTTATTGATTCGACAAAAAAAAAACATAGTAGGTACGTATATGAATTTTAAACTTTTCCATATCTAGTTCGCAGCTCTTTGAACAGTCACGTGTAGAAAAACGAATTCGCGCATTCGCTCTCTTTGTTTTTCATCGTCGTATGAAAAAACAAGTTGAGCTAGAAATATTGCGTAAATCAGCGGAAAAAACAGTCCGAACCAATACCGTAAATTTTCACTCATAAATTACTTTTTAAAATGTGTGTTTTCAGTCAAACGAAACGTTTTTACAAAGATTTCTGTGTATAATCCTTTCTGATGAATAAAAAAAAAACACTACATATGACTTGGAGCGAAATGAAGCAGCTGCATTTGACAACTTATAAGCCTTTTCCTTTCCCCCTTATTTTTTTTTTTGGTAGGTAAGTTACTTGGTGAAATTTCGATTTCCGTATAACCGTATGAACGAAAATAGAAGTATACAGCGAAAATAAAGCGAAAAAAATTAGAACGACGAAGTGTAAGCGTAACTTTTATGGCTATAAAATTGGTAAAGTTTTTTTTTACTTTTTTTTTTTGCTGATGTAACAGCTCTAGTACTTTTTTAAAAATTTGTTGATTGTAGAAAGTGCAGGGTGATACGTGGAATGCACGACCTCTAATGCGACTATTATTTCAATTTTTGCGACTACCATTTTTATTTCTTTAAGACTATTGTTTTTATGTTCCAAGTAATGTTTCAACTTTTAAGAAGAGAAGAAATGGAAATTGCATACAACTTTATTGAAAAATCTATAAAAAGTAAAAACTGACATTCGTTTGAAAAATTCTCTTGGTAATGTATAAAGTCTAAAATTTTCTAAAAAAAAAAAAAAAAAAAGGAATAAGTAGGTAGTTTTTAGTTTGATTAATCTTTCAAAAATTACCTATCGCTTTCGGAATAACAAAAAATTAAAAAAAAAAAAATATTTAATTGTTTTTTTGGATTTATTAATTTTTTTTTCTTGAGAAGGAAATGTAGGCATACATTTTTTGGAAAATTTTATTTTCAGGAAGTTTCAAATTAAAAAAAAAATAAATTTCAGATAATAATTTTGAAAAACAAAAGTTTTTTTTGAAAATTTTCAAAAATTCTCTTGGTAATGAATAAAGTTTAAAATTTTCTAAAAAAAAAAGGGAGTAGTTTTCCGTTTGGTTAATCTTTCAAAAAATTACCTATATCGCTTTCGGAATAACAAAAAATTAAAATTAAAAATATCAAAAAAAATTTTTTTTTGATTTATTAATTTTTTCTTACAAAGGAAATGTAGGCATACATTTTTTGGAAAATTTTATTTTCAGGAAGTTTCAAACTTGAAAATAATAAATTTCAGATAATAAATTTGAAAAACAAAAGCTTTTTTAAAATTTTAAAATTTTTTTATTTCTTGGGAATTTTAACAGTTTTTCATCGTTTAAGTTTCGAAAAATTGTCGTTTTACGTTTTTTCAATTTTTCGAAATTGGTTCTCAAAAAATAATTTCATCGAAATTCTTGAAACCAAGTTTTTTTTTTTTTTAATTTTCAAAGGAACATGAAATCAAAAAATTCCATAAAATAGAATTTTTTTATTCTAAATTCTCAGAAACATTATTGATTTTTTTTCTTATTTCAAAAAAACAAATTTTATAAAACATTATAAAATCTATAATCTATATTTAAAAATATCATCAAAGCATAAATGTGACCCTGCCTCAAGAAAGGATGCTTCCGCCTAAATTTTAGATTTTTGGGTTTTGATTGTTTCGGACACTTCAATACTTCCTATTTCCAATGTAATTGGTCCCAACTTTCTATCTTCAAAATTGAGTGAGATATGGACAGTTAAAGATATCATATTATGATTTTTATTGTTTTTTATGAAGTTTTCGCAGTTTTTATCTGTCATAGGAAAGGAACAACTCGAGCTACGGTATTTTAAATGTGATTTTCGAATTCAGCAGGTCAAAATACCCCTATACACCAATTTGAAAAAATTTCCATCTTAATTTCATTTCATTCATTTTTTTGTTCCTCTCTGCGGCACCACTGATATGGTAATGAAAAATCTCAAAAATACTTTTTTTTATTCCACTTTGTGGTAACATTGATTATTCAAAAATTCAAAACGATATCTTCCACTGAACCAGAGCTACACACTTTTAAGACTTAAATTGATTGTTTCTGAAAAACATGATTTTAGGCGAAAGCATCCTTTCTTGAGGCATGGTCACAAATACTAAATAGCTTTTTGGTTTGAAGTTCAGTAACTTTTTTGATTAATTAAATACAATTTGACTGAAATTTAATTTTTCATTTTCACCAAAATTTAAAAATATCAAATTCATGACTTGAGAATTATTCGAAAATTTCATCACAGCCTTTCGCACAGGGTGATTTTTTTTTCATTAATCAAACACAATTACGCTGAAATTTCCATTAGGTATTCAAAAATTATCAAAAAGTTGAATTTTTGTAAAATTCAAGATTTGCAAATTGTTCAAAAATTATGTACCTACATCAAATAGTGCAAGCTTTAAAAACATTCGGCTCTCGAGTAGCTGTCTACGACCTTATTTTTTGCTCGTTTCATTCTCGCAAGGTACATTAGGTTAAATGTCATCCGAGATGTTGATAAGTGCGAACATTTCACATTGATAAGCTCTCTCGAATCTCGAGTGAATTTTTTTTCTGGAATTACTTTTCTTTTTTTTCCAAACTGGACAGTGGACAATGGACATACGAGCGATATTATTATAAAATTACCATCATCCAATTGGAATTTTCCCATCGAGCCGACGTAATGGCAAATGTCAAAAGCCCATTTCCAAAAACGATGATACCTATCGCACGAGTAATCTTCTGCCATATAAGAGAATAGAAAAACCCACGTCGCGTCGTACGCGATTTGCGTCCTCTCGACTCTAATTCCTGTGTACCCTTTCTCCACCACAAACCTATGCCGAACGCTTATACAATTGGCAAACAGATGCTGCTGCTTCAAAACAAAGATTAAATTTCAAACGAGGTTGCCTGTTTATTTTCAATATATAACATAAGGATAGAAATAGCAGATAAAACCACCGCTATAACAGAGCGTTTCCACCAATAGCAATATGTCTTGTAATTTGTATTCAAAACGCGACTTATACCAACGAACAGGCAACTATGTTATCAAATACCAATTTACTTCAATATCGGTTCGGTAATTCGGCTAAGACGACGTACTCGATATCGTTCCAGAGGTTCTTTACGAACGAGAAAAAAAAATCGCCACATTCTAAATACGAGCACCGCGCAGGCACGATTTTTTCTACAAAATGAAAGCGTTTATAGTCTCGTTCTAGTTTTTTTCTCCTTTTGGCCGAATTTTCATCAAGTTCACTGTAGTAATGATAATGAATAGTCGACTGAATTTGACCAAGATATTCTAAAACTCAAAAACTGATTAAATGAATTTGCTCAAGCAGGAGCTGACTATAGGTTCATGTTTTGGGGCCAAAAAAAGCATTGGAAGCTTTCACACTATTTAGAATCAGGTTGGGTTCAATTTTTCTCCCAGAATCGGATGAAATAGATACACTGAAGTCTGAAGAGTAGCAAGTATTAACAGTGTAAGTCAAAATCTCTCTTTGCACATTGAAACACATTGCTCTGGCATCGTCATTTTCCCCCTTGCCTTCGTTCTTTTGACTTCTACTATTGGTGGAAACCTTCTACAAACAATGTAAGATAAGTTGGGGTAACTGGGCCATATTCTTTCCATTTCCCTTTAAAACCACCTTGACGGAATTTGTTCGTTGCATGGTATAACTGGCTGACGGGCATCTTAAACATAATAATAATTGTCATTTGGTTCCTAGCTCCCCTTGAGGAGACCTCAGTAATTTAAGTCACTTGACGTGGCCCAGTTACCCCAAAACTGATAGGTATCTGAGTGGTGTGACTGCCTTGAAGAATTTGATTGGTTCCATGGTAACACTGACATTGTAAACCTACTATAACAACTACCATTTGGTTCCTAGTTCCCCTTGAGGAGGCCTCAGTAATTCAAATTATTTGACATGGCCCAGTTACCCAGAAAAATGGGGTAACTGGGCCAACACTTACTCACGAGATTAAGGTGTTTCTCACCTCAGGCAATCAGGCATATGTTTCACCTTGAAAAATCAACGGTCCAGGAGTACCCCTAAGACACGCTCCCTTTACATGCCCCATTTGAAGATTTTAGGTTATTCTTCACTGGGTTCCCTCAGTGAGGCTTTCCATTTGAAGAGTTTCAAAAGTTGTAAAAACATGGCCCAGTTACCCCAACTTGCTTTAAGTCAAGAGATCGAAGGCAAGGGAAGAAATGACAAGGTAGGAGTAATGTGTTTCAGTGTTCTAAGAGTCCAGATGATTTTGACTTATTTTGTTAATACCTGCCACCCTTCCAGGCTTTTACTGAAGTACACTGAGAACACATAATTTCATTTCTGTGGTTATACTTATCTAGTAACATATTCTGTAATAGATATTTCGAATCTGGGATAATCTCGATAACCCTATCAATGGTATTTTTCATTTAAAGTTTCCTCATAACATTTCATTTCATTCAATTACTCATATCTACTTTAATCATATTGAAGCCCATTGATTAAAAAAACATCGATGATATACAGAGTGGATGGCATAATGTTTCCATTATCATCTGTCTTTGTTTTAAACTGTTCCACTGTTCATACAGAAAAGTCTGTGTCTCTATAACTGTCATGTCTCAGGTAGGGAAATTTAATGTCAGAATGCCAGTGATATATTCGTTAATCTCCGTTATCTTCGTGTTGAACATTTGGTCTTTGGGATGTGCCAGCACCAATAGTAGCCAGATTGTTAATACTTTTGCTACTAATACTACTCCAGCCGAAGATTGCTCAATTGGAAAATACAGAGTTCTGGGCTTGATCCAAAGTAAATCATGCGATAAAGAAAAATATCAGTTTGTCAATATCAAACAATTAGACGATTCTTTTACTGACAAAGAGGTGTGGATCAGAGGAAGAATTCATACCAGTCGAGGAAAAGGTAAGATATGCTTCATTGTCGTACGACAGCAAGAAAACACTATTCAAGGTGTCATCGCAGTATCACCTACAGTCAGTAAAAATATGGTTAAATTCATTTCCAACATTTCTAGAGAATCAGTTGTCGATATCCATGCTAAAGTGAGTAGCATTAAAGCTCCTGTGGATGGATGCACGTTAAAAAATTTAGAATTACATATTATCCAGTTATGGGTTGTCAGTGCAGCAAATTCTCCTTTACCATTGCAAATCGAAGACGCTGGTCGACAGGTCAACCTGGAAAAGGGGCAAGATACTCTAACAATCACAGTGAATCAGGAAACTCGACTGGATAATAGAGTTTTAGATTTACGTACTCCAGCTAACCAGGCCATATTTCGATTAGAAGCTGGTGTTTGTAAATTCTTCCGCGATATCCTCACGAGCAAAGGTTTCGTGGAAATTCACACCCCGAAAATCATCATGACCGCTAGCGAAGGTGGAGCAAGTGTATTTCCAGTATCCTATTTTAAAGGATCAGCTTATCTTGCACAATCTCCTCAACTCTATAAGCAAATGGCTATCGCTGCTGACTTCGATAGAGTGTTCACAGTTGGTGCTGTGTTTAGAGCTGAAGATAGTAAGACACATCAACATCTTACCGAGTTTGTAGGTCTCGATTTGGAAATGGCATTCAAATATCATTACCACGAAGTCGTCGATTTAATTGGAGCTACTTTTACGGAAATGTTCAAAAGACTTCGTGATGAGTATAAAGACGAGATAAGCTCCATTTCCAAACAATACCCCGTCGAACCTTTTAAATTCTTAGAACCACCTTTGAAGCTGGAGTTTTCGCAAGCGATTAGTATGCTGCGTGAAGCTGGTGTGGGAATAGGTGACGAGGACGAACTATCCACTGGGGATGTGAAATTACTGGGAAGCTTGGTAAAAACGGAATACGATACTGATTTTTACATTTTGGATAAATATCCTCTGGCTGTCCGTCCATTTTATACGATGCCGGATCCTGATAACGAGACAATATCCAACTCTTACGATATGTTCATGAGGGGCGAAGAAATTTTGTCCGGTGCTCAACGAATACACGATTCTGAATTCCTCAGTGAACGTGCGAAATATCATAACATCGATTTGGAGCAAATTAGGGCATATGTAGATGCATTCAAGTATGGCTGTCCTCCTCATGCCGGAGGTGGCATTGGATTAGAACGAGTTGTTATGCTGTACTTAGGATTGGATAATATCAGAAAGACTTCAATGTTTCCTCGTGATCCTAAGAGAGTTACTCCTTGAATGGATATTATAGTGAAATTCAAGCATGTGAACCCCAAACTCAAATCCAAAACAAAATGATCTCTGAACAGTTAATATTTTCATTTTTGAACTTTCAAAAATGTCATTACCTAATCAAATTATTGTTCCTCAAAAAAAAAAAAAAAAAAATGTTGAAAAATTTTTTATTTAATTTTTGGAACATTTCAAAAATATATATTTTCCAGTCTGTTCTTTTGTGCCAAAAAACAATTTTTCATAGTTAGTTCCTTCCACAAGGTACTCCGAAATACTGCCTGCCTGCATTATGTGGTTTGGACCGTAGAGTCATATTTATGATCCAAGAGTTCAAAAATATGATCAGAAATCATATCACCCCCTACTTCTAAATCATGGTCGAACCCAATAGCTAAGATTTTTTTTACAAAATTCGACTAAAAATCCTTATAGAAAATTTTTGCAGACCTTTTACGCGTGCAGTGGTCTCTCTAACATGTAACACGTTCAAGTGGAACGGACAAAAGGTAAATTTGAATTTTCTCACATGTCGAAGTTCAACACTCGTATATCTAAGTGAAGGGGCAAACAAGAAAAGAAAAATGAACGACGTCGATATACAGGGTGGAAATTTAGTCGGGAATTGCATTCACTCGTACGCGAAAATTGAAATTAGTTCAGAAAGGCAATGGAGTCGTATTAATCAACGCCTTGCCTTTTGAACGAGGCGAAAAAAATAGCTGAATAACAAGTTTAAAGGTTGTGTTATCAGACAACTCATACGAAACACGAAATCGACAAACAAACGACCTTTATTTTCGTTGTTCAAAGCGCACGCTTTATGAAGTTGATTTAGCTGTTTTTTTCTTTTCCTTCGCCCGCTCGCGTAGATTTACAAATGGTGAACAATTGATGATGTATTGCTTTGTAAAAGCTGCTTGATCATGATATATTCTCGACAATGAGTAATTTTTCTTCATAATAGACGTTATTAAATAACATGTCATTTGGATGATAGAATCGCCGCCTTGCTGCACCACATCGCCCAGTGCACCCACCACAAACGTAAACATTTCGCCGATTAGAAAGCCTATCGCGAGAGGCGAACATATCTTCGAACATTTGGTCAGAAAAGCGGCAAAAATTAAATATTCATATCGCCACAGCCTCCATAAATCACACCGTATCCACACTTTTATACCAGTACCAGATAAAAATACAGTTACAACATTTTTAATTAAATTTTCAAACACGTACGTACGATTTATACATTCAAGTTAGAAGGCCTACTTCTGGCTCTCTTTGATACTCGTACGTATATAAATATTGAAAATTCAAAAGAATACCGACGATATAACCGTAATTTCATAAATTTCATTCGCTACTACTGAAATTTTTCCAATGTTTCTTCTTCGCCTTTATACTATTTTATTGTGAAATATATTCGCGATAGAAGATTTTTCATAAAAACAAACAGAGAAATTTTCATCCTGCACGGTCATAAAGTGTAAAGCATTCTCCCTTTTATTTCTATTTTTATTTTTTTTTCCACAACGAACGCAAGGTGGGAATAATACTTTTTATCAATTGACAAATCGCTCATTACCGTTTTGTTTTTCATTTCAATACTTCTATCGTTTTTCCAACAGATGTATTTTTGATAAGAAAAACGAAAGCATAATGGACTTTTTCGCTCATCGTACGACAATAACTTCATTAGGTTTTGTTTACGTTAAAATCATTGGTTCGTAAAACAGTGAGCAGGAAATTATTTATATCCGAATAGGGGTGTCAAAGAAAGCAACCTAAGTCTGTGCTATCTAAACTTTGTAAATTGTTTGTTTTCGCTTTTACGAATCGCTTAGACGAGCCGTGCCATCAATTAGGAAGCGGTTTATTTAATAGAGTTGGACGGTAGTCCGTTTATTATTGTTATACGATTAACAGATTTTTCATTTTCTAATCGTATGCTGTTCTATGAGGATAATTAAGAGAAAAAAAAACATGGAATTGATGAAGAAAATTAGGCGAACGGATGACAATTTTATGGAAACATTTGATGTTATTCTTCTTCATTTCTCTAAATGATTTGGAGAAGTGATGACGATGTTTTGATTTTTTTTTATGATAAAATTTTTTGTATTTTTACCCACTTGAAAAAAAAATTATTCTTTCAATTTTTCAAAATTATTCTGTTTTGAAAATTTTGGAAATTTTTAATTTTTTAAATATTAAAAAAATTATTACCCTTTTAAAATGTTATAACAATAAAAATTTTATTTTGAGAATTTTGAAGAAAAAATAAGGATTTGAACATTTTTTGTTGTATTTGACATTTTTGTACTTTTTTCGAAAAACTATTTTGGAAATTATAAAAAATTTGCAAGTTGAAATTTAGTGAGAATTTTAGTTTTAGATACTTACCTATAATTTTTATTTCTTTTTTCAAGTTTTTTCCATAATAAAAATTTCTGTACCTACGTGTATGCCATTTTTTCAAATTTTTATTCGTAGGTATAATTTTTCAAAAATTATTGTGTTTGGAACTTTTTTTTTTTTGAAAAAACCCATTTTGAAAGGTTTGGATAGTTTTTAATTTCATGACAAAAAAAAATGATTATGAGAATTCATTAGTATTTTTTTCAAAGGGTTTGGAGAAGCTTTGATTTTTAATTTTTTTTATGTACTTAGTTTCAAAAAATTAAAAAAAAAATTTTTCAACATAAAATTTTTTGTATTTACCCATAAGTAATAAAAAAAATTTTATTCATGCAATTTTTCAAAAATGATTCTATTTTGAAAATTTTGGAAATTTTTAATTTTTTGAATATTAAAAAAAAATGTTTTTGATAATAAAAATATGATTTTTTTGAATTTAGAAGAAAAAATTAGGATTTGAACATTTTTTTATACCTATTAAAAATTGTTTACTTTAAATATTTTGGGAATTTTAGAAAATTTTTTAGTTAAAAAAAATGATTTATTGAGAATTTTTGATTTTTTAAAAATGAGTTTTAAATAATTTTGATTTTGATATATACCTACTTATATTTTTTCAAGGACGAGTTTTTTTCCATAATTAAATTTCTGTTAACTATAATTTTTTCAAATTATTTTTATAATTTTTCAAGAATTATTCTTTTTTGAACTTTTTTTTCCAGAAAATTTATTAAAAAACTATTTGAAAATTTTAGAAAATTTTTAATACTTACCAAAAATTGAAATAATACACAAAAATGATTTTTTGAGAATTTACAAATTTTTTCTTCAAGTACCTATTTTGAAGAATTTTGATTTTGAAATTTTTCATGTTGAAAATTTTTGTGCTTATTTCTTCTTTCTTTCTTTCTTTTTTTTTTTTGGTTGTGAAATACATACAAAATATGTAGCTTTCTTAGTACTAATTTTGCAATTTTAAAAAAAGTCAAAATAACCTTTAAAATGATCATTTTTTTTCTTGAATGATTTATAAAAATACTTCATCCAGAAATTTCCTGTAAAAATTTAGAACTTATACGTACTTAAAATAGTTTTTTAAAAATTAAAAATTTACAAAATAATTTATTTATGAAATTCAAAATTTTCTGAAATCTCCAACATTAAAAATTTCCAAAAAATGTTCAAAAATTTCCAATATGGAAACTCTCGTATTTATATATTCAAGTTCGTAATATTAAAATTTTTTTAGTGACGGAAATAATTTTTTGAATTTCAAACATTGGAATTCTAAGAATTTTTTTACTGTGATACCCCAAATGTTTAAATAATTCCCAATTTTTATTTTTTTCCTCAATTTGATTTCAATTGGAGCTTATAGAAACTTTTTTTTCAAAATGAAAAAATTGACAGATTTTCGAAATATTGTTTTATTTTTTTCCCATCTTCGCCCATTGTTTTTTTTCATGAGAATGAATTCCCAATTTTCTATTTTCCACACAACTCAATATTTTCAAACCTTGGATTTTCAAAAAAAAAAAAAATCAACATATAAAAAATGAGCCTAATAGTTTCACATACCATTTGAAGTTGTTGCATTTCATTATAAAATAATATTCCATTTCTCATTTTTAACCCAACTCAATTTCAAATGATGCCGCAAGCTACCCCTTTTTTAAAAGTATGAAAAATTACCAAATTTTAAAATTTTTGAATTTTTTGGTTCTAACCTATCAAACTTATTCCTTTTGGTAAGAAGTGATTCACAAAATTTTATTTTCCCTCTAATTTAATTTCAAGTGGTACTTACTACCAAGTCATCTCCATTTTTTATCAAATGAAAAAAATTCACTGATTTTCAAGTTCTAGCTTTTTTTTTGGTTATAACTTACCAGGGTTGATCCTTTTAATGAAAAAGATTTCCCAATTTTTTATTTCGCCCAATTTAATTTTAACTAATACCTAGGAGCACCCATTATTCAAAAAGAAAAAAAATTAGGCACAATTTTTTCATCCACCATTCAAAGTTGTTGCATTTCATTAGAAAATAATTTCCTATTTTTTAATAGGTAAAAAAATTGTGCTCATTCTTTTTTATTTTATTTCAATTATTTTTTGAAAGATTGAAGGTACTACAAGTTAACACTTGAAATTAAGTTGAGAGAAAATGAAAAGAAAAAAATTGAAAATTCATTCTTATGAAAAGGAACAACTTTGATGAGCAATGGTCCAAAAAAGGCAAGACCGTGAAAATTGGTCAGTTTTTTCATTTTTCTAAGTGAAGAGGGAGTCATTAGACTCCACTTAAAATTCTGTTGGAGGAAAAATAAAAAATATGACTGAAAAAAAATTCAAAACTGAACACAAAAAATACAAAAATAATCCAAATCACTATGTGAAAAAATTCCACCCCGTCTTATTGCAAACCGGTTCTTCCAAAAACGCCATCCTTTTTTAAAGTTCTTTTTCCAGCGAAAATTAAAACTTTCCTACAAAAGTTTTTTTCGAAAAATACCAGTAAGTTTAATTTTTCAAAGACTTAAATTTCGACATGCTCTGGCTTCGGTTCAAAAATCAAAGCCTATAACGCAACTACATACGATTTAAATTTCCGCATTGGCAACAAACGCAACTGAACACTATAGATTACTTTGGGGCAGAAAAAAACAGATATTGTAAAATGCTATATCAATAGTGTTGATTTCGATATAGGACATTAGTTCTTGAAAACGTTGCGTTGTAATTTTAGTATATATCGAAGAAATATCAGTATTGTTCTAGATTCTCGAATTTTACACGTCTTATATAGGCCTATCACATTTTTCATCACTTTTAAACATAAGATAGAAATGAATATATCAGGATCGTCAGGAAGTTATTCAACGTGAACATGATAGGCATGTAAGAGGTACCTGGATATGAGACTCGATTGTCTTATCGTGTAAAATGTCACTCACTCGAAACAATAAATAAATATCTTACTACGCCGATGACGATGATGAGATTCGTTCTCGTGCATGTTATCTTATATTTTCTACGTTATTTAAAATTTGAAAATATATTTTTACCTGCTGCAGTAGAAGGAAGAATACCGTGAGTAAGGTGAACTTTGCTCCCATTTGTGTTCGTCTTCAGCAGTATTCACGATCATTCGGAATAAGAATGAATAACTGCGTTTCCATCGGAGAACGTTTCTGTAAAATACAAATTTTATCAAATTAATTCGAGCAACGTGTCCGTGGTGTTTAAATTGAACGGCGAAAATACGCTTTTCTTAATCACAACCCGTTAAGAATGTCGCCTCTTTTTTCTTCTTCTTCACCACACCTCGAATAAAAGACTTTACGAAAAAACCCTTTGGAAAAAAAAGGAAAACCTTTACTCGTACCTAGTAATACGTTCTTCACTATTTATCTGCGCTGTTAAACATACAAGTTGCTTAAGAAAAAAAAAAAAAAAAAAAAAAAACTGTAAAAAGCTGATAAAAAAGAAAAAGTAAAAAAACCTTTTGCGGGCTCCCCTGCAAATGTCCTAATACATTTAAATTGTTCCAACGTAGCTTTTTCAAATAAAGACTACGACAGAGCTTTTGGGGTTTTTTTCTCCACTTTTCTCTCTCGCTTTACTCGCGCTCGCTCTTTCCGTGACTCGAATGTTTATGAAACATTTTAGCATACAAAGCAATTACATTATACTGTTTACACTGTTTGTCTCCTCCAGATACGTGTTTGTCCTTCGAGCTTCGACTATATTTCAGTGTCTTTGGAAATCACGGCGTGTTTTATGTATTTCAAAATATGCCAACGAGACAGCGGCGCAGCAGAAGGAGCTTGGACGAAATTGCGGCGTCGATACTCCAGGCAATGTGTATTAAAATATAGTCCACGAACTGTTAACATGCCATTCTGCTATATGTGTTCGTCGTATTAACAAAGCGAGAAAAATTCACGCCAATGGAAGAAAATTTTCGAGTACGTGATATTTCAAAAAAAAACAAAAACCTCGAGTACTCTGGGTCGTTCGTGCACGAGAAAACGACATTTTTTGCTCGAAATTTTCTACGCTATAGCGATAATTTCGCCCGCAAATTCAATAAAAACCGCCATCAGCCGAGCCAAAAAGTGTTGAAAATGTCTGCTATGGACGATATTTTAATATTTTGCTTATAATGTAATAATAAAAAAAATCCACCGCCAAACTTTGACACTTCTTCCAATTAGGTAATTTACTCGTCTGGTGTTTTTGTTTTCTCGCACAAAAAAAAATATGGCGACATCGGGGTGAGGGGAGAGAGAGAGAAATTACCACGTCTTTTGTTTACAATATAGTAAAACAAGCGTGCAAACTTAATAACTCGTTAAGCGAATTACATTTTTTGGTAATGGGGTAAATGAGTAAAAGTTACAGACTGGGGTGGCTTAATTTCCAACTTTGAAAACTCGGCCAGCAAATTTTTCAAATTAAAACGAAACTCGAAAATTAAACAAATACAAGACACGAAGGAACAGCTCTTCGTAGATGAAGAAGCTAAGTTCTCCGAGTCAATGGTTTTTTTTTTTTGTTTTTTTTTTGGTCTTTGCCACTTTAACGAAATTCAGAGCGTTTTAGAACGACCCATATAAGGTCTTCATTTTAAAGTGGACAAATAAAATGGAAGAAAATCGAATTCTTCAGTTGGACAAATATCGTTAGCATGTTTCCTTAGAGTGTGATAACGTTGAGAAAAATCACACCCCGGTGAGTAATTCCGCAGTACGATTGATTTCTTTTTAGAAGGCGGAGTCTTCGGTACAAATCAAACATATCTAACATACTTTTCCACCCAAAACAGATGCTAATGATTCCGAAAGCGTAGTCTCTCTGCTTGGCAGTGCCGAGATATATCGCCCAGAGTGTATAATTCATTCAGCTCAATTTTCCATCATGCTTTATCCCCACAGATCTCGGAAGAATTCTTTTGTATGGTGGAATAGGTACGTAGTTCTGTGCAGTTGAAAAAATTGCTTTTGATTGTGTGCTCGAATGGAAGGTATAATCGGAGTGGAATTGGCTTGTAGAGGTATGAAATATTCGCAGCGAGCTGGCTCGTAAATTAGTTCGAATAAATAGGGCATCGCTTGAAAAAAATTTCTGTCAAAAACTATTTTATTTAGGGGGCTGATGTTGACAATTTTTTTTTTGCTGATTGTTATTTTCAACCTTTTTACTAATATTGTATTATTTGCAATAAATTTATTTTGTTCTTGATTGAATTTTTTCATCAATTTATTTTTCAACTTCCAACAAGAGAGAAGTGTTTGAACTCCCAGAAAAATTTGAGGACGAGCCAAAATAGATCGAAGGCGAATCCAAGTTCATTTTGTGTCTTTTGGTGCATTTTTATCAGTTCAAAAACCTGTACAAAATTTCGAAATTTGGTCTAAGGTAGAAATCAGAAGTGTGATTTATTTACAATTTTCAATATTCGGAACCACTTTGAGCCATTAAGCAGCCTATAGCACAAGGAGTCTGTAGCAAAATTATTCAGGATTCTCACAAAAATTATTGGAAAAAAACATAAAAAATGTCTCAAAAGATAGACAGTGTCTAGAAAAAAAGTAGTTTTTGAAAAGTTCTGAAAAAATTAGTATAGGTAAATTGAAGTTGAAAGAAAGGGTTTACGCGAAAAAAAATCAAAAATATTGTTACCGACAAAACTTTAGAAAAATGATAAAAAATCAAAAATATTGTTACAGACAAAACTTTAGAAAAATGAGTGCTAAGGACAAAAAAAATCAAAAAGTGATCTTAAGGACAAAAAAAATCAAAAAGTGATCTTGTGAAAATTAAAAAAAAAAGATGACATTTGGGAACAAATGTTTTTGAAATTAAAAAACAATAAAAACTGTCAAGCTCAACAGTTAGAAAAAATGATTTTGAAAAGCATTGTAATTTGTTAAAATTAGGTATATTTTTTTATTGAACTTTTGATAGAAAATTTGGAAATGAAAGGAAATTTGAAATATTGACTTTTCAATTAATAAAAATAATTGTTCAAGACAGAAAAAAAAATTCTCGATAAAAAAAATGATTTTGAAAAAATTCAAAAAAAAAAATCAAAAACAATGAAAATTGTCAAGATTAAAATTCTGAAGAGACTTTGTTTTTGAGATAATTTGGATTTGAGGTGGTTGAAAAGTTGAAAAACAGAATTTTGATAGAATTTTTTGAAAATTGGAAAATTTGAAAAAAATTAAAGATGATAAAAATAGTCGAGATAGAAATTTAAAAGATATTTTCAGTGTAGACATTTATAAATTTTGAAAAAAATTGTACTTATTTTTTCAGATTTTAAAAATTTACTCTCAACAGAAGAAATGCGCGAATTCAAAAAATTTCCTTTAAATTTATTGGCCTTGAGAGAAAAATAAAAAAAAAATGAATTCGACAACATTAAAAATATTTGAGATACAAAATTAGAACAAACATCGTTTTTGAGAAAAACTATGGATTTTTTGAGAAGGGTTTAAAAAATAGATTCTTATTAGAAAAAAAAATGATTCAAAAAAATCGTTTAAGAACTGATCTTGACAAAATTTTAAAAATTAGTTTCACTGAAATTTGAAGAAAAAAAATTTCTTCATAATGAAAAAAATGACTGTTGAGAAAATTTGGAATGAGTGAGGAGAACTTGAAAAAATTATTTCCAATAAATAAATTTGATGCAGACAAAAAATTGTTTCAATTTTTTTTAACATGAATTCAATAATAATGATACCTATAGTTTAAAATACTAAAAAAAAAGTTTCTGAGAAAATTTGGAATTTTTGAAGGAGATTTTGAAAATTTACCTCGAATAAAGAAAAATTAATTTCGTATAAAAAATAGCAGGGGAATTTAAAAAAATGAATACAAAAATAATACTTATTAGTGAAAATCAGAACTTGAAAGAAATTAGTTTTTTAAAAATTTGGATTTTTTTGAGAAAAGGAATTTAAAAAATTAGCTCCAACACAAAATATTGTTTCATACAAAAAACTGGTTTCATTTTCTTTGTACACCAATTTTTAGGAAATTTGAAAAATTGTGTTTGTTTTTCAATTTGAAAAAAAAAAAATGTTTTCGAAATTCAAAAATGATGAAAGCAGTTCAACACTGAAAAACATGAATGTTTTTGAAATAATTTTGATTTTTTTGAGGGAGGGGGTTTATACAAATTACCTTCTAATATAAAAAAATGTTTCAGAGATTCAAAGTTTTTTTTTAGTTTTTTTTTTTAGAATTTATCTTGAGAATTTAAAAAAAAAATGATTTCAAAATAATAAATAAAAACATTTAAAACAAGAAATATTTTCAATAAAAAAATATATTTTTGATAAAATTTTCAAATTCCATTTTTTTTTGGGGGGGAGGTTACAAGTAGAAACTTTTTTTCTGGTTGAAGCCTTTTTACAGTCGAAATATTTTTTTCTGGTTAATAAAATTTTACAAGTCGAAATTTTTTCCTGGTGAAAGTATTTTCAACAGTCGAAGCATTTTTATTGGTGGGAGCCTTTTCAACAATTGGGGCACTTTTTTCGGGTAAACTTGGGTAGAAACCTATTTCACAGTCGAATCATTTTTTCTGGTTGAAGCTTTTTTACAGTCGTATGTAATATTTTTTTCTGGTTGAAATTCAAAAAATTGAAATTTAATAGAAAAAATAATTTTTATACCTAAATCAAATAAAATGCGAAGGCGATAAAAATTTTCAAAATTCAAATTTAAAAATATACTCAGGTATATTATAAAACGAAAATAAACAAATGAAATTTTTGAGAAAATTTGGAATTTGTCAGTGATTAGAAAAATTTATTTCTGATAAGGAAAAGTGTTTTTAAAATAAATAATTGTTCCAAATAAGATTTCAAAAATAGATAAATTATCTACGAATAAAATTTTTAAAATTTAGTAAAAGTTAGTAAAATATTATTTCTGACTTTTTCCTCAAAAAATCATTGAGTACACGTGGATTGTACGACATTTGATAGTTCTTTAGCCTTTCATTATCTACATTTGGAACAATTTTCACTTCGTGACTTATTCAAAATGCTGGCATATTGGACGTCAAAAATAATTCAAGTATTGAAACAATTTTGACAATGCTTTTCTTAAAATAGCTTCCAAGTACATATAAATACCTATATTCATCTATTTAAAATAACAACTTGTCATCGTAAATAAGTAGGTATGACTCGACGTAATGTAAACATAATACCTAAAATTAGTTTTTTTTTTTTTTTCAAATATCGTATGAACGAAGCCATAACTTATATATTTTTGAGCAAACAGATGGACATCATTTTACATCTATAATTTGAAATATCACAGATAGAAGGGTAGGTAGGTTATGTATTTGTACATGAAATCTCATATGGAAAATCCTATCAAATACGAAAGTAGGTACTATTTAATTGTCATCGAATCAGGTACCAATTGAACGATGTTATTCGAACCTTGAAAAAAAAAAAAAAATCAAAACGAGCTACTCGTATTTCATTTGCTATCCAAATCTCGCGAGAATTTCGCTACCTATTCGAAGGTATATTTGGTATTTGGTCAAAGTCCAACGTAGCAAATGGAATATTTCGCAACGAATGTAAAACTTTTAAAATCAAATATTTGTTTTGAGAGTCGACTAGGCGTATTTTCAAATACCATGGTCGTCGTTTTTCGGCGGCTATAGTTTTTCATCGGCGTGGCACAAACACGTTAAATTCGAGTACGAGTACTTTACCAGGGTTGATAATCTACCTACGTTCTTGATTCGTGAAACAGAACGTCGGCTATAACAGAATTAACCGGTGCGGCGATTCCATTAACAATTTAGTTGCATGGAAGCATCAGTATGTCAGTTTCGATTCAACTTGACAGGGGCACAGTTGCTTTTTAAAGCGAGGCGAAGATTCATTATGTACATTGGATACACAAATGGTATATGGCAGACCTCAAGATCGGTACATGGTGCTCCACCTCCGCAGTAATGTCAATAGTGCACGTTGGGTTAAGTTTGGCATTGGAAAATACCCGAAGTGAAATCTAGTTAACCCTTTGTACCATTTTCATAATTAATATGACAATAAAACTAACTCGCAAAAGTGATCGTTTCCGATTCCTTCTTCTATAGTACTTACTCGTACTTACACAAACCCATGTTTATGACCCAATCGAAGAAATTTCACACCCTCGATGATTGAACGACTCAGTCAAGGTACCAGATTGTTTGTGTATTTAAAACAGACCTTATTTTTTTCCACTTTGCGAACAAGTTTTTATTCTGAGTAAATTGACGATAAATAAAATTTGAGGGGTGTTGGCAAGAAGCGTACACCTTTTAGAATAGAATCGCTTATCACACGCTTGGCCGAATTCCAAATACTACCTCGAATGGGAGTAAACTTCAGGTCACAATTTTAGTTTCGAAACCTTTTTCTTGCCGTCTTCAATCTTGACTTTAAAACACACACACAGAAAAAAAACACATTTTAACAAACTTTCCGCAAGCCGAGTCTCTTGATGAGTGTTTCGCATCGTTGCCAAATTTCATATTCATTCGAAACTCAAATACTCGCGTATTTTCGAATCTTGCGGATTATTTCATCTCGTATTATTGTCTCGTTTGATTTTTTTTTTGTCGAGAAATCACACTTCGAAGCCATCGCAATCAGTTATCATTTGAATAAAAATTTTCACGATCGCTTATTTTCTTTTCACTCTGCTCCGTCAACTCCATCACTGTTTGTTGTGGTAGGTTCAAATTTTCCTAATTCATTTTTTCGATTTTTTTTTATTTTATATATTTTTAAAAATGATACATAATTTTGTGTTTTTAATTCATTTATTCCAAAAAAATTGGAGACATTTCTAATTTATTCAGAAAAGTTAAGCAAACATTTGAATTTTTTTCAAAAATTAAAAACGTTTTACCTAATTCCAAAAAAAATTAGAAATAACAAATTTTCAGAGTAAGGAATTTTTCAATTTATCAACGTAAAAAAAATGTTTTTAATATTTTGGTATGAAAAAGTTTCTCATTTTTTTGTTGTAAAAATATTTCTATTTTTATTTCAAGTTATGAAATTCTTATTTTTTTGAAAAAAATTTTCAAATTTTTGCTGAACTTTTCTCAAAATTATGTTTTTTAATCAAAAAATTGTTTGAAAATTTTTTTGTCACAAAAATTAATAATGTCTTCTATTTTTGTGAAATAATTTATTTACATTGATTTTTCGGAGTAAAGAAATTTCTTTATTTTTTTGGAACAAAAATTATTTTTTTCCCATTTTTTCAAAAAAACATTTTAACATTTTTTTTTTTGTGTGAAAAATTATTCAAGTTTTCCAGGAGTGAAAAAATTTCCAAATTTTCGAATTTTTAGTAGCAGAAAAATTTCTTACCTTTTTTGAAATAATTTTATATATATATATTTTTTTTTATTTACTGACATTCTTCAGAATTTTCAATTTTTTTTTCATCTTACTTTTTGATTTTCTTGTAACGAAAATAAAAATCTCACTTTTTTGAAATAAGAAATTTGTAATTTTTTGAGTAAAGCGATTTATCTGATTTTTTTGGGATTAGGTATATAATTACCTTTTTTTTTTAAATCTTTCAATTTTTTAGGATCGAAAAAATTTCTTATCATCTTTTTGGAATGAAAAAATTGTTATTTTCAAAAACTAAAGTGTTCTCAAATTTTTGACGGAATAATTTTCTCAATTTTCTTGGAATAATATTGTCTATTTTTTTCCAATTTTTATATTTTTTTATAACTATAAAATAAAATATTTATATCAAGTATTATGTTCTTTATTTTTAAAAAATTTTTTTCTTCTATTTTTTGAGTGAAAGTGGTAAGCTAGGTACTTTTTTAATTTTTTGGAGCAAGTAATCTTTTATTTGAAAAATTTTTCAGTCAAGCCTTCCTTCGCTCACTCTCTTAATATTGCATTAAGCATTTATTTACGTTGTGTCATGCGAAATAGAAGTAGAGGGAGGGGTCCAATTCAAAAAATTTTCAAACAAAAATTGTAAATTGCTTATTCAATAATAATAGAAAAAAACAAAAAAAGTACACAGTGAATCACTGTAGATTAATTTAAAACTAATAAAAAAAAATTCTTAATTTTTTGAGACATTGAAAAAAAAAATTGTGTCAAGTTTCACTTTTTTTGGAAAAATTTGAGAAACATAATTTTTTTATTTCAAAAAAATAAACAATTTTTCGGAGTAAATAAATTTCTTAATTTTTTGGATCAAAAATTCTTTTTCCCATTTTTTTTTTTTTTTTTGAAAAAACTTTTCAACAGTTCTTGTTTTGGTGAAAAATTATGCAAATTTTCTAGAAGTGAAAAAACTTTTAAATTTTTGAACTTTTAGCAGCAGAAATTTTCTTATCTATTTTGAAATAATTTTATGTTTGTTTATTTATTTACCTACTGACATTCTTCAGAATTTTCATTGTTTCAATACTTTTCAATTTTCTTGAAACGAAAATAAAAAATTTCACTTTTTTGAAATGAGAAATTTTTATTTATTTTTTGAGTAAAGTGATTTCTCATTTCTTTGAGCTGATATATTTTTTTTGGAAAAACATCTTATGTTTTTTTTTTAGGTATTCTTATTATCAGATATTATTTTTTTGGAAAAAATATTTCGATTTTCTAGGATTGAAAAAATTTCTTAATTTTTTAAGGAAAATTTCTTATCATCTTTTTGGAATAAAAAATTGTTATTTAAAAAAAAATAAAATGCTCGTAAATTTTTGGAGGAAAAATTTTCTAAATTTTCTTGGATTAATATTTTCCATTTTTTTATTGTTTTATTATTTTTTTGTAACTGCAATAAAATACCTATGTTCTTCATTTTTTTGAAATAGAAAAATTTCAATTTTTTTTTTCAGAGCCTTTAATAATATTTTATGGTTAGTTTCAGAAAAAATAGTCAAGGCCAAAAGTTATTCAAAAATTGTAATTTTTTAAATTCTTCTTGTTCTTAACATTTGTCAATTTTTTATTTCGAACACCTATAACATTACGTGTTACTTTTGCATTCATTTTAAAATTTCCCAAATTTTTACCCCTTCAATGTAATTTCAAGATAAATACTCAATTCGTCGTTTCAACACTTCACTACCTCGTAACGACCCTTTTACCTAATAAAATTCATTCTGTACACAGATAAATTGCACCTGTTCAGAAATAGTTTCAAAGGTGGGTAATAAAAGCGAATTAAAAACAAATTGTAACGTCAACACGTTATCAAGACACGCCTTAACACCGTATAAATCTCAAATCCGAGAGCTTTTTCCTCGTATACATTAATTAACCCGCCATTAAAATCAATGACGATTTTTTTTCTTCTATTTTTAAAGAATGCCCTCGTAGAAAAAAAATCAATTTACGCGAACAAACTGTCAGAAAATTACACTACCTGTGTCGGTCTTTCTTCCTATATATGTATATAAGAAGCGAATAAAAAAATATTTAATTATTTTGAAATTATAAACTTTTGAATAAATTTTCGATTAATGGAGTAGAAAATATCGAAAATCGACAACAACCAACCGTAGCCTATGATTAGGCTAAACTGTTCCGGCGGTAAAAAAATAGCACCCGGTAGGTAATTTATAAATCTACATAGTTTTTGGGTTAAAAGCAGCCTCTCGTATGGAAGGACTGGTATATCTTGGACCTAATTCACAGTGTAGTATTTTCAATTTAGTAATAAGGTGTTATTATGTTACATTAATGCGAAGGTGATAAATTATGGAAAAGGTAAAACGTCATAGCTACCGGGATTTTTTCTCGTCCACGTTGGGAAATATTTTCAGGACAAGATTGGACGTGGTATTTAATCATGTCTCGGTGTATGTGTGGAATTGTGGACACGACGACGCGTCATTTGGTTTGAAAAATTAGTCAACGTAAACAAAACATTAATTCGCTCGATGTAGGCTTCGCACAGTTACTCGGCATAAGGTGTACCTTTCAGTTTAATTAGATATCACGACTCGATTACAAGTTGAGAAACAAGATAGTTGCGCCTTGGCTCGCGTCGAGTCGAGTAGAAGCTTTAGAAATAGGAAACTTTGAACTTTGTTATATAGCTTTTGTACTCGGGTGTTGTTTTCGGGGCTGAAATATTGACAAAGTACTCTTCGGTTACGCGGTATGGATTTTCGTATGATATATAAACCGTTCATCGAGACTATGTTCACCCTTAAGCGTTAAACAACACTATATCAAGCGTTACAAGTTAAGTAAAAGTTTTAAAAAGATTTTGCGATAAACGTTGATATAATTCCGATACCGTCACCGGGTGTCGTCGTATTAGTAAGTTTTCGAAATCAAAAATCAATTGCTGATGGTGGTGCATTTCATCTTAGGTATATAAGAGAATCCTTACCTACGTTAAATGGTCTCTTGCGAAGTTTTCCACATTCCACCAGAAGTGTACGACTATACGAGCGTGCGGTATTTTACATAAATAACGTATTTCTGATTTCAATGGTAGACCTGGTCGATTTATTTCCAATAAAACGGTTCATTTATTTTGCATTGTTTTAAATTGAATAGAATATTCTGCTTCGAGCGAGCGCTTCCTTAAAATCGAGACGAAGTTTATTGCGAAAAAAAACTCGTAGGAAGCGAAGAACAAGATGCTCTATTAGGGCCGAATTTTCATAAAGCGAAGATTTTTGATTTTACATTGTTTTAGGATGGTAGGTATTTTGATCATTTTTGGATCGAAAAGCTAAGTTCGATGAGATTGGAAAATTTCAAGTTCAATAAAGTTCAGAAAAGAAGTACTTTTCCGGGAAGTACAAAAAATGATTTCATAACGAAAGGATCCATTAAGGTGAAGAGGATCGTTTGATTGAACAATAATAGGTACCTGGTACATAATATGAAAAAAATTAGTTAAAAACTTATGTGGCTCTCAAAGTAGGTATAGATTGACCTTACTTTGAGGACCCCTAGCTCCACTCCCCCAAGAGTGTAGAGCTCAAATTTTTGTTTGGGAGGTTCTCAACTCAAAGTGAACCACCTCTGCGAGTTTGGTCGAAATCCGAGATATATTTTTTTCACTCTATTCTACTGTGTATGCAGCGAAAGGCCGTTTTTGCGCCACCCGTTAACTTGTGGAAAAAATGAAAATAGGGGTATTATGGGAAATTTTACGCTCTTCAACGTTTGTTTGAACTTTTTTTTCATTTTCGAAACTCTAGAAAAGTTACTGGCATTTCATCAAAAAGGGGGCTCACGGGTGTCCTCATTTTTGACGCTTAGGGGAGGGTGAAATTTGAGGGTTTTTTCGGAGCCTATGGTATGTCCTCATTAACATATGTAAGGTCTTATCCGAAATTGTACTCCATTCGCGGAAATTGGGTGCGATTTATGTTTTTTTCCACTCTATACATATATTTTGATCCGCATTTTTTGCGCCACCCGTTCACTTTTTCCAAAAATTTTATATAACCTTTTTTGTTGAAAATTTTATGCAGTTCAATTTCAGTTCAGATCATTTTTTCATTTAACCGCATTTTTGCAGAGTTATGAACGAAAAACAACGAAGGGGTCACTTTGGGTCCACATTTGGGGCAGTTGACGAGGGGTGAGGTTAAGGAACTTTTTGGTGGTTACTCAGGAGACCGAAAGGAACATTTTAAAATCAAAAAAAAAATATTTAAAAACCACGCTTCTGTGAAATAGTAAAAATGCACTAAAAAGTAGAAAATAATCCCTCTTCCTTTTCAGAGTTTTTGAAATTTGTGTAAGATATGCAATTTCTTAGTTTGTAATTTTTTCAAAGTTGATCTAACTCATTGAGCCGCATTTGACAATAAATGCCAATGTCTCACCGCGTTTTTTCGGAAATGAGTTGGATCAACTTTGAAAAAATTACAAACTAAAAAATTGTATATCTTACACAAATTTCAAAAACTCTGAAAAGAAAGAGGGATTATTTTCTACTTTTTAGTACATTTCTACTACTTCACAGAAGCGTGGTTTTTAAAAATTTTTTACTCATTTATTTAACTCTTTTTATCTGCTATTGTATCGTAACCACTTGAGCTGCATAGTACTTAAATTCGATCCAAAGTGATACCAAAAACTGATTTGGAAGGGAAAAACCATAAGATTTCCATACCCCACATGACATTTTTGATAATTTTGAGTTTTGCCCCCTAGATCGCCTTTGATAATTTTTCAAAAGCAATATCAAAAACGGATTTGGGAGGTAAGAAAACCTAGATTTGCATATCTCACATGCCATTTTTGGTACTTTTTAGTTTTGTGCCCTTCCCCCCTCGATGCCCCCGTTGAGAATTTGTCGAAAACATTACCAAAAATGGATTCCGGAGGTAAGAAAACCTAGATTTTCATACCCCACACGTTACTTTGGGAAATTTTGAGTTTTCCCCTCCCCCTCGAAACCTCCGTTGAGAATTTGTCGAAAACACTGCCAAAAATGAATTCCGGAGGTAAAAAAACCTAGACTTTCATACCCCACACGTTATTTTTGGAAATTTTGAGTTTTGCCCCTCCCCCTCGAAGACCCTGTTGAGAATTTGTCGAAAACAATACCAAAAAATGGATTTCGGAGGTAAGAAAACCTAGATTTTCATACCCCACACGTTATTTTGTGGAAATTTTGAGTTTTGCCCCTCCTCCCTCGAAGCGCCATTTGGGTCTAGGGTCGAAATAACATGAAAAATGGATTCAGCGCTATCGAAAACCCCTGGAAGTCAATTTCCATAATTTTGGAGCGCTTAGTTTTCATTTTATAGCGCATTGTCCCTAAGGGCGCATTATTGGTTACACTACATTACAAACTAAGCAAGTTAATAGAAGCGTGGTAAAAAAATCTTTGATGACCCAAGATGCGATTTTATTTCCTGATTGCACATCAAGAAGCCAAAATTTTTGTAAGTAGGAAATTTTCCATTAAGAAAATAAATTTCCTGAAAAATGCATGTTTTCCTTCAAGAAATTAAATATTTTAAAATTAGCTCATTCTCCTTGAAGAAATTAATACGTATCATTAATGTAGCATATTATTATTTTCCTCAGAAAAACTAAATTTTCTTCAAGTTGCTTACTTTCCTTGAAGAAATTTAATATTAAATTAGATAGCATATTTTCCTCCAAGAAACTAAGTACTTTCAAATTAGCTCATTTTCCACAAAGAAATTCAATATTTCATTACGAATGTAACATCTCCCCTGCCGAAAACAAAACTTGCTTCAAGTTTCTTACTTTCCTGGTATAAATTTAATGTAGCATGTTTTTCTTCAAGAAGCTAAAATCTTTTGAGCAGTAAATTTTCCTTCAAGAAATTTGATTTTCTGAAAATAGAATATTTTCTCTCAGGGAACTGTATTTTCTGAGAAAAGTCGTAGATTTTTTGAAGAAATTCTATGAATTGAAGATGGCATATTTCCCTTCAAAAAACTGAATATTTTGAAATTGGCTTATTTTCCTTGAAGAAATTCAATAATAATTATGAATGTAGCATATTCTCCCTCCAGAAAACTATACTTTCTTTAAGTATGCTTATTTTTTTTTTGAAGAATAGTATACGTACTCAAAGGAACATGTTTTCCTTTAAAACACTAATTTTTTTTAAGCAGTAAGTTTTCTTTCAAGAAATTGAATGTTCTAAAAATAGCATACTTTTTCGCAGGAAATTAAGTACATTTTCTGACGAAGGTCAAAGGTTCATTTTCCTTGAAGAAATTTTATATATTGAAGATGGTATGTATCCCTTCAAGAAAATATTTTGAAATTAGGTTGCTTGAAGTGAAGAAATTCTGTATTTTGGAAGTGGCATATTCACTTCAAAGAAACTACCTATACTCATAGGTATATTTTTTAATTTTCTATAAAGTAATTTAGTTCTCATCCTTATGAAATACGAATCAATGTGGTGTATTTTCCTCCAAAAAACTGAATTTTCCATAAGCAAATATTATTTTTCTTTTGAAGAAATTCAATAGTAAGTAGCATATTTTCCTGAAGGAAATCTGTAGTTTTCTGAAGATATTTATTGAAAGTAATTTTTTTAAATTATCAATTTATCAAAACAAAAATATATCGATGTTTAAAACCAAATTTTTGAAAATTTGAGTTTAAACAAAATTTTGAAAAAAATATCATTCCAACAATTTAATTTTTGAAATTAATTTTCATTTATTTCTAAATGGGACTTTCCGAATTGAATTTTACTTTCCAGACATAATATTTCTTGTTGCAATATAAATTAGAGTAAAAATGGAAATCCTTCAAAATTCGTAAATAGGGACGCTTCGAGGTTACTCGAATTTCGACGTACAACAATAAAAGACGACGAGGAAAAAAAAAATACAAATGAACATTCTAGCCAATTTATAATCTTTTTATCAATGGCATTTTGCTTCGTGGTGTAGAACACACATGCAGAAGAGAAAAAAAGTTGAGTAGATTGTCGTAAAAATATACTCTTACCGTCTACGAGTAATATAGAAGTTGAAAATTGTACAAAATGCACAACGCGACTCACGAGCCGCAGTTATCTCGGTTTCCTCATTAATTTTACAAGACGAATTTAAATGTTCTTAGAAATGGCTCGATTGTATTCGGTACATAAAATGAAGGCGTTGCTGCATCTTATATAATCCTCAAGAGTGCCACTCTTTATCAAGTTTTTTTTTTCTTCAAAAAGCGTGACCACTTTCGATATTAATAAGATTTATTATACTCGTACGAGTAAGTAATATCGACGACGGCGTCCGACGAGGACGAGCTTTTTCACTTTTTGCCTCTCTATATTGTTATGTAGTTGTTTAATAGAGCAGACTATAAATTCAAAATGTCGAATAAACTTATTTTATGGAAATTATAATTTAACCGTTTTTCGAAGAATTAAAAACAAACTATTCGTATTGCGGTAATTTTTAGTTTTTCTTGAAGATAAAACTTAGTGGTACGCTGGGGAGAATATTTAGGTACGATAAATCTCGTCTAGTCGTAAATCCTCACGTTTGTGTGTGAAAGCTGAAGTGGAAAAATTTTGGTTTTTATTTGATGGTTTGGTATTGTTTTTATTTGATAGTCTGCGATTACCTATTTTTCGTTGAATAATTTTTAAAAAATTTTATACTCTATTGTGTGAAGATGGCAGCATTTGACAGGGCTCGAAAATTTTACGGTCGCTTATTTTGATCTGCGACAGCATTGCGAGTTTGCGACAACAGCGGCTTAATTCTAACACATACGATACTTGAAGAAGTTGTACATTTTCAAATTTATTCAGAAAAATATGCAAATTTTTAATTCAAATTCAAAATGAAAATTTATCTGAAAATTTTCGCCCTCGCTTTGCTTGGGCAACAATTCACTTCTCAATTTTTGATTATAAATTCATTTTTTTTCTTTGGATGAAAAATATTTTTGAGAAAAATTTCTCAAAGTTTTTTTTTTTTTTTTTTTTTTTTTTGTAAAAAATCTTCCAATTTTTCGGATATTTTTCAAATATTTTGTAGGATAGAATTTCTCAGTTTTGAGAGTAGAAATATTTTTCATTTAAAAAAATCATTTTAGGGGAGGGGGAGAGATTTCTCAATTTTTCCGGAGTGTAAGTATATGTGGATTAACTTTCATTTTTTTTGAGAAAAAATTTCTCCATTTCTTGGAATAAAACAATTTTTTATTTAAAAAAAATTTTTTTTTGAATGAAAAATCTTTTGAACAAAAGAATTCTCTCAACTTTGCAGATTGATTTTTTTTTTTTTTTTTTGGAAAAAGTTTCTCATTTTTTTTCAAATAAAAAAAAATCAATTTTTTTCTGAAGATGAAGTAGAAATCTCGATTTTTTAAAATAAGAATGCGTTTCATTTTTTTTTTAATTAATGAAATTTCTCGTTTTTTGAGAGTAATTTCATTTGATTTCACGAGTTTTTTTTTTTTTTTTTTTTTTTTGATAAAGAAATGTCATTTATTTGATGCAAAACATTTCTCAATTTCTTACGTGTTAAGAACAATACTCATGTATCATATGTATTGATGTATTGCTCATTAAACTGATCTAATTAATGATAAGTTTTTCCATGGAAGTGGAGTTAAGCTTTGTTGTAATGTTCATTTTGTTGAGTTCAATTTAATTATTAATTTTCGTAAAAAATATAAATTTTTTTAACTGTGTTTTTATTTTTATTTATTTGTGTTCAATGATAGTTATTTTATGAAATTTTCTCCTTGCATTGTTTTTTTTGAAACACGATTAAAAAGATAATCTTTTGAAGCCTGTTGACGATTTGATATCTTCAAAAACTACAAAAAAAAAATTATAAACATCGAATAGAAATGTAATTTTTTAAAAATTGATTGAAGATTCGATTTTCAACAATCGATTTAAATTTATTTTTTCTATAAGAATCACTGCATAAAAATTGTTTTAAAAAAAATTTATGTGACCGACGTGAAATCCACTATTTTGATTTATTTTAGGCACTTAAATGATCAAAAATTGTTCAAAAAGTGGACCAAAAAATGTTTAAAAAGTGACCAAAAATAAATCGCACTGAGAGGAAATTTGACAGGGTGAAATAAGAATAATTTTCCGATTTTTTTTTAGAGAGCAAATTTATTATTAGAGACGGGCACGCTGAATTTGTCAGACATAAAAAAAATACTCAATAAAATGACACCAGAAATTTTCAATTTTTCAATTTTTGAAAAAAAAACACACTAAGAAATCTCTTGATTTTTACTCAGAATTTCGTTTTGTTGTTTAGGGAAAAAACGGCAAACCTTCAGTAAAAAAAATATTCTCAATTATTGGCCTTAATTTTTTCTCGAAAAAAATAACAATTTCAACTTTTTAGAATAAACAATTTCTTAGGTATTTGAAGAAAAAAAGAAAAAAAAATCGTCTTAGGAAAATCTTTCAATTTGGAAGGGGGAGGGGATCTTTAATCTCCGTTTTTTTTTCATAATAGAGAAAAAATGTCAATTTTTGGTCTTCATTATTTTATTTTTTTTTTATTTTTGGGGGGGGGGAAGACTCAAAATCAACTTTTTTTCGATAAAAAAAAATCACAAAATTTTTTGAAGAAGAAAACTCATAATGTTTTTGGAGTAAAAATTATTCTAAGCAAAATAAGAAAAAAATCTGTCAAGTTTCTTTTTTTGAAAAAGGAATCTTTCACTGAAAAAAAATATGTTATCCCAATATCATTGAATAAAAAAATTGGGAGCAAGAAAATTATTTTTTCGGAAATAATCTTCCAATTTTTCAATTTTTCATTTCTGGTTTTCAAAATGATATCAACGAAAAAACTGGAAGAGGTGACTTCAGTGACCATTTTTGGCAAATAGTGACAAAAAGTGACCAACATGCGGAATACTAACAATGACAAGTTTTTTTTTTCAAACCACAGAACTCAAAAATCATTCGCTAAATTTTTCAGGTAGGAAAAAATTAAACCCACATGTTGAAAAAAAAAGGTTTCAACTTCGAAATATCCCAATTTATATAAAATGAAATGTTCCTATCGAGGAAATGTTGTATCATTAACGTAAAGCTGTAAAGTTAAATGTGTAATTTGTTCGTATCGATTGTGTATATATTTTATCTTTATTGCAATCAAAATGTTACCACTCTAGAAAAATAAAAACCTTTTTTTTGTTTCTTTTTTTAGTACCTACCTACAGCTATACATTTAAACAAATATTAAAAAAATAATCGTTGTAGGAAAATACAGTTCAAGTTTAAGGTTTATAGTTATCAGGCTTGCGAATAATTTTACCTTATTGACATTCTAGTTTTCACGCAACGACACGATAGTAAGTATAGGGAAGTAGTTTAACGATCGTTTTCAAATTAAGGTAGAAAAAAAAAAGAATGAAAAAGAAAAAGGGACGAAGAAAACACGATGAAATTATACTCACATGCAAAACCTAAATTCTTTCTTCGTTAGGTCAGTGCCTAGACTTAGATATACAAGAATAGGCATAGATAGGTAAAGTACAGTCAAAAAGGAAGTTCAATATTTAAAAAAAAAAAAAAAAAGGTGCAAGTTGTAGATAGATAGTGAAAAGATTACGATTCCAGTCACGCTGTACACGAATGATTATTTTTCATCAAAATGTATAAATTATTGCACACGAGTACTCGCTATAAAGATTCTGGCCGAATTACGCGCGATGAAAATCTATTTATTTCCATTTTAGATAACGAAGTTCACCTCGCTGCGGTGTGCAGTTTCCGGTGATTTTTTCCCCTTTCATGTTCCACCTTCGATCACGCGTTCGAGTGGTTGCGGGTATAATTTCACAGTGAAAAGCGAATAGCTTGGGCGAAATGAAACAGCAAAGGCTAGAACGAGGTCTGGTTTAATTGATTGCGAAAATGTCGGCGAAGAAAGTGAAATTTTTATTACGAGGAAAATTGCTTTGGCTGGCGAGACGTTATCATTTCTTAGGTTAACCGGTCAGGTGGGAAATGCGGATACAGTCGTTATTATTATTTGATAACTTTACCAAAAGCATCATTTGTCGGTATGGGTTTTGAAAAATGAACCTCGATGATTGATTTTTTCCGCTTTTATTAAAATTTCTGCCGCTTTGGGTACTGTAGGCGGTTGCGTTCCATTTAATGACTGCTTCAAATGGCATCGAGTTTGAAATTTTAAATTGAGTGAACAGACGATGTATTGATGTGGGTTCTCTACTCCGTTAGACATCGAAAACAACAATGAGACGTCATGATTGTAAACTGTTTTAAGACAAGTCTACGAGTATGGTCTGAGATTAGATGGCAAAAGTTTCCACTAATTCTCTTCGGGTTATTTTAGTATTCTCTGCACGAAAATTCGGTCCATTGTGAGTTTAACCAAGGTTAACGTACGTTATCTTGACGTCTTATCAAAATGAGCCTAACAGTTGTGCCAGTTTTTCCAAAATTGAAATTACAATTTTTTGAAATTTTCAGTTTTATAAAGTTTGCCCATTTTTCAAAATGTTCCTCAAAGTTTTAATATTTTTTTTTTATCATTCAAGGACATAGTTATTCTATTATTTTCATGAAATTATAAAAAACTCACAAAATGTTGAAGAATATTCAAGAAATTAGGAAAATTGTGGGAAATCTTCAGTGGAGTTTTTACAGAACTTCAAGCTTCAGAAAATTAGGGGGAAAAAGGAAAAAAATTTTCAACACCTAAAACTTTTTTAATAAAATTTTTAAACAATTTTTTCACAGAATCATAAAAAATACGTAACCCTTTTAATCAATTTTTTTACAAATTAGGTTAAAAAAAAATGCAAAACTTTGAAGAATTGTCAAAATCAAAAATATCGAAAAATTGTTTGAGAATAATTCTCAAAATTAATTCCTTCATTTTTCAAAAAATTAAAATTTTAATCAATTCCATCAATTTTAAATTTTTAGCTCATTTGTCAGAAAAAATGTTCCTGTTCCATTTTCATTAAAAAAAAAAAATATTATTTATGCATGAGAAAAACTTGGCTTCAACTTGATTCTCCGAAAATGTAATTTTTAGTTTATTTTCGAAAATTGCTGGTGTGATAAGAGGGACGAGGGAGTCAATTGTCTATCGAATCGAATTTCAAAGTTTATTTGGATTTTCAATTAAAAGAATTTTTCATAAAATTTTCAATTTTTTTTTTTACAGAATTACCTACCAATAAAAAGTAATTTTTCAATACATTTTTTTACAAATTGAAAAAAATTGCAAAACTTTGAAGAATTGTCAAAATTTTTAAAAAATAATATCGAATAATTGTGAGAGAATAGTTCATAAAATTAATTCATTTATTTGTAAAAAAATTGAAATTTTAATCGATTTCACAAATTACAAATTTTCAACTCATTTTGTCAAAAAAAAAAAAAAAATGTTTCTATTCGAATTTCAATTTTTTTTTCAAATTTCATTTTTTATTGCATAGGGAAAAATTTGGTTTCAGCTTGATTCTCCAAAAATATAATTTTTAGATTATTTTCAAATATCTCTGGTGTTTGGGGGAGGGATGAATTGGCCGCCGAATCAAATTTCATTTTTTTCAGATTTTTGATTTGTACCTAATGGTAAAATATGATTTTAGAGCGTACAACGACCCTGAACCTCCTCTGAGGCCCGAGGGTTGGTGCCTCAAAATACGTGATTTTAAACACCGGAATGATTTTCGAGGTAGCACCTCAAGACCCCTGAGAGTGTATCAGCCCAAAATTTTGGCACAAATTCAAAAAATGTCAAAAAGAAAACATGCATAATATAGTTTGTTACATTTTTGAAAGCGCTGAGTTTAAATATTATGTCTCACTTTTTTGATAGGACCCTCTCCAAAACTCCCCCTCAAATTAAAAAAAAAAAAATTAACAAAATCCAAAATAATGGTGTGGCATATTTTTTGCAATGTTTTGATAGCGTTTAGTCAAAAGGCAACGTTGCATTTAGTAGGAGTAGACGGCAGCTTTCAAATCTGTTTTTTGATGATAACTTCATGCATCGGAGCGAAATTTGAAAAAATAAAAGTAACTTTAGTAACCTGAAATTTCAAAAAAAGTAACCAAAATTATGGAAAAAAGTAACCAAAAATTTTCCATTTCCACTTGAATATAATGACTCATAACCCCCTCCCCTCCCCTCGTCACCGTTTTTCTCATATTTTCGCTAAATTTGACGTTTCACAACTCTTGAAATCAATGGTAAAAATTTTGAAAAAATCAAAATTTTTAATTCAAAAATAATAATTTATGCATTTTTTTTGTTTCTATAATTATGACGAATTTTAATAGAATAGTTGGCTTAATAGGTGCTCAATTTTTATATCATAGGAAATTTCAATTCTTGAGAAGCTCACAATAAATAATTTTTGAGTTCCTATCAAATCTTAATTTTTTTTGAACTCAATATTGAAAATTCAAAAAAAAAAATTTTTTTTTCTTGAAAATACTTGATATCAACTTTTTTAAGTTTTTGAACTCTTATTTGTTTTGAAATAGTTTTCAGTTTTCAAATAATTGTTGATTTCAAAAAACGTGAATTTTAGAAAAATTTTAAATTACAAACAATACTGTCCTTTTTTTAATTTTTAAATTTTAATTTTTTTCGATTTTTTTTATTTTTCAAACAATTTTTAATTTCTATAAATTTAAATTTATTAACAATTTGTAATTTCTAAAAAGTTCTGGATTTCAAAAAATTAAACTTAAAATTCTCAATTTTTTGATTTTTAAACAATTTATATTTAATTTTTAAGAAATAGTCGTTCCTAAAATTCATGTTTATTCAAATAAAAAATTTCCAATTTATAAAAATTGTAATGCCTAAGAATTTAAAGTCTAAAAAAATCAATTTTTTGATTGGCTTATTGCAAAATGAGTAGATACAAAAAAATTTTAATTTTTGAAAAGTCTTCATTCTCCACAAAAAAACAATTTTTCAACATGTGAAATTCACAACTTTTCAAAAATTTAAAAAGAAAGTTTTGCTCATTTGAGAAATATCAAATTTTTGAAGCATTTTAAGTTCACGAGTTGAAACGATTTTATGTTTCATTTTTGCTGAGTTCTTTATTTTTCAAACATAATTTTCAAATACTTCGAACACATTTTTTTTTTAATTGAAAACATTACTAGGTATTCTCATTTAAAAAAAAAAAGTTTTTAATGAGGAGAAATCGGTTTTATTCTTCGACGGCCTCTACTTTTTTTGAAAAGAAATTTTGAGAAAAAATCGTTTATTTGTCGAGAAAAGAATTTCTCAATTTTTTCAAAAAAATACGGCTTATCTACTTACATTTTTTTTTTCAAGAAATGTGGCTCATTTTTAGACAAGAATAAATCTTAATTCTTCAAGAAAAAAAATCACAATTTTTCATACTGACTTGAAAAATGCCTATAAAAGAACTTTCAATTTTTTTAGGAGCAAACATTTTTCTACCTTGAATTTCAATACAAAAGTACAAAATAAATATTCCTGAAGTTTGAGCAGAAAAAATCTCAATTTTAAAAGAAGATTCAATAAATTGTTCAATTAAGGTCAGTTGGGGTAACTGGGCCACGTTTTTACAACTCTAAAAAATCTTTATTCAAAAATGCCTCACTAGTGAAGAATAACCTTAAATCTTCAAATGGGACGTGTAGAGGGGTGTCATAGAGGTACGCTCACTTTTTTGATTTTGAGGGTGAAGCACATACCTGAGCTGAGGAACACCTCACTCTACACAAAGAATGGTGGCCCAGTTACCCCGAAAAATGGGGTAACTGGGCCACCAAATTTTTTTTTTATTAAGGAAGATTTAAGATGTGTAATTCACTTACCCCACTCAAATCTGAGTTTTGGGGTAACTGGGCCATGTCATGTTACTCAAATTACTGAGGCCTCCTCAAGGGGAGCTAGGAACCGAATGATAATTGTTATGGTGGGCTTACGATGTCAGTGTTACCATGCAACCAACCATTTACGTCAAGACGATTTTGGAGGGAATTAGGAAGAGAATGGCCCAGATACCCCGGTGGCCCAGTTACCCCAACTGACCTTACTTAATTCATTTTTAAATAAAATATTTCAAATTTTTTGGAAGCAAAATCTCTGAAAAAAACTTTCAAAACGTTTTTAAAGAAATTTTAAATTTTAATGGCAGCTGTTCGTCAGATTTTTGACGAAATAGTAACCAAAATGAGTCCAAAAGTAACCATAGTAACCAAAATGAGCCCAAAAGTAACTAAAGTAACCTTGCCTTTAAAAAAGTAACCAAGTTACTAAAAAGTAACCGTGTTCCGATGCATGTAACTTGGGAAATATTCATCGAATAAAAATTCTGACAGCACTTTGACGAAAGAAAATTTTTCGCTCTACAATTTTGGTTCTTATCAATTTTCACAAAAAACGCTTTGTTCGCCCGGAATATAGGAAAATGTGAAAATTCACACGTCCAAGAAAACAGTTTTTTGACGATAACTCAAGGAATCTTCGTCGAATCGAAACTTTAACTATGGAAAGGTGAAAGCAAATTTTTTTCTCTACAATTTTTGTTTTCATCAATTTTCACGAAAAGCGCTTCCTTAGCCAGGAAAATAGGAAAATGTGAAAATTCGCGTATCTGTGAAAAAATACTGTTTTTCGACTATAACTCAAGAAATTCGTCGAATCAAAATTTCCACCTGCACAAGAACAAAAGAAAATATTTCGCTCTACAATTTTGGATCCTATCGATTTTCACGAAAAATGCTTCGTTGGGCCGGAAAATGGGAAAATGAGAAAATTCACATATCCGCTAAAACAGTTTTTGACGATAATTTGAGAAATATTTGTCGAATCAAAATTCAGACTGCACAAAATGAAAGTTAATAATAAATTTAGAAGACCAAAGGGCAAAACATAGCGAAATTGACATAAAAATGACCCTGTACCGAGTACCTTTCACAGACGGATTTATCGAAAGAAAAAAAAATACCATTTTCACGAATCATATTTATACGCACTGAAAAATGACGAATAAGCCTTTTTTTGAACACGTGCCAAACGAATGAAAAATCTACCTGATGAAATCAATTTTCAAGCCCATTGAAGATATTTTTATTCGCGGTTTTAAAAAAAATTATTCCGAGAGGTTGCTCTTTTTTTCGTCGTTTCGTCGTACTGCGTCGAAGAATATGTAATTCGTTTTGTATTTATTTTCTCGCCTCTTTTTTTTACGACTTCAAACTGTACTGGAATTTTTTCGTTGCAATAAAATAGGTGTTATGTTAACCTTAAGTACTCGCATTTGCGTTTGAAAGCAGTTTTTTTTTCTATGGAATAAAGTCGGTGCTTTTCCATATATCTATATATTTTTTTACATCGGTGTACTAATTCTATGGCGTGTAGCAGCAACAATTGAGTGAGTTTATTTTGTAGAAAGAGGGCGCGAGGATGGAAACGACGGTATAAAAAGATTAATGAATTTCTAGGTATACAAATACATATAAAAAGATAAGCGGAAATTAGTTTTTAATTCTTACTTTTCTGATAGCTATTGTGGTTCAACAAATGGTGGTGGTTTAATATGTAGTATGAATACGCTCTCGTTGCTTAAAATATACTACCACATTTCATGTGTGATGAGAATGTTAGCTCATTTTCACGCACGAAGAGAAATGTGCCTATTAATGAAGCCACAAAATGGTAATACTTGCATTAGCATCGAGGTTGGATATTATAACTCAAATTTCAGCTGTTGAATTTTTGGTTGGAGGTTGAAAAAGTTCAATTCGATAAATGTTAAATGATTTTGTTGAGGGGAAAAATGTAATATTTTGCTGAGAAAGTTGGAAATCAAAACTTTTGTTTCTACCTTTCCACTCGTTAAAAAAATTATTTATACCTACAAGTAATTCGTTGACAGATCACAGTACGTTGTCTTATATAAATCAACCAGAAAATCAAAAACAGGTCTGAAAAAATGAAACCCCATCAGCTCATTTAAAAATATATATATATATGTCCTAGATAGCGAACCAATCGTAAAATCACTTTTAACTTCTCAATCCTGCGGACGCCTTTCAATTTTTGTAAAAATTTATTAGAAATTTTGTTTATTACGTCCCTTCCAGGAAAAGTAGGACGGAGCCTGAGGGATGCAGGTGTGAACAGTAGATATTAGAAAAATTGAGCAAGCTAGACAATTTCACTTTCAGTTTGTCAAGTTTCGAAAAAATTGAGCGATTCTTTTTTCCAAACAAACAAAAAACAATTTTCTGGAAAAATTAAAAATTTTTACTGCCAAAAAATTACTCCAAAAAGGTCGAGAAATCGTTTCTTGGAAAAAAATGAGATTTCTTCTACAAGAATTTAAAACATTTTTTTTTGTTCCAAAAAATAAAAAAAAAAGATTCAAATACATAAAACTGAGAATTTTTTATTCCAAAAAGAAGTTTGTTTTTTGAAAAAAAAAAAAAAAAAAAAAAAAGTATAAAAGTCGTCAAAAATAAAAATAATAAAAATTTACTTTCATCTGACAAAATGTTCATTGAGATCGTGAGCAATTGTGCGCGTGAGCAAATGTGCTCGTGAGCAATAATTGTGCTCGTGAGCAATAATTGTGCTCGTGAGCAATAATTGTGCTCGTGAACATCTGATCAATTGTGCTCATAAGCAATTGTGCTCGTGAGCAAATGTGCTCGTGAGCAATAATTGTGCTCGTGAGCATCTGATCAATTGTGCTCGTGAGCAATTGTGCTCGTGAGCAGTTGTGCTCGTGAGCAGTTGTGCTCGTGAGCAGTTGTGCTCGTGAGCAGTTGTGCTCGTGAGCAGTTGTGCTCGTGAGCAGTTGTGCTCGTGAGCAGTTGTGCTCGTGAGCAGTTGTGCTCGTGAGCAGTTGTGCTCGTGAGCAGTTGTGCTCGTGAGCAGTTGTGCTCGTGAGCAGTTGTGCTCGTGAGCAGTTGTGCTCGTGAGCAGTTGTGCTCGTGAGCAGTTGTGCTCGTGAGCAGTTGTGCTCGTGAGCAGTTGTGCTCGTGAGCAGTTGTGTTCGTGAGCAGTTGTGTTCGTGAGCAAATGTGCTCGTGAGCAGAATCAGTAGTTTTGGATGAGATTGGTGCGAAAAAAGATCTGTCGAGCTTCGGATAAGAGAGCTTCGCCCTGACTATACAAAAAATAGAATAAAAAATGAATAAATAAGTTATTTAAAAAATTAATTTAAAAAAATACATAAAATAATTTGGGTATTGAAGAATCAATTAAAAATTCACTTCTTCAAAAATGAATCAAAATTGTAATTTTTTTGAAATCAATGATTATTTGAAAACCGATTAACAGTATTTCTTAAAAACCATCTGAAAATATCAAATTCTCTGAAAAAAAGGTTGAAAATATAATTTTTGGAAAACCCGAGCGGCACACTCGATCGATAATATCGGAAGATGTAACGTATCGATAAAAAATCGTTTGAAAATCTATAGATGTTCTCACGATATTACAAAGATTTATCGGTACAACTTCATAGGCAAAAAATCTAAAAACTATCGAATTCGATATTATTAAGATTTTATGACGATATTCGTCAACGATACTATCGACAAAGAATATTAAATTTATCGATTCCGATTTTCCACCGATTTTGTGCAGATATTTGAAACTATATTATCGACAGATTATATTAAATTTATCGAATCCGATTTTTTACCGATTTTGTAAAGATATTTGAAACTATATTATCGACACGTAATATGAAATTTCTCGATTTCGATTTTTTAACGATTTTGTGACGATATTTGAAACTATATTATCGACGAATAATCTGAAATTTCTCGAATTCGATTTTTTAACGATTTTGTGAAGATAGTTAAAACTTTATTATCGACACGTAATCTGAAATTTCTCGAATTCGATTTTTCAACGATTTTGTGACGATATTTGAAACTATATTATCGACACGTGATATGAAATTCCTCGAATTCGATTTTTCAACGATTTTGTGGCGATATTTGAAACTACATTATCGACAAATAATCTGAAATTTGTCGAACGATTTTTCAACGATTTTGTGACGATATTTGAAATTATTTCCAAATTGGTGAAAATTTTTTTAAGTCCAACACGTCTGGAAGTACTAAACTGCCTATTATAAGCGTTTTATTGCTAATTCCTCAACGATAAGGTATGGCATAGTGGTTAAGGAAGAGGATTACTATGCAGGAGGTAGAAGGTTCAAGCCCCACGGGTGTCAGATTTTTTATAATTTTTTTTGACTTTTTCTGAAATGATCCTCTTACCGTAACATGAATAATGTGTTTAGGCATAGTTTAATGTATTAATTATGCTAATTAATGATTTTTAATTATAGAAAGAAGCTAGTAAAAGACGAAAAATCGGAATAAAAAATCGATAAAAAATCGACAGAATATCGAATTCGATAAAGTGTCGCGTTAGTTCCGCCTAAATCGTGAAATTATCTTTCGATATTATAGATATATTATCGATAAAATATCTTACTATAATCTCGAAATTTTTGCTAACTATAATTCGTCGATAATTTATCTATATATCGAAAGATAATTTCACGATTTATGCGGAACTAACGCGACACTTTATCGAATTCGATATTCTGTCGATTTTTTATTTCGATAATTTGTCGAGTGTGCTGCTCGGGAATGAATGGAAGATTTTTTTTTTGCAAAACAATAAAATTTATTTTTCGGAAATTGCCCAAAAACGTAATTTCTTGAAAATCAGCTTAAAATTTAACGGCACTATGCCCTACTACATTACATAGAGAAAGTCTAGGTATACCAACTAGTTTTCAACAGATAACCTCGAATAGAGGGCTCAATTCTAACCCGAACGTCTTCATACGAGCTAATTATCGATTTAGTTTTATTTTCTCGCGAGCTAAATGGACGATAATAAAACGATTAAGTATAAAATTAGAATAAAAAAACGAGCCGAATTTAATCAAAGTGTTAACACGCGACGCTTACAAATCGGATTTCTTTTCAAAGGGTTAGCAGGTTGGGTTTTATTAGATCTTCGGGCGTCTTTCACCTCCGAACCGGATCCAGTCGGGTGGTTTATTTTATAAATTAACAACTACGTACGAATGAGCTCGGCGAAGAGCGAGGGGTTTGCGATGGCATAGGCTATAACACACTTAGGGATTTTTCTCTCTCGATTTCGTCCTTCCCTCGCTGCAGCAACGAAAGAAAGAGTTAAACAAAACATAAATCTGGTTCGTCGAGTATCTCGAGCAATAAAAATGCTTTACGAAATCTAAACCGAACATATATTTTAGCAGTGTGCTAAAATATATTCGAACGAATCGTACATTTAGCCGATTTCACTCCCCCCTTTTACAGCTCGGTCTAGCCGCACGAGCACAATTTTCATACACCGGTCTCGTTTTATCTTTGAACAATAACAAAACCCTGACAGGGCTGTGTGCCGAAGTGGGGGTGGATTTAAAATAAACCCCTCTTCTCGACGTATAATAACAACCATCTCGGCACCGACTTTACCTGATTTACGAGGTTTTCCTTCTTTTTCGTCTTTTTTTCTTCCAAAGCAAAGAAAGCGAAACTTTGCCGAATGCGATGAAGCATTCCCTCTTTCGTGCCGAATTTCAAATTTAAAACGGCGATATTTAGAATTGCATGTCCTTATCAGAATTTACAAAGCACTCAATTTCGTTAACGGGTTTTTCCCTCCAAGACGCGAAAGCCATTCTTTTGTTTTCCCTGTCATAGATTTCCCATATACTCGTGCAGTGCATATGTAAGAGTTATATACGATATTACGTATGTAATGATAGCCCAAGGCTGCGTGGAAAATTTTTTCCCCAAAAAGAGTGATAATTGATTGGTTGAAATGTCGACTATCGTCGATATTACCAACTATTTTTGACTTTAGTTAATTATACGATTTTTCGATGATAAATAATTCATCGCTTCGCAACTTTTCCTTTAGGGTTTGGATTTTGATATTCCTAAAGTATACTATACGAGACATCCAAATGACAAAAATTTTACTTTCCACGCAGGGGATTTTTTTTCAGGTATTTTTTACCCAAAGTAAATCTGCGAAAATAATTACCCATTTCATTCTTAGAAGCATTAAAAAACGCCAGGTATGTATTGAAATAAGCTGTTATGAATAATTTTGTAATTTAGTTCAGTGAAAATACATCAAAACTCCATTAGGTAGTTCATATATTATGAAAAAAATTTGTGACAGATAAAGATACGTGTCTGACTTAGCTTCGGGTATTCCATCATTTGAACACCTGTTTGAAAAAAAAAAATAGAGCCTCGAAAAGAAACGTTTATTTTTTTCGAGGCGTTAGTCAGAACGAGTTAATCCGAATAACGAATCAACGATCGTTGACTTAATTTATTAGTCTAAGTTCGTATTTTGAACCATTTAACGTAATAAGCTTTTAGGATGGGTTCTGAGTGTTTAGGATTTATAGTCATTGGCGCTATTGTGATCGCACTCGTTGTTTTAGAGGTGTTTTCAGTGGTAGATGAAGAGTATGTTAGCAGATGTACTTGAGTGGAGGAGGATTCCAGGCACAGAGGATTAAAGAAATTATTTTTCAGATTAGAAATTTGTAATTGGTAATTAGTAATTTTCTCTCAGGCTTCCAGCTGCCCGAGTTAACACTCATCCCCTCTTCTTTAAAAACAATGAAAAGTCGAACTAGCATTTTCAAATTTATTAGACGATTTTTTTTTTAAACAGAAGATTCTGTTTAAAGAGAAACATCTTCTCAAAGAAAAGCAGTTCTTAAAAATTACAACAAAAAAAAAATTGTGTGGAAGAAATTTATCGGCAAAAAACAACGTAAAATGAAGTAGGTGAAATAAAAAAAATAAATAAAACTCTTGAGAATTATTTTTGCAAAAAAAATTCCCTTAAAAAATTTCATCGGAAGAAGTGACAATAAAATCTATTGTAAGAAATTTTCCAGAAAAAAAGATAATTATCGAAAAAATAATTTTTAAAAAACTCCTTTTGACAGAAAACCTCGGAAAAAACTACTTTTGAGAAAAAAGACTTTAAAAACCTCTTTTATAATGTAGATATTTGAACTAAACTTCATAAAAACAACTTTTTTTGAAATTTTGTTGAAATATTGAAGCACGAATTTATTGAAAATTTTTTGAATTTGTAAGTGAATATTTAAAAAAAAAATGTTTTATTCAAAAAAATACTTGAAAGGAAATTACTGGAAAATTGAATCATACTAGAAAATACTTTTTAATTGAATAATATTTGAAAAAAACTTTTACAAAAATTCGTTCAAAAAATTTTCTCACACTAAAAAATTTTTGCAAAAAAATCGTTAGAATAAAATATTTGAAAAAAAAATAGTAATTATTAAATCATTTTGAAAATACTCTTTAAAAAATTCTCTAGAAAAATATTCTCAATCTAAGCTGAAAATTGTTTCACAAAAAAAAAGTTTTAACCAAATTTTCAATGGAAATTAAAGGAAAAAATATTCTAGCAAAACCATTCTCTTAAAACAAAAAATCCACAAAAAATTAAATAAACAAAAAATATTCTCACACTGAAAAATTTGGGTACAAAAAGCCTCAAGCAAATTTCTAATCTATTTTTTTCAGTTTTTTTGGAGGGGTGGAAAAGCCTTCTCGAAAATTAAATCTACTTGAAAAATACTTGAAGAAAAAATCGTTTCAATAAATCTCATATTGAAAATTTTTTAGAAAAAAAGTTTTTAAAATTAAGAAAGAAATTAAAAACGTTGGAAATTGAATCGCATTGAAAAACACTTTTGGAAAAACTCATTTAAATTGTATTTTAATCGCAAAAAATGTTTAGCAAAGAAATCCTTTCAACTAAATTTTTGATCGATTTTTGAATTTTTTGTAAATTTTTCATTTTGTAATACCTGGAAAATCAAATAAACCTAAAAAAATACACAAAAAAAAATTGCTAAAAAAATTTCACACTGAGAAATTTTTGGCAAAAAAAATTCTCTAGAATTCATTTTGAAAAAAAAATAAATTAAAAAGAACGAACCTGGAAAATAGAAAAATACTTTTTGGAAAAGTTGGTTTAAAAAATATTCTCATGCTGAAAAAATGCCAGCAAAAGTAATACTTATTCCTTTAAACCAATAATAGGCTTTTATTTTTATTTTTTTTTAAGTTGGAAAAATAACTTTCGATTTATTGAATCAACTTGTTAAATACTTTTGATTAGCAAGAAACCTTTCGACTATATATTGAAAAAAAAATCCTCGTAAAAAATACAATCAAATTTTCAACAGATTTTTATTTTAAAAATGTTGACAATAAATTTTGATTTTAAAAAAGTATAAACTGAAAAAATACTTTCAGCTGAATCGTTCGAAAAATCTTCTCACAATTTTTCTCACACTTGAAAACTGTTGTCAAAAAAAAAATGTTCGCAAACAAATTTTTATCAATAACCCGAGCAGCACACTCGACAAATTATCGAAATAAAAAATCGACAGAATATCGAATTCGATAAAGTGTCGCGTTAGTTCCGCATAAATCGTGAAATTATCTTTCGATATATCGACAGATTATCGATGAATTATAGTTGGCAAAATCCATCAACAGATAAACTTTCGATAAAATCGAACGATTTTTCTTTTAAAAATCTCAAGATTATAGTTAGATACTTCATCGATAACCTATCTATAAATCGAAAGATAATTACACGATTTATGCGGAACTAACGCGACACTTTATCGAATTCGATATTCTGTCGATTTTTTATTTCGATTTAGTTTCGATATTCTATCGATTTTGTATTACGATTTTTTGTAGATTATCTAGTTTCGATATTCTATCGATTTTTTGTAGATAATTTAGCATATATGGGTATATGCGCGCGCACATTTTCAAGACCGGCTGGCGAGTTTGAAGTCGTAGTTACGCTTAAGGCTGGCGAATTTCGTTCCAAATACAGCAGTTTCTACCAAAACAAGCGTCTGTTGCGAACATCGGAGTTCGTTCGCATAATACGAATTGGATTATAATATTCAAACATCTTATGCAAAATTGGAGAAGAGGGAGGGGTCCAATTGAAATTTTTATAATAACTAAGATTATTTCTAGGACCTTAATTTACAACTTTTGTTTGAAAAATTTTTCAAATTGGCCCCTTTTTCCTCCGCTCCTCCAACTTTGAATAAGTATCAACGGAGTATTATGCAAAATTGGAGGAGAAGGAGAGGTCCAATTGAAAAAAATTTCAAACAAAAGTTGTAGCTTAAAGTTCTAAGAATAATTTTGGTCATTACAAAATTTTCGATTGGGCGCCTCCCTCCCGTTCAATTTTAAATACTAAGTATTCACATAGTAATCGTAGTATTGAACTTGGTAAAATTTTATTTAAGAACAACGATCTGGTTTCAAGTAAAATACCTAGTAAACCAAAAAAACTAGATAACTTGTTTGAAAATTTTTTCAATTTTGATTTCGCATATTACTGTTACACGTAAGTAGGTAAATGCAAAATAATAGAGGCTAGAGATGAGGTCCAATTGAAAAAACATTTCAAACAAAAGTTGTAGAATAATATTCTGGATTTAATTTTGGTTATTATAAAAATTTCGATTTGGCCCTTTCTTCCCATCCAATTTTGAATATAAAGTAGGTATTTTTTGACTAGAAAAAAATCAATTTAGTTTCAACAACTATCGTTACAAAATCGTTGAAATATCGAAGTCAATAAATTTCATATAATGTGTCGATAATATAGTTTTAAATATCGTCACAAAATCGTTGAAAAATCGAATTGGAGAAATTTCATATAATCTGTCGATAATACAGTTTTAAATATGTTCACAAAATCTTTAAAAAATCGAATTCGATAAATTTAATATTCTTTTTCGATAGTATAGTTTCAAATATCTTCACAAAATCGTTAACAAATCGAATTCGAGAAATTTCAGATTATTTGTCGATAATATAGTTGTAAATATCTGCACAAAATCGGTGGAAAATCGAATTCGAGAAATTTCAGATTATTTGTCGATAATATAGTTGTAAATATCTTCACAAAATCGTTAAAAAATCGAATTCGAGAAATTTCAGATTATTTGTCGATAATATAGTTGTAAATATCGTCACAAAATCGTTGAAAAATCGAATTCGAGAAATTTCAGATTACGTGTCGATAATATAGTTTCAAATATCTGCACAAAATCGTTGAAAAATCGAATTCGAGAAATTTCAGATTACGTGTCGATAATATAGTTTTAAATATCTTCACAAAATCGTTAAAAAATCGAATTCGAGAAATTTCAGATTATTTGTCGATAATATAGTTTCAAATATCTGCACAAAATCGGTGGAAAATCGGATTCGATAAATTTAATATTCTTTGTCGATAGTATCGTTGACGAATATCGTCCTAAAATCGTAATACTATCGAATTCGATAGTTTTTAGATTTTTTGCCTATAAAATCGTACAGCTAAATCTGTATCATATCGTGAGAACATCTTTAGATTTTTAAACGATTTTTTATCGATACGTTTCAACTTTCGATATTATCGATCGAGTGTGCTGCTCGGGAATGTTGGCAACATTTTTTTTTTTTTTTTTTTTGAAAAAAATCACCTGAGAAAAATAATGTAGTTTAGAAAAAATCGTTTAAAAATATTATGTCATGCAAAAAAAAAAATGCAGCAAGAAAATCCTTACAATTTTCTCACTGGATTTTTTTGAAAACCATTTCAGCAAAAAAATTGAAACGAAATCATTTGGTAAATATTTAATAGTTTTTCATCGCATTAAAAATACTTTTAAAAATGTCACAAGAAAACGTATCTTAATGCTGAAAAATGTTTAGCAAAACAATCTATTCAAAAAAATTTGCATTTTCTTAAAAACCATTATTTTTATTTATTAGGCCTTGGTATATATTTTTGATTTAAAAAGCAAAAACAAAAAAATTAAAGAAAATCACCTAAAAATTGAATTGACTGAAAAAATATTTTTGGAAAAAATCGTTTAAAAATAATTCCATACCTACTATTATTATTTTCTTTGATTTTTTTTTTTTTAAACAAAATAAAAAACTTGTGGAAATCTTTAAAAAAACATGATTTCTCAGGAAAAAGTTCTTCCCCGAAAAAATTAATCTCTCAAGAAGAAAAATTATTTAATTTTTTTTAACGAATATTTCTTGCCCGCTCTCTCCCCCTCCCTCAAAATAACAAATTTCAAATACCTTGAATTTATGGCAAATCTTTTTTCAAAGAATTTTTTAAACATTGTCAATCAATTGGATCTTTTTTATGAAAAAAAATATATGTTTTTAGAAAAAATCCCTTGGACAATGAAAACTTCTTTTATTAGGTATGTAATTCATTTAAAATACACATGAGTAAGGTACCTATCAATTTCACTTTTTATTCATGCAAATTACCATATTAAAAATTAGGTACGTAATCAAATTACGATAAAACGTTTCATATTAATACACTTTGACAAGTGGAAAATTATTAGACCACCATATGAACTGATTTCCACCATCTGCTGATCCAGAGAACCCATCTTAACCTTCAGATCGGTACCAGATCGTCCAATAGTAAGGCAAATATTCCAACAGACCTAATTCCTAATTCGATACATCGTATTTTAAAAATTCAAAACGACCATAACACGTGTACCTTTGTCACTCATACGACCATTTACAATGAACCCAGTATAAGCGTACAATAAATAAAATTATTTTTGAGATATCGTCGCGATTATGCTAATGACCTTTAAAGTTCTAATCTGCTTTTAATTTGACAGAAACCAACTTCATGATACCTCCATTGGTTGTTGATCCTCGACGCGTGATTTATTACTACTAAATAATGAAACAGGATAAAAAAAACTGACCACTTGAAAAACTTGGGTAAGTACTTGAAAAATTAAAAATACCGAATACGAACGAAGTGTACGCGTGCTTGGCTCGTTCGGCTCCCCATTAAAATGTTAGTTTTTCAGCTGGGGAAAAATTCCAACTAAATTGGAAATATTTTGAAAGTGGCAAAATGACGAAATTCACTTTAATTTCGTTCTCGCCTCGATGGCCAATTAAGTGTTTAATTTTTAAAATCAAATTACTACGGAATGGGTTTTTCATTTGATAAGATAAGGTCTTCGAACACGTCTTTAAAATAATAGGCGCGAGTTAAAATGTAGATTAATTTTTAAATAATATTACGTAGAGTGTTACGATTAAATATTCATCGTAATGATTCGACGAACTTAGGTAAAATTAATCGAATCGCCGCAGAAGCTTGTAAATTGCTGGCAAGGTCAACAAAGTAATACTTTCGAATGAAGAGAGTTCAGGTACTCGCTATAAAGACATCGCAACAAAAGAATGTTAGAGAAAAACTAAACTTTATAACGTTAATTAATGATTAATATCGGTATCTGGATGGGCAGGGCACAAGCGGTGGGGGTGGGGATGATTTTTACCGTGTGGAAGCTCAACTAGGCCGCAACGGGCTGCGATGTTGTACCAGTCAATGCTGCCAGCGTGTACCTTTATTCTACTTAATTCCTTTATCCAGATTAATGGATTTTAACTCGAGCCATGGCCATTTTCGCCGCATTTAACGTTTAATATTCTCGTCTTCTGCTGGTATTATTCTGGATGAATACATTTGCCTCGTAACGCCTACCACATCGCGCCGCATATCGTGTCGTCGATACCTCACACGAGCTCTTTTCCCAATTACCTTCCATTTTCTTCCCTCATTTTTTGTGCTCGAGCCTCCTCATCGTACTCGTACCGTACCTCACCAGGAGCGAAATTATAGGTACATTTCGAGTTGATATTTTTTTAAATACAAACTCTCGGTTGCGGAGTCGATTTGTGTAGTCGCTTTGGAAGGGAGTGCGAATTTCCATCGCAAGTAGCGTTAAAATTATCATAATTTGCAACTTATTAACGAAGAAATTCCCCAGAGTTGCAAATCTGATGTGGAATATCTTTCTTGTTGACTATTTGAATATTTATAATCGTCCGTACAAAATGGGCAACCTTTCAATTTGCATTTGAAATTGGACCGCAGACAAAGATGCGATAACTTTTACCGTGTCACGAATTTCACAAATGAACGAAATCTCGAATTCGTCGCTCTACCAAGTTCGTTTCGCGTGTACGAGCGAGTCCTCGTAGGCTATTTGAATAATATGATTTTTACACAGGAAAAAATAACCGCCTGTTTTTGCCAAGTAACAAAAGTTGCGGAGGAAATTTCTAATTCAGAGGTATTTTTATTGGTCGTCGTTTAGAGCACGAATATGATGGCGTAATGGGATCGCAAATTTGTAATTTTTTCATAATACCAAGTTAATATCCCTCGGTGTATAATTATGATTTAAAAAATTGCGAGATGAATAGCAATGATAACATTTGAAAGAATTCGTCTATTTTTTTTTTAAATTCTCCCTTAAATTTTAATTTCACAAAAAAAAATCGAAAAAAACGTTTTATAAATTTTAAAAAGAAATTGGCCGAGACGAAATCTTGACTTTATGAAAAATTGTGTTTATGGAACAACTTTGAAAAAAATTTCATAGGTACCTACAAATTATTATTGAAACTCTCGTTCATTCAAACAAAATTTTGAGAATAATAAAGATGAAAATAAAATTTGAAAAAATCTTGATGAAAAAAAAATACTAAAAACCAAAACCAGAATATTTGAAAAAGTTTTAATTTTTGAAATGGGTACAGAAATTTTACAGTAGAAAAATTTCGATTTATATACATTTTCCAAACATGTAAGAATTTTCAAAAAAAAAAAAAAAAAAAAATGAAAGAAGAAATTTACACACTTAACTGAAAAAATGTTTGAAAAATTTTCAGTTGGACAGAATTTTCAGAGTAAACGAGTAACTTTTCATAAATTGCGAATTTCAAATCACTTATCAGTACTTTAATATTTTTCAAAATATATATAGGTATGTATGAAAAATGGAAAGTAGAAATTATGAAAATTTTCTAATTTTAAAAATACACAGAAACGTGTGACTTCTCAAATTTGACTCAATAAACGTTGAAATTGTGGAGAAAAAAAATTTAAAATTAAATTTAAAAAAAAATTACCTATACAGAAACCTATTATTTTTCAAAAATAATTTTAAACATTTATATTTTCAAAAAAAAAAGAACTTTCAACTTCAGAATTTTAAAAAAAAAAGTTTGAGAATCAAATTTTTGAAAGAAATATTAAATATACGGAAAATGTTGAAGTTGGTAAACTTCTATGAGTAGTAATTTACACTTTTCAAAAAAAAAAAAAAATGAACATTGAATTTTTAGCATAGTATATGCTTTTACGGAGACCAAAATGGAAAAAACGACCCCAAAATCCGACATGAAAATCTGACAGTTGGGTTAGGTTAGGGTACATTAGGTTAGGTTTGGATGATATAAAAAAACTTGGAAAATTTTTAATAAATTCGATTTTTTAGACATTATGTCAGACATTTAGAAACGTAATTTTTTTTTGAAATTTTATGACTTTTAGACATTTTTCTAGACATTTTGTCAGACATTCTGAAACTTAGAAATTTTTGTAGAAAGATGACTTTCTGATATTTTGTCAGCCATTCTGAAACTTAGAAACTTTTTTATAAAGATGACTTTCTGACATTTTGTTAGACATTTTGAAACTTTTATTTAATTAAGTATTTTAGAAATTTTTAAAATAAATTTTATGACTTTTAGACATTTTGTCAGACATTCTAAAACATGAAAATTTTTTTAAAATTTTTATGACTTTTAGGCTTTTTATCAGGCATTCTTATACTTGAGACGTTTTGTCAGACATCCTGAAACTTGGAAATTTTTTTAGAAAGATGACTTTCAGACATTTTCTCAGACATTTTGAAACTTGGAATTTTTTTTTAATTATTATACTTTTTAGACTTTTAAATTTCTGTGGAAATTAATATTCGTGACTTTTAGACATTTTGTCACGGAGTAAAAGCATATACTATGCTTCATACTTTCAAACGTATTGTGGAAATAGAGCCAACCAGGGGGGTCCAGGAGAGGTGGCGAAGCCCCTCTGGCGAGGCGCGAAGCGCCGAGTTTTTTTAGAAAAAATTTTAATTTAAAAAAATGAAACGTAACTTACCTATTAAAATTTATTTGCTTAAATAAACATGACGATTTTCAAAAAAAAAAAAAAAAAAAAAAAACTGAGTGAAAAATTTTTAATTAAAAAAATGAAATAAAATACAAGAATGTTTAATATGTTTAATTTTTTGAAATTAAAATTTTTGAGAATAGAAATATAATTGAATTTTTTAAAAATAACAAAAACGTGAAATTTTTCAAAATGAAATCCAAACGCACAAATTTTCAACAAAAAATCAAAAATCGAACTTTTAAAATTTTTTTGTGTAAAAAAGTATAATTATTTAACTTACATAAATACAAAATTTTCAACAAAAAATCGAAAATCGAACTTTTAAAATTTTTTTGTGTAAAATAAGTATAATTATTTAACTTACATAAATACAACAAATTTCGTAAAATTAATGGATTTAAATTCAGATACACTTTTATAAGGCCAAATTTTCAAAAAAGTATGAAAATCGATTTTTTAAGAAGAAAAAAACAACGTAATAAAGAAATTTTGGAGTTGATGAACTTCAATTTACCTATATTCTCCAAAAGTAAAAATTTTCAACAAAAAAAATAATATCGATTTTTTTTTAAATTTTGCTTTCAAAAATAAATTACATAGAGAAATAAAAATTCTTGAAACTGATGAATTCAAGTTCTAATAGAATTTTAAAAAATGTATAAAAATCAAATTGAATAAAAATTTGAATTTTCCTACAACTAGATATCATTTTCAAAAAAAAAACAACTTCAATGTCGAATTTTTGAAAAAATTTTTAATTCAAAAATATACGTTTCAGAGAGATAAAATATTTTTGAAATTGAAAGTTGTAAAAAATACGCAGAAATTTTTTAAGTTGATAAAAAACCAAACTAGATACATTTTCTAAAAGTCAAAACTTTCAACAAAAAAATATATATTTAAGATCGAATTTTTGAAAAATGTTTTCCTATTGTAGGTACCTAAGTTTCACATAAAATAAAATTTCTTGAAAGTAAAGAATTTCAATGTGCATAAGTACGTAAATGTCAGAAATAATCTTGAAAATAATACAGAAACGAGAAACATTTTTTCAAAATTAAGTATATCTTTTCAATTCACCATAAAATAGATATCAAAACATCAAAATCCTCAAAAAATAAAAATAATTGAATTTTTGAAAATTTTTCAATTTTAAAAAACGTACAAACACGTCCATTTTTTTAAATCAACAAACTTCGATTTACATAATGCCGAACTTCAGAATTTCCAAAAATTGAAATAGCAAAAATTTCAAAATTTTGTCAAAACAAGAATAAACAAGTTGAAAATTTTGGGAGCAATAAAAAAAATTATTTAAAAAATCCGCATATTTTTGAAACTACAAAAGAAGCTGAAAAGCTTTGAAAATTAGATGAATAGAGATTTTCAATAATCACACAACTTTTTCAATTTGATGAAATTTTTGATTTTCATTCAACGACCATCAAATCGACTTATTTTTAGATTCCCATAAACTGATTGATTTTTTTATCAATTTTCCAATTTTGTCAATTCAATATTTATAATTTTTTCAATTTTGAAAAATTTATTGAGCTTAATTATTCGATTCTCTACAATTCTCCATTGATTTTGTTTCTGCTTCGATTAATCGAAAACATTTTCCAACGAGTAATTATTCGAAATTGATAAATTTTGACATTATTCTGAACGTAGAAATAACCCAAAAAAATTGTTCACAATAAACTTTGAGAGAAATTATTTTATTAGACCGAAATTTGAAAAAAGAGGCCTTTTTTAAAAGATACCAATAAAAAGAACGAATGCCTAATACAGAAGATAAGCACCCTGCGAGAATTCGCAATCGGTTTATAATCACGATACACTCCAAGTGCACTGCGAAAAAAAAAATCGGAAGCCGAAAATTGGCCCGAATCGGCACAAACATTAACATCGGTTTAGGTACCTTTAGTTATGACGGTCTTTGAAAATCTGCTGGCAATAAGGTGATCCATTCTTATCGGTTACATCGAATACCATAAAAGAAAAGAACATTATTATGTACGAACGATTTCACCTACAAAGGGATAAAAATCTTTTTCTTTTCGCCGCAGCGCGCCGCTCGCGCTCCGAGTAATAAGTGGCTTAAAATCCGCACCAAAGCAGCAAACGCACCCCCGACAAGTTACCTTTTTTCAAAAATCTCTTTTAAATCCTTTTTAAAATCGTACCCCGGTTCCAAGTACGATAACCCATCCATTCTTTGCCCCGCTTCCTTCCCCCTTCCGTGCTTAGTCGCTTACCAGGCTGAAGGAAAAAAAAATCTATGACGTCACGTAATCTTTTCACAGCGTCGAGAACAAAAAGGTATTTATAATTCATAACGCGAAGACGACGAGCAAACACTGAAAAGTCAATTGTCAACTTTTCGTTCTTTTTCTCGTCCTCGTATAGTCGCTTTTCTTCGTTGTTTTTCACCCTCCCCATCCCCTCGCCGGGGTTTTGTTTTTTCTCGCTCACTTACACATATTTTTCAACCGCACACGGGCGCAACTTGAGACGAGGATTTTTAACCGAGATTAAACAGTTTGGTCGTTTAATTCGACACCGAATCCGGGACGGTTTAATAAATCGTGCGCCGAAGGATAAGATACTTTCGCCAAACTCAATATGTGATCAGATGAGTCTTTTGTGCAAATGTTTTCCTTTATGAAATTGTTTCTCGTTTCTTTATACCCGAGTGGGATTCACTCTGAGACAATAAAATCTTCAATATGGTTCTCGATACGAACCAAAAATTTTCAATCAAGTATTCGTCAATTATTCCAAAAAAAGGAAAAAAAATTCTTGGCAAAAAAAAATTCGCACACAAAACTACAGTAGGATAATAATAATTCGAATAAGTAAATCCATTAAATAATTCCTAAACGAACCGAACTTCTGCACTAGTACTTCCCTGCTCTAACTTCATTGTTTACAAAAGCGTAGTAAATCGTTGCTTTAGAAAAGAATACGCTTGTAAATGAATTTATTTCGTTAAATACTTAAGTAAAGTTCGTTGTACTTTTTGCTCGACGTAATTTACTTATAGAGAAAGCTGCGAAACGACCATATGAAAATTAAATAATATAAAATTCAAGTTGGCCATTAAATTGAAATTTATCTGCAGGTAACGCATTTGTTTTTCCGCACAATCAACAACACAACCGTACGTCCCAAAAGTATCGTTTAAAAGCTGACCTTTAATATAATTATGCTAATTTCGTTAACCATTTTTGAAAACGAGAACGCGATACCCTTTTTTCAAATATAAGATATTCGAATTGAAACATCTCGAGATAATATTTCTTTTATATGCGGAGGTGGTTCCAAAATTATATTGGGTCATCGAAACTTCGAAATATGAAGTATCCCTAATTTGAAAAGGATTAAAAAAACCACAGTTTTACTGAAATCTAATCTCGTTTAAATTCCCCGAAAAAGTAGTACTATCGCAAACAAAAAGAAATGGACGAGAAATTCGATTCTTCATAAGTATATAGTTTTTAGGCCATTAGTTGTATTTTGATGAGTAGAAAATGTTAAAAAATTAATGAAAGATGTATCTGTTTGTCCATTGGAGTGGTTCAAAAATATAGGTCATCATTCAAAAAATATAAATAATAATGTATTTTTTAGATTTTTGAAAACTTGTATAAATTGAAAAAAAGGAATCAATAATTTTCAAAAGTTTCATATCCTTCTGGACACATTTTTTATGTTAAATTTTTCAACTATTTTTAAAAAAAATTTTATGATGCTTTTTTATTGATTTAATCCGAAGGTAATAAATTCAAATCAATTACTAGGTACTTACGCTTTCTAGGAATTTTCCAATTAAAGTTTTGAAGAAGGATCATTTCAAAATTTTTGAGACTGAACATATTATTCGACATATTTATAAGAAATTGAAATTTTCGTACTCACCTGAAACAAAAATAAAAACATAAAATCAATATTTTCGATTTACACGAGTAATTAATTCAGAAATTAAAACTATAGGTAGGTACCTATTTTGTCAAAAAAATCTCGAAAAAAAATTAAAAACCATTTTGTCAAAAAATCTCGCAGAGAAAAAATTCTCTCAACAAAAAAAAACTTTAAAAAATTTTCTTGACAAAAATCCTAGGTATTAAAATTTTTTCTCTTTCTCTTTTTTTTTTTTTTTTTTTTTTTTTTTGAAAAAATACTTACTTTTGTCTAAAGATGATATTTCTTTTAGGAAAAATTCTATTTTCAAAAAATCCTCTAATAAAAATCTATTGACAAAAATTTTTTCATTAAAATTTATTCTAACAAAATGATCATAGCAAAATGACCATTTCTTCATAAAAATTACCTAAAACGTAAACTCAATACTTCTACTTAAATGCAATTTTGCAAAAACTCTCATTTTATGAAATTTACTGAAAATAGTTTTTTTTTACAAATTCAGCCAGAGGAGGATTTTGCATGGGAACTTGGGGTACCTTTTTTCATTGAATAAATGCAATTTTGGAAAAACTCTCATTTTTTGAAATTTAAAGGAAAATAAAATTTTTCACAAATTCGCTTAGGGTAGGATTTTGCATTGGATCAAATGGTACCTTTTTCCATTGATTAAATGCAAATTGTCATTTTTCGAAATTTACTGAAAATAAAAATTTTTAAAATTCCGTCAAAGGAGGATTTTGCATCGGATCTTAGAATAGCTTTTTTCATTGAATAAATGCAATTTTGTAAAAACTCTCATTTTTTGAAATTTACAGAAAATAATTTTTTTACAAATTCAGCCAGATGAGGATTTTGCTTGGGATCTTAAGGTAGCTTTTTCCATTGATTAAATGCAATTTCTCATTTTTTGAAATTTACTGAAAATAAAATTTTTCACAAATTCGCTTAGGGTAGGATTTTGCATTGGATCAAATGATAGATTTTTCCATTGATTAAATGCAATTTTTGAAATTTACTGAAAATAAAAATTTTTACGAATTCAGTTAGGTTAGGATTTTGCATTGGATCAAATGGTAGCCTTTGTCATTGATTAAATGCAAATTGCCATTTTTTGAAATTTACTGAAAATTAAAATTTTTAAAATTCCGCAAGGAAGAAAAAAATTTTAATAGGTAGCGAGAAAAAAAAATAAAGAATTTTCTTTTATTTTTGAAATTTGGTAAAATACCTAAACGCACCAAAAATTTTCATTTTGAAAAATATTTTTTTTGCGATAATTTTAACGTGTTTAACAAAAGTTGCTGAAAATACATCAAAATTTTACAAGTGGTGGTTCCTGTCCCCGACCACATCCCTGATTTTATTCGTGTTTGAAAATGAAGCAAATACAAATCGAATGCCTTCATTTTACAAATCAAACAAAATGTAAACACTACCCAAATCGTAGTTCAGAAATAATGAAAAAAAAACAACAACCATAATCTGCGAGTCAATTTGGTTTACTCGCGTCAACTTTTCTTTCATTTCTTTCGCATTCTCAGCATGCTCGAGCACTTGGAATTGATCAATAATTGATTTCCCGAAAGTGATTTAGTTTTAAGCCTCGTTTCAATGTAATATAAGATAATAACGCCTTTCAAACGTCCTCTGGTCGGATAAACTGCTGGAAAAAGTTTCTACCGAATTTTCAACCATATCATTAGAAATTCACGACCTCGAAAACTCGAGTCGACGGCTTGGCGTGTCGCGATACCGCAGTAACGTACAATTCACACATTTTCCTATCTCGTAAAAAAAAAGTCTGGGAAAAAACTGTCTGCTTGTAATGAAATATCGAATAAACTTTGTATATTAAAATTTCTCCCAACGGGTCATTTTTGCAACAAAAAAAAAAGAGAAATAAACCAAGGAAGACGTATTTCCGATATAAAACCCGTCATCACTGTCAAAGTCGTTTCGTAGAATTGAAGACCGTTTTGGTGGATTTTTATCACGCTTTTATCAAGTCGCTTGTCATATCAATTTTGATGGTGGGTGTCCGGGGACAAGAAGTAACTTAGCAGACTTCAAATTTGGATACAACTGGGTACCAGTTATAAAACATTTTATAAACACAAAGCCTATCTTAAGGAGTGAGTAGTAAGAGAAAATAAAATTAGAAGAAACCATTTTAATGGACATGAATAGGTGTAGATCTACAGAAGAAAATTTCCCCCCAAAAAATTCTAAATTCTCTTAAAAATATCAATTTTTAGAGTGAAAAAATATTTTTACAACTTTTGAAAAAAAAAACGTACCTAGGTACAATCTTTAAGAGAAAAAAAAATCATTAATTTTTATATAGAAAAAAAAAAAGAAAAGAAAAAAAAAGAAAAGATGATTACTTTTAGTGGAAAAAAATAAGAATAACATCCTTATAAGTGATTCTTATATAAAATGAAAATCATTATTATATAAAGATGAGATTCTTATATGAATGAAAACAATTCTTATAATTATAAGGATGTGATTCTTATGTAAGAATGAAAAACATCCTTATATAAGAATGTGATTCTTATATAAGAATGTGATTCTTATATAAGAATGAAACCCATTCTTATACTATAAGGATGTGATTCTTATACATATAAGAATGAAAAACATTTTTATATAAGGATTTGATTCTTATATAAGAATGAAAAACATTCTTTATAATGGATGTGATTCTTATATAAGAATGGAACCCATTCTTATATAAGGAGGTGATTCTCATGTAAGGATGTGATTCTTTTACAAGAATGAAAACAATTCTTATATAAGGATGTGATTCTTATATAGGAATGAAAAACATCCTTATATAAGGATGTGATTCTCTTACAAGAATGAAAACAATTCTTATATAAAGATGTGATTCTTATATAAGAATGAAACCCATTCTTATACTATAAGGATGTAATTCTTATACATACGAGGTCTGGCTACGAAGTAATGATACTGATTTTTTTGCCGCGCTTGTGGTAACACTGCGAACCCAAAACTTCGCAAGCGTGATCCTCTATCCCCTCTTTATCGATAGACACATTGGAGACCTTCGTGGCATCATTTGTTCTCCAGAACTTTTGCGTTTTGTAAGAACATGACAGTGGTGCTCGTTACAAAAATGAGTCTAGGTAATTTCGAAAAATTGATCTAGGTAATTTCAAATTGCTGTGCGGGTAATTTTCAAAGCAAAAAATTGGTAAAAATGGTTTGTGATGAAGTCTTGAGTCATACTCGGATATTCCAAAAACATAAAAATTTTAAAAACGATCGAAAAAGCACCTTAGGGTGAGCCGCAAAGTGACAATCCGTATAAACTTCAAACAAACAAGAATGCGCAGCGCGTGCGCACTCTTATTCACCAAGATTGGTGCCTAACCAGTTCGTATCACCAGGGTAGACGTGACCAACCCATTTCCACCCCAAAGTGCTCGACTAGGGGTCCTGAAAGTCCCTCCAGACGTTGTGAACACTTGGATCCTCCATCACAATAATGCACCTTGCCCTCCTGCCTTCTACTCGACACAATTTTTGACCTCCAGAGACGTTCCTATGGCACTCCAACCCCCCAACCCCCTCAATCTATCATTCTGTGACTTTTTTCTATTCCCTCGGTTCGAATAAGTCGTAAAAGGAACATATTTTCTGGGCGCGACAGTCGTTCAAAAATTTGTAACGAGGCAGCTTGAGGGGGTATCACTTTAGGCGCTCCAGAGGGGTTAATAAAACTGGAAAATCCACAAAAATTTGTGTGTAGTTGTAGAAAGGTACTACTTATAAGGTGATAACATCAAAGTTGATTAAATTTCCAAAATCTATTTTTTATGAATTTTGTATCATTACTTCGTAGCCAGACCTCGTATAAGAATGAAAAACATTTTTATAATATACGGATTTGATTCTTACATAAAGATGTGATTCTCATATAAGAATGAAAAACATTCTTATATAAGGATGTGATTCTTATATAAGAATGAAAACCATTCTTATATAAGGAGGTGATTCTGATATAAGGATGTGATTCTTTTACAAGAATGAAAACAATTCTTATATAAGGATGTGATTCTTATATAGGAATGAAAAACATCCTTATATAAGGATGTGATTCTCATATAAGAATGAAAAACGTCCTTATATAAGGATGTCATTCTTATATAAGAATAAACAATAAAAAACATTCTTATATAAGGATGTGATTCTCATATAAGAATGTGATAGTAGATTTCTTGAAAAAATGTGTTTTTTTGGCAAAATCTAAATTTAAAAAAAAACATTTTCACAAGATTTATTGTAAAAAAAAAAAAAAAAAAACTTTGAAGAAATTGTTTAAAAAATGGTTTTTAAGAGTTTTGTTCAAGAAGTTTTTTTGTAACGATTTACTATCCAAAATTGTTTTTTTTTTGGGGGGGGATTTAGGTAGGTATTGCTGGAAAAATATATTTTAGAGATTTTTCATCAAAAAAGTGTTAGGTACACAAAATGTGTGGAACCCGCACGTTAAAATAGGGCCCCAATAAAATATTAATATAGTTGATTTTTGAAAACTGCTACATCTGCAAAAATATTGCAATTTTTCTCTAGAAGAAATGAATATGAACTTGAGAAAATATCTCGTCATAAAAAAAAGTCACCGGAATATTAAAATAATTAATTTTTTCTCTTTTCAAAGCTGGAAATGAAGAAACGATGAAAATTACACGATGCTAAATTACAATCAAACGAAAGTATTGTTCTTTTTATAAATACGAGTAAAATAAACGAGGAATCCATCCGATTTGAGCTCGCGGTATTAAAATTATACAAAGAGGATTTTCATCTGGGATTTTTTTTACAAGTTATCGCTTTTCTCGTCTGTTTTAACGATAATTACTTATCGCCGGGTATAAGATATGGTTAAGTAAGTTCGAAATACACATTTTAAAAATCAACGCTTGATACGAAACGAAGAAAAGGGTTAAGCTAACGTTGGATTTTGTACGAAACAATACAACGATGACGCTGGGCGAGGGTTGAGATTGCTTACGCTATAGTCGGATTTAGCTCTGGGTAATTGTGGAAAGTTAACAGCATGTATCCTATTTAACCGGCTTTCTCCTGTTCTGTCTCCTACCGCAATTTTATGTACTGTAAGTTGATGTTATTTTAACGCTGGTCTCCATTACATCGCTGCAACCGCGTCTTTCAAAACTTTGATTTATTACGAAACTGGCACTGGTGCTGGTGCTGGCGCTCAGGTGTAATGAAAGTTATTCCTGAGCAAATCTCGCTTTCCATTTAGCCCCCACTTGCCTCGCTCGCACTTCCGAGTCGAGTGTTTTTCCAACTTGTGTGCGATAAAGACGCGGATACAGCTTCGAGAGTCGATTTAGCCGTGTTTTGGATTTTTCCTCCATCGTCTTCTCGTACGAGTTACGAATGCGAGTTGTGTGTGGTTAGTTTTAGGATGAATTTTTCATACAGAACGAGAGTACGAATAGGTGTTTTAACTTTGACGTTTGAGAGCAAATTTCAAAAGTTTACGAATTTCCTGGATATTTTTGCACCGAAATGAGAGAGTAGGTTGTTTCGTAGGAATATTACCTACTTAGTATTGCAAAATTTCCACCGTTAAAGAAGGAGTACATTATATCTTTGTTGACTTATTCTCGATACTTTTCTAGCTTATTGAAATAAGTACGAAATTTTTCCACGTTGAAAACATTTTTTGAAGCTGCAAAGTTGATTGAAAAAAAAAAATGCGAAATTTGAAGACCAAACTCTTAAAATTAATCGAGGGCCAAAATTTTAAACAAAAAAAAAGCATTTTCTGTCTGTATAATTATGATTAATTATATGAATCGTTGGCTTAATTGGTCTTCAATTTTCAAAGTTTTCAATTATTATTTTAATTTTTCAATTTTTGAAAAGTCTCCATTTTCCAAAAAAAAAATTCAATTTGTGAAATTCCTAACTTTTCAAAAATTTTCAAATTTTTAAACGTTTTTCTTATTTTAAAAAAATCTAATTTTTGAAGACTTTCAAGTTCACGAGTAAAAACAATAATTTATTAGGTATATTTCGTTTATTTTTTTTATTTTTTTTTTAAATAAAAATTTGCTGATAGGTAAACTCTCATTGAAAAAAATAAATTTTTATGTAGTAAGAACAAATCTTTTTTATTCTTTGATGAAGTAACCTCTCTAAATCTTCTGAAAAAATTTACAATTTTTTTGGGAGGAAATTTCGATTTTTTGGAGAGAAAGTCGTTCATAATTGTAGGGAAAAGAATCTCTCAATTTTTTCAAAAAAAAAACTTAGTTTTTCAAATCTTGATAAGAAAAAATCATTTTTTTCAATTTTTGAAAAAATATTAGGAAATTAATTTTGTTTAGAAACATTATGCTTCCACTTAATTTCTCAAAATTTTTACCTAAATAGAGATTTCTCAAACTTTATTGGTTATAAAATCAAATTCTCATTCTGAACGTGTTTGTTAAATTACTCGTAATATAATTGTGTGGGGGGGGGGGTGGGGGGTCGAACAATACAAATTTAAAACAATTTAATTTTAGATAAATATGTTTTCAAAAATGTAAAAAACTTGATTATATAAAAAGGATTTCTTCAACTATCCTACATCAATAAATACAAGTATATTAATAAGCAAATTTATCTTGTTCCAGACATTATTTTTTCAACCTGAAATTTAATTTAATCAATATGGACTGAAAATAGATTTAATTTAAAAAAAACCACAGTTATCAAATTTTTATATTTCATTTAAAAAAATTACTTTTCCATACAGATTTTTTTTGTCAGGTTCAACTTATTAAAAAACAACTTTTCAAAATTCGAATTTGTTTGGGAAGATAATTTTATTCTGAACGTGAATTTTTGAATTTAATTTGTGAGTGCAAACGTTGAATTCAATTTTCACAAAATTTTTTTTTTTTTTAGATTTTTTAAAATTTTAATTTGAAACGATTTTTTTCGCATTTTTCTTAGTTCAAATTTCGTTTAAGAACATTTTTTGAAATTTCAAGTTATTTATTTAAAATTATTAGAAAACAAATTTTATTCATAAAACGTATCTATAGGTAAGAACTATTTTTTTAAAAATTTTGATTTAAAATAATTTTTTGAATTTTTTAAAAGTTTTTCAACTAACTATAGGTAGGTAGGTATTGATAAAAAAAATCAAATTTTATTTAGATGATTTTTTGAATTTTTCAAAAGTTTTCCAATTTTGATGAAAAAGAAAAATCCAAATTTTAGAACAATTTTTTATAAATTATTTTAAAAAATTCTTTACCCTAATGTTGAAAAATGTATTTTTTCAAATTCTGGATTTGTTTAAAAAATTATCATTTTGCAAATTTTGTGCTCTGAATTAAAAAAAAAAAAAATTTCCAAAAACAGATTTTTAAATCTTAGGTAAATAATTCTTCAAAAAAATATTAATTAATAATACTTAATAATAAATAGGTAAATAAAAAATAAAAACGAAAAAATTAAAAATGTTGCCTATGCAAGGCAAACCTTTAAAAATTATCCAAAAGTTCATTTTTGAAGAAGTTCTTCAAATAAACTGGATCGTCTCCCACGATCAACCCATTAGATTATTTGAAACACAACAAAACGATACAAAACTACGAGAAGAAAAAAACACCCAACAAGGAGCGAAAAAAACACAAAAATAATAATTAATGAGAAACTCGTACTGTATAGAAAGGAATTCCGAACGATAAATTGAAGTTGAAAAATTTTCCAAGAAAATTAGACAGTGAAAAGACGCTTGTACTATATACTAAATTTACCTCGTCGTACGATAACTCCATAAATACAACTTTGAACGCGAAATGCTAAGAACTTGGGGGATTATTAGTATCTGAAATTAATTCCACGCGAAGTTTTTTTTTCTTTACTTTTGGTAGACAGAAAGCCAATTATTCGTTAAAATAAACGATTGCGAGACTTGTATTCGTAAAAAGCACTCGATATTTGCTCGCACCGAATAATAGCCCATGGGTTAAGGAGTAATAACCTGCATTACGGACTATAAATGTATATTACAGAGCCTCTGCAGTTGAAATTTTTTTTTCTTCAAAAAACCTTTAGTCAACTTTAATTTACTCGGTATAGAGCATTTTAACGTAGCACTGGCTATTCGAACACTTGTAAAAAAATTTATCCGGATCGAGCACACTCGAGTGAAAATATAAGCGATTTTTAATCCTTTTACGACGACGAGAGAAGAAAAAAAAGATATAAACTGGTATTTGGAAAATGGATGAGGCAAAAAACTCGAAATTTGAAAATTTCTACGTTTAATTCAATTTACCCGAGCGGCACACTCGATTGATAATATCGGAAGATGTAACGTATCGATAAAAAATCGTTAGAAAATCTATAGATGTTCTCACGATATTATAAAGATTTATCGATACAACTTCATAGGCAAAAAATCTAAAAACTATCGAATTCGATATTATTAAGATTTTATGACGATATTCGTCAACGATACTATCGACAAAGAATATTAAATTTATCGACTCCGATTTTTTAACGATTTTGTAAAGATATTTAAAACTATATTATCGACAGATTATATGAAATTTCTCGACTTCGATATTTTACCGATTTTTTGACGACATTTGAAACTATATTATCGACAGATTATATTAAATTTATCGAATCCGATTTTTTACCAATTTTGTAAAGATATTTGAAACTATATTATCGACACATAATATGCAATTTCTCGAATTCGATTTTCTAACGATTGCGTGAAGATATTTGAAACTATATTATTGACACGTAATATGAAATTTCTCGATTTCGATTTTTTAACGATTTTGTGACGATATTTGAAACTACATTATCGACAAAGAATATTAAATTTATCGAATTCGATTTTTTAACGATTTTTTAAAGATATTTAAAACTATATTATCGACAGATTATATGAAATTTCTCGACTTCGATATTTTACCGATTTTTTGACGACATTTGAAACTATATTATCGACAGATTATATTAAATTTATCGAATCCGATTTTTTACCGATTTTGTAAAGATATTTGAAACTATATTATCGACACATAATATGCAATTTCTCGAATTCGATTTTCTAACGATTGCGTGAAGATATTTGAAACTATATTATCGACACGTAATATGAAATTTCTCGATTTCGATTTTTTAACGATTTTGTGACGATATTTGAAACTATATTATCGACAAATAATCTGAAATTTCTCGAATTCGATTTTTTAACGATTTTGTGAAGATATTTAAAACTTTATTATCGACACGTAATCTGAAATTTCTCGAATTCGATTTTTCAACAATTTTATGACGATATTTGAAACTACATTATCGACAAATAATCTGAAATTTGTCGAACGATTTTTCAACGATTTTGTGACAATATTTGAAATTATTTCCAAATTGGTGAAAATTTTTCTAAGTCCAACACGTCTGGAAGTACTAAACTGCCTATTATAAGCGTTTTATTGCTAATTCCTCAACGATAAGGTATGGCATAGTGGTTAAGGAAGAGGATTACCATGCAGGAGGTAGATGGTTCAAGCCCCACGGGTGGCAGATTTTTTATAATTTTTTTTGACTTTTTCGGAAATGATCCTCTTATCGTAACATGAATAATGTGTTTAGGCATAGTTTATTGTATTAATTATGCTAATTAAGGATTTTTAATTATAGAAAAAAGCTAGTAAAAGACGAAAAATCGACAGAATATCGAATTCGATAAAGTGTCGCAAAAGTTCCGCCTAAATCGTGAAATTATCTTTCGATATTATAGATATATTATCGATAAAATATCTTACTATAATCTCGAAATTTTTGCTAACTATAATTCGTCGATAATCTATCTATATATCGAAAGATAATTTCACGATTTATGCGGAACTAACGCGACACTTTATCGAATTCGATATTCTGTCGATTTTTTATTTCGATAATTTGTCGATTGTGCTGCTCGGGTAGGTATTACCAAAAAATAGCGGAGATGAGTTTTTTCAAAGGCGTCGAAAATAAAACATCGCTGCTGAGAATCAATTATTAATCGAAATAAAATTTCTATTTCGTTGATTTTACATATTTTTCGCACTCGGTGCCGGAGAGTTGTCAACTTAACGGGGCGAATATTAACGCGTCAACGAGGAATTAAATCAAGCTCGGTGATGAATTTTATATACCTCGGTGGTACATACGTTTTCGCCCTCGTCGCCTACGTTATGTCTTGCGCGCTGCATTTCTATTTTTAGAGTGAAAAAAAATATGATAGAAAAAAACTCCACACCAGCCACCGATCTTATGAAATATTAATGATGTGAAAACGAGTGAAGCTTTAACGTAAAAGCTTTTGTGCACCTTTGGGTCGACAGCACTAAGGCAGCTAAAATCGAGCTGTCAGCATCAACAGCCCGATGTCGTATCCGTTCCTCAACATTGAAATGTTAAAATATTCTGATTTCCCAGGAGCATTAGCGAGCACCATAGCTCGCTCCTCGATGCTCTCCCTTCGTCTATTGGCGGCATGAGGAGCATAGCGTGGCACGAGGTATCGCGTATGTTTATATACAAGCGCGCCTACGTAGAATGGAAGCCGCCACCATAAATGCATACAGACATTGTGTCGTGCCGATGATATAGTTTGAAATGGCGATGGGCGAATTGATTGGGGGAGGGGGAGGGAATGGTGGCGTCAAATCGTCTAGTGAATCTGCGACTGTGAAGGCAACACGCATCGTCAATTCGATTACCGAGTAATGATATACGTACAAATAAGTAAAGTACCTCGCCCTGGACTCGAATCCTGGCAAGTGAAGTGTTCAATATTTAAGTACAATGTGTCGCTGATTCAGCTCATAGTGTTGTGATTCGGTTCGAAAGAGAAGACAAATGTCTACATGTTTCTCGACTGGATGTCTCGATTGTTTTTTTTTCGCGAGAGAAATGTTTACTGAAAAAATGACGTATTGATGGAAATTGACAATTTTCACTTGTGTGTTTCCTTTTGGATAATTTTTGTAATGTTTTTCAAGTCGGTGAAATGTGATTGGAAATTTTTACAAGTTGGCAACAGTTTTACAAGAAAGCTTTATTAGAGAGGACCAAAAATACGAATATGAATTTTCGAAAAACTTGGTACATTTTCATGGGTTTCCAATGTTACGAGTATATTTTCAGAAAAAAATCAGCCAGCTCATAACAATATATTTGAATTAATAACAATTTTTACAGATGCACTATTTCTCAAATTTTACCAATCAGGCAATCAACAAGTTTTTTGAAAATTCTTCAAACTTTAATTTTTTCAATACAAAAAAAAAACAGTTTTTTCTTTGGAAATCTGATTTTTTGAACTTTTTAAAAATTGGATCATTTTTTATATTTTTTAAAAATTTTCATTTTTAAAAAATTCTTTTAAGTTTGATTTATCATGTTTTTTGAACCATGATTGATTTTCTAAAATCGAATTTTTGGAAAAATCAAAATGATGAATTTTTGTACTTATTTTTTAAGAGCAATTAAAATTTTTGAAAATCTTATTTTCAAAAATGATATGTTGGTAAGTTATTATATTATTATGAATGTATTTTTTAACGTAATCAATTTTCAAAAATCCAATTTTTGATTAGATTTTGGAATTGTAAATTTTAACATTTCTTTCAAACCAAAAAGTTTCCAAAAAAATTGTTGAAACACAAATTTTTCAATTTTTCAATTTTCAAACGTGTCCAATTTTTAATTTTTTTTTTCGAAAATCCAATTTTTGAAAATCATTTTGCATTTGATGATTAATGAATTATTGTGGGTTTTTTTCAAACACAATTCATTTTCAGAGTTTAAATTTTGGAAAAATTTTCTAATGACAAAATTTTGATATTTTTCTAAGCACGATAAATTTTTTGAATTTGATCGATTAGGTACCTACCTATTCTATTTTTTTGAACGTGATAAATCTTCAAAAGTTTAAATTCTGGAAAATGTTCAAATTATAAATTATATATAATATACATTTTTTTTAGCGCAAACACTTTTCAAAAAATTGTTGAAAGATCAATAATTTAGGAAATTTTTGGAATTTAGTAAATTTTTGTATTTTATATGCGATAAAAATTTTCAACATTTCATCAAAAATCCAGTTTTTGAAAATATTTTGAATGTGATAATTGATGAATTATTAAGCTTTTTGAACAATTTTCAGAGTTTAATTTTGGAAAACTTTCTTATGACAAATTTTGATATTTTTTTAAAGCACGATAAATTTTTTGAAGTTGATCGATTATTATATTTTTTTGAACATAATAAATCTTCAAAAATATAAATTCTGTGAAATTTTCAAACTACTTACATAAGTAGGTAACTACTTATAAATTAAAATACCTAAGAAAGTATTTTTAAAATAATTATCAGATTTTAACACATTCTTTTGTATAAATTTTAATTTTTTTTAGAGCAAAAGCTTTTCAAAAAATTGTTGAAAGACTAATTTTGGTAAATTTATCAAATGTTTGTATTTTATACTTATGCGATCTAAATTTTCAAAACTTTTTCGAAAATTCAATTTTTGGAAATGTTCTGAATTTGATCAGTTATTATATAATTTTTTTTAAAAATAATAAATTTTCAAAAATTTAACGAAATTCATTGAATGTTGAAATTATTAAAGCACAACAAATGTAAAAAAAATTGAAAATTCAATTTCTGAATTTTTTAAAACTCGTGATCCATTTTCAAAAAATTTCAAAAAACAAATTATGATTTTTTTTAGTTTTGCCAATTTTTGTTTTTTTTTGAATACCTAACGTAATCAGTTTTTAAAAATTCACTTTTTCAAAAAAATTCAACAACTATTTTTTTTTTTGGTCGTAGAAGATTTAAAAAATTCAATTTTTGAAAATTTTTTCAAGTAATTAACTTTTTTTAAGAGCATTAAATTGTTTATAAATGTGAACTTGTCAAAATGTATGTTCAGGAGTGTGTTATTTTTTAACCCCACTTCCCCTACTTTCTCATCTTTATAAGTCAAACATTTTTTTTTACATAAATTCTAAAAATCCTATTTTTGAAGAAAAAAATTAAAAGATAAATAATTCGACTTTTTCAAGAGCAATGAATTTTTTAAATGCTGTAAAAAACTCAATTTTTGGAATATTTTCGGAATTTGACAAATTATATTTTTTTAAATGTTAAAAAATTTTCCAAAACCAAATTTTTGCAGATTAGGTATATCGAATTTAATCAATTAGGTAGGTACAATTTTTTCAAACATAATTTTTAAAAGTCCGAATTTTGAAAAATTTCATGAATGATGAATGCTAAAAATATGCTGAAATTTCACAAAATTCATACCTACTTTAAAAAAAATCGAATTAGGCATAAATTATTTCGTAATATTAAATTTTGCGAAAATTTTTTATTTTGAAGGAGTTGAATTTTCACATTCGAATAGGTATGCGAAGTTGTAATAACTTTACAAATCATTTCTTGGCAAACGAGTATATTCTGCAGTAAGCTCTCAAGCATATCATTACTTGGCAAATTATAATAATTTACGAATTTCTCAACTTTCGAAAATTTCCAAAAATCAACCGAAACTAACAAAAATCCAGCAATTGAAAAAACAAAACTGGAAAAAATTAGAAACCTCTAAAAACTTGATAAGAAAATAAATATACAACAATATTTTCTTCACCAAAAAAAAAATTAAAAGAATGAATAGTGCAACATTTATGAACATACTTCCGGCATCTACTATCTCCCAACATACATATTATCTAGAAAAAAATTGAAAAAATATTAGCATTTGTTTCGAAAAATTTCAAACAAGAAAAAGCTTATAAACAATTCGAATTTTCTAATAACCGCAGCTCGGCGCTATTTCATTCGATAAATTGCATACCTTATGTCGTAAAAAATTTCGTCGTATAAAATACACGCGATAAAATTCATATCAGTGTAACCACGTAAAAGCGTGACAAATTTCTTGAAAGCACTTGAAAATTGCAAATTTATACGACAGAAATTCGCTGTATTTTACATTGAGAATTGTTTCCTGTACGCGAAATAGTGTAATATGTTTTACAAAGCGGAACGATAAACCATTTAATAATCTCTGACAAGTAGATTTGTGTTTTTCGATGGTTTCGTTAGTGCTTTACATGTGCATAGATTATACATAATATACTTACACACACTTACATACATAGTACATACCTACATTCTACATACGAAGGTGTATTCCCTTTTAGGAATTTGTAACCAAAACATACTTGGTTGATGTCTCTAAATGTTGGTTTTTGTGATAGAGAGGGGGAAGAGTGTATTAGATAAATTATCCCATCAGAATCAAACCCAGAAAACTCAAAAGTGGAGTTTATTTAATTAGGAGTCAAGTTACAGATTTTTTACTTTTTTTTTGTTTATTCGTTTGGAAAAAGAGATTTTACAACTTTTTTGGAAATCAAAATATTCCTCACACTTTTGCAGAAAAAAGAACTTCAGTTTTTTAAGAAACATTTTAACGTTTTTGAGAAGCAATCTTAATTTTTTATTCCAATTTTTTTGAAAAAGGAACTTCGACTTCTTTTTATGTACAAATATTTCTCAAATTCTCGGAGAAAAAATTTAAATTTTTTTAAATTTTATAGTGGAGAAAAAATGTGATTTTTTCGAATAAAAATCTCTCAGTTTTTGGAGAAAAAAAATCCCAATTTTTTGAGAAGCAATCTCTGATTTTTCACTCAATTTTTTTTTGGAAAAAAACATCAACTAGGTATTTTAGAGTGAAAATATTTTTTGAAATTTCGACAAAAAAATTTCAAGTAGGTACATCTTTATAGAAAAAATTTCAAAATTTTTTGAAGTGAAAAATAAATGTTAAAAAAATGTAAGTTTTTTTTTTTTTTGAGAAGCAGTTTTCTCATTATTGGTCTCAATTTCTTGAGAAAAAAATTCAATTTTTTATAGTGAAAATATTTCTCAAATTTTCGGAAGAAAAAATTCTATTTTTTTAAAGCGAAAGAATAAACATTAAAAATGTTCTAATTTTCTGTCAGAAAATTTTTTGAATTTTTTTGAAAAAATAGTTGTTTTTTAAGGGGTAAAAATTTTTGAAGCAAACCTTTCAGTTTTTGGTGGAAAAAATTTCAGAATTTTATTGAGATAAAAATAATGCTCATCTTAATTTTTATCTCGGCATCTCATTTCTGAAGTATAAAAATGGTTTTAAAAAACTTTTAATTTTTTTGGAATGAGAAATTTCCCCAATTTTTTACAAAAAAAAAGTTTTTAAATTTTTAAAAAACAATTTTTGGAATAATGAAATATTTTCATTTCTTCTGAGAAAAAATTCAATTTTTGGCACCTATAAAAATATCTTGATTTTTTGAGATGTGAAAGAAAAATTATTTACCAAAATAGAAGCAAAAATCTTTCAATTTCTATTAGAATTAATTCCAATTTTTTACCTCATTTTTAAATTTTTTGTTTGTTTGTTTTGTTGATTTTTTTCAATTTTTTTAAGGGGGTGGTAATTTTATAAAATTTATGGAATAAAAAATCTTTTAATTTCATTTGAAGAAAAATTTCTAGAAGTTTTTTGGAATAAAAAATATTGCTCTTATTTTTTCAAGAATCAGCGCAAAAAAGTCCTGTATTTATTTATTTTTTGAAGTAAGAAAAGAAATGGGTCAAAAAATCGTTTTTAATAAAGCTATATATCAATCTTTTCAATTTTTTTTTTTTTTTTTTTTTTTTGTTGTTGTTATAAAGAAAACCTTGGAATCTTATATTTATGGGGAAAAGGACCAGTCAAATTTTTGAGAAAACGTCCTAAAGTATCATTTTTTTTTCTTAAAAAAAAAAAAAAAAAAAAAAAAGATACAATTTTTGGGAATAAAAGGTTTTTTATTTTCTTAGGTTTCTTAGGTAATTTTTTTTTTCAATTTTGGAGTAAAATTTAGCTATTTTTTCAGAGAAGTAAATCTCCAAATTTTAGAAGAAAAATTGGAAATGAATAATCATCTTCCTATTCAACATTAGGTAAGAAAATTCTGAAATTTTTTCTTCCAAAAAACTGAAAAATTTGCTTTCTTCATAAAAATTATTGATTTCATTCCTTTAAAAAACTAGTATTTTTTCACTTCAAAAAATTTAGAATTTTTTTCTCTGAAAATTTTAGAAACATATTTTCACTCTAAAAAATTAAAGTTTTTTCTCTTTAAAAGTGAGAAGTTTATTTTCTTCAAAAAACTAAGATTTTTTCCTTTGTAAGAATTGGATGATTTTTCTCTTCGAAAAAATTCAAAAAATTTTCTGCTAGAAAATTAGAATCTTTTTAATGCTCATTTTTTCACTTCAAAGAAATTAAAATTTTTCATCAGAAAATTTGAGAAATATCTTCGCTCTAAAAAATCGAACTTTTTCTCCAAAAAGTTGAGATAACTGCTTCTCAAAAAAAAATTCGTTCTTCAAAAAAAAAAAAAAATACCAAGTTGCCTCTTACGAAACTGGCACAACCTAATGAAAAATTTCAGTTAAGCTTGTGATACGTCTTGAGAGATTTTGAGATCCCCTAGAATCGCTGCAATGTCGCCTCGATACAAAATACTAAACGCTATATAGAAGAAAAGCTACACTCCAATTTGTTAAATCCCCTCTTCCTGCGAAGAACTACGCGGCAACTTGTATATTAACTAGTTTTTAATGGTCGTTGATTAATGAACTGGTTAGCTTATTTTCTAGTGCTCGAAAACCATGATGAATGACTCGATAGCTTTGTGGCTTGAAAAATGGTTCACGTACTTGTACCTTTTAATAGTCTTTTTCCTTACTTACTCCGCTCATCCAACAAATAAATAAACCATTATATGGGTCAGAATATGGAATAATAGCGGTATTACTATAAAGCCTAAAAAAAATATGTATTCCTTTTAATAACTCGTTTAAAACCAATTTTATTGCAAAGGTAAATATCAATCTTGAAACCATCGATCGGTGTGATTTTCCATGTACATGGCTTAAAACACTAATACAAGGCTCGTGTAGGTGAAAATTTCCACACATCATTCATCACGTATAGAAATTTATCCCAAAGGCATATCTAGAGCAAATTCTCAACTGACTAATAAATTACGTAGGTCATCAAGTTTGCAAACTTTTCACCAGTGAAAATTACACGCACCGACGTGCGAATATGTTAATTTTCTAAAATTTTGGAATATTTTTCACTTTCCAAGAAATGTACGTATCATTTTCACAAAATATCGCTTATACAGGCCCCTCTCTCGGAGGATTTAATAAATAAAAAATCTATCCTTCAAAATGTCCCATTACTCATACGCCATACGCATGGTAAGAAAATTGATGAATTGCTTTCGCAATCTCATCATCGGCGAGGTATTTTCTATTTGGAAAGTACTGTCATTGCAGTTCTTCTTGTTCGATTATCATTTGAACGGAAAAGCATCGATGCTCGCCGCATTTCTTAAATAAAGAAAAATATTACAGACCGAGATGAAAGATATGTAGCGTCGGAGAGCGTTATGGTGCAAGATTCGTAATACGACATGAGGAAATATTTCCACGTTGGTTCATTTTTTTCCTCACTCCATTTGCTAATGATAAATGTGTCGACCGTTAATACTTAAAAGCGTGAAAGAGATGTTCACAATGAGCAGATAAATGGAGCAGGATGTAAAATTTATTGAAAAAAATACGAATCGTGTTTTAGATTATTTTTCACTAAACCCCTCTTGCCTCCCAAGACCACACTTCAGGCACAGAAAAAAAAATTAAAACTTGAGAGACTTTTTATGTGTCAAAATGAAATTAATTTTTTTTGTAGGAAAAATTCAATCTTCCATTTTGGGGGAAAAAAATTAATTAATTTTCCTAAGAAAAATATTTCCAGAGTTGGAAAAGATCAAAAAAAAATTTTTCCACCAGTGAAAGGAATTTGCTTTTTATTCGACATCCGACCAAGTAGGTATACTTTATTCGCTCTCGAGTAAATAATACCCAAAAAGCTCTGAAGTTGTTTAAAGTATTACAAAGACTTTAGTGTTATAGTCACTCAGGTAGCACACAATAAAACGCTTAGTTCACGTAGCTCGGTCTCGGTTTCACATGTGAATAAATTTCACCGGGTGGTTTCACATACGTGCACGGCTGTCAGTATAAACATGTCATTGTCAAATTGACAAACCGTTGAAAATCACCGCACATGTACACAAACGTTGGGTAAATTGATGGTGCAGATTTCACTTTGAAATTTTCCGCCCTTAAGGCGGCCGCTGATTTTTCGCGCATTTCTCATTAATTACCCAATGTACAGTTTATCGAGTAATGTACCTAGGAAATAATGTAAACGAAGGGGACGCGGTTGTGTTTGGGTTGGAAATGAAATAGCTGGAGATATTTTTGCACGATTCTCTAGAAAAGGACATTTTCTTTAGATTCAATGTTGTTGTTTTTTTAAATCAATAATGAATTTCTTGTTTTGACCTAATTTCATTCAGGTACCTATGGCCCTATGATCTGGCACCCAATATCAATCAATCATTAGGTAAATATTTGTAGCTTCGCAGTTGATAAATTTTACGCATTGTAATGTTCGATGATATCTCTTCGACTAGTTTTATCGTCGAATAATTTAATTTAATCCTTTATAAATGAGCAGGAATTTAATTTAGCAAATAGCTTCGATTTGGTTTCCGCTCGTATTATTAAATTAATAAGTTTGACTCTAATGGTGAAATATTTTCGGTGCAAATCGCGGCTCGAACTAAGTAAATAGAATTTTAATATTAACATCATTAAAGGGAAAACAATTTACGTCGATTAATTTAAAAGGGTAGATTAAAGGTGATGAAGTACAATTAGATATATATGTCGATGGAGTTGCCCTGTGTCTTAATTTTTCGGTACCTAATTTTTGAAATTTTTTCCGCCAAATTTTCGTACTTTTAGGTCGATTTTTTTTTTAGTTTAAATACGTATTTATTTCTTTTCCATTTCACTCAATTTTTTTGTTTTATAAGTAATTTGAGTGAATTTGAATTTTTTGTTGAATTTTATGTTGAAATTTTTTTTTTTAGGTGAAGTTTTTCAAAACTAATTTTTTTGGTTATAAAATGAATTAAAAAGGTGTTTTTGCATGTAGATTTTTAAAAAAATTTTCAATACTGAATTTTGTATTTTTTTTTTTTAGAATTTATGAAAGGGGCAACTTTGGTAAACCCATTGTTTTCAATATTTTTATAAAACGGATTTTTCCTATGTTTTTAATGAAAATAATTTTTTTTTTTTTTTTTTTTAAATCATTGCAATGATGCCTACTGGATTTTTTTTTCAAAAATCACAACTTTTTCGCTACCTACAATTTTTCACTACTTCTCGCACCTCCCCCTCCTCCTCCTCCTTCGCCCAAAAAATGACTAAAAAAGTAAGAAATTCCATCTCCTTCTCAAAAAAATTGGAATTAATATTTACAACAGGAAATTTTTCAAACAGTAAAAAAATCCATTTTTGAATTTTTTATCAAAGTCCAATTTTTTTTGGAAACCAATTTTCAAAAAAATTTATTTCAAATATTTGTTCGAAAAATGTGATAAGATGAGAAGTTTTCATTGCTTTTAGACAATTTACCTACATTTTATATTTTTTATCATTTATTTATTTTTTTCAATTTCTTTTGCTATTTTTGTAAATTTTTTCAAAATTTCGTTTTTTTTTTCATTTTAGGATTTGAGGCGAAAATATTATACTTTTTTAAACCCAATAGTTTTTTTTCACATATTTTTAGAAAATAAATTTTTCACAATTTCCAATGAAAATGTTACTGATTATGTAACCGAACGAAAACGTCCGAACGATCGGCACCACTGTTAATTCTGTAACCAGCTCGCCTTTGATTTTCGCATGTCGTCTATGTTCTTTTTTAAAACCAACTTTTAGTAAAAATTTTTGAGAAAAAAAAATCTGGAATTTTTATCCAAAATTTTTGTCAAGTTTTTTTCAGATACCTACCTAATTTAAGGGGAAATCTACTTTTTTAACTCAATAAGTTTTTTCAACATTTTTATTGTTTTTAATTTTTTTATTTTAATTTTTTATTTTGTAAAATTGATTTTTGAAAAATGAATTTTTCATAATACATAAGTATGATTCGTTCATTAGGAATTTTCATTCAAAGCTAATTTTCTGAAATTTTCACCTAAATTAATTTGTTTCTAAAAATAGATTGTTGGAATTTTTTTTTTGAATTTTCATTGAAATTCTTAAAACTTAGTTTCATCCAGAATGAATGCAATATTTTTCAAAATTTTTAGAAAATAATTTTCATTTTTCCAGATGTTTATTGTGAATGAATATTTTTTTTAAAAATCTGAAATTTTTATCTATTTTTTTTATTTTTTTTATTTGAATAGGTAGATGCTTGGTATGTTTGTAGAATTTTTTTTTTAATTTCTTTGGAAATTTCAAAAAAAAAAATCATCAGAAATAAATTTTTAAACCAGTTTTATTCAAAATTTCTTGGAAAATTCGTTTGTTAAACTGAATATTTTTCAATAGGAACTTTTATAAAAATACCTATAACCCGACAAACCATCTAGACATTCAACTTGTTGTCGACTTTAGGTCGAGTGGAAATCGACACATATTTCCCATAGTTTTTTTGTCGATTTCAAAAATCGACCAGAAATTGTGTTATAATCGACCAAAATTTTTAGAAGATTTTCAGCAAGGTATAAAATTGACAAAAACTTGATCTCAAATATATGTGCATTATCCTGTAATAATAGATAACTATTCAAAGCAAGGAAAAAAGATCGATTTCAAATCGATTTAATGTCGATTAACCTATGGATCAAAACTTGATCCTAAATATTTGTCAATTTTTGCTGAAATAAAAGACATCGATTTTACAGCAAGGAAATTGAATCGATTTCAACTCGATTTAATGTCGATATTCCTGTAGATCAAAACTCGATCCTATAAATTTATCAAATTGATTTCGTATCAATTTATTTTTATAGATCAAAACTCGATCCTAAATATTGATTGATTTTCTCTTGAAAAAAGACATCGATTTCACATGCTGAAGTATTGTCGATTTTATGTTGATATTCATTGGAAGTTGAAATTTGAACAGGGCTCGACTGTAAATTGTACTTGATATTTTGTCGTTTTTTTCTTGAGAATCAACATGAAATAGCAGTCGATTTCATAGCGATTTAAAGGAGGTAACATGGCAAATAATCAATCTTACTGTCGATTTGTTGTGGAGTTTTGATCGAGTGAAACTTGAATTCGACTTTTTCTTCAAGTTTAAAAATCGATTTAGATTACGAAAATAATCGACAATTTTTAAAATTTAATTTTTGAGACCAAAAAAACTCGATCTCAATTATTGGTCGATTCATACTTGAAAATAGATATGGATTTCACATCAGAAGATACATTCGATTTGCTGTCAATTTTTGTAAAAAGTAGAAATAGCTTAAAAATCGATAGAAAATCAGTACAAATTATCAACAACTTACTCGTTTTGCAACTATGAGATAAAGTGTGTTGCAAAAAAGTATATTAGGAAGTAAGACATTTTCGGATAATATATATAAGTCAAGAGTCTCGTTTACTCTTAGAGTAAATAATGATTTGTGTCTTATATTTCTTTTGATATAAACTTTCAATAGATAGGTACTACCTACTTAACTTAGAACTCTTGAATTTCAGAAATATTGCAAATTGTCACGAGGGTGGACCTGGTGGAGAGTATTCACTCCACAAAAATATTCTCAAATCGTGAAAAAATTTTGGTCGATTTTTCATCGATTTCCTCAAAAATCGACTTGAAAATGATACAAAATCGACTGAAATTGTGTGTCGTGAATCTCGACTAAAAATATTACTTAGAATATTGACGTTGATTTATTGTCGATTTTTAACGACAATTCATCGATCAGTCAAAAAATGAGATGAAAAAAGAAGGAAATTGATATTTTCTCAACATAAAGTATGTATCGACTCGCCTTTTTTTTTGCTCGAGATTTTGTCGATTTGGTTTGTCGGGAAATTTTCAAATTTTTTTATTAAAGATGTTTTTTTTACCGAGTAGGTACCTACACATTTTTATTCGATACGATGAACTTTCTATCAAATTAGGTTATTTCTAAAAATATGAGCCTTAAAAAATTGAGCACTTTTCTGAAATTCCCGAGCAGCACAATCGACAAATTATCGAAATAAAAAAATCGACAGAATATCGAATTCGATAAAGTGTCGCGTTAGTTCCGCATAAATCGTGAAATTATCTTTCGATATATAGATAGATTATCGACGAATTATAGTAAGCAAAAATTTCGAGATTATAGTAAGATATTTTATCGATAATATATCTATAATATCGAAAGATAATTTCACGATTTAGGCGGAACTAACGCGACACTTTATCGAATTCGATATTCTGTCGATTTTTTATCGATTTTTTATTCCGATTTTTCGTCTTTTACTAGCTTTTTTCTATAATTAAAAATCCCTAATTAGCATAATTAATACATTAAACTATGCCTAAACACATTATTCATGTTACGGTAAGAGGATCATTTCAGAAAAAGTCAAAAAAAATTATAAAAAATCTGCCACCCGTGGGGCTTGAACCATCTGCCTCCTGCATGGTAATCCTCTTCCTTAACCACTATGCCATACCTTATCTTTGAGGAATTAGCAATAAAACGCTTATAATAGGCAGTTTACTACTTCCAGACGAGTAGGACTTAGAAAAATTTTCACCAATTTTTAAAATTTTGAAATAATTTCAAATATTGTCACAAAATCATTGAAAAATCGTTCGACAAATTTCAGATTATTTGTCGATAATGTAGTTTCAAATATCGCCACAAAATCGTTGAAAAATCGAATTCGAGGAATTTCATATTACGTGTCGATAATATAGTTTCAAATATCGTCATAAAATCGTTGAAAAATCGAATTCGAGAAATTTCAGATTATTTGTCGATAATACAGTTTCAAATATCGTCACAAAATCGTAAAAAAATCGAAATCGAGAAATTTCATATTGCGTGTCGATAATATAGTTTCAAATATCTTCACAAAATCGGTAAAAAATCGGATTCGATAAATTTAATATAATCTGTCGATAATATAGTTTTAAATATCTTTACAAAATCGGTAAAAAATCGAATTCGATAAATTTAATATTCTTTGTCGATAATGTAGTTTCAAATATCTGCACAAAATCGGTGGAAAATCGGAATCGATAAATTTAATATTCTTTGTCGATAGTATCATTGACAAATATCGTCATAAAATCTTAATAATATCGAATTCGATAGTTTTTAGATTTTTTGCCTATGAAATTGTACCGATAAATCTTTATAATATCGTGAGACCATCTATAGATTTTCAAACGATTTTTTATCGATACGTTACATTTTTCGATATTATCGATCGAGTGTGCCGCTTGGGTTTTTCGATTTTCATTTTTTTCTCAAAATGAATTTTTCAAAAGTAATGTAAAAATACGATTTATTTTTTTTTATATGATTTTTCAATTTTTAGATTTTTTCACTCATACCTAGATGCATATTTTTATTTTTTTCATTTTTTATCAACTCTGTTTTTTTTTCTTATAATTTTTCTTTGTTTTTCAAAGTTTCAGTTTAATTTAATTTTTATTCAGCTTATTCTATAGATTTATTTCTTTGCTGAATAGGTAAAAAAAATCCAAAAGATTTCCAACTGAATTATTTCAACTAAATTTTCAACTTTAGTTTCGATCATACTTGATAAATTTTCCACAAAATGATGAGAAATTGAAACGAAAGGAACTGAAGTATGCAATTCCTTCGACACATATATTAAAAATATGAGAGTTAGAAGGCGTAAAAGTAGATAGCAATAATTGCTGATTCATAATTATGCAACTCGACTCCAGCATCGTTCATTCGACTGGATACGAAAACCTCTGATCGAATCAAGTTGACCAATAAATTACGAATCCTTTGATTTTTCACTTTTTCGTGGAAATTTACTATACATTTGAGTTTTCAGCAAATCACAAGGGAGATATTTATTCGTCGTAAACGTTAACTTAATAACGTTAAATAAAAATGCTGACGTCATAACCTACATAGAGCAACGCTGCTTTCCCAACCACCATATCCGTCCAGCTCGTTACCCACTCCGGACACTGGCGGAGTCGAGGTAACAATAAAAATAAAATATACTCGATGGAAACACGACGTTATAATAATTATTCGCGAATGTGTACTTGGGGTAATATGGGCTAAAAAAAGAGGAGAATAATTGTAGTAAAAAATTCACTGGCCATGTCCATCATGTTAAAGATTCAGCAACAAACGTAGTCAGGTTGGAAATGATTAATTGATGGGGTTTGTTTACATTGCAAAATTAATGAGTAAGCTTTCGGACTGTGAGGCTGGTGCTGCGTTGGGTTATACGATGAAACATTAGTGATGTATAGTACACTCAAGCCTAATCAAAGTTTATACGCTGTTAAAAGGTATAATAATGCTATGTCCGAACAATGTTGCGCCTTTTCTATTATGCTTGCCGCGCCGCATAAGCTGTTGCAAAACAATCTGAGAATCGTTTAATAAAAACCATGAAATTCGATTTAGATAGTTTACGATAAAAAGTACACCCTCGATGGGCATCCGACCGCCGCGCCAGCTCTCCCCCAACCACCTCTCAGGCATCTGTATTGGTTTAAAAGTTACCATAATCCGTTGTTAATAACGAATAAATTTATTCGCAGTCAATGGCCTACTTTTGAAAATTGGCCCTGTTACTGAAAGTTTGTTTTTAGATTAAAACGCGTTATCCTTCTTCATTAAAAAGGATGAATTAGAATAAGGTCCTTAGGGTTAGAAACGCTAATATGATAAAGCTTGTTTCTACATTTTCGTAAGGTCAAACAATCCTGTTCACATTTAATTACCGAGCACGGTGCGATGAAGAGAATTTGGGAAATATACTCGTAAATGTTCTTTTCGTTCCTTTCTGCAGCTAATACGATCGACATTCTCCGATTAAGTATGTAATAAATTAATGCAAAATAGTTTTGTCTCAATATTTCCACGTACTATTAATAACCATGTAACCAGACTCTTGAGGCGATTAACGCGAGTTAGTATTTTTTTTTTTTAATGAAAAACAAAACGTTTAGTTAATCTAACAACATAGTTGAGATTAAAAAGGCGGGTTTATAACGCCTTTCGAATTTCGATTGTGTGTAAACTGGTGAAGCCGACTTTAAAGATACTCATTTTCATTTACCACCTCTGGGTATTGGTAAATATATAAAGTGTAAAAATTATCTCCATGTCGTATGACGTTTAATTTCATCGTACCGTTTACCAAAGTCGAGAAAAGATTTATCATTATTAAAAGATTTTGGAAATACGTTAGATAACTATGAGGAATTCTTGAGAGATGAAGAATTTCTCGCTTATGTAGGTATCTCCATTCTAACGAGCAGCTGCTTCGAAAAATTGCATTGTTATGAGCTTGTGCAGTTTCAAAAACAGAGACAGTTCTTCATTTTGTTCATTAAAAAAGGAATCAAAACAAAATTCAAAACTTCTTGGAGTTTTTTTTTTCAATTTTTTAAAAAATTTTCATGAAATGGACTTTCTCATTATTCTTAATAATTTGATTTGAAATGATTTTTAAAAAATTTTATGCAAAACGAATTTTGAAAAATTTGTACTTATTAGGTACTTAAAATTATCTTTTAGAAATTTGCCCAAAAACATTTTTTTTAAAAGTTTTGCACAGCAAATAATTCTATTTCCATGAAAAACATTTACCTAAACTAATTTTTTAACAAAATTTTTCTCATTCACTAACCAAATTTTGATTCAAAACTATCTTTTCGATTCACTAAAAATTAATTCTATACCTATTACCTACCCAGTAGCGTAGCCAGACAGTCATGTAAAGGGGGAAGGGGGTCTTGACCAAAAAAAGTGAAATTAAAAAAAAAAAAAAGAGTATTAAAAAGCTGAAATTTTGTCATTTTTACAAATTTTTCTTCGTCGAGGGGGGTCTGGACCCCCTTGACCCCCCTAAATACACCACTGTACCTTCTTTTTTTACCTAAATTTTAAAAAAAAAACATTACTCATAACTTTTCAAATATTTTCACCAAAAACGACAATTTTTTCAAAAATGTTTTTTAAAAGTTTGAAATTTTTCATCACATTAAATTTTACAAAAATTTAATTGAAGAAATTTTCATGCATTTAAAATTTTATCAAAAAATGAATTTCACAAAACTTTCATTTTTTAAGAAATTAGGTACAATTTTTGTTTTTTCGTTGTAATTTTCATCATCAAAAATTAATTTCTTGGAATTTTTAAGAAAATACTTTTTTTTGGAAAATAATATTCTCCAATTTTTGAAGAATAAACAAAATTTCCCTAATTTTTCAAAAAATTTGGAAGAATTTTCTTAAATTTCTTAGGTATGTATTTTTTTGGAAACAAACTTTTTCCGGTACTTGGGACATACACGACTTTTTGCAAACAAAATTTCAATTTTGGGACTTTTTTGCAGAAAATAATTTTTTCTAAATTTTGGAGAACGAATTTCTTCAATTTTTTGTAATATTTTTCATTTTTAGACTTATTTGGGAAAATTTTGTAAATAGGTAGATACCAAATACTTTAAATTAATAATACTGGAAACTCAATGCTTTTGATTTGACTCCCAAGAAGAGCGCTCTCTAAGCGGCTCGGCATGAAACTAATTCCAGGTTTTCGACTAATCGTCGCGTGATTCGCCCTCTGATTGGTCGAAGACATGACGATCGGTCGAAAGTCTGAGAATAGTTTCATGCCGAGCCGCTAAAACTGCTAAAAGAGCGCTTTTGTCGGGGCCACTTTTCCCCATTGAAGTTTCCAGTATTATTAATTTAAAGTATTTGTAGATACTTAATTTTATGACATTTTCTTTTTCGAGAGTAACATTTTTCAAATTTTGGTGATATTTTTTGAGAATATTCCAAAAAAATTTTGAAGCATAATTTTTAAGAACTTCAAAAATTATAAACTTCTTCTTTCGAAATGATTTTAAGATTTTTGGTAAAATATTTTTAGGTCTAGGTATACGTTGTTTTTTTTTTTTTTTTTTTTTTTGGAAAATTTTCTTTAATTCTTAAGAGATTATTTTTTGGAGAAAAAAATCCTCAATTTTTGAGAATTTATTCTCGAAGATAATTTTTCTATTTTTGGAAAATAATTTTTGAAAGAGAATTTTTATCAATTTTTAAATTTTTTTTAAAAACTTTTTTATTAATTTTAAATAATTTTTTGGGAATGGAACTTTTCAAATTTTTTAAAACACTCGATTTCATGAGAAATATAGACAGTTTTATAGGAATCAATTTTTTCACTTCTTGGGACATGGGCATAATTTTTTAAAAACAAAATTTTTCCAATTTTTGGACACCTTTTTTTTGAAAATTTATATATTTTTGGAGAAAATTTTTTTGAAAATAATGTTTAGACAATTTTTTGTTTAAAAATGATGGTCATTGGGTTAGGCTTTGATACAAAAGTGGAGTGTGGGAAAATTCTTGACCATAATTTTTGGCCTTCTGAACCATGAAAGAGACGATTTATTTTCAATTTTTGGACAATAATGTTTTGAGAACAAAATTTTTCAAATCTTTTAGAACATACTTATCTATTTGTAGACTACAAAATTTCCTCAATTTTGATTTTTTTTTGAAAACATTTTTTTCTAGTTCATCGGGCATGATTTAAAAAAAAAAAATCAATTTTTGAACACTTTTCTCGGAAAGAATTTTTTCCAATTTTTTGGAGAATGATTTTTTTGGAAAAGAAATTTCTCCAATTTTTGAAGACTTCTTTTGAGAAATTTCTTTTTCTAATTTTCATTTTTTAAGAAAGGAACTTTCAAGGTTTTTGGTGACTTATTTTTGGAAATGGAATAGAATTTTTAAAATTTTTAGGGGTACATATTCTTGTGAATGAAAATTTTCAATTTCTGGTCTAAGAACGAATGTCTCCAATTATTTTCAAGTTTTTAAGGATAAGAGTAATTTTTGGAATGAGAACAAATTTTTTTCAATTTTTGGACACATATTCTGTGAGAAAATTTTTGGGAACAAATTTTCTTCAATTTTTGAAAACTCATTGGAGGAGGAATTTTTTCAAACATTTGAGGACATATCTTTTGAGAAGGAAATTTTAGGTAACCAAAACTGTTTTTTTCAATTTCATTAAAATATTTAGAAATTTTTCAATTTTTATCAAAAATTCACAAAATCTTTTTTGAAAAAAAAAATATTCAGTTCCCATGAATTTATTTTAATTTTTCCCAGAAATCATTTTTTAAAAATCGTTTTAAAAAATGAATTTCCTCAAAATTTTAGGAAAACATAAATCTATCCATATTTTTATTTTTTTTGTTTTTTTACAAAATTTTTATTAAAACTGAATTTTTCAAAATTTTGTTATTTTTTTGTACCTAATTATAATTTTTATTTTTAAAAAAAATTTAATTTTAAATTTAAAAGTTTTTATAAGTAGATTATATTTTTTTTAATTTTTGCGAAAAATAAATAAATTAGAAAACGAAAAAAAAAAATCTTGATTTTGAGGATATATATAAAACAGTAATCGCCACCATTGTAGTTGATTGTACCACTTCAGAAAAGTTTGAGAATTAATCTTGGTCAATGTTATATTCGAGAAATACTACAACTCGTGTGCTTGTTTTCGCACAATAGTGTAAAAGGTGCTGTATAATACCAATGCAATTATCCTTTATTTCGATTGTAAGCAAAATTTTCCTTATAGTTTGATCCGTTTTACAACACTGTGTTCATTATCTTCGCACCGAAGCCGAAGCTTTGTTGTTATCAATACACAATCGTTGAGAAAAAAAATTATCAGATGAAGACATTCCAACCACTGCACCGTGTACCTCTCGTACCTTTGAAATTTCTATTCTACCTGCTGCTCGCGTTGCTTGTTTTCTTTAATATCATTAAAACTCTCCGCCACAAAACAACTCACAAATTGACTACAAATCCTTATTACATCTACTTTGTACCACGATCAATCATTGCTTCTATTTATTCGTATTCGTAACCTGTTCCGAAAAATTTCCAACATTCTGAAGTCTCGACACGCGGGTACTGCGACATTAGGTTATCAAAGAAATCATCCAATCAATATCAAGGTCAGACTAAAGGTTAACTTCGCGCCGTAATAAATAAAAGGAAAAGAAAACGTGAAACCCCTTTTTATTTCAAAAGCTAATAAAACGATGCTACCACGATTAGTGTAAATTTCAAGTACAAATACTTCTCGCCTTTTTTCTCTTCGTGAAAAATATCGTAAAATAAACGTGCTAAAACGTGCGACGACCATTGAAGGAACACGCTTCATCTTGAAAAATATTACTTTTCAACCCCTTCACTTCCCTTCTGGAAGATGAAAATTATGTTGATATAATAAAAGTCTGAAACAATACCTCAGATTATATTTTAGATAAAGCACGTGGTTTTGTACATTTTTTTAATGCTTCGAACAGAGCGCATTTATCTCTTCAATCTAAACGACTCTATCGCAGCTGATTGCACTGACGATATTTTCGCTCTCAGAATTCGACGAATAAAAACACATTTTTCAATCATTTTACGATTCGCCTTCAAAGGCGTGTAAGCAATGATATAGCTGTGAAAATATAATTTTTCTTCGATAAATATACATAAACAGAATCTATCAACATCGCATCGCCTCGAGATTTAAATATTTACGTGAAAAAATATCCAAAGGGTGTAACGAGCACCTCGTACGTTTTATTGCCACCAAATAAAATCTCAAAAGGGAATATAAAATCGAAAGTATATTCGAAATTATATTTCTTCGAATGTTTGAACACGGTTAGTGCAAAAAAATGTTTTCGATTTCGAGTTGCACAGGGAAAAGAGGGTGAAAAGAAGAAATGAGAAATATTTGAAGGAGAAATTCGAATTTGAAACTCGAATGTGTGCTTAAATTCGATTACAAAATAATTTTATGCCTAACTAAAAGTCAATTTTTTGTAGCATTTTTTAATTTAAATTTTACACCAAAATGCGACTATAAAACGAGTTCTTATAATGAAAGTTAATTTACAGTTTGGAAGACGTACAAATTTGATAATAAGTAAATTATCATTTTCTCTTTTCTTTTCTAATACAATAAAAAAATATTTGGTTTTTTGAAGTGCTAATTTAATTTTTGAAGTAAGTCACCAAAGAATAAAAATCAGAAGAGAAAACAAGAACTCCCCCCCCCCCATTCCTGCAATTTACGAGAATGTTTTGAAATAGGTAGAGATAAGAAAAAAATTACTTACTTCAAAAATTGAAAATAATCTGTTTCAAAAAATTAGAAAAATTCAATTTTTAAAAAACTATAATATATCTCCAAAAACTGTAAAAAACCAATTCCAAGAAAATTGGTTTCTGGAAACTGAAAAAAAAAAAATCCAAAAATATGTCTCCAAAATACTCTCAAAATTAAAAAAAAAAAAATTCCATCACTTCCTTAAGAAATATTTAATCAAAAATCTTGATTTGTTCCCAAAGAAAAATTTATTTTTTCCTTAAAAAAAGTTTCAAAAAATGAAAAAATTTACCTTCTAAGAAATGATCATTTGAAAATCAGAAGGAATTAATTCCCAAAATTGGGAAAATTTAGTTTTCAAGAAATTATACCCAGAATTGACAGAAACGAATTCGTTTTCTAAAAAATGTACCCAACATTTAGAGAAAATTTGTTTCAAAAAAATGTTTTTCAACAATTGAAAAATTTTGTTCCGAAAAAATAATTTAACAAAATTTAAAAAGTTTTTTCCTCAAAAAGCGTTTCATAAAATTTAGAAAATTTTGATGGAAAAAAATTATACCTAAGAAATTGGAAAAAACTTGTGATCAAAAAACATGTTTTGAAAAAAAAATAAAAATTTTGTTTCCAAAAAGCCATTCTCCAAAAATTAGGTAAAAAAAGTCTTTCCTGCAGAGAGTCTAAATTTGGGAAAATTTATTCCATAAAAAAAAGTCTTCAACAATTGAAGAATAGATATTCGATTCGAAAAAATTAAAGTTTTTCCCAAAAAAATTTCATTCCCAAAGAGTTGGAAAAGATTTGTTCCCAAAAAATTGAAAAAATTCATACTCAAGAATTACGTTTCAAAATAGGTACCTAATATCAAAAAATTTTAATCCCAAAAAATGACTTCTCAAAAATTAGAAAAATTATTTCCCACAAAAAGGCTTCAGAAAATTTTGTTTCCAAAAAATTAGGTCTTGAAAATTTGGAAAAACTTGTTCCCAAAAAAGTCTCAAAAAATTAAAGAAAACTCCTTCCCAAGAAACATTTTTCAAAAATTAGAAACAATTCTTTCTCAAGAAAAGTTCCAAAAAATTGAAAAAAAAATCATTTCAAAAAAATGATTCCCTAAAAATTGGAAAAAGTTTGTTCACAAAATATAATTATCTTCAAGAATTGGAGAATATTTCACTCTACAAAAAATTGAAAATTATCCCTCCAACCCCCCCGCCCCCCTCTCCAAAAAAATAATATTTTTATAAAATTAGAAAAAAATGCGTTTCAAAAAATAGGTTACCAAACTAAAAAATTATTCCTCAAAAATTAGAAAAAACTTGTTCACAGAAAATTTTCTCAGAAATTGGAGAAAATTCGTTATAACAAAAATGTTTCAATATTTCGATAAGTAGTTTTTTAAAAAGAGGTGCATAAAAATTAGAAAATTCTGTTTTCAAAAAATTATTACCGACCCGAAATTCGAAAAAAACATTGCTCCCAAAAAGTCTCTAAAAATTAGAGAAAATTAAAAAAAATGGTCCACACAAATTTATTCTTTGAAAAATAAAACATAATTAATTAATTATAATCATTCTTTCGCAAAGAAAGATTGAAAAAATTGTAAATATTCAGTTTTTAAAAAACTATGACCCAAAAATTTTGAAAAAACTTATTCCTAAACAAAAATCTTCCAAATTGTAGAATTTGCTTTAAAAAATTGTTACAAAAAATATGTCATCAGTAATTGAAAAATTTCATGCTTGAAAAATTCTCTCCCTCCCCTTCTCAAAAAAAAGAATTCTCAAAAAATATAGAAAATTTCATTGCTAGAAATTAGAAAAATTCTAAAAATAAGAAAACTTTCCTTTTCAAAAAATTATGACTCCAAACATTTAGAAAATATCTATAATTTCTCAAAGAAATGCATCTAAAAAATAAAAATTTGAACGAGATCCATCCCAAAAATTGAGTTTAAAATAATTTCAAAAATTTCAACTTGAAAAAATTATACTTCCTAAACTTGGAAAAATTCATTCTCTCAAAAAATCCTCAAAAACTTGTAAAAAAAAAATCGAAAAAAATTTGACCAAAAATAAAAGGAAATGTGTCCCTGAAAAATTACAAATAGTACATATTTGAAAACTTTTGTTGTCAAAAAAATCTGTTTTTGAAAATAAGAAGAAAATGTTGCTAAAAAACTAAAATACCTAATAACTAAAAAATCTAGTTTTAAAAATTTGAAAAAAAGTTTGTTTCAAATGCTTTTCAGTATCTCTTCATTCAAAAATGGTATTCAAAAAGTTTGGATTTTTCAAAATAAAAATTTGAAATTATTTGTTTTTAAAATGTGAAAAAAGCTCTCGCTCTTCCCATAACCTGAGTTCACAAACATTACCTATTATCAATTCTACGATTTTTCAATAAATGAAATACAAAAAAATAAAAAATAATAAAATCTTCGAAAAACAAACGAATCGAAAATAACCCAAGGTGTTGTTGATTTTCTTATATAAAAGGATCGAGTTTATGAAAAGTTCAATGTAAGTAAGTATATAAATCCAATATTGAAAATTATGGTAATACGAAACTCATACACGGTTTTCTGGTTACAGTTGATAAAATATAATAAAATTTATGTAAATTCGTGTCAACTTTTTCCTTCACCTTCGTACAGCGTACAATTCTTCAGTGCCAAAAATGCACACCCTCGAGTCTCGATACAACTCAATACGTACCTCTAAAAAATCCACCAACTTATGAATGATTTGAGAAAATTTAAAACGAGCTGTTCGAAAGTACATAAACATAACATTATTAAATCATGCGTGGAGTGGAAAACGATACTCGATATTTATTCTAGTCTCAAAATCTTTTTCTGGGTCTACTATTCAATTTATTTTTTTTAAACTATGAATTTTAAAATTTTTCACAAAGATCAACTTATTTTTTTTTTCTTCTTCAAAAATTACGATATTTTGGTGACAATATATAAAACGATTACAAAACGATGTAAGTATAATCATTTCACAGGTAATGAATTCCATCATTAAATAATACATACAACATCAATCTAAAAATATGACACTCGAAGAGGTGTTTTTAAAAGACTAAGGCTGCACATATTACAACATGATGACTTCGAATTCATCAATCGACTATTTGGAATTCGCTGGAATTTTAATTATTTCTTAATTACGAAAACTGGCGCTGGTTTGGAGTGCTCTCGTTGTTACATCGTGTTCAAATTATTTCCTTTAGAGATTTGCTTTCGACTTTGCAGCCATAAGATGGTATCCAGACACGCCTATTTCCTTAGAGTGTATACCGAGAGCGGTAACGAACTAGTTAAATAAGAGAAAATTCTATAAGTAGATGAAAAATTCAACAAGCCGAGAGTACATAAAGTATTCGAACGTAGATAACGAAAGATGGTGGCATTTCCATGCGAATGAGACTCCATGCAAGTTGGACAGATAAAGAAAATACGTCTCGTAGCAAAAAACTTATTACTTAAAATTCGAAAGTAAATCTAAAATACAATTTATTTACCATTACGAGTAATTGTGTAATTTTTATTTTATACAAAACGCGTACGAAGAGATGTACTCGTAACGTCGTCGCAGCCCCAGCCACGATGCAATTTCAAATTCCCATCGTTTGTATTTGCACTGCGACACTACAACAAGCGTTCTTATTGCATTTTTATGCCAAACTTTAAGCGAATAAATCCCATTTATGGATTACGATTTGGAGAAATTAAAAATTACCATGTCGAATGGCGAGATTTAAACCCAAACATATAAATTTCATTTTGCTCCATTAGAAAAGAAAAATTCCTAAATGCGAAGCAATAAAATCGCATATTCGAATCCCTCCTCCTTCCTCCCCAGCATTTTGATCATCTTGTCGAATTTTCCATCGCGACAAATCATATAAAATCGGACCCAAGTCGAAACTGTACTAACGATAAATTACGAAAAATTAAGATATAAATTTATTAAATTCTTTCAAATGATGCAATAACTTAAAAAATATCAATTTTTATCCTCATTGGGCAAAAAACTTGACTGTTTTTTTTTTTTTCAATATCGAAGCACACTAAAATAATATGAACATTTTAGATTAAAACCCTCAACTCGAGGTTGCCTATCTCCAATATTCAACTAAAATATTTTTTTACTCCCTTTTTTGTCCCAATTTTTCGATATTTTCCTAACGAAAAGTTTTAAATTGAACGTACATTTATTTGGGATTTTTTTCACGAATTTCGCCAGAGATACGAACTCGTGTATATTTTTTTTCCATGACACAGTAGTTGAAATTTCCAAAAACCCATTAAAGTCGTAATGAGAATTAACACATGTTCGGAGGGTTTTTTTAGCAACGAAATGGAAGAAAAAAAGTGAAAAAAGATGATTTAATTTAGGCGCTTTTTTCTCGTTTTCGATAAAAAGTGGTTTTATGAACATAGGCGAGTTTTTCGTACGATTCTCACGCACGTGGAACGACGTACAAACGGTTTGAATGTTTTTTCTTTCAATTATTGTTTCAAAGTCGAGATGAAATTTCGTTTTTAAAAATTTTATAAATTTTTTGTCGTCGCGAGACTTGAAAAATTACTCGTCGAAGGTTATATATTTTTAGTAATTTTACTTGGTAAAAGTTTCGATGTTTAATTTATGCGACGTTATCCAAGTTTGATGCTTCATTGAAGTTGAAAACGCTAATAAAGGCGACAGATGTCAATAGTTGGAATTTTAATAGAAAACAGACTGAATCAGTGTGCAGGAAATTTCATTTAAAATTTAAAAAATGAAAAAAATTCTAAATTACTTTCGAACTTATTTTTTTTTCTCGATAGTTTTTAGTTGTATAATTAAACGTAAAAAAATCCTTAATTATTTCAAAAAGTCGTAATTTTTCACCAAATTAATCAACTTAGTAATAATTAAACTATCCATAAAAATGATTAAATAAAAAGAAAAAAAATACTCACAATTATTAACGAACAAGAAACAGTTCTAATCCATCGAAAAAATATCAACCATCAAACCAATATTATTTTTTCCAAAATATTAAAAAAAAAAAAACTCGCACAACCCGCACGAAAAAAAAATTAATCCACTAGGGAAAAAAACACGCGCAAATAATTCGCGAAATAATTTCGTAAAAAATGCTAAAATAACCGGTATTTAAAAAAAATCACGTGATTACGTTGAATGAAAAAGCGCGGGAAACCGAAACACGATTCAAAGGACTTTCCTATCTGATGCGAGAAAACGAATTACTATCTGAAGCCTTTCCACTTTTGTCGAGCGAGTCGAAACCACCCCCACCATTATACGGGGTGTGTACTACAATCCTGTAATGCATTTATACGGTTACCCTTTTTCTTTTTATAATTTTTCTTTCCTTCTCATTGTGCATGGTGATTTTTTTTTTCGCTTTTGAATAATGTCGTGCGTCGTGTACTTCATTGTTTTTCGAATTTCATTAGCTTTTTCGGTTTATTAATTTATGGATGAGATTTTTTCGAGTGTGTGTGTCTCGAGGTGAATGGAAAATATGGATTGAATGGGATATGTCGTAGGGGAGTTTCGAGTGTTTTCTTTTTCTTTTTTTTTTCTTTGATGAGGTGAATTATCATTCATCAGGTATTGGAGGATAATTTTTTCTCGAAAGTATGAATTGATTTTTTTGGGGCAAAAATTCTAATTTAAAAAAAAACTACATGAAATGATGTTTTGGATTTCTATTAATATTTTCTCCATATTTCAATTAAAAATTCACAGTAAGTACTTTCCCATGATTTAATAATGAAAATATTATTTTTTTAAATTTACAAAAATTGAGAAATTATTCAATTTAAGGTATTAGTAAAATTGAAAAAAAAACATTTGGAAAATTCGATAAAATAATTTTTTTTTTTTAATGAATGAACAGTAACAGTAATTAACAAACTTTCATGAAATAAGTTCAAGTATAACAAAATCTCTAAATTTTGAAAGTTTAAATTTAGAAGTTGAAAATTAACCAATTGTTTGAAAATTTAAATGATAAAATAATAATATTTTCATCATAAGTACGTATGAATTTTTGCTTGTTTAATTTTTTTAAAAATTTTTTTTTTACAAAATATCTAAACGATTGTTTAGAATTTAAATAATTTTTATGGTATTCATCGAATGGACAAAATAAGCTTTTATAAAAATTTTTAAAATTTGTTTTCAGAGAAATTTTGAGAAGCTGTTCTAAAACTAAACCAAAATTCTAAAAACCGAAGTAAGTATTTGGCAAAATCTCAATTCAAAAAATATTTTTTCAAACTTTGAAAACTTTCTGTCAACATTTTTTTTTAAATTTCAAGTTCAAGTAAATTTAAAAAAAAAATGTTTTTAAAAAATAATTCAAAAACAAAATTAAAAAAAAAGCAAAATGAAAAATGAAAAAGTTGCGTATAAAATTTAAAATGAATAATTTTACTCAATTGGAAAATTTTCAACTTTGAAAGCTCATCAAACTTGGAAAAATCTGAATTAGATGGATTTTTTTCTAAAAAAAAAAAAATTGAAAAAAATGAAGAAAATGTAAAACTGAGACTAAGGCCCGTATTTTAAAAAATTGCTTAAGCAAACATTGAACTTAAGGCGAGGCGATTTCACACGTATCGTGTCAATTTACATCGAGCAGCCATTTATTTGTATGGAAAAAATAAACAAAACTACTTGGTCTGTGTAAGAACGCTTCGCCTTAAGTATAAGGAAATTTTTAAAATACGGGCCTTAGAGTAGGTATATAATCCAAAAAAATTTAATTTTCAAAAAATCCAAAAATTTTGGAAAAATCAAAAATCTGATATCTATTGAATTTTTTTTTCAATTTAAAAAAAATGCATATATACTTATTACTGTTATTACATATTATTTTCCTTAGAATTGAATTTATTTGAAAAAATTGTACAAAAAATTTTTTCCTCAATAATCGGGTCCATTCTGGGAGATTAAGTATGATCAAAAAATTCAGAATTTTTCAATTATTACTTCCATTTTTGGAAAAAATCATTTTTGCAATGTAATAAGTACCACTGGTACTTACATGGCGAATTACACATTTTTCTTAAAATTGAATTTCTTCGAAAAAATTGCCCAAATTTTTTTTTCTCAATAATCGGGTCTATTCTGAGAGATTATGACCAAAAAATTCAGAATTTTTCAATTATTTCCATTTTTCGAAAAAATCATCTTTGCAATGTAATAAGTACGTACCAGTGTTACTAATTAAAAATTTGAAAAAATGAAGAAATTATAATACGTTAAAAATTGGGAATTCTATCAAAATTGAAAAATAGAAAAAATTGGCGATTTTAAAGTCATAAAAAGTTTTAAAATGTGGAAAAATTAAAATAATATTTCAGAACTCTATGAAAAAATTGGAAATTATAAGTAATACAAGTATTTGAACTTTTGAAGATGTTAAGTATTCATTTTTAAAATTTTTTTATAATTTTTATTGAATGTTGTGAAGTCCAAAAAATTGTTGATAACTTTCAATTTCTTCGAAAAAATTATATTTTTGTCTCATTTCATAAAAACTAGTGCTTGAAAATGAATTTACTCTGACGACAGTAATAATTACTAAATCAACCAAAAAATGATTAATAGCCCCCAAAAAAGACAAAAGGACATTTAAAAAAAATCCTACATCAACTCGTGAAATATCATGTAGAATTTTTCATAAAAAACAAATTTAAATGACACTAATCAGTGAAAATTTTTCCAAACGAACTTTAACAGTTTGAATAAGAAGAAATTTCTCAATTTTTGACAAAAAATTATTTTTTAGATTAATTTATTTATTTTTTCGTAAAAAAATATTACCATTTTCTCAAAGAATTTTATGTAATCAGTACTTGGAAAAAAATTAATATATTGTAAAATAATTTTTTCTGAGTAATCTTCATTAGTTTTTTAAACAGAAATTTTTCTAGATTTAAAAATTTTGTCAAAATTTATGTTTTTTTTTTAAGGATTTTGATTGAATAATTTAAAAGATTTAAAAAAAAATTAGAACTTCATATTTAAAATGAAATTTTCTACGTATCTTTCGAAAGTAATTTTTTCGAATTCAAAAACTTTTTTTTTCATTTTTAAAATGATCGAGTTGATAGATGGGCTTAAGCCACCCCACAATTTTTTTTATCATCCAAAATATTGGCACATATTTTTGATTACATCTTGATAATAAATTTTAAAAACATTTTCTTCGCGACTTTTTAAAATGTTAACAAACTTTATAAAGCATAAAAATTTATTGCCTGACATTTGATGTAACGGAAATGATGCCAGTCTAGAATTTTCAACCCCAACACTCCATGCTTAAAAGCAAAATTTCCATTCGAGAATTTCTCCCCACATCATCAAAAACTCCAACGCAACTATAACTACAAGTAAGAATTACATTTCAGAGAAGAAGAAAAAATGCCATACCCAAAGATATTTTTCGAAATAATTTTTTTTCTTTTTTGTAATTTTCGCAGTTGAACAGTTCGATGTCTAGGGGCTGGAATTTGAATTTTGATTAAAACTGGCTCCGTATTATATCTCGTTTACCACATAATCGAAGCATTTTTTTTGGCCAATTCTTAGCCCAAACCTATAGCAGGCCTATAGTGATTTCCTTCGAAACGAGAAAATTCGCTATTTTTCACCGATGTCAGCAAATATTTACATCAAATGCGTCAGATTAGCAGGTCTGTTACAAATACGCCGGAATCGAACGAGGAAAAATGTGTAACATAATTCCTTTATAGTTTTAATTTACGAGCTTGTCGCTAACGCGTCACGAATGTCAAATAAGAAGAAACGTCGAAAGAAAAAAAGAAAATATCGAAGTTGCAAAAAAAAGGGAGAAAAAATGGCACGATATTCGTAAGATGTAGAAAGCTAGGGTAAGGTACGATAAACACATATAGAGCTCAAAGAGACTGCAAAAAATTCACCTATATAAAATAGGAGAAAATATTCGTATTACACGACGATTAAAAATTTACCATCTCTCGATTTTGTCGCCGGTTCGTGCGAGAAAGAGAAATGGTAAAAAAGCGAAGCGTTTCTCGCGCCATGGCAAAGGAAAAAGCGCAAAATTTTAAACGATTTTTCTTCCAAGCAACTTTATTCTCAGTAAATAAACTATATATACGCGCGATTAAAAAATAGCACTACCAACTGGGAGAATTTTTTAAAACTACGTCACGAATTTTTTATATATAAAAAAAACAACGAGCACGCAGACGGAGACACTTTGAAAAAGTTAACTCGAGAGAAGCCAAGAGGAAGCGAAGCTGAAGTTACCAATAATATCAAAAATAAGATTATGGCGAAGAGACGGTCATCGCGTTTGGAAAGTTGAAAAAAAAATGTAGTATAAACAGTAAAAGCAGAAATCGTTATCTTGGGAGCAATTGGGACATTGTCGCCACAAGAGCGGCGTAACTTAATTCTGGCGAGTTTTGCTACATCTGAAGCCGTTTGGTCTTGTAAACGGTAAGAAACACGCTATTTTTTCTTATAAACGAAAATAAAAAAACTTTCCCCCCCAAAAGTTTCGCGGTTTAAGTTACATTTTAAAGGGCCAATTATAAAATGAATCAACATAACAACTTGGGTAATAAAGTCGACGACTTTGCGCTTAAATAGAGCGAGTATTTCGGCGTAAGTAGAATAAGTTTTTAAAAGTACATTTTAACGCGATTTATTGGCTCGAGTATTGAAACAAAACGCTGCTGGAATCGAATTTAAATTTTCAACTTTTTTCTTCGCATTTTACTCGTAGGTATAGTTGGCATGGCCAAGGATTGCGCTACACCTAAAAGTACGTGACTAATGTGACATACTTTTTAGCTGAATTTTTGAAGAAAAAAAAGATAGCTATTGGTTCTGGTTGACCCTGATTCAAAAGTAGGGAGCTGGGATATCTTCCCATCATATTTTTAGCTTTCTAAATTATAAATTAAAAAACAAAAAATAAAATTTACTTGAATACAAAAATGTGTCATGAAAATTTTTTTTTCAAAAATTTTAATGATGAAAATCGTGGAGGGGCGTTAATCGAAAAGGTATTCGTTTGCTCCTCGCACACCCCACCACGCTTTTCATCATTAAAATTTTTGAAAAAAAAATTTTCATGACACATTTTTGTATTCAAGTAAATTTTATTTTTTGTTTTTTAAGGCATTACTCTTTCCCTATGAATAACATTTTACAAAGTGACCAACTTTAAATAAAAGCGTGGTTTTTAAAATTTTTTTTACATTTTTATTTAACTCTTTTTGTCGTTGAAAATATTTTAATTTCATAGTTTTACTATAGGTTCGAATGTCTATCTAAAAAAAAAAAAATTCAGCTGCCTCGAAAACCTACATTTCGATACCAATGTTGTGATTTTCTGAAATTTTCAAAACTGAACCCCCTCATAGGGGCTCAATTTGGGGTCGGGGGTAAATTTGAGTTCGAAAATCGAATTCAGCTACCTCGAAAACCAATATTTTGATATCAATATTGTGATTTTCTGAAATTTTCAAAATTGAACCCCCTCATAGGGGCTCAATTTGGGGTCGGGGGTAAATTTGAGTTCGAAAATCGAATTCAGCGACCTCGAAAACCTACATTTCGATACCAATGTTGTGAAATTTGAAATTTTCAAAATTGAACCCCCTCATAGGGGTTCAATTTGAGGTCGGGGGTAAATTTGAGTTCGAAAATCGAATTCAGCGACCTCGAAAACCTACATTTCGATACCAATGTTGTGAATTTTGAAATTTTCAAAATGGAACCCCCTCATAGGGGCTCAATTTGGGGTCGGGGGTAAATTTGAGTTCGAAAATCGAATTCAGCGACCTCGAAAACCTACATTTCGATACCAATGTTGTGATTTTCTGAAATTTTCAAAATTGAACCCCCTCATAGGGGCTCAATTTGGGGTCGGGGGTAAATTTGAGTTCGAAAATCGAATTCAGCGACCTCGAAAACCCCTAATGTGAGCACTATGTTCTTTCAATTCCAGTAAAATATTAAATGAGAGAGAATTGGTCGAAAACATACTCTTGGTTCCATGAGACATACAAACAAACAAACATACATACCAAGTATATAAAAGCGTGGTAAAAAGACGATTAAGGCCATGTCACCTGGAATTTTTGGAGCCCCAACTTAAAATTGAGGATAATTCCGTTTCTTGTGAAGACTCCCCCCCCCCCAGGGAGGCCCCCAGCGTTGCCAAATGGAAATTCGAAAAAATCAATAGATTTGGGAGAAACAAATTTCTGTGATAAAGTAGTAGATTTCAGAAGTTTTCCATAAAAAATTAGTAAATTTCTGAAGTTTTCCATAAAAAAAATAGTAGATTTCTGGAGTTTTTCGTAAAAAAAATAATAGGTTCAGGAGCTTACTTTTATTTTTTCATAATAAATGATGTATGGTCCTGTTGTCACTGGACAAATATAATGAATGAAAACCAGTTGTAAAAAATGAAAAAATTTGTTTCTCCCTTTTTTTGAGTCAGATTTTACACAAATCGGGAGATTTTAGCTAAAAATCAAAGAATTTTGCTGAAAATCAGGAGCTTCTGCAGAAAATCAGTAGACCCTTGAAAAAGTAGGAGATATCCTAAAAAATCAGGAGCATTGGTAACGCTGGCAGGCTTAAAGAATTTTTAGAAAATTTGCACCAGTAATTGGGACTCATCATATCTGTAGGACTTGTGGTTGAGGTAAGGGTGAGATCTTTCCTAATTCATCCTGCACTCAAGTGAACACCCTCAACCGCAAGGAGCGGAGACTACGTAATTGAAAGAATATCACGTAACACCTTCAAGTTTACATATGTTTATTCAAACAAATCTGTTCTAATTCTGTACAGAAATACGCTAAGCCTAAGTACTATATCACGGCAACACTTATCTATAAGAGAAGTAAAAGTACCCAAAACTGGGTTGGTGACTCATAGTGGAGTCAACTAGTCAAGGCACTACATATCTCACATATTCTAATCTGAGGTTCTTAGGTTATCCCCACTTCATTTTAGGCCCCAAAAAAGAATTTTGGAACCAATTTTCCACGTTAATCGAGCTACAGGCTCTCCAAGTCCAGATAGGACTAGGAGTCCCCAAAGTTTTATCATAGATTCAGTTTATGCCACTGGTTTTAAATTTTGGACTCCTTTCAACTACTGGGTAGGGCCAGAAATCAAAAATTTCCGCGTTCACTCCAGATTCCCAATATACATACAGCTCAAACCAATAGACCTGGGGGATCAAAATTTGCTATGTGGGATGAGTGGAGGTCGCTGATATGTCTTTTGGGGAGTTTGACCTTCGAGGTACAAATTTGAGGTCAGCAACTGTTTTAGGAGGAGGTCTAGAAAGGGCCCAACATTATTGAATTTTTCGAAATTAGCATCAGCAATAAGGGCGCATTATTATTCCTACAAGTATCCAAATTTCATCTTCCAAGATCATCTTCTTTTATTTTTAGGCCCCAAAAGTGAATTTTGGAGACTTTTTCATATTTATTAGACGACAGCCTCCTCACAATTGAGCTAGGAGCCTGAAAATGCCATTTCATATTCAGTTTATGCCACCTATGGTTTTGATGTTAGACCCGTTTTAACTCTTGTGTTAATTCAAAAACCTTTTTGGTACTTTGATCATCCTACAGCCCAAACCAAATGACATAGGAAGAAAAAATTTGATATGCAGGGTCGATAGAAGTTACTGATAAGTCTTTTGAGAATTTTGACCTTCGAGCTCCAAACTTGGGAGGAAGCCTATTTTTTGGAGAAGCTGTAAGGAGAGTACAAAGTGACTAAATTATTTGAAATTCTAATCAGTGATGAGAACTTCTATCACCTTCAACTTAACCAAATATCAGTTTCCTAAGTCATTCTTGCCATATTTAACACTCCAAAAAGTGGTTTTTGGGGTAATTTTTTAACGTTGATTGGGCTACAGACTCCAAAATTTGGACTATAGGAGCCCCAAAATTTCAACAGAGGATCAGTTCATACCCCTGATATGTCTTTTGTAGGTTTTGGCCTTTGAATACCTTTCAACCCGTTAAGATGGGTCAAAAATCAATGACTTTCAAGTTTTAAACCCCCCCCCCTTTTTAGTGGGTTGATCAGTACGGCTCAAACCAAATGAGCCAGAAGATCATAATTTAGTAAGTATTTAGAACTGATACAGATTATATTGATGTGCTTTTTGAAGTTTTTGATCTTTGAGCCTCTTTTGAGCATTTTGTAGGTCAACTAGTTTTAACAGTTTTTTTTATATTGGGTTGATCACTGATCAGCCTACAGTTCAAACCAAATGACCTAGGGAGTCAAAATTCGGTATGTAGATTTGAAAGATGTCTCCGATGAGCATTTTGGGAGTTTTGACCTAAGGGGCTTAAAATAGGAGATTCTTTTTTGGCCTACCTTACGCTATTCACACAATATTAGAAAGTTCTTAAATTCGGTGTAAGAAATGTGTTCTTTTTAGTCTTCTTGGTACTTGGTATGGCATTCTGAGTCGTATTTTTCAGTTCGGCGCTGGAGTGCGGTTTTCTATTCTTGATTGATTTTGTTTACGTGATTTTTGATTTATTTTCTTCCAAGAAGCCAATGCATGTTTCTTAATTTGAGATTTAGTTTCCTCTTTTTTTTACTCGATATGATTTCTCCAGTTGAGTTTCTTATCCAAATGCATATTTGAAACGAAAAGTCAGCCTTCCAGTAATAGCTTGACTGCTTCATGTTTTTTTAAAACCGATTCAATCATGCTACGGAATTTTTTACCCAAAAAATCCTGAAAAACTATCGCTTCGAAATTTCTGAAAATTTTCAAACGGGCTGGTAAAAAAAAGGAAAAGAAAGTCAATCGAAGCAGACTCTTCGAGACTTAAAAAAACTGCAACTTTGCAAACTCGTTTCCATTGTAATTCTAACGGTTGTGCTTTAATTCGAACGAAATGCGGTGAGGCTTCCCTAGACGTTATTTCTCGTCTCGAGAATCTCATTCAAATGTATACGAATTGCGAGAGAAAGATCGACTTTAAATCTGAAATTTAAACTAAGTAATCGACGCGCGCCAAGCACACATAATATATTTTTTGTTCGCTTTTTCGGGCTGTATTATCTGTCTCGGTTCATCTTGCATTTATGTACATAACGAGGTTGGCCGCGTACGCCGAATTTAATTCTATTTGGCGCGACATACTTGACAAATTTCAAAAATGAATTTTATACTTATGAAAGGGGCGCCGTGTAACACGTTTAATCGGAATTGTAACGATGGCCCTACCATGGCAAAGCCGCTGTTCCACGTTTTAAACTAATTATCGTAAAAGGATGTTCCAATTAGCCGATTGTACAGATTTCGAGCGGCTTTTCTGATGAAAAACACTAGTTCGGTAAACGCGACTAGTTTATTTACATTTTTAGCGCAATTCCGCGTCCTCCGCTGTTTGCAAACGAGCGAGACGACGATGGCCGAGATCGTTGAATTAACATTCTAACTGGAATTTTTCGTGAGAGTTTCCTCTCCATTTTTTTTTTTTTTTTGCAGAATTAATCCTAGGTAGTTGCTATTTTTTCAGTATCGAGGTAATTCTTTTTAGGCGCCGAGAGTGGTAGTTTTTAATTCGAATTCGCGAAATTAAATCTTCAATAGATATTCAAAAATAAATAAATGAGAATATTTCCCCAGCACAATTTCCTTTTTTTTTAGAAAATTAAAAGGATAAAAATTGAGAAAATTGGCAAAGAAAATTTCAATTTGAAGAAATATAAAAATTTGTTGAGAAATTTCGCCAAAAGACGAAATTGAGACATCTCGGGTCTCAAATGGAATTTTTTTCTCATAATATTACAAGTACATTCACTTTTATGGTTTTCGACGATACAGTATTTATGAAGCTATGTATTTCGCAGAAGTTTATAAATTTTGAAGGTCAACAAACTGTATAAAGCCATTTCGACAGCAATACGCCATCCGAAGACTTCCACTACGTTTGTATAGCTCGTAACAAAAGAAACTGCAATAAAATAGAGAAAAAAATATCACGATAAAAGTATTTTTTAACCAAAATTATCGTACGATGAATTTGTTAGTATTTTGAGAAAATAACTAGACGAAGAAAGACGTGAGGCGATATAGTTTTGCATAATTTTGCAATATTTTAACACACACGAGTACACGAGAAAATCGATGTGAATTTGACTTATACTTTTGAGCATAACTAATCGCAGTATCGATGACCTTGATTTTCATTTTTTTTTTTTCAACATTTGGTACAGTACACAAAATATTTATGGCTTTGAAGGATCTACAAAACAATGATGAATATCCATTTGAAAAAATTATACATTTTGCAATGTAAAAATATTTTCAAAATACAAAAAATATATAAAAAATTTTATACCTATCAGAATGAATTTTGAAGATTCTGGAAAATACGACAAAAATCTATTTTGGAACACAAATATATTCAATTTTTCATTAAAAAAATTGGAAAATTGTTTTAAAGCATACTGAAAACATTCAGATTAAGAATATTGAAAAGAATTCTTTTTACTTAGATAAAACTTCAAAAAAATGTATCTAAATGCTCAATAAATTTTTTTTTAAATAGTGTTTTAAAATAATTTTATTCATTTTTTTTTTTTTTTGAAAAACCAGAAAAAATCATTAAAATTTTTCTTAAAGTAAGTATAAATACCTACCTAATTGCTTAAGAAATCTGAAAAATTAACAAAATCTGCCACCTTAAAAAATAATAAATAAAAAAATTGTTTTTACTACTTTTTTAGAAGTTTGAGAGAAGGAGACACTAGGAAAACACAATAACAACGAATTCAATTCAATTCAAATACAAATTGAATTAAATTCTCATCATTTTTCTAACACTTTCCGGTACCAAAAAAAAGTTGATCTTACGCTTTTACCAAATAAAAAAGTAAAATCTGCGAATTTTCACGTTGAACTTTCACCCACAAGACGACGAGGGCATTGCACAGATACGAGTGTATCAGTTTAAACGCGAACTACCACCGAGAATGGGAAATTCGTTCGCTTAAAAAATTCAACATCGTTAATGAAAATGTCCGATGGCGCGACAACGTCAAAAAATAGCTAAAACCGAAATGTACAACTCGCGTACTGGTACATTTCAGTTTTTAAAAAAAGTTAATAATGCACCGAGCATTTCTACTTTAGACTTATTAAAGCGTACACTGTCTCAACGAAAAGGGATAATTCTCCGGGAGAAACTTTCATAATATAACAAACATAAAGAAGAAAAAAGATTTCTCATAATAATGAAATGGACAAGCGTTCTGGGCGTTTGTATTTTTGACACAAAACGACGAATATACTCGCAATAAGTTAAGACTTTTTATACTTTTTTCCCGCTGCTTTTTCCTCTCGCGTTTACAGCGAAAAAGGCGAAAATAATCTTTAAGGCGTGCTCGGGATCGGACGCGCGACACGACGGGCGACGCGTTCCATTCGTGACAAAAATTATTGGCTAAATTGAAATTTTCCCTCGGCGGTTCGTTACACACACATGGTCGTATAAAATAACACAGTCGTGTTTTTTTTCTCCCTTAAGATGTTTTTCTTTTTCAATGGCATTTTGAAACGCATTATATGGCCACACGACGTTTATTTTTTATCCAGAAGTGGAAGTGTATTAGGCATGGGAGATGTTTTAGTCGTCGTTGGTGAACACGCTGATCTTATAGAGTTCATAACCTAACTTTATAATGAACGATTTTCATTTATTTTTTCAGATTTACCACCATTTTGAAAATATAGGAATCAGAGCAAGAGAATATTTTGAGAAATTTTCACTCCCCGAGCAGCACACTCGACAAATTATCGAAATAAAAAATCGACAGAATATCGAATTCGATAAAGTGTCGCGTTAGTTCCGCATAAATCGTGAAATTATCTTTCGATATATAGATAGATTATCGACGAATTATAGTTAGCAAAAATTTCGAGATTATAGTAAGATATTTTATCGATAATATATCTATAATATCGAAAGATAATTTCACGATATAGGCGGAACTTTTGCGACACTTTATCGAATTCGATATTCTGTCGATTTTTTATCGATTTTTTATTCCGATTTTTCGTCTTTTACTAGCTTCTTTCTATAATTAAAAATCATTAATTAGCATAATTAATACATTAAACTATGCCTAAACACATTATTCATGTTACGGTAAGAGGATTATTTCAGAAAAAGTAAAAAAAAATTATAAAAAATCTGCCACCCGTGGGGCTTGAACCTTCTACCTCCTGCATGGTAATCCTCTTCCTTAACCACTATGCCATACTTTATCGTTGAGGAATTAGCAATAAAACGCTTATAATAGGCAGTTTAGTACTTCCAGACGTGTTGGACTTAGAAAAATTTTCACCAATTTGGAAATAATTTCAAATATCGTCACAAAATCGTTGAAAAATCGTTCGACAAATTTCAGATTATTTGTCGATAATGTAGTTTCAAATATCGCCACAAAATCGTTGAAAAATCGAATTCGAGGAGTTTCATATCACGTGTCGATAATATAGTTTCAAATATCGTCATAAAATCGTTGAAAAATCGAATTCGAGAAATTTCAGATTACGTGTCGATAATAAAGTTTTAAATATCTTCACAAAATCGTTAAAAAATCGAATTCGAGAAATTTCAGATTATTTGTCGATAATATAGTTTTAAATATCTTTACAAAATCGGTAAAAAATCGGATTCGATAAATTTAATATAATCTGTCGATAATATAGTTTTAAATGTCGTCAAAAAATCGGTAAAATATCGAAGTCGAGAAATTTCATATAATCTGTCGATAATATAGTTTTAAATATCTTTACAAAATCGTTAAAAAATCGAATTCGATAAATTTAATATTCTTTGTCGATAATGTAGTTTCAAATATCTGCACAAAATCGGTGGAAAATCGGAATCGATAAATTTAATATAATCTGTCGATAATATAGTTTTAAATGTCGTCAAAAAATCGGTAAAATATCGAAGTCGAGAAATTTCATATAATCTGTCGATAATATAGTTTTAAATATCTTTACAAAATCGTTAAAAAATCGAATTCGATAAATTTAATATTCTTTGTCGATAATGTAGTTTCAAATATCTGCACAAAATCGGTGGAAAATCGGAATCGATAAATTTAATATTCTTTGTCGATAGTATCGTTGACGAATATCGTCATAAAATCTTAATAATATCGAATTCGATAGTTTTTAGATTTTTTGCCTATGAAGTTGTACCGATAAATCTTTATAATATCGTGAGAACATATCTATAGATTTTCAAACGATTTTTTATCGATACGTTACATCTTCCGATATTATCGATCGAGTGTGCCGCTCGGGTCTACAATTTTTAAAGAAAAAAGGTTTAATTATTTCCAAATGTTTTGAAGAAAAAACCCTTTCAATTTTTGAAGAAAAAAAAATACAATTTTTGGAGGGAAAATTTTTCCAGTTTTTCTGGAATATGAAATTTTTGGATAAAAAATATTTTAGTTTTATGAAGAAAAAATTACAATTAAAAAAAAAATCAATCTTACATTTTTTGGAGAAAAAAATCTCTATTGTTGTTTAGAATGAAATCTTAGATTTTTAGATTTTTTTTTTTTTTTTTTTTTTGAGAAAATACCTAATGTTGATTTTTGTCAATTTTTTGGAGAAGAAATAACGTTGAAGTGATCTAGTTGAAATTTTTGATGAAAAAAAATCCAAACGAAGACCAACCCGATAAAATCATTCAAAACTCATAATTTAAAATCGAAAAGTAAAAAAAAGGTGTTACTTTAAAAAGAATTCTTCTTTGCAGAAACAATGGTAAAATTCAGTAGGTTCGCATTTGTTAATGATTCGCAGGGATGTGTCGCATTAGCGCAGAATTAATTCCAGTTAACTTCGCTTTTATCCGAAGAAAAAAAAAAGTAAAAAATAAAGAAAAGAAAGAAGAAAACCTGGAGAAAAAACGCCGCCGAGAAGAAAAAAAAGGCTTTTAGAATTGAAATTTGTCGTCCAGCATGGAAGATTACCTAGTATTAACGTTCGTACAGAGTCCTAAGATTTAGGTGGAAACGTGACATTCATCCTTAAATGGCTTGCGGATTAAAGTCATCGTTGACATGTATCTCAGTCTTCGGCATTTACGTTCTTTTGCTTTTTACCAGTTTGAGCTTGTTTTAAGCTTTATTTCCGGAATGAAGTTTTGCCGTATTTGAAAGGTATATTCAGATTGAAATCGATATACCGGAGTTTGTTTTCTTATTTTTTTACCAAACGGATTCCACGCATGTATATGTGCTTTCACACTTAGTATAGTATAGGTACGATATAAGGTGTATAGGATTGGGTAGCTATCGAGATGTGGTCTTAGTTTGCTTAACGCACGAGATGATGTTTTGAAATATTTTCTGTACACGAAACATAGAGCGATTTTTTAAAAGCATTGGTGAAAACGTGCCGAAAATTTTCAACCGGGTTTTGTCTTTTGGGAAAAATTTAATCGATATTTCTTAGCGTTTTTTCGAAAGGATTTGGGATGTTGGAGACATTGAATAGGCAAACCTACCGCAGTATGACATCGCTTTTTTTTCTTTTCTTTGCCAAAAACTTGATTAATCAAAGAAATTGAGTAAGTAAGGTACCTACCCGGTAAACACACTGTATGCGAATCGCGTACTAATAGAGCGCTAAATTCGCATTTATCGTATACGAATAGCATGCGAAAATAGCGTACTATTAGCATATCAAAAATGTCCGCTTTTTTAGCGGCTAATTTCGAACGCTAATAGTACGCGAAATTAGCAGCGAATGTAGCGTTCTATTCGCTGTTAATTCGCTTGCGATTAGCGTTCGGAATTCGCCTCTAAAAAGTAGGCAAATGATTTTTGACGATTTCCACTCAGCAGTAAATTAATTATTCGAAAATATATCATATTTGTGATCGCAGATCTGTGGAAAATGAAATTATGCCGAATCGTAAAGTTTTTGGAGTACCTATCAGTGGCATTTGATAAAGTAATTTTTAGGAAAATCAAAATTACTACCAAGATTTCAATCTACAACTTTTGTTTGAAAAATTTCTCAATTTGAGCCCCCCCCCCCTAAAATTATGCCCAATACTACGTAGATAGATAGATTAGATAAGTATAAAAACGTATATTTATTACTCTGAATTGTGAGAGGAAAGAAGGGCTGTCCCGCAGTCCCAAATGAAAATTTTTTCAAACAAAAGTTGTAGATTGAAATCTTAGAAATAATTTCGATTACAAAAATTTCGATTTGACTCTTCCTTTCCTTATAATTTCGCATTATACTGCGTTCAAATTGGAGAAGGAAGAGGAACAATTGAAAAATTTTATAGCACTGATAAGACGTCTAAAATTTTTACGATTTGATAAAATTTAATTTCACACAGATTCACGCGATCACAAATAAGATATAAATTCAAAATAATTAACTTACTGTGAGTGGAAATCGTCCAAGAAATTCTGCCTTCGTCTCCATTCTTATCACTTTGAAATCAAATCATTGGCGTTTTTACTTAAAAAGAAGAAAAAACATCAAACAAAACACAAAATTCCCCAACAAAATCAAAAAAAACAGAAAAACCTTTATTTTATTGTTTAAATGTCACTGCAATACATACAAGTACACGTTCATGTTTGAAACTGACTTCTCTCATTTGTAAAACGTATTGAAAGAAGTTGTAGTGAAAATCGCATGCTATTCGCTAGCGAATATTGCGCTAATATCGTAAGAAATATCTGCACGTTTTCCACTGCGATTTTAGCATACGATTCGTATGCGAATATTGTGCTAGTATCGTAAGAAATATTTGCACGTTTTCCACTGCGATTTTAGCATACGATTCTTATGCGAATATCGCGCTAATATCGTACGAACTTTTTGCCTGTTTTCAATGTGATTTCAGGCATGCGATACGCAAGCGAATATCGCGCTAATATCCCAGAAAACATCTACAGGTTTTTAAATACGATTTTAGCATGATATTCGCTCACGAATAGTATACGAATTTATCTGAGAAAATTTTCTTCGATTTTTGATTTGATTTCGCATTATATTCGTATGCGAATAGACCGCGATTTTCGTCTCTGTGATTTTAGCATACGAATAGCAAGCGGTGTGTTTACCGGGTATCTACCAGCTACTTCAATGGAATCAATAAATAGAGAAGAAAAAAACTATATTGATCCAATTCACAAAAACATGTCAAGATGTTCTAATAAAAGATTCATTTATAATCAAACCTAAACCTCTCTGAGAAAAATTTACTGACTCCAGTTTTTCTACTGAAATTATATAACCTACTCTAGCCAAAATTCAAACTTGTGCCCAAAGATTCATTATCATGCCAAGGATTCAAACCTACACCTACTCCTGATAAATCAAAATCGTGTCCTAAAATTTATGAATAGGTACCACATGAAAATTCATAACTGTGCATGAAGCTTGAGAATTCAATCAAAACGACATCAAAGGGGCAAACCTATTCATGAGAATTCATCATGGTGTCCTTGAAATTTTAGACAGTGTAGTAATCAGTTTTTTACTGAAAATGTGCCATATATATACTAAATCATGCTATAAAAATTTCAAGAAGTTTAAAGTGGTTTAACATTGTCAGACCATCAAAAGAACAGAAAAACCCACTCACACGGATGACCATCATCCACAGGGATCAGGGATGCCCAACAGTACAAAAAGATGACAGACAATCCGTAGAGCAAAAAACTGTTCATATAAACAACCGACCGCCCAAAGAGCAAAAAACTGTTTACAATGACGACAGACCATCCAAAAAAAGAAGAACTGTCCATAGAGGCAATCACAGTCCACACAAATTAAAGACTGTCCAAACTGACAACAGACAATCCAATGAACAAATACTGTCCACAGTAATAATAAACGATCTTCCAAAGAGAGAGAAACTGTCCACAGGGACCACCATCTACACAGACAAAAAACTATCGACATGGATGACCAATGACCGCACAGTTAACCACTGACGACCACCTATCCTAATGGATAACGAACAGTATCAAGAATAAAAAACTGTCCACACTGAAGACAGGCTGTCCAAAGAAAGAAACCCCATCCAGACAACCACTGATAACATAGACAACCAACAACCTACACAGATATGACAGACTGTCATAAGGGCAACAGACAGTCTGGAGAACAAAAAATAAGAAGGCTTTTTTAAGGAGGGTTAAAATCACTGGAAATGTCAACTTGAACGATTAAAAATTACCAACTCCGTTGTCAAAGATAAAATGGAATTCTGCTTGAGCGTAGAAAGGGCAAATAAAATTTTTCAGAAATTGCGATTCTGAATGGGGAAAAAAAATGTTAATTTTGCCCAATATAAAGTCAAAAATCTATGACTGCAAACAGTAATACATGATTTTCCCTGACCCAGTGAATTTTTTAGGGTTCGTGACTTTTTTTTCCAAAATCAATGAATTTCACATAACCTGTTAAGACACCTTGACCATCCACCTAAACACCGATCATCCACACAGATAACCAAATGTCCAAATAACAAAAGACTATCCACTTCCACATAGAATCATCCACATGGATGACCAATTGTCATACTTAAAATAGGTCATCCAAAGAACAAAAATACAAACAATCACGACCTCCATTTCCACACAGACGACGAACTGTCCAAACAGATGACAGACCAATCAAAGAACAAAAAATCGTTCACACGGACAATCAATGTCCACTCCAGTAATCAACCTTGCTTTATTCCTTTCGATAATGTTGCACTACTTAAAACTTTTTGAAATTTTTACGACATGATTGAGGATATATTATACATTTTCAGTAAAAAAAAATTGCGAGACAGTGCCTCTGATAATTCCATACAAAATGGTGGTTCAAAGTTTTTAAAATGGGATATTCAGCGAAAAATAAATTCTGCAACTTTCTCTAAAAACATAATTATCTGTTGGAATAAATATGAAATTTTTATCTTAATTTGCTGAAAATAAAAAAATGGAGACTAAAAACCATGTTTTGAGACCTTATCCCCAAAATAAAAATCTGAGATATTGTTTGGTACCCCCAAAAAGTTTTTCTCAACCTTTAAGACAAGAAAGTTGGGAATCCATTTTTTTAGACTATAAAATCTTCATTTTCATGTAGGTATTGGAGGTAAAATTTTGATACAATTGAAAACGTATGGAGAAGCATGGGGCATTCCGCTTAATTTTTTTTGGAATTCTCCACCGCAAAAATTGCGCTCAGTGTGAGAAAGAAAACTTCAAATCATCATAACTGCGGACTCTCAGAAGATAGAACCAACTTTTTTTGTCCAAAATACGTGTCTTGACCCCGAGGGGTAGGCAAAGCTCAAAAAGTTGAAAATCCCCTAGAAATGTATGTTTTTTGTACTTGATTCCTAAATGGCTGGTCATACGCGAAAAATACGTGGAATAGGTAAAAGTTCCCCATGAAACTTCTGACAAAAAACTTATTTGAAATACTTCTCACAAAAGGGTTATTTTGCCCAAATAATAAGTTGCATTCCATATACACATCCAAATCAACAGCACAGAGCTGACCATTACACCAATTTACGACTCGTAAAAATAATCTACTATCTTGTCATTGAACAAAAATCATACTTCGTATTACTCACCTTCTGGAGATCCCAGTCGAGATATTCTTATCAGTGGAAACATTCTTTGGTAATGGTCCATCCATCACTTTGTAGTCTCACACAAATAAGAGTTCAGTGCACCCAGCACTTGGAAAAATAGTCCTCCTACACCCGAACAAACAACAAAAACAACGTTTCAACGTAAGAATAAAAGTGATAAATCATCGCTGGATGGAAACAGCACAGTCCACACCAGATAGGCGCGAAGGGGTAAAAAAATCTTAATCTTTCATGCGTATAAACTATAAACTAACGTCTACGAGTGTTACATAAGCGAGAAAAAATACTCTAGCGATGACATAAGGTATGAGGAAAAAGACTACACAAAAGTGTGTAAAACAACTTATATATAAATTGCTATACAAATACAAAATACGAGTAAAAGGTGTGAAAGGGAATATGACTGGGTATACGTAGAGACGTAGACGTAGTTCGTATGCATACTCGTTGGTCTTGGTCCTTCGACTTGCACACGTTGAATTTTATTCACAATTTTTTTTCTTTCAACCATAAGCTACCATTTTGAAAATTTTATTAGTCCCTGCGCTCGTACCAAAAAATAGGTCGCATTCTGTAACGATTTACAAGTCTATCCATGAACACACTATCTGTGTATATTTTTTTTCTTTTCAAAAGGTAAATCTTTGCTAGGTTGGCTGGTTGGTTGAAACAAAAAATAATAATCCTCGCTATTGCGTACATACTAAGTTGGTAATTTATTATGGGGATGCGGCTTCCGCTTGGTACGAAATAAAAATAAGCGCATCGTGGAATATTTAACAATTAAAAGCTTCACTTTATGAACACTTGACCATTATTGTGCTCGTATTTTGGGCGATAATTCATCTCTAGGTACGTATTCTGTCTTTTTTTTTTCAGTCATTGACCACATATACTAGAGAACCTGTATCCTTGTACAAATTCTAGCTTCACCAGCAGCATGTCAAAATGGTACAAAGGCGAGATAGGCAAGGGGCAAGGAGCTTTTTAGACGGAATGTCGTAGTACGAGACGATCTTGTATCTTGTGGATACTGTATTTTATCTGTGAAGCGATATTATTAGTTTTTTATTTAAATCGAGTACCAGGTTATTGTGACAGACCACACATGTACTTCGGAATCGATTCAACCAAGGATTAAAGACTAGACGACACAATGTAACTGAGAAGCGTGTTCGAGACGCTTAAATACGAATACGTTGGGGCAAAGTTAATGTAATAATCACTATACGTCTCGTCGCCGAGTATATTGGAATCACATCTACATATAAAGTGGTATTACTGAAAAGCGGAACTGGAACTCGGCATAGGGATGCTTTGCCTTCGTCAAAATTTCAAGTTTTAATTGCTCTATGGTTCATTTTCATTAGTTTATTTCTCATCTGCTGTGTTGCCGGTGTTGTTACATCCCTCCCCTTCACCTTCGCCCCTCACCCTGGCTCCGGTTCTAGCGCCAGTTTCGTCGCTGCGCATTCTGACGTCATCGTAGTGCTGGTATATTTGCATTTTCAGCGCTAATTATATTTATATTCGGCCGTGTATATCCGAGGTAAATACTATACGTCGTGTACCTTGTTTACTATTATGTTTGCATATACGAGAATTAGCTCCTAATACTAAAGAAACTATACCACCATATACGCGTATCTACATAGAGAGCTTTGTGTACCGCCGATCTAGTTTTTTTCTCCCCTTTACCACCCTGTCCTTCATATTGTACTACCGGATCTCGCCTCTTGCACTATGCTACATGTATTATACGTGCTTTAAGATGGTCTAACACATGACGAGTTTATAAGCTAGTTTGTGCCGCTGCCAGGCCACCGCACCGCGTACTTTCAATGGATGTACGTATTACTACATTGTGTATAATACGAGTACGAGAGCCGTCAAGAGACGAGATATATCTTCAGAGATGGTAGATTTAGAGGTACTTTTATTAAAGAGTTGAGCTCCCTTGAAAATTGACACTTCAGAAAAATAACACATTCTCGACGAGGCTTTCTCGCGCATAATGTTATTCATATTTTATTCGTAGATTGTAGAATGATTGAGTAGGTTTGGGAGCTGGTAGATGGGGACAGATTGGGAAGAGAGTGGTGGCTGTGGTGGAATTTTGTCTAGTAGGAGTCGTGCATGCGATTGGGAAAAATCGTCCACCCTTTGCACCGATGAGGGTGTAAATTTTGGAAAGAAATTCCTCAATTTTCGCAATTTGGAAGAAGAAATATTAAATTATACAATTTTATTATTACCTAGAATAAACTTCGGTGATTTTTCAAAAAAAAAAAAAAAAAAAAAAATTATTAAGACTTCGAAAAATTCATAAAGAACTGGAAAAATGTTGATAATTAAATTATTTACTTTGATTAATGATTATCACTAGGGCCCGGATTTTTATGCGCTTAAAATAGCAAAATAAGCGCTTATGTCAAGCGGTTAAAATATGAAAAATAAGCATAAATATGCCCTATAAAACCGAAAAAAGCAAAAATAAGTGCTTTAATTATATACCATCATGGGTATCAAAATGCAGGTATTTTAAAATCGCTTTCGAAAAAGTTATCAAATCGTACATATGTAGAAACTGAAACAAATGTGGAGCAGAAAAACATTAAAACATTCATTTTTAAAATAAATAATGCGAAATTCAATAAATTTGAACGCGATGAGATTTCACAATCGAAATCGATTAGATTGAATTAAAATTAAATTATAGTTTGAAAAATGCCTCCACAACTGAAAGTTCCTTCAAATTGCAACTTGAAAAGTAAAAAAAAAAAAATAATTGAAAATACAATTTTTTGTATTTTTTAATTTTTTTTTTGAGCAGGTTTTTCAGTTTTTTCAAAAAAAAAAGCACTGAAAACTAAAAAAAAAAACGCAAAATATGCGGGTTTTTGGTGTTTTTTTTTGGGAAAAATAAGCGTTTTTAAGCATTTATACCTAAAATAAGCAAAAATAAGCGCTTAAAAATTTCACCATTCGTCTCAGAATTGCATGAAACGTAAAGAAACTTGTGATATGCCCTATCTAGTGCAGCAGGAAAAAATAAGCAATATCATAAAAATCCGGGCCCTAATTATCACAATTAAAAAAAAATTATAATCATTAAAAGTTCACTCAAAAATTACCTGTCAAAATTTTTCAAATTAAAATCAAAAATTCGGTAAGTAGATATCAGTGTTTTTAAAAAATTCATAATTATAACTCTTGTTAAAAATTCCTGCAATTTTTACATGCAAAAATTCGTAATTTTCCAAAAAATAAAAAAATACACTACCCAATGTTAGTTTTGGAGAAATTTTCAAGAAATATTTGCTCATTTTTCCAAAATTAAAAAAAAAATACAATTTTTGTTATTTAAAATTTTTTGTAATGATTATACTTAACAAAAAATACACCACACCTACTTAATGTAGGTAGTTTGTAAAAAAAATTCAAAAAACTTTGTTCTTATTTTTTCAAAAATTAAGACAAAAGGCTTGAAATTTTCTCGAAAATATGTCTCTTGACCTTTTCAAAAATATTATTTTCAAAATTTTCTTCGAATAAAAAAAAATCATTTTTTTTACAGGTTGAAAAATTGTTGTGAATTGATAAAAAAAAAAGTCCTCAAATTGAAAAAAAGTAATAAAAATGCACTACATAATGTAGTTTTGGAAAAATTAAAATTAAAAACAAAAGTCTTGAAATTTTCACGAAAATGTGTTGTGTTGAGTTTAAAAGAAAATTAGATATTTTTAAAATTTTCTTTGGTTTAAAAAAAATCTATTTTTTTTAATTTGAAGATTTTTTGCAATTTTGAAAAATATAATAATATTCAATTTTTCAACAAAAAATTACAATTCATAGTTTTGGAAAAAAATTTCAAAAAAATTGTACGCCAGTTTTTTCAAAACTAATATAACAAATAACCTGAAATTTTCTCGAAAACATTACCAAACTTTTCGTTAAAATTATCTAACAATTTTCTTCATATTTGAAAAAATTTCCCAAAAATCTATACTTACTTACTCATTTTTTCAAATCAAAAACAAATCATTTAATTTTCACAAAAATTCATCTTTACTTGCCAATGGATTTGAAATGAATTTCCGTCGATTTTTCTTTTTTCTTGGAAGAAAATTCAAAAAAATTTCTGCTAATTTTTTCAAAAATTAAAAAGTTATCAAAATTTTTGCAAGAAACCTCAATTTAAAAAAAAATAAAAAAAAAAGATTTAATACCTAGGTATCTATTTTTTTTTATTTTGTAAAAAAAAAATTAAGAAAATAGTGTGCTTATTTTTTCAGAATTACCATTGTCAGTTTTTGTCTAAAAATTTGTAAATCGAGTGTTTACCTGAAAAAAAGCTTGGAATTGTTTCAAACATTTTTTTTTAAAAAATAAAACAATAATTCATTATTTCTTATTTATCAAGAAAAAAATGAAAAAGAATTTTAAAAAAACAGACTTGAACAAAACCACAAAATTGAGCGTAAAATTGGTCTCTGCTTCCTCAACTGAAAAAGCTAACCCAAGAAACTTTCAACAAATTTATTCATTGTTTAAAAATTTATTCCTGTTTCTCGGAATTTTTTAGTACTTTATAAAAACAAATGAAAATTAATTTAGGTACCTATAGGTTTCAAACTATTGAAAAAAAAAAAATCCATTGAAAAAAAATGCATGAAAACATTGATTTTTTTAGAAGAGACAGTTTTAATGTTTGAAAAATATTCTCAATTCAGATCTTTGTAGAAAATTTTTACATTTTTTTCCTTTTCAGGCGATTTTTTCGTTTTTTTCTAAACTCTCACTTTTAAAATAAGGTTTAATGTTTTTTTTTTTCAATTTTTAAATTTGGTAAAATTAATTTTATTGAAGCTCGTGTGAAAATTTTTATTAAATTTCATGAAAAAAAGTAATTTTTTGGGAAGTGACATTTTTTAATGTTTTCAAAATTTTCGCAATTTAAGTACCTTTTGTTGAAAATTTTCAGATTTAATTTAACTTTTTTTTTCGAATCAAAAATGTATGCTCAATTTTTCAATTAAGGTAATTCTCTGAGTTATTTTTAAAAAAAAATGTTATTTCTTTTAAATTTTATTATTTTGAAGCTTATGTGAAAATTTGTGTTTATTTTGAGAAAAATTTTATCAAAAAAATGTGTGATCGTTTTCGAAAGTGACAGTTTTTATATTTTAAAATTTTTCACAGTTCATTTATTTAAATTTAATTTATTTTTCAAATTGAAAATTTACATCATTCTTTTAATGTCTCATTAAAAAAAAAAAAAAATCCCAAAAACTTCTGGAATTGAGGATTTTTTTTTTTTTTGTTAAATTTTAATGCTATAAGAATATTATATATTTTTTAAATCGAAGAAAGTGAAAAATTTTTCAATCTCCTTTGGAGAACATCCCAAATTTGATTTTAAAAATTAATTTTCTTGATTTTTATTCTTCATAATTATTGACTCATTTCTTTCAAATTTTTATCTCATTGTGAAAAGCAGTTTCTGTTGAATCAAATAATAAATTATGCAGATAATTTTGTTCATTTAAAAAAACCGTACTTTTTTGATTTTTTTTTTAGTCGTTATTTTCATCAGACGATAGGGGCACCGTGAATATCACAATAGCAACGACTCTCAAAAACAAATTCGCCCAAAAAAAAAAGTTAATTACAAACTGCATCTACCAGTTTCTAGAACCATTATAAAAGGTTCACCGAGAATCATAGCTTTTTAACTGATTGACGTTGTCACCTCTCGATAAAGATAATCCAAAACACACCGGTCGTTCGATCTTCTGCCTGCTGCATCGTTGTAACACGATTGTTAAACCGAAAACTACACCGTTTTCAATAATTGACGCGATAAAATCAAGCACAAACGGAAAGAGACAAATCAAGGCCGATGAGAAAATATTCTTAATTAAAAACACCCAATACGCATTAGGATTACGACGTTTGAAAATCAATAACGATCTCGAAGAACGGAGTTTTTAATTATTGTGATGTTTTTCAGGTGTACCCATTTTCTAGTTTCTCGTCGGGGTGTTGTTTATGTAATAGATTTTTTCGTGGCTGTGTGCGGCTATGTTTCCTCTTACTCTCTCACTCACTCTCTCTCAAAGGATTGATCTTTATCGTCGGGCGCTCAGGTAACACATAATGATTCGATACCTTTAAATCCCAAACATCGTTAAATGATCCGTTCCCATTCCTTTATGGTAATTCGGGAATGTTTTCGAATTTACGAAGCGGTAGCATCGTCTCTTTTTTCCCGATTTTTTTCCTCCTTTTTTGGGTCATTTACATTTGACGTTTTTTATGTGGAATTGAAAATTTACATTTTTGTTTTGTTAGGAAAATATTTTCGAGTGTTTCTTGTTCTTATGCATCGAAAACCTTATGTAAAATAAATTACTTTATTCGTTTGATTAAAAATGCAAACAAAAAACACGAATACGATGACAAAAAATTATCATTTCCGTTCACTTTACGAAGCAGATGAGATGAGATTTCTCCTCGCGTGTATTGATATAAAACGGAGGAAAAATCTCGAAAAGTTCTATTCCGCGTTCAATGGACGTTCCAAGTAGGTAAAGAAAAGGGGAGAGGGAAAAGGTCGAATGAATCGTGAAATATATCGTCGGTACTTAAAACTACACAGTCGAAAAGTTACTCCGAAGAATGACTTTGAAGAGATGAGAGGCCGAATAAAAAGGGTGAAATTGAAAAAGCGCGAAAATACAAATCGCCATCGAGTTTTCGCCTTCGAAAAATAAACTTCCTGTAACGTGTTTCAAATTAAAAACGCGTTCGGAAAAAGGGTCTTGTTAAACTCACACGACGGGAACTCGTGTCGTTCAATAATGATTCGAATTGGTTCACAGTAATTCATACTCACTTTTTTGATTTTTTTTTGGTTTTTTCAAATCGTTTACTCGTCAAACATGAGTGGATTGAAAATTTTGTTAAGTTCAATACTACATAGATACTTGATATTCAAAATTAGAGGAGAGGGAGGGGTCCAATCGAAATTTTTGTAATGACCAAAATTATTTCTCGGACTTCAAGCTACAACTTTTGTTTGAAAAAATTTTCAATTGGACCTCTCCCTCCCCGCCGATTTTGAATAACACTCCGAAAATACTAATTAAAAATTAGAGGAGTGAGGGAGGAAGGGGCTAATTGAAAAAATTTTCAAACAAAAGTTGTAGCTTGAAGTCGTAGGAATGATTTTGGTTATTACGAAAATTTCGATTGGATCCCTCCCTCTCCTCGTATTTCACATAAAATCAGGTAGATACTTTTTCAAAATTAGGGGAGAGGTCCAATTGAAAAATTTTTCAAACAAAAGTTGTAGATTGAAATTCTAGAAGTAATTTTTGTTATTATAAAATTTTCGATTACACCCTCCCCTCCCCTCCAATTTTGCATAATATTACTTAAATACTTGAATTATTAAATTTCAAGAGGAGGAAATAATAACAGAACGAGACTGCTCACATTTCAAGCAGATTCGTTCACTCACGAGATCCCAGCGTGTGACTTTAACAAGACCAGTTTGGAAAATTCAATTCGACGGGAGAAAAAAACAATCAAGCCGAGGACCAATGTCCGTCATCACATTTTTCGCACATGAAAAGTCAACATCCGAGATGTCTATCATTTCGTAAAATATGACACGTAGTTTTCTACGTAATACGTTGAACCGAGAGAGGAAAAAAAAGTATCATCGTAAACAGAAGAATTTTTAAAGGCTAAATGACATTTATTAGTGCAAGTTAACAATTGAGAGTGCGCTGTGGTCTTGATATCGTATATTTTTTTTCTATTCTATCCCATAGATATATCGTATATATACACACAACAGCACAGCCAAAGCAACGAGCACCGAAACGAAAACCTAATTAAAGTATGAAAATCTCTCTTTCGAAAATGCGGCATGTTTTTTTCTCCCTTGTGCTCGGTCGGCAACGTCTTCAGTTATCTTCTATGACTGCGATATCTTTTCTTCGAAAATTTACTTCATCTTCGTTCGCAGTTTGTAACAAAGTTGGGCAATTGAAAGCGGTTAATTTTATGATTAGTTCGACTCTATTGCGGTTAGAAGGGTTGCAACGTGTAAAATGAGAGGCAACGTGAGACGCTGCGACCTTTATTTACGTCTGTCTGGCGTTTGTTTTCGTTTAATATTTTCACCGATTAGAATTCTTATGCGAATTTCTCCTTCGTTGTTAATACCAAAGTGGATTTTTTTCCGCTTTGATTTTCGATAACTCGCGCGTTTCCAGAGGTGAATTATTTTTCGTATTTTTTGTTTAATAAAAGTTTTCTTGATTTCGGATCCGATTCGGGTATTTTTTTCAAGCAGACTTGTAGCGAGGTTGAGGCTTTTGCCCAATTTCGCGTAATTTATTAAATTTCCAAGTTTGGGGTTTTAAAAGATAAAGCTCGACGGAGGGGTTCGCAAATATCCGCCATATTTGCACTCGGAATTATTGTATCGAATGTAAAAATGAATGTTCGAATCGATACATTATAGAATAATCTGGGTTGAGCCGGCCGAATCGAAGCAATATTTTGTAATAGAGTTTTTATATTTTGGAAAAAAGTTTAGTATTTATGGATGCGGATTTGAACAGGGCGGATGAGTACTTTCTTTCGTGCTCGTAAAGAAAGTAAAAGAAGACATGTGAAAGTTGTGTTCTAGAAAAAAAGTTTTGGAATTGAATTTTTTTATAGGTAGGTAATTAGGTTCAAAAATATCTCTATTTTTAGAAGTAAAAAAAAAGTTACTAATTTTTCGAAGAAAAAAAAATCTTTATTTTTATTTTGAAATAAAAAAAATTTTCAAATTTTTTCCCGCCAAAAATTTTCACGTTTCAAAATGTCTGACAAAATGTCTGAAAGTCATCTTTCTAAAAAAATTTCCAAGTTTCAAAATGTCTGACAAAATGTTTGAAAGTCATCTTTCTAAAAAAATTTCCAAGTTTCAAAATGTCTGACAAAATGTTTGAAAGTCATCTTTCTAAAAAAAAATCCCAAGTTTCAAAATGTCTGACATAATGTCTAAAAAATCGAATTTATTAAAAATTTTGTTTTTTTATGTTATCCAAACCTAACTTAATGTAACCTAACCTAACCTACCCTAACCCAACATGTCAGATTTTTGGGTCGCAATTTTGGGTCGGATTTATTTGAAAAAAATTAGAAAAATAGGATTTTTTCCGATTGAGAAAATTCAAAAAAAAGAACAATTTCAACTTTTTTTGATTTGGAATTTTTTTTTACATATTTTAAAAAATAAAAAAAAGAAAGAACAAAAAATTTAAAAAAATTATAGAAGAAGAACTAAAAAAAAAAAGAGATACGAGGAAACGAAGTCAATTTTTCAATATTGAAATGAGTAAATAATTTCAGTTTTTGAAAAAATCCCATGAAATATTTTTGAAGAAATGAGAACAAAAACAGGACATGGACAATTTGAAGATAAAATCGAGGAAAATCTTTTTTCATCATTTTTGAGAAAATTCTCAAAAAAAAATTAGAACAATTTTTACTTTTTTCCAATTAACGAAAAATTATTCATTTCCCAGAAACTGTTTTTCACAAAAAGATGAATATAATCCATGATTTTTTTCATTTCAGAAAAATCACTAAGTACCTAAATTTTTAAAAACACGAGAAATTATTTTCAATAGGTACTTATAAAATTCAGGAAATTTTCCAAAAACAAACTTGAAAAATTATTTAAAAAATTAAAATAGGTAATTATTGAAAAGAAAACAAATCAATTTTCTTTTTTTTTCAATTTTTCAAAGAAAAATTTACAACGATCTGATTTGAGGCAATTTTTAAACAGTTTATTTTTTTTTTTGAAAATATACATAGGCCCGAGCGGCACACTCGATCGATAATATCGGAAGATGTAACGTATCGATAAAAAATCGTTTGAAAATCTATAGATGTTCTCATGATATTATAAAGATTTATCGGTACAACTTCATAGGCAAAAAATCTAAAAACTATCGAATTCGATATTATTAAGATTTTATGACGATATTCGTCAACGATACTATCGACAAAGAATATTAAATTTATCGATTCCGATTTTCCACCGATTTTGTGCAGATATTTGAAACTACATTATCGACAAAGAATATTAAATTTATCGAATTCGATTTTTTAACGATTTTGTAAAGATATTTAAAACTATATTATCGACAGATTATATGAAATTTCTCGACTTCGATATTTTACCGATTTTTTGACGACATTTGAAACTATATTATCGACAGATTATATTAAATTTATCGAATCCGATTTTTTACCGATTTTGTAAAGATATTTGAAACTATATTATCGACAGATTATATTGAATTTATCGAATCCGATTTTTTACCGATTTTGTAAAGATATTTGAAAATATATTATCGACACATAATATGCAATTTCTCGATTTCGATTTTTTAACGATTTTGTAAAGATATTTAAAACTATATTATCGACAGATTATATTAAATTTATCGAATCCGATTTTTTACCGATTTTGTAAAGATATTTGAAACTATATTATCGACAGATTATATTGAATTTATCGAATCCGATTTTTTACCGATTTTGTAAAGATATTTGAAAATATATTATCGACACATAATATGCAATTTCTCGATTTCGATTTTTTAACGATTTTGTAAAGATATTTAAAACTATATTATCGACAGATTATATGAAATTTCTCGACTCCGATATTTTACCGATTTTTTGACGATATTTGAAACTATATTATCGACACGTAATATGAAATTTCTCGAATTCGATTTTTCAACGATTTTATGACGATATTTGAAACTATATTATCGACACGTAATATGAAATTCCTGGAATTCGATTTTTCAACGATTTTGTGGCGATATTTGAAACTACATTATCGACAAATAATCTGAAATTTGTCGAACGATTTTTCAACGATTTTGTGACGATATTTAAAATTATTTCCAAATTGGTGAAAATTTTTCTAAGTCCAACATGTCTGGAAGTACTAAACTGCCTATTATAAGCGTTTTATTGCTAATTCCTCAACGATAAGGTATGGCATAGTGGTTAAAGAAGAGGATTACCATGCAGGAGGTAGATGGTTCAAGCCCCACGGGTGGCAGATTTTTTATAATTTTTTTTTTGACTTTTTCTGAAATGATCCTCTTACCGTAACATGAATAATGTGTTTAGGCATAGTTTAATGTATTAATTATGCTAATTAATGATTTTTAATTATAGAAAAAAGCTAGTAAAAGACAAAAAATCGGAATAAAAAGTCGATAAAAAATCGACAGAATATCGAATTCGATAAAGTGTCGCGAAAGTTCCGCCTAAATCGTGAAATTATCTTTCGATATTATAGATAGATTATCGATAAAATATCTTACTATAATCTCGAAGTTTTTATTAACTATAATTCGTCGATAATCTATCTATATATCGAAAGATAATTTCACGATTTATGCGGAACTAACGCGACACTTTATCGAATTCGATATTCTGTCGATTTTTTATTTCGATAATTTGTCGAGTGTGCTGCTCGGGGGAGTAAACAAATAATTTTCAAATATTTTCAAAACAGTCAAAAATGTGGAAACTTTGACATGCATTTCCAAACCCATTAAAAATACCTGGCTACATTTTAACATGAAATATTCGACTAAAAACCTAACCGCAGCGCACTCCAAAATAATAATTTTTCTTAATTTCTCTTGAACCTTTCAGCATGCAAAATTTCGCACCAGCAAACCAACCCGTGATCCTGCAGGAGCCCCGAATAATTACATAATCCTCTTCACAACAACGCGCCTTCCATCATTTATAATGCACCTCTAATGCATCTTACCAACAAGCGAAGCTTTTCGAGTGTTTGCTTTGTTAATAATAATCGTCGAAATGGCAATCAACTAACGCGTATTTGCGGATGTTCATTTACACCGCTGCACCAACAACGGCGGCCTACAACCCCCCTCCCCACCGGGCCAGTGACCGTCGCGCCATCACCGTATCGCAAAATTTAATACCGTGGATGTTAATAAAATTGCCTATCGATTCGCCTCGAAAAATTGCCAACTGACGAGATTCGCATGCTGATAAAATTGCATAACTGCGCGTTTCTCGAGCGCAATTTATTACACACGGGAGGAGGACTTTGCGCGTTGTACTAGTAAAAAGAAACAGGAAAGCTTGACCATCGTTTAAGAATGTGATAAAATGCCATAGTACAATTCCACATTCCAAACGGTAACGAGAATGATCTAGAATTAGTATGTGTATTAGGAAGTCCGCATTTACTCTTTTTTTCTCCTTCCTTTTTCGAAAGGATTAGAATGGGATTTGTGCAAAGTGGAATTGATAAAGTGTAAACTATTGGCTAAAATTATGGTTGTATTTTAAATACGCAGGGAGTCCCAAAATCATGTTCTCGTTCTTTTTATTCTCCGGCTTGTATAACATTTTCGTTGATTTAGTACCGTTATATACTTAATCGATTTCGTATACTGAAAAAGTTACAAACAATTCTCCCCGCTGTCGGTCGTCTGCTCTGCGCATCTATCGACTATTTTCTTAAATTTTATGATGGCAAAAAATTGTCGACGTATTCGTTTGAGTCGAGACCGAGTTTACGCTATAGTGGACATTTTGTAATAGTGCGAATTTTATATTTATGCCCGACTATCTCTAAATGAAATTGAATTTCGTACATGGGTTTGGTATTGGTAGCCGCAATGCAGTCTCTTATCATTTTGGGAATTTTAATGGGTTTTCAAAAAACATTGACCTTTTGGAACAATCTCGAATTGAGACGACTCGATATTTACTTAATTTTCAAGGCTTAAGAACTGATATCTTTTGATTTACTTTCTTTTTCTAATACAGCGAAGTGGAGCTATTTGGAAATTTACGAAATCAGATCAAATAATAGATTACTCCACTCAGGAATAAAATTTCCAAGATATTTTTGGCTCAGATTGAAGTAGACAGTCCATAGATGATCCTCGAGGGGTCATAATAAAGGATATTTTTTCGACAATACCAAAATCCTGGAAACATTTATTTTTTGACACAAAACTCTTGAAAAAAATGTTTTTTAGAAACAATTTTTTTGACGATCAATCTTGATTTTTTTTACAAATCTTACAAAAAAAAAAAAAGGTTTGAATAGAAAATCTCGAAAAATCGTTGAAAAAATATTTTTTGACCATGACATACCCCAAATATTGATTTGAAAAAAATCTCCAAAAAAAGTTGTTTTAGGTATCCCTAAATCATGATTTTTTAAAAAAATGTTTGTCAAAAAAATCAACAGTAAGTAGGTACATGTATTATTAACTATCTTGATTTTTTGATTAAGAAATTTTAAAAATTATTTTTTGGAGGAAAATACGTTGAAAAAATGTTTTTTGGCCAAATCCCCCAAAAATTGATTTTTGAAAAAAATCTTTAAAAAATATTTTTTTTGTCAACAGATCTTGAATTTTTTGTTTAGGTAAATGAAAAAATAAGTATATTTTTTGTTAAAATTTTGAAAACAATTTCAAATCGTAGGTACCTACCTAATTAAACGTTGAAAAAAGTTTTTTGTGGAAAAATCTTTTTAAAAATTTTTTACTAAAAAAATTAGTAGATAGGTATTTTAAGAAAATCTTTTTTAAAAATACTTACTTACTTGACCTATTTTGTCAAAAAATCTCGAAAAAAATTTTAAAACGTTTTTGTCAAAAAACCTCATTGAAGAGAAATTCAAAAAATCGTTTTAAAAATTTTCTTGACAAAAAATCATGTTAATTTTTTGGAAGAAATACTTTTATAGGAATAAGATATTTTTTCAGAAAAAATTATCTTGTCAAAAAATGTTTTCTGATAAGAATCTATTCCGACAATAACTTTGTTCGTGAAAATTTGTTCTGACAAAAAAATCACGATAACCATTTCTTTAGACCGATAACATACACTCATTACCTCTATTTTTAATAGTTTGGGACGGGAGAATTTTTTAAATAGCACGAAAAAAACGAAACAAGCACTTTTTTTTTTAAATTTGGTAAATTACCTAAACACACCAAAAATTTCCATTTAAAAAAGATTATTTTTTCCCACGAGAAACTTTTTTTTACGATGATTTCAACGTGTTTGTCAGAAGTTGCTGAAAAACCATCAAACTTTTACAAATAGCGGTTTAACCCCCCCCCCCCCCCCCCACATCACCACTATAACTCAAAGAGTTTTTGAGGTAACGAAATCGACGCATTGGCTGATAAAGAACCTCACTTAGTACTACAGTTTCCCTCTTAGAAGTTATTAGTTTTGAGTCAAAATTTTTCGGGGTAATAATTTTATGGGAATACTAAAAAAAAAATCATCCAAATAGCTCCAGTTCAGGCTATATCAAAGTTACTCACACAGAAAAGTATGTTTCCACGTGCGTACTTTGTAAGAAAATACACTGTAAAATATTGTACAACAAGCAGACATGCATGTATGTCGTATAAGTTGCCTAACCATCATATTAGGAGAAAAACACGTCACCAAGTAAGCAGCTCTTCGACGTAGATGCATAATTTACATCAACGCTTGAGGGTGGTAATTACTAGCACACGATAATGTATACAAATTTTTTTCTTTTACTTGATTATTTTTTTAGCCGAATTTTTTTTTTTAAATTTAGGCTATTGTGTCCGACCCTGATTTAGAAATAGGGGGGGGGGGGGGGTAGAAGAGTTCTGACCCCATTTGTTGACGTTTGGGACCAAAAGATGACGATCTGTCACATGTCACATATTTATATATATATATATTTATAATTTTACCGCTACTTTTGGAACTCTGGAGCCGATCCTAACAGGTCAAATGAGGTCAAACTTGATATGTAGGGTCACCTCGGTGTAGGAATGATGCAAAAAAATTTTTGGGGCCCTAACTCAAAATTGGGGATATGACCCCTTTTTGAGGAGGGTGCGAGGGAGCACCAATATCATGAAATTTTTTGAAACTTGCCCCAGGGATGAGAACTCTAATTACCTACATCATAGTCAAATTTCAGCCCCCAAAGTCATCCCCACCCCATTTTACGGCCCAAAAAGTGGATTTTGTGATCATTTTTTTCACGTTGATCAGGCTACAGACCCCCCAAATGGGGCTGGGAGGCCAAAATTTTCATCATGGATCAAGTTTGTGCCCCTGATGTGCCTTTTATAGGTTTCAACTTTTGGGCCTCCTTTGACCCCTGTCAAGGGTCAAAAATCAAGATTTTTCACAATTTTTCATGTTTTTTCTCGCTTCCCGGTACGTTGATCAGCCTTCAGCCCAAACCAAATGACCTTGGATGCTAAAATTTGGTATTTAGGATAGGTAAGGGTCACTGAGGTGCCTTTTGGGTTTTTTGACCCTTGAGCCCTAAAATTGGGGGTGGCCCCTTTTTGAGGTGGGCTCTAAAGAGGCCCCAATTTGACAAAATGATTTGAAATTTTTTCCAACAACAGTGACCCTGATTGTCTCCACTGTATCCAAATTTCAGCTTCCCAAGTCATCCTCACCCCATTTTAGGGCCCAAAAAGTGGATTTTGAGGTCATTTTTTCACGTTGATCAGGCTACAGACCCCCCCAAATAAAGCTGGGGGGCCTAAATTTTTATCATAGATCGAGTTCATGCCCCTGCTATGCCTTTTGTAGGTTTTGACCTTTAAACCCCTTTTGACCTCGATACAGGGTCAAAAATCAATATTTTTCAAGTTTTAACCTGTCTTTTCTGACGCGTTGAACAGCCTACAGCCCAAACTAAAAGACCTAAACAATCGAAATTTGAGATGTAGGGTCAGTAGAGGTCACTGATGTGCCTTTTGAGGTTTTCGAGTTTTGAGCACCATTTGACCCCCTTACAGGGTCAATAATCAGAAATTTTCACGTTTTAACCCCTTTTTTGGTGTGTTGGCCACTGTCTGAAAAGCTGAAAGTGTGAAGGGGGTTGGTGGCGAAGCCCCTAATTCCCTCCTGCCATGCCCCTATTGGGGGCGAAGCTCCCAACGCGGGGGTATGGGGGCGGAGCCCCCATCCAAAGATCTGAAAGTGACGAGGTGGTTGGGGCGGAGTCTCAACGGGGGTATGGGGCGGAGCCCCCATCCAAAGATCTGAAAGTGACGAGGTGGTTGGGGCGGAGTCTCAACGGGGGTATGGGGCGGAGCCCCCATCTGATGATTAAATCTTCAATGCAGACAGGAACTAAAACTGAAGACAAAAACCTGACATTTTTAAACTGAATTAAAAGTTAAAACTGATATTGAAACTGAAATACTACGGATGAAAACGTTTTTAAAGTAGTACACTAACTTGGAAAAAAAAATTCGGCTGTCGCGGAGCATCTTGACTGCTACGCGTTTTTTTTTTTTTGAAATTTGCACTGTGAAGCTGATGAAAGGGAGAAAATAGAACGTTGAAAAATTCAACTCTTTAATTAAAATTGCGTCTTTTTGTCCGGAAACACACTTTTGGTTTTTTAAATTTTTTTATGTAACTACGTACATTGGACATTGCATCAGTATAACGATTTTTTTTAAATATTTCCTTGAATTTCGCAATTTGAAGTGAAAGTACTTGCATAAAAAAACTCTATTTTTCATCAGCAGGATTAATATAAAGCAAATGTGTCACACCATTCTAGAAAAAATTTTCCATCTCCTCCAATTAGAGTTGGGCAGCTCCACTAATGAAAGGATCTAGGCTCAGATCCAGATTTTTCTATGATTGGATCTGGAGAAGGACCAGATCTGGTCGTGGATTTGGATTTTCAGATCTAGATACAGATCCTTTCTTTTTTTGCATAGTTTATTTTATTCTAACGATTCCAATGAAATGAAATTCATTTGTAGTGTAAAGCTTTCACTTTCTTTACAAAGTCTTTGAAACACATCGCGATCGACCCAAAAATAGCTGTGACCTGAAAATAATTCCACCTTTTTTTTCCAAAACTAAAGGATCTGATCTAGGTCAGATCCAAAATTTCGGATCTTTGGATCTTTATATCTGATTTTTAAAATTTAGAGGATCCAAATATCTATGAACGACAAAGTTGGGCCCTGCAAATTGCACAAAATTGAGCAAGATCCTTTTCAAAAGGATCTAAAATCCAGATCCTTTGGATCATTTGAAAAGAGGATTATAGATATAAAAAAGATCCTCAATCTTCGAACATGCTGGATTAAATTTTTGTTTTGTTATTATTTTCCTTCTAAAATTTCTTCCCTAGAATTTTGTTTCATTTGGGTAATTTCTTTGTTCTTCAATTTTAACGTGTCATTTTTTTATAATATTTTTTCAAAGTTAATAATGCTGTTTGCATTTATATAATGGATTCAACAACGAATCTTCACCAAAAATAGCTGTTAAAGAGCATCATTTTTGCTGATTTCCTTATTTTAATCTAAATTTCTTGAAAGTACTTACAAACATGAAGAATGAAGATGATGGCTAAATAATTGATGCTCAACAGATCTTTATTCAATCCAGGCCTTCAATGGGAAGTTTTTATGATCTGAAAAATGAAAAAAAAAAAAAAACTTTGATTAGAGCAAATACATACTTAATTGAATAGAACACCTACAAAAAAAATGAAAATAATAAAAATACATCATCTGAATACTCCACAAAATCTACCTAAACCTAATCGAAAGCGTCTTTGCGTTAATTTCAAATCTCTGCAATTAATTTCATGAAAATCTACAAAAATACGCGTAACATGATCTTGAAATCAATTCGCAACATTCACTCATTCGTCAAATACATCAGAAGTACAAAATTCCACGCATGAAAATATTCCTCGATATTATTAATTTTTAATTACAACGAATGAGAAATCTACCCAGCATAAGGATTAACGTACAGATAAAGGAAGGAAAAAAACTCGCATCGAGTATCTCTCAAACCAGAGGTATTTTTTTTTTTTACAATGTAAAGAAAATCGAAGAGGAAAAACCACACGCGATACATAAATGAAAGAAACCTCATCTCTAATAATAACTTACACAGAAGCACTTTATAAATTCGATCCGGTGAAAATAAAAAAATGTTAATTGAGTACTGCGACTGTACTTCGGGGTAGTGTAACTTTTACCTCGATGTGGGCTTTTTTGGTGTACCTATAAGAAAAGACTCACTCGGTCGAATGTATAGTTTATTGCATGTGTTTGCGTATATTCGGCAGCGGTAAGTAAGGAAAAATTTGAACTAGCGAACGAATTTTAGGACACCCTTCGCAGTTGTACAACTAACGGCAGCGTCGAATCGTATATCGTAGTAATAGCGTTATACTACTTGGATACTATTAAACGAAAAGTCCGATGAAAGCACCCCGGCGCCTTATCTTGGCACTGATACTGTTGTCGGCACGAAGGCGCCGGGTCGCTTCCCATCAAACTGTCAACTTTTAACAGTTTCCTTCTTTTTGAAAAACTAGGCATTTATGCACGCTTTGCCCCACAAAATTGAGTGATTATCGCGTCTCTTTTAATGAGTGAACTGAACCAGTCGAGTATATATTTCGGGAAATTTATACGTCTAAATTGACCGTCACGTCGGATAATGTCACGCCCCTCTTTATGCGACTTTTTGTATACGTATGTTCTTATCCTTCTTTTTGCTAAAATTTTTATTTTTAATTAAGATGTACCCGCTGGATCGCTACAATTCCGAGAATTAACCCGCTTAATGCGTTTTATAATATTTCTTTTAGTGTATTTTTTCACAGTACCGGAGTAATTTTGGATTTTATTCATCAGTAATAAAATGATAGATTTAAACCAAACATGTTTACATTGGTCATACTGCAGAATTTTTAGATTTTTTTCTCATTCTCTTTTTCAATGGTTCCAAAAATTCTATCATATGGTCGCTTATTGATGCTACATATTTAGGTATTGGGTAAGTTTCCCAGCCTAATTGAGTAAAACTTTAACAGTGGTCTTCAACGATAGTTAAATATCAACTCGGTAGAGACGTAAACTTTCCCACCAAAGTTCTCACTCGTTATCATGGGTCAGCTTGAATTTTACAACTGTTCTTCAGGAAGCTTATTAATGCCCTCGTTGTGTATTTTTTTTTTTTTTTTCATTATTGAAAATTTTGTTCTCGTTTTAGATCATTAATTTCCAACCGATGATACTTCCAAGAAATAGATAGGTATTACTACCGCCTATGTAAATATTTAGTAATTAAATTCGAATGCTTTATTGTGGGGTAAAAATCATACAGAAATACTATAAAATGAAGACGTCGAAAATGCAGTAGAATAGCAAATTAGATGTATTTAATTTTTAAAGAGTATCTATAAACAGGGTGTCGCAGGAAATTCATTTCGTGTTTCAAATCTGGTACACGAAAGTGACATGAATCAGCCAATTTGATTTGGAAGCGATATCATCAAAATATAAAAAAATTGGCTATTTAAAAAAAATTATTGTTGAAATCTAAAAATGACCAAATTTTCAAATTTTATACAGTTTTGAAATTTTTCCAAAAATTTTGAATTTTTTACAAATCAAAACATCAAAAATTTTATAAAAGACTTAAAAAATCATAAATTTAAAAAATGTATCAAACCCGAGCAGCACACTCGACAAATTATCGAAATAAAAAATCGACAGAATATCGAATTCGATAAATTGTCGCGTTAGTTCCGCATAAATCGTGAAATTATCTTTCGATATATAGATAGATTATCGACGAATTATAGTTAGCAAAAATTTCGAGATTATAGTAAGATATTTTATCGATAATATATCTATAATATCGAAAGATAATTTCACGATTTAGGCGGAACTTTTGCGACACTTTATCGAATTCGATATTCTGTCGATTTTTTATTCCGATTTTTCGTCTTTTACTAGCTTTTTTCTATAATTAAAAATCATTAATTAGCATAATTAATACATTAAACTATGCCTAAACACATTATTCATGTTACGGTAAGAGGATGATTTCAGAAAAAGTAAAAAAAAATATTAAAAATCTGCCACCCGTGGTGCTTGAACCATCAACCTCCTGCATGGTAATCTTCTTCCTTAACCACTATGCCATACCTTATCGTTGAGGAATTAGCAATAAAACGCTTATAATAGGCAGTTTAGTACTTCCAGACATGTTGGACTTAGAAAAATTTTCACCAATTTTTAAAATTTGGAAATAATTTCAAATATCGTCACAAAATCGTTGAAAAATCGTTCGACAAATTTCAGATTATTTGTCGATAATGTAGTTTCAAATATCGCCACAAAATCGTTGAAAAATCGAAATCGAGGAATTTTATATTACGTGTCGATAATATAGTTTCAAATATCGTCATAAAATCGTTGAAAAATCGAATTCGAGAAATTTCAGATTACGTGTCGATAATAAAGTTTTAAATATCTTCACAAAATCGTTAAAAAATCGAATTCGAGAAATTTCAGATTATTTGTCGATAATATAGTTTCAAATATCGTCACAAAATCGTTAAAAAAATCGAAATCGAGAAATTTCATATTACGTGTCGATAATATAGTTTCAAATATCTTCACGCAATCGTTAGAAAATCGAATTCGAGAAATTGCATATTATGTGTCGATAATATAGTTTCAAATATCTTTACAAAATCGGTAAAAAATCGGATTCGATAAATTTTATATAATCTGTCGATAATATAGTTTCAAATGTCGTCACAAAATCGTTAAAATATCGAAGTCGAGAAATTTCATATAATCTGTCGATAATATAGTTTTAAATATCTTTACAAAATCGTTAAAAAATCGAATTCGATAAATTTAATATTCTTTGTCGATAATGTAGTTTCAAATATCTGCACAAAATCGGTGGAAAATCGGAATCGATAAATTTAATATTCTTTGTCGATAGTATCGTTGACGAATATCGTCATAAAATCTTAATAATATCGAATTCGATAGTTTTTAGATTTTTTGCCTATGAAGTTGTACCGATAAATGTTTATAATATCGTGAGAACATCTATAGATTTTCAAACGATTTTTTATCGATACGTTACATCTTCAGATATTATCGATCGAGTGTGCCGCTCGGGAACTTAACAAAATGACATGTGAATTTTTTTTGATAGATTAGCAAAATTTTAAAAATTATCCAATTTCAAAAACTTATAAAAATTTAAGAATGGCCAAATTTCATATTTTCGCTAAATGTTGAATCTGCAGGTAAGTAAAGTACTACTAAATTGATAAAAATGTGAAAATTCATCAAATTATTAATTTGAAAAATTTAATTAATTGACTTTTAAATCTATCCTAATTTTAAAATTTTTACCAGTTTTAATAAGATGAAAAAAAATTGATCTACCTAACTGCAAAAATTTGATTTAATCAAAAAAAAAATCAGTATCAAAAATACTGAATTATTGCCAAATTAACAAAAAATACAAATAGTATTTGTGAAAATTTATTCAACTTTAAAAAATTTATTTGATTCCAAAAATTTATAAAAGTTTTAAAATGACGAAATATTGATTTTTACTAAATTTTAACATCACATATTGAAATCCGAAATATTTATTCACTGAACTTTTGTAATTTCCGAAGTTTTGTTGTTTTTCTTGAATACAAAAATTAGCGTCAAATTTTCAAAATTGTATTTTAGTTTTATTTCAAAAATTCAAAAAAATAATCCAGAACAAATAAATTCAAAATAATTGAACGGTATAACGGTAAAAATTAATCAAACTTTGAAAATTGATTCAATTTCAACAATTAAATAAAATAATATTTTTGAAAAAACACTACCAAAATTTTGAATTATTGACAAACTTCAAGAAAACTTTATCAATGGAAAATGAAGACTTTTCAAAAATCAAAAAGGGTTTTAAAATTTTTTTTGAAAATTTGAAAATTAATAACTTCAAAAATTTAGTTCATTTCAATCCAGAACTTTTTAAAAAGAAAGTTTTAAAAAATTGGAAATTGGTTCATGAATTGAAATTCATAGTAAATTGAAAATTATTTGAAAAATAAAAAAATTGTACACGAAAAAAAACATAAAAATTGAAAATTTGAAGCTTGAAACTTGAAAAAAATAAACAATATTGTTTGCAATTGAAAAACGTTTAAAAATTGACGTTGTCGTTTTTTTGAAACCAATAATTATGTTGAAAATGGAAAAATGTTTCAAAACAAATAAGGTCAGTTGGGGTAACTGGGCCACGTTTTTACAACTCTTAAAAATCTTTATTCAAAAATGCCTCACTAGTGAAGAATAACCTTAAATTTTCAAATGGGACGAGGGTGAAGCAAATACCTGAGCTGAGGAGCACCTCACTCTACACAGAGAATGGTGGCCCAGTTACCCCGAAAAATGGGGTAAATGGGCCACCAAAATTTTCTTTTATTAAGGAAGATTCAAGATGTGTAGTGCACTTACCCCCACTCAAATCTGAGTTTTGGGGTAACTGGGCCACAGTTGTTGGGGGTAACTGGGCCATGTCATAGTACTCAAATTACTGAGGCCTCCTCAGGGGGAGCTAGGAACCGAATGATAATTGTTATGGTGGGTTTACAATGTCAGTGTTACCATGCAACCAACCATTTACGTCAATATGATTTTGGAGGGGATTAGGAAGAAAATGGCCCAGTTACCCCAACTGACCTTACCTAATTTTTTAAAATTCAAAAATTTAGGAAACTGGACATTTCAATTTTTTTTTTGAAAATTCTACGTAATACCTTACCATACAATTTTACAAATACATTGAAATTCACAATTATTCCATTTAAATTGAGACTTCACTTTAAAGAGCATAATTGCTATGTATTGATAAATGGTGAAATAACGGTGATAATTTTAATATCTTGGGTGTTTGCGAATCCGGAATAAACGGAAATATTTTATCTACGAGTTGAATAACAATTGTAATCTAATAAACTGCGTTTTTTTCATGTTTCATAAGTGGCATTTGGCCTCCTATAGCACCAAAACCTTTAAAATTTACCCATTTTTAGTAATGTTAACGTTAGTCAGCCGGGCTCAGCCGACAAAAATTATCGACGGCGGCGGCGTCAAAAATTCTGAAAAAATGTGCCAATCGTTTCGGGAGGTCGACTTTAAAGGGTAGACGACGTTTTGGGTAATATGCTAAAGAAATTGATTTTTTGGAAATTTTTTAAAAATGCAGAATTTTTAAATTGTCAAAAAAAACACGTGTGAACTCGTCACCTCGGATTTTGGATTCAATTACACCAATCGATAGATGGCATCATACTAAAGCTGAGATTAAATTTTCAGCTGCCGAAGTTAATTACAGCGCCGTCTGGAGCTATTCCAGTGCGCTGGAAAAAAGTCAACTTTTCCTGGAAGCTCCAGATCGCTTCGAAAATGGTACTAATGGATTCGGGAGGTCAATTTTAGTGTACAAACCAATTTTCAGGATTCTATCTTGAAATTAAATTTTTTTCGAAAAAATGTTTTTTGGAGGTGGTTTTAGCCATTTTCAAAAATTCGCCAAAAATTGAAAAATCAATTTCGGCAGCTAAAAATTTGGTTGTGAGGTCTGGGTGGCATGCTCTTTCAGTGAGCCAACCTTGTAAGTTGTAAGAAATGCTGCAAAGGGGTTGAATTTTTGTCCAAAAATTTTGCATATACAATAACATACCCGAGTCAACAGTTCTTTTTTTCTTTTCAGAACCCCTGCGATAGATCATCCTGTTCTGGTTTATGCTTATTGAAACGAGAGATAAATTCATCAACATATTTTCTGAATCATAGTTGTGTCTGCCATCACTTCACTCCAACTGATAATAATCATTGGTGTAGAAATGATACCGTATATACTTTTGATGGTGTTGCTGGATGGGTTTGGGTAGTCATGTGCATTTCGGTATTGACTTTAGCTGGTGCAGGTTACTGCAGGTTCAAGAAAAGCAACTGGTATGAATATTATTCAACATTGCGAAAATGGCACTGGCGGCAAAGCGAACAAGATCAAAGCATAGTTTTAAGTAATCAAGAAGAAAACTATGAATGAAATTTTTAAAATAAAATCTGTTTTTTCTACCTTCTGAGTCCGAAATTATTTTTGAATGTATTTTTCCTAAATAATTTTTTCAGACGTTTTCCTAAAAAAATAAGCTGCTCATAACTATTGATATACTAAACTAAAAAAATTATTTTAGAAAAAAAAAAAATGAAAAAATTTAATTCTGATTTTTTTCCCAGACGTTTTTCAACAAATTATTAGCTCATAACTTTTGATTAGAGTAAGCTCACTGCAAAAAAATGAAGAAAAAAATTATGGCAAAAATTGAAAAATTTCATGCTCCAAAAAATTTACGAAATCTTAATTTTCTTCAAAATTAAAAAATTATCATGAAATCTGGAATATTAATCTATACCTATCTTATTAAATTTTTGGAATTTTCAAAGTTTTGTGGTTTTTCTTAAATACAAATAAAAATGTAAAAAATTTTTAAAAAACCACGCTTTTATTTAAAGTTGGTCACTTTGTAAAATGTTATTCATAGGGAAAGAGTAATGCCTTAAAAAACAAAAAATAAAATTTACTTGAATACAAAAATGTGTCATGAAAATTTTTTTTTCAAAAATTTTAATGATGAAAATCGTGGTGGGGCGTTAATCGAAAAGGTATTCGTTTGCTCCTCGCACACCCCACCACGCTTTTCATCATTAAAATTATTGAAAAAAAAAATTTCATGACACATTTTTGTATTCAAGTAAATTTTATTTTTTGTTTTTTAAGGCATTACTCTTTCCCTATGAATAACATTTTACAAAGTGACCAACTTTAAATAAAAGCGTGGTTTTTTAAAATTTTTTTACATTTTTATTTAACTCTTTTTGTCGTTGAAAATATTTTAATTTCATAGTTTTGAAATTTTCAAAATGGAACCCCCTCATAGGGGCTCAATTTGGGGTCAAGGGTAAATTTAAGTCCGAAAATCGAATTCAGCGACCTCGAAAACCTACATTTCGATACCAATGTTGTGATTTTCTGAAATTTTCAAAATTGAACCCCCTCATAGGGGCTCAATTTGGGGTCGGGGGTAAATTTGAGTTCGAAAATCGAATTCAGCGACCTCGAAAACCCCTAATGTGAGCACTATGTTCTTTCAATTCCAGTAAAATATTAAATGAGAGAGGATTGGTTGAAAACATACTTTTGGTTCCATGAGACATACAAACATACATACCAAGCTAATAAAAGCATGGTAAAAAAGCTTAAAATTTTGAAAATTTCATTTTAATACTATAAATTTATTCCAGTGTTGAATGTACGTACTAAGTTGAAATTTTTACAAATTTTTGAAAACCTTACAAACTTTATGGAAAAATTCTGAAGGGTTATTAAATTGGTGAAAATGTAGAAATTGATTTTTAAAAATGGCCAGCATTACAATAATTTTTATCAAATTGGTTCTAAAATTTTTTAATTTTTCCTATATCTTAGAATTGGATCAAACTTGTAAAATTTAAAAAATGTATTCAATTTTATGGAGTTTTTTACCACGCTTTTATTAGCTTGGTATGTATGTATGTATGTATGTCTCATGGAACCAAAAGTATGTTTTCAACCAATCCTCTCTCATTTAATATTTTACTGGAATTGAAAGAACATAGTGCTCACGTTAGGGGTTTTCGAGGTCGCTGAATTCGATTTTCGAACTCAAATTTACCCCCGACCCCAAATTGAGCCCCTATGAGGGGGTTCAATTTTGAAAATTTCAGAAAATCACAACATTGGTATCAAAATGTAGGTTATCGAGGTCGCTGAATTCGATTTTCGAACTCAAATTTACCCCCGACCCCAAATTGAGCCCCTATGAGGGGGTTCAATTTTGAAAATTTCAGAAAATCACAACATTGGTATCGAAATGTAGGTTTTCGAGGTCGCTGAATTCGATTTTCGGACTTAAATTTACCCTTGACCCCAAATTGAGTCCCTATGAGGGGGTTCCATTTTGAAAATTTCAAAATTCACAACATTGATATCAAAATGTTGGTTTTCGAGGTCGCTGAATTCGATTTTCGAACTCAAATTTACCCCCGACCCCAAATTGAGCCCCTATGAGGGGGTTCAATTTTGAAAATTTCAGAAAATCACAACATTGGTATCGAAATGTAGGTTTTCGAGGCCGCTGAATTCGATTTTCGGACTTAAATTTACCCTTGACCCCAAATTGAGCCCCTATGAGGGGGTTCCATTTTGAAAATTTCAAAACTATGAAATTAAAATATTTTCAGCGACAAAAAGAGTTAAATAAAAATGTAAAAAAATTTTAAAAAACCACGCTTTTATTTAAAGTTGGTCACTTTGTAAAATGTTATTCATAGAGAAAGAGTAATGCCTTAAAAAACAAAAAATAAAATTTACTTGAATACAAAAATGTGTCATGAAAATTTTTTTTTCAAAAATTTTAATGATGAAAAGCGTGGTGGGGTGTGCGAGGAGCAAACGAATACCTTTTCGATTAACGCCCCACCACGATTTTCATCATTAAAATTTTTGAAAAAAAAATTTTCATGACACATTTTTGTATTCAAGTAAATTTTATTTTTTGTTTTTTAAGGCATTACTCTTTCTCTATGAATAACATTTTACAAAGTGACAAACTTTAAATAAAAGCGTGTTTTTTTAAAATTTTTTTACATTTTTATTTTTCTACTCAAAGAAGTTTTTTCCAAAAAGCGTATTTTCAATTCAGACAAATTTTCAAAAATATTTTCGAAATATTTTGGCCAAGTAGATTTTGTTTTTAAAGTTTATAATACCTAATTTTTTGGCATTTTTTTTTTCATAAGGTGGTTCGAAGGTCATTACTTCAATTCTCTTTCAAATTTTCACCTAAAATACATATCATTTTTCCCAAACCAACAATTTGAACAAAAGAGCCAAAAAAAAGCAAAACATGAAAAAAAAAAAAATTGCGATACTTCAAAACCCTAATCATCGGCTGCTTCTTGGGACACCCTATATAAATTTTACCCAAACAAGGGAGCCAAACGAGCAGAAAAAAATTAACTTCACAATAGACACGATAATTATTCCAGCATTGATCGGTAGAGCGCTTAAAAGAAAAGAAAAACAACTTTTCAGATAATACGAGTACCTACATAGATATAAGAGGCTGAAATTGAAACATGAAAGCTATCTCGTACTCGTGGCAAGTTGATATACCACAAATGTCAAGAGATGTCGAGTTTGTATTCTGTTTCTGATAAAGATAAACGTGTTTTTCCAAAGTTAATATTATCTCTGCGTTTGGATTATTCTTTGATATATAATATTTGAAATTTACGATATTCATCATGATTTTTGCCAAGTAAAAAGCAAAACTTTTTTATATTCTTTTCTTTATGTTCATCTATACCATACCGTCTGGTTGTATGTAATGTACTCATTTTCCATTTGGTGTATTTTTCGCTCAGACAAACCTTCTCCTTAAAGACCTAGACTTGGTCAAAGTCTATCTTATTATTATTTTTTTCTTAATAGATCAATATAATGAAGATAGGAGGAGAGAAATGCGTTCTATAAGAAGAAATTTTGATGGCAATGAGAGAGAGAGAGGCTTGACTTGGCGCTATGAAATGTCAACGACTCATACACGCATGGTCGATCGGACCATCAAAAAGGACAACAACACCAACAACGCTACGTTTAATATTTCGCGCTGTATAGACATTTATTTTAACCAAACAATAATAATATTAAGACGAGTAGGAGTGTAGGAGTATAGTATAGTATAGTATAGTATAGTGTATACTATAAGATAGGACACACGACAAAATCCGTGTATTTATCTTTTGAATAATGGTATCGCATTAGTCAACGTGCTATGTGTAACAAAGCTCCATTTTCTGTTAATTACAAAAAGGCTCTCTTTTAGCAGCAACGACGCCGATGTCTCGGCTACGATTCGCACACAGGCAGAACCGCGCTGGTGGCAGGCTTCTCTGCGAAACTTAAAATGTTAAGATTACCATTATTCTTCATTATTTCGGAAGTTTTCGGGGTTCCGCTACCTGGTAACACTGAGACTGACTAGGAGCGGCAAAGCGCTTCACACAAATGCTGACACATTGCTAATCAGTAAACCAAGCATACATAATGTTTGATTTATTATCTAGCTTCATTGTTAGCGACGTTGTTATTACGTCACGGTGACGTTTTGTGGCATGAATAATCCGATACGAAAACAAAAGATGTACGTATTTTACTTATTTAAGTATAACACGTATGAATGTCTAAATGTGAACCGTTCTGGTTTAGGTAGGTATTCTTCACTTCACCTCATCATAGTATATTCGGTATCATCGAAGAAAGTTCAGTTTGAGTGAGCCTTATAAAATAATATATAAAAGGCTTCTCTTTGATGTGAAGATCTAATAAAAATTTGAATTAGTTGGGCTAGTTTTTCATTTTTTCCCCCCAAAATCAAACTTTATCCTAGGGAGTGTAGGTATTTTTAGGCGAAATGTGTGATTGAAATTTTTATAAATTAATTAGAACAAAAATTAGAAATGTTTTTCAAATTAGAAATTTTTTGAAAATTGGACAAATATACCTATACAGGGTGTTCCGAATTCAAAGTAAAACCATGTAAAACCTTCCAACGAGTAACTATGCAACTTATGTTGCGTGCATGTAGGTATGTTTGACTAACCTCCAAGCTGCAGGAGTTGAGTCATGCTCATAGAAAAAATGAACTCGTTTTGGGAGAGGTTTTCAATGAGGAAACAGTTTGTTGAAAAAGTCTAAAAAAAAAATTATAATTAAAAATTTTTTGATTTTTTTTTTTTAAATATTTCTTAAATATACCTACCTATCAAAACTTATGAGCAGTTTAATTTTTTAGAAAAAAATTTGAAAAAAATAATTTAAGAAAAATAAACCCGAGCGGCACACTCGATCGATAATATCCGAAGATGTAACGTATCGATAAAAAATCGTTTGAAAATCTATAGATGTTCTCGCGATATTATAAAGATTTATCGGTACAATTTCGTAGGCAAAAAATCTAAAAACTATCGAATTCGATATTATTAAGATTTTATGACGATATTTGTCAACGATACTATCGACAAAGAATATAAAATTTATCGATTCCGATTTTCCACCGATTTTGTGCAGATATTTGAAACTACATTATCAACAAAGAATATTAAATTTATCCAATTCGATTTTTTAACGATTTTGTAAAGATATTTAAAACTATATTATCGACAGATTATATGAAATTTCTCGACTCCGATATTTTACCGATTTTTTGACGATATTTGAAACTATATTATCGACAGATTATATTAAATTTATCGAATCCGATTTTTTACCGATTTTGTAAAGATATTTGAAACTATATTATCGGCACATAATATGCAATTTCTCGAATTCGATTTTCTAACGATTGCGTGAAGATATTTGAAACTATATTATCGACACGTAATATGAAATTTCTCGATTTCGATTTTTTTACGATTTTGTGACGATATTTGAAACTATATTATCGACAAATAATCTGAAATTTCTCGAATTCGATTTTTTAACGATTTTGTGAAGATATTTAAAACTTTATTATCGACACGTAATCTGAAATTTCTCGAATTCGATTTTTCAACGATTTTATGACGATATTTGAAACTATATTATCGACTCGTAATATAAAATTCCTCGATTTCGATTTTTCAACGATTTTGTGGCGATATTTGAAACTACATTATCGACAAATAATCTGAAATTTGTCGAACGATTTTTCAACGATTTTGTGACGATATTTGAAATTATTTCCAACTCGTCTGGAAGTACTAAACTGTCTATTATAAGCGTTTTATTGCTAATTCCTCAACGATAAGGTATGGCACAGTGGTTAAGGAAGAGGATTACCATGCAGGAGGTAGATGGTTCAAGCCCCACGGGTGGCAGATTTTTTATAATTTTTTTAAACTTTTTCTGAAATGATCCTCTTACCGCAACATGAATAATGTGTTTAGGCATAGTTTAATGTATTAATTATGCTAATTAAGGATTTTTAATTATAGAAAAAAGCTAGTAAAAGACGAAAAATCGGAATAGAAAATCGATAAAAAATCGACAGAATATTAAATTTGATAAAGAGTCACAAAAGTTCCGCCTAAATCGTGAAATTATCTTTCGATATTATAGATATATTATCGATAAAATATCTTACTATAATCTCGAAATTTTTGCTAACTATAATTCGTCGATAATCTATCTATATATCGAAAGATAATTTCACGATTTAGGCGGAACTAACGCGACACTTTATCGAATTCGATATTCTGTCGATTTTTTATTTCGATAATTTGTCGATTGTGCGGCTCGGGAATTGAAAAATTTTAATTATGATTTTTTCAGATGTTTTTCAACAAATTATTTGTTCATAACTATTGATTGGAGTGGAATAATTGGGGGGGAGGGTGCGCATTGAAAAGAGCAGTATTTTATCATCTAGAAAAATTGATGAAAATAGCTTATTGGTCAAAGAACAACTTTTAGAATTATCACAGAAATATAAGAAAAATTGCCATTTTTTCTGTTTTTTCAAGATATCTACGAAAACGAAAAAAAAAATTGATGGGAATACTCAGCCCCTGCAGTCCGGTGGTTGGGAAAATATACTTACATCGACTCAACATAAGTTGCATATAGTGACTGGTTTGAACTTTTTACGCTCAATCCAAAACACCCTGTATAAAAATGGTCGACATGTACGGAAATGGGCAAATATATAAATATCAAAAAAGTACATAGGTAGGTACTGAAAACACGTTGAAGCATCACTTCAACCCTCATGTCTTCAGAGTAGGATATCATTCTTCAAAATTTGTTTAAAATTATATATTTTTTAATACCTACCTAGTAACTAGAAAACTTAGTTTTTTTTTTAATTAAAAAAAATTGAAAAGTAAATTATTTAATTTGGGATTTTTTTTCATACTTGAAAAATTGATTTGATAGGTAAAAATAAAATGAAAAAATTTGGAAAACCACTTTTAAAAAAATTAAAATTAAAAAAAAACATTTTTTAAAAAAAATTTTATTAAAAAAGGAAACTTCTTTAGTTTAAAAAATTGTACGTGACATCATTTTTTTATTTTTTTTATTTGAAGAAATTAAAAAAAAAACAACCTGAGCCTTTTCTTTTTCAATTTTGAAAAAATGAAAAGTTTTTTGGAATTTTTTCACAATTGAAATTTTTTTTAGTTCAAAATCTTTCTTAATTTTTTATATTTTTTTCAATTTCTTTTAAAATACCTAGTGTTTAAAATTGATGACAGATTTCCAGTTTGCAGAAAAATTGATAGTAAAAATTCGTAGATAGATACAAAATTTTACTATTAATAATATAGAGAAAGTAGACTGTACATATGTAAGTAAGTATTTTCAAAACTATCATTTAGATGTGCGTGACGACATCAACGACATGCAAACTTATTAAAACATCACATTTCAAAATTAAATAACCCTAATTTTCTCATTCAAATCCTTTTCATTTATAGACATTTTATAAATGTAAGTAAATACTTAAATAGCGACTTGATCGGTTGATCCGTGTTTAATTTTTGAATCCGTAACAAAATTCTTATACGAGTGTTGGATTTTTTTTTTTTAAACTGTAGGTACGTTTTAATTTCAGAAGCTGCTATCTGTACGAGAAGTCGAGAACCAGCATATTTTTCCTTACTCTGCAATGCTACCTATCACATTGGAGAATGAAATAGTTACTGTTGTGCAGTTCCAGGAATTTCGTGTAGATAGAGGAACGTCTAATAGAGGGAATAAAATAATGCCAAATGAGTGCACACTGCACAGTATAATGAAAAAAACCTAAACAATCTCGATGGAAACAAAAATATCACCCAGGCAGCATAAGTGAATTCCTACGAATAAAAAGTAAGTAAGAAATTTTACATTTTTTGTACCTAATAATAAAACAATTTTCACTTTAAGGATTGTAGTTTTTTTTTTTTTTTTTTTTTTTGTGGTAAGTACTATTTTATTTTTTTAAGAAAAAAAATTTCTTGTGGTGAATTCATAATGTTTAGCTGCAGCTTCACCTGTTTTTTAAAAAAATTGCTTAGGTATTTATTTTTTTGTAGTAAAATATTTACAATTCCTGATTACGTAGTTTTTGTAGTTTTTTTTTTGTAGTAAACAATTTTTTCATTTTTTTTTTTGAGGTAAAAAATTCAATTTTCTTGCAAGTAGTAAAAAAAATACCTTTTTTTTTAGAATTTTTGTTCCTTAAAAACAGATTTCAGATGGTTGGACAGATTCACAGCTTTATTTCATAGAAAATTCAGAATACATAGATTTTTCGAAATTCGAATTATAGGTATTTCAAAAAGCTGAGAAATAATAGTCTGATTTCTTATAAAATCTCTTCATAAAAAAAAAAAAAAAAAGTAGGTAAAAATATTGATTTATTAATTTTATTTAGTTTCAAAGGGATATATATTTTTTTCAATTTTCAAATATTCATTCCCGAATTGATAAGTAGTATCTATAATCATTTGTAGGTATCTAATTATTTTTTCCTTATTTTTTCTCATTATTTTTGAATTTAATTTTTGAACTCATAGAACACTCGCTCTCTATTTTACTTTTTTTGAAATTATTGCACTGTAATATCCGAGGAAGTGCAATATTACACCGGCACATTTTCTCAAAAATAAATACAACCTCCTCGGATTCCAATTTTCAATCTTGCAATTACAACACCGAACCAGTTTATAATGGAATTCCAACGGATTTTTTTTCTCCACATCGCCACAAACGTATCCACAGAATGAGCCTCTATCTCTTACCTTTCCTATATTAGTAAACGTGCAGTAATCTTCATACTGGCCGAGAAAAACTCGAGTAATCTCTCGGTCGTACAATTTATAATGCGCCAGTAATAAAAAGAATTGTTGTGTTTGCTTACTTTTCTAATTAAGAATTACCAGACGTAGGCTTGTCTGCTTCGGAACAATATGAACCTTTCATGTACATAGTTACAACTTGATTGTTATTTCTACTTGTATTAAACTCGCCATCGCCGGTCAAGACATACTTACTTGGAATAAAGTCGTTTGATAATACCTCGGATGATTTTTATCCGCCTCGAGTTAAAAACTGGTAGCTCTTTTAATCCTGTTTACGTTACTAGGGAGATAAAGTGCTACTTTATATACCTCTCGCTGATCTTTCGGTAGTATAAAGAAGCCTTTTTCTCCCTCGTAACGTAAAAAATATTATCCAACTAGGGAAACAAAGTGATTTTCAACGATTTTGATTTATTTCCCTCGCTTCGCTCGGGCAATAAACCCTCAAAATCGTCGAAAATCACTTTATCTCCCTAGTTGAATAAAATACTATTATTCTCGATGGAAATTACCACTCAAACGTCTCTTCTCGAGCCATCAAAGGGGGCCAAGGGGGGCAGAAGAAGTTCAAATTTAATCGCCACGTAATGATAATTTTCCATAATAAAAAAATACCCTCCCGAAATAAACAAATTTGGGAAGGCATTTACCCGCTTTTTATTTAAGTATATCCTGAAGGATATATACAGGGTGTCCGGTGAGTGGTGGACCATATTGAAAATTTGGATATAACCGGGTACGACTAACAAAAAACTTCAAGTACACATATTGCCTATTTTCAAAAATGAAGGAGCTACAGAACTTTGAAAATGGGTATTTTTACAAGCAAAAATGGTTGGCAACACTGCGTCAAAAAAAATTTTCAACACCGGCAGTGGATAGCATTTTGAAAAAGGAAAAAAAGTTATAAGCACATTCGGTTGCCTATCTCTGAAATTGAAGGAGTTACAGCCACGCGTAATTTTGGTCAAAAATATTGCCTACCTCAATTATCACGGTGCACTGATGAGACGTAAAAATTTTAAAATTCCATCAGGATAACACGTGGATCTGGTGTAACTTTTTGAGAGGAACAAAAAAAGTTATGTGAAGATTTTGCCTATCTTTGAAAATTAAGGCGCTATGGAGCATCAAACTTCGAGAATATCAATTTTCAAAGCTCTGTAGCTCCTTCATTTTCAAAGATAGGCAAAATCATCACATAACTTTTTTTGTTCCTCTCAAAAAGTTGCACTAGATCCATGTGTTATCTTGACAAAATTTTGACATTTTTGTGTACCACTGCCCCTTCAAAATCGAGATAGGCACCATGTGTACATAATGTTTTTTGTTAGTGGTACTCGGTTATATCCAAATTTCAAGTTTGGCACACCACTCCCCGGACACCCTGTAGACTTATATCGAGCTTCATACGTACAAAGCTTCACTATAAATCTACCCTATGGCGATTTATACGAATCTGAAGAGTGAACACAGCAGTCGATCCAGTATATAGCTAACATTGTTCGCTGTCTGCTTTTTCACGCCACAATTCGTGATTAGAATAAGACGAAGTATTCATGGAATTAATACTCACCTGTTCGGTAGGCGGTTTTTTATACTCGGTAGCATAAAATCTTTCACGTCGAGAAATATTTATGTTGTATTTCTCTTATAAAACATAGGTTATTCGCCAATATTATGGAGGTAGAGGGAAAAAAATACGAGTAACCTATTAAATTACAGATGAAGTTGACATTTCATACTATTACCTAGAGTATAATAAAAAAAAAGAATCATTTTTATCGAGATTGCTCGAATGGTTTACTATAATCAACGCTCGTATTAATTATCAGTTTCAGTTCCACATCCACATTCGTATATCCGAACGATGGAAAGGGAACGAAGTGAGGATACAAATAGTTACCGAAATGTGTGCGGAGATTCTAACCAGTTTCTCAGGAATTCTATATACGAGCGAAGAAAAATTTACGACGGCGTATATAAAAATATAAAGTACGAATTTCGTATATCCACTCACGATGCGATGTTCTTTATTCGCTATACATTCGCTATACATAAAATAAGAGAACTTTCGAACAATAGTAGGTAGGTATATTCCAAACTCCAAAGTGAATTGTAAAAAGAAAAAAAAATAAGGCACCAGCATCTGCATGCACACTCGAAAGATCGTTGCTCTTTTCAGTATCGTCTGTCATCGTAATAAATACGTTTTTTTTAAAGCATCTTTTCATATTCTCTCCTTTCTTTATACTCGTAAGTCGTAATTACAATCGACTAATTAATAATGCCTTTTCGCCAATCGTACACATATAGGCCTAGGCCTATTCTAAACACAAACCAGTCATTTTTCATGCGCATAAATTTTACATAATGCGTATTCGACTAAGAACAAATATTTATTCGGATTCACTTGAAGCATCATTAGTTCATTGCAGCGTCGATTGACTGTAGGGCATGCGATATTCATAAGGATGGTAGTTGAGCACCTATTTGTAGAGGAAAATAATTATAAAAGATAGTACTCGCATAACTCCCATATTATTTATGATTATTGAACGTCATGTACTGATAAGGTAGTTCCTTCGAGGATATCTGAGTAGGTGATTGGCTTCTTTACAATCGATCTCGTGATACTGTATGTAAGACTTTTCTTAGTTCGATAAAAAAAAATTTGAAAAGAAGGGCTTATTTTCTGATGGGATCCTCAATTGAAGATTTTTTTAATTTCTGAGAAAATATCCATCTCATCAAACTTGAACTTATCTCTTGAAAAATTCAAAAAAAAAAAAAAAAAAAAACAACGAACCCGAGCGGCACACTCGATCGATAATATCCGAAGATGTAACGTATCGATAAAAAATCGTTTGAAAATCTATAGATGTTCTCACGATATTATAAAGATTTATCGGTACAACTTCATAGGCAAAAAATCTAAAAACTATCGAATTCGATATTATTAAGATTTTATGACGATATTCGTCAACGATACTATCGACAAAGAATATTAAATTTATCGATTCCGATTTTCCACCGATTTTGTGCAAATATTTGAAACTACATTATCGACAAAGAATATTAAATTTATCGAATTCGATTTTTTAACGATTTTGTAAAGATATTTAAAATTATATTATCGACAGATTATATGAAATTTCTCGACTTCGATATTTTACCGATTTTTTGACGACATTTGAAACTATATTATCGACAGATTATATTAAATTCATCGAATCCGATTTTGTAAAGATATTTGAAACTATATTATCGACAGATTATATTAAATTTATCGAATCCGATTTTTTACCGATTTTGTAAAGATATTTGAAACTATATTATCGACACATAATCTGAAATTTCTCGAATTCGATTTTTCAACAATTTTATGACGATATTTGAAACTATATTATCGACACGTAATATGAAATTCCTCGATTTCGATTTTTCAACGATTTTGTGGCGATATTTGAAACTACATTATCGACAAATAATCTGAAATTTGTCGAATGATTTTTCAACGATTTTGTGACGATATTTGAAATTATTTCCAAATTGGTGAAAATTCTTCTAAGTCCAACACGTCTGGAAGTACTAAACTGCCTATTATAAGCGTAAGGAAGAGGATTACCATGCAGGAGGTAGATGGTTCAAGCCCCACGGGTGGCAGATTTTTTATAATTTTTTTTGACTTTTTCTGAAATGATCCTCTTACCGCAACATGAATAATGTGTTTAGGCATAGTTTAATGTATAAATTATGCTAATTAAGGATTTTTAATTATAGAAAAAAGCTAGTAAAAGACGAAAAATCGGAATAAAAAAATCGATAAAAAATCGACAGAATATCGAATTCGATAAAGTGTCGCAAAAGTTCCGCCTAAATCGTGAAATTATCGTTCGATATTATAGATATATTATCGATAAAATACGAGTATCTTACTATAATCTCGAAATTTTTTCTAACTATAATTCATCGATAATCTATCTATATATCGAAAGATAATTTCACGATTTATGCGGAACTAACGCGACACTTTATCAAATTCGATATTCTGTCGATTTTTTATTTCGATAATTTATCGATTGTGCTGCTCGGGAAGAGAACCTTTAAAATCTATTCAACTACAGCAGAAGCCGCTTAATATCAATTCGCCTAATGTAATCAAAATGCTTTGGTCCCGATTTCTTGTCCTATTTACACGCACAAATTACATCGTTTAAAGTAATCAAGCCGTCGGATAGTGGGATCAGAATTACTTCAGGTTTTTCATTTATGAATGTAATTTAGTACAGTATTTTCGATAAACCTAATCGTCGTACATGTACCATTGTGCATATTGAAGTACAATGAACTACACATGACACGCTTCTACCCATTACTCAACGTGAAGCTGCATTAAAACTTGGAATTTCTCAAGCTCTATTTCACTGAGACTCGTAAATATGAAAAACTCGTTACAAATGTACTTAATTGTAACTTGAAACAAAGTTCTATAAAATGTTATTTTTCGAAAGATAGGTACATAAGTAAGTACATAGATATAATATACAAGTACCTGTAGTATGGGACGCATTTTGTGATATGTATGTGAAACCAGATAATTTTAGGTTTACATTCAATAAAGTGAATTTTTTTACAAAAAAAATTTTCTTTGTTTTGTGTAATCAGCCGGTTAATGTGTTTTTCCGACAATTGCGATCACATTAAGCGGCTTCTACATAATGCAAGACAAGGAGAGTGCGAAGGCGAATAGAAACCCAAAATATTCAATCCCTTATTTCACCAGCTCGTCAGCGACGCCTAGATGTGTCCCTCACTTGTCCCTCAGCAATACCTTTCGGCAAGACTGGGTAGTCCGAAGACCACGAATCCACCCTTCGGCGAATTCGCGGACACACGTTCAGAGACGATGAAGAACAGGCAAGAGCAGAGAATATCCCGGCACACACTAAGAAAAAAGTTTGCCAAAACGAAGAAATTTTTTTTTTTCAATTTTGAATAAAAAACAAGAGAAAAAATAATAAAGAATAAAAATAAAACCACTTTTTGAGTTAGGTGTCCTATTGACAAGTCGAAAGATGTGGTAGGCGAATGAAAAAAGATCGAAAAGGAGAGACACAAGCAAGCAACGAGCGACCACCCACCAAAACTGCATCTCACCGCGACACACCGCTATGAAATCCGGCAAATACTCAAAAAATATATATATATATGTTACCGTTGATTCTGTTAACGTAGTTAATTCATACATCACCGTATGAAGTATGTAATTCGGTAATTTGTATATACTTTAACTAGTTAATTCATGGAATTATACATTTTAACCGATCATGGTTAGTTGAAGTGTATAATTCATCTATTTCTATACACTCCAACTAGTTAAATCGTGCATTTTTATGATTCAACGAAATAGAGTAGGTTAATACGTATAATTCGTGATTGAAGGAATAAAAATTATGGTTTTTGTCGCTCAAGACTGCGCTACCCCTGAACCCGATGCCGATATGGATCGTCGTAAATGCAGATGAAGTCACTTGCACAATATGTGACGCACCCTTTCAGTCCCTTACCTGCGAGTTATGCAAAAACATTGCCACAATTCAACGCAAACGACAAGCATCAACTGAATGCTTGGAGAAGCAAGCTCAGAAAATGAGGAAAACATCAGATGCAAATTTTCCAGACCCAAAAATAGGCGACAACGCTCGAGTACAAATCACTGAAGTTGACCGAGGGTTGAAAATACATCGATTTATCATGAATTATACGTATTAACCAACTCTATTTCGTTGAATCATAAAAATGCACGATTTAACTAGTTGGAGTGTATAGAAATAGATGAATTATACACTCCAACTAACCATGATCGGTAAAATGTATAATTCCATGAATTAACTATAGTTAAAGTATATACAAATTACCGAATTATATACTTCATACGGTAATGTATGAATTAACTAGTTATTTCATGAATTAACGACGTTAACAGAATCAACGGTAACATATAATTATATCTAATAAAAATACATACCAAAAAAAAAAAAAATTACAGAAGAAAAAAAATTCTCACTCGTACCCTTCTCCTTGATTCAGGAATAGGAGGAAAAATTTGAATTTCAGATCTCATTTAATTAAATTTACGCTTCTCGAGTCGAGACTGGAGAGCAAAAAATTGGAAAAAATCGTATCTAAAAAGACACATTCGAAAAAAAATAATCAAGAAAAAAGCATCCCAAAAGAATAGCATAAATTATCTAAACAAACACTTTCAAAAATAAATAAAAATGCATAGAAAAAAATATATATCATATCTAAACATACACATTCGAAAATCAATATAAATGCATAGAAAAAATAATAATAAAAAAATATACATAGCAACAAATATCAAACAAATAAAATCGAATACATAAAAAACAATAAAATCACAATGGTAAAATTTACAGAAGAAAACAGATCGTAATCTATATTTACAACCACGTTGCAATCAACGATTGCAAGCAGATTACAAAAAATAAATATGTACCTAATTCACGTTGCGCCTCAAAGGCGATCGACGACCGCGTTGACCAATCCACCATTCGACAAAAAATCGGACCAGGGACCTATACGCTTGGACGGCGACTCGACGAGGAACAACAATAACAGTAGATAACAGCAACGCAGATGTACGACGAATATTATTCGGCAGTGTAAGTAAATCTCAACGATCGACGCTCGAATAACTGGTGCACGTCGATGGATATCGGTAGACGACGTTGGAGCCCATTTGCATATCGGTAGAGCAGTGCAGAGATCGTTGGAGCTCAAAAGTAGACAGAGACGATGACCAATAATGAACGCATCCGTAGCAAACTGAAGCTCAAATGGAAATTTGACGATTGGCGGCGAAATTGAACGTATATTGTCAGAGCTTGGTGAAACGAATATCTCGTTGACGAATAACCGCATACGCGTGACACGTTGGAGCCCGTGTGATGTTAGATCGGCGCTCAAATACGATGTTGGACCTCTGAGAATGGAATACGACAACTTTTGGAAATGACTCGTTCATATGTACCAGAGACCTCGGCTCAACAACGCTGACTGGGTAAGTATCCCAAAACGAAAACCAATACAAAAACGAAGATAGAACCAAACAGGAGAACATTGTCGCAGCTACGCAATCATAATTTGCTCAGCTCGTCGGATGGAATGCGCTGGCTTTGGAAATCGGTTGCGCCAAAGCTGGTTGGCAGTTTGACATCTCGAAGATCAACCTGCTAGCTTTCTAAACGTTCATAGCTAGTGTGGACACCAATCTGCCGCCTGCGTATAACAATGCAACGACCTTTGGTTTTCTCCAGCGACGACGATAATGGAATGAGCTATGCTGGGCACTCGAATAATTTTTCCAACATAGCATATCGAATAACTTGCCACCGAGCATTTGGCATATCGGCGGCAGCGATATCGGCGTTGGAACCATAGATTCGTTGATCTGACCACAATGGGCGTTGGTCAGGATTAGGTGACAAATGACACATAGCCATATGAACGTGTGACTATGTGTACGCAGGTTTAGGTTGTCATGGCAGCGCTGGACATGGAAACGACGACTACACTGGACTGTGACTTGATTTTACTCGACGATCGAGTCTGACAACCGGAGATGACATTCGTACGACCCAGCCCAAAATTAGCGATTACTGCGCACGTACTGGAAATTTGATCTGACCTCGGTGATAGTCGACCAGATCAATACGACGACATCAACACTTAGCCTTTATCAACGTTGGCTAAGTGTACTTGGGAATCTCGATCCAGCCTGGCATCTGGCTAGATCGACTCAACGACGTATGTGTGCAGCCTGGCAGGAGACGGTCGGCTACACACATCTCAAGAAACATTTATCACTCAAAAACAAACTATGCTTTACGAAAAAAATACATAAAAAATCCCTTACAAAAATTGGGATATTCTAGCGAGATTTCTCTTCATCTTCATTTGGCTATATTATGATCTTTATAAAAATTCCGAATTCCGTGCAGATACTCGCTCACGTATATATCTTTTTACGTGTTTACTCGCTTATTATTTAGCCATCTTCTTTTCTTCGTTTTTTTTTTTTTTTTTTTTTAACAGAGTATCTGACTTTTGAATTTCAAGCTAAATGGGCCGAAAGTCGAAAGAGGAAATCGCCAAAAAGAAAATATTTCTGAAAAAAAATATTCTACTGCACCGTTCGTAATTAATTTCCAATACCTCCATGTATCTTGTAAAAAATTCGAAAAATATTCCATCACGTTGCGAAAAATCTTACGTTAAGGAAAAATCAAGTACTCATTGCAACGTGTGTTACATTAATTATTCAAGGTACTGGGAAAAAGTCAAAATAGGTAATTATTTTCGCTTGTACGTTACATAAAAAAAATCAAAAAAAAAAAAAAAAAAAATTCACCAAACCATCTAAGGCATAAAAAAATCGACGATATGGTACAGGGTGTCCCATGTAAAACGCAACCCTCATTTTGATGGCGCGTCACTTTCTAGTGAGGGAGTTCGGAACTACTTCGCCGGGTCTGACGTCATCCCCAAACGTTTTCCAACCGCTCTAGGCAGTTTTATTTTTATATCTACTGCCATGTTTTGTGTTCCAGAATTTTTTATAAATGAAAGTCAAAATGTTTTTTGGGCAATTTTGAAGTTTCAAAAACATTTATTAGATTTTCAAGCAAATTTAGGGGACCTACAGTGGTCCTACGAAAAAATTTGTAAGAACCAAAATTGTAGAGCATAAAATTTCCTTTCTAAATAGTATATTATTATATTTTTCTAGGAGTTTTGGTATCGTCATTTTTATAGTAAAAGTTCAAAAATTGAAACAATTTCTCCAAACACAACCCAAAAATGAAAAAGTTTAAAAAATAATTGCATACTGATCGCGCGTCGCCCTCTAGTGGGCGAGTTAGGAACTACTTCGCTAAGTCTAACGTCATCCCTGAACGGTTCCAAATCGAATTTTAACGTATCCGCAATTTTTTTTTTTTTTTTTTTTGGTTGTTTTGAACCGTACACACTGTATTTTTGAATTTTTCTTTACTTGAAATGGATTTTATGGGCAATCTAAGGGTCCTATGAAAAAAATGCTAAGAACCAAAATTGTAGAGCGTGAAATTTGCTTTCCGTAATGAGCGATTAGTTTTTTTCTAGGAGGCTTACTTTTCGTGATATTTGCAGTCAAAGTTTAAAGTTTGGAGAAATTGTTTCAATTTTTGAACTTTGACTATAAAAATGACGATACCAAAACTCCATTTTTATACAAATGTTGAGCAACCCTGCTATGCTTTTTGCGTACCCAGTGAGTTAGGCGGACCGGTCAAGTTATAATGGACGGACAATAAAAAAAATCGAGCTACGTACATGTATAAATTACTAATTACCTAGGTCCTACCACCATCGCAGTCAAACAGTTCATAAAAAACAGTTGATCTGAGGATGTGGTAAAAAATAATGGTAAAGGTAAACTATGGTTACCTAGTACGAGAGTGTTATTAAATCACACACATCTTGCTCCACTCCAAATCGCCATAAATTAAATTCAGGCATCGGAGCAGAATATGGCTAGGATACCAGTACGTCGAAAATCGAGAAAAATAATTTAGAAAAAATTACAAATCCGAGTAAAAAAAAATTACGTTACGTTATTTCGAATCAAAATAGATGAAAATAAAATCCAGAAAAAGTTTACGTTACTGCAAAAATTGAACAAAATAGACCAACCAATATAACACCTATGAAAAATTCAAAAAAGGTCAAAAAAAAATTTCATATATGTTCGACTGTATGGTACAGTCAATCATCAGATTTCCAACTCGCACCCGCGACCAGATTTTCGCTTTTTGGCCTGAGCGCCTCGAATTGATTGCCGATGAAATTGTTTTACCAGAGGGGCCGCTCGATGACGTACTTCCTTGAATGCAGCACGACAGGCTCGTCCAAGCCATCGGCGATGGAGGAGCGTTGAAAAAAGAGTGTGAGGAGCTTCGAGAGTGTCGATTTTTTTCGTTGAGAAAGGGAAGAAATTTTTGCTTTATAGCAGTGTTGATTATCGAGTACCATACCGATACAAATACCGGTATTGTATCGGTATTTTTGCTCTGATATTTATACCAATACCGATACCGATACCGCAAAAATACCGCAATCGATACCAATACCGATACCGCAAAAATACCGCAATCGATACCAATACCAATACCGACACCGCAAAAATACCGCAATCGATACCAATACCGATACCGATACCGCAAAAATACTGAAATCGATACCAATACCGATACCGATACCGCAAAAATACTGAAATCGATACCAATACCGGTACCGATACCGCAAAAATACCGAAATCGATACCAATACCGATACCGATACCGCAAAAATACCGAAATCAATATCGATACCGATACCGATACCGCAAAAATAACAAAATCTATACCAGTACCAGTACCAATACCGAAAAAATTATCGATTTTATACCGGTAAAAATACCGATACCAATACCGCAGACATACCGATATTTGTACCGGTACCGATACCGCAAAAATACCGGTACGGTAGTGGTATACCAATTAAATACCGTTTAGATTGAGCAACCATTTGGCGCATGCGCATTAGGGTGGAGCGAAAAAAATCGATAGTCTTCGATTTCGCTATTTTTTTAATATGTTGTTTCTTTTGAGTTGAAACCTTCACATACCAATTTTTAGCCCACTAGGTCACTCTGGAGGGGGCTATGGGGTCTCAAAGAGAGGCCATTTTGGAAAAAAGTCGGTTTTTTGCGATTTTGACCCCGAAACCCCCACCCCAAAAAAAACTCGTTAGTCCGTTTCTAGGTGCAATTTAAGATTCTGCGTCGATCTCTCTATTTGGTTTTTCGATTTGAAGCCATCTTCCTTCCCCCCTCCCACGATTTTATAGAATCGCGATAACGTTTTTTTCGTCTAAGTCAAAAACTATGCTTTCTATGGAAAAAAGTGTAATGACCAATCTTGTAGAGCATAAAATTTGCTACCCAGTACATGTCTTAAATTTTACGCTGACTCAATATTACGTGATTAAAAAATAGAATGAAAATAAACGATAAAAAGGATGCGAAAATTACGACGCCTAAAATTTTGTAATTTCAGGTCAAATTTAAATTTTAGGACATGAACTAGATGGAAAATTTCACGCTCTACAAAATTGGTCATTACACTTTTTTCCGTAGGAAGCTTAGTTTTCGCCAGTATTGATTACCGAGTACCATGCCGATAAAAATACCGGTATGGTATCGGTATTTTTGCTCTGATATTTATACCAATACCGATACCGATACCGCAAAAATACCGCAATCGATACCAATACCAATACCGATACCGCAAACGATACCAATACCAATACCGAAATCAATATCGATACCGATACCGCAAAATTAACAAAAGCTATACCAGTACCGATACCGATACCGCAAAAATACCGAAATCGATACCAATACCGATACCGATACCGCATTAACTAGTTCGTTCATAAATTTAATTACATTTTTTTTTTGTCATCAATTCCGACTTCTAATTCTAAATTACGTATTTTAATATTTTGAATTTGCATAATTATTTTATTTATATGTTGTAGTTTTATTTTATTCGTTTCATTTTGAATTAAGTCGTATTCCAAAAATTTTATTTCGTCATCAGAAAAATATTTAAAATTTGAATATTTGCTTAATGCGGAAAGATTATGAAAAAAATTAGTTTTTTGGTTTTCATTTGTAAAAAAGCAGATTTGGTTTGGCTCTATCTGTTCAGTTAAATCTTTGGATTTTTTTTTTTTATTGTTGAAGCATTTTTCTGTGTCATGCCCTTTTTTCTGGCAATTTTTACAGAATTTATTGTTTTGATTTTGACTTTGTTTGTATTCAAAATTTTTGTTTTTGTTTTGAAATGGACGTTGGTTTTGAGATGGATATGTTACACGTTGGTTTGGAAATTGATTGGGTCTAAAGGAGTTTCTAAAGTTGGGTGATGAAAGATTTTGATAATTTGGGAATTGGTTTGTTTGAAGGTTAAAAGATCTGTTTGGAGTGTAGAAGCGATTTTCCATGGGAAAGCGGTTTGTATGTAGCCAGGGCCGGATTTAGGAAAAAAATGCCCCAGGACCATATAATTACTGAAGGCCCGAAGGCCCTCTTGCCTCTTGTAATTTTCAATTTTTAAGTGATCTGCCGGTAGCCCCTTTTCAGTGAAGGGCCCCTTTTGATGATGGGCCCCGCTGCCCCCCCTAAATCTGGGCCTGTATGTAGCTATTAAAGTAGATAGAAGGTGGGACAAAACGATTTTGGAAGTTAAAACGATTTTGAGGTCTCTGATAAGTTAGAAAATTTCTGTTTTGAGAATTATTTTGGGGAATAAAATTCGTTGTTTGATGTTTTGGAGTGATTTGTAAATTTTTTGATAGATTTTCTGAAATTTGGAATATTTTTCTTTCAACGTTTGGGAGTCTTTGGTCTTTTTCTTGTGTTTTTCTGTAATCGATTAAGTTTTTGCTGCACTCATACTTTTGTATGTTATCTCTGAGAGATTAAGCGCATAGAAACTGTCGCTGATTTTTTGTAGTTCATTCTTCGTATGGGTAGGATATACATGGAAAAATATTAAAAATTGTAATATTTTCAAAAAATTCTAAAAAGTTTGATTTTCAAAAAAATGGCTGAATTTTAGTTTTTGAATAAATTCAATTTTTGACATATTTTCAATACTTGAAAATAATTTTTTTAAATTATTGTGACGCTGAATTTTTCAACAAAAAAAAAAGGGTCATTCTCATTCCATACCAAGATGGCCAATTTTTTCACTTGAATCTTCGGATTTCGTTCAAAATTTTTTTATGGGTTTTCCTAGTCCCAAAAGTGAGAAACCCGCGATTTTTTTCTCCTCAACCCATTGTTTTTTTTTTTTTGGGGGGGGGGGGGCTCTTTTGTTTTTCAACTTTGGCGATTTCGTGTTATGATACCCAACTTTGGTGAAGCATAAGTCAAGATCTGTAATATATAGCGAAAATCTGTAAACGGGGGTTTGAAGAGCATTGAAAGGCGATTCAGAATCACTATTGAAAGTTGCAAAAATCAAAAGTTTACCAAATTCGGGAGCTTTCGGGAGCTATAATTAAAAAATTTCAAAAAATTCCTGTGAGTGGGTATTTTGATATCACATCAACTTAAATGATTTTCGTTGTGGGATCTCAAGCCCCCTGGGGGCATGGCGCCCCAAAATTTTGACCCAAATTCAAATTTTAAAAAAAAATGAGTGATGTATCGTTTTTTACATTTTTGATAGCGCTGAATTCGAATATCACATTGATTTTTTGATAAGACCCATACCTGCCCTCTACAGCCCCCCAAATTTGGGGAAAAATTAACCCAAATGAAAAAAATCGTATGACAATGACATATCGTTTCTTATGTTTTCGATAGTGCTGAGTTCGAATTTCGACTCCATTTTTTGATAAACCCCCTCAAGCTCCCCCACGGCCCTTTTTTTTAAGCGCCAAGATGCAATTTATTGCAAATCTTTTCATACCGCCGTAATAATTAAAAGAAATTAAGACTCATACCTGCGTTATGCATTTTTTAAGCTGTTACTTTTTTTGCAGTCCTCAAAAGCATCGCCAATTACCATTATACATTCTATCCGTGTTATTTTAATCAACTTCGCTGCGCAGTATAACATGATATTTTCAAATTCCAAATAAAATTTTACAAATCAATAAATACAAGTCATAATAATTATATTATTTTAAAAACTCAAATCTTAAAAAATAATCAAATCAAAAAGTAACAACTACTAATTACTAAAATAACATTACGCTTTGTTAAACATAAGTTTCTTCAATTTTTTTCTTCGGCTCAGGGCCATCGCAGTTGGTTTTATCCATCGAATGCGAGGATAAAACCAACTGCGATGGCCCTGAGCCGAAGAAAAAAATTGAAGAAACTTATGTTTAACAAAGCGTAATGTTATTTTAGTAATTAGTAGTTGTTACTTTTTGATTTGATTATTTTTTAAGATTTGAGTTTTTAAAATAATATAATTATTATGACTTGTATTTATTGATTTGTAAAATTTTATTTGGAATTTGAAAATATCATGTTATACTGCGCAGCGAAGTTGATTAAAATAACACGGATAGAATGTATAATGGTAATTGGCGATGCTTTTGAGGACTGCAAAAAAAGTAACAGCTTAAAAAATGCATAACGCAGGTATGAGTCTTAATTTCTTTTAATTATTACGGCGGTATGAAAAGATTTGCAATAAATTGCATCTTGGCGCTTAAAAAAATGAAAAAAATCAACTGGGATATTTGATGATAAAAAACAGACCAATCAGAGGCGAGAAAACAGCGAGGTTGCGGAACGCCATGTAACAAATGGCTAGATGCGTGCGGCACACAAATATTATAATGCCTTAACAAAACGATAAAGAATATAATGCCTCCGCAGTCTGGTAATGCTGCGTGCGTACTATGATGCCTCCGCAGTCTTGTAATACTGCGTGCGCACCATGATACCAGTTGTGTCAAAGAGTGACCTTGGGAGCGACGCAGACTTGTGTATATGCATGTGGATGCACACAGAAAGCGTAAAAACATCAAAACGTATATATATGGACGTAGCATATTACAGTAGTACTTCGCTAAACGTATATATACGGGCGTAGCAGTGAAGTCTGAAGATTTTTTTGCGGATACGTACGGGACGATAGTGGAGGAGCTTATTGAAGCTCGTCCGATTGACCCCATGGAGGAGAACTCGACTTATAGCAAAAATCCGTCGAGCCTTGCAGATGCCAGATGCTGTCCCATGGTTGATGGAAGCCACCGTTGAGCAAGACCTGGCCGGGCTCATACCGGAGCAGGAGGAAAAAGGCCTGCCGATCCCGGAGCCGGAACCCGAAGCCGCTGTTCAACCAAACAACCATATCCAACCAGCCAACAATGTCAACCAAGAAGTAGAAGTACCTGCCGAGCCAATTCAATACGAGGAAAGCAGTATATGTTTCGAAGAGCTGGCAACGGCTCGAATGCAGTGTAATCATCTTATATGTCGCTTCTGCACCGCAGACTGGATGCGGGGGGCTCCAGAAGCCTTCTCGTGCCCTTTTTGTAGGACAGTGGTGACTCAAATCTATTTCTTGTAATATGTGTAAAAATACCCCCCCCCAAATAAATAATACCCCCGGGGATGAAGGGATAAAAGAAAAAAATATATATAAATAAATGAAAAATATAGAAGTGCGAAATGCACCAAAAAAAAAATTGAAAAGATGTGCAATAGCACCAAAAAAAAAAAAAAAAAAAAAAAAAAAAAAAACCAACAAAAACAAAACAAAAAATATTGAACAGAAATTAGAATTACATATATGTACATAGGAAGTCACCTATGTGCATGTACAAAAAGTATAACAGGAGGCGACATTAGAGTTGCCTACCTGGCGCCGTGTTGCTGAGTTAATTAAAACACAAGCAACGCGTCGATTTTTTCTTAATTACTACCTAAAATATATAGACTACCGCAATATCGATAAATAGGTTAGTTAATTTGCATAATCAATTATTTATAAGGCACTTAAACTAAATTTTAAAAAATGTAGTTTTTCAATCTTTTCACATGAACACCCCCTCCTCTGGACCCCCCCAAAAACCAAAATTAATAACACAAAAATTGAGCATGTTACCAAATTCAAATTCTTAGGTGTAATTATCGACGAGCAATTAACTTTTCAACCTCATTTCGATTACCTCTACAATAAATCAATCAAAACTTTCCAAAAAATTAATAAAATATGTTGTAATACGTGGGGTCAGAGCCCCTGGGCCAGAAAAATCATGTTCGAGGCAACAATACTTACCCTTTTTAAATATTGTTCATCCATCTTTCTTCACAGGATTGCGTTAAAAAAGAATACTCAAATTATTCGAAAAATTCAAAGGTTTTATTGTATCAACATTGCCAAAGCTTTTAAAACTATCTCATACCAGGCTGCTTTCGTTTTATCAAAATCACTACCAATGGAAATTGAACTCATAATCTGAAATCTAAGATACGCCGCTCAAAAAAAATTTAAAACTAGAAAACTTTTATTCATACTTACCTCTCCCCCTCCCAATCATTCAAAAAATTGACGACAAAAAATACAATATTAAATTACAAACACCCAATAATATATTAGAAATTAAAGCCAACTATGAAATTGAACTCAGTGATATCGAGGAAAATAACATCTCTATCCCGCGTTTAAAACAAATTCTAAAAATTTGGGGACTTCAAAATTTTCAAATTGAATGGAATCAAACGCCCAATGCCAGCACTACTAGAGAACTCATCCCAAACCTATTTGATTTTTATTGCAGTAAATTCGAATTAAATTATAACACTATGCAAGTATTCTCGTCCCACGGTAATTTCCAATACTATTTAAATAAAATAGGGAAAACAGATAATAAAAAATGCTTTTGTGACGCAGATATTCAGGACTCACTTCATCTAATTAAGGAATGTCCAATGCTGGAGGAACCCAGGCAGGATTTTGAAAACACTTTGGACGACGAAATTAAAAACACACCTAAAAAATTTTACACGAAACAATTCCATAAATTTTGCGACCAAATAATGAAAAATCAGTATGAAATTTACAACTTTCCCTGACTTATTCTGTTGATATTCAAAATTTTCTTTCATTTGAATAATCCCCTCGGCTTAAAACTTATTATAACCTCCGTGAAATAATATCGTTTCGTGATCTTCTTACATAATTACTCGCTTATCTTATATTCTATCATAAACCCTATTCTCGATTTGCGTACCTGCGCCTCGCGATACCTACCTTGGTATATTAAATCACCCTAATTCGTTACAAACAAATCGGTAATCGCATCTTGCGCCTCGCGCTTCTTAAATTGTTTATTTTTGAAATAGTATTAAATTATATCGTCAGCAATCACTGTATTATCAACATTTATTGCCATTTAATTTACAAATAATAATCAGTATTAATCATAAGTTTTGTTACAAACAAAAGTTATCCCAATAAATATAATAAAATTGAAATTAGAAATCCCTGCGGTGGAGTTAATTGTACGCCGCAACAGACTTAAGATGTTCATTTTTAACATTTACGCTATGGATTTTTAATTTGTCTCCCCCCTCCTCAGCATGGACGTGTACATAAACCACCTGGTACACGTCACCGTCCATGCTGAGCGATGTATCCCAATATTTGTTAAATAAATTTCCTCCATCGGGATCGTCCGAATTGGAGGCCATTAAAAAAAAAAAAAAAAAAAAAAAAAAAATAAGGTAATGGAGACGATCAAATTTTTATTTTACTGTATGTAGACGATTTTTTAATATTTTTCAAAAGTACGAGATTTTGGAAGAGATTAAGAGTGTTATGACGAATCGTTTTTCTATGACGACTATGTCTGACAATAAGAATGATAATGTAATTTCGTTTCTGGGTATGAAGATTATTTGGGATAGGAAAAATCGTACTGTTAGCTTGTCGCAAAGGAATTATATCGTTTCGATTTTAGAAAAATTCAATATGGATCAGTGTAATCCATGTCGTACTCCTATGGAAGTTGGTCTTCAGTTAGCGAAGGTGACGATCGGCGATCGTACAGCTACTGAGAAATCTTTTCGACATTTGATAAGTATAGTTTGAGCTATTTAGCGAATTGTATACGCGTACAGGTATTGCGTATGCTGTTGCCTACTTGAGTATATTCTAGGAGGAATTCGAATCTGTTGTAATTTTTTTTTTTATTTCGTTTATTTAATTGTAATTATTTTTTTTGTTTCTGATGTTTCGTTTGAGGGGGGTTATGTGAAGTACGTAAGCCACGCCCACTCATCAAACGAAACGTTTAACATTCTATACGTATTTATTAGAGTGATTATTATCGTAATGTACTCAGACAAATAAACTACTCGTCCGTTTTACCTGCGTTCGTTTTGTTAACAGTATATGTAGGACAAGCAGGTAGGGCATTCAAAGTCCGCATTACTGAACACCAAAATGCCTGTAAAAGGTCCAAAAAAATGAAATCTACTTTCGCAGACCACTTTCTAGCCAAAATCAAACCTCAAATTTTAATTTAAAAATTCTACACATTGCGAATATAGGTAACGACCGTCACAAATTGTCGAAACATACAGACCTACGGTACCACAATTTTACAGTTAGTTACCTTTCTTCATTAAGTACTTATATGGACTATAAGAAAAAAAATGTAAAGAATTTAGTTCGTTTTAGGGATTCATTCACCCCCCCCCCCCCCCCAGCAAAAAAGAAAATGGTCAAGTACGCAATTATTGTTTTTATCATTTTCGAATGATTTTTCTGATTTCAGGAAGTACGAGTAATTGTGATACTTAGATGAACATTTGAAATTAGTTAATAACAATTTTCATCATTTTCATCGTCTGCCATATTATAAAAGAAATAATGAATATACTAGCATGTATATTTCTGATTATTTTAAACGAGATCAACAGTCAAGAACCAACAAAAAATGATTTCAGCATTGTAGTTGATTCATCAAATGGAGTACATGTTACAACTACCGGAACTAAAAAGTCGGAGTTTATCGATTCCATTAGAGCTAAATTTGGAATGAGTCATCGGAGAAATCAAGAATGTATAAATAAATACTTCAAACCCGCGAGTTCATGTAAAGGTGTGCACAATGTTTTTTTTAGTAAAAAAGAATCTACTATGTTTCGAGATGCTTTTCCGAGCTACGACACTTCAACAATTACATTCACATTGAACGAAAATTCAACATCGATCCTAGTGGTGAAGACCAGGGAACAAACCGGCCCGGCATATAGTTGTAATTTCTACTGCGCGGGAGCTGATGGAATATGCCACACTACTTTTACTTCGACTGAAAGTTATAGTATAGGAAGAACAAGGTCTCAAGAATCTGGAATCGTAGGTGAAGTAGGAGCTAGTGTTGGCGTCGAAGGGGTAGCGAGCGCAAGTGTAAAAGCGAGTACAAGCTTTACATTTGGTAGTGCGGAAGAAGTTAAAAATGAATCGTCTAGAACGGTTGCTATGGATCACACTTCTAATGTGAAAGCGGGAACATTCGTCAGCATAACACCAAAAACCACGTTTTCCGATATATATTTTGAAGTAACATACAAACATTATTTGACAGGAAATGTAATGTATACATACGAAGATCGATGTAATGGCCATTATTTATGGATAAGACCCTTACGGGTTTTTATGCAAAAATGTTATCCCGATGGTGTAAAGAAAGTTTTTTATAAAGATAAATTTACACTGCATAATTTCGACTCTTTTACCACCACCACTACAACTAACACAAAACCAAAATCTGTCAAATGTGTTAAAACTAAGAAGTAACTAATTTGTCATTATATTATTATTTTTTGGAGATTTTTTTCTGTAAATATTTTTTTTGTTTTGTTCAAACCAAAAATTTGAAAAAAAGTGCAAAAAGACTGAAATGACAAAAGGATAAGAAAATTACAAAAATATACTCAAAAAATATATTTTTTTTAAATCGACCATATGTACTTCCGCGAACTCTGCTTTTTTGAGGTTTGATTTGAATACAGAAAGTGCAAGCGAGTCGACCAACATCATCATAAACCCACGTCTATTTTAATAGTTTGTAGTATTTCACTACCTTATTTCTATTCTCTTGGAATTGGAAGTTATATCGAAATATAATTTGAATTAATTAAAATTCGATAAATTAATTAAGTCGATAACATATATACCTACATACAATGTAATAAAATCATTCCGCAACTATCGCAATCGCGTGTAAAATATTTTCATTTGCGTTTCACGATAGTTAAAACGTAAATACGAGAATTTATATACCTACGTTGCTAATTACTATTTTTGTATCTTCTGATTTAAATGAAGGTAGATAAGTAGGTATTTAGCTAATAATTTGTGAAATGAAAATATTAGGTATGTTGATATTTAGGATATTCGTGTAAAGAATATTTTTTAGTTTAATTTAAATACCTAGGTAGGTACTTATTTTAAACGTTGATACATTTTTTAAATTTTTTTTTCTGTCAAAATGATTCAAGAAGAGAAAAAAATAAATCAAATAAAAATTAAAAAACCAAAATAAGAAAAATAAATAAATACCTACTCGTATTCAACAAATGCCATCTGATCTAACTGGTTACATTCACGTATAGGTACACGAATTCGAAAAATAAATCTACATAAAACTACTCAAATGAGCATTTCAAACTAGACGAAAAATACACGTTTGGACTCAAAATTGAGTATCACAAATCGAAAGGATAATTTGGATTATTTTGGAAAAAACATATCGATCAAAAGGGAGAGGCTTTTGACTCGAAAACGAGTATATCGAACCTACAAATTTTGAATCTAATTTAACTTCATATAACGGAAGTATTTCTACCTAAATAAATTTACAAATTAAACTAGGGGGATTATTGAGGGGACGACACAACTAGACTTACCTAGCCATGCGTGATATCTTATTCGATCAATTTTCGAGATGATTTTCAAAAGTCATGAATTCGATCATATTATCACGAAACACCTTGTTATTCGGGTCCATTCTGAGAGGTTATGACGAAAAAATTCATGATTTTTCAATTTTTCCTATTTTTGAAAATAGTTTATTTTGCAATGGGCAATTTTACATTTTCATAAAAATTCAACTTGATTAGAAAATTGCCAAAAAAAAAAATCTCATCATTTGGCACTCTTGAGAGGTTATTAGATTAAATTCTGAATTTTTCAATTATTCGCATTTTTGGCAAAAATTCAAAAGATACGGTTTTTTCTCGAAGCTTTTAACGTGCGAAATTTTAATTTCTTTGAAAAAATTGTTTTAAAAATTGTTTTTCTCATTATTCGGGTCAATTCTGAGAGGTTATGACTAAAATTTTTTGGATTTTTCACCTATTCCCATTTTTGAAAAAAATTCATTTCTGCCATGAAACTCAAATTTTTCTCAAATTGAATTTCTTTGAAAAATTGCTCAAATATTTTTTCCCCCGTTATTGGGTCCATTCTGAGAAGTTTTAGCGAAAAAATTTTGAATTTTTGAACTATTGCCATTTTTGAAAAAAATGATTTCTGCCATGAGATTCAAATTTGCCTCAAATTGAATTTCTTTGAAAAAATTGCTCAAATAAATTTTTTCCCATATTCGAGTCCATTCTGAGAGGTTCCAGCGAAAATTTTTTGAATTTTTCAATCATTCCCATTTTTGAAAAAAAATACACAATTTCTATGCCATGCGAACTTCAAATTTTTCTCAAATTGAATTTCTTCGAATAAATTGCTCAAATAAATTTTTTTCTTGCTATTCCGGTCTATTCTCAGCGGTTATGATGAAAATTTTTTGAATTTTTCAATTATTCCCATTTGTGAAAAAAATCATTTCGCTATGGGATTTTTTGCATTTTACCAGAATTCAATTCTTTTTGAAAGGTTGCCAAGATGAAATTTTTCGCATGATTCGTGTTCACTCCGAGATATTATGATGAAAAATTCTAAATTTTTCAATTATTCGTATTTTTCGAAAAAACTCATAATTTTTGTCAAGTAGGTAAAAAGAACCGGTTTTCCGAGTAGCTTATCACATGTGAAATTTCACATAATTAATTTCTTTTAAAAAATTCCTCAAATTTTTTTTCTTATTATTCAGGTCCATTTTGAGAGGTAATGACGAAAAAATTTAAGATTTTTCAATTAGGTATATTTTTATTTTTGTAAAATGTTCATTTTGCAATAAACAATTTCGAAGGCTATAGCAGGATAAGCTTTGACTATTAAACTATATGGACTGTGCGCAAGCCAATAAAAATGATAAGAATCGAAAACCAACATAGGAGGCCCGTCTTTCCCCTCACAGACCGCGAACGCCCAAAAAATTGGCATAATCACCCACACTAACACAAAAAGCCAAGTAAATACACACTAACACAAAGATCTTATGCCAATTCATGTTGGCTTTCTCATATTATCTTCGGCACAGTCCATATAGTTTAATAGTCAAAGAGGATAAGATAGGTGAATCTGCCCTTGACGCCATTTTCGAATTTTTTTCAAAAAATCTTTTTGTAGTGTTAAAAGATGATTTTAGAACGTATCGTGAAATTCCCATCCCCCTCGAGGGGGCTTGTACCTCGAAAAACGTGGTTTTCACTTTTTCTGCGCTACCTCAGCCATTTTTCGGCCGATTGAAGTGAAATTCGATGAATAGTAGAGGGTCTTGAGTACCAACATGCACAAATTTTTTCAGATTTTTCTGACCTTGAAAATGACCTTGAAATGCGTTTTGAAAACTTTGACAGCCGTTTAAAAAAAATAAAAATACACGCACCCCGCAAATTTTTTTTTTTGTATTTCTAGGTGTATTCTGAACCACTGTGAATTTTTTCAGATTTTTCCGAGTGGTGAAAATTGCCTAAAACGGCGAAAACCGAGTTTTTTCAACATTTTACGCACCTGCGCAGGGTGAAATTGAGTTTTGGTTGTACGCTCGCATTATGCAGTTCAATTCATGTATTAACAACCATTTCAAGACGTATTTTGAAATTTCCCCCTTTTTAGGGAGGTGGTACCTCAAAAATCACGATTTTTTTTTTACCTTGAAAACGACCTCAAAACGTGGTTTGAAAACTTTGACAGCCGTTTAAAAAAAAACTAAGATACACATACATCTCGAAAAAATTACCATATTATGTTTCCAGGTGTATTCTGAATCACCATGAATTTTTTCAGATTTTTCCAACTGGTGGAAATTGTCTAAAATGACAAAAAACCATGTTTTAGCATAGTATATGCTTTTACGATGACCAAAATGGAAAAAAACAACCCAAAAATCCGACCTCAAAATCCGACAGGAGAATCCGACCCCAAAATCCGAGACTATTGGGTTAGGTTAGGTTATGTTAGGTTAGGTTTGGATGTCAAACTTAGAAAATTTTCAATAAATTCCACTTTTTAGACATTATGTCAGACATTTTGAACTTAGAAAATTTTTTGAAATTTCATGACTTTCAGACATTTTATAGACATTTTGTCAATCATTCTGATGACTTTTATACTTTTTCTAGAAATTTGTTTTTTTTAAATATGACTTTCAGACATTTTGTTAGACATTTTGAAACTTGTAAAAAATTTTCAAAATTTTATGACTTTTAGACTTTTTTAAGGAACATTTATGACTTTTAGGGTTTTTATCAGACATTCGTTAATATTACTTTTTAGATATGTCAGACATTTTAAACTTAGAAAATTTTCGATAAATTTGACTTTTTAGACATTATCTCAGACATTTTGAAACTTGTAAATTTTTTGAAATTTTATGACTTTTAGACATTTTTTAGACATTTTGTCAGACATTCTGATACTTACAATTTTTTTTAGAAAGATGACTTTCAGACATTTTGTTAGACATTATGTCAGACATTTTGAACTTGGAAAATTTTCAATAAATTCGCCTTTTTAGACATTAAGTCAGACATTTTGAAACTTGTAAATTTTTTGAAATTTTATGACTTTTAGACATTTTCTAGACATTTTGTCAGACATTCTGAAACTTGGAATTTTTTTTAGAAAGATGACTTTGAGACATTTTATTAGACATTTTGAAGCTTGTAAATTTTTTAAAATTTTATGACTTTTAAAGATGACTTTCAGACATTTTGTTAGACATTTTGAAACTTGTAAACTTTTAAAAATTTTCTGACTTTTAGATTTTTTCTAGAAATTTGATGACTTTTAGACATTTTGTCAAACATTTTGAAACATATATTTTTTTAGAAAGATGACTTTCAGACATTTTGAAACTTGAAGTAAAATTTAAAAAATTTTTTTTTTAGAAAGACAACTTTCTGATATTTTATTTAAAAGAAATTTTTAAATTTTAAAATTTCTATGACTTTTACGCTTTTTATCAGACATTCTTAAACTTGAGACATTTTGTCAGACATCCTGATTACCTATACTTTTTGGATTTCTAAACTATGGAAATTAATATTCGTGACTTTTAGACATTTTGTCACAGAGTAAAAGCATATACTATGTTTCATACTTTCAAACGTAGTGTGGAAATAGAGCCTTCAGGGGGGTCCAGGGGGCGAAGCCCCTCCTGGCGAGGCGCGAAGCGCCGAGTTTTTTCAACGTTTTTCCGCGTGTACGCAGGGTAAAATTTGATCAAAAATTTTTTTCCTAATAGTACATCAGATAATGATTATTTTGCCCAAAAAATGCTTATTTCTTTGAAATATAACACTTCTTTTATTCCTTTTTTTTTGATTTTTTGAATTTTATAAACTATAATTTCACTTTAAAAAAATCAACTTTTTTATTAAGTCTCATTTTTTCAATTCTGAACTTCCTGCATAACCCCCTTCATTTTCAGAACTTTCAATTTGATCTCAGCTTTTTATTTAATATGCTCTCGTTTTATTTTTCTTCAAATTTATTTAGACTGCAGTCGTTTAATATTTTTTCTATTTTTTCCCTTATTTTTTGAGTTTCAATAAGTAACTTTCGATGTTTTCAATGTTCCAAGTTTTTGAATTTTTTCATTTTAACTTATACCACATACCTTCTTTTTTCATTTTTTCAGTTGCCAACTTTTTTCAATTTTTAATGAATTTTTTCAGTTTATTGTAATTTTTTATACCTACAACTCTATATGCCTTCTAAGATGCCTTTTAAGAGAATCGCATCTGAAACACACCTTATATTGAAACTGTTTTTATTCGTATAGTTTATACGACTACACAAACAATAAATATTGGCCATTGGCGCATCCAGAATTTTTTTTTAATGGTAGAGCTTAGATTTGAAGAAAAAAGTGGAGCGCGCAAACTACTCTTGATACCAAACTATTTACATGGGCTGTATTTTATTTTATTCCTGAAATCAAAAAATTGTCAAAAAAATATTTTTTTTTTCAAATAAGACTTTGGAAATTTTATTTGAAACAATAAAAGATAAAAAAAATGAAATAGAAGAGTAAAATAATATTACTTCTTAACAAAAATAAGAAAATTTTGCATTCTAACTTTTTTTCAAAATACATTATAAATTTTTTTGAAAAAAAAATTTTTGGAGACTTTCTAACATAAACGAAAATTGAAGTTTTTCAACAAAAATGAAAAGAACAAAATTGAGATTTTTTGTTTTTCAACAAAATTTTTTTTTTTTTAATTTTCGACAAAAATTGAAAATTTTATTTTTCAACAATAATTGATTTTTTTGTGTTAAATATTTCTGATGAATAAATTAAAAAAAATTAATATTAAATCGAACCAACTTTAAAAATTGAATACTATACTTTTAACATAACAAAAACTTTGAATATTTTTATTAATCATCACTAAAATCTGAAAAATGAAGTGCGCCTTTACTCACATTCAAAGTGGATACATTTCAACAGGGGAAAGAACACAAATTCACATCATCGCTGACTATCTAGTCCAACGCTGGACTTACATTTATCGCGTTTTGAAAACAAACAACTAGGTATTTTTTGATTTAAAAATAGATTTTTAAACAACAATTTTGAAAATTATAAATTTTTGAGAAACTTTCAAATGTTGAAAATTTCAAATGTTTTATTGTCAATTTTTAAGATTACTTTAGCAAATAGCATAGTAGGTACATTGTTTCAACAATGATCTAAACAGGCGAAAAACATGACGAAAAATGTAGCAAAAAATTGACAAAAAACGTGATATTTTTTCCACAAAATATAAAGTTTAGAAAATATATCCGGTCAAATGCAAGAAAATAACAGCAAGGTACTTGGAGAAATGAAAAAGAAAAATTCTTACCTTTGAAAATGATTTTCATTTCACAGCACCATTTATGTAATTATGTATAGATTATGTTCGTAACTGATTTCACCGATGTTTTTACTTAATACGCTTCGCAACCCTGCAGTTATCAAACTTCGAGGCTACTAAGTACTTGTTCAATGAATAATTTTAACGACGCGCATTCCACTCAGAACGTAAGATACTCACGTCAGTTTAAACTTTAAACCACTCCCATCGTGATAGTGAATAGTGAAATCAAACATGGAAGTTGTTGTTCCATCATGGCTTCCCTGCTGCCATGTTCTTTTTTAAAATTCACGTTACATGACGTGGTGTTGAAAGTTGAAATTTAACTTTAACCATAATTAGACAGGTAGCGACTTTTTTTTCTTCTCGTTAAAGACGACGTCGACGTTCAAGATGCCAATGATCCAACCATAATTCGCTTATTAAAATTAAAAAAAGTAGTGTGATTGACATTTGTGACCTGTCATAAGATTTTTTTTGTTGATATTAGTGGTAGGTACTGTTGGTGGTTTTTCGATTTGCTCAAAATTTGAGCCTATATCCTGACTTAAAAATTTGAATTTTCAGTCAATTTGAAATTTTTATTATTTTTTCGTTTTAAGAATGGCAAAACTGCATGTGAAAAAATTGCAGTGAATTTGGGTTCAATTGGAGTGTCTAAATGATGTCCAAAAAATTAGCTGGATCAGACGCAATGGAATGGACAGTGTGAGAATTTCAAACTTTAAACTGCTCTCCTGTAAAGTTTGTCTTTCGGACTAAAACCTAGTTTCCTCATGACAGGTCACATTTTAAAAAATTTCTCATGATCGAAATTTGAAAAATTGTAGTTCAGAAAAATCTTCGACCATGTAGCCATCTACTGATATACATATTGTGTAAAGCTACGACAACACAAAAACTATCGCGCAATTTTCATTCAGCCCTCATTACAACTAGGAAGCTGATTTTTTTTAATTTAAAGCTCTTTACGAGTTCTCGAAATGAAAAATAAAGCGGAGGGCAGATTTTGAGTTTGACGAGAAAAAATATTTCGACTGTAAAAAATTCTGAATTTTCTCAAAATAGAAATTATCCCATTTTTCAATGTAGAGAAATTCTTGGAAAAATTTCTCAATTTTGATACGAAGAAAGTAATACAAAAATTCGCGTTAAGCATATTTAAGTGAAGAATATTGAACAAAAGTCAAATTTAACGCGAACAAATTTATTTTAATACAGATCATACAAAAAAAAAACTCTAACGCAGTTAACGCGTTAGAAAAGCTGATTTTCTATTATTTAATTTAATTTTTATTTATTTTATTTTATTATTATTTTTTTCAAAATTTACGTAACTTAAATTAAAATTATCTCCATGTACTTAGTGATAAAACGTTCATCAATTGATAATTTTAAAATGATATTAAAAATTATGCAATTTACAGCCAGCAATTTTTGATAAATAACAACTTTTGATAAGTTTTAAACCAATAAGAAACGACATCATCATGAAAAGTAGGCAGTTAGATATAGGCATTGCAAAAGTTTTCAATTTTTAAAACTTTGCTAGCCATTTATTTTTCAAAAATGGGAAATGACGAACAGCTGTTTGTTTTAAAATTTTCCATGGCGAATTTCTCGAGCACCGGTTCTTAAAATGGAAAAATGTATAGAACCTTTTTTGTGCGTCTTTTCAAGTACTATCAAAAAGTTTATTTACTAATTTCGCGTAATTGCTTAATTTGAGGCGCTAGAGGCATTTGAAAATTTCAATTTCTAATAACTCGAGAACCGGTTCACCGATTTTTTTCAAAAACAATGGGGTTCTATTATCAGTAGTAACAAACCTCTCATGAAAATTTCAGCTCAATCAGTTAATTTTTACTCGAGTTATCGTCTGGACAAATTTTGAAGATACATACATATAAATATATACGTATAGGCTTCCAGACATGTCGGCCAACTTGCGGGCCCCCTGGCGAGGCGCGAAGCGCCGAGTTTTGAAAAATTTACAAATTCAAAAAAACACCCAGGAAAAATTAGAAAATACGATTTTTTCAATGGATTCAAAACGTTGAAAAAAATTATTAAAATTCAAAAGAGAAGTAAATTTAAATAAAATCAAAATTTTTGAGTAAACATTGGAAGAAATGATTGTAAACTGGGAAAAAAATCAATACCAAAAAATTGAATTAATAAAAGAATTCACTAAAATTTGAAAAGGTCTATAAATCAAAGACTAATATTCGGGAATAAACTTCGAAAAAATTAACAATAACAATTTTATGAAAACGAAAAAATTCAAAAAATAGCAATCCCTAAAATATTTTTCATTTTTTTTTCTATTCCAGCAATTTTGGCAATTTTTTTTTTTTTTTTTTTTTTTTTTTTGTAAATTGAATTCAATGATTTTTTTTTTATTCATTAAGAAATAAGAGCTTGTATGGTCAAAAATAGGAAAAAAATTTCGAATTTGGTTTATGTTTCGAAAAACAGTTTAGTTAAATGATTTTAATCTCTCAAAAAGAAATCTGTATTGAGAATCCAAATTATTTATAGAAACTAGGAAGTATGATCGTGAGGAACAATTTTTGTTCAATGAATTTTTCTCCAACAATGATAGTTTTCTTGGAATAATTGGACTTGGACAAATGTTCAAAAACATGTTTTTCCAACATTTGGGGTAAAGGGTTTAGTTCTGTTGATAACTTTCCATTCTTTAATCTTATGAAAAAATGTTGTACCCATACAGAAGATGTTGCTCTTTACATACATTCTCCATTAAAAAAAATATTTGTAATTTTTTTTCAACAAAAATTGAAAATTTGGGTATTTGTCCAAAAATTGAAAAATTGGTTCTCCAAGAAACAAATTGATAAAAATTTCAATGAGTGAACCTAATTTTGGGGAGCTTTTCGTAGAGCTAGCTGAAAAATTTCTATCCTCAGATACTCATTTTCAACTTCCCAAACCTAACAGTAAAATCATTTTCATAACTGAACTCCACGATACTATATGTATCTAGTGGTTAAAAACTTGACGAACATGAACACGCAGTTGTATATAAACTTGGTAACTAGACGAGGTTATTAAAACGTTCTCATCGTACCTAGTTGACGTTTAACGAGTTTTTAATTTATGACAAATAGTAAAACGATCCAACAAACGTTACGTTTGATTGGAATCCTTCAACTACCTAAGACAAAGAGTGAAGTCACGTTCGTACCATGTTTTTTTTTAAATTGTTATGGTAGCCGAAATATAGAAATTTACCGAGATCGTAAATATAAACAGGTATTTGTGAATTATTGAATTGTCTACGTGCCGGTTATTTGCTTCATCTGTTTCTGTTGCCCGTTTTACCAGTCATCGCTCATCGAAAGTATTGTAGGTCGCATGTAGACAAAAAGTACAAATTGTACGGGTAAAATTATTATCATACGAGCTTAAATCGAGGTACATTATATGTAATATGTATACGCCTTTGTGGTCTTTAATATCATCTCTCACACGCCTACTTATCAAATCGCGTCATCTGTTTGAAAAATAACACACATTTTATGAAATTATTGTAATCGCTTACGTCGCCATCCATCGCCCTTTCGTTTTAGGTCCCGTTCTTGTGTGAACAGGAAATTATGAGAAAATCTCTTATGCCAAAACTTGAAAAAAAAAATTATGTTCTCCAATAAAATGAGGAATTTTTTCTCAATAAATTTGAAAAATTTTATTTAAAAAAAAAAATTCAAAAAATAGAAAATTTTCTATCTGCTAGGTATAACAAGATGAGAAAATGTTTTACTCCATTTTTTTTCTTTTTTTTCTAAATTCAGATCTCCAATAAAATTAAGATTATTTTTCTTTAAAAATTTAGGAAATTTCATTCTTCAAAAAAATTAAAAATTTCTTACCTATCACAAAAAATGTAAAATTTATTTTCTTTACAAGGATTTGAATTTTTTTCTCCAAATAAAATATGAGATAAATTTTTACTAATTAGCCCACATGAGAAAATGTTTTACCAGTCTAGCAAGTACAATTTGTTTTTAAAATACTGTTCTCCAATAACATTGAGATTTTTTTTCAAAAATTTTATAAAATTCATTTTTCAAAAAAAAATTTAAAATTCCTTATAGTTCGGCATATCGTATAGATGGGGAACTGCACCCCCCCTGCGGATCCTCTGGAACATGTTTTTTCTTGAAGAGGACATCCCAGGGAACATTTTAAGCCATGTTCCCCAAAATGAAAGTTGGCCCTACTAACAAAATGGTGGCCATTTTGATTGACAGACCAGGTCAAATTTGGTATTTTTGAGTGTAACTTGAAAACAAAGGGCTTTACTGAAAAATTGTAATGACAAAAAATATTGTACGTTAAATTTAGAACATTTTTTGTTATGATGTTATACTCGTGAAACGGCCATGTTCGCGAGATGAACGCGCGAGAAGTTGCAATCGCGCGTGATTTTTTTTCTACCAAAATACGTGGGCTAATTTGGAAAAAAAGAATCGCGTGCAACTGCAACTTCAAGCGCGTTTATCTCTCGAACATGGCCATTTTACGAGTATAACATAATAACAAAAAATGTCCTAAATTTAACGTACAATATTTTTTCTCATTACAATTTTTTCAGTAAAGCTCTTTGTTTTCAAGTTACACTCAAAAATACCAAATTTGACCTGGTCTGTCAATCAAAATAGCCACCATTTTGTTAGTAGGGCCAATTTTCATTTTGTGGAACATGGCTTAAAATGTTCCCTGGGATGTCCTCTTCAAGAAAAAACATGTTCCAGAGGATCCGCAGGGGGGTGCAGTTCCCCCATATATACCAAATGCCGGACTATTATTGAAAATTTTTATTTCAAAAATTCGAGAATATTTTCTTTTTCAAAAAAATTGAGAGATTTTTGCTTAAATAAATTTAAAAGATTTTCTTGATTCACAAAAATTTTTAAAATCTTAAAAATTAAAAAAAAAATCTCCTCAATATTCAATAAAATTGATTTTTTTTCCTTAGGAAAAATTTAATTTCCAAAAAAAATTGAATGGCAAAAAATATTTTCAAAATATTAATTCAAAGAATTTAAAAAGAAAAATTGAAAATTTACTTTAAAAAATCACTGATTACCAATTTACCTATTTGTTTGAAATTAATTTTTGTCAACGATCTTAGTTTCGATGTCATTTTAGTTCTGCCTTTAAATGCATTTTATTTTATTTTTGAGTTCATTTTTTTTTTTTTTTTTTTTGAAAAAAATAAACCAATTTAGTCGTAAGTATATTTTTCCAGTAGGTAATTTTCTAAAATTCACCTACGTGATGATTTATTATCATTTATCATCCATCTTGAAAATAATTATTCGATAGTGAAATGAAGATGACTCGGTGAAACACGAAATAAAGGAAGTGAAATTCAATTAGACATCTTTAAAACGAACATGACAATAAAACGTGGAAACCTTCGAAAAAAACACTACGCTCATTTCGATTATTTTTTTTAAATATTCGAAAAGGAATCGGAGAGTAGAAAATTTCCCCTTTTTTCGAGAAAAGAATTTCAAATCCTAGTGAAGAAAATAATGTTAAACTTTTTAATCTTAATTTTATAGCATACTTGGCACAAAAATTTTTCCTTTGTTTTGGAATATTTTTTTGGAATATATTTTTTGTTTCAAAATTTGGAACAGAAAATTAAATTAGGTACCAGAAAACTTTTTTTAGGATAATTATTTAGGTAGGTTATACTTCAAATTTTTTGTATTTTCTTGAAAAATCTCAATTTTTGGTGGCATAAATTTTTTTTAATTTTTTGGCAAATTATTAATTGAATCGGCTCATGCAAAAAAACAGGTTAAGTCAAATTTTTGAAAATGTCATCGAAAATATACAAGGGGCAAAAAAAAGTGTATTGCACACGTTTTTTTCGTCTCCTCTAAAATTTCAAAAAAATGGGACTTGACCTGTTTTTGCATGAGCCGATTCAATTTTTTTTATTATTTTTTTAAAATGTTCATTTATAGGTACCTAATAAACATAGGTAATAAAATTTTTTTGAAAGAAATTGAAAAAATGTTGAAGAAACTTTTTCAAAAGAAATTTTTCAAGGTTTTGAAATTTTTTTTAGAAATTAAAAAAATACCTACCTATGTAGATAGGCATTTTTATAACCAAATTATCATTATTTTATTGTAGAATAAAAAATTGTCAGAAAAAGGGTAATTTTTTTTTTTAAAATTGGGGGGAACGAAATTGAAAAAAATTATCCAAGAATCATTTTACGGAAAATTTTCCTCGCAATATTGTCACTCTTACTTTTAGAACTTTGTTATTAAAAAATTCCAATACTTATTTCAAAATTTTATTGATGTTTTGAAACAAAACTTATAAAAATCCATTTTTAAAAAAACGTTCAAGTATATCATGAACATTTTTATTAAAATTCTATTTGATTTAAAAGAATTTTCTATTTTCATTTTTTCTCAAATAAGGTCTTTTAAAATTGACGGGAAAATTTTCATTTTTTAAATTTTGTTTTCAAAAAATTCCAATGTGTATTTTCAAATGTCATCATTTTTTGATTTTTTCAATTTAATTTTTTTTATTTTTTTATTTTGATAGAAATAAGGTTTTATTAGATGTAGGTATTAAAATTTTGTTTAGAATTATTTTCCTTCAATTTTTCTTCAACAAGATTTTTGCTTGGTTAAAAAAAAAAAAAAAAAAAAAAATCTGAAATTTATATGTAGGTATTCTTTTTTTTTAATTAGGCAAATAAACTCGAGAAATATGATTTTGAACAAATTAAAAAAAAATAATTTAAGTATTTTATTGAAATAAAAATTATATACCCCTATTGTCAATAACACCTCAAAGAAAAATTTCCATCATTTCGTGTTTCATCAAGACATCTTCATTTCTCTTTTAAATAATTATTTTCGAGATAGGTGATAAATTGATAATGTATCACCGTAGGTGAATTTTAGAAAATTATTATCCAGAGGATAATTTTGAGTGATGTATTAATAAAGGCGAAAAAGATTAAAGTACTTAGTACCCACATTACAGAACTTCGTAAGTTTCTATTTGATCAAAAGATGAAAAATGCTTCCAACAAAAAAAATCATTTAAAAATTTTACGGGATTTTAGAAAATTTTTGACATAAATAAAAAATTTTTAAAAAACCACGCTTTTATTTAAAGTTGGTCAATTTGTAAAATGTTATTCATAGGGAAAGAGTATTATCTTAAAATACAAAAAATAAAATTTACTTGAATACAAAAATGTGTCATGAAAATTTTTGAAAAAAAAATTTTCATGACACATTTTTGTATTCAAGTAAATTTTATTTTTTGTTTTTTAAGGCATTACTCTATTCCTATGAATAACATTTTACAAAGTGACCAACTTTAAATAAAAGCGTGGTTTTTAAAAAAATTTTTACATTTTTATTTAACACTTTTTGTCGTTGAAAATATTTTAATTTCATAGTTTTACTAGGTTCGAATGTCTATCTAAAAAATAAAAAAATCTTGACCAACGTATTATTGAGGTGAAAAAATATATCTGTACCTCCAACATTTTGATATCAATGTTGTGAATTTTGAAATTTTCAAAATGGAACCCCCTCATAGGGGCTCAATTTGGGGTCAAGGGTAAATTTAAGTCCGAAAATCGAATTCAGCGACCTCGAAAACCTACATTTCGATACCAATGTTGTGATTTTCTGAAATTTTCAAAATTGAACCCCCTCATAGGGGCTCAATTTGGGGTCGGGGGTAAATTTGAGTTCGAAAATCGAATTCAGCGACCTCGAAACCCCCTAAAGTGAGCACTATGTTCTTTCAATTCCATTAAAATATTAAATGAGAGAGAGGATTGGTCGAAAACATACATTTGGTTCCATGAGACAAACATACATACATACATACATACATATACATATACATACCAAGCTAATAAAAGCGTGGTAAAAATCAATAGGCAAAGAAAAAATATAAATTAGAAGTTGTACGAGTACGTTTAGAATACCTAAAAAATGATAAGAATCAAAAAAACTTCAAAATTTTAAATTCAAAAAAAATAAAAAATTCAAAAAATGGAAGGAATTTGGAAAAAAATTAATTTTTTAAAAACCAAAAACATTGAAAAAAAATTAAATGAATGAATAAATCAATGAAATATTATTATATTTTGCGATTTTTAGAATTTTTTGCCAAAGTCAAGGTTGATCAAATTTCAACTCTGTAGTATCAACTCATCACAAATTTTTTGAAGAATAAACCTCTCGAGTTTCTTGAGGAAAAAATCTTAATTTTTTGAGAGGAAATTTCAATGTCTTGAAGAAAAATAAGTTTATCTGTAGAGAGAAGCATCTGAAATTAATCTTGTCTCAATTTTTTTGAAAACCCCCACTTTTTCATTATTCATTTTTTTCAGGAAAGAAATCTCTTATTTTTTTTTAGCGAAAAATAAATGTTCCGGATATCCGGATTCAGAGTAAAGCCATGTAAAGCCTTCCAACGAGTAACTATGCAACTTATGTTGAGTCAATGTAGGTATGTTTGCCTAACCTGCAGACTGCAGGAACTGAGTCATGCTCATCAAAAAAAAAAAACGTTTTGGGAGAGGTTTTCAATGCATGAGCGAATAGTTTGTTGAAAAAGTCTGAAAAAAAAAATTATAGGTACCTACCTAATTAAAAAAATTTTTGAATTTTTTTCAAATATATTTTTTAAATGTAAGGTACCTATACCTATCAATCAAAAGTTATGAGCAGTTTGTTTATTCAGAAAAAAATTTGAAAAAAATTATTCAAGAAAAATAAATTGAAAAATTTTAATTATTATTTTTTCAGACGTTTTTCAACAAATTATTTGTTCATAACTTTTGATTGGAGTCGAATAAGGAGGGCACCGCTTTGAAAAGAGCAGTTTTTTCATCCAGAAAAGTTAATAATAATAGTTTGTTCAAAAAGATCAACTTTTTGTGTTATCACAGAAAAATAAAAAAAAATTGCCAATTTTTATTTTTTCTATTTTTTATGTTTTTTCAAATATCTGCCAAAACGAAAAAAAAAAATGATGAGCATACTCAGCCCCTGCAGTCTGGTGGTTGGGCAAATATACCTACATCGACTCAACATGCGTTGCATATTGTTACTGGTTGAAGGTTTTACTCTCAATCCGTACGGAAGTGGGCAAAATAGTGTAAATACCTATCAAAAAATATAATTATATAGAAAACACGTTGAGGCACCATTTCAAGCCTCATGTCTTCAGAGTGGGATATCATTTTTTAAAATTCTTTAAAATTTGGTACATATTTATATTTTCAATACCTAAGGTAGTATTAGAAACTTGAAAAATTAATTCTTTTTAAACTTGAAAAAAATTGAAAAGTAAATTAATTAAGTTGGGATTTTTCTTCATAGTTAGAAGATTGATTTGATAAGTAAAAATAAAAGAAAGAATTTGGAAAACTAATTTGGAAAAAATTAAAATTAAAAAGAAAATTCATTTTTTCACTTTTTTTTTATTCCAAAAATTTCATAAAAAAAGGAAAATTCTTCAGTTTAAAAAATTGTGGCATCATTTTTTTTCTTTTTTTAAATTGAAGAAATGAAAAAAAAACAAGCTGAGCCTTTTTTTTTCAATTTTGAAAAAATGAAAAGTTTTTTGTAATTTTTTTACAATTAGAAAATTTTTTAAAAATTCAATTTTTTTAGTTCAAAATCTTTCTCTATTTTTTCAATTTCTTTTAAAACACCTAGTGTTCAAAATTGATAACAGGTTTAAAGTTTGCAGAAAAATTGATAGTAAAAATTCGTAGGTAGGCACAAAATTTTACTATCAATGTAGAGAAAGTAGGTACATAAGTATTAAGTAAGTATTTTCAAAACTACAATTTAGATGTGCGTGACGAATGTTACAAATAAAACTACCAAGCAAACATCACAGTTTAAAATTAAATAACCCTAATTTTCTCATTCAAATCCTTTTCATTTATGGACATTTTATAAATGTAAGTAAATAGCGACTTGATCCGTTGATCCGTGTTCAATTTTTGAATCCTTAATAAATTTCTTATACGAGTATTAGATTTTTTTTAACTGTGGGTATGTTTTTAATTTCAGATGCTGCTATCTGTACGAGAACCAGCATACTTTTCTTTACTCTGCAATGCTACCTATCACATTGGAGAACGAAATAGCTACTGTTGTGCAGTTCCTGGAATTTCGTGTAGATAGGGAAACGTCTAATAGAGGGAATAAAATAATACCAAATGAGTGCACACTGCACAGCATAATGAAAAAAACCTAAACCATCTCGATGGAAACAAAAATATCACCCAGGCAGCATAAGTGAATTCCTACGAATAAAAAGTAACTAAAATATTTCAATGTATTGCGGGTTTTTTTTTGTGGTAAAATTCCAATTTTCAAGTATTGAAGAAATTTTACATTTTTTGTACTTAATAGGTAATAAAACAATTTTCACTTTAAGGATTGTAGTTTTTTTTTGTGGGACTATTTTATTATTTCAAGTAAAAAAATTTCTTGTGGCGAATAAATTTTCAATGTTTAGCTGCAGCTTCACCTGTTTTTTTAAAAAAATTGCTTGGGTATTTATTTTTTTGTAGTAAAATATTTACAAATTCCTGATTACGTAGTTTTTTTTTTTGTTTTTTTTTTTGTGGTAAACAATTTTTCCAGCGTGTTTTTTTTTTAGGTAAAAAATTCAATTTTCTTGCAAGTAGTAAAAAATTTACTTTTTTTTTCAGAATTTTTGTTCCTTAAAAATCACATTTCAGATAGTTGGACAGTTTCACAGCTTTATTTCATAGAAAATTCAGAATACATAGATGGTTCGAATTCGAATTATATTTCAAAAGGCTGAAAAATAATAGACTAATTTCTATCTCTTCATAAAACAAAAAAAAAAAGGTAAAAAATAATGATTTATTAATTTTATTTAGTTTCAAAGGGATATATTTTTTTCAATTTTCAAATATTCATTCCCGAATTGATAAGTAGTATCTATAATCATTTGTAGGTATCTAATTATTTTTTCCTTATTTTTTCTCATTATTTTTTAATTTAATTTTTGAACTCATAGAACACTCGCTCTCTATTTTACTTTTTTTGAAATTATTGCACTGTAATATCCGAGGAAGTACAATATTACACCACCAGATTTTCTCAAAAATAAATACGACCTCCTCGGATTCCAATTTTCGATCTTGCAATTACAACACCGAACCAGTTTATAATGGAATTCCAACGGATTTTTTTCTCCACATCGCCACAAACGTATCCACAGAATGAGCCTCTATCTCTTACCTTTCCTATATTAGTAAACGTGCAGTAATCTTCATACTGGCCGAGAAAAACTCGAGTAATCTCTCGGTCGTACAATTTATAATGCGCTAGTAATAAAAAGAATTGTTGTGTTTGCTTACTTTTCTAATTAGGAATTACTAGACGTGGGCTTGTCTGCTTCGGAACAATATGAACCTTTCATGTACATAGTTACAACTTGATAGTTATTTTTCTACTTGTATTAAACTCGCCGTCGCCGGTCAAGACATACTTGGAATAAAGTCGTTTGATAATACCTCGGATGATTTTTATCCGCCTCGAGTTAAAAACTGGTAGCTCTTTTAATCCTATTTATTCTTGATGGAAATTGCCACTCAAACGTCTCTTCTCGAGTCATCAAAGGGGGCCAAGGGAGGCAGATGAAGTTCAAATTTAATCGCCACGTAATGATAATTTTCCATAATAAAAAAATACCCTGTCATAATAAATAAATTTGGGAAGGCATTTATCAATATCAATATCAATCAATATTCATCAATCATCAATCATCAATTCAATTCATCAATATTCAATCAATATCAATATCATCAATATCAATATCATCAATTCAATATATATTATTTATATTATAAGAGAGAAGCCGGATTTTTTGTCACGCATGTTCTCGAAAACGCTGAATACGCTTCGAATCCGCGAATACCGTCGGATAGAGCTCGACGAGGACTAGGTTTTAGGCGCAAAAAGTTTGAAAAAAGTTGCCCGTAAAGCTGAGAAAAACCCGTTCAAAATTTATTAATTTCGACCAATCAGAATCGAGTATTTTGAAATTCGACTTACTTTTAAAACACGGGTAATGGACGAGTGGTTAAGAGCCCCGATCCTCATCTAGGGTACCCCGGTTCGAGCCCCGGCGAAGCCAACATTTTTTTTTTGAATTCATTTGTTTTAAATTATTTTGATTTGACATTTTTTTGAACTTATTACAATTTATTTATTTTTTTGGTTGAATTTTTTTATGACATGACATTGGAATTCTTTTGAATTTTTTAATTTGTTTTGAATAGTTTTGAATTTTACAAGTTGCAAATTTTTTTAAATGCATTTTTTAATTATTTTAGAATTTTTTTAATTTGAATTTTATGACATTTTTTTGGAATGAATTTTTCAAGTTGCAATCTTTTTTAAAACATTTGAGAAGGCTCCAAAATTTTTTTTATTGCGTTTTTCAATTTTTTGGGAATTTTTCAATTCTTTTGGAATTGAATTATTTTGAATTTTTCAAGTGCGAAATTTTTTATTACATGACGATTGCATTATTCAATTTTTTTGAAAAATTTTTTGGAGGATTTTTTTGAATTTTTGAATATTTTGTTTTGTGAATTTTTTAAGTTGCAAAATTTTTTATGACTGAATTTTTAAAAAAAAAATTTAATTTCTCAAGTTGCAAAATTTTTTATGAATTTTTTTGGAATGAATTTTTCAAGTTATCAGTTTTAAAACATTTGAGAAGGCTCCAAATTTTTTTTGATTGCACTTCAATTTTTTGGGAATATTTCAATTCTTTTGGAATTGAATTATTTTGAATTTTTCAAGTGGCGAAATTTTTTATTACATGACAAATGCATTATTCAATTTTTTTGGAGGAATTTTTTTAAATTTTTGAATTTGTTTCGTGAATTTTTCAAGTTGCAAAATTTTTTATGACATTTTTTTTAGAAATTTTTGGAATGAATTTTTCAAGTTGCGAACTTACCTATTTAAAACATTTGAGAAAGCACAAAATTTTTTTTGATTGCATTTTTCAATTTTCTTGGAATTGAATTATTTTGAATTTCACAAGTTGCTCAAACTTCCACAAAATTATTAATTTTTAAGGCGTGCGGGGGTGTGTGAGGGCACCCAAAGGCTTGCAAAGGTGTGCGAGGGTGTGCGAAGGCGTGCGAGGGCGTGCGAGGGTGTGCGAAGGCGTGTGAAGATGTGCAAAGATGTGCGAAGGCGTGCAAGGGTGTGCGAAGGCGTGCAAGGGTGTGCAAAAACGTGCGAAGACGTGCGATGGTGTGCGAAAGTGTGCGAGTGTGTGTGAAAGCGTGAGAGGGTGTGCAAAGGCGTGCAAGGGCGTGCGAGGGTGCGCGAAAGCGTGCGAAGGCATGCGAGGGGGCGCGAAAGCGTGCGAAGGCGTGCGAAAGCGTGTGAAGGTGTACGAAGATGTGCGAAGGCGTACAAGGGTGTGCGAAGGTGTGCGAAGGCGTGCGAGGGTGTGCGAAGGCGTGCGAGGGTGCGCGAAAGCGTGCGAAGGCATGCGAGGGTGTGCGAAGGCGTGCGAAGGCGTGCAAAGTCTCTCAGAACAGACTCAAATAATGAAAAAAAAAATTATTTGAGCAATTTTTTCATAGAAATTGAATTTTTAAGGAAAATTTAAAATTCAGCATGTTAAAAGTACCATTTGGTAATTATTACATGGCAAAATGTATTTTTTTCAAAAATGGGAATAATTGAAATATTTAGAATTTTTTTCATCAGCAATTCTCATAATGGACTCAATTTCAATTTGTAATGTGCCAAAAATTGGAAATTTGTTCAAAAAAATAATTCAATTCATAATTTTGAATTTTCCACAAAATTAAGGAAGTACCTACCTATTACTCCAGAAGTCCTGCAATTAGGGTGAAATCCTACGAAAAAATTGCCTAATAATGTTATGATGGAAATTGGAAATTGGTACCTACCAATAAATTTTCCAATTTAAAATGTCGATGAACATTAAAGATTGAAAATAACTACCGTGACTGGGTGACTGCACGGGTAAACGATTTTTGTATGGTATCTTTCAATTTTTTACCCGTGGGAACGACGGGTACTCCGCTAGTCCTCTTTATATTTAAGTATATCCTGAAGGATATATAGACTTATATCGAGCTTTATACTATCTTATGGCGATTTATAGATATCTGAAGAGTGAACACAGCAGTCGATCCAGTATATAGCTAACATTGTTCGCTGTCTGCTTTTTCACGCCACAATTCGTGATTAGAATAAGACGAAGTATTCATGGAATTAATACTCACCTGTTCGGTAGGCGGTTTTTTATACTCGGTAGCATAAAATCTTTCACGTCGAGAGATATTTATGTTGTATTTCTCGTATAAAACATAGGTTATTCGCCAATATTATGGAGGCAGAGGGAAAAAAATACGAGTAACCTATTAAATTACAGATGAAGTTGACATTTCATACCATATTACCTAGAGTATAATAAAAAAAGAATCATTCATTTTTATCGAGATTGCTCGAATGGTTTACTATAATCAACGCTCGTATTAATTATCAGTTTCAGTTCCACATCCACATTCGTATATCCGAACGATGGAAAGGGAACGAAGTGCGGATACAAATAGTTACCGAAATGTGTGCGGAGATTCTAACCAGTTTCTCAGGAATTCTATATACGAGCGAAGAAAAATTTACGACGGCGTATAAAAATATAAAGTACAAATTTCCTATATCCACTCACGATGCGATGTTCTTTCGCTATACATAAAATAAGAGAACTTTCGAACAATAGTAGGTATATTCCAAACTCCAAAGCGAATTGTAAAAAGAAAGAAAAAAAATAAGGCACCTGCATCTGCATGCACACTCGAAACGAAAGATCGTTGCTCTTTTCAGTATCGTCTGTCATCGTAATAAATACGTTTTTTTAACCATCTTCTCATTTTTTCTCCTTTCTTTATACTCGTAATTACAATCGACTAATTAATAATGCCTTTTCGCCAATCGTACACATAGGCCTATTCTAAACACAAACCGGTCGTCATTTTTCATGCGCATAAATTTTACATAATGCGTATTCGACTAAGAACAAATATTTATTCGGATTCATTTGAAGCATCATTAGTTCATTGCAGCATCGATTGACTCTAGGGCATGCGATATTCATAAGGCATAGGTAGTTGGGTACCTATTTCTAGAGGAAAATAATTATAAAAGATGATACTCGCATAACTCCCGTATTATGTATGATTATTGGACGTCATGTACTAATAAGGTAGTCCCTTCGAGGAGATCTGAGTACCTAATTGGCTTCTTTACAATCGATCTCGTGCAGATTATGCATGTAACAATACTAAACTATAGGACTTTTGTTGGTTCGATAAAAAAAGAAAGAAGAAATTCTTATTTTCTGATAGGATCCTCTATATTAGAGATTTTTTCAATTCTGAGGAAATATCCATCTCATCAAAGTGAACTTGTCCCTTGAACAATTTAAAGAAATCCAAACGAACCTAGTACTTTGAACATGTCAAGTAATACAGTCCCTTCCCTCTCCACAAAAATGAGAATTGGTGCTATTTTTAATAAATTACTGAAATAAAAAGATTGGTGCTCAAATGTTGAAAAACAAAAATATTTCAAGAAAAAAAATGAACAATATTAAAATAAACATATAAAATTAAAAAGTTTTGAAAAATAAAAGATTTAAATTCCTGGAAAAATAAAAAAAAAACGATTTGAAAAATTTTAAATTCTTGAAAAAAAAATTGAAAAAAAATCACGCAGAGTCTAGCCAAATTTATAGGGGTGATTTGGTGCGAGAGCGTGCGAGAGTAAGCGGGATTGTGCGAGTGCGTGCGAAAAACAAAAATATTTTTAAAAAAAATGAACAATACGTATTAAAATAAACATAAAAATTTTAAAAATGTGAAAAAAATATTTAAATTTCTGGAAAAATGAAAAAACTAGACACCTGCGCAAGCGCAGCTCTAACAGTGTGCGTAGCTTGAATTCTAAAATTACTGAATAGTATTACTGAAATAACTTTTATGACCCATTGTTCGATTTTGAACATTTAAAATTTATTGCCCTAAGCAAAGATAAGATAAGAACTAGTAGACATGGACCATTGTTTGATTTTGAAAATTTGAATTTATTGCACTGAGCCTGAGACGTGATTTTTGATTTTTTACCGCCTGCTGTGCTGAAAAAATTTTTACCACCTGTTGTGCTGATACCGCCTGCTAAACCCTAGATTACAAAATTTGATTTTGAACATTTTACATTTTTATTGCCCCAAAAAAGATAAAACGGCAGAGCTCAAAGATAACGTTTTGACGTGACCATTGTTCGATTTTGAACACTTTAAATTTATTGCCCTAAGATAAGATATGAATAATAGAAAAGTCCCCTTTTCCCTATTTTTATTCAAGTGAAAATTGCAATTATCTCGATAAATACTCATTAGATTCACACACAAATCTCATTGGCCCTCCGCCTTCATGAACTACACATTCCTTGAAAATTTGAACCTAATCCATCCCATCGTTAATGAGTTAACCTCGATAAACCTATTTCAAAATTTTATATTTCAAGACTGAAACCAATAAGTACTTTAAAAAGATTTGAAAAATGAAGGCGTGCGAGAGCGTGCGAAAGCGTGCGGAGAAATTTTTTATAATTTTTAGGGGAAACCCTCAGAAATGTTGAGAATAGTTCTCAAAAACTCTATGAAAATTGTAAAAAAAAAACAAAAAAAAAACATTAGTTAACATTATTTGTTTAAAAGTTCTGTAAACAGTTTTTTAAGACTCTTATCAAAATAAATGTGAATTTTATCAACAATTCAAGCCAATTTGTCATTAAATAAGGTTTATCAATGTTATTTGACCAACTGATCACGAATCTGTAACTAGTTTTTTATCTGAAATTATCGATGATGAAAATCGTCAATTTTCAATTTTTCAATTCACAAATCAGATGCAAAAAAACAAAAATCACATAAAAATCATGAAAAATGGATGAATTTGAATGAAAATCGGGTGAGTGATGTAAAAATACGTATTTTCTGATAGATTTGGAGGATACAATTTTTTGACAAAAAATGACCCATTTAAGATGGAAAAATGGGTAAAAAAATCAATTTTTTGCATTTTTCAAGGTGACGCACCATGATTTCAAATTCTGCATATATAAGTATGGGGTTGTATGTACATCTAGACAATGTACACAATATATTTTTTTCAGAATTGCACCTCTGAAAGGGGTTACCAAAATGGTCGCTAGAAAGCTTAAAATGCCCATTTGACCTTGAAAAATGTGCTCAAAATTTTTTCTAAAAAATTCCATAAATTACCCTTGGTACCAACTATTATCCATGTAAGTTTGAAAAAAATCGATTAAAAACCGCCAAAGTTAAAAATTTTTAACGAAAATCCACATAAACCCCTCCTAGAAGAAGCTAGGGGTGAGATATCGAGCTAAAAATTTTGTCACGGGGGTTTTAGACCATAAGGACAAACTTCCACAGGAAAATTCAAAAATCGGTGCTCAGGGCCAAATCACTCCTATAAACCCGGCTATAGACTCTTCAAAAAATTGGCTATAAATTGAACTTGGCTATTAAAAAAAATAAAGTCATCAAAAACCGAATAAGTGACAAAAATTTTACAGATAGGCAAAAATGGTACTACATTTTAAGCATCAATCCAATGCAATCTGAATTTGGCACTTTTGACATGTCCCATGTAAGAAAATACGTTCGAAAATTTTTGAGAAAGTTTCCATAAATGGAGTTTGAGAAAATTAGGTATAAGCTATCAAAATTAAAAATTATAATCGAAATAATATCAAATAATTTTTTCAAATAAAAATTTTTAGGGAGTAGATTTTACATTTTACACCATAATAATCATTTTTGGAGGGCCGGACTTTGACATTTCGAAAAAATGAAATTATGAGACACCCTACTGCATATCTACCTTACTCTTATCGAATATACCATGATACGTCTTTCTTCGTCAAAGTTCAAACAAACAAATGAACATTCCAAAGAAACTAGGAACTTTTTCCAAAAAACAAACAAACGACACTTGGCGGTAAAGTTGACGTCTTCTCCTAAGTAATATTTTTCTCGCGTACAATGTACTTACAATGAAACACAACATTGTCTTGTGTTTTCATGACGGGGTTCAGTACACGTGGAAGAGATATGCAGGTAAATTAAAATATTTTCCATTTTGTAATCTGGCATCGTTTTCAGAACGACGTGCAACGAACAACAAATTCTCCACTTTGTCGTATACCTAGTACAAGTATTTCATTTGAATCAGCAATTAGTGACTATTTGAGTTCGTCTCGAGTTAAAGATGTAGAGTAAAAAGACACAACTTTGCTTTCGAAAACATTTCAGTCTCTTGATTAGGTATAACGCTCCTATCTGACCATAATATAATATGTATAATGTTAGGTACCGTTTTTAGCGGATTTTTTTATGCAACTCTCGTGTGACATCATAAAATTCTCCTTCATTCCAACCAGCTACCGTTTCATTTCCATTACAATCTTAAATCCGAAATTCGAATAAACTTGATTAAATACCTCGGCAGACGATGAACCATACAAGCATCAGGCAACGAACCAATAAAATTGTGGAAATTTATGCATTATGCAAATACGCACACGTCGTCATTCGTTACATAAGTCGTATTTCTGACACGAACGTACCAAAAAAAAAAAAAAAAATGCCAGCAGCGAATTTCATCGTGAAATGGGTTACCGATTTATAATCAATGCTTTAAAATGTCTACCGCGGTCCATTACCGATAAAAAAAAATTCTTAATATGGTTTCATTTTGCGGCCGATATTACACCGGGCACCTATAAGTATTAATTTCCAGCGGCGAAATAATAAAACTATCTCGACGTTCGGGTTTCGATTCGGAGCAAAAGTAGTAATCGTTTTTCTCCAGGAAATATGATCTATTTATACCTACGATTCGTTATTTTCTTCGTTATTATTTTTTTCATTCTCATTGTCGTGAGTGTTGTGCAACTCGCATATTCCGGGATAATTGGATAGAATTTTTTTTTACTTCTAAGATAACACCAAGCACCAACGATCTCTCTTTTCGAATATTTAAAAAAAATAATCGAAATGAGCGTAGTGTTTTTTTTCGAAGGTTTCCACGTTTTATTGTCATGTTCTTTTAAAGATGTCTAATTGAATTTCACTTCCTCTATTTCGTGTTTCACCGAGTCATTTTCATTTCACTGTCGAATAATTATTTTCCAGATAGATGATAAATGATAATAAACCATCGTAGGTGAATTTTAGAAAATTACCTACTGCCCGAGCAGCACACTCGATCGATAATATCGAAAGTTGAAACGTATCGATAAAAAATCGTTTAAAAATCTAAAGATGTTCTCACGATATGATACAGATTTAGCTGTACGATTTTATAGGCAAAAAATCTAAAAACTATCGAATTCGATAGTATTACGATTTTAGGACGATATTCGTCAACGATACTATCGACAAAGAATATTAAATTTATAGAATCCGATTTTCCACCGATTTTGTGCAGATATTTGAAACTATATTATCGACAAATAATCTGAAATTTCTCGAATTCGATTTTTTAACGATTTTGTGAAGATATTTGAAACTATATTATCGACACGTAATCTGAAATTTCTCGAATTCGATTTTTCAACGATTTTGTGCAGATATTTGAAACTATATTATCGACACTTAATCTGAAATTTCTCGAATTCGATTTTTCAACGATTTTGTGAAGATATTTAAAACTATATTATCGACACGTAATCTGAAATTTCTCGAATTCGATTTTTCAACGATTTTGTGCAGATATTTGAAACTACATTATCGACAAAGAATATTAAATTTATCGAATTCGATTTTTTAACGATTTTGTAAAGATATTTAAAACTATATTATCGACAGATTATATGAAATTTCTCGACTTCGATATTTTACCGATTTTTTGACGACATTTAAAACTATATTATCGACACGTAATCTGAAATTTCTCGAATTCGATTTTTCAACGATTTTGTGACGATATTTACAACTATATTATCGACAAATAATCTGAAATTTCTCGAATTCGATTTTTTAACGATTTTGTGAAGATATTTACAACTATATTATCGACAAATAATCTGAAATTTCTCGAATCCGATTTTCCACCGATTTTGTGCAGATATTTACAACTATATTATCGACAAATAATCTGAAATTTCTCGAATTCGATTTGTTAAAAATTTGTGACGATATTTGAAACTATATTATCGACAAATAATCTGAAATTTCTCGAATTCGATTTTTTAACGATTTTGTGAAGATATTTAAAACTTTATTATCGACACGTAATCTGAAATTTCTCGAATTCGATTTTTCAACGATTTTATGACGATATTTGAAACTATATTATCGACACGTGATATGAAATTCCTCGAATTCGATTTTTCAACGATTTTGTGGCGATATTTGAAACTACATTATCGACAAATAATCTGAAATTTGTCGAACGATTTTTCAACGATTTTGTGACGATATTTGAAATTATTTCCAAATTGGTGAAAATTTTTCTAAGTCCAACACGTCTGGAAGTACTAAACTGCCTATTATAAGCGTTTTATTGCTAATTCCTCAACGATAAGGTATGGCATAGTGGTTAAGGAAGAGGATTACCATGCAGGAGGTAGAAGGTTCAAGCCCCACGGGTGGCAGATTTTTTATAATTTTTTTTGACTTTTTCTGAAATGATCCTCTTACCGTAACATGAATAATGTGTTTAGGCATAGTTTAATGTATTAATTATGCTAATTAATGAGTTTTAATTATAGAAAAAAGCTAGTAAAAGACGAAAAATCGGAATAAAAAATCGATAAAAAATCGACAGAATATCGAATTCGATAAAGTTCCGCCTAAATCGTGAAATTATCTTTCGATATTATAGATATATTATCGATAAAATATCTTACTATAATCTCGAAATATTTGCTAACTATAATTCGTCGATAATCAATCTATATATCGAAAGATAATTTCACGATTTATGCGGAACTAACGCGACACTTTATCGAATTCGATATTCTGTCGATTTTGTATTTCGATAATTTGTCGAGTGTGCTGCTGGGGTGGAAGAATATACTTACAAGTAGGTAAGTATATATTTTTTTCAAAATAAAATAAAATAAAATACATTTAAAGGCAGAACTAAAATGAAATCGAAACTAAAGATCGTTGACAAAAATTAATTTCAAACAAAAAATAGGTAAATTGGAAATAAGTTATTTTTTAAAGAAAATTTTCAATTTTTTTTCAATTCTTCGGTTCAACATTTTGAAAATATTTTTTGGAATTTGATTTTTTTGGAAATTAAATTTTTTCCAAGCAAAAAATTTCAATTTTATTGAATATTGAGGAGATTTTTCTTTTTAATTTTTGAGACTTTTAAAATTTTTGTAAATAAAGAAAATCTTTTAAGCTTATTTAAGCAAAAAATCTCTCAAATGTTTTAGATAAGAAAATATTCTCGAATTTTTGAAAGAAAAAATTTCAAATTTTTTGTAATGAGAAATTTTTAAAATTATTTTGAAAAATGAATTTTCTAAAATTTTTGAAAAAAAATTCTCAATGTTATTGGAGGACGGGATTTAAAAACAAATTGTACTTGCTGGTAAAACATTTTCTCATGTAGGGTAAGTAGTAAAAATTTATCTCATTTATTTGGAGAAAAAAATTCAAATCCTTGTGAAGAAAATCAATTTTACATTTTAATTTTACATTTTTTGTGATAAGAAATTTTTAATTTTTTGAAAAATGAAAGTTCCTAAATTTTTAGAGAAAAAAAATCTTAATTTTTTTGGAGATCTGAATTTAAAAAAAAAAAATCTGAAATTATGTATTTTTTTCTTCAATAAGCAAAACACCTCGAAGAAAAATTTCCATTATTTCGTGTTTCATCGAGACATCTTCATTCCTCTTTTAAATAATTATTTTCGAGATAGGTGATAAATTGATAATGTATCACCGTAGGTGAATTTTAGAAAATTATTATCCAGAGGATAATTTCGAGTGATGTATTAATAAAGGCGAAGAAGATTAAAGTAGTACCCACATTACAGAACCTCGTAAGTTTCTTACGTATGTACACGATAAGTATTATACGAACAACAACAAACTAGTCCCAAATCTTACTATGCACCTTGCACCTACAGCTATAGCAAAAAAAACTGATTAAAAAAGTTGATTAATTAGACGAGGTTATTTTTCAAATTATTAATCTCATACCTTAGAGTAGAAAAACAAATTCTTGTGCAGTTGAAAACTCTTAAAAGCATTTACCATTTACCTAAAAATTTGTTATTCAAACAGAGCCACGTCTACGATTACAGATAAATCTCTGCGAGTGGCCAAAAAATAAAACCTGAATTTCGGCCATTACTCCGGAAATTCCTCCAATAAAGCCAGGCGCTCTTCTTATACCTGAGCTGAGATAGATGACATATCAAAAGCGAGCGGTAAAGTTACAGTTTGGCAAATTAAAGATCAAGCGCACAACATTGATGCGTGAAATAACAAAGTTGTGGAATACGAGTATAAAGGCGCAGCCGGACTAGACACTTGTTCTGTGAGGGTTATCGGAACCATTTCCTGTAACCAGTGTTAGGAATTTAATCTGACCATTAATCGCCATTATAGTGGTCAGTATTGCGAATGTTTTGCTCGCGCCCACGTAACTACGTTATCCATCATTTTTATTTTCGTTCAAAATGAAGAGAGAGAAAAAACTAGCCCTTCGGCTTTTCAAGTGCCATTCAAGGGACGCGAATACCAAAGCGCAATTAACATAATCTTCAGGCGCGAGCCTACTAAAAATATCTCGTTATCTTGGAGTGTGACACCGTTATTCTGAAGGTGCTGTCGCTATCAAATTAGAGAGGTATTTGCTTGTGTATATATGCAAGTAGAGGATTTTCTCTGAATTCATTTCTAACGATGTAAAAGGGTATAGAAAATTAATGCAACTTCAGATTGGTTGAGTGAATATTTTTTTAAGTTAGTGATTTTCAAATTTGATCAAAAGATGGAAAATGCTTCCAACAAAAAAAAATTATTCAAAAATTTTACGATATTTTAGAAAATTTTTGAAATAAAAAATAAATAAACAATGAAAAAATGGAAATTAGAAGTTGTACGAGTAAGTTTAGTATATAGGTATAGAAAAATGATAGAATCAAAAAACTTCAAAATTTTAAATTCAAGAATTGTAGACTTCCAAAAAAATGAAAAATTCCAAAAATTAATAGAGAAAGTGTGGGGAAAAAATTTAATTTCTTAAAAACCAAAAATATTGAAAAAAATTAAATGAAATGAAATATTATTATTTACAATCCGAAGCTTGCACATCGTTTAATTCCTATACAAATTTAAATTATTTGACTAGATTTTTAAAACACAAATTATTTTTGAAGATTCACTAAATTTTTAAAATTTTCGATTTTTAGAATTTTTTGCCAAAGTCAGGGTTGATCAGTATTAACTCATCACAAATTTTTTGAAGAATAAACCTCTCGAGTTTCTTGTGGAAAAAACTCTCAATTTTTGAGAAGAAATTTCAATGTCTTGAAGAAAAAGTAGTTTTAAATCTTATCTCAATTTTTTCAAAAAACTCCAATTTTTCATTAGGCACCTACGTATTCATTTTTTTCAGGAAATAAATCTCTTTTTTTTCGCGAAAAACAAATTTCAATAGTTACTTTGAAATAAAATCTCAAATTTTGTCTCAGTTGAAAAAAAAGTTAGGAAAACTTTCCATTTTCTGGGAGCTAAAAATTTTTCTCTTGTGTTGCAATAAAAATATTCCTTGAATTCGTGAAAAGAAAAAGTTCTAAACATTTTTTTGAGTATAATTTTTTTCAACTTTAAGATTAAAAGATTTCTCGTCTTTAACTCATTTTTTTTTTTAATGATATCTTTCAAAATTTTTGAACAGAAAATCTCTGCATTTGCTTTTTGATGTTATTTTTTGTGTGGATCTTTTTTATTCATTTATTCATTATTTTATTTATTTATTTTTTAAAAATGTCTTTTATACTATTCAAGTGAAAAATCTCATATTTTTGGAAAAGAAAATCTCTTATTATTTATTAGGAGTCAAAATCACTAAATTTTGATGCAGATTTTTTTTATTTCAGAAATGAATGTTTTACTTTCAGAGAAAAAAAATCTTGATTTTTTCTCAAAAAATCCCTAAATTTTTTTGGAATACAATTTTTTTTTAACTACATTATTTTGAAGTGAAAAGACTTCCCATTTTATTTATTTATTCATTTTTTGAAAAAAAGGGTTTTGTATATAAATTTTTAAAAACATTTTACGTTTTGAGAAAAAAAATCTCAATTTTTGTGTAGTAAAAAATTTTTTGAACGGTAAGTTGAGTTTATTCAAAAAAAAAGTTTGTTTCTCCCTTTTTTTTTTTTTTTTTGAGGAATCAACCTTTTACTTTTAGAGATAAAAATCTATATGTTTATGAAGAAAAATATCAGTTTTTTTAAATAAGAAACTTTTTCAACTTTTTGCAGTGAAAAGACTTTCTTTTCTATTTTATTTGTGTGTTTTTGAGAGAAAAGTCTCATTTTTTTGAGTAAAAAAATCTTAAAATTGTTACGGAGTCAATTTAGGCAAACAGCGATTTAATTATTTTTTGAAGAAAAAATTTCCAAAATACCTATTTGAAGTAGGTAGGTAGAGGTACCTAGAGTAAGTAGAAATAATCGTTTGTTCGGGCCCTTAGAGATATCCATGCCTGGTGCAAGCGCACTTTTTGTACCCCCCTTCACCGCCCTGTAAGCAAGCATCGAAATTTGTAAAATTTTCAAAATCAAGCAAATTTTAAAATTAGTGAAAAACAAAATTTAAATGATTCTAAAAATTCAATGAGTTTGAAAATTTTTATAATCAGTTGGTGTTTATTGCCAGTTGGGAAGTGCCTCAACCGCCTAATCGAAAATAGGCGAACGATTATGTACGGTAAATGATTTAATATGGTAAGTAGATAGCACTGGTGATGACAAAATACTCATCAAAAAGATAACAAGAGCAAAATAATTAGATTGATGAATTAGATACTTATCAGCCACTGACTTATTATTGAATTATGAAATCGGCAAATTGCTGTTATTAATTATTTCTTACGAAATTGAATTGAATTTAATAGTTGACTCCATATTCGTTTTAACTCACATAACGTCTTCAAGTATCTTATACCATGACGACGAAAAAATATATTTTAATTGCATTTTTTGCATTATTTGCTATACTAAACTTTTCACATACTAGACCATTAGAAGATGGAATGCAACTTTGGAACGAAAAGCTACAAAAAGTAAGTCACCTAAGTATATTCTTGTTATTTTTGATACCGATTAAAAAATGTATATAGTTCAAAAAATTGAACTGGTATGGAAAAACACTCAAAAATATATATATATATATTTTTATTCTGTAGGAACTATGGCAATTTAATGATGTGAAGAATGAGTTAGAACATCCTAATATCACATTTGAGCATCGAAAAAATCTTGTATGCCAGTTGATGGGTATGTTAAAAATCGAATGCGGTAAAGTAGTTGACGCAGTCATTGATGCAAAAGTACAAAATCAAATGATTGGCAAATTAACAGAAAGATTGGTGAGATATTAATTCATTTAAGGTGCTGTTAAAAATTGAATTTTTTGTTTAAGTAAAAGAAGTGTTGCTAACATTATTTTCAGAATTCCACGGAGAGGAAATTACTCAGCTTACAAATACCGCTTGTCTTTCGAAACTATGTTCATAAAATTGAAGACAGGTTCCTTAATGTTAAAGCTGTAATACCTGCGAATGCTACGATTAAACAGAAGTTCTTGCAGAATGGCACTCTTCAAAGGAAGTACAATTGGATTACTTTCCTCAGCGATAAGGATTATTCGAACGATGTTTACGTAGCCTTAATCAAAACCGCCTTGAAAAAAGAGTTTTTTTCTCAAGAGAACATACCTGAAAATAAGGAAATTGCGGACTTGACAACAAATGAAAAACAAAAGTATGAAGAGTTTCTGGACATATTCTGCGAAGGGATCGCTGTGACGAGCAATCATGTTGATGAAATAGTTGATCATCGAGATTTTGGTAGAGAACCCACTGAAGACTTAATGAATGTATTTCAGAAGGCATATGACAAATACGTGTCTATATTTTATCAAGCTATAGTTGGTTCTCCAATACCAAAGAAAAAATCTACTGTATCAGAGCAGTTTAACGAAAATCAAAAGCAGTTCACCAAAAATCAAGAAACTTTCTATCGTTTTGGTCTTGCTAACAAGTGATAAGTTCTTTTGTTGATTAATTTCAACCCAATGGCAAACACTACTTTCAGAGTACCGCCGAGAGGAGATTTCTCACTTTAGAAATACCACTTGTCTTCCGAAACTATGTTTATAAAATTGAAAAAAAAATCCCTAATTTAAAGCTGTGCTGTGGTAGTTTCAATATGTCATGAACTCATGAAGAACCTAATTTATTATTCAAATAATGAATAGAAATATAATATAAGTAGGTATTTTTTTAATCTATTAAAATATATTCAAATACATTTTATAGTTTTTTGTTACAGTAAAAAATATTTTCAAAAATTGAATAATAATACAATCAGAATTTGTAGAAATTTAATAAATCTGAGAAAAAAATTGAACAATCTAAAAAATCCTCAAAATTTAAGAAAGTGAAAAAATTCAATGAGTTAAAATTGGAAAAAGAATCGTAAGATAAAATTTATAGGTAGGCATTCCAAAAATAAAATAAATTGAAATCTTGTAAAAAAAGAAGGAAAAAACAGCAAAATTATCATTTTTCGAGAATTTTCAAAATTTTCAATTTTTATACCTATAATTCGTGATTTGGGAATTGATCGAAAATTCTATCAAAATAGGATTCATCTTGAACGTGCAGTAGTTTTTTTTCAGTATTCAAGTGCGATTTAGGTGAAATTTTCAATTTTTCAATTTCAACAAAATTTTAATTTTTTATATTAGGTCCCGAGCGGCACACTCGATCGATAATATCGGAAGATGTAACGTATCGATAAAAAATCGTTTGAAAATCTATAGATGTTCTCACGATATTATGAAGATTTATCGGTACAACTTCATAGGCAAAAAATCTAAAAACTATCGAATTCGATATTATTAAGATTTTATGACGATATTCGTCAACGATACTATCGACAAAGAATATTAAATTTATCGATTCCGATTTTCCACCGATTTTGTGCAGATATTTGAAACTACATTATCGACAAAGAATATTAAATTTATCGAATTCGATTTTTTAACGATTTTGTAAAGATATTTAAAACTATATTATCGACAGATTATATTAAATTTATCGAATCCGATTTTTTACCGATTTTGTAAAGATATTTGAAACTATATTATCGACACATAATATGCAATTTCTCGAATTCGATTTTCTAACGATTGCGTGAAAAAATTTGAAACTATATTATCGACAAGTAATATGAAATTTCTCGATTTCGATTTTTTAACGATTTTGTGACGATATTTGAAACTATATTATCGACAGATTATATGAAATTTCTCGACTTCGATATTTTACCGATTTTTTGACGACATTTGAAACTATATTATCGACAGATTATATTAAATTTATCGAATCCGATTTTTTACCGATTTTGTAAAGATATTTGAAACTATATTATCGACACATAATATGCAATTTCTCGAATTCGATTTTCTAACGATTGCGTGAAGAAATTTGAAACTATATTATCGACAAGTAATATGAAATTTCTCGACTTCGATATTTTACCGATTTTTTGACGATATTTGAAACTATATTATCGACAGATTATATTAAATTTATCGAATCCGATTTTTTACCGATTTTGTAAAGATATTTGAAACTATATTATCGACATATAATATGCAATTTCTCAAATTCGATTTTCTAACGATTGCGTGGCGATATTTGAAATTACATTATCGACAAATAATCTGAAATTTGTCGAACGATTTTTCAACGATTTTGTGACGATATTTGAAATTATTTCCAAATTTTAAAAATTGGTGAAAATTTTTCTAAGTCCAACTCGTCTGGAAGTACTAAACTGCCTATTATAAGCGTTTTATTGCTAATTCCTCAACGATAAGGTATGGCATAGTGGTTAAGGAAGAGGATTACCATGCAGGAGGTAGATGGTTCAAGCCCCACGGGTGGCAGATTTTTTATAATTTTTTTTGACTTTTTCTGAAATGATCCTCTTACCGTAACATGAATAATGTGTTTAGGCATAGTTTAATGTATTAATTATGCTAATTAATGATTTTTAATTATAGAAAAAAGCTAGTAAAAGACGAAAAATCGGAATAAAAAATCGATAAAAAATCGACAGAATATCGAATTCGATAAAGTGTCGCGAAAGTTTCGCCTAAATCATGAAATTATCTTTCGATATTATAGATAGATTATCGATAAAATATCTTACTATAATCTCGAAATTTTTACTAACTATAATTCGTCGATAATCTATCTATATATCGAAAGATAATTTCACGATTTATGCGGAACTAACGCGACACTTTATCGAATTCGATATTCTGTCGATTTTTTATTTCGATAATTTGTCGATTGTGCTGCTTGGGGTACTCAATATTTTGAGAAATCTTCAAATATTCCATCAGAGTAGGATTTTGCCCTGAAAGTACAGTAGCTTTTTTCATTAATCAAAATACAATCAGATTAAAATAATCATTTTTTAAAAGTTATTGCCTAATTCTTAAATTTTTATAAAATACTTGATTTGAAAAATCTTCAAAAGTTTCATCAGAGTAGGATTTTGCATTGAAAATAGAGTAGATTTTTTCATTAATTGAAAGCATTCAGATTGGAATTTTCAATTCTCAAAAATTTTCAAAATCTCAAATTTTTACAAAATTTATGATTTTGGAATTTTATTAATGGAAAATTCCATTAGACCTTGCAGTAGCTTTTTTTAAATTAATTACGTAAATGGGGTCAGACTGAAATTTTAGTTTCTCAAAAAGTAAGATAACTCAATTTTTACAAAATTTTCAATTTTTACAAAATTTTTAATTGTTACAAAATTTTCACAGTTTTTACAAAATTTTTACAATTTTTACAAAATTTATTATTTGGGAACAAATTAAAAATTTCACCTGAGTTGATTTTTGCCTTGAATGTACAGTAGCTTTTTCATTTAATCAAATGGAGCCGAACTGAAATTTTAGTTTCTCAATTTTAATTCATAAAAATTTCAGGAAAATATGAAATATTAAAAATTAAAAATAAAGAATCACTAGAATTAAAAAATTGATCAGGTTTCACCAAAATTGTTATATAAACATTTCAAATAGGTAGGCATATTAATTTAAAATTAAAAAATTTCCTCAGTCAAAATTTACACAAAACTCCACAATCTGACCCAACCACGTAGATGGATCATTGAATGAAACCCATAGGTACTTATAACTTCAACAACAACAATAGCCAAATGAAAGTACTCTTAAGTGAATCATTCTAAAGGTCATTTTCACGAGCCCAAACCGAACAAACGAAACGATACATTTTATGTCCCGTTTTATTATACGAAGTCATATCCACTGGACGAATTAAAAAATACGCGAAAGCACGAGAAATTTTAAAGCATAAACTCGGTGTACAGCGGCAGTTTAATTTACTTTCTATTTCGAATCAACAAAGCGCTGTTCTCGGATCACACGCGAACTAACGTCTCTCTGAACCTGCATTTTTGATACAGCATGTGCACCGCCATGCAGTGCTGAGAAGTGAAATGTGGTTAACAGGTGTGTTCGCGGAACAACCGTATTGTGACGAGTTTTCGGTGTTTTGTTGCTGTTTCTTACGTATTTCGCGTGCTTTTTCTTTTTGAAAAAAATAGTGTCGCGAGTTGGCCGAATATTGATACGTGGAGATAACAATTTTGGCGAAATTTCAACAACTTGGTCTTGTGGTGAAATTTATTAGAGGTGAAGTGAATGGTGCTGGACGAATTGTGGAAATAGGTGGATCTCGAAAGGTATGTTCTTCATGTTCTTCATTGTATTGTTTTCAAGTTCCTTGTTTACGTACAAAGGCATCGTGCTGTTATTTTTTCAAGTAATCAGATGTAGGTATAATCGTGGGGGTGTGATGAGTTGCTTTTTTTATATATCGAGTACCTGAGAGAATCTATCTGTATACTTTGTATGAGGTTTGCAATTTACGAGTAGGTATATCTGATTATTTTCAAATCTTGGCACATCATTGATCCTCGTTGCATCCATTATTCAAATCAAAATATCAAATTTTGGCAGCAAAAAAAATGTATCAATAAAAAACAACTCATATGATTTTCGTCATTTTTATGGCGGGAGGGGGGGGGGGGGGATTTTGAATGATTTTTTGAGAAAGTTTCTTGGTATTTTTTTTTGAAAATTGAAATCATGGCACATCAATGGTTCCAAGCTCCATCCATATTCAAATCAAAAGATCAAATTTTGGCAGTACCTAAAAAAATGTATCAATAAAAAACAACCCATAAAATTTCGTCATTTGGGAGGGGGGGGGGGATTTTGAATAATTTTTTGGGAAATTTTCTATGGATTTTTTTTGAAAATTGAAATCATGATTTTTGGAAAATTATTTCTTCTCAATTTACCTTCGATTTTCAAATCTTGGCACATCAATGGTTCCTCGCTGCATCCATATTTAAATCAAAAGATCAAATTTTGGTAGTAAAAAAAATGTATCAATAAAAAACAACCCATAAAATTTCGTCATTTGGGCGGGGGGGAATTTAGAATAATTTTTGGGAAATTTTCTGTTTTTTTTTGAAAATTGAAATTGTAATTTTTGGAAAATTGTTTTTTCTCAATTTTCATCAATGGTCTTCGCTGCATCCATATTCAAATCAAAAGATAAAATTCTGGCAGAAAAAAAATGATTTAATAAAATTCGTCATTTTTTTTTTTTTTTTTTTTTTGGATTTTGAATGATTTGTTTTGGAAATATTTTTTTTTGGAAAATTGAGAATGTAATTTTGGAATAATTATTTCATCTCAATTTTCCTCCAATTTCAAATCTCAGCCCATCTATTGACCTCGTTGCATCCATATTCAATTCGAAAAATAAATTCTGACAGCAAGAACAAGATTCAATAAAAAACAACCCATCTTTTCAACTCTACAAGACGCTCGTGTTATAAATTACGTAAAAATATATTCCCCTACAGGTCAAAATAGTCGAATACCTTATGTAAATTTGCAGCAAAAATAGCATCTCCGAAGGTACCAGTTACGAGAAGTGAAAAAACCCGCCCAGGTGGTATATTTAATGAAATGCAACTGTACGCAAATTCTAACCCAGCATTGCCATCGCCTCTGGGGCGTCCTTCGTCGAATAAAAAAGGTCTTCGATACATCAGCAGACGTCTGAAAGTTTGAAATTTGGCATCTTTATTGACAATTCGAATGTATTCCCTCGGGCTGGCTTTTTAAAGCTTTTTTCCTAGTCTCTTCTTCGAGCATGTTTGTAGAAGGAAATACGAAATGAGGTACACTTTGAAGTAGGTACCTAATCGATTTGGTTGATGAACTGCTTCATTAACTGAAGTAATTTTTTTAATGATACTTCTCAAATATTTGAACTGATGATGAAGGTCGAAGAGGGGAAAAAAAGTCGAGTCATTAAAAAAAAGAACCCTGTAACCTTGTTCGTATTAATTCTACCAGGCTGGCTTTTTTTTTCACAAAAAAGAGGAGGTGTTTCAGGCCAGTAACCAAGTAAAATCATTCCCTATCAAATATCACGGAAAAGGTGTGGATGTTTCACGTTGAGATTGCGTTCAAATTAACCTTTTCATCCGCTATTTACGTGTCTCCTTCGTGATCCATCAGTTCTTAGTGAAATTTGCCATCATTTCCATGAGGAGTTGAGTGCAGAAAAGTTTGAAAATCCATACGAACGAGTTGGCATATCGATATCACCGCCAAGATATCATATTAATGCAATTCAATCCCTCAATAGTGTAATGAACTCATTGAAGTTCCTCGAGATTGAAGTTTGTATCGTGTTGCTCGAGCAGATTAACCATCGATGTGTTGACATTTTATGAACCCTCAAAGGTATAATTATCACCGGTTGGCTGACCTTGATGGTGAAATTACATAATTCGAGGATATACGTACGTATAAGGTAGAGGTATGCCGGTCAGCCATCGAATTCCAACATCTTCAATGAACTATCTTTCTCCCATACGCATGTAACGAGCGAGGACCACATGAAAGTAATTCGGTAACCCGATTGTCAGTGAAAAATTAATCATATCTGGTCATTTAGGCGCATACCTTCACGTCCGGCTTAATCATTAAACTCTATTCGTGACCATAGCCGGGTTAAGATTTAAAAGCAGCGCGTTTCGTTTCGTTTTCAGCCCGACTAGACACTTACCGTAGATATAGCTTTATAGGTGGTTGAAGTATAGGCATTCGGCTGTAATCAAAAGCATAGCGCATAGCTCCGGTAATCGAATACAATTCACGTGTAACTGACCATATCTAAGGTCTTATTTTAATCGTATAGATATATCTAGGTTCTAGGACTAGGAGTATGCGAGCTAATAAAAGTCTAATGTGATTGTAAAACCCTAAAGTGAGGAATTCTTCACCCAAAACAATGCCGCAGTCTTGATCAGAGTCCTGGGAAAAAATCTATAAATCGAACTAATCGTGTTTAATCGCAACATTCGGATCTATGTACTAATATAATCGAAGTCACGAACAATTTGAAATTTTGAAAATAAAATTCCTTAGTGGTGTAACAAAGATAGATTTGAAAAGGAGAAGCTAATTATAGCCCAAGATTTAAAAATTTGAAGAAAAAAATTACCTATGTCATAAAATCGAAAGAAATAATTTATGATCGATAATTAAATTATGATTTTTACTCTTTTTATTTTTTACTGATTTTTTTCATTTTTCTTCGATCTTGTGAAAAACTATTTCAAGCATTTTCTTTTTTCAAATCATAACTTACAATTTTTTTTTTAAATACTCATTTTTGAATTTTTAAAATTTTCAAGTGAAAAAAAATAACTATTTCACTTGATTGTTTGAATTTTCAACAAAATGAAAAAAAAAATGTTTGAAATTGAAAAATAAACCTTGTAAAAATTACAAAATTTTGAAAAATTGATTTTTTTAAAAAAGGAATATTTTATCTTGACATTTTTACAGTATGATTTCTTACTAAACACTACTTCACACACAAAAAAAAATCTAAGCAATGTTGGAAAAAATAATTTGGAAAAAAGTTTTAAAAAAAAAAAGAAAAAACAATATTGTAGAAATGATTATTAAGGAAGGTAAAAAAATTCCCAAATAGTTTTTGATAAAAACAGGTCTGTTAAGTACAAACAAAATTAAAATCAAATTATTTTTCAATTTAACACTAAAAAGAAAAAAAAATGAAAAAATTGGAAAAAAGGTTTTTAAGGAAAGTGAAAAATTTTGCAAAATGTAATTTCTAAAAAAAGGTCTGTTACGAAAAAAATTAAAACTTTCGACACTGAATTTTTTTTGTAAAATTTGATTTCGGACAACTTTTTGGAAAAAACATTCAAAACAATTTTTCTACAGTAAAAAATTCTGCAGCAGTGAATAGCTGAGTCACAAAATTTTTGAAAAATTTGTGCACTTAATCGTGAAAAAAAATCGAAATGAAGATATCTTTTTTCAGAATTATCTAAGTTAGATATTTATTTTACATTAATGAAAATCTAGTTAATTCATTGGATATTTTAATTTCAATCAACAAATAGAAAAATTTTACAATCCTTTCTTGAATGACCAGAAGGTCTCTTATATAGAGCCATAGATTATTCTCACGAGTAGTTCTGGTTTGTTAGACTTGTGGGGATTTTTTTTTTTTTTTTTTTTTTTTTTTGGAAAAAATTAGAAATTTTTCTCCAAAAAAATGAGCATCAAAAATTTTTTTTCAAACAAGTTGAGAGATTTTTTTACCAAAAAATTATAAGGTTTTTTATATTAGAAAATTGAGAAGTTTTTTCATAAAAATATTGAGATATTTTTTTATCAAGAAATTTAGATACTTTTTTATCAAAAAATTGAATTTTCTTCATCAAAAATTGAGAGTTTTCTCTATCAAAAAACTGAAAATTTTTTCTTCAAAAACTGAGAATTTTTTCTACAAAACATTAGAACACTTTTTCAGAAAATTTGAAAGAAATCCAAAAATTTTTTTTTTTCTCCAAAATATATTTCCCCCAATTACATTGAAAGATTTTTCCTCAAAAAAATTGAAAATAACTTATTCCAAAAAATTGATCATACTTTTCATTAAAAAATGAAGTTTTTCTTCATAAAATTGAAATAATTTTTCTTCAGAAAAATTGAACTCTAAAATTATTTTGAATTATTAACCAAGAAAATGAGATTTTTTATTCAAAAAATTGGAAAAAATTTTCTTCAGAAAACTATTTATTTTAGAAAATTTTTCTGAAAAATATGGGTTTAGAAATTGAAATTTTTTTTTCCAAAAAAATTGAGAAACCTATTCTCCAAGAAAACTGAGATTTTTTTCATCAATAAATGAAAAACTTTTTTTCTTGAAAATTTAGAAATCTCCCCCCCCCCCCCTCCCCAAATAAAAAAATTATTCTCCAAAAAATGTAGTTTTTCTTCATAAAACAGAAAATGTAGGTACTCTCCATAAAATCAAAATTTAGATAATTTTTTTCTCTAAAAAAATATGTGGTTTTTTTCAAAAAATTGAGAATAACTTTTTTTGAGAAGTTGAGAACAGTATTTTTTTCTCCGTACAATTGAGTTATTTTTTTCTCCAAAAAATTGAGAACTTTTTCTTCAAAGAATTATTTTTAAAAAAGTTTTCTCAAAAAAAAATAATCAAAATGGGAACATTACTCTCCAATTTTTAAAATTTTTTTTTTTTATCAATAGGTAAGGTAAATGAGAGAAATTTCCAAAAAAAAATTATTTTCTCTCTAAAGAAGAGAAATTTATCCCCAAAACAAAAAAAAAATGCAGAAATTCTAATTTTGGCCAAATGACTTCATCATTAGCATCCTTTCCCCTCTCGAACAAGGAAATGAATCTATCTGTGGTCCAGCACACGAAAAGTCGTAAAATGCATCACTCAAATCACTTCAAATGGTAACCTGCCCCTCGTAAATAGCTTATGATTACCTTATGATTTATGGGTTATGCAGTTTTTAATAAATCTGTCGATACCCGCATCATGATCGATAAACTCGATAAGGTTGGTTACAGCAGCTCGCCTCGCACAACGCAGATTTCCAAGATTACATAGGAAACGACGAGACGCGATACGATTGGAAGTTGTAATGCGAGATGCGATCATATAAATAACGTTACCATTATATATTTTGCTTCCAACTAATTAATACATTCCGATAATATTTGTAATCGAGTCTAATTAAAGGGCACGAAAGCAACGACGTTGTTACGAAACGTTTAATAAATTGCAAGTTGACCTACTGGTACTTAAATGCTTTGATTTGATTATCTATGTGTAACACGATACCCTCTAGTGCGGGCTTCTTGCTGAGCTCCGCCACACATAATGAGCCGAAATAATGGGATAAAAAAGTGGAAAAATGAACTCGAATTAAATGAAGCGTGATTATTCGGACTCGCGTACCGCTGTGATGATCTCTCGGCTGGCGTTGCGGCGCGTAATTAAAAAGCTTCTCTCGCAGGATAATTCGTCGCGTCGCGAGCAGGATTTACGAGCATTCGCGCCAAGGTTAGTCGTATCGTGTACGTAGATGGCGCGATAAAGAAAGAAAGATACAAATTAATGGTTCAACTGTACCTAACGTGCGTTGAATTGAAGCGCTTCGAATAAACGATGTCGTTCTGGCAGCTATGTTGATGTGGCTGCGGAAGAAGTTGCTCGTTTCTCTCTGGATGTGGATGCATTTCATTGTACTGAGACCGAGGTACGCGAGCAACGAGTAGAATTAATGCCCGTTTCGTAGAAACCTCACTCTCTTAGGTAGGCATATGTATGTACCTGAGACGGCGGTGAGGTTCCAGCTTGATATAGTTGTATACATCTTCGCTAACGAGTCATACTGCATCATAATTATATACCGGTGCGGTGCGGTTAGATGAAGCCTTAGTTTTCAGATGAATCTGATCTTTGGCACAGTTGTCTAAGGAAGATTTGCTGTCGTCGATTGTAGATCTTCTTCTAGACATTCGATATAATGATGATCTGATGAAGTTATCTTCGAGACCTCAGCATTTGTATCTTGACAGAAGTTCAGCTTTTGAATGAAATTCATGAATTCCATGGCTCTTTCGATGACCAATTTCTTTCACATTTTTGTCCAAATGTTGAGTGCTCTTCCCCACATCCACATCATTCATTTTTTTTTTTTATTTGTTCAGAGTAATATCCTCGTCAGTAACGAGTAAATACACAACACAATATACTTAAGAATAATTACTGAAAATCTATAAAAATGAAAAATTGCGAATAATTCTTCCTTACAATCAGTGAACAAAACAAAAGTTAGTTCACTACAAAAAAAAATAATAATAAAAAAATAATGAATAGGTACTTTTGCTATTCAAGGGAATAAGATATAGGAATGATCTATTCAAAAGTAGGTATTTGGTGAAAAATAGGTACAAAAAGGCTTTTTTATGTGGGGGGGGGGGGGGGGAATAACTGAAAAAAGTCTCATCACGAATTTTTTCAGGAGAAAAATCTGTAGAGAAAATCATTCTTCTCTAAACTTTTGTTTCAATTTTTTTTCTCGAAAAATCACTTTTTTATTACTTTTTTCCAGAAAAAAATCTCTTATTTTGAGACAAAAAATATTTAATTTTGAGAAAAAAATCTCAAATTTTGTCTCGATTTAAACAACAACAACAACAACAAAAACAACAAAAACAAAAACAACAACAACAAAAACAAAAACAACAACTTAATTTTTGGGTTAAAAAAACTGAATTTTAGAGTTAAAAAAATCTTGATTTTTTGAATACAAAAAACTCGACTTTTTGAATAAAAAAAACTCCATTTTTTGAGTGCAGAATCTCTTTTTTTTGAGTAAGAAAATCTCAATGTTTTTGAGTACTTGAAAATCTCAATCCATTGAGTGAAAAATCTCGATTTTTGAGTAAAAATTCCAAATTTTTATGTGAGAATCTCAATTTTTTTGAGTGAAAATCTCAATTTTTTGAGTAAAAAAATCTCAATTTATTGAGTAAAAAATATCTCAATTTATTGAGTAAAAAATCTCAACCACTTATTGAGTAAAAAAATCTCAATTTTTTTGAGTAAAAAAGTTTTAAAAATCTCAATCACTTATTGAGTAAAAAAGTTTCAATTTTTTGAGTAAAAAACATCTCAATATTTTTGACCACCTAAAAATCCTAATTTTTTTGAGGAAAACTCTCAATATTTTTGAGTGAGAAATCTCAATTTTTTGAATGAAAAAACAACTATTTTTTGAGCGAAAAAATCTCAATTTTTTGAGTACTTGAAAAATCTTAATTCATTGAGTAAAAAAAAATCTTAATTTTTTGAGTGAAAAATCTCAACCGTATGGGTAATAAATAAGGAATCTCAATTTTTTGAGTGCAAAATCTCAAATTTTTTGAGTGAAACTCTCAATTTTTTGAGTAAAAAAATTTTCAACTTTTTGAGTGAAAAAATTTCAATCTTTTGAGTAAAAAAAAACGCAATTTTTTGGAGTAAAAAAATCTCAATATTTTTGAGTACCTTAAAAATATCAATTTTATTGAGTATTTTTGAGTGAAAAATTGTTCGAACTGTTGAGTTTATTCAACAAAAAAAAGAAGTTTTTTTGCCCTTTTTTTAGGAAAAATTTAATCCTGGCGTTAGTGTGATGTCATCAATCAATCAGCACACTTGAACCAAAAATCCGAGGTGATGAGTTGACATGTGTATTTTTTTACAACTCGAAAATTTTGAATAAAGCAAACGTTTGCTGGAGACTCCAGATCGCTTCGAAAATGGTCACAATCGACTCAGGGGGGGGGGGGGGGGACACTTCACTATAATTATATACCAATTTTCAGAATTTTATCTCGAAATTTACTACCTTTGAAAAAAAGTTGATATTCCAATGAGCTATTTTCCCTTTTTTTCAAAAATTCCTCAAAAATCAAAAAATCAACATCAGAAGCTCAAAATTTGATTCTGAGGTCTCAGTGCTATGCTCTTCCAATGAGCCAAATTTCAGCTCAATCTAAGCTGACGAGTTGACAAGGATCCCTTACTGTCAAACAAATTAACAAACATCTCCACCTCTCATGAAAAAACCATACATTCCAAAGCGAGCCTCACTTTCAATTATATTCCTCTCAGGATCAGTTATAACCACACGCGTATCCGAATACCTGCCATTCGACGAAAAAAATTCATAAATAACACATTGTCCACGTGTCTCGCCTCGAAAATTCGCTGCAATTGCTCGCACCATAATTTGCTCGCAGAATGAAAATTAATCCTCGTATCTCTACACTCGAGTATCACTGAATCGAATCGCACGAATGTGGACCCGACACAGCACCTGCATTCATTCGCCGAAGTAATCATCTAAAACATCGTCACGTGTATGCAAATCGTTTCAAATATGCAAAAATTTCGCACGTATAAATTATTAAAAATTAAAAAACGCGGATACCGCGCGCAAGACAATACGCTGCGCTCTGTGCTGTGATTACGTCGCTCGCTCGGTTTGCCGCGACTTGACAATAAAAAACTCGTCTTGTTTATATGGAAATATTTTGACATAATATTTGTTTGAACTGGTCCAGGACCAAAGGTGTTTTTGGCGTAGCTGGATAGTGAATATCTCTAGATGAGGTCGGGTTACAATGAACTTCTTATTTATTTTTATTTTTTCGATGACTACGCAGTTATTTGAAAAAGAAGCGTAGTGAAAGGTTCTTCGGAAATGTATGACATTTTCCTGTCTTTTATTTTGTTTAGTTTTGAAGGGTAGAAGTGGGTGGAAGACATTCGAGTAGTGACTTTTGAACCACAAAGCTTATACCATCGAGCATGACAGCATATTTTCGTAACCCTCATAAAAAGGTTTTTATAAATTTACAGGTTGCTCAGAATTGAGTACGTAATTCTCTGAATATTTTTTTACAGGTAAAAATTTTTTTCTTTTTTTTTCAAATGATTTTGTAAAAATTTTCTCCAAAAATCACTTTTTAAAAAAGTATTCTAAAAGTTTATGGTTGTGAATTATTTTTTAAATTTTTGCTTTGACGCATGATGGATATTTCAATTCTTCATTCTTCTTCAATGACTTTATTGATCTTTAAGGAGAATATAGTGAAAAAATAATGACTCAAATTTTCAAGAAAAAGGAGCTTACAGAACAAAATTGCAAGTTATTACCCTCCCCCAATCAAAAAATTGTCGAATTAATTTTTTTTTTTTTTTTTTTTTTAAGAGAGAGGAAATATTTTTATTTATTTTAAAATTTTCTAAGGAACAATAATTTTCCGATTTTTTTTCTAAAATTTATCACAAAAAAAAATCGTAAATATTTTTTGTGAAATTTTTGATAGTAAGTAGGTATAAATTTTTTAAACGACTTTTGAGTTTTCTTTTGAAAAAATTTCCTCCCAATTAAAATTCTTTAAAGAATTTTTTGTAAAATTAGGTATTGAAAATATTTTTAGATGAGATTTTGAATTTTTTTCAGAAAAATTTTGAAATTTCCTTCCAAAATTTTTTAGAAGTTCTTTGTGAAAATCAGAGAAAAATATTGACAGATTACTTGCATTTTTTCAAGAACGAAGTATTCGTTTCGAAAAAAAAATTCAGATAATTCATTTGTAATTTTTTGGAAGTTATTTCCAACAAACCAAAACGTCCATTTGACTTTCCTATAAAAGAAAAACCAATTTTTTAGACGAAAAAGAGGGAAGAAGTGATTTTCAGTGAATTTTAGCAAAAAATGACCATGATTTGAAATAGTGACGATGTCACGGTCAAAGTACCTCGCAATGTCTGATGAAACTACAACATCATGAAAAAATGTTTTATTTTCTATTATTTTCAATTTAACACAATTGTAATTTTTTGAAAATAAATTTCAAATTGATTTTTATTTCAAATTCAATTTTGAACAAACTTTTAGAATTATATTCAAAAACAACTTTTAAATATTTTTTTCATCAATTTTTTTCTTTTTAAAAATTTTATTCAATTTTTTTTAGAGAACAATAATTTTGTTTTAGAAAATAAACTTTCGATGGTCCATTTTAAAGCTGAATTTTAAACAAATTTTGAAATTTTATTCCAGAAATTTGTTTAACAGTACTTTTTTTTTAAATTTTGCTTTTAAAAATAAAATGTTTTTTTTTTTTTTTTTTGAAGATTAATTTTTCCAATTTTACTAAAAACATCACCAAAAATTTTTCTAAAAGAAATTTTCCATTTTTTGGATGATCAATCCCTAACTTTTCGAAATTCACTAAAAAAAAATCAAGTTGTATTCTGAAGAACAAATCAAATTTTGTTCAGGGAAAAAAATTTAAAACTTTATTTTGGTAAAATAAAAGAATTTTGCTCAGAATTTTTTTTCAAATACCAAGATTTTTTTCAAATTTCGTTTAAAAATTTTTAAATTATTTTATTCGAAAAAAAAATCAGTGAGAAAATTTTTTTAAAGCTTGTACTTATTAGCATATTTATAATTTTTTTCAATGTTAAGCAAAACTATTGTCGAAAAACATTCTGGAATTCATTTAAAAATTTTATTTAGAATTTTTTTCAGGTTTCCCAATGATTTTTTTTTGAAAACTATTTTTAATTTTTTGAAAATAAAAAACTAATTTTAATTTTTTTTTTTAATTTTTAATTTATATTCAACAACAAAAATTTTCAAATATTTTCTTTAGAACAGTTCTTTTTTAAATTTTATTTTGAAAAATTATTCATTTCTCAAGCAAGTTTTCTTTTGAACATTTTTTTAAAATTAATTTTTACACTTTTGAAAAAAAAAATATTTTTTTTCATTCCATTTTCACAACTTTTTCAATCTATTTTTATTCCTATTTGAATTTTACAAAAGTTATTTCTTTCAAAATATTCTTCAATTATTTTTTTTCTTCAAATTTTATTTAAAACGTGAGATTTTTTCTTTTTTTGAAAATGATGGCCACGTAGTTACAATTATCTTTTCTGTCTTTATGAATTAAAAAACGTATAATCGACGTGCAATTAATCAATCACAAAATGAGCTTTTCCGAAATGTATTATTCAAACATTTCTGAAGGCGCCCATTTGCATGAGTTAATACCCCATTAATACGCACCTTACCCAAAAGCTACTCAATTATAGTGTCATTAAAATTTCGAAAATCATCCAAAAAAGAGGTCATTCCAATTACCAGCAACTAACAACGTCACCGTTTACCTACTTGAAACTCTTGGTACTACAAAAAAAATCTACTTTTCCACATTCAAATTAACGCGTTTTAACAACCCTAACTGAACGTGAATGAAATTTTGAGAAAAAACCCACACCAATCGATCATTTTGTCACACACCATCGTTGCATAGCTGTTGATAAAACACATGCCATGCCAGTTCATCAACACTTGATGTAATTCGTGTTTGCTTTATTTATACGTATGAAAATGAAAATAGTAAAATCTCAGTCGCACATGTACCATTGTACACTACATAATTCGATATTCCCACAAACAATTGCGGAAATTCAAATCCGGTTCGGGAACGTTGCGTTGTGTAACCGAAAAAGAAAAAAAAACTTGAAACCGATCCCCCCTTGCGGAAAAGTACAAGTTGTAAATAGTCATCAACAAGTAATCCATAGTTGTTAACAAGTTGTATTTTACAAAACAACTTATTTTTCAAGAATAGTTGTAAATGGATTAGTATTCATTTACTTGTAGCAACTCTTCAATGTGAAAACAACTTGTTCTTCAGAAGTTGTTATCAGTAGATAAGTATTCTACAACTTTGAATACTTCGTAGTTGGAAAATTTTCAATGGACAAGTATTCAACTGAATACTTGGACTTATTGACAAAAGTTTCAGACCATTATTACCTCACTATATCGTATTTTCATACAACTTGAAAAAATTCAGTAACTCGTTTTGTAAAATGATTTTTTTTATAACTGTCCATCACTCTTGGATTATGTAAATCATGATTCATGAAACATACAGGTCTCCAAAGTATTCTTTTAAAAAGTTGAAATTTTAAACATTTTTTAGGATTGTTTTCCATCTCATTTTTTAAATAAAATCGTACCCTTCTCATGATGGATAACGCCAAATTTATTTTGATAATTCATAAACAGTTGTTTTTTTGCTGCCCATCGATCATCGTGGTCCTAGGCTTCCAGCATGACAGTACAAATAATTTGATTTAAAAATATAATAATATGAAATTTCAATTCGAAATAGAAATAGAAAACTTATCAGTAATTTTCCATCGAAAATGTACCAGAAATGCTTCAAAATTATGATGAATTTTGAGTTTTGCCCCTCCCCTTGAAGACCTAGTTGAGAATTTTTCGAAAACGATATCAAAAACGAATTCAGGAAGTAAGAAAACCTTAATTTGTATACCCCACATGTCATTTTTGTTAATTTTGAGTTCTTCCCCCTCCCCCCTCGGAGCCACTATTGAGAATTTGTCAAAATCGATATCAAAAACAAATTCAGCACCTAGGAAAACCTAGATTTACACACCCCACATGCCATTATTGGTAATTTTGAGTTTTGCTCCTCCCCCCTGAAGCCCCTTTTGGGTCTAGAGTCAAAATAAAATGAAAAATGGATTCAGCGCTGCGAAAAAACCCCACAAGCCGATTTTCACAATTTTGCATGGAGTTGTGAGATTTTTATCCATTCAGAAATTTTGAGGGTCATTTTGATACTCGCAGATATAGTGTGTTGTGAATAAGCATGTTATAAATACTCATTTTGTACCTCACATTTTGTGAATACTTGCTGTAATAAGTTGTGAATAGTTATACCATTATGTATTGTTGTGAACATGTTATGTATATCATGTATATGTAGTGAATAGTTATACCTCAGTTAGTTGTTAACAAGTTAGTTGACACTATCACAACTTGAAGGTATCAACAGTAATCGAAGATTTGTTTTTGGTAGTTGGCCTGATTACTTGTATTAGGAATACTTGAGACAACTCATACCTAAAATAAGTTGTTACAAGTTGTCATAACACCTTCGAATTTACAACTTATCATAAATTCTACTTGTGACAACTTGTAGTTTTCCGCAAGGGCCTATCCGAAATAATTAAATAATCTTCGCTCGAATTAAGATTTATCCAGAATGTTTTCATTACGTCAATGTGATGATGATACGCTCGAGTAGTATATCAATCTTGTATATACGATAATTATGAAGTACGCGAGTACTCGTACCTAGACCTACGTAGTACGTAGGTCTAGGTGTACGATAATTTAGTAGGTCGTTAAACTCGCAGAACGCCAGTGACGTTGGACATTGAAATTTTCAAACAAAAAGCGTAGTAATGTCGAAGTAAAAGTGGAAAAAGTTGGGACGTGAATGCGCCGGCTAATTTGTACGCTCGTATTTCAGTCCACACGTCGCGTCGGGTCGGTATATAATAATAATATAGGGAACGTGCAAATGTGTAAAAATACACGTATCGTAACATATCCGTTAGTTGTTTTAAGCTTAAACAAATGACAATTGCTTCGACAATACCGTTTCTACAGACACGCACATTCGTACCATATTCCACATCGACATTTTGTAAGTACCCACTTTTAACGAGGTTATTAGGTGCTTGCAAACCATCTTCTAAATGGCCTTATCCTTATGAAAAACACACCTAATAATACCAATACTATACACGAGTAAGAGTATTTGGCTATGCACGCGCGCGGTATTCAACAAAGTATACCGATACCCACTTACGAGTATAAGAAATACTTACTTAAAGACAATATCATATTTATACCGTATTAGGTATATACTTCTCTCGATAATATTGCAACTGGTTGAAAAACTGTAAGCGTGCTTGCTCGATAGAGATCGGTTCGAATTTAAAGAACGACATAAAAGGACGATGGATATAGATACCTTTATATCGTACAGCTACGAATACATCAGTGTCACTACCTATAAATGCCTTGCAAAGTTCATTATTCTCGTTTTATTTTATTTTTTTCTTTCTCTCGAATCGATATACGAGGTAGGTAGCTCACAGGTGCGACTGACTGCGAGTGGATAATTTTTTAGGTGTTAAGTAGTGTAGATTTGAAAGTGCAGCGTGAAAATTGCTTCGATTATCCTTATCTACATTTCTTACAAATTACTACCTTCTGGGTTAATTAGAAGGATATTTTTAGAAGAATTAGGTTAACAATGACTCACCAGTGTTTCATTGATTTTTTCCAAGGAAGGTTAGTTATTAGATCCACTTGTTTAGTAATACAGCAAATGACAAATTTGGAGAATAATCTGAAAAAAAAACACACACGTACAATTCAATTAGTTTATTTATCGATTTATTGGGCGTTTTGAAGCGAAACAATGATTTAAATTGGTTTTTTTTGGAATATTCAAAGTGAGAAATTTTAACAGGTTCATGGAGATTACAACTTTCAGTTTGACATAAGTATTTTAAGTAGGAAATTCCAAAAATCAGAAAAATTAGGTAATTTGTTTTTTCTGACTGAGTCCCAGCATAAAATAATCATTTTTTAAATAATTCTGCAGAATCCGGGGAGGGGGGAGGGGGAGGGGGGTCTGCTCTAAAAAAAATCGTCAAAACTTGAAGAAAAAAAAACACATGAAAAATGTCCAGTAAATTGAGATAAAAATATTACTTATTTTAAAAATGATAAAAAAGATTATGCCATCATTTTTGCTCAAAAAATAAGAAATTTATCAAAATTGAAAGGCTGGCAAATTTTAAAAATTTTTGAAACTTGTAACAAACTTTGAAAAACCAAGCAACAATTTTTTTTAAAACCAACAATTATTTTGAGAACTGGCAAATTCGATGAATTCAAAATTTTCAAGCTACCGTATATTTAAAAATTTAGAAAAATTAAAAAATTAAAGAAAAAATAAATGAGAAAAGTGTACAAATTAGTAAAAATTTAAAAAGTAGACAAACTTCGATTTTTTTTTGTTGAAAAAGCTGACGAAAGAACTGAAAAATTTTAGGAAATGAAAAATTGGTAAAAATTCTGTAAAATTGGCAAAAAAATCTAAAAAAAATTGTAAAAATGTTATTTTTGAAGAACTGACAAACTTTATACAACTGAGTAAATTTTGGAAAAATAAAATTGCCTAAAAAAAATAGAATTTTCAAAAACACAGAAAAATGTAACAAAATTTAAAAATTTTAGGAAATAAAAAAATTTGGAAAATTTGAAAACCCAACAAATTTTCAAAAATAAACAATTTTGGAAAACTGACGAAGCCATGAAAATTTTTAAAACTGCTATTTTTGAAATACTGACCGAATTGGAAGAACCAGGTAAATTTTAGAAAACTACATTATACTTTTTTGGAAACTTGAAGAATTTGATTTATTAAAATCAAAAGGTGTAATAGGTTTTTTAAAAAACTGAAAAAATAGGAACATTAGGATTAGGAACTTAAAAGTTTCGAGAAATTAGCTAAAAATATGTAAAAATAGGTAAGCAATATTTACAAACTTTGAAAAATTAACAAATTTCGCAAAATAAACAATTTCAAAAACTGGAAAATCCGTAAAATTTTTTGAAATGAGATTGTTGAAATTGAATTTTGAAACAGGCCAACAAACTTCAACCAAAATACAAAATTTAAAAATTTCAGATTGCGTTCATGTGAAACTTTGGAACAGGCCAACAAACTTGAAATAATTGAAAAATTGTACCTAATAAATTAAAGAAACTAACACGAAAAACTAACAAATTTTTCAAAATTAAAAATTTTGGAAAAATGGTGAATTTGTAAAAAAATTTAAGTACTATTTTTGAAAACTCGACAAACTTCACAAATGGGTAAATTTTGATAAAATTATAAAATACCTAATTAAAAGTGGCATTTTTTTAAAGGTTGTAAACAAAACAGAATTCAAAAATCTTGAGAAATTAAAAATTTGAAAAACTTGGAAAAACTAACAATTTTTTAAAAATTAACAATTCTGAAAACCCGTTGAATTTATGAAAAAAATTTAACACTGCAATTTTTGAAAAACAGGCAAACTCTAAAAAACTGGTTAAAACTAGAAATTACCTACAATTTTTGAATATTGAAAAAAACAATATTAGGTAATAAACAACAAATAAAAACGAAAAATATAATTATAATACATAGAACCTGTAGGTAAATATACCTAACACTTGAAAATTTGTAAAAAATTCAATAAATTTACAAGTTGTGAAAACCCAGAAAATTAAAAATAATTTTTTTTTTAAATGGTAAATTTTGGGAAACTAAGAAATTTTCAAAAATTGTAGGATTTGTAAAAAATGTTTTTTTAAAGAAAGAAAAAAATTGACAAAATTCAACAAAAAATTGAAAAATTAAAAAAAATTGGAAAATTTTAACAAACCGAAATACCTTTCTCTTTTCCCCCTCTCCCTCACAAGATGTGCATAAAATTACAAAATTTTGGAAAAATTCAAAAAATTGAATGGTGTAGGACCTTAGGTATATTTTCTATGAAACTTGTGATAGATCAGAATTCAATTAAAAAATTCAATCCTGTGGCAATCGTTCTTATAATACAAAGTCGAGAGAATTTTTAGAGTGACAACCACATGATGAATTTCCAAGCACATATATCATTGCTAAGAACCCTTCAATAGACAAATTTACCGCAGCTTAACGACTCTCAGATGGTATTACACAATCGTAAGTTAATCAGACTGTTTTCACATAGGTACTTAAAAACTATTTTTAATCGATTATCGTATCCTTTAGACATGAAAATGTAAAAGTAATGAGATTTTTTAATAATTCAGGTAGTATAGTTACGAAAGACCACCCGTAAACTAATCACAATTTTCAAATGTGGTTCGTGGACGTCACCAGGTAAAAAACCACAAAACGTCAAATGAAAAAATATTCCTTGTGATAAAAGTACACTAGGTAGGTAGCTAGGTACTATTTAGGTACGTGCATTGTAAAACATTCATATCGAGTCATACGTACCTATTACCTAATAAGAATGATGGGAAAAAATTATGAAACGAATAAATTTTCAAATTTGGTCAAAACCATGGTACGTACCTAAGATATTACCTTATTTAAAAAATGAAAAATGAAATTTAGTAAAAAAAATTTGACAAATGACTGGAGGGTAAAAGAATTTCCAGTTAAATCATTCTTAAAAAAAAAAAAAAAAAAAAAAAAAAAAGAAGAGGAAAAAGAAGGGATTGAGTATAAGAAACCCTCAAATAAATTAATAGAAAAAAAAAAAGTAGCCTGATATTAAAAATTATAAATAAATAATAACATCAAAGTCTCTCAAAAAACGGTGCAGGTCGATTGCGGGCCAGCTAATGATTTGGCCCGCAAATTTTCGACTCTATTGCGGGCCAAAAAATATTGCTGTCAGTGCCTTTGTTATTGAGAACAATGGTCAAATTTTAATGCCTATTGCGGGCCAAGAAAGTAAGGTTGGCTCATTCGATTCCTTCGTGTATAGGTAACTACATATCCTTCAAAAAATTTACTCGAGTTTGCATATGAATACACGAGTTTCTCAATCAAAGTGGTATTTTTATGAAGAAACATAATAATTACCTACAAAAAAATGAGAAATTTTTTGATCCCCTTCCAAAAAAAAATTTTTTAAAATAGAAAAATTAGAAATATTTTTTCTTCCAAGAAATAGGAAATTTCATGATGCAAATAATTTTTTAAAAATTCAAAAAAGTGGAAAATTGTTTCACCTAGGTTCTTATTCCAAAAAAAAATCCGGAAAAAATCATTTTTCAAATGAATGAAAATTTTTTTATCAAAAAAATTAAAAGAATTTTTATTCAAAAAAACTTGAGAAAATTTCATTTTCATTTCCAAAAATATTATCTTCACTAAAATTGAGAAAATATTTTTCTTTCCAATAAACTTGTCTCTGGGCGCATCTGATGTTTCGAACTAAAAATTGAACGATGAACACTTCAACTGGTTTACAGCTGAATCTTCGTTCACTTCTTGGCCCGCAATAGAGCATTTTTTTTCCACCACAATTATTAATCATTTCCATCTTTTGTTTACACTTGGCCCGCAATCGTACCGCTTTTTTAGGGGGAGAAAACAATAGCTGGCCCGCAATAGATCAACGGCCTCAAAAAACATCTTTCCAATCTCAGATAATTTGTAACAAATTCGACGACCTTCTTTTCCCCCCCTTTCCCTTCCTTGTTTATCCCAATATCAATATACAAGCCACTTTCGAAGCCAAAAAAATAAACAAAGTACTCTCGACTCTCTCAGCACTTAAAGACAAACACCTCATAAGCTTTTCGAGGCAACTGCCCAGCCACTGACCCGAGAAAATAATTATCTTCGTTAAGCGCAGACAAATAATTATCCAAATCCACAGTCGGTAATATTTTCGATTTGTTTGCATAATTATAGCTCCAGCTCGCGTAAGTATTAAATTTCCAAGAAAATTTCGTAAAAATGAATCCCAATCACACAATCGAATCGGCTCCTTGTCTATACATATAGTTGAGGTTTACGAAACCAGTATTAGGAAAAAACTATATAAGCTCGTAATAACCTCGGTCAACTGGAATTATTCGGTTTAAATTACTATCTTTGTGAAGGTAGATTTCGATGCATCTTAGGTACCTATGTCTTACTATCGTGCCAACAAGTTGCAGATAATTTTGTGTGATGTGGCTCGATGACATTTGAATGTATAAAACACGTATTATTTACTCTTTTGGGGCAATAAAATGAAGAATTTTCATAAGCTAATATTTATTCGTAGGTAGTTTTTTTTTTTTTTTTTTTTTTACCAAAGCTGTGTTGTAACTTGGCAGGATGGCTGGAAAGGTTTTCACTTTCTATACCATTTTTGTATGTACTTACTAGGCCTACGTACACGATGCATTTATACAGATAAAAATAACTAAGATGAACCGAAACCCAGCATTATGTAATTTCAAAATGCCATTATATCGTTTACTAAATATAGTAATACGGTCAAATCGAGTATAATTAAAATTTACAATAAATCTAGATCGATTAGGAATTATTAATTTAATTAATAGATTGCTAATGATCCTCGTCCTATAGGAAACTCTACTAGATACCTAGGTTTTGTCGTTCATATATGTATCATTTATCAAACATGACACGAGCATTTGATAAGAAAAATTTCATCATACGTGTTTCAGGTTACAAGCCACTGAGATAGACCTAGCAATTCACATGAGATCATTCTAAACGAGGAGAGAATATCTTGTAAGTATATTTAAATATTTAAAGACGCGCGGCCATTGCTTTAATGCAGTGTGTTTTTTTTTTTTTTTTTTTTTTTAAGACAACATTTCAACCAAATTAACGGAGAATTTAATTCCGGTAAATGGTTTTCATTGAATGTCATTCTAGTTATCAGCGGCGCTACTAGTTTAAAAAAAAAACCTGTACAAGTATAGGAATTAGAGAAAAATATTTAAAGGGAAATGGAATACAAAATAGTCTTTGTTTAGATGAACACGACGACGCGACGTTGTCTCTTTTGGTCTCAGGATGGACCATTCTTTCCATAAGTTTCACGATTATCACTTTCACCAATTTTATAACGTAAAATTTTTTTTCTTCAATGGCCAAAGAGCCACGCGGCAGTTAGGAAACTGCCGACTAGTTTCTATAAATTTCAACTTTCAAATTACCCAGTCCTACCTCAACTATTACCGAATTAAAATTTATAAGACGAAGCGAGATAATCGCGATAAGGTGTCTCATTATAATGTAATTGGTCAAATTTACGAGTATTTGGCTCGCGTCATCGCGTGCTTTACAATTTTCAATCTATTCGTTCGATTCATAGATGCCAATGATCGACCTTGTTTTATAAACACGATTAGCTGTTTACCGAGATTTCTTCCCATTTGCGAATAAAACTATGTAGTTGGCTTGTTAATGCTCTAATTACTGTTACAAATACAAACAGTAGCGTGTTTTTGTCTCCGTTCAGTAAACTGCATTATACAATGTGCTATTTTGTAAACAGAGTTACGACGAATTGAAACTGTAATATGATTTGAAAAAAAAAAATGCAACCGAGGGATTCGTTATGCCACTGGAAGCCCGAATTATGATGACGAATATTTCTTGGATTTTTAATTCGTGATGTCGTTGGATCATTTTTATAAAAATTATGTCAGTCGTCAATTTTTTAGACGTTCAGTTTAACTGACGTCACTGACGATCAAAAAAACGTCTGGATTCAGAAAATCTTGCAACTTATTAAAATTCATGACAACTATGGAAAATCATCTAATTTGAAAAATTCTCATTAAATAATCCGGTTTTCTTTTTCAATCCTTCCATTGAAAAAAACAAAAAAAACAAAACAATAAAAAATGATTTTCTTATTTGAAAAAAACCCTGTCGATTGAAAAAAAAACATTCAATTTAAAAAAAATCCCTTACAAAAAAAATAATCCTCAAAAAAATTGTCCAATAGTTTGAAAACAACCATCACGAAAAAAAAATTTCCATCACTACCTATAAAAATTTTCTCATTTTAAAAATTCCTCTATTTGTAAAAACGTCCAACAGGAAAAAAAATCTCTCCTAAAAATAAATAATAATCCAACAAACTCCCCCCCCCCCCCCCCGATGGATCTATTTTCACACTACGTTTGAAATGAACACTTTTAAAAATAAGTTTTAGAATGTCTGAAAAAATTTTCCAAAAATTATCTAATTTTGCAAATAAAAAAAAATCCATGGAAATTTAATTACCTACTTGATATAAAATTGAAAAAATAAGCAAAAAATTGAAAAATATAGATTTTAGACAAAATATCTAAAAGTCATACAATTTTGAAAAAAAAATAGCAATAAAGAATTTTTTAAAAATCCATGGAATTTTAATTACGTAATACCTAAATAGAAAATTGAAAAAAAATAGAAAACACAAATGAAAAAATTCAATAAGTTCCAGAATGTCTACATTTCTACAAGTCAATCAATTTTTTTAAAAAAATTGACTCATTGAAGAATAAGAAAATTGAAAACTCTTATAAATATAAAATTTTCTGATTTAAAATAAATCTTTTGTCCAAAAGAATAATCTTTTCATCTGAAAAAAATCATTCACCTATTTAATCTAAAAAATCTTATCATAAAAAAATAGTCAATATCATCTCATTAAAAAAATTGCTTATCAAAAAAGTGATAGGTATCATTAAAAAATTCTTCGAATAAAAAAATGTTCAATATGAGAAAAATCTTCTCTCGAAAAGAATAAGAAATATTTTCGTAGTAGGTAGGTACTTAAATTTATAAAAACAGAAAAAAAAACTAAAACAATCCTCGCACCAACAAAGAACTTAGTAAAAGAATTTTAAAAATCTGCCCGCCTGAAAATAATTTTCAAGTTTGAAAAAAAATCCTATAATCTGAAAAAATTGTCTCAATGAAAAAAATTCCTTACTCAAAAAAAGACCATCTTATCAAAAAATTGTTCAATGTGAAAAAATTCCCTAAAAAACCAATTTTCACTTTATTAAAAAAAATAAAATAAAAAAAAACAAAAACAAAAAAACACTGAAAATGTCTAAAAAATTAAAAAAACTCTCAATCTGAGATTGGGAAAAAATTTTCTCTCAAAGAAATAATCTTATCTAAAAAAAATTTGGAATTTGAAGTCTAATTGGAGAAAAAAAAACTCCTCTTCAAAATTATCTCAATTGAAAACATATTTCAAAAATAATATTCTCTCAATCAAAGGAAAAACTTTCGTTCAGAAGAAAAATCAATTGAGAGATATTCACATTCATTAAATTTTCATTTCAAGTCAAAAAGTCAACATTTCAATTCTGAAATATATTCCAAGTATTAGTAAGAATAAACTGTTCCTGGAAAAAAAAAAAAAAAAAAAATGAGAGACCTACTAAAAATATAATCACACAAAAAACAATTTGAAAAAATATAAGGTACCAATTACCAAAGTGAGAAATTATCGAGGTTTCGGTACAAATACAATTTAAAAAGTACTCTGGTACTACTTTGATGGGTTCATAAAATGAACCGATTATTCCTGATCAATATTGGGTTCGTATGAGTCAAAGCAAATCACTACCTCAATTAGTAGAAAAATTAGATATAAAAGAAAGCAAGTCACATATAATCAAATCACTCAGGTATCCCTTTTTTTTTTTTTTTTTGCGGAATCATTCGTAAATACTAGATGCAATTTTTATGAGGGATTATAATTATAGAGACGGAATTGAAAAATTGTCCTTTTTTGTGATCTACTAGATACCTACTCTTATGTTTTCGCCTCCAACATTCAATTATTTTGTCTCTAATTTTTTTCCCAGACATATTCAACCCTCTCACTCCACTTCAAATGCATTCTATATCTATCCAAAGGTTAAAATTCCGATCACGTTTTTCATCTCAAGGCACATGGCATGATATACCGAAGAATCAAACCACTATCATTGATAAAGAAAGAAATACATATGCAATGTCGAATTATTACATTTTTTGTCAAACATTAGTACATCTACGTTGATGCCACACCTTCCCAAGTTATCATTTATCATTGATTTGGACGGCAGGCAGCATTGCGACGTCATAAAGGCTTAATTAGCCCACCTTGCCGTCGCTGGTATTCCTTAATGGATGTATTTTTTTTTCGCCAAACGTTCGATCGAGATTGACGCAGCACAGCCTTATAAATCGTATTCGTATGTAATTCTTATAACGATAATTATCCAAGAATTTTGGATGATAAATGATACTGGCAATAATACTACGAGAGGTGATCGTACCCCAACATTCTTAAATTACTCGAGGATTAAAAATGAAAATTTTTTGGTGAAAATTTCCCTCGAATATTTAAAGTAAAATGACTCTTTTTTGAAAACTTGATAGTACATAACACGGGCGATGATAGGTACTTCAAGGTCATTTTTGTTGTAAAGTAACAGAAGATGTATTACGGGTGCCGAAGCCGCGGTGATGCGCAACAGTTCGTGAACACTTCCACTATCTCGATATAGTCTCTCGCTTTTTAGGACGGTTCTGCTCGTATGATACAGGAGTGTTTTGTACCTGAGCCTGAGCGAGGAGGAGAATTCCATACAGATTTATTACGAATGCCCTGAAGGTACAGATCTTTTGAACAGATTGCCAGTTGGTCGCATAACATTTTATTCCTACCCACTCGGTATTGCTTTGTGATTCGTTTCTCGTAGTACGCGAGTATGCCCTTTCATTATTATTATTAGTATCACTAACCGGTGTAGCGAAAAAAATTATTACGCGGCGTTGGCGAATTTTTTTCACTTTCGTTCGTTTCCTAGAGTAAGGAAATTCACTGTCCCAGCGCATTGTTTGCGGTATAAAACAATTGACAATGCGGAATGGCGACACTATTTATGGAAATATTATAAATATTTTTAATACGTAATGAAAGTAACTCTGGCCTAAAAATGAGAACAATCTGTTTTTAAGGTATTTATACAGGGTGTCCGCGGCGAGTGGTCTACCAAACCTGAAATTTGGATATAACTGAATAGATACCACTAACAAAAATCTTCAAGTACACATGGTGCCTATCTCGATTTTGAAAGGGGCACTGGAGTACAAAAATTTCAAAATTTTGTGAAAACAGTGCACGAACTGGGGGTAATTTTTCAAAAGGAACAAAAAACAGTCATGTCAACAATTAACATATCTTTGAAAATTAGTATTTTCGAAATTCAAGGCTCACAAGGGAACCTAGCCAACTCGTCACCTCCGATTGAGCTGAAATTTGGCTCACTGAAAGAGCATGCCACCCAAACCTCACAACCAAATTTTTAGCTGCCTAAGTTGATTTTTCGATTTTCGGCGAATTTTTAAAAATGTCTAAAACCGCCTCCAAAAAAACATTTTTTGAAAAAAATTGTAAATTTCAAGATAGAATGCTGAAAATCGCGGTTTGTACACTAAAGTCGACCTCCTGAGTCGATTGGCACCATTTTCGAAGCGATCTGGAGCCTCCAGAAAAAGTTGACTTTTCTCCAGCACACTGGAATCTCTCCAAACAGCAAAAGTCAACATTTTCTGGAGGCTCCAGATGGCTTCGAAAATGGTGCCAATCGACTCAGGGGGTGGATTTTAGTGGGTGGACGAAGTTTCGGATGATATGCTGTAGAAATTGATTTTTTGGAAATATTTTTAAAATGCAGAATTTTTAAGTTGTCAAAAAATAACATGTGCGAACTCGTCACCTCGGATTTTGGATTCAACTACGTCAATCGATAGATGGCATCATACTAACGCTAGGATTAAATTTTCAGCTTCCGAAGTTAATTACAGCGCCGTCTGAAGAGATTCCAGTGCGCTGGAGAAAATTCAACTTTTCCTGGAAGCTCTAGATCGCTTCGAAAATGGTGCTAATCAACTCGGGAGGTCGACCTTAGTGTACAAACCTATTTTCAGGATTCAATCTTGAAATTTACAAAAAAAATTTCAAAAAATGGTTTTTTGGAGGCGGTTTTAGCCATTTTCAAAAATTCGTCAAAAATCGAAAAATCAACTTCGGCAGCTAAAAATTTGGTTGTGAGGTCTGGGTGTCATACTCTTTCAGTGAGCCAAATTTCAGCTCAAGCGTAGGGTACGAGTTGGCGAGGTTCCCTGGACAGTAGCGCCTTAATTTTCATAAATAGGAAAAATTTTCACTGAAATACTGATTTTCAGACCTTTGTAGCTCCTTCATTTTCAAACTTAGGCAATATGTGCACATATGCTTTTTTGTTAATCGTACTCGGGTATATCCAAATTTCAAGTTTGACAGACCACTCACCGGACATCCTGTATAAAAATCAGCTGATAAGGTCTTGGTACTTATTTCATACATAGGAATGTGAAACACTGACATCACCTCGCATACATATACAACATTATCTCTCTTATTAATTCCTTTTCTCATCTATAGCCCGGTTTATTGCTTCAATTACGCCTAGCATCTATGTATTCCAAAGTCAGATTATCCAAGAAGGTGTATTGCGGCCATGAGTAATGTATAAGCCCATTAGCTACATAGGTACTTGAAAATTAAGCACCATAACACATCGAATTGTAACCGACAAGTCTTTCTCAAAGATAGTACGCATGATTGAGCATTTCATCGGTAAAATATGTTTTATAGCGTGAAATTTCCTCACATACTAGGTCCATACATCTCAAACTTCCTATATAAACTCTGCAGCTTGACTTGGCTCTGCTTTTTCTCATATACATAAAATATGTGCATATAGCTGACCATTCTGATAAACCGCAAAATCTAATCATATACAGTTTAAAAACAATAGAGATATTGAGTGGCATTTGGTAGGATATACTTTCTCTTGGAAGATTTCTTAATTTATTGGGCAACGTGTGTGTGTCGCGGTAATTTGCGATTTTCTACGTAGGCAGCCTGTAAAATTTAAAAAATAAAAGTTTTTATTTTCATTTGCTTCTTTAATTACATATAGACCGTTAAAAATTCATTGAATTGGCCACTAGTGCTGTTTGGGTATGAGTTTAATTAATTATGCGCATTTTTGTGGCCAAGTTCATTCACATCGTTGGGTGGAATTAAGTATCTGCATGATGATCTTCGTCATTGGAATTTTCAATGGGATTGGTTTGGTTGATTCGATATGTGGAGATTTTATTTACCTACGTGGTTTATTCCGCGTAGTAAATTTATGTGGTTTACTGATAAGCAAATTGCTGCGTGATAGGTGAAGTTCAAGGGCATGTTTTTTTTTCAATTTCACTTTCGAGAACCTGCGTATTTTTGTGGTTATCTTTTTTTACTGATTTGTCATTTTCTTTAATGGATTAAAGGATCATTCAGCAAAATAAATTGTCACTTTCAAAAAAAAAAAACAATCCTAAAACGTGAAAAATCTTGATTCCAACAATTTCACATCATCATGCTGATTTCTAATAGTAATTCTCAAAAACTCGGCAAAACACGTATAATGTTAAAAATAGTTAAAATTTAACGCCAAAATCCAGCGATAAAACTACACCTGGGATATTTTTATATCAACAGAATTTACAAGTAAACTGAAAATGAGTATAGATAGTTAAATGGCATTCCTGGCCCATCAATTTCCCCTCCTCTTGACCAAGTATTGCTATAATCATCTAGTTGAGAACCACAGCATAAAAAATTTCATTATTTTTACCATCTCGCAAAATGTTAATAACATAGGAATAATCCAACCAAGCTTATAATTCTCGGTTAATCATCTCTGGAGCCGTATGCAGCGATGGCGTGGCGGGGAGGTGCAACTATATGCGTTTAAAATTCATAGCTTTTTTCACGCTTAAAACTCCTGCTCAGCGTGCTAATAATTTCTTATATATGAACGTATTTTCTTTTGCTTAATTCTTTAGGATAATCTTACAGTAGGTGGATTAGCTCTGGCTGGGTTTAATAGTCTTATCAGCTATCGCACTTCGCCAGCTTGCAAGAAATTAAAAAGTTTATTTGAATCATTCGATAGAAATAATTGATTTCAGTAACTGAGCCAATTCTCGAGATTAATTTTACATTAAACATTGATTCAATCATTGATGCGGGCGACTGTGAGAATATTTCCTCAGAATTTTTTTTTTGCAGCTGAATGGAAGAAAATTTCAACAAAATAATTGCCTATTAATTTATAATAACCTAAAAAAAAGAGGCTGTATTTGGCTGAGTTTCTTAATTTGCGAAAATTATGAGAGGTATGGTGTTACAAAACGTTGAAAAAATGGTACCTATAAAAAATAGACATTAACAGAATTATACGACGATAAATTTTGTTGCGACGGTGTAATGAGTGGGTATGGATAATATGGAGATTTTACATAAAGTGACCAAGATACTGAAGCATATCCTTGTGCCATCAGCGGCCGCGATTCACGAAATAACAGAATTTCGTAATTGAACAAACAAAACGTGGTGCAGGTATTAATCTTTACTCTTTAGAACACAATTTTTCACCTTTGAGAATCATTATCGGTTGTAAAACACGCATGTTGCGTAATACGATGCGAGATGTTATGAGATTTATCGTGAAATATGAGACACGAATTTTTTTCTTCTTTATTCGAATTCGAGGATTTTTACGAAATTTCGATGGGATCAGAAAATAGTTATGAGTACCAATAATTTTTAAAGGTCGATTTATTGGTGATATATGTAGTTGTGGGTTGGAGGGAGGAGGGTGGAATAGTCTGAGGTAGTTCCAATAAAATAATGGCCATTATTTCAACCTCAAGGGTGCGCGAATGGATACGGGTATCAGCGAACCCGAGGAACCTGAGCTTCTGACCCCCTCCCAAGTCCCAATAGATGTCATTGAATAGCTTTAATAAATTGTTAAATGTTAACAATGGTTAAATAAACCTAATTTGGCAAAATTTTCTCTTCCCCATCCCCTACCAACTTAATTCCAAAATGAGAACTGGTGACCAGACCAATGGTAAGCGTCACCAGCCTCTCACAACTGGTAAAAGCAGAGTTGGGCAGATCCACTAATAAAATGATCTAGATCCAGATCCAGATCTTTTGTCAAGATGGATCTACAAAAGATCCAGATCAGATCTCTTCTAAAGTTAAGAGATCTGATCTAGATCAGATCAAAAATTTTGGATCTTTGGATCTTTAGATCCAATTTCCAAATTTTAGGATCCGGATCAAGCCGGACAGTCAGAAGTTTTTAGGGCTATTTGGCTTCCTTTATGCCCAAGCGGCACACTCGATCGATAATATCGGAAGATGTAACGTGTCGATAAAAAATCGTTTGAAAATCTATAGATGTTCTCACGATATTATAAAGATTTATCGGTACAATTTCATAGGCAAAAAATCTAAAAACTATCGAATTCGATATTATTAAGATTTTATGACGATATTTGTCAACGATACTATCGACAAAGAATATTAAATTTATCGATTCCGATTTTCCACCGATTTTGTGCAGATATTTGAAACTACATTATCGACAAAGAATATTAAATTTATCGAATTCGATTTTTTAACGATTTTGTAAAGATATTTAAAACTATATTATCGACAGATTATATGAAATTTCTCGACTACGATATTTTACCGATTTTTTGACGATATTTGAAACTATATTATCGACAGATTATATTAAATTTATCGAATCCGATTTTTTACCGATTTTGTAAGATATTTGAAACTATATTATCGGCACATAATATGCAATTTCTCGAATTCGATTTTTTAACGATTTTGTGACGATATTTGAAACTCTATTATCGACACGCAATATGAAATTTCTCGATTTCGATTTTTTTACAATTTTGTGACGATATTTGAAACTGTATTATCGACAAATAATCTGAAATTTCTCGAATTCGATTTTTCAACGATTTTATGACGATATTTAAAACTACATTATCGACAAATAATCTGAAATTTGTCGAACGACTTTTCAACGATTTTGTGACGATATTTGAAATTATTTCCAAATTTTAAAAATTGGTGAAAATTTTTTTAAGTCCAACTCGTCTGGAAGTACTAAACTGCCTATTATAAGCGTTTTATTGCTAATTCCTCAACGATAAGGTATGGCATAGTGGTTAAGGAAGAGGATTACCATGCAGGAGGTAGATGGTTCAAGCCCCACGGGTGGCAGATTTTTTATAATTTTTTTTGACTTTTTCTGAAATGATCCTCTTACCGTAACATGAATAATGTGTTTGGGCATAGTTTAATGTATTAATTATGCTAATTAAGGATTTTTAATTATAGAAAAAAGCTAGTAAAAGACGAAAAATCGGAATAAAAAATCGACAGAATATCGAATTCGATAAAGTGTCGCAAAAGTTCCGCCTAAATCGTGAAATTATCTTTCGATATTATAGATATATTATCGATAAAATATCTTACTATAATCTCGAAATTTTTGCTAACTATAATTCGTCGGTAATCTATCTATATATCGAAAGATAATTTCACGATTTAGGCGGAACTAACGCGACACTTTATCGAATTCGATATTCTGTCGATTTTTTATTTCGATAATTTGTCGATTGTGCTGCTTGGGTGGTTTAATTTTCATTCATTTCACAGATTAAATATTGAAAAATTGAAAACACATGGAAAATAATCAATTCACAGAGAAAAATATGATGAATGGTTGAAATTTTTTTCTACCTTTAACCTCGTGAATACTCAATTTTACACAATTTCTTTCTATTTTCAATTTTGTGTCAAGGATACAAAAACCTAAATCAAACCCCTATAAGCGTTAGACCTACCAGAAATAGTCTGTAAATTTTCGCAAAATTTTGTTGGTGTTTGAAGTGGTGCATTGTCAAGTTGATTATTTACATTTATACGGGCATTTCATTCTCTTCCTGCCCTTCCTGGTGCCTCCTCCATCAATATGGTCACTGTGTAATATACAAATGACCAGAATGATATAGTCAATTAGTCATCTACCATAGATAACACAACCAAGTCCATCTGACCTGGTTTTTAGAAAAGTAACTAAGGACAAAAGGTTGTTTTCACATTTTAGATGTTTTTAGTAAAAAATCATCTAAAATCCGAAAAACCACTGTTTGTATTTACCTTTCCAAAAACTGGGTCTCATGGACTTGATGGGTTTTACCTGGCATAAGACGATATATGCCTAGGATTATATTCTATAGGTTTCCACACAATGCGAAATTTGCTATTGATGACTCCAAAAGCACATTAGATTGATTTTCTTCTTCAACAGTCCAGAAAATCTTCTCAAAATCCAATCCTCCAGAACTGATTGCTAAATCTGGCATCTCCGCATCTGATACCTTTTATATATAAAATCTAAGAACATTTTAATTCAATCAGATCCCAACATCGAACCATACAACCTCAGAATCTACCTCATCTGATCATGCTACCGGATTCCCAATGCTCCTAGTTAAGAGCTCGTATTGCAAACACACGCTTACATAAACTCTTCATCATGCTAACAATTTCTATAGGTTATAAAAATAAAAACAAACGCTTTCAGCGATCTCCAATATTAATTATATACGAGTCGGCACCGGCACATGCTAAGAAAAAGTATTTCATCGGCGTTGAAAAATATTATCACAATCTCTTAACTTTTTTTTTTCTTCGCGCAGACATCCTCCAGGTGGATCGACTTTTCATAAATATTCAACAGGTACATACGTACTTACATATAAAATACACAATTCTCGTGACAATGAAAGAGTATAGAGGTACTGGCAGCTAAAACAAAACAACAAAAAAAAAACCTTGCAGGATTATTCTTCAATAAGCCGATAAAACCTCTATCAGGTTTATCTTTCCTGATCACATGTAATAACATCGGACGAGATTTTAGTCTAAATAGAGAATTGGTGCGGTTTCCTAGACAGTTGATTGCACTTGACGTGGCTGTCTCGTACATACTATAAAAGCCAGCCCGTCTCAAGGTCATTTTGTACAGGTAATTTACACAAAACGCATAAAAAATTACAAAAATCACATCGCGTAATCGTGCTATCTTCACCGTGGTGTACCACACAGCGACCATACATGTACGAGCCGGAGCGTTATATAATGCTGGTATTCTGGGTTCATGAGAGTAATTCGTGACCATGCGGTATTCAAAAAAAGTCAAAGCTTCCGAGCTGCAGCGAAATACACGGTGAAAAAATTCGACGTGCCTTGTAAAGCTAATTACCGCACGAAAGTAAATACCCATAGAAAGTAAACTCCGACTTCGACACGGCTTGAATCACCTCGTGGCAACCTGTAGCTCGCGGAATCGCACCATCCATCTATTGCCTGATGCGATTACCATTATCACGTTCGGATTGCACGAATCTTCGACAGGCTGGAGTCGAAATAGAGCTTCCTAAAATCAATAATATAGCAATAGCTTCCGCAAGTGGCTTTTCAACACTCTAAACCGGGCCATTTGATTGTTACTTCCGTTCGATTATTAATTCATTATGAGAATCTGCTTTCTATGACTAGTTTATACAGATCGAGATGAGATGAGATAAGAGAGAATATAAATCTTTGACCAGTACAATATTGACAAATCGGCTCATCTTGAGAGAATTTTTTATACTCGTTCTGGTAGTCTGCTCTCTTGAAATACTTCACATTCGAGTGAAATCGTTGCCATACCGAACGAGCTGCCGCCGATTGAGAAAATCTCAAAAGTGCAATCACGCTGCATACTTCATAAGACGCCATCGCATCATAGAAAAGTTCAAAGAGAAAAAATAAACAATATCATGGCGTTTTTTCTTCCAGACACATTTCTCTATTATAAGAATATATTAGAAATTAATCTCGGAATGAGAAAAAAATTCAAAAAAGATATTGCGCCAGAAAAAAACGATTATTGTCGGTCAAGCATGTATTAGCACCACATAAACCATGCAGCGGAAAAAAAAGAGGACCATACCTAAACTGAACGTTGTATTGTTTGTGTGAAACAAATCAGGTATCTGGTCGCATCTTTATAGATTTTTTATCCACAAGAACCTAGGAAAAGACCAAGGTCAGAATTACTTTCAAAAAATTTCAACGACGATGTGCTTTGTTCATGCTGCCATGGCGCTGGCATTTCTCTCAATTTACCTAATAGAATATTTTCGGAGGTAATTGCAGCATGACAATCAATCTACTGGTCTAGAATTTATTCGAGTATTAAAATGATCAATCGTGGTAAAATTGGACTCAACGAGGCTGAAAATTTCTCATACTTGAGGCAAATTTTCGTCATCACGATCGACTCGAGCACGCAAAAATTTTACCTATCGTGAGAAATATCCCTTTTTTTCCCAATCTCGTTGGGATTTTTAACAAGAATGAAGAGGACGAGATTCTTCCGCATATCGTGGGATGTTGAATGTTGACGTTGGGCTTAAATTGATGAAAGCATGTACACGAGATGTGTTGAAGATGAAAAGAAGCCGATACGACGATCCATCCTGAGCATCGTGTAATTTAAAGTACGCCACGAAGCTGAAGATGCCTCGTCGGTCATTCTTAAAACAAAACATCTCGATACAAATTATCTCCTGGCCTGAGGCTATATATCTAGGCCATTCATTCAACCGCCCAGATGACAAATAGCTGCAGGTTTTTTATTTTTACACCGTATAGCCAGAAAAATCGCGTATTCTTAGTCCATTACCGAAAAAATGCTAATAGAATAATTTGCTGGATAAGGCGTCGCGAATTTCAATCAATATGTGGTGTTTTAAGTAACGTGTGGTTTTTGTTCTTGAAAGGGATTGGCCGCGTGTGAGAACATCAGCCCTTAAGATAGAATAAATCTTCCGAAAGAGAATAGGTGGTTAACGTTATAACCTTTTCTACACGTCTTGAAAAGTTACCCAGGTGGATAACAATGGAGCTTAATAAAAATGTTGGTTCGGTGTTTTAGGGTTCGTTCGTTGGTTTCGTTGATTATTATCTATAACAAACCGCTCGCAGTTTACAGCTTTTTAAATTTATTTTAAGCCGACATCTCATTATTGAAATGAGCTATAAACGTGTACATCTAACGGGGATATGTTTCTCGTATACGAGGTATTAAGAGGTATTTTGAATTAAAACAAATCTACCAATATCAACACGTAAGGATCTAAATTCCTGTCGAGTAAATAACCAGTATCGTTAAATTGGGTAACTCGATATTACGTATCTATTTATTGAGGGATTCTCTCTCCGGACTTCTTTTTCTGTTTGGTGAAAGAAATCATATTACGTCTATTTTTGTCGATTTGATTCATGTTTAAAAATAATGAAACTTTTTTTTTTTTTCATTGAAAGAGTATAAAGTTCATATGTCTTTCCAGTAATTGGGTATATACGTTTTGTGAAATGAACGAGAAAATGAGAAGTGGAAAAAAGTTTCAAGAGTCTGTACTCCCATAAACACACACGAATACCAAACCTAATTAGGCCAAAAATGAAAGAATGAGTGCCTAATAAAAAATTATTAAGTAGTAATAAAAACGAAAAAATAATTTAAGACGAATAAAATTGGGAAGGTAACTTGTTGTACGAATTTTTTCATTCAGAGCCTAAGTAATATGTTTCCAAGAAAACGTCAGATACAGATAATTATTTTTAAAAAAAATCAAACAAAGCACTTCTAAAAAAAAGTTCTGAAAGTATTAAATTCTTGAAGGGGTGAAAAATAATTTTAATTTACAATTAAGTTTTTTTAGTAGATATTTTTTGAATAATTCTCAAAAAATAATTGGGAACAGTCGTATATGTTTTTTTGAAAAATATTTTTACAGTTTGGAAAAAAATGAGTTTCGTTAAAAATAATTTTTATTCATTTCAAAAAGACCTTTTAATTTTTTTTTTTTTAATATCAATTTTTTTAGACTGATTTTTTTTTGAAATTGTAATCGATTTTTTCAAAAATTAGAATAATTTTTTCCCGAATTGATTCCAAAAAAAAATTGAAATCAACTACTTCAAAAATTAAGATCAATTTTAAACCTTGAAAAATCTTTTCTTTTTCAAAAATTGAGGCCATTTTATCAAAAAGTGAAAATATTTTTTTTGAAAATTGAAATTGATTGTCCAAAAATTGGATTGTTCAAAAACTTGGATGAATTTATTCTAAACTAAAATCATTTTTTTCAATTGACATCGATTTAAAAAAAAAATGAAATACCTAAGTAGATTTCTTGGCAATCAATTTAAAATTTAAATTGAGGCCAATCTTTAAAAAACTGATTTTTTATAAATTCCCAATTTGACGTTGGTTTTTTCAAAAATTTAGATTTTATTTTTGGTAATTTTTTTTTTTTTTTTGAAATTGAAATTAGTTTTTTCAAAAACTGTGATCAATATCTCAGAAATTACAATTATTTAAAAAAAAAATAGACATCGATTTTTTCAGAAATTTAAATAGAAATCCATTATTTAAAAAAAAACTTTTTTTTTCTTTTTAATTATTTATTTATGTTTTTTATTATTTAAAGTTTCAACTACAATCTTTCAATGAAATTATTATTTTTTTAAAATTAAGTCAATTCCTGAACGTATTGAAATTAATTCTTGAAAAAATGAAGATTATCTCCATTAAAATTGAAAATTAGAACTAAATTTCTTACGATAAGTATACCATATGAATTTATTTTAAAAAAAATAATAAGAAAAATTTCAAAAAAGGTATTTCTAAAAAAAGACATCAAAAATTGGAATACGTAGATAATAGGTATCATTCTAATTGAAGTTTTTTTTTTTAAATTTAAAATATTTCCAAAAACTTTTATAATAAAATTAGTTCTTTTTTGAATAAAATTGATTTTTATAGAATCAATTTTTTACTCGTTCGTTCGTTTGTTTTGTTTCTCATTAAAACGTATTTTAAATTTTTTTTTCAAAAATTCATGACAATTTTTTTTCAAGTTGATAACATCAATTTTCTTTAAAAGTAACAGCTGTTTCTTCAAAAAAAAAAAAAAAAAAATCAAAATTATGTAGGTTTGCTCGAATAAAATTGATCACTTAGAAAAAATTGTACCTATACGTATTTTTTTTATTTTTATTTATTTTTTTTAATTGGACCTTTTTATCAATATCAATCTGATTTTTTTTTGAGATATTAATTTTGTAAAATTGAAACTTGAAAAAATATATTATTATACTGTTCATTTTACAAAAAATTTTACAAAACAATGATTCGAAATTCATCTTTAAAAGTATCCAATAAAATTCTTTTTAGAAAAATTACTTCTCTCCAAATTAGGTACATTTATTTTCCATCAAACATGTGACTAAAATCAACATTTATCTACTCGTACATCGAAATCATTCTTGAAAATCTCGTAACCGAAACATGAATGGCATCAAAGTCGACCAAACCTTGTTAGAAAAAAATTTGAAAGACGGCGATCTTTTGTGGTTACCTATTTGATTATCGTCGGTAATAATATTATGACATGTTTCGTGCACCACGATAACAATATATCACCATTTGTTACTAATCAGTGTAACATCTTCATATTCATTGTGAACTCTATCCACGTCCAATTCGGCAGGATTAAAATCCATCACCGTATAACGACTTTACTACGTATTTCATACGAGATTTCTTGTCAACGAAAAAAAAAAAAAGTGAAGATGCGTACCAGACATACTTGTAACTTATTTTCAAGGTCATCAAACTAAGCATTTCAAGTATGCTTCGATGGTACGTAAAATAGAAAAAGTAGTAGAAATCACAAAAGCCTTTCAAGTATTCCAAGAAAGAATGAAAAAAGTGATATTTCTCGATATTTTTTTGTGTAGGTACTTTTATCCTTGCTAGTCATTGTGTCTTTTTCCACTTATAATTGGCATTTAACGATGCAGGTGTGCTCGTCTCTGTGCGCGTATTCGTACAAACGAAGATCTTCGATGCGTTTTATCGCACTCTTTATGGAATTAATGAAAATGAACGCCAGTTATAACCTCATTAAATATACAAAAAAACATAATTTGCTGTAATTAATGAAGTTGAAACGTAACCACCTGAAATACGTAATATACGAGTCAACGATCCAATATACCCCGATGTTATATTTAGGTACTTTACCTACCTACGTTTTGTGATCTACCATATACCTCAATTTTACTCTCATCGAGATCGTAAATCGATTCTCCACTTAATTACAGCCCTTATTATGTAGTCTATATGGCATGGTGTATGCTTAATTTTTTTGTTATACCTACCTAATTTTATTTATAGATCTCCCTCGCCTCTATCTTGTTACGATGAAGAAGCGTTAACGAACAAATACCTAATTTAAAATAGGAAAAATTTTATACCGAATGAACTTTGTCGGTGAATAATTTAAACGAACAGTTTCGATTCTGTTATTATAAAATGGCTACCGAAAAATGAAATAACCGGGTTTGAAAATATATAATTTTACGTTCTGCTGCCGGGTATACGTTTGGAAAAAGGTATCTAGGTGGTCTAGCTTCTGGTTTTTTGTATGAATCGTTCAACTTATCACAGAGGTTAACAATAGATGATATCTTGGTGCTTCTTTAAATTAAAGAACCCCCGTTTGGTCGAATTTAATTTACTTCTAGCCAAATAATCTCTGTATTTTTTTACTTTGTTGATACGTTTAAAAGGTAGTTCAGTGAGGCATACTGGATAAGTTTGTTGTGTCGGTGAAATGGATATGCACCTTTGGGCGCTGTATTGTTCGAGTTCAAGGTAGATTTTGTCTTGGTACATGTATGCTGAGATTTTAGGTACCGGTAGCTGATTAATGAAGTGTGTGGATGGCGACGGGTGCTGATATTGTGAACGAGTCTTTGTTTACTGGTTTAGCTTTGAGAGTAATTTTCCAATCAGGATTTTGGGAAATCTTATCTTTGTTGAGAAGATATTTTGAGATCTTAAGCAAAATCATAAAAATTATCAGAACAAAAGGAAAAATAATTTAAGCATTTTTGAAACAACGCAAATAACCCGAGCAGCACACTCGACAAATTATCGAAATAAAAAATCGACAGAATATCGAATTCGATAAAGTGTCGCGTTAGTTCCGCATAAATCGTGAAATTATCTTTCGATATATAGATAGATTATCGACGAATTATAGTTAATAAAAATTTCGAGATTATAGTAAGATATTTTATCGATAATCTATCTATAATATCGAAAGATAATTTCACGATTTAGGCGGAACTTTCGCGACACTTTATCGAATTCGATATTCTGTCGATTTTTTATTCCGATTTTTTGTCTTTTACTAGCTTTTTTCTATAATTAAAAATCATTAATTAGCATAATTAATACATTAAACTTTGCCTAAACACATTATTCATGTTACGGTAAGAGGATCATTTCAGAAAAAGTCAAAAAAAATTATAAAAAATCTGCCACCCGTGGGGCTTGAACCATCTACCTCCTGCATGGTAATCCTCTTCCTTAACCACTATGCCATACCTTATCGTTGAGGAATTAGCAATAAAACGCTTATAATAGGCAGTTTAGTACTTCCAGACGTGTTGGACTTGGAAAAATTTTCACCAATTTGGAAATAATTTTAAATATCGTCACAAAATCGTTGAAAAATCGTTCGACAAATTTCAGATTATTTGTCGATAATGTAGTTTCAAATATCGCCACAAAATCGTTGAAAAATCGAATTCGAGGAATTTCATATTACGTGTCGATAATATAGTTTCAAATATCGTCATAAAATCGTTTAAAAATCGAATTCGAGAAATTTCAGATTACGTGTCGATAATAAAGTTTTAAATATCTTCACAAAATCGTTAAAAAATCGAATTCGAGAAATTTCAGATTATTTGTCGATAATATAGTTTCAAATATCGTCACAAAATCGTTAAAAAATCGAAATCGAGAAATTGCATATTATGTGTCGATAATATAGTTTCAAATATCTTTACAAAATCGGTAAAAAATCGGATTCGATAAATTTAATATAATCTGTCGATAATATAGTTTCAAATGTCGTCAAAAAATCGGTAAAATATCGAAGTCGAGAAATTTCATATAATCTGTCGATAATATAGTTTTAAATATCTTTACAAAATCGTTAAAAAATCGAATTCGATAAATTTAATATTCTTTGTCGATAATGTAGTTTCAAATATCTGCACAAAATCGGTGGAAAATCGGAATCGATAAATTTAATATTCTTTGTCGATAGTATCGTTGACGAATATCGTCATAAAATCTTAATAATATCGAATTCGATAGTTTTTAGATTTTTTGCCTATGAAGTTGTATCGATAAATCTTTATAATATCGTGAGAACATCTATCGATTTTCAAACGATTTTTTATCGATACGTTACATCTTCCGATATCATCGATCGAGTGTGCCGCTCGGGAATCAGAAAATTTTCGAAAAAAATACCTATCATATTTTTTTGAGACAGTTAAATTGAAAACAGAACTTGCAAAAAATTGAAATTTATTCACTTACATGAGCAAAATGATACAAATATTTGTTCAAATTAATTGTTACAAAATATTTTATAGAACTGTGTTTTGAAAAATGCATTGAAAAATTTAAAAGATCGATCTGCTGTTTTGAGTAAAATTACAAAACTAATCATGTCTTCTTCATTCTCTCTCTCTCTTTTTTTTTTTTTTTTTTTTTTTTTTTTTTTTACAAGAAACAAATCAAAAAATATTTTGAAAATTATTTCTGAACAAACTTCAAAAAATGTGTTTTTATAAAATTTTATGATAATTTTTTTTTAAAAATGCATGAAAAAAATTGGTTCATATCAATTTTTTTTTTGTATGTTGAATCAATACTTACTTACATTTTTACAAATCAGTTTTTTGAGTAAAATTTTTAAAATGCATAAAAACGTTCGAAAATCACCTTTGAATGAAATTTCATTTTTTTCGAACATTTTATAATGAAGTTGTTCAAAAAATGCAGCGAAAAAATGAAACAAATCAGTATTGAGTACAATTCCAAAAATTTATTTCCATAAAATTTCATTTTTAAAAATGTATCAAAAAATATTTTTAAATCATTTCTGAGCAAAAGTAAGAAAATTATGCATTTTCAGAAAACTTCATGTTGGAGTTTTTCAAAAAAAAAAAAAAAAAAATTAATATTCTTACTTTTTTGTAATATTAAAAAAACGAATCAAAACAATCTTTAAAAATTGTTTTTGAGTAACTAAAATTCAAGAAATTAATAACTTCTAAGCCAGTAAAATTCTGCGAAAATTTTTTTCGAAAAATTTAAAAATTGGTTTTGAGTTTTCTTGAAATGCAATGTTTTTGCAAAAAATGTATTGGAAATAATTTTTAGCAAAAATTCAAAACTTTGAACTCATTGAAAAAAATTTTCATTTTTTTTAAATGCATCAAAAAATTTTCAACATCAGCTTTTGGGTTTACCTATAATAAATTTTAAAAAGTGTATAGACCATGCTTAATAATTACTTTTGTTATCTATCTTCAAAAATTTATGGTTTTTTTCTGCATTAAAAATTTTGTTTTCTCAATTTTTGAAAACAATACTTAATTTTGATTTTGAAAAAACATTGTGATCATAATCACCTAATTAGAAATGAATACGCCTCAATTTTCAAACAATTAATTTCAATTTTTTCAACTGTTTCTATTCTCAATTCGATTTCTTTTAAATTTATGTGAAATTTTGAAAAATAATTTAATTTTTGAGAATAATCTGAATTTTTGAAAAAATTGATTTTCATTTAGGTACCGAAAAAATCAATGCCAATTTTCAAAAATATAATTGATTCCAATTTCAATTCATTTTATGAGAAAATCAATGTAAATTTTCAAAAAAATAATTGATTCCAATTTCTGAAAAAATCGATGGAAATTTCAAAAAATAATCAATTTTTGGTAGATTGATCTCATATGTTATAAAAAATTGACGTCAACTTGAAAAAAATCAAAAAATTTGAAATTTTAAAAATTATTTCCTTTTTGTAAAATATTGACAATAAATTTTGAAGAAAAAAAATTATATACCTAAAAATGTTTTGGAAATACATTTGATTAAAAAAGTAGTTTGTTTACTTCTCATTTAAATATTTCAACAAAATCAAAGGTTCTTTTATATATATATATATATTTTTTTTTTTTTTTTTTTTTTTTTTTTTTTAGAAAACATACCTATTTGTAATTTTTTGAAACACTTCTTAATTTTTGTCAAATGTAAGTGAATTTTATTGTTTGCAAACAATTTTTTTGATCTAAAAAAAGTACAATTGTTACTCAAATTTTGCTCAATGATATTAAATTTCAAAAATAGGAAAAATTTGACCCAAAAAAACACCAACCTCCATCTCGACGTAATCGTTCCTAAACCGTTCTCGACCCTCACCAACGTAAACGTACAAATCAAATTTACCTAAGTATTTCCGAATTTTCACACATGCCGGTTTGTCGGTTATCTCATGCTTAAGGCAAGACCATACCATTCTTCCACATCACCACCCAAACCGTTCGATTATCTTATTAATGAAATCCTACGACGAATATGAATTTCGTGCCTTTGATGATAATTTCACACCACTATCGAATTCACCGTAACAACATGCCGGTTCTAGGGAACACCTACAACGACGCATTCCGGCCTCCACCCACCCGAATATGATCGTATTTTTCACCTTTCAAAACGCCAATATCAAATATGGGAAAATCGTGATACTTTGATGCCGTCAGCGTCACCGTCATCTCGGGAAGGATGACGAGACGATGTCGTCGATGTTACGGATCATTAAAACTCGGACACCGGACGACGACACGATTGACGACAGACGGTGCAAATTAGTGATGCGACGCGACGCCGAAATCTCACTGGAGAATAATTCGGACAAGTGCGATAAAATTGAAAGCAAGATTGTAATCTCGATTCGCGATATGAATCGATGAAGGTCCATTCTGCGTGGAAAAGAGAAAATTCTTAAGGATGATACTTGTACTTTTTATTCGTATACATAATCTCTCGTTGAACGAGGTACTTATTGTAACCTCAATATAATATGAAAAATTTCCCCTAATCTGGCATCAGTATAATCTTATAAGTCATAATCACTCGTACATGGGTGTTTTACGTATATTGGATGGTCGAAAATTTCGTCTTGGACTTAATCTTGGCACCATATGTCGAACTCGAACACGTTCGACTTACCGGAAACAGAAACATCGCTGGTATAGAGCTCGGTGCATCGTGTTTAGACTTGATAATCAGTTTAATTGGGATGAAACTCGAGTATGGTTTTTCAAAGGTTTCATGATCTAGTTATAAACGTAGACATAATTTCCTATCGAACCGATACGATAGGTTTTCTCGTTATGCAGGTGTTCGGGCGGGTGCACACCTATCAATTATTGGTAACTGGTTGTCGGCTCTTTTACCCGCATTTGAAAATTTTAATTAATCGTTTAGTAAGTATAGTAAGTACGTACGTGCGAGTACGATGCGGCAAGCCTTATGGAGCCCCGCAGGCACAGTTCATTCACCATTTTAAACGCCCTGAGGTATGGAAAAAATTGCACAAACACGAGCCCTTTTTGAAAAAGAAGAAAAAAAAAAGGAATACTTCTGTATTTTAAAATCGTTTATTGTATTTAAACGTCTCTCGTCGTACCTGCAAACACACGCGATGCTCTGTGCCTTTTTAACGCCATATCACATGGTTCGCACTTGCACATTTTTCATACTCTAGTTACACCGGCTATACTATAATTTCAACTATCAAGGTGAATATAGGCGCTTTTAAGAGTAGTAATTAACGCGCCAGCGTCACAGACGAGTCCACGAGCGAAAGAAGGAAAAAAAATCGTATATTTATGGCCTTATTTTACGCGTGCCCGATACGAAAAGTAAAAAAAGCAACATCGACTACTTTCCAAGATGCGTCGAATAAGCTTCGCGAATTAATTCCCCATTATACCTAATTGGTCGATTGTTAATTAATCAATGACGGATTTCGATTGTTCGTTGGGTGATTATCGATCGGTGGTATCGAGGAACAGATGTCTGAATGACATTTCCTTACGTCGTCACGTCGTGTCATCACTCGTCAGTACCAGATCTGGCGGTTTTAGATTTTTTGAATATTTCTTTGGCGCGTCGCGTCGATTCGATCATACAATCGATGCCGTTATTCCGGTATTTGTTCGACGGTAATTGGCCAAATGTGTAACGTTAATTACTCTCCGATAATTTGAGACAAGAATGTGAGTACAAAGTAGGTAGGTACCGGTTTCATCCGGTATTGTTATGGTGGGCTTACTGGATCGGATTCATACGTAGGAGACAGGAGTGCGATAGAGGTAACTATTGCTGCTGCTCGGTTTTCCAAAAATTATCCTTTTTTCCGCAAAAATTATTTGTAAAAAATTTTAAAAACAGAAAAAATCGATTTTGAAAGAGAGGAAAAAGAAGATAGGACTCGAAAGATTTGAAAATTTCAAAAAATGGGGCCATTGTGAATTTCTAATTTTTTTCTAGAAAAAGATTAAAACATGCAATTTTTTTTTAAATCTGACAATCAGTAAATTTTGAAACAAAAATTAAATAAGTCAATTTTTATGAACATTTGCTAAGCAGTCAATGAAATTTGAAAAAAGTACGAAAAAAATTTGTTTCAAAAATTTTAACCCAAAAAAAAAGAAAATGGTAAGTAAAAAAAGTTTGAAAATTATCCGACCAAAAAAATAAAAAAATTTGGAAATCAGTAAAAATAAAGATGAAAATTTGAATAGAAAAATTTTTATAGGGAAACAACAGTTTTGAGAAGTTTGTAAAATCGAAGAAAATTACAAATGAATAGAAATTAGAAGCGTTTTTTTGAAGAAGAAGAAAAAACAACAACAACAACTAAACTGGAGGAAAAAAGAAATTTTGAAAATTCTAAAAAATTGACAAATTTCTTAAGTGGTCAAATTTTTAAAAATTGCAAAACTTTTAAAACTGCAAAATTTTCAAAAATTGTTGTATTTCCAAAAATTGACAAATTTTCAACAATTTTTGAATTTACAAAATTATTGAATTGTCAAAAATTGACAAATTTTCAAAATTGACAAATTTTCAAAATTGACAAACTATAATAAGTGCCAAAAATTGACAACACTTTTAATAAATTGCCAATTTTTCAAAAATTGTTGAGTTGTCAAAAATTGTTGAATTTTCAAAAGTTGTTAAATTTTTAAGAAAATTGATAAATAATATTCAAGAATTGTTGAATTTGAAAAAATTGTTAAATATTCAAAAGTTATTAAAAATATTCAAAAATTATTAAAATTTCAAATATATTGCAAAACTTTTAAAAATTGACAAATTTTCAACAATTCCAAAACTTTCAAAAATTGACAAAATTTAATGGTAAAAGGATTAAGAAAGTAGATTCTTGTACGTAATTTTATTCCAAAAATTTGACAAATTCAAAAAAATTGAGAAAAAAATTTTAGTAACAAAATTACAGAAAAAATTAGGAATAGGTACATTTTAAGAGGGGAAAAAACGACAAAATGACAAAAAGGAAATTGTGAGAAAAAACATATTTTCAATTTTTTTTAAATTTGTAAAAGCAAAAATATCTAGAATAATTTTTTTTTCAAGTAGGAAAAATTTTTATTAATGAATCATTTTACCTATTCCAAAAATTTCAAGACCATCGATTCCAAAAAAACGAGAAAAAAATCCGATATAACTTTTTTCAAAAAATAAAAAATTCGTAAAAATTGATGAAAAACAGTTTTTCTTAAAATCACAAAATTAAATTGAGAAAAATGAGGAAAACACAGAATAGGAGAATTTTGATGAAAAACCCATCAAAAAATCATCTGGAAAAAGGAAGAAACTTTTTATAAGGTGATTTTGATTTTAAAATTTAAAAAAAAAATTGGAAATTTTCATATAAAAAAAAAAAAAAAAAAAAATTAAAAACTTAAAAACTTACATTCCTTCTTAAATTTTAATTCAAAAAATCTGCAAAACTTCACCCAAAGCAATTGATTATCGCCTTAGAAAACGATTTCCAAGAATAAACGAAATATCAAGAAACAGAACCATTCACCTTTTTTTGAACTTGCTCAAGACGAAAATGACTCATTCATCTAATCAAAATTTTTCAAATTATAATTTTTTGCAAACAAAAAAAAAAAACCTTCGTTATCGTCTGGAAACCTCCACAATCGAAAAATTCTCAACCAACGAGTCCGATAATATCTTAATCCAAATTACAACTCCATTCGTCGAATTATTCGCCATTCGTCATTCGCCATCGCAGACAGGAATTTCTCTCATTCTTATCGTTTAACCTTCAATATGGGCACTTGATAAAACAATACCTTCAAACCGCTAGACATTTCTCTCTATTCGCGATTAATAACGCCACCGCCCGTACTACATGTAAATACATACGTGGGTACATATTTTCTCTACGATATTAATATTCAACGGACGAGTACGCGCGTTCATCAACTTTTAGCTTGAGTATGGATGATGGGTTGAGGTACGGGGAGGCGGCGAACGAACTTAATGTACTTTCTATTTCAACGTAAACTGAGCTAACAAACGTTATGAGGTGAAAAAAGGGTCGCAAAAATGAGCATTTGTTAACCGAACGTTAACTGTAATACGTCTATTTGGCTCTACAGCTAAGTAGACATAGAATACATAGCGGGAAAAATTATGAGATAGCAACAAACGCGTGAAAGTATCCGTTAAACATTATAATCGTAATTTTAAACATAAAGAAACGTACACCTGAGAATTGATCTAGGCGAGTAAAGAAATTTAATGAATTAGTTATTGTGTGAATTTAAAAAAAAAAAAAATTTATAACGCGTTCACGGTCCACCACATTCTGTAACTATCCTAGCTCGTACCTATAAAAGCCACCGTACAAGAATAAAAAAAATTACCCATTTGGTTTAAAAATAAAGAAAAAAAATAAGAAAAAAAAAACAAATAGTTGAAAAAATATTATAAAACGGAATGTCGTATACATTAATAATATTTTAATTGGTAGTTTAAATGGTCTCTTAGCATTTACACTTTTATAAATGATGTCGGGTCAGGAATCAGATTTTTACGACTGATATAAAACGGTAGCTAAATGTTATCTCGGATACACTTCACAGTTGCAGAAAAACTTTATTTACTATCGGCGTGCATAAAATGCGTAAGATACTAAAAGCAAAGCAAAACCGGCATTTTTATCGTTTATTAATTCAGCGAGTAAATATTTAAAAACCTCCAGCCTTATAATACAAAAAATAATAAAATAATAAAAATGCACACTTCATCGAGCCCTCTTCAGATTTTGTACATACGTATCGAAGACGAATCAGGTGTGCATGAGAGGACAGAAAGTTCATTTGGGCCCACTTTTTTCACATTGGTCAAAATTACAACAGTTTTTTTAAAAAAATGAAAATTTTTATTCAAGATTTTTTTTTTCAAAAGAATGACAATATTTTTTCCAAAAAAATACTAGGTATATTTCTATCCAAAAAATTGCTATATTTTTTCCAACAAAACCTACACCCCCCCCCCCCCAAAAGGTCACAATATATTTTCTAACAAATTACGATTTTTTTCCCATAAATACTATATTTTCCCAAAAATACAATATTTTTTCCAAAAAAAATTGTTTCCAAAAAAATATAGTAAATTTTCAACAAAAAACCTACATTTCCCCCTCAAAAAAGTTACTATATGTTTCCGCAAAAATACTATATTCCCCCCCCCCCCCCCAAAAAAACAACTATATTTTTCTAAAAAATAATACTAACTATATTTTTCCAAAAAATTGCTATATGTGACCCTGCCTCAAGAAAAGATGCTTGTGACTAAATTTTTGATTTTGGGGTTTTGATGGTTTCGGACACTTCAGACTTTCCTCTTTCCAATGGAATTGGTCCCAACTTTCTATCTTCAAAATTGAGTGAGATATATAAACAGTTAAAGGTATCACCTTATGCTTTTTATTACTTTTTATAAAACTTTCGTAGCTTTTATCCCTCATAGGAGAGGAACCACTTGTGCTATGGTATTTTAAATGTGATTTTCGAATTCAGGAGGTCAAAATACCCCTATATCACCAAGTTGAAATTTTTTTTTCACAATTTCATTTTAGTCATTTTTTTGCTTCTCACTGCGGCACCACTGATATGAAAGTGCAAAATATCAAAAATACTTTTTTATATTCCACTTGAGGGTAACTTTGATTATTCGAAAATTCAAAACGATATCTTGCTCTAAACCAGATCTATGCACTTTTAAAACTTAAATTGATTGTTTCTGATAAACATGGTTTTAGTCATAAGCATCCTTTCTTGAGGCAGGGTCACATATTTTCCTAAAAGTAGATACTAAATTTTTTCCAAAAAAATGACAACATTTTTCCCAAAAAAAGGCAATATTTCTTCAGGCAATATTTTTTCGAAAAAATGACGAAGTTTATCAAAAACAAAATTACTATATTTTCCAAAAATACTACATTTTCCAAAAAGTTATCATATTTTCCCAAAAATACAATATTTTTCCAAAAAATACTGTTTTCCAAAAAAATCTAGTAAATTTTCAACAAAAAACCTACATTCTCCTCCAAAAAAGTTACTATGTTTCCGCAAAAATACTACCTACATTTTTCCAAAAAAAAAATACTTCATTTTTCCAAAAATACTATGTTTTTAAAAATACTTAAAATACTATATTTTTTCCAAAAAATTGCTATATTTTCCCAAAAGTAGGTACTTACTAAATTTCCTCCAAAAAATGACAATATTTTTCCCAAAAAAAAGGCAATATTTCTTCAATAAATGGCAATATATTTTTTCAAAAAAAAATTACTATATTTTCCAAAAAATTACTATGTTTTCGAAAAAAAATCTACTGAATTTTCAACAAAATCCCTACATTCCCCTAAAAAAGTTTATACTTTTTCCGAAAAACCTACATTTCCCCCCAAAAAATTTACTATAAGTTTCCGTAAAAATCCGAAGTTTATTTTTCCAAAAATACTATGTTTCCAAAAACACTAAAATGTTTCAAAAATACTCAAAATACTATATTTTTCCAAAAATACTACATTTGTCCAAAAATACTATATTTTCCAAAAATACTACACTTCTCCAAAAAATACTATATTTCCCAAAAATTTGCGATATTTATTATTTTCACAAAAAATTACTATATTTTCCAAAATAATACTAGATATATTTTCCAAAAAATTACTATATTTTCCCAAAAAGACTATATTTCTCAAAAATTGCTATATTTAAGTACTCTTTCCCCAAAAAATGCTATTATATTTTTTCAAAAAAATTACTACATTTTTCAACAAACAAAAAAAAAACTATTTTCTTCCCAAAAAAATACCTACTACATTTTCTCCAAAAAATTGACTATAATTATTTTTTACAAAAAATTACTGTATTCTTTCCACAAAAAAAATACAATAATAATTCCAAAAAAGTAGCAATAATTTTTCCAAAAATGAAAATCTTTATCCAAGAAATTAGTGTAGGTTCAGTTTATGCCCATGCTGTGCCTTTTGTGGGTTTCGACCTTTTCACCTTATTTGACATGTTTGGGATCAAAAATCAAAAATTTTCATGTTTAGACTGTTTTTTGGTAAGTTAATGAGCCTATAGCCCAAATTAAATCACCTAGGTCATAGGGAGGCTAAAATATGGTATATAGAGTTGTTGGAGGTCACTGATACGCCATGATTTTTGGAGCAAGGCTCTTTTTTGTGGGGACACATGCCAGCGGAGACTTAAAAAGGTGAAATTTTTAAAATTTGGAACAGTGCTCAACATAGAATCCAAATTTTAGCTTCTTAGTATATTTCCGCCCCTTATTAGGCCCAAAATGTGAATTTTGGAGTTTTTCCCCAATGCAAGTTTTTAAGAAAGCATGAAAAAATTTTCTTCCAATGTAGTGGCTTGCCTGCTACACCTTTTTGGGGTAGATGCAAAAAGTAGTTGAAGATTTTTTACGCAAATATAAAATATTTACACCAAAACTGGTTCTACGAGTACAACTACAACCAAACACGAGATCATTGGTACTGCAAAAAAAAAAAAAATCGTATTATTCGCATGTAACATCTCTTTGAACGCTGTAATATTTTGTTATCTATGAAAATGAACATCAATCTAATCGTAAACGCTGCTTGTTTTATTTGTCGTAAAAATCAACGATTACCCGGCTGCATGGACGCGAGCGACGCAGACACGCCGCGTGTATAGTACGTGCATTCGATATGAATAATCGAATTACACACGTGTACATATTTTACGACCCTTTTTCTATGTAATTTGTATTACGATTGCAGGGACGTACAGAAATGCGACTATTTCGCAGCAGAAAGGACGATGTACCTGAGCAGACGTCGTACAAGACTGTCAAAGCGTTGCCCGCCATTATACTAGAAGACGACCAAGGACCGGCTGAAATGAAACGAAGTGAGTATATAGAATATTATAAAGGTACTGTATTTAAATAGGGCATTATTCGAAACGCCATTAGCGGTGTAATAATTCGATGACCAGGACGTGTGCTAATAGAGTAGGACGATCTGTCTCTTTCTTGATACCTACATTCTTGGAACGCGGTGAAATTACAAATCAACTTTGATCTGTTCCAATTTAAACGAACGTACGGTGGTATTATTTTAGCTCGATCGTATCCGCGTATTGTTGTATGCAACTTTTGGCCAAGTATATTTGAATTTCGTCGAACGTGAATACAAAATGCCATTAATTCGTTTACGAAGGTTTTTTTGCCAATAATTCCCGTATGTTGGTAAACCGCAGTGTAAATCCTATTATTGGTTTTTGCAACGTGGACACACTAAGTACCTAAGTATAAGAGTCTTTAATAAAATTCGATTGTAAAACATTCAAGGCCAGAGTAGTAAAGGTTTCTGCATTGTATAAATGATTCGTTTTATATTGCGATTTTTCCTCATTGCCTAATATATTTTTAATTTAATGCTATAGAATGAAACGTTGATTTACGTTCGTATTAGCAATAACGTATAATAGGTATATATTCTACCTGTTCCAATGTACACGTAGCCTCAGCAAAGATGATGAAGAACTTTTGACGATTGAACTTGAGACTGAAAAAAAGAAGAAAAAAAAAATCAATAAGCTTAGTTTGAATGTATGTACTGTAGGAAAGAAAATAACTGTAATTTAGAACCGCGAGTAGAATATACTGATAATGAAATGCGACCGTTTCGTAATGCAGCGATATGATACATACAAGTGGATACATTACTCAATAAATCAAGTGCCATTAACACGTAGTTTGGACATGTTCAACAAGATCATAGCACAAGAAGAATAACACTGTGGCTAGTGTGGCTGCGCCCATATGTTTAAAAGCGAGCAACAAGTGTAATACCTTGTGTATTAAATGGAAATGAGTTCGTGAAATGTAACTTATGGCGTCCTCGGAAATAGCCTGGAACGATTTTCATGCGCGGATATTTTTTCAATCGTGGTATTACCAGTGTTGAGAATCGATGAATAGTGTAACTTGGCATATTTTTCGCGTCTTAAAATCAGGTTCCTGATACAAAACGTGATTTCAGGTTATTTATATCAATATTTAAAAACTTTGAAGTTTAAATTCAAAAAAAAAAAAAAAAAAAAAAAAAAAAAAAAAACATAATTCCCTATTTTTCAAAAACTTTAATTCAATTTTTTTGAAAATTTACAATTTTGCAATTTTTATCAATTTTATTATTTTTTGGACAGATAAGTATTGTCAGTTTTTAAAATATTAAAATTTTACATTGGTAAATTTTTTTAAATTTTCAAGCGTTATTTTTTACATGCATTTTTTTAAAATTTTCATCACTATATCCAACTTTTTGAAAATTTCAATTTTTTGAGGATTGTTTGTTTTCCAACATTTTTCCAATTTTTACATTTTGTGAATTAACATTATCTATTTCAAGCATAAATTTATCAGATCTTAAATTTTTTTGATTATTTTGAAACTTGTCATTTTGAATTTTATTTTATTTTTTAAAAATTTGCCAATTTTTCAAGATATTTGCCTATTTTAAAAAATTGGTCAAATTTTATATTTTTGTTATCTTCTTTTCAACATTTCTTATTTTTTTATGATTAGTCAATCTTTCAACGTTTTGACAATTTTTTAACAAATTGCCAATTTTCATACTTGTTGAAAGATAACTCGGTAGAATTTTTTAAAAATTTATCAACTTTCAAAATTGAACATTTTACATTTTTTAGCTCTCAAAAACTTTTGTTTTTTATAATAGGTAAATCTTGATTTTTTAATTTACTATCAATCTTTATATTTACAAGTTTTTAAAAATTTTTTATTGTTCTGGTATTGGTCAATTTGTCATTTTTTCTAGGTTTTTTTTTTTTTTTTTGAAATTACTCGTTTTTGTAAATTTATAGTTTTTCAATTTTTCAGTTTTTCAAAATTTTTCAACAAAAATCACAATTCTCCTGAATTCGCCATTCCTTAAAATGTCTTCATTTTTCAACAAATTGTAATTTTTTCGACATATTATTTGTATAGGTACCAACATTTTAAATTCGAAAAATTGCTTAACCTTATTTGTAATAGCGTTTATTTTGTAAAAAAATCTATTTTTCAAATATTCGTCAACTATTAAAAATTTGTGAAATTTTTGTTAAAATGGCATTTTTTAATATTTGTCAGTTTTACAATTCTCTTAGCAATTTTTCATTGCCTATTTCACAATTTTTAAATTTTGTCTAATATTTATCATTTCATAAATTTTTGAAAATTTTCAGCTATTTCTAGATGGTTAATTTTTCTACAATTTTGCCAATTTTTGAGAATTTGCTAATTTTCCAACCATTAATTTCTTGAATTTTTTAGGGTTTTTTTTCTAAATTGACTTATTTTTATTATTATTTTTTTTTAATTTAAGTTTTTAAAAATTTGTTAAATTTTCCAATAACCTATGGTAATTTTTTTCAACGTAAATTTTTTCAATTTTGTCTATAACAACAATTTTATTATCCATCAATTTTTGAAAATTTTCAGCAATTTTTTGTTTTTTTGATTTTTCAACTTTGTCTTGTCAATTTCGAAATTTTTTATTTTTCTACATTTGCAAATTTTTGTACCATTCAGTTCTTATTTATTTTATTTATTTATTTTTTGGTTTTTCAAAATTTACCAATAGTCTTTTTTTTATTTCATGTTTTTCAAAATTGGTCAATTTTTCAACAACGCCAGTTTTCAACAATTTCTCAAATTTCTCAACATTTAACAATTATTCTTCTAGATTCGTTAATTTTTAAATTTTGTTTATTTTTATATCTTGTAAATATTTCAACATTTTTGAATTTTTGAATTCTTAAAATTATTTTTAGTGTTTTACAATTTGCCAATTAAAAAAAAACCAGTTTTTCAAAATTTAGAAAATTTTCACCTTTTCATTTTTCAGTCCCCTAAATGTTTTTGGGGTTTTCATTTTTTTAATGCATAATTTTTTCTTAATTAACTTTTTTTCAAAATTTGCACAATTTTTCAACATATCTTTTTTTTTTAAATTTGTCCAATTTTCGGAATTTTTTAGTTTTTAAAATATATTTTTTAATTTTTACAGCTTGTCAATTTTTTAACATTTTGCTAATTTTTGAAGTTTTCTCAGCTTTATATACCTAGATGATATTTTGCAAATTATTAAAAATACCTACTGTTTTTTTTTCCTTTTTTTTCTTAGAAAACAATTTTTAATGTTTTGAAATTTTTATAATTCATAATTTTTTGTTTTTCAACATTTGTAAATTTATAAATGGACAATTTTTTATTGAGTATTTTCCAATTATTAAAATTTCCAGATTTTAAAAAATTCTTAGTTTTCCAAGTTTTGTTATTTTCATGATTACTTTTTCGTATGTTTTTTAATATATTTGACTCATTTGTCAAGTTTCGTCAACTTTGTAAATTTTTGATTGTTTTAAAATTCAAAATATTCTTAGCACTTGAAATTTTTAAAAAAATTGTCAAGTTTTTATCTATTTTCAGCTTTTTATTTCAAATTGATATTTTATTTAGAAAATTTTATGGTTTTTCAAAGCTTTTCAAAATGTGTTTCCTTGCTCTAAATTAATGTATCCTAATGGACTAACCATTTTTTAACGTGCTCGATCCGATACTGATAAATTCAGGTAATTCCCACCTGAACTAGCACACCAACGACGTGACTTTCACGGCTTAAAATACGTAGAAAGGTAAAAAAATCCAAAACCAAGCTACCAGTCACACCGTCGAATATAATCAACCCATTAGCCATAATTTCATATTTCATTATTCGAGGAAGTATTCAATTAAGTAACCACACACACCTTTAACAAGACCTTTGGAACTAAACTTTTAATATCCGTAACAAGCCATAATTTAACAATATACTTCTCGATAAGCCAAGTCCAACTCGAAACCCATCTCCAACCTTGTCCGAAGATGAGAAAATTACAACGTTGAAAAAGCACATTACGTAATTATAATTTTCCACCACTAATTTGAATTCCCAACGACGCGAGAAAATCAACCGAAAACGTCACAGATGCGCGATTATAGGTCAAAGATATCTTGGACGGATATCCGATTCATTCTAAAAACAAAACCACACCACACCGTAACATCAGCATCGCTCAGCGACGAATAATTTGACGATAGATGAACGAAGACCCACGACCTTGCCTGGCAATTGGTACATTTCTATCGACATCGGAATAATTTACATTAAAACAAACAATCGCAAATATGGCAATCTGCAATATACGTTCCACTGGTCTGGTCTGCACCTTTCCTTCTATGTGACTTATGTAATCAAACAAAAACTTTATGTAATTTTGCCAAAGGGTTAACTACATTCCAGCGTAATATCGATTATGATATAGGCATACAAAGTAATACAACTATAAATATTACAAACTTTACGCGAGAAAGTGTTTCGATATTTTGCAACAATAGTTTACGAACCTGTTGCTCGTCCAACAGGTTTAACAGCTCATCTTCATTAGCAATTATGGGTGATTCGCCAAACGTACGGAATTTTACTATTATCGAATGAAAAATTAAAAATTCATTAACGAGAAATTATCGGTGAGATCGTTTTCAAGATATTGGGCATTTTTCTCTCCCATCTTAGAGGTTTTTTTCTCTCCTCAGGTACGTTGAACTGTTTCGGTTTCGTTTTTGTTTTTATTTATGCCTTTCGTATACGATTCTACCGTTAGAGTGGTTATTAATGAGAGTCGTTCATTTTTTTTTTTCGTCTGAAAGTTGAATAAATGAGCATCTTAGAAGGTTCTTAATTATGCCATAGTCTAATTGACCTTGAATAGGTTTCAATTTTTTATATCCAGAATCTCTGGCGTGGAAATTAGAAAAACAGAAATCTCGATACATTCCAACTCGACCGTTAATCATGAAATATTCAACCTTCGCAACATTGCTCTGGTTTTAATTATTTTATTATGAAAACGAGTATATTATTATAGGAATAAAACTCGACCGTGTAATACCTCTCTTGTATAACAATTGATTATATCAATCAGTCGAGAAAAAAATTACATTCGAGAAGGTGAAAAATTATCTTTTTAAAAGGAAACGATGAAAAAAACAATACAAATTTACGAGCTGTAGTATCTTAATTACCCATTACATATTTCCAAAAGTGTACGGTAATTCTCGTTGAGCCAATACAATATAACATTGTTATTGCACTTGAGCCCCGAGAGCAGGGTCAACTAAACGGTAGGATCTGCTGAAAACGCCCATATTCCCACACACACACACGTACGTAGACGTACCGTAATCTCAAATCATATGGTTGCACTTTCTCCATGAAGTCTTTCTCGAATTACTCAATCGTTGCCGGGGATGCGATAAGTCATCGGAGAATTTGGAATTCTTTCGTTCACGTACGTAGGTACTTGATCGTAAATTCATTTTCACCAGATAATCGTTTACTTGGCGTAAGCATATACGTAGTATCTATTTTGTGCTTACAAGTTTCAGCCTACCGTATAGGTAGATGTAGCTGAAGAAAATGATCTATTGTATAATTTTACTACTATAATATGAGAGTAAGAGTATAGAGATTTACGATTCAATGACCAGCCTCTGTATACGCTATAAGATGTATTCATTTTTCAAATGAAATTATTAATTGGTGAATGAAACGCAGTATTAGATACTGAGGCTGTTTGTGGTTTATAGGTGTTAACAAGGATTTCGTATTTATCTATAAGTTCATATACTTGCGTACTATACGGACACGAAGCAGCTTTCTCTGCTGGTACTTATGGTGTACGAGTATTCGTAAGAGTATGGTTAGGATGTTGAGGAATGATTTAGAATCTGTAATATTTTAATTGCGAAGAATTGATTATTTTTATAATTGTGGGTTTAAAGTAAATTAATATACTCGATTCGGTGATGGGAGAAGCTTTCTTTGAAAGGGAAAGGAGGTGTAATAGGTAATAGGTATCGAATTTTGAATGAAAAAAAGTGCTTTTTCTTGAGTTTATTTACTCAACTTTATGTAAAGATGCAATTGAGTTTGAAATAGAATTCAATTAATTTCAATTTTGTGAGAAAACTTTCATTTTTCATAAGTTATTGAAAAAATTTCGGCAAGATTTTGAGGAAAATTATTTCTTGAAGTTTTTCAGTTGGGTAGGTGCTTATTGTTACTCGTAGAATTTCCAACATTTAATTTTGAACTTGAATTTTCTATGTTACATGATTGAAAAAAAAATTGGAATTCTCAATTTTATGAAAAACATACCTAATATTTCTGAATTCATGCAAAATTCATCATTTTTTTCACTGGAAAAAATTCAATTTTTTGTATGTAACTTTTCTCAAAAATTTATCTCATTTTTGTATGCTTAAAAAAAACGTTTTCCATTTTTTTTTTTTTGTTAAAAAAAAAATCAAGTTTACCTACATTCCTTTGAAAAAATTCAACTTTTCATTTTTTGAAAGAATGGAAAATTTCCATTCTCTTGAAAAAAATCAATTATTCTTTCTTTATTCATTTTTAAAAACTTTTCAATTCAACTTTGTATTTTTATGAAAAAAATCGATTTTCATTTTACTTGAAAAAATTCAATTTCCCATTTTTTTTCTTCAAAATTTGCATCATTTTTTTTTAACTTCTTGACTTGAAAATTAATGTCATGCATTCGTACAATTTCAATTTTCCATTAAAAAAATATTTTTGGAGTTTTAAAAAATTCAAGGTTCACTTCATTTCTTGGAATTTTTATTTTTTATTTTTTTGAAAAACTTAAACCATTTTTTTTTAAATCTCAATTATACGTGGAAAATAAAACTTTCATTTCCTAAAAAAATTCTTAGTTTCTGAAAGATATAATATTTTTTGGAGAAATTCAAACAATTTTATTTTTTGAGTTACTTACCTATTTTTTATCCAGTCATGTTTTTTTTTTTTTTGCTTTTTTGAAAAGTTGGTACCATTGATGGTACATTACTCGTAAAATCTCGAATTTTCATCTTCTTAAAAAAATTAATTCTTTATTTTTATGAAGGGAGAAATATTTATTTCTGAGGAAAAATTGGATTTTATATTTTTTTATTCAGTATCCGCACTAGTTATTTATTTATTTATTTTTTTAATATACTTACCTAATTTTTATTTGCCTTTCGATTGAATTTTTTTAAATTTACCTACTAAATTTTTCGTACCTGACACTGTTCCAAGAAATTTCCATTTTCCTAAAAAAAAAATGAAATTTAAGGTAGGTAGGTATTCCTGAAAATATTGAATTTTTCATTTTCTTAACAGCAATATTTTTGTGAAAAAATGAATTTCTTTACTTTTTTGTTGAAAAATTCAGTAAGTACTTCATTGTTTCAGGAAAATTCGTTTTTTGGAAGAATGTTGGAATTCAAATCTACATTTTTTCCAACAACCAATTTTTTTGAAAAATTTTAATTTTAATTTTTTTGAACGATTTTAAGATTTTATTTTATGGGAATATAATATTTTTCATTACAATTTTCTTTCCTTCAGAAGTATCAATTTTTCACTTTCTTAATAAAATTATTTTTTCATCATTTCTTTGAAAAAATTCAATACTTGATTATTGCTTTTTTTCTCAAAAATTAAATTTTTTCAGAAATTTTACAGAACTTTTCGAAAATTTTTCTCCATTATTCGTACCTAAAAATTGGGGGGGGGGGAGGGGATAAAAATTATTTTCTATTTTCTAGGGGGCGGGGGAGGATTCAATTTGTAACTTTTTTCTGGGCAGGGGGACTCAATTTTTACTTTTCTATTTAAAATGACAATTTTTTTTTTTTTTTGAAAATTTCAATTTCTCCCTTTTTTCAAAAATTTTATTTTTTATTTTTGTGAAAAATAAATTTTTTATATTTTTTATTCTTTAGAAAAATTTAATTTTTCATTCCCCCCCCCATTTTTTGGAAACTTGAAATTTTCTAATTTGGGGGGGGGGGGAATTAGTATCAGAATTTACAAAATTCATTCAGATTCTTAAAATACATAAAACTGTCTTTGTACTTTTTGTATCCTGTATATTTTAATTTTTTGAAGAATCTTGAGTTCATAAAAATTTACTTTGTTCGAAATGCACTCAATTTTTTGTAAAAATTTCTCATTTCAACTTCATGAAAATTTTTGAGCAATTCTCAATTTTATGAGAATTTGAAAACTTCACGTTTCTTAGAAAAATTACATTTCTCAAGTTCATGCAATTTTTTATTTTATATTCAATTAAAAAAAAAGATTCAATCATTCAATGCAAATTTTGAAATTTTCAATTTTTAATGTAGGTAGGTACCTACTTACCAAAATTAAATTTCTCAAGCATCTATGATTTTTTTTTTCAAAATTGACCAGGTAAATTTTTGTTTTTGTTTGTTGGAATTTCTAGAAAATTTTCAATTTCTAGTAATTTGTAACTTCAATTTTCTGGCAAAATTTCATAATTTTTGTAGGTAACAATTTTAGTTGTTAATGATTTTTTTTGTTTTAAAAATTCAATTTTCAAAATTTTTTGGTGAAAATTAATTTTTTTAAATAATTATCAAACTTATAAAGAAATTAGATTTTTTTTAAATTCACTAAGTTTTCAGTTTTTTGAATTTTTTAGAAAAATTTTAATTTCTAGTATTTTGTGACTTTAAAAATTTAAAAACTTCATAATTTTTACAAAAATTTTAATTGATCATTTTTTTTGCAATATTTAGGTTTTCTATTTTTTTTTTTTTTTTTTTTTTGTAAAAATTCGATTTTGTAAATTTTTGGTGATTTTTTTTCTTCAAATAAACAAGTCCATGGCAAACTTAAATCAAAACGTTTCTCAAATTGTATCCAGGAAATGAAGACAATCACCAGTTGTTAGTTGTTACCAATCACATCGCACAACAAACTCAATTAAATTATTTAAAAAAAGAATATACCACTTCTCGATTAAAACAAAAAGGAAATAAGCTACAATCACAGACCACGTGCATCGCCATTGCCCATCACAAAAGCCCATCTCGGCGGTGAAAATTTTTCCACAAGATGAATAACTCAGGTAGTGGTTATTTCATTGGTTTTCGAACGTGCCAAACCGATCGAAGAATAAATCTAATTTTTTCCAATTCCTTCGCTTTCTCAATGACTACAAATCAATCTCACGGAATTCCTATACAGATCCATAACTCTCCGGTTTACCGTACTATAGATACATTATTAACCTCGACGAAAAAGGAAACACGGAACAACTCAAGTTTGCCTTTTTAATTTCCGTTCCAACATTAACGGTAGCACATCGCCTTGTCAATCGTACGCATATATTCGTACAGTACGAGTGGGTAGAATTTATAGCAATTGCAATCCTAATGGTTTTTTTTTTGTGAGCGTTGGTTGAACAAAAATTTTCGAGTTGATGTGGTAATTAATTTGGAACATTGATGCTAAAATATAAAATAGAGTTCTTGTGATTGGTTTCGGCGCATTTACATAGCACATATAATTCGTTTAGGTAAGAAGAACTCCATTTTATACCCATTTCATGGCACATGGAAAAGTAAACCTACATTTAAATGATCCATGGTTCGTTTGTGTATTTTTATTCACACATAAGTTGCTTTAATAAATTCGCTAAAAAATATTTAGGTATATAAATTGTGTGAAAAATTATCAACGTCGTAATTTTACGATTTATATACGACAATTCGTAATAAAATATATGTAACGAAGATGTTTCGATTAATCATCCGGCGCGAGCTAATTAATCAACAGTGTAGTCCTACTTGTAAAACACTGCGATAATCTAGGTTGAAACATATTGATCAAAGTTATTAAATTCGTGTCATCGATTCCTTTCGATATTTAATTAGCTGGTTCAAAAATATCCCGTTATAACCTGAAAATAAACTCGACCATGTATTTATTTGTTTTAGGACTGTCAACATGGGGCAGAAAAATGGGCAAGAAATTGGAAGTGCTACGACGAAGCGATTCCAAAGACTCACTGAACAGTACGACGAGTCGAGGCTCGATTAGTCGCAAATTACCATGGCGTCTGGTGCGATCTCCTTCATCATCGAGTCAGCTTAAAATCAACGATCTGAGTCACGACTCTGAGCCTGTGGAAAAATCCTCGTTCAAGAGCTTCTTCCATAGGATCGGATCGACGAGCATTTTGAACCACTCTTCGGATTACGAGCCGGAGAAAAAAGTCGAGAAACCAATGTACAGGAGCTTATCGACTTCGCAACTCGTCATGTCGTCGTATATCAAAGGAGACGATCCGGCAGACTACATTGGCGATAGCGAAAAAGACACGTCGTGCAGTTACGAAGAAAACCTGCACACGATTCCAGCTTCAAATATGTCTAGTTTAAGTTACGTTCCTACGAAAACAGTCAGCTGTGACAATATCACCGCCATCGAATCAAAAGTAGAATCAAATTTGACGCCCAGTAGTCGAAAATCCAGCTTCCCTTACGCCTTTCTGAGGTCCAAGCTTTCGGTGTTACCTGAAGAAAACGGAGGCAGCGTTTTGAAAAATTTCAACTGCCCAACGCCCCGATTGGAAAAGCCCAAGTATACCCCTCAGAGTCCCAGCTTGTGCTGTAAATTCGAATACAAACGTAGCTCCAGTTACGTGAGTTCCAACGAATCCGGATACGACAGCGATAGTGCCAGGGTATCCGAGAAATCCGAGGTGATCGGCGGTGAAAATAGTCCCAATAATTTGAACGTAAGTTCGGACGGCGATAATACCAGTTTAGTTGCTCAAAGTACCAGTGATAATAACGATAACGATTCGGACTTTGTGGAGGGAAATTTCGCCGATTTCGAACACCATACTGATCTTTACCTCGATCAAATGATGGATACCGATAAATTATTAGACTTATCTCGAATTTACAGCTTGGACAGTCAGTTAGAAAGTATGACCAATGATCTGTCGATATCGAATTTATCCGAAAATAGTAACATTTTAAACACACCTTCGATGAACTTATTTTACAAAAAGAACGAATATTTGAAGAATAAACTAGCCACAGAGAGCACCGCCCCTAAACCAAAATTCACCAGGCATATGTTTATTAAGAACTCCACTCGCAGGGAGTTCTGTCGATACATGAAAAATAATATTTCCAAAAGCTACGAACAAAATCTCAGCTCGTTACCTTGCTCGGTCAACGATCATACCAACAGATATAAATTAATACGTTTAATTAAAAATACCGTCGACGAAGACTTGGGCATTTACTTGACCATGAAGATACATCACATTCCATCCAAAAGCCATCGCTCCGACGAATACAACATACAAGAAACCAGAGAAGCTAGATATGTTGTGGTCAAACTCGAACCAGGCAAAATAGCTCAAAAGTAGGTTGTTTGTTTTTTATTCTTTACACTTATAACCAAGACCTGATATTTTTCTAACGTGAAATGTAAAAAAGTATTTTTTCTCAAAAAAAAAAAAAAAATTAAAAATCCAGAATTTTTTTACTCATTTATTCAAAAAAAAAAAAATGAAAAAATTTGCAACTCCCAAAAAGATTAGGAAATTTTTTTTCACAAAACAAAAAAAAATTAAAAATTTGTGACTCCAAAACATTCAAACATTTTTTTTCTTGAAAAAGATTTGAAAACAGATTTGAAAACGAGAAATACGATATTTTACCTCATTTTTCACTTCAAAGGAATCGAGAAAATTTTCATTTCGAAAAATATTTTATTCCAAAAAATACATTTAGGGTCATCAAAAAAAAAAAAAAAAAAATGCAATATAAATTTATAAAAAATTTTAAATTCAAAAAAATTGAGAGGTAATTTTTTGCAAATAAACATTAACCCACCTACCTCCTAAAAAATTGACATTTTTTTACTCTAAATTTAATTTTAAAACTTTGAAAAAACTTGATAGGTATAGGTACTTCCAAAAAAATACAATTTTTTTTCTCCAACACGAAAGGGAAAAAATACAACTATACTTACTTACGAGTATTTTTTCCTCAAAAAGAAAAGAGATTATAAAACATCCTCACTCTCCAAAAAAAGGCCAAAATCCGTAGGTACAAAATAAAAAATAAAAATTATTTCAAAAAATAAAAAAACTTTTTCCTCAAAAAAAAATCGCAGGAAAATTAAATTTTTCCTTTGCTCCAAAAAATTCAGATTTTTTTCGCCATAAGAAAAAAAATTCAAAAAATACTGTAAATTTTTCTTTTCCAAAAAAACTGAGAAATTTCTCACCCAAAAATATTTAAAAAATTTTTTTATTCCAAAAAATGAAAAAATTGTTACTACTCCCAAACAAAAATGAAAAAAAAAATTTCTCCAAAAAAGAGAGACAATAAAAATTGAAAAATTTTTACTTTGACAAAATTGAAATTTAAAAAAAAAGAAAAAGAAAACTGCATTCGTAAATTTTATTCTTTACCTACTTACTACAAAATATTCAGAGATTTTTTTATTCCAAAAAATTAAAATGAATTATTATTCCCAAAAAATGAGAATTTTTTCCCCCAAAGAAGAGAAATAATATTTTTTACTCCGAAAAAAACAAAAAAAAAAAAATCAAGGAATTGTAAAATATTTTTTCCTTCAAAAAATTCAGAGATCCTTTTTCCCTCCAACATAAGAAAACTAAAATCTAAAAAAAAAAAAAAAAAAAAAAAAAAAAAATTTTCTTCTCTAAAAAAATTTAAAATTTGTTATTTCCACTAAAATGAGAAAAATTTTCCTGCCAAAAATGCTATTTTTACTCTAAAAAAAAGGGTCCAAACATGCATAAAAAATTTTACTTTAAAAATTTCTGTGATATTTTTTCTTCAAAAAACAAGGGTTTTTTCTCGACAGAGACTGAGAAATAATAAGCGAGAAATATCTGTTTTTAGAGAAAAATAGATTTCAATCTTTCAAGAAAAAAAAATAATTTTTTTTTGGATAATCTTTTTTTAACTTGTTACAATGAAAATATTCCTTAACTAATTTACGCATTTCTTCAGTTATTTAGAGAAATCGAGAAAAATTTTTATTCCAAAAAAATATTTCCAACTTGAAAATTTTTTCATTCAAAAAAATTGATACATTTTTGTTTTAATAAAAAAAATCAAATTTTTTTGGAATGAAGAAATGAGAGATTCATCAATTTGATGAAATTAAAGGATTTTCCCTCAAAAAATATGGATCCCCCATTGATAGTTTTCATTTCAAAAATTCAGAGATTTTTTTCCAAAATCTTGAAAAATTTGCTACTCTTAAAAAATGAGAAAATTGTTTCACCACAAAGTGAAAATAATTTTTTTTCTCCAAAGAAAATCTTTTTGTTCAAAACATTAGAAGATGTTTTTTATTTCAAAAATTTTTATAAATTTGTTACCTACTCTCAAAAAATGTGAAAAGTTTTTCTCAAAAAAAGAGAAGTTTTTTCACTTTTAGAACATTGAAAAGTTTTTTTTACTTTAACAAGATATTTTTTTTCTCAAAAGAAAATGAAATGAGAATTTTCCTTAATTTTTTTGCTCTTAAAAAATTCGAAAATTTTTCACTCTAAAAAAAAAAATCACTTCAACATTATTTTATTCCAAAAAAATTTAATTTTTTTTTCTTCAAGAAAATTATTCGATTTTTTCCCGAAAAATTGAGTGATTTTTCTTGGAAAAAATTCAGTTTTTTTATACCAAAAAATTAAACAATAGGTATTATTCCCAAAAAAATAAAAATATATTTTTTTTCCTAAAAAAAAAAACTATTTTTTTTTTCTAAAAACAAGTGATTTTCTGTCAAAGGAATTTTAATGTTTTTTCTCTAAGGATTTTTTTAAGATATAAAAAAAATTGAAATTTTTCCAAGTATAAAAAATTGAACGATTTTTTTCTCCAAATAAATGAAGAAATTTTTCTAAAAAAAAAATAAATACCTAAAAAATTTTAATGTATCTACCTACAATAATTTCTGTATTTTCGGAATTTTTAAAAAAATGTGTTGCTGAGTAGCTCATATGCCACTTACCCAATTTCTTTCTTAAAAAATCCAAAAAAGTTGTCCATCACTTCCAAAAACCATATAAATGTCGTATTAACCAATTCTTACATAAAAAAAAGGTGACATTTGTGAAAAATTATTGCGTAATAAGGGCACCGATAAATCATTATCATCGAGGTTACCTTAATCAAATCTAAACGATCGTAAATTATATCACAGCAGCCAAAATACCTCCACGAATTACTCCTTTAATTATAAATCTAATTAAGGTGTATTTCTTTACAGAGACGGCCGCATCCATTTAAACGACGAAGTCGTGAACGTAAACGGTCGCATGCTCCGCGGCATCACCGATTTATTCGAAGTTCAATCAATTTTAAATCGAAGCCTGCCCAAAGAATCAGGAACCGGTTACTACGTAGACATAATGATTTCACGAGACACCCGAGACAGACTTACCGATACTGATTGCTCTAGTCATTGCTCACCAGCATCCAGAGATAGCTCAACTTGCATTTTACTAAACACCATGGCACTTTCAGAACCAAAAGATCACAAGTACGTGTATAAAAACCGTCTTCCTCAAACTGCGGTTTTTTTTACTAAACCAGACGTCATTAAAAAATATTTTTTTCAACAGTTGCAGCGAAGACCAACTTCACCGACCAGATAAAAGAAACAGTTTTACGTTGAGCCTAAGACGTCACAGTACCGCCAGCGAGTCGTTGGAGTGTTCATCGCCATCTGTAATATCGGTTACTTTTAAAAAAGGCGCCGGCCAAAAATCCTTAGGCTTTAGTATAGTCGGGGGTAAAGATTCACCTCGAGGAGAGATGGGCATTTTCGTTAAGACTATTTTTTCTTCTGGTCAAGCCGCCGAAAATGGATCTTTACAAGAGGGTAAGTAAGAATTCGATGAAGAATAATGTCGAATCATTATTATAAAACGTCCGAACCATTTAGTCTTGACGTTTGAGATATTTCTTCGTTTTCTTAAATTATACTACGAGTATTCTAAACATGGCCTGTTGCTTTCAGGCGATGAAATTTTATCCGTCAATGGCGAAGAATTGGCTGGTCTATCACACGCTGAAGCTATACAAGTGTTTAAACGCGTTCGAAATGGACAAATAAGGATGCAAGTAGCCAGGCGAAAAAATCAACATCATAGTGAAAAGTGAGAAGAGTTGCATACCTGAAAATACGAAGGCATTTAAATGGTTATTCTAACAGTATTTTTTCACCATTTTTTTTTTTTTTTTTCAGAAGCAAAGTGCCAGATTTCATGAAAATAAAATTTCAATAAGCTACTGCGTAATTGCCATGAGACTCTTGTGTTCCAATGTTTTATTCTGTAAAAATATTTAAGAATGTTCAAAAATTATAATTTTTTTTCTAATTTTTGTTTAAATTGTTTTATGCTGTCTTTTTTTAAAATTGAAGCAATGTGTATCGAAAAAAAGGGGAAAAATTAGCAAAGCTTGATTATTGAATAATACATTAATTACATTACACTTATTTTTCATGCTCGTGCTTCATCAGTTTCAAAAATTCACATACTTAGTCGAGCATTATGAAATTAGATTTTTTTTTTGTACCGAGTCATTGAAGATAATTTCCATCAATACATTATTTTATGAAATAACAGGGTGTCTCTGTCTACATTAATATTTTTATTGAAAATTCATGACTTTTTCATGAACAATATTTCAACATTTTCAGGGGGCCCACCTTCAGCATAAGTGTAACTTGGAATGAATATAGGGGGGGGGGGGAAGGGCGCAAAAAATTGTCCCTAATTTTTCCCTACATTTTTTTAGTAAAAAGCTATTAAAAAAATTATTGCTGGAGGGGGCGAATGCCCCTTGAACCCCCTAAGTAATGCATATGCCCTCCAAGACCCCCCTTTTTTTGAAACCAAGAAAATCTATACAATTTTTAAAAATGTTAAATGAATACTTGGAATTTTCAAGGGTGTAATTCGATTTCTTCCCTAGGTGGATTCTTGAAATTATTTTCATGTTGAAATGATTTTTTCCTGGAAATGAAACGAAAAACTTTCACGTTAAAAATTCAAAAAAAAAATGTTTAGAAGAATTTTTAAAATAATTATTGTTCGAAAAAATTTCAGTTTTTTTTCGGAAATAAAACGATTTTTTTTCTTCACAGAAAAATTTTTTTTCCAAAGCAATTTTAAAAAATATCTTCACATGAGAAAATTTTATAGGTAACATTTTTATCACCAAAAAAAAAGATTTTTGAATATTTTTTATTTCAAAAAATCCTGAAATTTTTCCTTCGAAAAAATGCCCACTCCAGAAGATTTGAGATTTCTCTATTTAAAAAAAAAAAAGTAATTTTTTCTAATTCCAAAAAATGAGAATGTTTTCCAAAAATCAGAAACCCTCTTCCCAAAAAATACAAAAAATTGAGATTTTATACTTTAGAGTTCGAAAAATATTTCAACTTCAAAAAAATTCAATTTCAAAATGATAATTCAGATTTTTGATTTTTTTTTAAATAAGAATATTTTTTCGCGAAAGTTTAAAAAATATTTTTACTTCAAAATAAAAATTGAGATTTATTTTTTTCAACACCTTGTACAGCAACTACCTAAGGCTAGTTGCGTAAAACTGTTTTTTATTCTAAAACAATTAAGAGTCTTTTTTTAATAAAAAAAAAATGGGGATTTCCCCATAAAATAGAGATTTCCATCACCTCGAAAAAAATCATCTTCTAGAAAATTAATTTTCCTTTTTCTGAAAAATCACAATATTTTATGCGTTGTTTTTTTTTTTTTTTAGCAGATGTAACAGTTTTGAAATCACTTTTAAGCAAATTTGTAATTTTTCCAGGGTAATATTATCAAAAATTCATGATTTTGAAGAATAAAATTTATGACTTTCCATTACCTAGTGATTGTTTTTTGAAAAATTCGTGACTTTTTCATGGCTTTCATGGCCCATTTTCAAATTTCATGTATTTTTTTTGTACTTATTATCTCCTTCACTCAATTTGCAAAAAACATCACTAAGTAAATTTTAATTTTGGATGTTTGGGACAAATTTAGAAGTAAATGATGTAATGTTTCACAAAAATATTCTATTTTAACACAATCTGTAAATAATTCTATGAAAATAATATAGAGAGCAGCGCTCGACAAGAACAGCATTAAAATCGGCGTATCTTGCTTAAAAAGAGAAACTACTCGAAACAACTCGTAAATACGTTTTCATCAGAATACGATTTTTTCTTTTGTATGTTCCAATTAGTTCACCTACATTTTTTGTTTCAATTGAAGAATAATGGAAAAATAAAAGATATATAATTAGGAATAAAAGTAAAAGTTATACAAAATATGAATATATAAAATAGGCACTCCTAGATGACTCGTTACCTAACCTCCAATATTATGACTCGAATATTGGGAAGAATCAAAAACACAAAGCACATTGTCCTGAAAATAAATTGAATCATTTTAAAGTAGAAAAATAAAAATTGTGAAATTATTTCGAGGAAAAAAAACTCACATACTCAGGTGGAAAATTGAAAAATGTTGAAATAAAGGTACAAATTACATCAATCCTAGGAAACTTTTCTGACTAAAAGCTACAAATAAACAGCCGACCAAGGTGATCCATATTGAAGATAAATTAATTCCACCGGCACTGGGAGATGTTTTAGTACCATTCGTATTGGTCGATGGAGTTGTAGCAGAAGCACCTAATTGATGAAAAAATTATTGTACTTATTTGTTTTCGATAATGACTTGAAGAATATTGATTTAAAAAATTACCATTGTCTGTCGAATTATTTTGATCGGTTGTAGGTTGTGGTGAAATTGACGTGCCAGATGACACCGGGGCAGAAGTGGGCGTTTCAGCTGGTGATGGCTTAGGCTCAGATTCAGGTTCAGGTGCAGCAGCAGAAGCTTGCACATCACTGGATTGCAGTGGTTCAGATGAAGTTGGGAGAACTAAAAAGCTAGAGCCGAATCCTCGAAGCATCGGTATAGGCATAGGTACTGATGGTGCAGCGTGCATAAGAGGATTGTTTGCCATTTTTTTCATGAACGTTTGTAATATGGGAATTATGTCTTTCCATAAAGTCATAATGTTGCTCATAATATCACTAAAATTTATGTTCTTGGTTCCATTATTCATGTCTTGTGTTACGATAGACGTTAGGTTTTGAGCCACTATCGATAGGGGTGTTAGGTCACCAAATAATCCAGTGCTATTCAAAGATGAAATGATAGTTTGAAATCCGGAGAATGGCTGGTGATTTTGGAAAGCAGAGGTTAGGTTAAGAGATGAACCATTCACGAAAGACATAGGGTTTAATAAACCTCCCAAAGCGAATGGACTTGTTGATGGAGGTGAACTACCATTGACACCAAATACACTATCGAGCAAACTGGTCAATGGCGTTTTACCAGTCGCAGTTGGAGAGAGCAGATTATTCTCCATGTTTTCAAGGCCATCGAGAAGTGGTTCATCGGAAGAGATAATACCAGATGCAGATGTACCACTCAAAGATGGTAAGGGAGATGTTTCAGTACCATTCGTGTTGTTTGCTGTAGTTTCAGCAAGAGCACCTAATTGATGAAAAATTGTTGTAGATATTTGTTTTCCATAATCCCGATAAACACACCGTGTGCTATTCGTATGCTAAAATAGCAGATACGAAAATGGTGGTCTATTCGCATACGAATAGAATCCGAAATCAACGTGAAAATCGAGGAAAATCCTCTGAGATAAATTCGTATACCTACTATTCGTGAACGAATATGTGACCCGGCACGTTAAAAGGGACCTAGTAGGTAAAAAATCGATTTTCACTTTTTTGGTGTTCTGAGGTCCACTTACCAAGGTCTATCACTTGAATCACTAAAAACTTCGAAAAAGTCAATATTTTTAATCGGCATGACAAAAGGGACCTAGTAACTCTGTAATCACTGTGGTTTTCGATGTATTTTTCATCGTATGATCACCTATGACACGAAATCTTCATAATTTAGCTTAAAATCAATGCTACACTTGTTATCAGTAAACTTCAAAAATTTACTTATCACAAATTTTTTTTTCATTTTTTGGCAACACTGAGTTTGGTCAAATTTCCCTTGCGCCATTATACAAAAATGTTAGCCCATAATTATTTTTTTAATATTGGAAAATATTTCACTTATACCCAGTAACAATTCCCCAAAGTTTTAGAAAAATCGGTCTATTCGTTCCAGAGATATTCATTTCCAAAGTTTGTTTTTGTCCTCCTGAAAAATTTGTAAAATACCTACTAGGTCCCTTTTAATGTGCCGGGTCACATATCGTACTGAAATCGCATTTAAAAATACGCACATCTTTCGTACGAAATTAGCGCGATATTCGCTTGCGAATTGTATACTAAAATCGCATTGGAAAATGTGCAGATATTTCATACGATATCAGTGCGATATTCGCTTGCGAATCACATACGATTTTGGCGACAATGTCTTTCAATATTTTTTATGAACGAGAGAACTCATTTTCAAGCATGAACTAGTATACTTGAAATTGTTACAGTGACTTATCAACAATAAACTGAATATTTTTCTAGTTTTATTGATTTTTTGGGGGGGATTCTGTGTTTTGAATGATGTTTTTTCTTCTTTTTAAATATAAATCCCAATGATTTGATCAAAATGACAAGAATGGAGACGAAGATTGAGTTTCTTGGAAGACTTCCACTCAGCAGTAAGTTAATTATTTTGAATGTATATCTATTTGTGATCATGAATCTGTGTGAAATGAAATTTTATCAAATCGTACATAAAAATTTTTGATGTCTTATTAGTGTTATAAAATTTTTCAATTGTTTCTCTACCTTCTCCTGTTTGAAGCAATATAAGTACTATGCGAAATTAGAAGGAAAGGAGGAGTCAACTCGAAATTTTTATAATAATCGAAATTATTTCTAGGATTTCAATCTACAACTTTTGTTTGAAAAAAATTTCAGTTGGGCCAGCCTTTCTTCCCTCTCACAATTGATAAATTTTTCAAACAAAAGTTGTAGATTGAATTCTTGGAAAAATTTTGATTTTCATAAAAATTAAGATTGGACCCCTCCATCTCTTCCTTCTAATTTCATCTGATACTACGTAGATATTTATTATTCAAAATAGAAGAAGGTATAGAATCCATCAAAAAATTTTATGAAAAAAGTTGTAAATTGAAATACCTATACGTCCTACTTATTTATCAAACACCTCTACTAGGCAGGTCAAAATTTTTACCACTCGGCATAATTTCATTTTACACAGATATTCGATCACAAATAAGATGTATTTTCGAAATAATCAACTTACTGCTGAGTGAAAATCGTCAATATATCATTTGGCTGCTTTTTAGAAGAGAATTTCGAACGTTAATCGCCAGCGAATTAACAGCGAATAGAACGCTACATTCGCTGCTAATTTCTCACACTATTAGCGTTCGAAATTAGCCGCTAAAAAAGCAGACATTTTTGATATGCTAATAGTACGCTATTTTCGTATGCGATAGATGCGAATGTAGCATTCTATTAGCAAGCGATTCGCATACGGTGTGTTTACCGGGAACGAATTTAAAAATATTGATTTACAAAATTACCAGTGACTGTTGAATTATTTTGATCTGTTGGTGCAGTTGGGAGAACTAAAAAGCTAGAGCCGAATCCTCGAGGCATAGGTACTGATGGTGAAGCATGCATAAGAGGATTGTTTGCTATGTTTTTCATGAACGTTTGTAATATGGGCATTATGTCTTTCCATAAAGTCATAATGTTGCTCATAATATCACTAAAATTTATGTTCTTGGTTCCATTATTCATGGCTTGTGTTACGATAGACGTTAGGTTTTGAGCCACTATCGATAGGGGTGATAGGTCACCAAATAATCCAGTGCTATTCAAAGATGAAATGATAGTTTGAAATCCGGAGAATGGCTGGTGATTTTGGAAAGCAGAGGTTAGGTTAAGAGATGAACCATTCACGAAAGACATAGGGTTTAATAAACCTCCCAAAGCGAATGGACTTGTTGATGGAGGTGAACTACCATTGACACCAAATACACTATCGAGCAAACTGGTCAATGGCGTTTTACCAGTCGCAGTTGGAGAGAGCAGATTATTCTCCATGTTTTCAAGGCCATCGAGAAGTGGTCCATCGGAAGAGATAATACCAGATGCAGACGTACCACTCAAAGATGGTAAGGGAGATGTTTCAGTACCATTCGTGTTGTTTGCTGCAGTTTCAGCAAGAGCACCTAATTGATGAAAAATTGTTGTAGATATTTGTTTTCCATAATCCCGATAAACACACCGTGTGCTATTCGTATGCTAAAATAGCAGATACGAAAATGGAGGTCTATTCACATACGAATAGAATCCGAAATCAACGTGAAAATCGAGGAAAATCTTCTGAGATAAATTCGTATACTATTCGTGAACAAATATCGTACTGAAATCACATTTAAAAATACGTACATCTTTCGTACGATATTAGTGCGATATTCGCTTGCGAATCACATACGATTTTGGCGACAATGTCTTTCAATATTTTTTATGAACGAGAGAACTCATTTTCAAGCATGAACAAGTATACTTGAAATTGTTGCAGTGACTTATCAACAATAAACTGAATATTTTTCTAGTTTTATTGATTTTTTTGGGGGGATTCTGTGTTTTGAATGATGTTTTTTCTTCTTTTTAAATATAAATCCCAATGATTTGATCAAAATGACAAGAATGGAGACGAAGATTGAGTTTCTTGGAAGACTTCCACTCAGCAGTAAGTTAATTATTTTGAATGTATATCTATTTGTGATCATGAATCTGTGTGAAATGAAATTTTATCAAATCGTACATAAAAATTTTTGACGTCTTATTAGTGTTATAAAATTTTTCAATTGTTTCTCTACCTTCTCCTGTTTGAAGCAATATAAGTACTATGCGAAATTAGAAGGAAAGGAGGAGTCAAATCGAAATTTTTATAATAATCGAAATTATTTCTAGGATTTCAATCTACAACTTTTGTTTGAAAAAAATTTCAGTTGGGCCAGCCTTTCTTCCCTCTCACAATTGATAAATTTTTCAAACAAAAGTTGTAGATTGAATTCTTGGAAATAATTTTGATTTTCATAAAAATTAAGATTGGACCCCTCCATCCCTTCCTTCTAATTTCATCCAATACTACGTAGATATTTATTATTCAAAATAGAAGAAGGTATAGGGTCCATCAAAAAATTTTATGAAAAAAGTTGTAAATTGAAATACCTGTACGTCCTACTTATTTATCAAACACCACTACTAGGTAGGTCAAAATTTTTACCTTTCGGCATAATTTCATTTTACACAGATTTGCGATCACAAATAAGATGTATTTTCAAAATAATTAACTTACTGCTGAGTGGAAATCGTCAATATATCATTTGGCTGCTTTTTAGAAGAGAATTTCGAACGCTAATCGCCAGCGAATTAACAGCGAATAGAACGCTACATTCGCTGCTAATTTCGCACAGTATTAGCGTTTGAAATTAGCCGCTAAAAAAGCGGACATTTTTGATATGCTAATAGTACGCTATTTTCGTATGCTATTTGTATGCGATAGATGCGAATGTAGCATTCTATTAGCAAGCGATTCGCATAAGGTGTGTTTACCGGGAATGAATTTAAAAATATTGATTTACAAAATTACCAGTGACTGTCGAATTATTTTGATCTGTTGGTGCAGTTGGGAGAACCAAAAAGCTACTGCCGAAACCTAGAGGCATAGGCATAAATGCTGATGGTGAAGAGTGCATGAGAGGTATGGGTTGAGGGCCTGTGTTTATGGTTGCCTGTTTAGATGCAAAGTTTTTCATGAACGTTTGCATTATGGGCATTATGTCTTGCCATAGACTCATAATATTGCTCAAAATATCATCAAAGTTATCCGGGCCCTTGGTTTTATTATTCATGGATTGAGTTACAATAGAAGTTAGGTTTTGAGCCACTGTCAATAAGGGTGATAAGTCGCCGAATAATCCAGTGCTGTTCAAAGATGAAATAATATTCTGAAGCCCTGATAATGGCGTGCGATTTTTGAAAGCAGTGGTCAGGTTGAAAGATGAACCATTCATGAAACTCATCGGGTTTAACAAACCTCCTAAAGCGAATGGACTGATTGATGGAGGCGCAGCACCATTGGCACCAAATACACTATTCAGCAAACTGGTTAACGGAGTTTTACCAGTTGCCGTTTGAGTGAACAGATTATTTTCCATGTTTCCAATGCCTTCAAGAAGTTGTCCATCGGAAGAAGTAAGACCAGATGCAGAGGTACCACTCAAGGACGGTATACTGGACGACTTTTTAGGTGGTAATAAACTTGATAATGGGTCGAAGTAATCTTCATCGTCGCTGTCGCTGTCGCTGCCACTGTCACTGTCGCTTTCTCCAAACATACCAGGAGGAAGGAAACTTTGTAGCATGCCTTTCAAATTTGTGGAATCACTCGGCATCGATGGCGACGAGAGATTGAAAATTGATGAGTTTCCACCTAAGAATGGACTCATCAAATTGCTGATTGAGGATGCATCTGTTGGATTTGTCATTGTATCCATAAATGAACTCAGAAATCCGTTTCCATTTGGAGAGAATAAATCAGATAAACCCGAAAATGGTGATCCATTGGTACTGGAGAATGAATTCATCATATCTCCAAACGGTGATGTAGTACTGCTGTTTGTGTTCAACAATGATGAAGTCGTGTTCATAATAGAATTCATTATGTCAGTGAGAGGAGATAAACTACCATCAGTTTGATTGGATAGTGAAGGATTGGTTGGGAAGAATGAATTCATCATATCATCAAGTGATGAATCTGCACTTGACGAGTTAAACAGTGAAGAACTATTCATGAACGAATCCAACATATCATTGAATGAAGATGAACTGGAACCACCAAATGGAGAAAGTAATGTGCTTGGATTCATAAAAGAGTTCATCAAACTGCCGAAAGGTGATGCATTGGACTTCCCTGGATTAGACGTTGATTGACTACCACCCATGAAGGAATTTATTAAGCCACTGAGTGGCGCGGTATTGCTATTGACTGGTTGCATTTTCACTGCGCTACTATTGAACAAAGAACCAAGAATGCCATTCAATGGTGTTGCATTCGTATTTGGAGGAAATTGGAATGGACTGCTCAAATTCATCATCATGTTGGTCATATTAAAGAATGGATTGTTCTTGTTTTTATTCTGTTTGGTTGATGATGTAACATTGGACACAAATGGATTTGACATATCGACTGGGGTCAAATTTACAGGATCAACAACTGGACCCAAACTTCCTCCAAGTTCCACAAATAGCGATGGGGCAGGACCTGTACTCTTCTTTGGTTTATTTTGTGCTCCTCCTCCAAATAAGCCAGCGAAAGGGTTGCTGGCGGCGGCAAAAGGGTTGCTGAATAAAGAAGGTCCATTCGAGTTTTTATTTTGTGAACCATTAGACTGTGAAAAAGGATTAGAAAAACTTGGTTTAGAAGTGCTTTCTGATTTAGTATTGCTTTGAGGACTGAAAAAATTGAAAAGAGTATTTGGTTTTTCTTCAGAGTTTTGACTTCCAGCAGTAGCAGTATTCGATTTAGAATTACCAAACAAATTGAACCCGCCAAACTCGCTGGATGATTTCTTTGGTTTTTCACCTGAACCAGTTCCAGAAGCGGAGCCCGAGGCGGTTTCAAAACTAGCACCAGTTCCTAAACCATTGTCTCCTAAAGCACTAGAGGTGATTGAAGGGTTCGAGACAGACTTTGGTGTAGTAGGCAGTGTGAATAGATTAAATAAGGAACTTTCTCCTTTAGATGATTTAGAACTCCCTGATTTGGTAGTTTCACTACCTGTCCCCGTGGCAGTGCTCCCAAAAGAAGTAGTTACATGCTTTTGAGGGGATGGAGGTGTGAAGAAATTTAAAAAGTTTGATTCGGTAGTTTCACTACCTGTCCCCGTGGCAGTGTTCCCAAAAGAAGTAGTTACATGCTTTTGAGGGGATGGAGGCGTGAAGAAATTTAAAAAGTTTGATTTGGTAGTTTCACTACCTGTCCCTGTGGCAGTGCCTCCAAAAGCAGTAGTTACATGCTTTTGAGGGGATGGAGGCGTGAAGAAATTTAAAAAGTTTGATTTGGTAGTTTCACTACCTGTCTCCATGGCAGTGCTCCCAAAAGTAGTTACATGCTTTTGAGGGGATGGAGGTGTGAAGAAATTTAAAAAGTTTGATTTGGTAGTTTCACTACCTGTCCCTGTGGCAGTGCCCCCAAAAGCAGTAGTTACATGCTTTTGAGGGGATGGAGGCGTGAAGAAATTTAAAAAGTTTGATTTGGTAGTTTCACTACCTGTCCCCGTGGCAGTGCTCCCAAAAGAAGTAGTTACATGCTTTTGAGGGGATGGAGGCGTGAAGAAATTTAAAAAGTTTGATTTGGTAGTTTCACTACCTGTCCCCGTGGCAGTGCTCTCAAAAGAAGTAGTTACATGCTTTTGAGGGGATGGAGGTGTGAAGAAATTTAAAAAGTTTGATTTGGTAGTTTCACTACCTGTCCCTGTGGCAGTGCCCCCAAAAGCAGTAGTTACATGCTTTTGAAAAGTTGGCTGAGTGAAGAAATTGAAAATGTTTGATGATTCACTGTGAGGTTTTTTTGTAGTTTCACTGAAACTGAAAGGGTTTGATGATTCATGGTGGGATTTTTTTGTAGTTTGACTACCTATCCCAGATGCAGTACCACCAAACGCAGTTGTTACCGAAGAGCCTGTGCTACCTGTTTCTGTGGCAGTGCCCCCAAAAGACGTAGTAACAGGATTTTGAAAAGTTGGCGGTGTGAAGAAATTGAAAATGTTTGATGATTCACTGTGAGGTTTTTTTGTAGTTTCACTGAAACTGAAAGGGTTCGATGATTCATGGTGGTTTTTTTTTGTAGTTTGACTACCTATCCCAGATGCTGTACCACCAAACGCAGTTGTTACCAAAGAGCTTGTGCTACCTGTTTCTGTGGCAGTGCCTCCAAAAGACGTAGTAACAGGATTTTGAAAAGTTGGCGGTGTGAAGAAATTGAAAATGTTTGATGATTCACTGTGAGGTTTTTTTGTAGTTTCACTGAAACTGAAAGGGTTTGATGATTCATGGTGGGTTGTTTTTGTAGTTTGACTACCTATCCCAGATGCAGTACCACCAAACGCAGTTGTTAACGAAGAGCCTGTGCTACCTGTTTCTGTGGCAGTGCCTCCAAAAGACGTAGTAACAGGATTTTGAAAAGTTGGCGGTGTGAAGAAATTGAAATTGTTTGATGATTCACTGTGAGGTTTTTTTGTAGTTTCACTGAAACTGAAAGGGTTCGATGATTCATGGTGGGTTGTTTTTATAGTTTGACTACCTATCCCAGATGCAGTACCACCAAACGCAGTTGTTACCGAAGTTTCTTTTGTGGTTGTTTTGATTTTATGAGTAGTTGTCTCCAAAGGAGTAATTATAACTTGTGGAGTTGAAAATGTGTTATATGTCATCGACCCTGACCCTGAACCTGATATGCCACTGCTACTACCACTACCTGTCGTATAACCGGAACTTGTGGGTTCCTCTGCACCTGTAGTATACCCTGAACTAGTTGTTTCGCCAGTGCCTGAAGTATAATAACCTGAATTTGTTGGTATCGTGGTTGTAGTAGTAGTAAAAGTAATGGGTGGTAGAGTTGAATGTGTGTGAGACAATGTGAAAGTATTTGGTGGTTTTTGAGTAGTAAACGGATTATAAAAAGTGAAAAGATTGCCTGTAGTTTGTGTTACTTGTATGGGTAAACTGCTACTGCTAGATATAGGTGTAGGAGTAGTGAATGTCTGAGGATGGGAAGGAGTGTAAGGCGAATTTGAAGTTGGAATTACAGTGTTTGATATCGCACCATTTCCAGCTATTGTATAATTATAATTTTCTTCTCCATTCTGTGGAAACACTGGGATTATAATACTTGCTGGAATGAGACTATCAACTATACTTTCAGCTATAGCAGGACTTATTGGAGGTTCGCTCAGAGGACGCGAAGGAGGAGGAAAATATGTTTCAGAATATTCGATGACAGGAGGTGAAGGAGGAGGAACATAGGTTTCAGGATAACCGCCAGGACTAGAATTATAATCTGAAAGAGCAGATGGCCAAGGAGCTGAAGCAGGTGTAGGTAAATCAAAATCTAATTCAGGAGAACTAACAACTTCAGCACCTTGTACAGGCCATCCACTTAGTGAAGGATTAAGGTATCCACTAGCCCAAGTATTGGGAGGATGCGCAAAACTGGTTTGTTCAAAACTGGCTTGTTCAATGTTGGTTGGATAAATATTGGAAAGTTGATTAGGATTAGAGACATAGCCAGAGAATGGAAATGCAGATGGATAACTATTGATGAAATTTTGTGAAGCAAAGGACGTTGCTGGTGCGCTATTTCGTGGATATTCGTCGTATTGCGCACTTCTGGCTTTTATATTATGCGGATAGGAAGGTGTTGGATAATAATACATGTTTGATTTACTTACTGAAGATGGTACTCCGGTTTTAGTACCCGATGCACCAGACAAATTTGATACAAGATTATCAAATTCACTCACCGGTGACTTTGAAGGTGGCTCTGATGGAATCGATGGTGCTGCAGAAGAACCGGGTCCCAAGGGCGGAAGCGTTGGAATATTCAGTCCCATTCCGAGTCCACTGGCTCCTGATGCTGTGGCTCCTGATGCTGATCCAAAACCAGAAGCAGAACCTGATGCTGACCCAAGGCCACTAATTGAGGATAGATTTGATGCGGCTGCAGATGCCGGTGCTTCCGAAGCTGAAGGCAATGAAACTGGAGATGCAGACAGTGGTGGATTGGAAATTTGTGATGAAGGGGATCCAGCTGGCAGGCTAATCGACGATGGATATTCCAATGGTGGATACCCCATGCCACTACTGCTTGAACCATTCACTGGAGTTACAGAAACATCAACCGACATGCCAGAACTATTTCCTTCGCCGCCATAATTTAAATCTACAACCACTATTTCGTCTGCAACTCCTGTAACTGGAACGAGATTTCCATTTGCGTCTTTGATCACGGCATTAACATTTTGTGGATTCTGTCCGACATAAATTTCTGCAGCCACAAAGTGGCCCAGTAACAAAACGGCAAAAATTGCCGGAAACATTATATTTGATTTCAAAACAATCTTGTTAAAATTTTAGAATTCACTCTACAAAAAAAAAAAAAATCAAAAGTTTCAAAGAACCTTTTAATTCACAGTATACTGAACAAATGACAGTTTAGACTAAAAATTTAACCTCTGACATGGCATAACACGCATTTCTTATCGAAAAGCTATAAAACTTTTCAAACGAAAAATGGTACGTACGTGTACTGATAATTTTCTTTTTAAATATGTATTCCAAGTGATTCTCATGAAATGTTAACGTATCGATATTTTCAACACCATGATTTTTTTTTTACTTCAGAGAGTGATTCATCGACAAGACTGATAAATTATTTACGTAAACTCGTGAAAATTGTCTCACTTTGCAAAGATTTATTCGCCTGAAATATCGGATGCAATGATCAAATCTGGATCATTTTTAGAATCACTGAAGCGAGGAAAAATTTTCCTAAAACTGGTCATAAATTTATGAATGACATTCGTTTCTTCGAAATACGATAAATAACGACATTTTTTCCAATAGATTACATAACCCTGAAACTTACCTCGAGGGAACAAAACAAAAAATGAATTCTTAAAATTTGGTATAAAATTATAATCTTGCACACGGCAAGCCGAACACCATGAGCTTTAATTATTCACACATGGATCAAGATGTGATTTTTATTCGCATTCAGCGTAGTTAGGTACATTTCCAGAACAAATGAATACTCTCAAGTTGTTGTCGCGAATGGCAAGAAGAAAAAAAAATGATAAGAGTATTTTATCGGCTTTGTGGAAAAACAGCAACTTAAATGATAGGCAATATTTCAACGTTTATCACTTTGTACAAAAGTTTTGCAGCCCTAGCTAGCGAATCAATCTGCGTTGCTTTCTGTGTGTTTTCGATTAAATGAGTACACTGGCAGCATGAATGTGGGGAGCAGATTTTGAGCTTTTACAGCTGTTAACAAACAAGCATCTGTCTCTTTACTCTTCGGTATCTGATTTATTTTACAAAACTTTGCGATGAAAACTTTCGCCAATGAGCGTTTACGGGGACACCTTCGTGTCCGCTTTATTAGTACATCTGTCTCGTTATACCATAACACGTCCATAACACGTAATGGTACATTTTTAAAAGTATGGATAGAACGATTCTATGTGAAACATTCTCACCCTCGTTACATACGAATACGTAGGCATTTCTACTCGCAGCTCATTAACCCAATAATACTGTTATAAATGAAAAAAAAAAAATTACAAATTTCACAAAGAAAGAAAAACTGAAAGAAAGGTAAACTAAACTATTTCTACGAGTTTGAATCAGCTCGTTGATTTATCAGGGGGAAAAAACTCCTACAAATTCTGGCATGTACCTACCTATAGTACTTGAAAACAACTTGAATCGATATCACTATAAAATCACTCTCGACCGAGCACACGATGCTTTGAATTTCTCGACTTGGATCGTGTACGTGTCAAGAATTTGTTTTCAACTTTTCATTAATTAAGTATTTAACGAAGTGATAGGAGTTACTTCACCAAAACTTCGTGTCTTTACCACTACTGCCTCTTCCACCTCATATTCTTCCACAAACAAACAAGTTCAAAAGAAGAAAATCGCGTAGTATTAAATGAAATTAAAGACTGATATATTTTATTGCCATAGTTCAAAGATTTATTTAATGCAAAATCTTCACAACATGGCGAGTTTTCCTTCATTTTTTGTAAAAATCAATTCGAATTTTGAAAGAACGAATTTAGAATTTTGAAAGAACGAATTTCTCCACAAAAAAAATCAATTTACTTGGCGTTTAAAAAAAACTTTGAAAATTGCAGATAGGACTTCAATATTGTACCTACCTATACCCGTGTGCCCTCACATTTACATTTTTTTTTTTATTTTGAAAATTTCACAATGAAATATTACACAAAAAGTTCTCAAACTGGCATCTCGACAAGTTCCTTTTGAAAAAATTATTTTATGAAAAATTTTAACTTCTCTGGAAAATATCATTTTGATAAAAAAAAAACCACAAGAATCGAAAATTTTTTATTAAAAAATCCTCCAAAAATTTTTTTGGAAGAATAATTTTTTTTTTAAGAAAACAATCGAAAGAAAAATTTTAATGAAAAGTGTTTTACATGGAATTGAAAAAAATCCATTACATTGATTCGTTGATTTTTTTCAACAAAATGAAATTTACTTAGGTATAAGGAATCTCATTTCCCTGTAGATAATCTTTCGAAATTTTTTTTACCTTCAAATTTAATGTAAATTTCTCAAAAATTGCAAAAAAAATATTTTAAAAATGTTACTTCAAGTTTTTTCAAATTTCTTCAAAAAAAAAAAAAAAAAAGTGAAAAATACTTACATTTAAAAAATATTTTCACGAAAAATCTAAAAACTTTTTTTTTCTTTAAAAATACGAGAAAATACATACCTAGATACTTTAAGTCGCTCTCTTAAAACAAAAATACCTACTCCGTAAAATTTCTTAAAACAGACTAATTGCGATAGAAAATTCTCGTATTTTTTTTCTAAATTTTTTGATATCTTATTAGCCGAATTTTTTAAATTCTCACCCCATTTCTCGACGTTTGGGACCAAAAAACGACGATCTGTCACATGTCACATATTTATATATATACATAAATATGTGACATGTGACAGATAGTCGTCTTTTGGTCCCAAACGTCGAGAAATGGGGTCAGAATTTAAAAAATTCGGCTAATAAGATATCAAAAAATTGAGGAAAAAAATACGAGAATTTTCTATCGCAATTAGTCTGTTTTAAGAAATTTTACGGAGTAGGTATTTTTGTTTTAAGAGAGTGACTTAAAGTATCTAGGTATGTATTTTCTCGTATTTTTAAAGAAAAAAAAAGTTTTTAGATTTTTCGTGAAAATATTTTTTAAATGTAAGTATTTTTCACTTTTTTTTTTTTTTTTGAAGAAATTTGAAAAAACTTGAAGTAACATTTTTAAAATATTTTTTTTGCAATTTTTGAGAAATTTACATTAAATTTGAAGGTAAAAAAAATGTCGAAAGATTATCTACAGGGAAATGAGATTCTTATTACCTAAGTAAATTTCATTTTGTTGAAAAAAATCAACGAATCAATGTAATGGATTTTTTTCAATTCCATGTAAAACACTTTTCATTAAAATTTTTCTTTCGATTGTTTTCCTAAAAAAAAAATTATTCTGCCAAAAAAAAATTAGGAGGATTTTTTTAATAAAAAATTTTCGATTCTTGTGGTTTTTTTTTATCAAAATGATATTTTCCAGAGAAGTTAAAATTTTTCATAAAAGAATTTTTTCAAAAGGAACTTGTCGAGATGCCAGTTTGAGAACTTTTTGTGTAATATTTCATTGTGAAATTTTCAAAATAAAAAAAAAATGTAAATGTGAGGGCACACGGGTATAGGTAGGTACAATATTGAAGTCCTATCTGCAATTTTCAAAGTTTTTTTTAAACGCCAAGTAAATTGATTTTTTTTGTGGAGAAATTCGTTCTTTCAAAATTCTAAATTCGTTCTTTCAAAATTCGAATTGATTTTTACAAAAAATGAAGAAAAACTCGCCATGTTGTGAAGATTTTGCATTAAATAAATCTTTGAACTATGGTAATAAAATATATCAGTCTTTAATTTCATTTAATACTACGCGATTTTCTTCTTTTGAACTTGTTTGTTTGTGGAAGAATATAAGGTGGAAGAGGCAGTAAGTGGTAAAGACACGAAGTTTTGGTGAAGTAACTATCCTGCTATAGCCTTTTAAAAAAATCAAAAATGTTACAGATCGAGTTTTAGGTATGCCTTTGGATGACGAGTATTATCATCGTTATTAATATTTTTTGAAAAAAATCCCGAATTCATCAGATCATCGCATTTATGAGACACTAAAAAAATTTCGTATTATTAATACGTTTAAAAAAAAAGAAAAAGAAAAAAATGGATAAAAAATTGAGAAAAAATTTTTGTAATTAAAATGAGTTTAACATACACAGTTTTGTCCAAAAAGACAATTTACAGCGATTTTTCATACTTTTCGTAACCTTGAGAATTTTTCAAAAACTGCGAAGAATTGAAAAAAAAATAGGAAACTGATGGTTCCTGAAAATGAAGGTTAAGATGGAAAATCGTCGTAAATTGTTTTTTGGGCGAAACTGTGTATGTTAACCCCATTTTAATTACAAAAAAAAATTCCTTAATTTTTAATCTATTTCTTTCAATTTTTTTTTTTTTAAAAACGTAAAATATGAAATTTTTTTAATGTTTCATAAATGTGATGATGTGATGAATTCTGGATTTTTTTCAAAAAATATTAATAACGATGATAATACTTGCCAACCAAAGGCATAAAACCCATTCTGTAACATTTTGGAATTTTTTTCAAATTTTGATTTTTTACAAATTTTCAAAAATTTGAGGGCTCTTGCGCGATTGAAAGATATTATTCGATTTGAAATTTTTTTTTCGTTATTTTTCATGCATCCCCAAGACGCAAATTTTCCCGCGGTATTACATTTTGAAAATCGAAAATTTTTGATTTTCGCTCCATCCTAATGTCTACGCATACCTATTCGTTTATGTAGATGTGATCAATGATTACTTCACTATAATTAACTAAGTATATTACTCGTACCCTCCTTTCAAACGTCTTATCCATTTATCTATTAAACTGTTCCGAGAATCAGTTGCTCTTTGGTACATTTCCGATTCATAATCTTAATTGGGTATACTTCTTTTTTTTTAAATTTGATTTCACTAGCAAAATTTAAATCACTTTTTGGGATATCATTTTCGCCAAAATGTAATACAGTATAGAATAATTTTCAATGTTTCCTCGACTCAAATGTACCCACTTCGAACCCACAACGTTCAAGAAATATTTTATCAGAATAAAAAAAGAAGGCTCGTAAAAATTTTGGTTGCCTCATTGATTACAATTTTCAGAGAGATGAGAAAGATAGATGAAAAAGTAATAACTACTACTATCTAATAAGCAACCTTAATAAGATCCTAGATGAAAAAATTCATTTACATGTTGATAAAATTGTACTTAAAAGTTGAGCTATGCTATTTGAAATGAATTCTTGCTACTAAAAACCGATTCAGTCACGTCTTCCTTTCTTCGTCGTAATATTTGTTCAAGTACCCTATTTACAACGTGCTTCAAACGTAATGGATTGTTGCTGATCGTGTTGTTGACAATCTCTCTGCATCCGGGATGCACTTCATCAATATCTGGGAAGGTATTTAATACGGAAGGTAACCAGCTTTCAAAGTAAACATCGTCAACACCAATACTTGAACCGAATCAGAACAGCTTCAGCTTGGGAATCAGTGATGCGTAGTCTTATACCGACAGTATGTCAAGTCACTCCATATTCAGCTAATTTCGCAGACCATCGAAGGTGCCATTCCAGAATTGATTATATCGATTCTAGTAATTTCTGTCACAAAACACAGATGAATGTTATAATGCTTGTCTTTCAGGGTGTTGAAAAAATCATGTAGAACGCTTATTAGGGCACATGCTTCTCATGAAGCATGCGCCATAATAAGCGTTCTACATGATTTTTTCAACACCCTGAAAGACCAGCATTCATCCATCTGTGTTTTGTGACAAGAATTCCTCGAATCGCTCTTTCGGGAATTTCTTATTTGGATTCAATGTCGCAGTCGACATAACAATGGATCCAAATTATGCCGGAATTGTGAGATTCAATGAGGCAGAATCAGTATTTTGGTAGTCAAATAAAGGCTGTTGTAACCAAATGCTAAAAGAAAGTAAAAACTATACTTGAAGTTAAAAACATTATATTCCACTAGAGAAGAACTCACTGATAGCATTAAATTTCAGCAAAACGATATTAGAATTTTCCTGTGATAGAAGATTCGACTAATAAAGGCCGGACTGATATTTTGTTTAACAATAAGTTATCGATGGAACGTTTATATTTTGATCTAAAATGGCGACGAATTCTAAGAATCCTGTTTACGAATGCAAAGATAAATAGTATAAAATAATATTTGTTCCATTCGAAGAAGGACGCAGGCTGTATGCACTGGGCTGAAATTTTTGCCCAAGGGACAAATCGAAAATTGGGGTGTGGCCAGATTCTCATACAAAGGCGAGCTGATTGACGAAAATGGAACCATAAGGCTAACTACTCAATTCAGCTCTGAAGAACGCCCAAAAATTATCGACAAAAAAAGAAAGAATTAAAGAACAACAAGCCGCAATGCACTCTTGAGGATAAAAAAAATTGCTTGAATTTCTACAACAGATAGGACCAACAACTAAAGATGAACTCGTTTTTTACAAAACCATCACAGAAGATACTAAGTATGACTAGTTTTGAAAGAAATCAAACCCATGTTACAACTTAACCTTAAAGTCATAATAAACAGCTTTCTGAATATAGTCGATTATTAAAAAAATTACCTTAATAGTGTAGTGGTAAATTCAAAGAATCAGTCATGATTTCATGATGCATTATATTACATAGAAATGTGCTTAATCTTAAGGGTGTACTTTACACTTGTCGAGACGTTCAAAAAAGGACCTTCAGGTATCCGGCGATTAGGTACTCACACAATATTTCATAAAATCGTTTGATTTTTTGAAATGTTGTGTATAAAGGTCTGATGCAGGGCGGAAATTATGTAGCATCTTGAAACATTGATTAGTTTTCAATTATCAATCGTTCAAATATGTGCAAATTACGTCAAATTTTCAGGGTCCATATTTCGTAACTTACTGCATAGATTGAAATCTAACATAATTTCCGCCCTGTATCACCTCAAAATCGATCACCATTTTAAATTTCACTGCTTTCTGTCACGTATTGATGAAAATATTTACGGATTTCAATTGATTAAATTTCGTTTCCAAAAAGATAAACATTCGCCCTTTGTAAACATTTTTAGCGAATTTTAGTTACATGGTTAAATATATAGGAAGCGCTTTGAGCGTTTTCATAATTTTTTTCAAAATTGGATTACAAAGAACAGATTTTTTCGTTCTTTTATTTTTTGTTTGATATTAACTTTTTTAGAGATTTTTTTATTTTATCAATTTTTTCAAAATATTGGATGACCTTTAGACATTTTGTTGGACGTTTTGAAACTTGGAAATTTTTCAGAAAAATAATGACTTTTGGACATTAAAAAAAAAAAAAAAATCAGAAATTTTAAAACAGGATTGTGAAACGTAACGAGACGAAAAAACAAAATAACCAAAAAATGACTAGAAAACGAACGAATAAATAAGAAAATCTGAAATGAGCAAAAAACGAAAAAAAAAAAAAAGAAAAAAAAATGAAACGAAACTTTGAATTTTGAAAATAGGTAGGTAAGTAACAAAAACAAATAAATTTTTTCGCTTAGTTTCGAGTTTTTCAAAAAATCAAAAAATTGACTTCGTGCAGAAAAAATGACAATAACAACAATAGGATTGAAAATTTAATTAAAATTTACTGCACTTTTGATCAAAAAAAAAAATTCAAAACTTTTCGTTGGAAATTCAAAAAAACATTTGGTGAAAAGAATTTAATTTTCTTTTGTTCTTTCAAGACTACCTAAGTATGCAAATAAATTTTTATAGGTAGTAAAAAAAAAGTATTTGAAAATTTTTTTAAATTAATTTTGTCTATAATAGGGCCTGAGCTTGGAGATTTTTTTGAATAATCATTTTAAAAAAATGATAGTTCGTAAAACAATTCTTTCGATTTTTCAAAAAAAAAGTTTTTTTTTCACAACCCTGTTTTAAAATTTGGTATTTTTTTTTTCAAAATTTGATGAGTTTCAGATATTTTTGTCACACTTTCTGAAAAATAAATATTTTTTCTAGGTATGACTTAAAATATACATACAATATTATACCTATACATACATACAATACCTACATAATACTTAATTAAATTTTCATAGAATTTTTTTCAACTTTTTTCAAATTTTCCTTTTAGAATTTTTTTTAGCTTTTATTTAGGTATATACCTATTTAATTAAAAGATACACTTTTTTTGCATATTGATTTTTTTTTTCAATTTTCTTTTCATTGTCTGACATTCTGAAACTTGAAAAAATTAATATATTTTTTTTCTAAATCAAATTTTGATATTATTTTATCTGTGTTGAATTTTGAAAAAATTTATATGAAATGCTAATTGTAGGTAAACAAACTATGGGTAAAATACTGACTTACTGTAAATTGTTTGCTTAATTAAAGAAAGTCCCACAAGTATAGTTCAGTATATTGCATTTTTTTCTCAACTTATCAAAATAATTTACAAATTGGTAAGTGATTCATTATGAAAAGAAACAACATTGTTGGGTTACACAAAAAAAAAAAAAAAAAAATTTGAAAATTGGTAAATTTTTCATTTTTCCAAAATATGGCAGAGATTAACCATAAGGGCTATTAAAAATTCATTTAAGGAAAAAATAAAAAAATTAGAATTGTTTTCCATTAAAAAGAAACAAGTTGATGGATGAGACTACAAAAAAAAAAAAAAAAAAAAAAATAGAAAGTCCAAAACAAGGATCATCCAAAGGTGTAATTTTCGCTCAAAATAAAGGCTAAAAAAATTTTAATTCGTCGCAAAATGATGGAAAAAATTCTAAAAAATCACATAATTCCCTTTTGAATAGAAATCGGCACATAATCACTCGTATGGTTATTAATTCGCGGCGACTTTTCCAATTTATACATGTCATAGTAAGAAAACTTTGCCACAACTTTACGTTCCATCGCTTTAAGCCATTTTCGAGAAGTTTTACACAGTAGGTAAATAGTACAGAAAAAGAACATATTTTTTCGGAAATAAAGCATTTCTTCGGTGTTCGCCTTCGCATACCCATTCAGGATATGAACTTCGATGCGGAAAACTTTCATTGATGTGAAAAACCGAAATGATGTTCGCTTGTCAAACTTACCATGTAAAAGTCCACTACATTTCGCCTCTTTTTTTTCTCTCCCCTTCCATATAAAACTCTGAATCGCTTTGTTGCAGACTGAAACGACATAACAGATGTTGATCGCGTCGAGATTGGATAATTTAATTACAACACCAACGAGCACAAAAGTATCGGGAATTTCGCAGTAGATTTTTTTCCATTGCTATTTTATGTATTATCGTCATAGATAGGTATGTGATTCGTACACGAGCATTTGAACAATTTTCACTTTCAGTTGTGAACAAAAATGTCCATTTTATATATGGGTCAAAATTGAACCACATCGAAAGCACGCTTTACCTTTTGATTGCCTTTTCATCAGTTTGAAGGCGGAAAAAACTGCCAATCTAGGCTAGAAAATTCAATACGCCGGTTAATGAAATAATTGAAGCGTTCGATTAGGTCGTACTTAAACTTTTTTTTCTTTCGCACAAACACGAGCCAAGTTTGAAGTTTGTGCGAATGATTTCTGACGTTTGGTTGAATGGGGGCAATTACGGTTATTTTTTCTCTTCCAACAATATTTCCAACGTCCATTAACTGCTTTTGTAAAAACCTAGAGAAAATTCGTCGATTTGGCAAAAATCACATCGAGTTTTTACGAAATTTTTAGGGAAAAAAACACAATCGACAGGAAGAGAGAATCTCGCAAAACGTGCAAATCTTAATAAAAATTGGCTACCAATTGATAGTATAGAGAAATTGGCCAGCTATGGAATTTCTAAAAATACCATCGGATAGGTATTTATCTATTTAGTGAGAATTTTCTTTACGAGGTTGGAAAAAAAACACGAAACGCCGCTTTCTCGCAACTCGAACGTGGTAACTGGAGAAAACGTTACGAAATATTTTAATTTCATTGTTGAAAAACTCGTTGGGAATTCTTTTTACAAAGTTAATATTTTTTTAAACTTCGTCGTCTTGCAAGTTCATAACTCAAATTTCTGAATTTGCTCTTTGTTAATTCCAAGTTCTGCTTTCATCTCTTGCCAGAGAAATTCTTATCAACGATGTGAAAAAAACTTCAAATTCGTATATAAAAGTTGCACAATTTGCGTTGAAATTTCATTCTAGAGTTTGCTTTTTAGTCCTAGAAATGGCAATTTTTCTTCTTCGATTTGCCTCCCACGGTTTCCTACCCGCGGGTTGTATTTTTTGCTCAACTCGTTCGTCGATTTGTAGAATTTTTTCTCGATAAGAAATTCATTTCGATAAAAATAATAATTGGAGCGAAAAATTGGTAAATTTTACATCAGATATCTAGAGAAAAAAAATCACTTTAGATAATTCATTTCGAGTGAAATGAGATAAGAAATCATCTACGTGGTCTATTCGATCGAATTCCAAACTATTAATTTGAAAATATTCGTCGAGACGTCGAATACATAGTCATATCTTATCAGTTCAACGTGCACTTAGCGAGCTCACCTTCGTAGGTACATGAGACGAAAATATTGTATTCGAAAATGTAAGCAATATAAGGCAAATTTCTCAAATTAGATTTGTTTCCGGTTCCGCTTTTCTAACAAACAACAATACATCCGTACGTACACGCACGTCATTCTATCAGCAGTAGAAAATGCACAAGCTGCCTACACTAATACATTATTCATAAGACGGAACATACATCGAATTGCACCCCAATTTCATGTTTAATAGTTCTCAAATGTACACGTCTTTTCGCTGCCGAATAATATTTATTTGTACCTACGTAAAGTGAAACTTTCGCGTTTCATCTTCCTCCCTCTCGTACCGATTTCTTTTTATTATAAAATTAAAAAGAAATTATTTCCTCGTCGTCGTTTGAAAAATAAAAAAAAAAACACATGCATCTAACATAAGAAGAAAAAGTAACAAAAAAAAAAAGAGGAGCGGAAAGATACATTCGTCATGTAAAAAAAATAGGTAGGTACCATCGTCATATGGTGACAAATTTCCAAATATTCGATTTATATTCCGAGAGAAAATACTACAAGTCCCTTAGGAGATTTTTCTTTACGATATAGGTATAATATGATATAAAGTACGATGATTCCTTGATATTTCAGTCTTTTTAGTTCGTTCGATAGTATATTTTTCAATATTTTTTTCGACTTTTGTGTAAGATTATCAAATTGATATGAAGTTTTTAAATCGGTTTACGCCACGTTCCAAAGAGATTGCTACTTTAAAGCAAGCTGTATAGGTAGGTAGGTGTGGGTAACTAAGTATGACTTTGACAACTTTTTTCGAATCATATGTATGTGCTGTGTTAAATTTCTTCTTCTTCGGTGTATCGCATTTCAAATAAACTCGTGGGTATTTTCCTTTGATTTAAGATAGTCTCTATACTAATAGACTTCACAGAGGTTAAAGCTCAGTGTATTGCTCGGGGAAAGCCAAATATCGTTCACATACTCGTAAAATACAAAATTTATTCGATACGAAGAAACCAATTCCATTGAGGTTTTAAATCACTTCAAAAATAATTTTTTGTGATTTATTTTATTTTTATAAAGTTTTTAAAAATTAAAATTTCGCTTGAAAAATTTCATGATTTTTTTTTATCATTTATTAATATTATTTTTAAAAAAAAAAATTCTTTCAAACAGAAAAAAATAGTTTAAAAAATTGATTAAGTATACAATCAATTTGACAATTCAAAAAAAATTATTCAAATGACTTCGATGTTTGAAAAAATAAATTTTTGTGAAAAATCATGCGTTTTTTGAGATACATTTTTGAGTTTTGTTTTTAAACTGAATTTTTAAACATTTAAAAAACAAAACTGATGTTTAGGAAATGAATAGATAACACTTTTTTTTAATTTCATATTTTTCACCAATTTATATTTTATATTTTTGCAAAGGTTTTAATTAATTATTTTAGTAATATTGAGATTCTATCAAAACCTCAATAAGAGTTTGTTCAGGAAGCTATCACCAATTGACAAAACAAAATTTTAAATGGAAAAATCACTCGTTTGTTTATTGAAAAAAAATTTAAAAAAATTAATAAATAGAATAATATTTGTAACTATTAGATGAAAAAAATATATATATATTAAAAAATTTAATAACCCGCAATTTTTTTTTCAAGTTTTATACTTTCAACCGCCTAATTTTTAAATAAAAGGGAAGAGATTTTAATTAGCTATTTCCATTATTTTCTGTTGAAGGGGGTGGGGGGGGGGGCTATCAATTAAGTACCAATATTAATACGAGTTTTAAAAGAAATCGATCTTGCGTTTTTTAGTGAAACCATTGATTTTTTTAATCACATATTTAAAAAAATTAAAAATAAATTTTTTTGAAAATTTTTAATTTTTTCTTTCATTAATTTTTTTGCTGATTTTAAGTTAAGTAATTTTTAAGATATTTTAATTTGTGATTTTTGTGATTTTTTGTCGAAGAAGGGGGTGGGGGCTTTAGACAAATACGTCAATATGAATGTTACTCACAGATAAAAATTCAATTTTTGCAACAAAAAAATAAATAAATAAATAAAAAAGAATCATGTGTTTTTCTATTAAAAATATTTAACAAATTTTATTCAAATTAAATTTTTCTAAATTGAGAGAATGAAAGATTAAAAAATCGATTCCATTTGAGTATGTTCAATTTTCTATTTTTAGTCAATTTTTAATTTTTTTTAGAAGAGATATTTTATTCAGTTATTTTTATAATTTTTTACGCTTCATGGAGGAGCGAAAGAGGGAGGAGGCTTCTATCAAATACGCCCACATAAGTCATTCAATTTCATTTACGTTTTTTTGTTTTTTTCTTCAAATTTTATATTTTTGATTGATTTATCAATTTTTTTCAGTACCTAAGTTTTAATCAACTACTTATGATTTTTATGCGACAGTATAAATTAATATCTAATTGTTGCCTGTGGGAAAGAGGAAGGGCCTTCTAACATGATATACGTTACTTCAATAGTTGAAAACAAATTTAAATAAACTTGTTCAAAAAACTACTAAAAGGCTACAAGATTTTCTAGTTCCAAAACATTTAATTTCAATTATTTTAATATTTTTTATTTTTTACATTTTATTTTCAAAAGGTTTTTGCAAGGTAATATTTTCATTATTTTTTGCTAGAGAAATTAATTTCTTTATACGTCGAAAAAAAAAATCAAAAACTTCATTTAACAATTTATTTTTTCAAAATTGAAAAAAAAAATCAGTTTGAGAGATCACTATATTTAACGCAATAGTTTGAGTGAAATTTTTAATTTTTATAAAGAAGTTTAAATCTATATGATTTTTATTTGAAAATGTGAACTGGATGCAAATAAATTTTCTGATAAAAGGGGCTCCTACCAAATACGCCAACGCGAGTTCAAAAAAAATTACATAATAATATTTTAAAATACAAAAAAAAAACTCTTTTAAAAATTGGTTTCAATATTATTTTTTTTTCAATTTAATAAAAATTACTTTGAATTTTTCTTTTTTATATTTTTAATCGACGATTTCTCTAAAAAAAATTACTCGAATGTTTTGAAATTAAAAAAAAAAAAATCATTCAAAAAAAAATGACTCGATTATTTTGATTTTTTTTTTCAAATTTCACAATTTCAATATTGAATTTCTAATATTTTTTCAGAAGAGGTTTTTATTCTCTAATTTTTATTCGGAAATGTAATTTTTTATTCAATTTTTTTTTGGGGGGGAGGGAGTATACGTCAACACGAGTTTCAAAAAATTAAATTTTTATATCACAAAAATAAAAACCCGAGCGGCACACTCGATCGATAATATCGGAAGTTGTAACGTATCGATAAAAAATCGTTTGAAAATCTATAGATGTTCTCACGATATTATAAAGATTTATCGGTACAATTTCATAGGCAAAAAATCTAAAAACTATCGAATTCGATATTATTAAGATTCTATGACGATATTCGTCAACGATACTATCGACAAAGAATATTAAATTTATCGATTCCGATTTTCCACCGATTTTGTGCAGATATTTGAAACTACATTATCGACAAAGAATATTAAATTTATCGAATTCGATTTTTTAACGATTTTGTAAAGATATTTAATACTATATTATCGACAGATTATATGAAATTTCTCGACTTCGATATTTTACCGATTTTTTGACGACATTTGAAACTATATTATCGACACATAATATGCAATTTCTCGAATTCGATTTTCTAACGATTGCGTGAAGATATTCGAAACTATATTATCGACACGTAATATGAAATTTCTCGATTTCGATTTTTTAACGATTTTGTGACGATATTTGAAACTATATTATCGACAAATTATCTGAAATTTCTCGAATTCAATTTTTTAACGATTTTGTGACGATATTTGAAACTATATTATCGACACGTAATATGAAATTCCTCGAACTCGATTTTTCAATGATTTTGTGGCGATCTTTGAAACTATACTATCGACAAATAATCTGAAATTTGTCGAACGATTTTTCAACGATTTTGTGACGATATTTGAAATTATTTCCAAATTTTAAAAATTGGTGAAAATTTTTCTAAGTCCAACACGTCTGGAAGTACTAAACTGCCTATTATAAGCGTTTTATTGCTAACTTCTCAACGATAAGGTATGGCATAGTGGCTAAGGTAGAGGAATACCATGCAGGAGGTAGATAGTTCAAGCCCCATGGGTGGCAGATTTTTTATAATTTTTTTTGACTTTTTCTGAAATGATCCTCTTACCGTAACATGAATAATGTGTTTAGGCATAGTTTAATGTATCAATTATGCTAATTAATGATTTTTAATTATAGAAAAAAGCTAGTAAAAGACGAAAAATCGGAATAAAAAATCGATAAAAAATCGACAGAATATCGAATTCGATAAAGTGTCGCGAAAGTTCCGCCTAAATCGTGAAATTATCTTTCGATATTATAGATATATTATCGATAAAATATGTTACTATAATCTCGAAATTTTTACTAACTATAATTCGTCGATAATCTATCTATATATCGAAAGATAATTTCACGATTTAGGCGGAACTAACGCGACACTTTATCGAATTCGATATTCTGTCGATTTTTTATTTCGATAGTTTGTCGATTGTGCTGCTCGGGAATAAAATTTTGTAAGTTCTTTTTATTGGCATTTGTTTTGTTGGAAAAATCGTTCAAAAAATTGATTTGAAATTATTTTAAACTAAAAAATTTTTTTTCAAGGTGTTTCAATTTTTAATTTTTGTAGAAAATGTTCGAGCTTAAAATTTTCTGGGAGAGAGGTTCTATTTTTTGCTCCTTCAAATGGACAGTTTTTTTTTTCAACCAAAACTTTCAGTTTAGAAAAACATTTTGAAAAATATACGAACTCGTAGCTCGTACGAAAATTTAAAATCGTCAACTTTCGTTCGACCTCTACGAATTTCGATTTACTCAGCATGAAGCGAGACATGTTACACTACAGGGTACTACAGTACCTACCTACGTATTTTCGATGAAAAAATAAAAAACTAAAATATTGTGCAAACCAAAATAATGATGACACATTTGAACAAAAACACCCAAATTTAAACCTCATACAAGAAGATAGATTATCAATGGAATGTACTCTTCCATGGTCGAGTATTAGATTCCCTGTTCAGTTTACGTACTTAGGTATTTCTTAGCAAAACCCAGCGATACGAAATGATTACGAAGAATGAAAAATACGTAAGTACGTATTTTTTACTTGTCAAGAAAACCTCGTACCTAGTATATGTACTATGTAGTGCAGCGGATATGGCCAACGTAAGCGATAAGTTTATCGTCGATTTATAGTATTTTCATAAACATAATAATTATCAATCACTCGTACATGCAAACAACGATAACGGTCTCGGTTTAAATTTCCAATACCCGAATGAGTATTTTTTTCAAAATAACCAATAGATATATTGACCACTTAAAGGTGACTAAGTACTACCACGTCAGCATTTCTCTGGCGTGTCAATATTCTACGATACGCTGGTGGCGAGCGATAACAGGCAGAGACAATGACTACGACCATATAAGCTTCGTTCTACAGTAGGTATTTGAGAAATCAAGGTCATCTATCTAAATAATATGTAGATATATTATAGAGGCGTTGAAAAGTTAGAAAATCAAATTCTCATCGAGAAGAGTACTTTTGTAGACCAGGGTGGCGAGCAAAAAAGATGCTAGGGTGAGTAGGGAGGTGGAGGCAGCGTAGCATCTTAGATTCGACTATAATAATTTCTATAGCGAGCAAGTGCAAAAACAAGACAACGATTTGAGGTTAGGGTTATTCAGAAAATATGCGTTAGGGGTTGAAATGATAATGTACAAACGAGCCTAAATATAAAGGGCGCACGGCGGCGGCACGACGGCACGGCGAGGCAGTTGGAAAGGGCTGCACGCTGCACACGAGAAAAAAAGGTAACCCCAAATCTCTTCGCGTGCTCCAGCTCCCGCTCGGTATCTTATTCTATTTTTAATCAGTATTCCGTAGGTGCCGTCAAGATGTAGGGGTTCGAAACACCTTGCTAAAATACATTTTCTACTTCAGTGGTCGTCAGCTTTAATTTATAATTAATCCGTTCAAGTTTGTCGTGTCAAGATGTTAATTAGAAGGACGAATGGATTTGGATTCGTAATGACGAAAGTTATATTGGAAGTTGTGCTCGCTTAACAAATGACTAAATTACGATGTACCTACCCGAAGACCACCGCCAAGATGCTTTGTTCGGCTCGATGACAAGTTTAATTTGGGACAAGTGCCGGCGCCCTGTAAAGATCACTACCCGAGCAGCACACTCGACAAATTATCGAAATAAAAAATCGACAGAATATCGAATTCGATAAAGTGTCGCGTTAGTTCCGCATAAATCGTGAAATTATCTTTCGATATATAGATAGATTATCGACGAATTATAGTTAGCAAAAATTTCGAGATTATAGTAAGATATTTTATCGATAATCTATCTATAATATCGAAAGATAATTTCACGATTTAGGCGGAACTTTCGCGACACTTTATAGAATTCGATATTCTGTCGATTTTTTATCGATTTTTTATTCCGATTTTTTGTCTTTTACTAGCTTCTTTCTATAATTAAAAATCATTAATTAGTATAATTAATACATTAAACTATGCCTAAACACATTATTCATGTTACGGTAAGAGGATCATTTCAGAAAAAGCCAAAAAAAATTATAAAAAATCTGCCACCCGTGGGGTTTGAACCTTCTACCTCCTGCATGGTAATCCTCTTCCTTAACCACTATGCCATACCTTATCGTTGAGAAATTAGCAATAAAACGCTTATAATAGGCAGTTTAGTACTTCCAGACGTGTTGGACTTAGAAAAATTTTCACCAATTTGGAAATAATTTCAAATATCGTCACCAAATCGTTGAAAAATCGTTCGACAAATTTCAGATTATTTGTCGATAATGTAGTTTCAAATATCGCCACAAAATCGTTGAAAAATCGAATTCGAGGAATTTCATATCACGTGTCGATAATATAGTTTCAAATATCGTCATAAAATCGTTGAAAAATCGAATTCGAGAAATTTCAGATTACGTGTCGATAATAAAGTTTTAAATATCTTCACAAAATCGTTAAAAAATCGAATTCGAAAAATTTCAGATTATTTGTCGATAATATAGTTTCAAATATCGTCACAAAATCGTTAAAAAATCGAAATCGAGAAATTGCATATTATGTGTCGATAATATAGTTTCAAATATCTTTACAAAATCGGTAAAAAATCGGATTCGATAAATTTAATATAATCTGTCGATAATATAGTTTCAAATGTCGTCAAAAAATCGGTAAAATATCGAAGTCGAGAAATTTCATATAATCTGTCGATAATATAGTTTTAAATATCTTTACAAAATCGTTAAAAAATCGAATTCGATAAATTTAATATTCTTTGTCGATAATGTAGTTTCAAATATCTGCACAAAATCGGTGGAAAATCGAATTCGATAAATTTAATATTCTTTGTCGATAGTATCGTTGACGAATATCGTCATAAAATCTTAATAATATCGAATTCGATAGTTTTTAGATTTTTTGCCTATGAAGTTGTACCGATAAATCTTTATAATATCGTGAGAACATCTATAGATTTTCAAACGATTTTTTATCGATACGTTACATCTTCCGATATTATCGATCGAGTGTGCCGCTCGGGTATCAAAAATTATCTATTGAAAGGAGAAAGTATTTATAGGTGGTAGTAGCTAGGTACTTCTTGTAAGGTGAAAAAACACGTAGTAGAGCCGAAGTTTAGTTTTCAAGCTTGAAGTTCTTTAAAAATTTTACAGTTTTGATGTTTCAATTTCATCGTTGGTTTCAATTTCAATTTTATTGACAGAATAAAAGTACAATAATGAATGAAATTTTTATAAAAGTGGTTTAAACATTTGAGATTTTAGCTTAAATGGAGGCTCAGCCCCAAATCCCAAGTCCATGCATTTTGGTGTCCCAACGGGGTAACCTCACACCCCAGTCAGAGGAGTAGCTCTCAAACCCTCAAGCAACGAGTTTTGGCGTCCTTGGTTCCTTTAGTTCGTCTGTAATATGCTGGATAACTTACCTATCCTCACAAAAAAAAAAAAAAAAATGAAAAAACGAAAATTTTTGATAGGTGTTTGACTTTGACCTTTTATAATAGTGAAAAGGGGTCCAAATGTCGAAACATATTAGTCTCACAAAATGACCTACGTTGATATTTTGATATCTTTAGATAATTTTTGGAGCTTGAAAACTGATCTACAGGGGGAAAATGTCTTAAAATACATTTTTTGGACCCTAAAAAGTAGTGGGGATTACCTAAAAGGCTAAAATTTACATATGTTGGAGGCAATGTAAGTCCTCACTACTGGAATAAATTTATTGAAATTTTATCATTCTGGACTTAGCTCAGAGTTCTCTCCCAAAGATTGGTAACCCCAAATTTGAGCCTCAAAGGTCAAAATTCCCCAAAAGAAAACCATTGACTTTTACTGGCTTAACATATACCAAGTTTTGATCACCCAAGTCATTTAGTTTGGGCTGTAGGCCGATCATTGTCCCAAAAAGATGGGTTAAAATGTGAAAATTCTTGATTTTTGATCCTACACAAGACTTACTAGGGGCTCAAAGGGAAAAAATCCCAAAAAGCGGGTGTCACTTAAAATTCAGTTAAGGAGGAATAAAAATTTTTGAAATAATTTCTTACCAAAATGAACAACTTTGATAGGTTAGAAACAAAAAAAAATACAAAAATTTAAATATATGGTATTTTTTCATTATTTGTAAAAAAAAAGGAGTTTTTAGCCCCATCTATAATTGAATTGGGGGGGGGGGGAATAAAAAATAGGGAAATTAAGAATTCATTCTCACCTAAGTGAACAACTTGATGAGTTGAAATTTTTAAAAAGCAAGAGTTTGCCAAAAATCCACTTTTCGAGGCCTAAAATAATGTGGGGACGGACGACTATTCACAATCTACATTTTTCAGTTCCACAATTCGCTTTAAAAAAAACACATTTTTTAAAAAGAAATGTACCTACCTATTTCAATTACCTCTCAAAAAATTGGAATAATTTTTTTTTATTCTCTGTTTTTCAAAAAGATATCCCCTATTTTTAGAAAAAAAAAACCTCAATTTTTTGTTTAAATTAAAATTAAATTTTTCTTGAAGTGAAAATTTTTTCTCTTGTCGTTGTAATGAAAATACTCCTTAAATTCTTGTAGAAAAAATCTCATTTCATTGGAAGAAGAATTCATGAATTTTGAGAGTAAAAATCAACTTCAAAAAACTTCTCATGGAGAAAAAATTCAATTTTTTGTCAATTTTTATTCTTCCTCTTATTATTATTGCTATTTTATTTTATTATTGAAAATAGAGCATTCAATTTTATTTTTTATCTTTGGGGGGAGGGGGGGTCTCAATATAAAATTTTGGAGTAAATTAATAATTAAAAAAAAAATTTCCCCAATTTTCTTTGAAAAAAAGAGTGTTTTATTTTTTGGTAGTTGATGTAGCATTTTTTGAGGGGATGAGGGGGTGGGGGGGGGGGGGGGGGGGGGTAAAAATCTGTCAACCTTATTGGAGAAAGAATTTCTCACTTATTTTGAAAAAAAAAACTAAATTTCAGTTTTTTGAAGTGAAAACTTCTCTATCTTTTAATCAGTAAATTTTTTTAATTAGGAATTTTTTTGATTTTCACTCAGAAAAACATTTCAGCCCTCCTCCCAAAAAAAAATATTTAAACTCTCGGAAAAAATCATAATTTTTTGTCTTTTTTTTTTTTGAGATTAAAAAAATTTTCTAATTTTTTTAATTTTTTATATTAACCACTTTTTTGAAGAAAAAGAAAATATTATTTTTCGTCTTATCCATTTAAAAAATAATAATAAAATCTTTGAATTATTCTGCGGGAAAAAATTTGTAATTTTTTTTAATTATTTATTTTTAGATAAAAAAAAATCATTTAATTTTTTTTAAAAAGAATCTTTCAGTTTTTTTGTAGTAAAAAATCTAATCTTTTGGGAGAAAAAAAATCACAATTTTTAAAGAATAAAATGCCTAATCTTACCAATTAAATCTCTTAATTTTTATGAAAAAATCGGTTTCTATTTTTTTTTTTTTTTGTGATAAGTAAAGAAATTTTTTACATTTAAAGAAAAAAAATATCAAGTTGTGGTTTCAATTTGTGGCGTAGAAAAATCATTTTTTGGGGATTTTTTTCTCAGAAAAAATAATAGGTATTATAAAAATGTCATCATTGGGTCCAGTGCAAGTGCACTTTTTTTATCCCCCTCTTGTAGCTACCATTCTTTGCAAGAGTTCGTCTGAAAAATATCGTGTGTGATATTTTGAGAACCAATTCTTCGCAAAGTTCGTCTTCTTCAAAGGTCGTGCTCGGTTCAGGCGGCTGGGTTATCTTAGGGTAGGTATTTTTTTGAAAAATGGTACTCGAGAATCAGAAAGGCTACTCGATGTCGTATCGTTCTAGAAATCGTGATGCGACAAACGCCGGCAAGATTTCGCTTCGGTTTCTTGCCGCTTGTTGGCAGCCGTTCATTTGCATACTTTATTCGAATTTGATTAGGAACGTCGGAGCGAAATGTAGAATTGGCCAGGCTGCTCGGGAAAGCCGATTACAAAAAAAGTTTTCTCGCGACGAGAAACAAAAACCGCTATGATCCGATAATTAAATATAATTATGTAAATTTAATTACGCGTAATGAAATCATTAATATCGATAACTACGGCCGGCCTACTGATCCATCTAATAAAGTAACACGCCTGTCTTTCCTTTTATCGAATTAATTTCGCTAGACGAGCCAGCCTAGTGTCCATTTTTAGAAAATTCAATTTGTTCGCCTCTCTCTGTAACGTCGAAAGCAAGTTGCAGAATTTCAAACCGGCTTTTAATTTTATTATTTGTCCAGCTCGGGGGCATTGTTTGATGTTGGAATTTTGTTGAAATTGACCTAATTTCATCGTTAACCTTTTTCCGCCTCTTCGTTCCAACTTTCCATTAAATAAGTTAAACGAATTTTCACTCGAAAACATCGTATCATCCAGAGGGTACCAATAAGAAGAAAAAACCGTCCAGTATGGCTTCCAATGTCGACCTATTCCAAAATATTTTTATATATCCCGTGTGTATAATTTTTTTTAATCGCCAGGTCTCGTCCGATTATGCAACTTTATCGGCATCGGTGTAATGATGGCGCATAAACGATATTTTGCAGGCACTATATAAACGGTGATTCTTGCGGAAAGTGGCGTTATTACGATAATCTTAACTATTTGAATATTAATTTTTACTTTAAGCGGTTGTTTCGAAGCTTTTGTAAGAGCCGCTTATTAAGATATTAACATTTATATGGAGTTCGAACATAAATTTACAAGATAGTTTTATTGTGGCAAATATTGCAGAATGAGCGCGAGCAAAATTACTCTGTCGAGTACCGAGACCCGACCAAAGATAATAGTCGAGTTTGCCTCGCGATGAAAATCTCTCAACCGTTCGAATAAAGCCAGAGCAACGTGTACGAGGGAAGATTTTTTTTTGTTTTGGCCCGCATGGGTGCAAATTAATACGAATTGTCGAAGAAGAGAGACTACTAATGCAAGTGCCGCTGGCTTTCGGCGTTCAAGGTTATACGTATACTTGATAGTCTTTGTTTTTCCCTTCGTTTTTCAAGTAGGTAGTCTCAGGTTGTGATGTGGTTGAACATGAATGGGTTCTGAACTTTTGTATAAACAAAAGATAACATTTTGGATGGGTCTTTCGATGTGTTTAATGAAAAAATGAGATTTGTTTGTTTCAATTGTGTAAACTTACAGTAGCATACCGTCAAAGAAAAGGGGAGCGTGATTTTTTTCATAATGGGATATTCAGCCTTATACGAGTTATCTTTAAGGATCCTTAATTATAAAATAAATGTGAAAGTTACCAAAATTATGAAATGAAATTTTAAACCAAGTAAATATTATTGAAGATTTAAAAAATAATCGGAGCGGAAAAAATAGACGATTTTTTAACGCATCAGTCAACTTGACGTACTTGGCATTGACATGACGTAGAAAGGGTAGGTAGTAGGTCTTACGTAATCAAAATAAAAATAATGGAAAATTTTCCAAACAATTTTTATCACTGTTTCCATGAATAGTACCTACTCACAAGGTAACGTACTGATTCTTTCACCTTGGCCAACTTGTTATTAGGTGCCCGTTTCCACAAATATAAAAAACTCATTGAAGAAAAAGTTAACCGAACGTGGAATTGACGTTTTTATTTTCTTTAAAAAATAGTCAAGTAATGAAAAAATTTGGAAAAAATTTATGCAACACAGTGGTTTAAAATTTACGAAAATTCTAATAAAAATTAACGGAAATCGTAGCTTTTAAATGTGATTACATTCCAACCTTGCATTCTGATAAAAAGGCAAAATCTCATGAAATAAAACAAAATCATGATAATTATTGGTCTTAACATATATTTTTTTAATTCAAAAAAAGACTTAATGAAGAAAAAATGATGAAAACAATTCAATTCTTAATTGTAATGAACATACAATTTTTTTTAATGAAAAAAATAGAATATGTATAAAAAATTTAAATACTTACCTACGTGAGTATTACATCGAGATAAAAAATATTATCAAAATTTTCAAAAATTAAAAAATTAAAAAATAAGTTGGAAAAATAAAAAGTTTTAGAAGTGTTGGAAGTACAAAACGTGTTTTCAAATTTTGAAAAAATACTCAAAACCCACTTACGTTTGAAAACAATTTTTTTTTTTAAAGTACCTACGCCCTTGTTTTTCAACAAAGTTTTAAAAACTGATTTTGAGCCAGATGAAAAAAAAAGTTTTTCAACAACATTCAGAAAATTTCTTTAATGGAATTTGAAAATTTTGAGCTCAAATTTTTTTGAACAATTCTTATTTTTATAAAACTTGAAAAATTTCACATTGAATAAAATGTTTAAAAATTTGTACTTGAGAATTAAAAAAAATGTGTAATCGTGCCATCTAAGTTGGAAGAAAAATGTAAAGTAATGTAGGCAGTTTATTCAATACATTCAAATAAAATCATGTTCGAAAAATATTTTGAAAAACTTCAATAAGTTTTAAAAATTGATTTTGAGCGAAATTCAAAACAAAAATATTCAAAAGTACTTTTAAAAAATTCATTTTCGATAAGATGAAAGAAAATTTTTACAAAACACCCTCAAGTCTTGAAAATTAATGTTGAGCAAAATTCAAAAAAAAAAAAAAAAAATTACAAAAATACAAAAATTTAAAATAAAATAGGTATTTGTAAGATATTTTGAAAAATTTGATTTCGAGAAAAATTAAAATATTTGCCAACATTTTTAAAAAATTTTCCAATAGTAAAATTTGGATTTAAAAATTTTGGGAAATTCAAAAAAGGTTTAAAAATTATTTTTGATATTTTTTATTATGAACAAGATTTTTTTAATTTCAAAAAGAAATTCTGAACAGTTTTCGTAATATTTTTTTTTAACGATTCGGTCTTGATAAAACTTTTGAAAAACTTGATTATTTTGAACAAAAATTGCAAAATTTGTGCTTTCATTTTTTTTAATTCAGTAAAAATATAATCTAGATTCAAAAATAAAATAAATGGAAGCCAATTTTGAAAAAATTACCTATGTTTGAAGAAAATTTTTAAAAATCCAAAAAAGTTTGAAAATTGATTACAAAAAAAAAATAATAATCACCAAATCCAAAAAAATCTTTAAATGAAACTCTGAAAAATTATTTGCTAAAGTTTTGAAAATTTTGATTTTCAACCAAAAATGTATCAAAATTTTATTCTTGAAAATTGAAAAAAAAAATCTAATAAACAAAATCTGAATTTAATAAAAAACAAAAGGAATTTAGAAAAAACTGATTTCGAAAAAAATTGAAAATTTATGCTTGTAACTTGGAAAATTCAATAAAAGTTTTAATTTTTTTCAAGATTTTTTTTTGTGACAAAATTTAGTAAAAATCTTTTAAAAAAAGAGTTTTAAACAGTTTAAGTTGATTTTTTTGGATGATTCTGTAATGATATAATTTGGATTCAAAAATAAAATTATAATTGGAAGATAATTTTGAAAAAATTATGTAAGAAGAAAATTTTGAAAAATTCCAAAAAAAATTTAAAACTTGATTACTAGTAAGACGTATATAACTACCTACTCATTATTCATTTGCCATGTTTAGAAATTTGAGTTTTGTTTTAAGGAAACAGTTCAAATGGTGTTTGCATTTTTTTGAAATATTTCAATTTTTTTAAAAACATTTTTTGGAAATTTTCATTTTCCCCTCGAAAACTACTTTTCAAATTGCTTAATCATTTAAGCGTTTTAATTTTTTTGACAAAAAACTTTTTGGATGTTGCATGCATTTTTTTAACAACTACCTATAAGTAGGTACCTATTTTTTTTTGAATAGTTTTTTATTTTTTGAAAAAGAATTGTAAACATTTGTCACTTTTAGATAATTTTATTGTGTTTTATTATAATAATAGGTAGAACAGTTGAAATAGCGATTGATTTTTTATTTTTTTTTTAAATATATTTTATCATTATGATCAAAAAATAAAAAAAATAAAAATGCTGTGTTTGAATAACTAATCTCTTTTTTTCAAACAGAGTTTCAAATTTTTTTTATAAAGTTTCGAAGTTTTGATTTATTTGCAGTGAAAAAACAATTAAAATACGTATACTGAATGATTTTTTATGAGATGTTTCGATAATTTTCTTCAAAACATATTTCTTCAATTTATAAAAACAAAAAAAAAAAAAATGCTGTATCAATACAAAATAAACTTTAAAATTTTTTGTAACATTTGGTAGTTATTAATTTTGAATTTTGTGAAAAAAATAGATTGATTTTTTTTGTAATATTTCAATAATTTCTTTTAAAATATATATATTTTTTTTATATTTTTCAAAAGTAAAAAGCTGTTTTAATTTGAAATTTTTTTTGGAAAAGGAAAGTTTTAAATATTCTTTGAACATTTGAACTTTTTAATTTTTGTAGGTAACGAAAAAGCATTTTAAATTTTGCTTGAATTTTTTTAAATAAAACATTTTTGTTTTGAACAATTTTTTAATTTTTTTTGAAAACGCATTTGCAATGTTTGGATTTTCGATTTTTCCAAAAAATAGATGTTTGAAATTTTCATTTTTTCGAAAAGCAAATCGCTAAATATTTGGAAGTTTTCTTTTTTGTAAAAAAGAAAATTCAAATATTGCTTCAATTTTTTCAATTTTATAAAAAATAATTTGTCATGTTTTGAGATTTAATTTTTGTAGAGCTTCATTTACAGCCATAAATTTTTCCCAACCAAGTTGAAAAACTTATACATTTTTTGAGCATTTTAAAATCCACGTATCCAAAGTAAATTTTTAATTTTCATAATCAAACTTTCTCAATTTCAACCTCTCAAGTACGTATGTTCGACGTATAAAATTCGATCCATTTTATATCGATCATTGACTCATTTCTCTTTTTTATCCCTTTTCTCCAGCTTCCTCCTCATTCGACGTTGATTTATAGCAACGTAGGCTAACACTAGATACATACGTATTCTTTCCAAATGAATATTAAATGACTCGATACATTACAATTTCGACAGAAAATTCGACTTGTGTATTTTTGTCCTTGACAGTGCGGGGTAGACAATACTACGTACGTAGACGTGCAGAAAGCAGACAGTCACATTTTCATGTGGAATATACAACATACAACTGATTCTGTTTAAATTTTAATAGAGTTGCAGAGTGACGTTTTCGAAGAAGGGATTTAGAATAATTTCACGCGAGTTGAATCGATTTAAAAATTCAGTACTTATATGTACTTATACTCGATTCGTTTTCATGATCTAGACATTTATTTATAATCATAATAAATTGACAAAATCTGCTCCGTTTTTAATTGATTTTTCTCGTCTTTCAAAATTCCATCGCTTAGGTATATTTACGACTTCGAGAGAAAAAAAACATCGTTTATTACGAATCAACCCCTTTTTTTAAAACAGGGGCATCTCATTTCCCGAAAATCAAGGGAAAATTTTTCGTCGAAATGACTTCTTTATTTTACCATTGTAATGATTTCAAACTACCTAGTCTTATCTTTTTTAATTTTTTTCACTTGAGAAGATTTTTAGGCTACACGTATCTAGGCAACTGCACCAAGTATAATAAATTTTATTAAGGTTTTCATTTCGGTGAAATATTTGATATTATTTATGGAAAATTTCCTATTTTTTCTCAACCATTCCGCCGCATTCTCATTTTATTTATACGTACGACACCTTGAGAGAAAAGTTTGTTAAAATTCTAACAACGTTTCTGAAATACTGGCACGAACGTAAATTCGCAGCCTAACGAAGATGGTGTTAACAATTACGATTTTCCCGCTTTAAGTTTGATCTTTGAATCTTTTCCAAGACGGAAATTGAGCCATCATGAAGGGAGGGAATCGAAAAAAAAAAGAGAGAAAAAAAGATCTTTCAATTTATATATGTGAAAATATGTTACTGTTTATTGCGTCGCATTGTTGATTTATTCGACGTCGTAAAATTCCCTCCTTTTTTTGGGGTTTCTCGCGTCGTGTAATTTTTCCAAAAGGATACACTGGAAAGTTTCTTTATGCGAAAGTGAAACGTGTAAAAATTATAATAAATTTTTGAGACGAACGAACCATCAGCTCTCAAAGTTTTGCTCATTTAGCCAAAGTGGGAAAGTTGTTTGGTAAATTGGCTTCCTTAAAGAAAAATTATTATCGAGTAAAATTAGGCCCAGAAGTTAAATACCTATCAAAACATTGCAGGGGCGTGGATAGGCCCAGAGTAAGGCAACCGAATGGGAATTTTTTGGGCGAAATTTCAACACTGTTTTAGATCCGAGGAGAGAGAGAGAGAGAGGTGTTTTTAAAGTTGCGCTACATGTCGCGTATACGAAATGAGTGAAAATTCCGATAAAGTAATGTCGCCACATTCCGCCAATCAGGAAACGACCTCTATAAATGAGCTAAAGATTCATCGTGTTCTAGAATCTATACGTGGCTCGGATACTAAATCAATTTCAAAAAGGTAAGGTAAGCTAACATTCACTTTAAACCTGATGATGCAGACACCGAAACTAACGAACAAACATTGTTTTAAACTTCGAAGCACATATCAAACAAAACTAGCTCTCCATAAACTTTGATAAATGGACTGCCGCGCGTCTAACCCTGGATTTTCATACAGTTTAAGTTTTTATGAAGTTGCTTTATTTTGTAGGTTTGATCTTATCACATCGAATGGTCAGTTATACATGTAAGAGGAGTATTCGCTGCGCCTTTTACTTATTCAAAAGGTAAAACTACTATTTGTCCAACTTGACGACAAACGTTTAACTTTATACCAATCGAATTACAGCTCGAATTTGATTTAATTTACGACTACAGACAAAGCATAAAGAATTATCGCCGTTTAATTACAACGTCCTTAAGGTAACCTTCATGTACGACCTAGGAATTAAAAAAAACAGTTTGGGAAGTTTTTTTTTCTCAAGTAGAGTATCTCTTTTCATCCCAAGATGCATCTAAACGCGTGTTTCCTCGTACGTGTTTATCGAGGGAGTAATTTGTGGTAATTTAAATCCATATTTATTCGCAGAAAATCGAATTTATCTCGAGAATTAGTTCATTTTTACCCTTCTCGGTGAAGTTATTTCTCATGTAGGCAGACATTTTAACTGGGTTTCTCCAAAAGTTACTTAAAGTTTTTTTTTCATTATTTAAAAAAAAAAAACAACAGAAAGTTAATAAGAATTTCTAAACACTCTATTTTTGAAATACTTTTGTGTTTTCCCCCTCTTTTCATGCCCAACTTTTGTTCAATTCTCAGAAGTATCTATGTATAAGTATTTCGAATTGAAAATTTTCTAGAATTCCAATGATTTTTCATTTGTTGAACTCAAAATTTTTCAGTTATTTGATTTTATTTTGGAACAAAATTTTTGAAAATTTACGATTGAATTTTTCAAAAATCCTGTGAGTTATACTACAATTAATTTCTAGCAATAAAATAATTATTTTAAAAATATGTTATGGAAAATTTTGAAAAAATCGAAAAGTTTTGAAAATTAATTCATTAAAAATTTTTTTTTAAAATTGAAAATTATAAAAAAGTCTATTATTACAGAAATTAAAAAAAATTGAGTTTTGAGTGTTTTTTTTCAAATTTTTCTTTTGGTTATAAAATTTGAAAGAAAAATTGGTTTGGACAAAATTTATGGAAATCTGTGCTTGATTTTTAAAAAAATCTGTAGCAAAAAATTTTGAATTAAACAAAATTGAAAGGGTCGCTAGAATGAGGGCCTCTGGACCCGGAGGCCCTTTTTCCGGAGACTCGTTTTTTGGAAGCGTCATGTCATGAACTTCATTCCTACAAAATTTTACTTTCCTACGATCACCCTAGGTGGCGCTACGTTGATTTTCAATAAATTTAGTTTTTGCATTAAATTTAATGAATATTCATTCTTCCTCACAAAAAAAATTTTACTTCAAAGTTCAAAATACTCATTTTTATAGGTATCTTTAAAAAAAATCACTTCAATTCATTCATTTTTCGCAAATTCAGTTTTTTTCATCACTTAAATGTGATTGAAAATTGAATAATCGTGCAAAAACGCTTATTGGTAGCTTCGAAACGATCGTAGGTAAGTTTTTGTCATCATTAATCTTTACTGACAGCTTCAATCTAAGTCCCAGATCAAGAAAAAGTAATAAAAAAATGAGTGAAAATCAGTCGCTAGAAGAAGGACCTCTAACACAACTTTTTCAACTCTCAATATCTCCTGTAATAAAAGTTCGTTTCAATCGGTCTTTGTCTCATTTTGTAGCCAACAGTTCAACCTACAAAAAATTTCAAACCCGAGATTGATACCTAAAATATTCGTTGAGATATTTACATTCAAAACTTTAAACGCGTTTTTCTCAAAACTATGTTTTTGGCGAGGGGCCCTTATTCTAGCGACCCTTTCAATTTGAACATAATTTCTAAAAAGTTATCTTCGAAAAAAATTCTAAAGAATTGTGTTTCAAAAATGGTTTAGAACTAATTTTGAACCAAATCACAAAATTGAAAAAAAATATTTAATTTTTTTTGAGCTTGTCATTTTTTTGAACAATTTTGTTAGGTAGTTTTTTAACCATTTTGATTTTAAACAATAAGTATTTTTGAAAGTTTCTTAAATTTTTTTTTGTAGTAACAAAATTAAATACTTGTTTAAAAAAAAATGAAAAATTCAAAAAAGGTGTAGAAATTCATTTCAAAAAAATTTTTAAAAAGAAAAAATTCGACAAAAATTTTTTTTTATGAAATTTTGAAAATTTTCAGTTTTATTTTTTTTACAATTTTGTTTTGATAAAAGTTTTTAAAATTTTGATTTTGAATAAAATTTTCGAAAAATTGGTTCTTTTTTGAAATAAAAAATATTGTTTTTCAACGAAATGTTGAAATTGATTTTGAGCAAAATCAAACAAAATTCAAAAAAATTCTTTAAACGGATTTTTAATTTGAGTTTGCAATTTTTTTAAACTTTTAAACAAATAGTTATTGATTTTGAACGAAATTTTTGATTTTTATCTCAAATTCTGTACTTACTGCCTTATTTACTTATAGGTATTCGAAGAAAATTTATGAAAAATTGAAAAAAAAAGTTGAAAGAAATTTTGAAAAATGAGTTTTAATTTTTTTTTGACAATTCTGTACCTATTGTTAAAAGTTTCAAAGTTTTTATTTTGCGGAAAATTTTTGATAATTTGTGCTGGAATCTTTAAAAATTCTTCTAAAAATAAAATCAGAATGATTTTGAAAAATTGTAACAATTTCTAAACACCCATTTTGAACACATAGGTAACGATTCAACAAAATTTGTCAAAATTCACGAAAAAGCTTTAAAGTTGATTTTGAGTGAAATAAAAAAATGCGTTTTCAATAAAATTCAAAAATTTGAGCTTGCTTTGTTGAACAATTCTGTTTTAAAAAAAAATAATTTTGAACAAAACTTTTGAATAGTTTTTCCCGAATTCTGTAGTACATAGGTAGTAAAATCATTTATTTAAAAAAAAAAAAAAAAAAAAAATGCCAACAAATATTGAAATTATTTTATTTCAAATATGCAGGCCTAACTCATGTTCGAAGAAAATTTTGAATAGGTAATTTAAAAAAATCTTATTTAAAAGAAATTTCGAAAATTATTATGAATTTGAATTTTTATATAATTTGGTTTTGATTAAGTATTGTTTTTAAAATTTTGATTTTGAACAAAATTTTTGAAAATTCTATAGCATTAAACACTGAACTAAAAAAAATCAAAATAAGTTTTGTAAATGATTTAAAAAAATTTTTTTTTAGAAATATTCAACAATTAAGTATGTCAAAATTCAAAAAAACTTTTAAAAAGAATTTTGAAGAGCTTAAAAATGATTTTCATCAGTTCTGTTTTGAGATTTTTTTTTTTTGATTTTGACCAGAATGAATGAAAGAAAGAATTGAGGAGTCATTTGTAAAAACAACCATTGTCAAAAACTCAAATTTTACAGGAGACCGAAATAACGTGTTCAGATCATGTTTGGGGGCGAAAATTTTATTCAGAGGGTGTTAATTGATCATAACATTTTCCATAATGTCAGGAAATGCAATAAATTTTTTTTTCAAATTTTGAAAAATTTTACGACTTTCCCTTTAAAAATACCGACTATGGTGGTTTTTACAAAATAATCAGCTAAAACACGTACTTTTGAAGTTGAAAAAAATTGATGATGGCCAAATTTTTTTTAAAAACTTTTTTTCACCATCGTCTTTCTCGTAAAATTTTAGTTTAGAAAATTGATTAAATTTTTTTTTCTAATTTCTGACTATGGTTGTTTTTACAAAGGACCCCTCAATTGTATTTCAAATTTTCGAACGAGAATTTATTACTGTGTTGAAAGCAATTTTTGAGTAAAATTTTGAAACAAAACTCGAAAATTTCGAAAATTTTGTGCTTGAATTTTTTTGTACAGTTCGGTTTCAGCAATTATTTCTGAGAAAGATTTTGAGCAAAACTGAAAAAAAACGTATAATTTAAAAATAATTACAAAAAAAATCGAAATGGGAAAATTTTTTAATTTTTTAAAATTTTTATTTGAGACGTTTTTTTCTTTTTTAACTGCTCTAATCCGTTCCCTGTCTTATCCGTACATTTTTTTTTTTCAGCTAATTTTTTTCTATTGTGAATGATCAAGCCCTTCAAATCTCAAAGTAGGCAATATTATAGACATTCGTATAGTTCAGGTTGTTGCATCTCCAAATGAAGGATGATAAGTTTCATCTAACACACCCGGAATGAAACTCACTCATTTTTTGAACGATTCAACTATCGGTCCTTACATCGCCAGGGTGTCTACAGGTCATGAAAATCATGAAAAGTCATGAAAAGTCATGAAATTTGAAAATGGGTCATGAAAGTCATGAAAAAGTCATGAATTTTTCAAAAAAATCACTAGGTCATGAAAAGTCATGAATTTTACTGCTGAAAGTCATGAAATTTTTTGTTTATTAGGCAAAATTTGTAGCTTTTTTCTTTCATAATTGAATTTCTTTTTAAAAAATTTCGCTCTCGCTACGCTCGAGCAATATTCCTTTTTCTATTATTTTGATAACAGAGTTGGAAATTTTCATTAGTTGAAATTTACATTTTCAGTGATTTTTATACTCCCCTTCCCCCCGAAAAGCATTACTTTATATTTTGTATTTGTTCGTATCATTTTTTTGCTGTGGATAGCAGAAGTACTATTCATATGCATTCATTTAACTTTTTTTTGAAATTGTAGATTTTTTGGATACTAAAAAGGGGTTTGGGGCATAGGTATAACTTCTGGTTCAAGGGGCATTCGACCACTCCCTCAATATTTTTTTAAATAACTATTCATGAAAAAATATAGGAAAAAATAAAGGAATTTTTGCCCCATACCTATTCATTTTAAGTTACACTTATGCTGGAAGGGGACCCCCTGAAAATGTTGAAATATTGTTCATGAAAAAGGTCATGAAAAAGTCATGAATTTTCAAAAAAAAATTATTGTAGACACCATGATCGCGAATCAAGTAGATTCATCAAAAGTTCAAATTATACATCGTCCAGCTTCTCGTATTTTATCGATGGACGCTTCTAAGATCTTCTCTCAACTCTCTATATCTCGCATTTTCTTCAAAAGCCCTCCTAGATATTAATTTTGTTTACGAAAATCAAGGACATGAGCACAATATCATCGAGTACAGCCAATCACGTAAGCATCCACGTAGACCAGATTACATGTAAGCTCACTCACGAGCAAAAAATCTTACCCAACCACCACACGAAGAAAGTTTTTTCTACCACATCACTGTGAATTGTGTCACGATACAAAAGAGCTATTTGAAGCACTCTTGTTAAACAGAACTAATTACAATCACCCCTTTTGTTTCGAGCGAGGGTGTAAACCGAAAGTGGAGATATTTTTACCCTTGATACGCGTCCGTCGTACGTACTAGGGAGTGTGATTAATACGGCGACAGGTCTCCTTCATGACCGTTTCGCTATTTATCACCAGATTACTTGTCAACGTGTAACAAATACCTGTTCGATGAGTCCGACCTTTGGTATTTTTTTTGCTCCCCTTCGGTTAGTTATGTATAATATTCCGGCAAGTCATCGAGATGAAACGAAATCATCTTTACGTCGACTTATCGATCGGTTTTGTAAAAAAAAAAAAGAGGGGGTAATTATAATAATTTATAAATTCTGCGACCAACTGCAGGATTTTTTTTGCCAACTCTTTAACCACGATGGCTGCAGGCGAATATGTTTCCAAAACGAGGTTGTAATTTTTCACCTGATACAAATTGAAAACGATAACAATTTGTCAGACATGGCGGATTAGAACTATAACATATGTCACTATACACCTATAAAACTTTTCAGTTACAATTTACACCGTCGCAGGGATAATTGAAAACGGTTTCTTTTTTTCCACCACTTACACAGCAAACGTGTGGAAAGCAGATCGTTGGTAATTTATTATCAAAACCAATTACAACTATTTGGCCAACTTTCCAAGCAAGTGCGTTTCATCAGTTCGCCGCGAAGTGAAGCAAAGGGAAGGCAAAGATGGCGACGAATTTAACGGCCGCATAACTATCATTGCGGTCGAAACGAAAGTTACTAAGCCTTTTCTTGGCTCCGATGCTGGCGCTAATTTCCACCAGCAAACTTACCACGACAAGGCGATCTCGCTCTCTCGAAGGGCGATAAAAATTAAAAATCGTTTAATTAGTTCGCCAACACGGTTCTCGACTTTCATTCTACAGCCCAGAGTTGCTTTTGCTTTACTACCACTCACTGAAATGCATTTCGCAGCGTGGATTTTCATTATCGAGTGGAAAACTTGTTGATTGTGTTTTGGCATCTTGGTCGGTGGACGAGCATCGTCTTTTTTCCTCGCCTGGCTCGCTGCCCCCTCCCTCATTCGCCTTCGACGTAGTCAATCCGCGTAAATTATTCTAACCCTGTACCCGGATTTAATCTCAATTAAAATGAGAAAACGTTTGAAGAAAATTTTTTTAATAAATGTTCAACAAGCGTCGAACGCTTTTAAAGTAGCAATTAATTTTTCTCCGATTCGACGTAAATTTATTCAACAATTCGCGCCTAATCAAACGAGAAAAAGCGAGGAGTTCGTTTAATACTTTAAAACTGTTTGGAGAAAATGAAAATCTCACGCTAAATGATCAGGGTTGAAATTATGCTCCGTTTCGGGGTAGTAAGTAATCTTTTTACGTATTCATTGCATTATTTACTTATCGTTAGGGTTTGATTTTCCTCAAAGTAGGCATTTTTGACTGAGTTTTTACAAGTAAAAGTTGCATTTTTACTCTCTTTTTTTTTAACATTCACCTGACCAAACCAATCACCAATTTTCAAAGATTTTGTGATAAATACTTGGATATAAATTTTGTCAAGAGAAACTTTTTTTCACAGATTTTAAAAATGTTGTTGAATGGCATTTTAAAAAAAATGAATTTTTTTTTCAAAAACAGGTTTTCAAAAATTTTGTACATTATTATTTATTATTTTTAAAATTCTCTTCGAATGCAATTTTTTAAATTTAGACATTTTTTAACACAGTAAAAAGGTCCATGTCCCTCAAAATTACATTTTTCATAATTGTCATTAAAAACAGAACGGTTGATAAATTATGATTAAAACTCAAATTTTTCAAAATTCCTTTACTTTTTTTAAACTTTTGCTGAAATTCAATTTTCTTCAAATTCCCTTCGAACATAATTTCTGAAAATTATCTTCAAACTATATATTACAGATTTTTTTTAAATTTTCTAACTTTAACTATTAAATTCCAACTTGAGTTACCCCTCCCTCCTCTCAAAACAAAAAGTGAAAGAAGCATAACTGCACTGTTCACATTTCTTTTCAAAACTCCTTTTGTTTTATTTTTTTTCTTTATTATTATTATTATTATTATTATATTTACTAATTTTTTATATTTTTTTATTTTTATTTTTTCATTTACTTATATACTTATTCCTATTATGATTACTTTTGTATTGATCGTTGGTCCTATAATAATAATCCGGCCCCCGCTCGCCTTTATGGTATAGGGGACCCGTTACGTAATACGTTTTGCTATATTGTATGATTCTTCTTAAATAAATTTTCATTTTCATTATTATTATTTTTTTTTTTTTTGAATTTTTTTTTTTTTAATTTTCTTGAGAATAAAGAATTTTTTTCAATTTTAGTCATAGGTATACACTAGTTACCTATTTTATTTTTTTAAATTCTAATATTATTTGAATTGTTTTTTGTCACAAAAATCAAATGCCTAGAAACATGAAAAAAATTTTAGAATTTGTTTTTTGAAAAAAAAAACATCAATTAGGTAGGTACCCTTTTTTTGAAAAATGATATCTACAAGTTGTATAAAAAAATTTGTTTAAGATTTGAAAAAAAAATTCAAGCATCATTCGAAATATTTATTCGTCACTAAAATCGAAACACTCAAATGTTCAACCAATTTAAAATCATGCTTTCTAAAAAAATTTCAAATTTTTGTTGTTGTTGGTTTTTTAAACAGGTAATGAAAAAAAAATGTTTAGAAAAAAAAACATGGAAATATTTGAAAAAAATACAATCATTTTTATTTTGAAAAAATACGAATAATTTCACTTTTTTTGAAAAATTGAAAAAAAAAATGTTCAAAAAATAAAAGATGAGTGCTTCAAAAAATTTAAACAGCTGATTTTTTTATTTATCACAAAAATCGAAATGCCCAAATGTTCAAACAATTTGAAAAATTACGTTTTGAAAAAAATTCAATTTTTTTTTCTTTTGAAAAATTGAAAAAAAATCAGAAAATAAAATTCCTAAACGTTACCAAAAAATTGAAAATTTGCTTTTTGGAAAAAATCTAGAAATTTAAACATTTGCTTTTTTTTTAAAAGTCGAAATAAGTTTTAAAAATGAATGAATGAATATAAAATTTTTTGAATTTTTTCGCCACTTAACTAAAAACCTCCAAAAATTTGTAATTTCAACCTCTCACGTCAGTAATATTCACTTCTCTCCTTATTTCTACCACATTTTTTACAGGCACCAAGCATTCGCAAATCTGTACTCATTACATTTCACAATAAGAAATCACACACTAGTACATAAATTTTAAAGAAAATATAATTTTTAATTTAATTTTTTTTTATATTATTAATAAATATTTTTATTATAAAATATTTATTTAAACTTTATTTTATATTTAATTTAATTATATTTTTTAATTTAAAATTTAAATTTATATATATATATTTTTTATTTATTTATTATTTTAATTGATTGTATAGATATAAATTTAAATATCTTAGTCTTTCTGCCCTTCGCCAGACATGTTTTAATTAAACCTCGCAAAGAGTGGGTTAAAAAAATGGAAAGTATTGTGTTATTTGTATTTTCATTCTGGTGTAAAGCGTTTAGTATTCGCACAGCATTGAAGATGTGATTCACGAGTTGGGTAACAAATGGATGTAAATGTGGACTGTCACACAGTTGTCACATTTTAATTCCCAAAACAACGGTACCGCAACACGGTTTTGTGCACTGTATGTATTTTGAAATGAAGCGACAGAATTCCTATTTAGAGTTCTAAGATTAAAACTCTTTACCGTGTCAATCTGTTCGAGAATTATTCCGTGAGTTTTCTTGCTGCTTTGATTATTTTAAACAATTCTTTATAAAATTCTCGCCGGCTTCTTTCTTCTTCTTTTCTTTTTTCGACGAAGAAAGAAAATTTCAATATTTTATGTCGTTTGAGCGACGGCACATACATCAAAGAGACAGAATATTATGAATGTAAGAATTGCTTCGAAATTAATCGACGTATTTCTTCAATTTTAATTTCGTGTAGTTTTGATTATGTAGGTGTAGGCCTAGACTGATCTGAAATTATTCTGAAACATGTTTAAAAAATCCAAAAGTTTGCAAATTTGAATTTCAAGTTGGCAATTTTACGTGCCAAGTTGTTAAATTGAGGATTTTGAAGGAATTCAAAAGATTTCTTTACCTAATTTTTTTTTCATGCATACAACTCTACAGACTTTTGCTGCAAAACAATATTAAAACATCTACTTATTTTACCTACTTCAAAAATTAAGAATTTTTCTTCTCCAAAAAAGTGGAACGATTTATTTTCAACGAAATTGAGATTCAATTTTCCTCCAAAAGTGAAAGATCTCTTTTTCAATAATAAAATAATGAAGAAGAAAAAAACGATTTTTTTTACATAAAAATCAAGAGTTTTTACTGAAATAAAATTAAGAGTTTTTTCCTTCAAATGTTTTTACTCCGAAAAAACTGTAGAAATTTTTTATTATTAAAAAAATTGAGATTGAAATTTTTTTCCCCTTCTAAAAGTGAATGATTTATTCTTTCTATAAAAAGCAGAGTGAGTTTTTTTCTTTTTTTAAATTTTTTTTTAAAATAAAAATCCAGAGATTTTTAGTTTTTTTTAAAATTGAAAGATTTTGCCAATTTAAAAAAAAATGAACAAAAAAGTGTTTTTTACTCCAATAAAATGAAGAAATTTTTTCTTTCAAAAAATAGTGAATTTTTTTACTCTGAAAAAAGACCAATTTTTTTTTTTTTTTTTTTTGTATAAAATGCAGAGATTTTTAGTTCTTCAACAAAATCGAAAGACACTTCACCTTAAAAAAAAAAACAAGTGTTTTTTCTCTCAAAAGATTAAGAGATTTTTTCGTAAAAAAATAGTGAAATTATTTTCACTCCGAAACAATTATAAAAATTTTTAGTACCTAGGTATCAAAAAAACTTGAACCATTTTTTTTTTTTTTATTATAAAAGTGAACGATTCCTTTCTATAAAAAACATCACGATTAATCCAAAACAAGTAAAGAGATTTTACTTTCAAAGAATAAAAAGATTCTATTAAAAAAAAAAAAAAAAAATAGGAAGAAAAAAAACTTTTTTCTCTAAAAAAATTTAGCAATTTTTTTCTTCTACATACCCGTGTAGCAACGTCGATGCTAATTTCGATATAAATGTCGACATGTACGATCGAAAAGTGACCGATTTCGATGTGTCGACATTTATATCGACATCCACATCAACATTTGCAATGGTGAGATTTTGAAAAATATGCTAAGTTCAAATATTCAATATAAGTATATATTAAAATTACACCAAAAATAGTGTTCAAGCCAACATTTCGACATTTTTTGTCAAATATGCGGCATTGAGGCCACCTTTGTAGCTGGACACATGCGAGTGTCCAACTAACATAGAGATGATTCTTAGACCTTATGTACTAATTCACAACACACTTTATCTGCGAGTATCACAATCACCCTCAAGACGTCGACAGTCAAGTCGATGCATTATTCGACCCTCGACAATTAGATCGACATTAACTCGACTTAAAATTCCTCTGGTCAACACTGTCGACAGTTAAGTCGATGCATTATTCGACCCTCGACAATCACATCGACACTATCTCGACTTAAAATTCCTCTGGTCGACACTGTCGACAGTGAAGTCGATGCATTATTCGATCATCGACAATTATGTCGACAATAACTCAACAAGTCGTTGTATTATTCAAAACTTTGAAAAATAAGAAAATTTTGTGATTCTTTCAAAAATTATTTATTCCTGAGCTTAAAATGTTCTTATTAATTGTTTTTAGTTCTTTTTAGATATAAAATTTGTAAATTTAATTGGCAGAAATTGTCGACATAAATGTCGATGCGTTTATCGAGTATCGATTTTTACATCGACTTGTCTATGTAGAAAAACAACGTTTTCTAAATTATAGGAAAATACTGAGAAAAATTCAAAAATTTTGATTGAACAGTTATGTTTAACATAGAACATTACTTTAAATCTCAAATATCATTTTTAATTCATCGTTAACCGAGAAAAAAATGTGTCTGAATTTTGTCGACATAAATGTCGATGTCGACAATTGCTACACGGGTAGGTACAAGTACATACTAAGTATCTTTGGTGTTATAATAATTATAATATAAACATATTTATATTATAACAGCAAAGAAAAATTTTTTGTTCCACGAAAATTGAAAGTTTTTTTTCTCTTTCATTTTTAATTGAGACAAAAAGTTCTAAGATTTTTTTGAAAAAAAATAGAGGAAAAAAATCTTTAAAATATAAATTTCTTCTTATAAAAAAATATACCTATCTATATTTCTGAAAAAAATTGCTCCAAGAAAATAGAAAGTTTTTCTTCTTTTACTTTTTATCGAGAGAAAAAAATTAAAATTTGTTTTTATCTAAAAAAATAAGACTTCCTTCTAAAAAAGATGAGATTTTTTCTCCGAAAAAAATGAAAAATTCAACTTTCAAAAAATAGTAAGATTTTTTAGAAAAAAAAAATAGAGGTACAAAAATCTTCAAAATATAAATTTCTTCTTATAAAAAAATGGACTTATCTAAAATTTTCAAAAAAATTATCATTTTTTTCTTCGAAAAAATGAAGAGATTCCTTCTCACAAATATTTTTTATTCTACGAAAATTCAGAATGAGAGATTTTTCTCCCAAAAATTAATTGAGGTTAATGTTAATGGTAAAAAATTTTCAGAGGTGACCAAAAAAAAAAAAAAAAGAAAATGAACGAGGACCATTACAGATAAGTTCCAACCTGAGTAAAGAGAAACCCACAAAATTATTGCACTGGTGCCACGAGTTTGAAATTTTGATATTGTGAATTGGAGAATTTTCAATTGCCATTTTTTGAGATAATTATACCCCCTCACCAACTCAAAAAATCGTCACGTTACGCCTCTGAAAACCACCGTTGACCTCCATCGAGGTATCGAATCCAAACTCCAGTCTGCCATTATTTCATCGTCAGTTGACATTTTATTAACTTATCGCACGACTTGTGACCGACCGAAAGAGTATACCGTTTGATGCCTAAAATCCGGTCCACGAAGAACGCGCCGCGCCAGTTTAATAATAATCCTTTGGGCCACAAAATGAGACGACACAGACGGTCTCGTAATTAGTGAAAATTTAATAACGCTATCCACAACAGGAAGATGCGTGTATTCGGTTCGCTCTCGTCTAAATGCATCGAAAAGGGATCGCCGGCCGTGTGCAAAAGGGATCGTGTGGACAAAGGCTAGGCTAGGCCGACTGGTCGACGAAAGAGGTGTGTAGTTGTACTGTCGGCAGCGTACAGCACAGCACAGCTAAGCGTATACAGTTTTGGTACCTCATTACCATAACTTCATTATAAGAAATTCAGAGTTGGTGTCTGGTCCGAGCCAGATATAACAGTTCGTTTGTAATTTTAGCTGCTGCATTCATTATTGTTATGCACACCTTTATTATGAATGAAGATATGTCAAATAATACCTCGATATGAATTAGAAGTTAGTTTGTATTAGATGACGAAGAGGTAATTAAATTTTCCACCTATCGTATAGCATTGCGATCGCACCTACGCTGATGCCTACAACCAGAGCAAATATAATCACCAAGTCAGCTTAGGTATCAAAAAAGCACCCCAAAATAGCAATAGGGTTGGTGAGAATGGAAATTACATTCCAATACGCATTTATTAATCAAACTTGGAAATATCTTTCTTCAAAAATATACTTACATCCAAACATTCGTCTTTCAGCCTCATTCACTTGGCTGAGCCACCACGGAAAAGAAAGCTATCGAATTTCAAAGCTTGGAAAAAACCACGCCGCATGTCAGTTCCATCATAACGCACGACTACCCCCACCAGTCTCAGTCGGGCACTTCGTACAAAAAGCCACCATAACCATCTATTAAAGCATTATCAAATACAAAACAACGTACGAGTATTTATTTAGCGTAGGTTTGAATGCTACTTTCCTACGTATATTATTTGCAACGCATACGACAGTAGAAAAAAGTAGTTAATATTTTTCGGCGAGAGGCAAAAGTGAACAAAAAAAGAAGAAATGAAACTACCGTAAGAATGATAACGAGCGCATGATCTGAATATTGAAATATCCTACGACAGTATTCAGAATGAATGATGTTTCACGTTTTTCACATCGCTATGATATATTAGCTTAATATATGTGTATACAAAATGAATTATAAATTTGAAAATTTTCGAATTCGAATCCCAAACAAGACGCGGTGGCGTTCTCGTTTCGGATGCATTTGCGAATTCGAAATATTACGTACGCTCAAGTTGAATTTAATTAATGAAGTAGATGTTTGTAATAACAGCTCGAGTGATAATTCTAGACGTATCATTGATCAAATAATATACTTACACATAATACGAATTTTCACGTTTCGATTTTTATTTTAAAATTTTCAAAAAATTTATATTCTTTAAAATCGAAAAAAATTTTCGTTGGTTGAAAAAAATGCTGGCAGTCGAAGAGAATTAAAATTGAATTAAAAATGATTGAAAACTAAAAGAAAAATCATATCGAGACTTAAAAAAAAAATTAAATTAAACTTTTGAAAGTGATTTTTTTTAAACATATTATTTTTAAAATTTTTTAGTGAGTTTCATTTTTTTTTTTTTTATTTCTGAAAATATTGGTTTAAAAAAATAAATGCTAAAAAATTTAATGTAATCTTCAAATCCAACATTTTTTACACCTTGGATTTTTTTCAAAAGCAGTTACTAAACTAATATTGATAACAAAAATCGACGTGCGAAGGGAACAAAAAGAATGTGTAAGTAGATATGTTTGCCTATCCCCACTATTAAAGGAGTTTAAATCAGAACCACCTATGTACAGAAGGTGAGAAAGTGAGTGAAATTCTACTAGCATAATTTATGTGGATATTTTTGAGTGCTCGTTTTTTGAAAACAATAATGATTCCATAATTTTTTTGAGGTAAAAATTGTATGAAATATTCTAAAAATAATTTTTAAAGCTAAAACGGAAAAGTAAACGAAAGAAGCCATTAAAACTTTCTTAATTTTTGACCTTGAAAAAGTTTTTCTTCAGCAATTTAAAAATAAACTTTTTTGCAAAATATTCCCAATTTTCCCCTTTTTAAAAAAGTCTCAAATTAAAATTTTTGCAAAAATTCTTGAAATCTTTTCGCAAAAAAATGTAAAAATCAAAAAGTTTTTTATGTAAAATATTCAAAATAATTTTGATACCTATATTGCAAAAATTTTTGTAATCCATAAAAAAATTTATGGAAGATTTCTATAGGACCTCTGCATTTCTATAAGTTTAAAAAATACCTAATGGTAGAGATTTTTATCAAACCAAAGAATTCAGTCGAAAGGTGATTCTTTTAAAATTCTGAAAGTTATAAGATTTAGAAAATCTTCAATCATTGAATTTTCTAGGGTCTTGAAAACCAAAAACAGATTTGGGAGGGAAGAAACACAAGATTTACATACCCAATATTGACAATTTTGTAAGACACTCAGCCAAAGTTTTGATTACCTACATGAATTTATAATATTTAGAAATAAATACCCACCACTCCAATGACATGAATTACTGTTCTGTTTTAATTTTTCAAGGAAAATGTAGAAAGTAAGCGTACAGTCTTGACCTCTAGATTAAGTCAAGTCTTTGATACGAGAGTATTTCATTATCAACTCTATTTCCTAATTCAAATATTTCTATAATAATTACAACTGTTTAATTGTTCAACTGCATAATTGTTTAGTAATTGTTCGATAATGATTAGAAATGCAAATCTTTAGATTATGGGTAAAATTAAATAAATTGTAAAAATTACATCATTGCCATTGTAACTTTAACTTCATCTGAGCGGAGTAATATATCGTAATATAAACACATAAGTTAACAACATTCTAAGCAGTTAACATTTTGGATTGGCAGAGTTGAAAAAATGAATCCAGTGTTCGGTTTATTTTTATGTGCGTTGATTCTCCACGTAAATTGTGATATAGTCAAGTTACAGAGTGGAACTTTCAATGGAACTGTTGGGAAAACGACAAAAGGACGTTTATTTCATAAATTTTTTGGAATTCCTTACGCGAAAGCTCCTGTAGGAAAGTTACGATTCAAGGTATGTTTTTTTTTTTACTTAGGAAGGTAAATACTTTTTTTGGGTTGCATTCCCATTGGGGTGCAGCGTTTCTATTCAAATGAAGATAACACATTAAAAAATTTTGAGGTCTTTGCACAGTGCGAAGTCCGGTAAGTAAATTTGATCTTTTGAGTCAATGATCCAATTAGTATATCTCTTTTAAAAGGATCCTGTGCCAATCGACTGGTGTTCTGATGACATCAACGATGCTTCTAAACCGCCACCAATGTGCATGCAGCCTTCGCAAATATTTGGCCCTGACAGTTCTTCACTTGGACAAGAAGACTGCCTCTATATCAACGTTTTTGTTCCAGATGTAAACGAATGATGACTCGATATAGAAGTATGTACCTACGACAATTTTCTTTTGATGATTTCCATATTATCATTTTAGGATTTATTTAAATCTCCGAAAAAAGCCCCTGTGATAATTGGCCTCCATGGTGGCGCATACAAAACCGGCTATGGAATGCAAGATGGTCCAGATTATTTTATGGACCGAGATGTAGTTTTTGTGAACATGAATTTTCGGTTAGGGGTCTTTGGTAAGTCCAAATTTGGTCATTATTGTCATAATAATGTGTCATGTCATCAGGCATTCTATTTAAATGATTACAATCAATTTTTTTTTTAAATAAAAATTTTACAATTTTTTTTGAAATTAAACAATTTTAAAATCATTTAGAATTGGCTGAAAACGTTTTTTTTTTTTTTTTTAATATTGTTCCAACCAAAAAAATAAAATCTTTCAATTCTTTCCGAGGAAAAATCACTCAATTTAATTGGCGTGAAAAATCTTACCTAAAAAAAAAAATCAAAAAATTCTTAATTTTCACAATGTTATCAAATCACAAATTTTCAAATTTTTTTTTAAGTAAACGATCTCAATTTTTGCCAAAAAATATCAGGTTTTTACTTTTTATTTGTAATTATTGTATTTGTATTTTTTACAAATCCTTAGAGTGACATTATGGAAATTGAAAATTCGACATTTTTTAAAAGTAAAAAATTTATCTTTTTTTGAAAAAAAAAGGTTTTGTTGTTTATTTGTTTCAATTATTTGGTTGTATAAAATTTCTTACTATATTTCTTATGGAAAAAAAACTTAATTTTTTGAAAAAAATTGGCATTTTTTTCCAAACAAGTTTCTCGTTTTTTGAAATGAAATTTCTCATTTTTTTAGTGAAAAAATCTATAGTTAATTTTCGGAATATAATTTTTTTTAAATTTTAGCATGAAAAATTTTCTTAAAATTATTATAAGAAATATTTTTTGAAATGAAAAATCTCTAAAATTTATTGATATGAAAACCGCCTTATTTTTTTTTGAAATGAAAAATTCATTAAATTTTTAAAAATGAAAAATACTGCAAATTTTTCAAAATGAAAGATCTCTCCAATTTTTTGAAATTGAATATTTAAAAAAAAATTTAAATAGGTAAACAATCACTCATATTTTTTAAAATGAAAAATACCTTAAATTTTTCTAAATAAAAAACTCCTCGAACTTTTTCAAATAAAAAATTTCTCAAAATTTTGTAGCAAAAGAGGACTTGATTTTTTTTTTCAAGAAATTTTCAATGTTTGTGAAGGAAAAAATTCGTTTACTTTTTTGAAGAAAACACCTCTATTTTTTAAGAGTAAAAAAATCTCAAATTTTGGTTAAAAAAAAAAAAAAAAAACTGAAAAAATGTTTTTTTTATATTTTTAATTTTTTTTTGGATAGAGGCGTTGCTCATTTTTTCCAAAAAAAATATTTTCAAACTTCTTTTTGTTGAAAAATACCTTCCAATTTTTTAGAGAAAAAAATCGATCTAACATTCAACAAACAGTTTTCAATCAAGCACCCTTGGAGTATACAAGCTACACCCAAAGAAATCCAAGTTATCAGCCTTGAGTAAGATAATTTTGCTTATTAGGTTTTTTGGGCATGAACAACGATGAAATCAGCGGTAATTTTGGTATGAAGGACCAGGTATTAGCCTTACGTTGGGTTCAAAACAACATCGCACAATTTGGTGGTGATCCAGGGAACGTGACTTTAATTGGAGGAAGTGCTGGAGCATCATTAGTTCACTTACATATGTTCTCTCCGCTCAGTAAAGGTATTTCCAAAATGACAATGGATGATGAGATAACCGATCATGGTTTATGTACATGGTTCAATGTTTATTTTTTATTTTTTTCTTAGGACTGTTTGGAAAAGCGATTATGATGAGTGGTAGTGGATTTGCTGAATGGGCTTATCACAGGAATGGATTTGGCGAAGTCATAGCCACAGCGTTTATCATCATGTCAGGATGTTGTCGTATGGATCCTGCTGATATATTGAAATGCCTGCAACGTATTCCAGCTAAAGAGTTGATCGCTTTAGAATCTCATTTTCACGTGAGTTGATATTTTCAGGCATTTTTTTCATTACCATGCAAGTTGAACCGATGCTGTAACTACAGAGGAGAGGAGTCGAAAAAAAAATTAAAATCAATACGCTAAGTACGAATTTTCGCAACAATTTATAAATTTTATTGTTTTTTTTTTTGTTCAAAAAGAAAGAAAAATATTCAGCAGTTTTCAGAGATTATTTTTCACAGACTTTTTTCCCAAAAAGAATTATAATAAACTCGCCTTGGGTATATTAAAAAAATACTCATCGATTACTTTAGTTGCCCATTTTTCCTTCGCCCATTTTTGTTATTGTTCAATGGAACTTTCACAACTATTATATCCCATTTTAATAAAACTAGCTATACCACTTGTTCAACCTTTTCATTTTGCAGCTCTCAGGAGCAGTGCCAAATATTTTGTTCAAGCCTATGATCGAATCAAATGTGAAAAATCAACCATTCTTGACGCAAAACCCTTCAAATACGACTTATCTATCAAACGTACCTTGGATTACGGGCATCACTTCAGGCGAAGGTGCACTCACGGTACTTTGTAAGTGATGATTTGAAAAGAAATTCTTAAATTAAGCAATTACATAATATCAAATAGCGATGAAATGATTTTCGTACAGAGAGACGGATTGAAGACATTTTTTTGTGGAGGGAGGGGGTACGAAAAATTATAATTATTTTAATAAATATGCAGTAGTATATTCGATTAATTAAGTATAAGCAATTTTCTATTAGTTGACACACCGAAAGAAGTAGACAAGAAGACTATCTTGGGACGTATCGATCAATATGTGTTTACATCGGAGCCGGAAAACATCGATGATTTGGTGCAGAAAATCATCGGTCATTATTTCGGCAATAAAGAGATGAAAGTTGAAGATATGCTGCTGAAATATGTCGATGTAGGTACCTACCCAATCAATATATATTTTTGGCTTTCGCACTTACAAATTGTAAGGAAATTCATCGTGTAATGTACGTATTTTTCACCTCGAAAATGATTCACATTGCTTACAGTTGTCGACCGATGCCGAATTTTTGTACCCTTTCGTAAAAACCGTGCAGACGGGTCGTCGCCAACAGTACGTGTATTTATATGACCACCGAGCAGCACATTCAGTACAGAACTTTTTCAATGTTTCTATTGAACTGGGTAAGAATAACATCATAATACACGCAGGCTTATATGTTTTGAGTGAACCAACCACATAGAAGAAATAATTTATAAAGGCAATTCCATGATCTATTCGTGTCGAGATATAAGTATATGTTTCCTCCTTCAATCATTTCAACTTCGATGGATCGGATTTTTTAAATAAATTAAAAACTGCATAAAGTCTTTGAAAATGCTCCAATTTTAAAAATTTATTCAAGTTGAAAAATTGAAAAATTTCGAAGGTTTATCGAATTTCTACAATTTTCCCAATTTTGATCTTTTTCCAAATTTCAAGTTGTAAAACTTTTTCGACTTTAGAAATGAATCTTTTTGAAGAGTTTAAAAATTTTTACTGAATTCTGAAATGTGATTCCACTTGAAAAATTAATTAAAATTTTTACATAAAATGTCTATATTTTGAATTTTTATCAAACTTTTAGTTTTGACCAATTTTTAAGATCTAGGTATTAAATTTTGTGATAATGAAATACGTACATAGGTACATACTTACGTATTGGGAAGTTAAATAATAAAATGCAGCTATAAGTTTGGTCTTATAATAAGTAAATCGACATCTACCCAAATTTTTCGATTTTGATGAATCGATTAATTTGTGAATCTGATTCATCAATTTTTCCATTTACTTTTTGAACCAGCTGAACAAAAATTTCCTTTAACAACCTAGATAATTTTTTTCTATTGAAATTTCTTTAGGGATAAGCCACTCCGACGATTTCCAAATGGTATTTCGCGAAGAGGAATTGGAACCTAAATTCACAGCCGAAGACAGAAAAATATCGGAGACTATGATGAAACTTTGGACCAATTTCGCCATCTTTGGGTGAGTCATAATTTTTATTTATTTTTAAAATCTGTGATTACATATACCTAAGGTTCAAGTAAGTATATCTTTCAATTGAACGCAGGATTTAAACCGGCTTTAGTATGATAAAATTGACTTCTATTCTCAAAAAACAAAATCTTCAAAAAACAATTCTTTCCTAAAGTTTTATTGAAAAATCATTTTGAAAAAAATTATTTCCAAAGAACTTTCCATAAAATTTCTTCAGAAAAATAAAAATATTCTCAGAAAAAATATTTATATTGGAAAATTCAAAACTTCACATTTTTCCTGTTTTTTTTTTTTTTTTTTTTTTTTTTTTTGGAAGTTAACAAAAAAATATTTAGAAAAGTTATTTTGAAAAAATTATGTTGTAGGTAAAATAAATTTAAAAATTTTGTTGAAAAAAAATTGTTTTTTTTTTCAAAAAAATTTCATCAAAATTTTTTTCAGAAAAATCCTGATGGTTGGTAATTGAATTTTTTTCATTAAAAAAATTCTTCTGAAAAAATTTCTTCGCAAAAATTATTTTGGAAAAAAATCGAGATACCTTACCTATATTTTTTGAAATTCTATCTTTTTGAAAACAATTTTCATGAACAAGTAATAAAAAAAATTTGAATTCATTCTAAGTAGAAACCTCTCATCCTTTAAAAAATAACATTTTCAAAAATTTTTTGGCAGTCGCATACTTTCCGCCATTGTTACGTAATCTAGGCCTACTATTAAAAAATGCTTACTTTTTCTTTGAATAATTCTTTTTCTGAAAAAAATGATACTTAATTTCAGAAAAATTGTAAAAAACAATTTTTCGTATGAATCTTTCATTTTCAAATTTTTTTTTAAATTTCCCTATTCGCTCAACATATTTTTTGAAAAACTTTCAGAAAACTTTTCAAAAAGTCTTTTCAATTAAAAAAAAAAAAAAAAAAGTTCAAAAAGTTTACTTGAAAAAAAAATGTCCATAAGAATTCTTCACAAGAACTAAAATCAAGAATTTTCATTCATGACTTCATGAGAAAAATAAAATTTTACACAATGATACTCTTTCTAAAAATCAGAGAATTATTTTGTTTAAAGAAAGTTCAATCTCTTATCTTTTTACAAAAATGATTAGATTTTTTTTGTTGAAAATTTTTTTTTACAAAATTTAAAAAAAAAACATTTTCCTCCAGTTTTTTTTTGTTGAAATATCTCTTCAAAATTTTGGAGAAAATTCTTTGAAAAATTCTCTCATCAGTTTACTGGAAAAAATTCATTTTTCTCTTCATAAAATTTGATTTATTTTATGTTAATTCACTGTGAAATTATACGAAATAATTGCAATGAATCATTGATCTCTACAAATATTTTTTTATCATTAATTACAGTGATCCAAATGGCCCTTCTGGTGAAAAAGTATGGAAACCGGTAGAAACTGATGATATAGAGTATCTGCGCATTAAAACCAACTCGCTCGTCATGGAGAAAAAATCCCTCAAAGAGAGAGCCGATTTTTGGGATACTTTACCATTGCCAAGAAAATTAATCTAAAATATAGAATAGGGACCTACGATATTTCATACGTCCGTCCATTCAATGTTATTAAATAAACTTTCATACAATGCAATATTCTTTGTCGCAATTATAAAAATTGATTGAATTTTAAAAATACCTAAGACATTTCAATTGTATTTCATCAAACAGAATTTTAAAAAAAATTCACATCCTTTTTTCCTGGAAAATTTTGATTTTTTTCATACTCCTTAAATTTTAGAGGTAGGAAAAAATATGTCAAATGAAATGTTGCTTGTTTTCGAAAGTTTTTTTTAAAAATCTTTTTTCTCTCAATTATTTTATAATTTTCTCTTTTTTCTTTTTCTACTCCTTCCTAAAGTTTCGATTGAACTCCCGGCCCAAAAAGATACCCAATACCCATATAATAATTAATAATTATAAAATGTAAAAAATCGAGAAACAAATAAACCGAAAATAATGAAAAATTACTTATCCAAAGGGCCTTTGCAAAATCGAAATTGCGTTCAACGCGTAGGTATTAAAATTTTACTCCTTAACATCCTTTGACGTCTCATTAGAAATTTCATTCAAATATACCTACCCACAAAAATGTATTAATGATGTTTGATTGAGACCTTTAGGCATTTGTTTGATAATTCGAAATATTGAAAGTCACACGTAAATAATCTTTTGTCTATTATCAAACAGACCGCTTCGAGTAAAATTGATAGGTACATAAGTAATATACTTTGATAATGCTCCGTTTACAAATCCTGGGGTGTAATCACGTTACGAAATACGTATAATTTTTTATACGAATATTCGTAGGTACTGCGTAGGTCTATTCGTACAATCAAGGTAGGTATAGTAATTTAAAATTCTAATCTTTACTCAATTTGAACTCTCATTATTTGGACGAAAATAAAAACCTCTTAAAAATGACGGCGTTTTTTTACACAAAAACCTAAACTTTTATCTTAATGCCTTTCTCAGAAAATTTTTTCGAAAACAAAAATGATAAAATTATTTTAAACTGGATTTTTTCAAGTATTCACGAGTTCGTTCTAATTTCTCGTAAATGAAAAGCTATAAACGTTACCAATTAAAAGAAAAAATTAAAATTAATTATAATTCGTTTTATACAATGAAGAGTATATAATCAAACAAAAGCTACCCTTTTTACTCATATATGAATAGGTACGAATTTTAAAAATTTTTCCCAAGGAATTTTCTTTATAATTTTATTTAAATACCGAGTCGAGTGTATTTACAGGAGAAAAAACCCCCACAGCGTCGAATAGAGAAAACAAAATCGTTAATGATGCTGACGATGACGACGAGAAATTTCGCTATTTTTAAAGAGACATTTGAAACAAAATCGAGCAATTGAAATCGTGAATCAGAAGGAATTAAATTCGTATATTTTTGAAGAAAATGGTCGATTGGAAGCTTAGAATTTTCAATTCGATTAAAAAATCAATCGAAAATATTGTCGATTCGCGTAAAATAATTCTAAAATACGATTAATGTTTCTCGTCGTGAGTATAATTCGAACTTAAAAAGCTCATTTTCTGGCGCAAATCGAGACCAAAATTTTTTTTACGACATCTTAGAAATAATTTAATAATGATTATAATCGTGATAAAATTCCAATAAACCGATTAACGATATATTTTTGATAATCGTCTGGCAAAACACCTTGTAAAATCTTACAAGGCGCAGCATTTAGCCCGAGTTGATGAAACTCGACGCGAAAACTTTTTTCTCGCGTTTTTCCAAGTCCGAAGACCCGCCTACTTAAAAGGCATTGGTTCGTGTTTAAGCTGTTATCAGTATACGATTGGTAGTTCGAGTCATTTTCGAGCGCAAACACTTTAACATCGAGAAACTTATAGTTTAGAAATTACCGGCATTGGCATTAGTGTAAAACGAAAAGTGCATTCGGCAACACGAACGATGCAATGCAGTTTGATTCACGCGTTTCGTAATGCAGCGATTTTTCAAATATCCGTGATTAATCGTAATAAAGTATTTTATAAAATTTATATATAGATAAACGTGCGCGCGAAAAATGCACGTAATTTATTTTCTAATAATAAAAATAGCTATGTTTTTATGGTGCGTTAGTATATCGATATCTGCTACTATTGACGATCCCAATTGTAAGTTGATTATAATTTTTCACAATTTTCAGGATATGTAGATAATTTCTTCATAAGTTGGTAATTTTACAATTTTTTTTAGTTAATTTACAGGTATTTTAAACAGAAAAGGTAATAATTCGTAATTTAAGAATAAATACGAGTATGCACATTTGATTAGAAAAATTATCATCATTATTGAAAGTCCCTTTTAAATGGATCTTCGATTGAGAATCAAAATTTAGCAACGATAATCCTTTCGATTCTAAAAAATGAAAAATTTAAAAAAATCATTAAAATAAGAGAAAAATTGAATTTTTGAAATTTTCTTTTCCAAAATAAAAATGATCTTGACTGGGTGATAATATGTACGGTTTTTTTTCCCAATCTGAAGATATTATCAGCAAAAAATTCAAATAGATTATAATCAAAATTTTTACAGATTACGTTAAAGTCAAATAATTAGTTATGAAGTTATGAGGCTCTACCCATGTTTGAAATTTTCCTACAGAAAATTATTCATCATTTATCTATGCAATGCCCATTTCTTCGATATTTGAACAAAAATTCGACTTCAATGTAATTTTCGATCACTCACCATTTACATGCAGAACTGAATATCTTGGAAATAGAAGCTCCACATACCTGTAAAAAAAAATTAAGAGTTAGTTAAAAAATTAACAAGGAAATAAATAATGCAAAATTCTTCAATAAATTACTTAAATAATTCTACGTAAGTACATATAAATATCAAGAAAATGACGAATATTTGGAGAGGGGGGGGGGGGGGGGTAAACTAAGATGGTTCATTATTCTATAAAAGTATCACGTACTTACTGTTTAATAAATCAAAACGGTATCTACAATTTTTAAAATACTTACAAATCGAATTTCTTCCTTAGATTTTTTACGAAATCAACTCCCCAATTTCAATTAAAAAAAAATATTTTCAATTTTGCGTATTTTTGGAGAGGATTTTTTTTTTCAAGACAGGAATGAAAAAATAGGTAGGTACCTACCACTTCCCCAACTACCCTGATTTGAAAAAAAAATCAAATCAATTTTTTGTCAAAATGACTCTATTTCGAACAATTTTTTAGTCTAGGCCTAGATACGTATTATTTTGTGTAAGACTTTTACTTGAAGTTTCGATAGCAAATTTCCAAACTATTTCTATGATTTAATGAAAATTTGATCGAAAATAAGAAATTCATCTCATCTCTTGAAATTGCACCTCGGTATTTTAATTGGTTGATTTATGTCAGTTTTTTCAAAAATATCTACGACCTTCGATGGGTAAAATTTTGGATGGGGTGATGTTGAAATAGGGTTTTAGAAACAAATGAGCCAAAGATGACCATGCATTTTTCCTTCAAAACATTCAGCAACTTTTTTATATTTTTCAACCCTAGACTAGACTAACAAGGGGTGCCAAAGTTGGAACCAGTACTTGGGGATTTGAGAAAAAAATTGATAAAATGTATGGCAAAGTCTCCAAAACACCTACACTCCAAAAATTTGAACAAACTTCATGATGGGAATAATTTTGCTTTTGCATGTTGCATACCTTAGCCATGTGGGACTACATGGCGAGAATAGACGTAAGAACTGAATTATTTAAATTTTTTCAAAAAATTAATAAAATTCATCGCAAGTCTCTAAAATGCACTCTTACAGTTATATTAGGTATTGTAACACGACAATATTTGAACAAACTTTATGATGAGAATACGTTTACTTTTGCATGTTGCATACCTTAGTGGATAAGGGAATATACGGCGAAAATATACATATGAACTGATTTATTTAAAAAAATTTTAAGGAATAAGAAGAATTAATTTTTTGGAAATGAAAATTCCAAGAAAAATTTGTCCTATCAATTTTTCATCGAAAAGTTCAGAGGTTCTCAAGTTTAGATAATATTTCTAAAAGAATGGGGGGGGGGGGGGGGGGAGTAAAATGAAAAAATTATAAGAACAATTTTGTTGTAAAATTGATAAAGATTGAGTAGTCATTTTTATTTGAATTTTTTTTTTCATACAAGCAGCTACTGTTTCAAGATATTTCAAAATTGAAAAAACTCCGGAAATAAGATTTTCACAAAAAAAAACATAATTTTAATCTTCAGAAAAAAATTTCGAATTGATTTTTTGAAACTTATTCAGATCTATTTCTCTCCATTATTTTCGTATCCTCCTCTGTTTCTCCCTTTCCAAACTCTTTTCTCGTTATTCCTTCAAGTATTCCCTTAAATTTCCTATTACATCTCATTTTTCTGTTTTCCTCATTATTTTTTCTAATTAAGAATGGTCTTCAAACATTTTATCAAATTTATCAAACATGATTGAACTTGTAAAAATTTATTTTCAATACTTAAATAGACATTGTCACAATTTTTCTTACAAAAATTTTCGCCCCCCCCCCCCTCCCAAAGGCATTGCTTGAGATTATATTTTCTTCTTATTTTTAAAACGAAAACAATGTGAAATACAATATTGCTTGTTATTTTAGAAACTAGCGTTCAATTTTTAAAAATCTCTATAAATTTCGATTATTTGCTGATTGCATAGAATTGAAAAATAAACAACTTTTGTTCGAAACTTTTGCCTGTACCATACCATTTTGAGGAGTTCGGAGGGGTGAGGGGTAGGTACTAAATTGGAATTAAATCGTTCTATGGGAAATTTTGCAGGGAATATTTTTTGTCCTATATAAATTTTTCCTGTTGGTGAAAATTGTCGACTTATTTATGAAAAAACATTTTTTTTTTAAAAACGTGCTAAATTTTTCAAATCCTTTCGGGGAACTTCTATATTGAAAGGTAAGGAGCAATGTGTGATATTGCTTGATGGAAAATTTCATGTAGATTATTTTTTTATATAATCTATTTTACACTATCTCACAAATGTTTCGTGTAATTTGCGAAAAAAAAAAAAAAAAAAAAAAAAAAAAACATTAAAGCACGTTTTACCTCCTGGCATGGCAAAGGTGGCACATCAGATATGAACTGAGCGAGGGGTTTGTGTGGGGATTATTGGGACCTCATTTAATGTTTTACCCCCAAAAAGTTGGGAGCATTTTTTCTTCGTTTTACCTAATTTGACAGAACTAAAACTTGAAAATGAAAACTTGAAAAATTTATATTACGTAGGGGAAGGTGGGGCAATACGAGACGGGGGTAAAGTGAGACAGTCGAGCTGTAGCCAATATCGTGCGTGTGTGATGGTAACACTGTAATAGATTTTTATCTACCTACCAAGGTACCTACATACCACCAGAGCTTGGGTTGTTCTATTTTTTTTTCTCTGAGATATGTGTTACATGTGACGAAAAATTTTACTTTGAATGTTTTCCTCAAGAGAATATTTTTCATAACTCCGACATTTGGAAATTTTTTCCAAAGTAAATACAACCATTTTGAAGCTTAATCTTTGGGCTATTTAATGAGCCATAGAACTTTTAATTACGTGCATTTTTCATCGAGTTATGACCATTTTTCATTTTGGGGCATAATGAGACAAATTTCGTAAAAAGCTCGAAAAATTTAGATTTTATTTTTTTTACGAAAAAGTTGTTCACTTAGGAAAATTGTTTTAATATCATTACAAAGTACTACTTCAGACAAGTATTTTGCTTCGTAGTTTTTAAACTTTGATTAAAACCAAGCCCTGATATGATTTTTCGAAAATGTCTCATTATGCCCCATACTAAAGTAATATAGACCCCATACAAATACAATTTGATAACAGAATTATTTGACAAAATACATAGATACTCGTTGAATTTTTATTACAATTCAAAAATTAGGATGTAAGTTTACTTTAAAATCAAAAAAAACAAAAAAAATTATAATTTTCACATATGAACTTATTATCATGTCTCACCTTACCCACGCCCAAAAGGGTGGGGGTACTCGGAGACAAAATTTTCAAAAAATCAAATAAAAAATTGAGGAGTTTTTTGAAAAATTTTCTCCTTGCCCTTTTATAGTACCGCTCCTCCTCTATCCATTGCCGCTGACCCGAACTCGATTGGTCAATTTGTCTTTGTTTTATGGAGATTTGAAAAAGCCGTCTCGTTTTGCCCCACCTTCCCCTATGTCACCCAAAAATTTTGTTCAAAATTTAAAAAATACTAAAAAGACATGTAGCATATCGTGAGCTCCATTTTTGATTGTGCTTGAGTTCGAATATTACCTCACTTTCTTGGTAAAACCCTCCCAAAGTCCCTCATGATTTTGAGAAAAAATGAAAAATTTGAAAAATGGTGTGGCATTTCATTTGTGATATTTGTATTCTCGATAGCGCTGAGCTCGATTGCCCTAGTTTCATTGGATCTTTTCCCAGCCTCTGCCACTCCTCAAATTTTGAAAAAATTGACGAAGAGAACCAGATAGTGTGGCATATCTTTTGTTATGTTTTTGATGGAGTTGAATTCGAATATTGACTTACTTTTTTAATTGGTGCCTCCTGACATTTTTTCCTACCATCGAAATCTTGAAATAAGCCCAGTAAATGAGGAAAATTGTATGTTCTTATTGAGTACAAGACAAAATGATGATTTTTTTTTTTTTTGATTTTTAACACGATTGACTTGATCAATGAGCCATCCTATATTTCAAGTACAAAAAATATATTACCTACACATCATTTCAAGGCTTGAAAAATATTTCAGGCTATTTGGCTAATATTTCTTGTTGCCCTATTTACTAGACATCGTCATAATTTTTGTAACGCGAATTTGGGCTGAATCTGGGTTTTGGAAATTTTTTGAAGATAGCTAAATCCTCATTTTGAAAGAATTTTTTGATTTATTTGAGAAGACATTTTTCCAAAATAATTTCTAATGAAGTAATTTTTCCAAATTTTATAACGTATGACGAAATACAAAGAAAGTCTTTCCTCCAAATATTCTGTGGTAGAAATTTCATCGCCTTTTTTTCTCCGTTGGATTATCGTAAAAGCATAATTATTATGCTATCTATGCTAAAAATAATTTTTCCAAGAGATTCGTCTTATTTGAAGGGATTTTTTGACTTATTTCTTTCAGGATTTACTTTGTGAAATTCTCAATTCAATAATAATAAAATAAAATAAAAAAATCTGAAAATTTAAAATCACGAAAAGTCTGTCTTGAACTGCTTCCAAAATAATATTTCAGTCCTAATTCCACACAAACATACCTTGACCACGGAATTATACTGCATTTCAACGACAGTCGAGTGAAAAAAAAAAAGCAAAAAACAATAAAACAAATGATACTTTTAAATGTCATCTCGTATACCAAAGAGAGGGCGAGTTAACCTTTAAAACGCATTACGACCACTTTTTTACTTCGCTCTTATTGAATTTAATTTTAATAATCAAAAATGTTAACGTTTTTTCGTTGATTTTTTAATAATCGCCAGTCCTGGCAGTAAACGCGAACGCGAACGTAACTTTTAAAACAAACAAAAAACTCGATAGAGTATAATTTGGGCGAAAGAAATTGCAAACAATCGAGCGATTATAATTGCTCGACGTTTCGTGCACTAACGAAGATAAAAAAATAAACAAAAAACAATAAATATTAATTCATTAAGTCGAGCAGAAATGAACATTTTTTCCCTTGTTCGGCGTGAAATCAGTCAGCGTGTTATGATAGTATTGATTCGAGCATTCGAGATGTCGTTTTTTAAACCCTTCGCGAGCAAAAAGCGTGAAACAGAGGAACAAAAAAACACACGAAAATAAGTTGGAAATTATGACGAAAAAAAATTCATATAGCGTAGTCGTCTCACGTAATAAATGGCGAACTGGATAACGGATTAGATGTGTGGTGCTATTTGAAAATTTAAATTTACTCATTTCTGTTGCTGTCGAATCGACATGCACAAGGAAGTGGTAAGAATGTGCAATATCATCGTATGATATTGTTCGTGTTCATGCATTTCATCTTGCGACATCGACAAACGACACCACCCCCATGTGAGGTCACTTTATAGCTAGATTTATATTCGAATGCAGTTTTCGAAATCGTTAATGTAATTATGAAATTAAATATCATTTTAGATTTCAACATTTCACTCTGCTGGTCTCTTCATATACGACACGTCGCTTCTGTTCGGCAGGGCAGACCCGTTACATATTTTAGCTTTCAGATACACGTCACATTAATTTATCCCTTTATTTACAATTATTCTGGTCATTTACGTTAAGCACATGATAAATTCGAATACGAAATCAAGACTAGGTAACATCATCGGGCCGCAGCAGTCGCTGTAGTTGTAATTGAGGCAATGAGATCGCCTCTAGTACGTGTTTCTAATACCAATTCACGTATATACCCTTTCGTATACCAAGGTGAATTTCTCCACGTGAAACACAGCGGTCTATCACTATTACTTTTTGAAATTTTTAGAGTGAAACATTTCCCTAAAATAAAGGGTTCAACGTACGATCCACTGGTAAGATAAAAAAAACAACAAAACTTCCGCCACATCAGGACACATGTCCTTTGGTCACGTCGACAGGTAAAAATGACGTGTAAAAATTCAAATCGTACGTATTATTCATCGATTTCATTACACAATGTTTTGGAGTGGATTTCCGCATCATGAAAAAAAAACCAGTTGTAGTATGTCTGCAAATGGCTATAAAAATCGCCAAGTTTCACAGAAAAAAAAAATACGTATCTACGTTGAAAAAAAAAAAATACATCGACTATGCATAAAACGTAAAATACAAAATGTATCCCATTACGTGGACGGAAATTAAAAAGTTTCCGATCCACGCGATATCAATCATACCGTAAATTTTATTAAATCGCCATTTTTCTAATTTCTTGTAAAAAACCTACCCTGGAAAGATATCCAATTTGAGTCGTAGGTAGTTTGTTTTTGTTTTGTTTTGTCGCATAAATTCGATATTTTATGCCGGAGTGGTGTCGTTTCGTTGCTCTGTTTCTTTTGTTTTTTCTGTCTTTCGTTTCGTTTAATAAATCTTTCGCGTGTTTTTATCTCGAACGATTTTGTCACGCGTATTTAATCAACACTGGTGCCTACTACGATTTCGAGATGTTAATTAATTTTTCTTTTTTTTAATGAATAAAATAGGTGGTTAACTGATTTTAGTTTCGTCTAGTAGGATTAATAATGTTGATTCCGTATCAGGTGGATTTCTTTTTCAATCTAAAAAATGAGGAAAAAATTCAATCTAAAAATATGAGAAATTTTCTCTTACGGAAAAAGTAAGAATTTTCTTCTCAAAAAAATTAGCATAATTATATTCAACAAAAAAATTGTTTTTTTTTTGCTCTGATTCCAAAAAATTAAATATGTGAGTGTGGATGGGAAAAGGGACCTATAAGCAGGAAAAAATCGATTTTGGGTTTTAACAGTTTTTGGTCAATTTCGACCTGTACTTTCATTTAAAAATGGTTTCATGGTCCTAGCAGCAATATTCAGTTTTCCAGAGGACAAGACTTACCTAAAATCAATAAAAATCAAAAATCAATTTTTTTAATTTAAAATAAAAAAAATCGATTTAAAATGGTTTTATAGTTCTGGGAACAATATTTAGCCGCCCAAAGAGTAAGACTAACTCAAAATTAAAAAAAAAATTCAATTTCTTGAATTTAAAAAAAAAAAAAAAAAATTTATGTTTAATTTTTTTATTAGGTATTTATTTTTATTTTTTGTTAAAAATGGTCGAGAACGTCATGAAACACAAAAACATTGACATTATGAGTATGATATTCGTAATCAGCATGATTGAAAATATTTTTTGGAATTTTTTTTTCTTTTAGTTTCGGCAACCCTGATTTCGCTCAAAATCGCCCCTTTTGTGAAATAGGTCATAAACATGAGGGGTCAAAATTATGAGGGAATTAATATTCCACTAGGACCCTTCAATGATTGTGCAAAGTTTCAAGGTTATCAGGTATTGCATTACGGAGATACAGACTTGCAAAGTTTAAAACATTCATTATTAATTTATTACCAAAAAAAAAAAAAAAAAAAAAAGTTTTTCCTGCTTAGGTCCCTCTTCTCATCAACACTCACATATATCTAATAAAATAAACTCAATTTTCCATTCCAAGAAAATTCAAAAATTAGGTATTTTATCGAAGAATTTAGAATTATTTTGTACTACAAAAAAAATTGATAAATTTTTCTCTATGAAAAAGTGGAAGGTTTCTCAGGAAGTCAGTGGTAACAAAATTTCCAAATCAGAAACCAACAATTATTTTTCAGCACTTTATCAACCCCTTTTTGCAGCACTTTTTCAGAATTTTATATACCTAACATTTTCAGCAAGATGTTTTACGAGCTAACCCCCTCCCCCCCCCCCCCAGTATGTGATGAAATTTTTTTAAATGAATGATTTCAGTTTAAACATAACAAAAATTTACAGAAAAACAAAAATTGAAGAAAAAATGAATTTCTGATGAATTTTGATAAAAAATAGAGAGAAAATGAATTTTAAATGAATTTCAACAAAAAATCATCACTTTTTTGATTTTCAGCACCACTTTGTAAATTGGAGGATCTTTTCAGCACTTTTAGCACCTAGCTATTAGTCACTTTTTCTCAAAAAAATTGAAATATTTTCAAATTTCTTTCTTTCTTTTTTTTTACACGAAGAAAAATAAGAAAAATTTTAAAGCTGACACCAAAAATAAAGTAGAAGACAATAAGCTTAATTTTCCATTCAAGAAAATTTAGAGATTATTTTCTCGAAAAATTTGAAAAATATTTGAAAATAATTCTTCTTCCTAAAAAAAAGAGGTTTTCTCAAAAAAAAAAAAAAAAAAAAAAAAAAGGAGAAACTTTAAAATTTAATAAAAAAGTGGATTTTTAGTAGCTTCACAATTTAAACTTCTTAAAATTGTTAAAATTTAGTAAATCTTCAACATTTCATAAAAATTCAAAATTTGAGAGAAAATTGTAATTTTGGTCATTTTTAAATTTCAACTTTAAATAAATTTTTGAACTTTGGGAGATTTTAAAAAATTGGAAATATTTCAGAATTAGTAAAAACTTCAAAATTTAATAAAAAATTGGAATTTCGGTCATTTCTAAATTTTGATGACTTTTTAAAATTGGATTAATTTTTAAATTTAGCTCAATTTTTACCAACTATTTCTAAAATTCAGTTTTCATATTCAACATTTCTTTAATTTTTAAAAATGAATTTTCGGTCAATTTTTGAAATTATGCTATATTTTTTGGAATTTTAAAAATGTAAAATTTTCAAATAATTATTTATGAACTAAAAAATCATAATTTTGTGATTTTTAAAATTAATTTTCTTATTCAATAAATTTTTTGAATTTATTTTTTTTCTCCCTTGGATTCGAGATTTCGTTCGACACTGTCAAGTAATGAAATTCAAATTTTTCAAAGAAAAAAGATTGAGGTAGAAAAGTGTTTAAGCACGAAACTTCATATTTGGAAAAATGTCATCCACCTTACTTTTGTGTTCAAAAAAAGACAATTTTTTAAATTTCGAAACAATTTTTTTGAAATTTTTAGAATTTTGTCATTTCAAGTGATAAACCTTTTAGATAGTGAATATTACCCTTACTTTTTTTTCATAAAACAATAAGAATACCGTGACAAAATATTGATAAAACTGAGCCTTTTCGATAGCTTATCTCAAACCTATAAATAAATGTCTAACCACTTTGGCTAAAACCCCGCAAGTACACCCCTTCCATCTCCCCAATCTATGTATTTATTCGTTGCTGGCGCGTTTCAAGTCACCCCTTAGACATTAAAGCGCGGTATCGGTTTGGCTAGACAATTGACCCGATGCTTATCAAACCTTCACCCAAATCTCGCTCTCGTCGTATTAAACATGATAAACCATAGCGGTCTGAAATTCCTCCAATTCGCGTACTATCGTATTACTCACACGCCAATCATCCACATGATGAATTTATCTCGCAAAAACAATCGCACTTTTGTGCTGCACGTTGAGTCGCGACGCAACATCTTACGCACACACAAACCAGCGTGAGAAATATTTACGACGGGATTTAAGAACCCCTTTTATTTGTTTAACATAAACGTTCGATACTTACTCATTCGACCATTAACCTTACACCCGTTTTAGGCTTCTTAAAACAACCACATACACATATATATCCTATAAAGCGAAAACCAAAACCAACTTTTCAAAAATAAAACCATTTCTACCACTTTTTGCTTTTCGACTTACATTTATTATGGAATATTTGTTTAGCGGGGTAAATCTTCCATTCGCGAAAGTTTTCCTTATAAATTTTTCATGGGCCAACATTCCGATGAGTTTTTAAAGATTTCTAATGTATTCAAAAGCTACGCCGTCTCGCGTAATTTTATTTACATTTTGGTGCAACTCGCGCGTGCATATAGGAAACAGTTCTATGGATTTTTCAACTCACTCGTAATGTTTGAAAGAAATTTACACCTTGAAAAGAGTGTCCGAGAATGAAATGTTACTCGTTTTCCGCGATAAAGTACTTAATGCATTTTTAGAAAATATTTGTTTCCCTTATTCGCTGAGATTTGTTTATTTTTAGCAAGAAATCTTTGATATGAGCGAAAAGGGTGAATTATATCAACCCTTTGGCTTAAAAGGAAACATCGATTCAATGGGGAACATCTTGTTAAAATTCATTTTTGACCAATAGGAATATCAAAAAATATTTAGAGTTTTCAAACGTCTTCGATATTAAAAATTCGCAACATTTTTTTATTGTTATGATCAATTTTGCTTGAACCCAAAATTAAATTATTCTTTTGGTGAAGGAGCAGATGTTGCAATCTTGTTTTTCTTGCAACGAAATTTTCTTCTGCTTTTGCTGTTTTCGAAATCTGTGAGAATAATATATCACTTTTATGCGGAAAGAAGGCGTCGATTTGAGTATTGCTTCATTGCAAATAAATTTAAATATTAACAAAAAATTATTTTAATGATTCAGTTTTAGTCAGTTATTCGTGAATTCGGCAAAATTCTATTTTATTGTTTTTAAAAAAAAATTATTTTAGCGAAATAAATAATGCAAAAAATTAAAAAAGTACTGTCATACTCGTATGCAGTTTTTGAAAATTGAATCAATTTTTATGTTGTCAGTGTTGCTGAACATTGATTCTAAGAAAATTACCCCTTCGTCGGCTCATTTAAAATTTTAAAAAATTGGGAAGTAAAATGAAGCGAATTCGTTTCAAATTTCTCTCCCCACTCTCAAAAACAAATGTATTTTTAATCAATAAATAATCCACAGGTCGGTCGTTTCAAGTGTGCTTTGGCACGACAGACATACTTCTTCTGAAAAAAATCGGTATTTCCTTGTAATGAAAAATAAAATCCAACTGTTTTGAGTAGAAAAATCTCCTAATCTTTTGGGACTTGAAAAAAAAAATTGTATAAAAAACCGTAGGGTATTTTTCAAATTTTTCAATACCTACTTAAGAAAAAAATAATTTTTTTAAATTTCGAAAATGTATTAAAATTTACCCGACAAACACTAAAATATCCCTCCTTCGCCAATAATTCTGAATATTTATCATTTTTTTTTTCAAATTTGGAATTTTTACACAAATGTTGAACGTTTACCTACTAATAAATTTCAAAAAAAAATTAAATTCACCACCCTTGAAAAATTGTTTGAGTCTCAAAAATTTATTGAAATTTAGAAGTCACCCAAATTCTAATTTGTTCACATTTTAAAAAAGAAAAAAATATCAAACATAATTTGATCACATTTTGAATTTTTACCAAATTTTGAAAAAAGAAAAAAATATCAAACATGATTTGATCACATTTTGAATTTTTACCAAATTTTGAAAAAAGAAAAAAATATCAAACATGATTTGATCCAATTTAAAAAGTTTATAAATCAAACTAATGGAAAATTGACTTTATTTAAAAAGCTTATTAAAATTATCAAAAATTAATCAAAATTCTTAAATTATCAAAAATTTTATTTTTATTAGGTAAGTAAACTTAAAATTTATTTTATTTTTTTAAATTTTGAGTTTTTACCAAAATAATATTGAATATTCTGATACACCAACCTTGGATACCTAATTGTTTGAGTTCCAAAAATTTATTGAAAAATTTAGAATTCGCTCAAATTCAATTCATCCACATTTTGAATTTTTATCAAATTTTAAATTTTCACCAAAAAATGTTGAATACTTACCTACTTACCTAATAAATTTCCAAAAATTAATTTTTTTTTTGACCCTTCTCACGAATGAAAAATGATAAACTTATTTTATTGATTTGTGTATTAAAAAGAGTTTTAAAAAATTGAACTTTCTCGATTTTCCTGAAATCGCACTAATGACTGATATTAAGCCTCGTTTACACGGGCAAGAAACTTTTCTATGAAAAAAAAGGAAAAAGTGAATATATATTTTTTTCAATCAAAACGTTAATTAGTCGAGGTATAAACCAAAACACATAATTTAGAATCTTAAATAATGTATAAATAAATTTCTCAAAACTCATTCATGCATTATGTATTGAGCGACATCCGCACAATATGAAAACTAAAAACGTAATGACCAGCAGTCGACTAACTTCCAAGGAAGTAAACGATAGAAGGGGGTGGGGATGTCTATAACTGGTTTTGGACCAATGAGAATAAAATAACCCCCGCTACGACCGCCGGCCTAAAATATCATAGACCATGTCGAACAGCAGGTGTCCAATAGCCCCAATGATTCGGTAGATTAGATAAGGTTTGCAGCAGGCAATAAATCTATAGATTAGATAAGGGTTGTCAATCGAATGACACGTTCGACAGGTCGTAAATCATACAAAGATATGTGTGATGAAAGATAACCCATCGTAAATTATATGGCATCAGATAAACATTGAACATGTATTTATGTAACTCCTCAGCAAATTCTATGAAACTTTTTCCTTGGAAATTTTCTTTGCCATTGTAAACGAGCCTTCAGTTGAAATATGTCCGGATATGAATTTTAAGATTTTCAGAACATCTGGAAGGAGCTTTTGAGTTTCCAAAATGGTCTCATTAAAATTATTTTAAAAGAAAAGTGAAAAAATATTTGAAAAATCGAATTTGGTTCAAATTCAGGTTGAAGGTGTTACTTGGATGTATTTGATACTATAATATTGCAAGAAAAAAAAGGTCCGCAAAAAATGGCCATTTTGGCGAAAAAAAATAATTTGTCACGTTTTTGACACAAAAATCTGAAAAAATTCAAGTTTAGTAGAAATGGTCTGAAAAAGAAGTTTTCAAGATCACCTTAGGGATCGAAAAAATTTTAAAAATTTCACAGCACTCTCCTTGAATGTCTGTCTCTATAAATATTTAATTACTCAAGTGAAAATCGATTGGAAAACTTGAGAAGATGGAATTTCTAAACTTAAAATTATACATATTTCAAAGCACCATCAACCAAGGACGAGGCAACAAATTACTCAAATGCTGTAAAATATTAATTTACAAACAGCAATCAAAAGCCTCCAAATTTTTTTTAAATTCAACCAGGAGCCATTTTACCCTCTTACTGCACCAAAGCCTTTATGAAAAAAAATAGAACTTTCACTGGACTACATGAGAACCTTGAGAAACTTCGTTGTCCATCTATAGCGAATTCGAGATTTAAAACCTAATTCACGTCAAAAGAAAATATTCTCCAAGGTGGTAAATGGCGCAGTCATAACAAAATAAAATTAAAACCCTCGATCCTTATTTGGTCATGCCAAAGACGCCACCACAGCACCGGGCTATAAGTCGCGATAATCTTCGTGGCTTTACCGAACGTCCAGACTGCTCGGTATTAAGGGATTGTGGGAGCATTAAGGGTGGTATGTTGTAATCTGGCATGATCGCCATATAATAGCTGCTAAAACATACGTCTGTCCTGTCTAATAGTCTCGTGTACAAGGGATGGTTTCTGCGGCCACCTCTCGCTACGGGTCTACTGTGCATAGCACACGTTTGAGAAGATGAATTAAGCGTTGTCATCGTAAAAACGTGATTGATTTTAAATTTTAATCACGTTTCGCGTATTTTGATGAAAAAATCTTGTTTATATTGGAATTTTTTTTCTGTATTCGTTTTATCAACACATATAATCCGTAGGTAATGGCCAGGCCAGACCAGCGACGCCGAAACGCGAATTTCGTTACTTAATCAACATTTTCGCACCGTTGTACGTGCCTGGAACACGCTCGATGCGAAGAGGAATTTTCTCCATCACCTTGGCCCTTTAATACTTACACGAGTACGATAAGGTTTTTCGACATTTTTCATTCATTACCATCTGCACATATTACTACATGTGTATATTGTACATTGGATCGGGCGCAGGGCGAAAATAATTCACGTTACAAACATATGCGACTCGGTCGTCGCGTATTCGTCGTCGGCATAGCGTCGAATTAGTTCGGCACACGTTTAGCAATAAGCGCCGCTAAAATGATGAGGTTTTCGGTGGCATCGGTAGCGGAGGGCGCGGCGGATTCGCGCCAAACCAACGAAATTCGAACGTTGCAATAATATCGCATAAGGTCGTCGCATATAGCGAAATAAAATAAAATAAAAAAAAGAAACCCGAGCAGTCGACATTTTTAATAATCTTTCGGCGAGCGAGGCTGGAGTGTATTATTTCTATGATAGCGCGCCGTTCTAATGTCACCACTAATCCACGAACCAGGCCTTTGAAATGTGCACAAATAGTGCGGAACAATATTTTCTAGTTCGGAGGCGTCGTAGCTGTTGGGTCATTGTGTTCAATGTTTTTCGCGAAGGGGTGAAGACGGACGCGCGCGACGAGGAAAACGCAGTATACGTGATAAGAGAACAGATTATACGAAAGGGGCTTTTATTATTTGGGGGATTGCAGGGTGTATATAGCGAAACCGAATTTGGCTCGAACGTATGATCACGTCCGCGGATTTACGACAATCGACCAACTGTTTTCTGCTTGCTCCGGTATAAGAGTAAACCATATACTCTTGCGAAGCGAAAAGGCTACCCCGAACTTTTAGCCAACGGCAACGGCGTACCAGATGCCATCTATCGACGTTTAAAAGACGAAGAACCCAAACCATGTACACGTGACTAACGCAATGATAATGATTATAATTTATCGAAATTTTACATGTCGCCGGTGCATGGGCCTATATAGTCGAGCTAGGCATACCTTTACAAATATTGTAGGTAAGAGCTAAAGAGGTTTACGGGTTGAAGCCGATACAACCGCAGACGTCGGTGGTCGATGTTTCGTGATTTCATTTCTATTTTTTTGCCATTCAATGCGACGCACTGCATCGTATGGTTGTTTTTTCTTTAAAGCACTTCGAGACTTTTACGACTCGTAAGTTATAACAACAACAGGTAAATCAATTTTTATCCATTGGTGCATGCACCGGAATTAAATTTGTTGCTTTAGCAATGGCACGTGCCTAATCTCACGTTCGAATATGAAATTGAGTTTTCGAATAATTGGAAAAGGGCTGTAAGTGTAGGGTGAACACTGTGAACAGCTAATAACCTTCTTTTTTTTTTTTTTGAAAAGTTGCTATTGGATGAGGTTGAAAAATTAAGTCAAGACAGCGAGCTGCGTAGTATAAAAGCTGAAAACCTTGAATTACTTTTTGTCAAAATTAAAATTTCATTTGCCTCATTCATCAATTCATTATTTTTTGTCAGAGTCGTCATTTAATCGAAATTATGATCATTTGTCAGAAATTTCATATGATTCTGTCACAATTATTATTTGTTAGAGATCTTCAAAGTCTCAATCATGCTTTGTCAGATTTCTCAATTTGTCAAACTTTCAATAATTTGCCAGAGATTTCGTTTGTCACAATAATTACTTGTCAGAGATGACAAAGCATCATTTTGTCAAAGCTATCGGGTGGTTATTCATTGGAGCATGTCTCATGAATTTTATTGACGCAAAAAAGTGAGTTGGTAACAGATTTAGTAATTTGTCAGAGGTTCTGTTTGTCAGAATTATAATTTGTCAATTCTATCAGTATTTTTCTAGAAATGAGTGACCCAACAATTTTTTTTCTCAGGCTAACAAGCTTTTATAATGTACCAACTAAAATTCTCATTTTCGTTCAGGGTGCAGTGTCTCATTCAGGTAGTTTTTGTATATTTGGTCAGTGATTGCCGCTGGATGTGGGTGAGCGTCATGGATTCGACAAATATCTGGATTTTTGGTGTTGGCTTTGCCCATGGAGTTCTGCCAACGTGTCTGCTGACACTTCTTTACCAATAACACATTTTTGGCAAAGATGGCAAAAGTCTTGCCGCATGGATCAGAAAGTCTGGTAGAGGATGAAGTCAGTTGCCCCACTTAACACTAATCTCAGCACATTTCTGGCTGCAGTTTTCTTTCGATTAGTGTGGTTCCAGAATATGTAATGGACATTCTCGCTAGCAGCTGGATTGTGTGTTCCACATAGCTGACATAATATGTGCTGTTACCCAACCTCTGTATAAATAGCAGATGATCTCAAGTTGCCATGTCCAGTGAAGAGCTGGGTTACCTACATCTAGGTGTTTATTGCTTCCTCACTATCAGCCCTTGCCTCAATCTTACCATCACAAGTGGAATGGATTGCCCCGAGAAATACTGATAGAGTTTGTGGAAGTCTTGGAAAAATCGTGGATTTCGAAAAAGGGTCATTGAAGCAGGGTTGCCACGATCCGCAGCTGATGATGCGATCCGAGATACGTGATTTGGATCATTTCTTCCCCCCATGATTCGTGATCTGTGAACCTAATCAAATTTTTTATGATCCATGGCAAAGCTGCAAGTAACTCTTGGCTTCTTGTCAATAATAATTACTATTTCTGAGTATATTGTTTTGCATTTCTTTTCTTTTTTTGCTTAATTTTGAAAATACATCGATGATCCACGTACAGAGATCCGTGATTTGTGATCCGGATTATTTTTCTCATACGATTCGTGATCCGTGAATCAGATCACATTTGTCTTACACGATCCCTGATTTGTAATCCGCATCATTCTTTCTCTCATGATCTATGATCCGTGAACCAGATCAAATTTTTGATGATCCGTGGCAACCCTGCATTGTATAAATGAAAAAGCCAAGGATTTTCCAAAAAAAATCACTTGGTCATGGAAAGTCATGGATTTTACCGCTCAAAGTCACGAATTTTAGACTTTTATTGGGCAAAATTAGCATATTTTTTCATTCAAAATTTCAACTATATAACTGATGAGAAGGCAGTGGACACCAAACATTGCGTCAAAATGTTAAAAAATGATCACGGAGAAAGCCACTGAAAAAGTCCTGGATTACCAAAAAAAAAATTCAAATAAGCACCATGAATTGTCAAATTTTCATGAAAGAGTTGAACCGCGTCTTGGGAGTGAGGAGGGGGTGATTTTAGTTTTAAGAATGATTGAACATTATATGTAAAGTTGACACAACGTTTTGATGAATTTTCATAATTTGTTCACTGAAACTGGGGGATGCCTTAGACACCAAAATATTTAGGATCTCTAATGTGGTCAGCTGGTCACACTAGTTGATTGTATGTAGGAAAATACTAAAATTTTTGTTACACATGCAAATTTTTCAAGTCGGAAAGTTGGCTCAAATTTTTAGCAATATAAAAAACTAAGATCAATACTATTTCCAATCAAAAATGTTTTACGTATTTACTTTTTGATTAGAAATTGAATTCTCTACATAGCATCGGGCATCATTATATGATGTGAAAAGATGTGATAATATATTTTTTTGTTGTGGTACTCGTTTACATCCAAATCTCAAATAGTGCCTTCAATCACCAGACGCTCTGTAATTACCGAAAACAAAGATTTTTAGAGCTCCTGAAAAATAAAACCATGGCTTCATTTCTGTCAACTCATTGTTTAGCTCACGTTTGACATCAACAACATCGAGACAGCGCATAACGACACAATTATTGATAATTGAAAGTGTAAGAGAACGTTGTAAAATAATACTTCATTGTACAAATTTTGTATCATTTTCAACGAGCATTTCCCTATAACCGATCTAGTCTGCAGTTTTGAATAACTATTTGAGTCATATACGCGAGTAAAACAAGAAAGCATTATTGCATGCTCATTAAGTAAAAACATGAAGAACCCGCGAATTGATTTTGATTAACGATGTTCTCGTAGATTTTCACACTAAACATTCATCCTAATAATTTCAAAGTGTAAAAAGTTGACGAATACCGATCATATTTCTAATGGTTTTTTCGAGTGTATTTGTCGAGTAAATTCGAGCATATAAAAATAATAACGTACCTTGGAAAATACATACTTACGACAGAGGAGGAAAATAGTGAAAAAACTAGGGCAATTTATCATTAAACAATAATATTATCTACTATGTTACAAGTTGAATCTATAGCCAAGGAATCGCTCACGTTGTGGTATCCCTTAACAATGTCGCACCACTGAAAAAACTTTCCACTTTCCGGATATTTTTAAAAGAACAAAAGAAAACTCTCTTGTAGAACGAATTGTAAATGAAACTGTTCGACTTTGAAGTTGATTTACAAGATTAAAATTTGTAATTCGATTCTTCCTCTTTAACAGTATTTTTCTCGAGGCAATAAGTATGGTGCTACGAAATAAAAATCGAAAATAGAATATCGTCTGATAAAAAGCACGTTAATGAGTTAATATCGCATGACTTTTTCGCACAGCATCGTGAAAACGATACCAATGTACGTAATTTCTCAAGATTCCGTACGCGAGTTGGTTCTTTAACCTTAGCAACACTTTGCAAGCGCGGGCTGACTTCTTTAACTTAATTTCGAAAGGTGAATATCGCAGCTAGTTCAGTATAATGCATCGCGCGAATAACTTCATTTCGTTCAAAGAGAAGAATTATTCAAGTGATCTACACCCTCAAAGCCTGTGGCTTATACTAAAGTATAGAATTTAAGAAAAAGTTATCCTTCTATGGCGCATTTATATGTGCCGAATAATACAAATGAATACGAGGGAGCTTTTTAGACTTTATTTTGATAACGAACGCATTTACCAAAAGTACCTATTCCAAATTTTATCTTCCTAAGCGATGAATATTTATGTTCGTGTTGAGTCAGTGCTCTGGCATAAGCGATCGATTTTTTCTCCGATTGATTTTATTCAAAGTTGTTTTCTATCGTGTACCTAATACCTATACAGGATGTCCCGGTTCAGAGTGCACCAGACTTGATATTTGGGTATAATTGACTGTCAGTAACAAAAAATTTATGTACAACAGATGTCTATCTTGATTTTGAAGTTTTTCAATTTCCATTTATAGAAAATGACCATCCTTCATGAAATCGCGCACGTAATCTTTCATTTCTTCTGATGAGGCTTCCATCTTGTCCAGTAAAAGAACTGAACCGTTGAACGGTATTACAATCCAATGTGTTATTTTGGTACTAGTATGTCTTTGTTTCAAAAAGTTTATGGCAGTGATGTAAATTTCCGTTTCATTTTGTACCGCATTGTGAAGTATTTCATAATGATCAAAAAAATACCCCAATATCTGATCAACTGCTTTCTTGGGGTGACCATACTTAATTTTTATCGCATACTTGATAGGAAGATTTCTAGTCAATATGTTGATATCCGGTCTGATTTTTCCATCTTCCTTCGACACCAATGTAGGTTGATCATATCGAATTCCAGCATGGTGAAAGAACAGACAAATTCTTCTTGTAGCATCGCATTCCCTGTTTTCAATATGATTCAAAGACTGTGTAAAATCGACGAATCCCAATTTATTGGGATTCATCGATTTTACACAGTCTTTGAATCATATCGAAAACAGGGAATACGATGCTACAAGAAGAATTTGTCTGTAATGTAGTCATAATTTCTTCCGAGCTATTATTGATATAGGCTGCAAAATCATCAATGAATGCATAATTCCAAGTTTCATTTTTGGTAAATCCTACAACAGTTGCGTAATCGGTCTTATGTGTGATATCTTCGAAACTGTTGGGGCCGCTGGATAATTCGTTTATTGTGAGTTTGTTCACCCCCATGACCCATGCGATTTTTATGTATCTGGAAAAGGCTTTGATTTGCTGAAGTATTCCGTCAAAAAATCTGATAATGTGATCGGCTGAATCGCGGTTTTTACACGTGTGCATCGCCTTATTATTATTCATATGATCATACTCGTCGAACAAAATTACAACCGGTAAATGAAATTTTTGATATAATGATGCGATGATACTGGGCAAACCAATTTTAAGCAGCGATTCCTTCAAGTTATACTCACAGATAGGTTGGTTTAGTATTGCATTAAATTGCTCTTCGAGATATCGCGTCAAGTCCTGCAACTTTTTGGATTAGCAGTGATCCTTGGAAAGTGTTATCACATTTAAATCCAAACGTATGACTGGATACTCAATCCAAGTTTCATTTTTGCAATTGCCAAAAGGAAAAATGCTTGTTCCCTCGAACAAGATTTTTTCGCCTTTAAAATAACTTTCCATAGTTTCAATGAAAAAAGTTTTACCGAATCTGCGTGGATGTGTAAAGAGTAAGAGGTTCGATCTGACGTCTCGTAATTGTAACAAAAACATAGTTTTATCCACATATATCTTATTTGCTTCTCGAATAGACCTCCAAGTATCAAAATCCGATGGTAAATAACGAAATTGGGATTTCTGAAGAGTCATTTCTGTTGTCGCAGTAGAACTTGATTTTGATACTGTTGAATTTGCTGATGAGGATAGTGGAGAATCGCCATTAGCATTATCATCTTCATTGCTTAATTCACAAAAAAAGAAAGAATGAATTGATAATTGAACAAATTGAACAAGTTGAGCAACAAACAAACGAATGCACCTAATACTTACTAGGATGTTGTTATCAATTCAATCATTTGGAATTCTGTCGACGTCGCATTTGGTAACATGTGCAATTCTGCGAGCAATGTTACATTCTGTGTAAGTGTAGTGTTTAGTTGGGGGAAGGGGGGGGGGGGGGTCAACGATGCCAAAATAGGATGTATTTCTGGTGCTGACGCCTGGTTGTGCGCAAGAAAATAAAAGCATTAAAAGCGCTCCAACCATCGAAGTTTTCACTTTTTTTGTAAAAAGTTTCATGAGTGTATAATTATGAAAAATAACACCAACTATAAGTAATACAACATAAACTTGGTCTTTTAGAGAAACGAGAAACGATTGAAGAAGAATTGGAACTATTCGATAAATAAAATTGAGTTTTGACTATGTATGTAATCTCAACAGTTGGAATTTAATTATTGAAATTAAATTTTCGTTAAAATAATTACTTTATTTATCAATTATAAATGCAGATCAACCGCGCAATCCACAGATTAAAAAGCAATAAACGCAAATTGAATTTGATTAGGAGGCATACCAGCCGAGCTAGAAGATAGACTTAGCTCGGATCTGCTCTCATAGTCCAGGAAAATTACGAATTCTGTACTGACAAATTGATACCAAAATTTTTTTGATAATAGATAGTACGTACTTGATGCTCTCTTCAATATTGCCTCATATGACGCAATAATAGAACGCTTGCGTTGCGTGCTAGGGCTTGTGGAGTTTTTGACGTTTTTATTTTCCAATTTTCAGATCTCATCAATGCACCGTGATAGATTGAGGTAGGCAATATTTTTGACCGGAATTTCGTGTGAATATGACTCCTTTGATTTCAGAGATAGGCAACCGAGCGCACTTAGAACTTTTTTTACTTTTTCAAAATCCTATCCCGTATCTACTGCCGGTTTTTTTTTTTGAAAGCAGTGTTGCCAAACAATTTTGCCTGATAAAATACTAAAAGGTATAGCCGGGTAAGATGGGTGAATCGGCCCACCATGAGAACTTTGAAATCAACTAGTGAAAGTTGGTCTTTATGGTCTAAAACCCCCGTGACCAAATTTTCAAGTCGCTACCTCACCCTCACCTCCTTCAAGGGCGAAAAATGTGATTTTTTCGATTAAAATTTTTGATTTTGACAGTTTTTAACCGAATTTTTTCAAACTCGGGTAGATACTAGTTATCATCAAGGGCCATTCATTTAAATTTTTTCAAAAATTTTCAAACGTACCTTCATCGTGAAATGCGTGTTTCAAGTTTTCTAACGGCCATTTCGACGAGTTCCTTCAGAGGTGCAAAAATGGAAAAAATATATGTTGTACACCTAGTCTGGATGTACAACATATATATATATTTTAGAATTTTTTAATATGGTGGAAGGCTCTCAAAAATGCAAAAAACCGAATTTTGTTACCATTTTTCGCGCTTAAAACGGTCATTTTTGGTCTACATTTTTGGTCTAAATTTTTTCCCCTTGTAATATACCACAAAATATGCCTAAATACACCATCAACCCGAATTTAGATGAAATTCGTTGATTTTTTCTATTTTTTCTAACTTTCATTTAAATTGACTGAGTGGAGCCAATTTGGGAACCCCAAGTGTCCCACGAGGTTTCCGGAGGGCTTAAAATTCATGTTTGGGCATATGCTATTTACGAAGGGTGAAATCAGCTGACAAATAATTGAACCAATCAAAAAGTACACTTCTTACAGTAAAATTTTTATCTCCGTTCAATCGACTTGTGGAATAAAAAAGTCAAATAATTCCCCTACTTTTGAATAAATTTTTTACAAGTCTGGAAAAGTTTTGAATGAACTGAAATGAAAATCAAATCGCAACACTCCATTTTAATTATGCATTTTTCATTCGCCAACAAAACGTGAGGTATAAAAATCATAACCATCTCGTACACCTTTACATGCTTTTAAATTCCGAGTATTTATTTACAAACAACACGAAAGGCAGCAAAAAACCCCCTACGTGTATATAAATTATGAAAAGAGTGAAAAAAAAATGCCAACGAATAATATTTCACTTAAAGAGCTTCCTTCTTAAAAAGAAATATCTCTTTCGTCGCTTTCTTACCGAAGAATGCAACTTATATTTTATTTAAACTTTTATTTTCTCTCCCTTTGGAATCAAATACCGTAACCCCGGAATCCGTTAGACGAAAAATTTAAATACAAAACCAAACCAAATTCCCTGTTTAGCTTCTACAGGCGAAGAATGTTTCAAAACCGAGTAACTATTTTTAAAATTTCAACTTTTAATTATTTTCATAAACTTTGTCTCCAAAGGATGTAAGATTTTTCAAATCAAACGTTTTATTAAATTTTCCAACCTAAATTACGTCTTTGTATTGAGTAAATAATCATCCTCGGGGGACTAGGGGAGTGCGAGTGAGGTATATATGAGAATTTAATTTCAACCAGATGCAATTTTTTGGTTCGACTAGGTAATCGTTTTGCGAAAGATGAATAATAATTTCTTCGATGGGAACATAGAATGACTTTGTTTATCTGCTATGGTATTCCCCTATTATATTGCTGCCGATGGTGTATAGATTATACCGCAATTTCTGATTGATATTATATGCGAAATTTCACGCGATGAGAATTCGAAACGCATAGGCTTATATAGATTTATCTACTTGGGCGTCCTGGGCGCTTATCCGGCCTCGTAAAATCATAATTCAAGCGAAGAAAATTTGAAAATTCCATTCCACGGTATCGATACAAAGTTGGATATTTAAAAATCATCGAAACAAGTGCGTGAATGATAGATGACTTTGTATAATACTGCAACGACCGACGACGTTGTGAAAATGGTAGAAAAAAAAAATTCACTTGAAAATTTTCACATTAAGATTCCAAAGACATTCTTTCCCTAAGTCGTTTTCGCCACTTGATATAATATACATAGACGTAGGTAGACGAAGGTACGTTTTCAGTAAGTTCTAAATTTCATATATATGCGAGAATCCTTTAATGCTGTTTAATCCGGAAAGAGATTTGCTATAGGTAGTTTTATCTGCGTATTACGGTAAACTGTTTTCAATACGGTATTAATTGTTTAGCATAGGAAAGCTTCAATAATAAATGAGTCAGCTAAATCCTCTTATGGTTTATTCCACTCAATTCACGGAAACAATATTCGTACGAGGGTATTAGCCAACACAAGCAAAGCTATTTTCTGCCAGGATCTGTGCTGGTTCATCTTATGTATAGTCGTACCATAATTTCTATGTCTTCGAGTGTCTTGCGAGTGTATTTTTTCTCTATATTATGGAGCGAAGTAATTTTGACAGGTTTTATCGTGAGCTTTTCATTTGTAGTTTGGGGGTGGGGGATTGGTATGTATGAGCGTAGTTTTTGTATAGTCTGTTTGTATAAAATCGTGCTGGTGAAATTGTTTTCCGATGGAATCATTTGGAGGGTGCAGACAAACTGTCGTCTCAAAACCTCTGATGATTTAGCACAAGAATTGGGGCAGGTTGTGCCAAGGGTGCTTTGGCACAACCTATTTGTATTTTTCTAAAAAACTCTGTTTTTTTTTGCGTAGGTAAATAAATCTAAATTTTCTAGAAAAAAAAATTAGATAAAATAATCACAATTTTTTCGAGAAAAAAATTTTCAATAATTTTTTAAAGCACAACATATTTTTTGAATGTTTGCAAAAAAAAAAACAATTTTTCGAACAAAAAATATCACAATTTTTATAGAAAAAATCTGAATCTTCAGGGAATTAGTTCTCAATTTTTTATCTTACTATTTTTAGAAAAGAAACCTTTCAACCTTTTTAGAGTAGAAATATTTTTTGAATTTTCGGGGGGAAAAATTTCTGAAGTTTGTAGAATGTAAAAAATGCTTAGATACCTTACTTTCATGGAGTCAGTGTGAAAATTTTCTTATTTTTTAGAAAAAAAAGCGTGTCAATTATTATTTATAAATTTAGGTAAGTATGATTTTTTTTTAGGAAAAAGATCTCCAATTTTTGTCTCATTTTTTAGGGGGGAAAATATTTCAGTTTTTTGGAATGAGAAAATTCTTCAATTTTTCAAGGTAGAAATCTTTAATTTTTTCTATTTGTTTAGAGAGAAAAAAATCTCCCAATTTTCGTTGAGAAAAGATCTCAATTTTTAGGGAATCAATTCTAATTTTTCTATAAGTAGGTAGGTATCAATATTTTTGGAAAATAAACCTTTCAATTTTTGAGAGTAGGCAAAAATATTTCTCGAATTTTTTTAGAAACATTTTTTCGAAGTTTCGAGAAATAAAAATAATAAAATAAAAAATAAATGAGGAAAATATCCCTAATTTCTTGGTGGAAAAAACTTCAATTTTTTTTTGAAATATAATAAAAAAAATATTTCAATGTTTAGAGGTAAAAATTTTTTTAATTTAAATAATCTATGATTTTGCTTTATTTTCAAAATTCAAATTTTTAACATTTTTCAAATTCGATAATTTGAGTGAATTTTTGAAATCAAATTATTTTAGTCGGTTTTTAAATCCAATAATTTCGTCGAATGTTTTAAAAATCGATGTGTTGATTCGATTCATGCAAACAATAATTTTATTATATTTTTCAAAACTCGATAATACTTTTTGATTTAATTTTTTAAATTGTATAAATTTCATTCAAATTTCCAAAATTCCAAATCGATAATTTTACTAGAATTTTCAAAAATCGATTATTTCAATTGACTTTAAATTTAAATAATTTCATTAAATTTATCAATGGTTTGATTCATTTTTCAAGATTGATCTTTTAGATTAATTTTCAATTTCAATGAGTAAAATTGATAGGTAATTTAGTTTAATCATCAATTAAAAATTTAATTTCAATTGATTTTCAAATTCAAAATTTTAAACTGTATTTTTCAAAACTTGATAATTCATTTTAATTTTTGAAAATAATGCTATCATTCAATTCTTAATATTGACTATTTTTTCGAATTTTCAATTCATCAATTTTATAATAATTGGTACTTTTGATTAACCATGAATTTCATTAAATTTTCCAGAATCGATAAATTGATTTAATTTTTTAAATGAATGGCGGATATTTAATTTTCAAAATCATTAATTCGATCTACAATTTTTGAAATAAACAATTTCTGAATTTCATCAAAATTTCAAAATTTATGCCCACCTTAAAATCGCACCCAAAAGGAGTTTCACTCTTCACTTCTTTTTCCGGATTCCAAAAAGACCCTAATGCTCAAAATCTAAACAGTACATCAACGATTCTCACATAAAAGGAAGAAGTCAACGCGAAATGCAAACCACACCACATTAAACTTCCGCAACCATATTTTGCATCATTTCGTGGCTACAACTTCTTCGACACTGTTTGTTACTTTTTTCTCCATTTTCGAGTCACCGAATATTATAGGCACAGGATAGAACGTCGTCTAATACATCACCTAAGGAAAAAGGCATATTGTCTATCCAGCTGCCGTAATCTCTCACCCTGTTCTAGGGCGTCTCTAACGTGCTGAAGTTTTCGCCAAGAATAATAAATACCATTCACACACGTATACGTTCTATCTTCTCCAGGAAGGAAATAAATGTACTGTGGGCTGTTTTTTGAGGGAAATTTAAACGAAAAATTTTTCTTTAGTTTTCTGCAATTTCAAGCAAACTGAAAAAAGACCTTTCTTCAAATTTAATTATTTTAAAAGAAAGTCTCAAATTATTCACCGAATAAATTTTAAATCATCGCGAAACACATTTTCTATAAAATGTAGTCATATCTCATTAGAGGAAAAAAAATTCAAACAATATTGTAAAACGAGAAAAAAAATCTCTCATAACTTCGAATGAATGAAAAAAAAAAAAAAAAAAAAAAAAAAAAACCCTCCAATTCGAAACAAATTAAACTAACGAAATAAGGTAAAACAGTTTTCAAGTAGACATTTAAAAGTTTGCAGCAAATTTTACCATTCAAGGTCGCACAATTTCAACTCCTCAAGCACCGAAAAAGAACACCTGAACAAAATTTCAATGGCAAAATTCACGACAACTCGTTACCAATTCGTTTGGGAAATCGATTTACAAAGTCTTAAAATAATTGTTAACAAAGTGTAGGTACGTCATAGCGAGGAAATTCGCGAAACTACTAAAAAGATCAAAGGAAGTGTAAAGAAGCCATCAGCCAAAGAAAGGGGTTAACCAAATTAATGATACAATGAACCGCTTATTTATGACTTTACTTTCAGGCACCGCAACCCGCGTTACATCTTGTTCAACAGCGTCCTGCGAGAGTATTCTTGAGCCTGACTCGCGGGATAACAATCGAAACCGAGCCATGAGCTGATTAGTGATTATACGTCACGTGAAACAAATAAAATTATTATTTTCGTTTCGAAAGTGTGTTTGTTGACAGTTGTGGGTGACAACATTTTCCGAATTGTGGCGAAATATTTAAGTGAAGGTGACTTCATTTTTTTTTTTTTTTTTGCAAAAATCAGATAATTATGGTCATTTTTACAAAATTTAAAAATAAACCAAATTATTTTACTCGATAGTTACCTACTGAATTTAAAACGAAAGAAACTTCGACTGGACGTAGCAAGTGCATCAGTAAAACTGATTTCCATTATCAATTTCAATTTCATAATAATTCTTCACAGAATTTTGTAGATTTTCAAAATTATATATAGAACTAAAAATTTGATGAAAATTCAAAAATGAATAAATTTTAAAAAGTTACACTCGAATAAATTTCTGCTCTAATATGCATCGAACATTTTATCTATTGATCCTCCCTCTTTTTGATCAACCCAGAGCATTTTGGTAAGAAGCTTCACAGAACATTTTGGTCTACGCTAATGTTTTTTTGGAGGGGAGACTAAAAAAAACTTTTTAAAAAACATTTTAATTTTTGCAAAACCTTTGAAAAATTTGAGTAGTGAACATATTTTTTGGCCAGAAATCTCTTGCAGGAAAAAACTGCTAATTTTTATTTATTTATTTTTTTAACATTTTCTGTGCTAAAACATGGTGTTTAATACTGTCTACATTTTTTTTTTCAAATACCACTACTTTTTTCACCACTACACACAAACTTTTCGAACCCCCCCCCCCCAAAAAAAAAATTAAACAAAATTTAAAACTCCTAAAACAAATGGGATTCAAATAGTTACAGAAAAACTTTCAAACAGTCAGAAAAATCTCAACATAACCAACCAACACGAAAAAATAGCTATTCTGTTTATAGACGAAATTGATTTTTAATTTTGATTTTTTCACTATACTTCTACTCCAAAATCACTAATTTTATCACTGATTTTTTAAATCAATACCCACTATTTTCAAATCAAATAATAGGTACCTATTCAAAAAAAAAAGCTTAGCAAAAAATTAACATGGAAAAGAGATCTTATGGAAAAAACTTCTCTTGATTCACTAAAAAGATATTGACAGAAAATAATTCCACGAAGCAGAAAAAAATCAAAACTGTCTATTCAACAATATGGCACAATAAATGAATTAAAAAAAAAAAATTAAAAAAAAAAAAAATCTGTAAAAAAAAAAAAATCATGAGAAAATATTTTTTTTACCGAAAAACCATAAAATACCTAATTTGAAGGGGGAAAAATGCTGGAAATAAAATTTTCATAGGAAATCATTCTTTGCACCCAAAAAAGTCACAAAAAAATTTCTGTAAGTATCAAAAAAATATTTAAAAAAATTAAAGTTAAAAGGTCACACCGTCCTTACTCATCTTCGCTCAACATCCTAATAATTTTTTTAAAAGTTTTTTTCAATTTTAGATTTCATTTGAAATTTTTTAAATTTTCCACTTCTTTTGATTTACATTTTTTCCCCAGATTTTTGTTGTTTCAATTTTCAATATGTAAGTAGAAGTACCTATGTACTTTCCAAACTTTGATTTTATTACAAATTTCATTTTACTTCAATTTTTGATTCACATTTTATTTCATTTTTTCCAATTTTTGATTTGATTTCCATTTTTTGTAATTTTGAATTTTTTCTATTTTGCGACTTTGGTATTAATTATTTTTTATACTTTCCAAATTTTGATTAGGTACCTACACTTATTTTCATTTTTGATTTCATTTCTTTTTCGATTTTCAATTTTATTTTAATTTTTGGAAATTTTATTTCTTTTAAATAAGTACATCTTTTTGTACAAGTTTTAGTAAAGATTGAAACAAAAACAAAATCAGGAAATAAATTGAAATTGAAAAAGTATCTTAAGCAGAGGGACTCTTGAACCTTAATTTTTGAAATTGGAAAATTATCGAATTTTCAAGTTTTACCAAATTTTTCAAATTCTTTAAGTTTTGAATTTTTGTCATTTTTCAAATTTTTGACAAATTCCTAAAATTATTTTTTTTGAAATTTTTGACAAATTCCTAAAATTGAAAATTTTTAGAATTTTTTTAAAATTGAAAAATTGTTGAATTTTTTACAAATTTCTAAAATTGAAAAAAAAATTAAATCAAAAAAATTTTAAAATTCACTTTTTTTCAATTTTAGAAAATTTAGATGAATTTGAAAAAATTATTAAAATTTGAAAATTTCCCAATTTTTTGTTTTTAATTAAATAAATTTTTAGTTTTCAACTCTAAAAGTGAAAAGCTGATTTTTGTATTTCGCAACAACTCCTGTATTCTTTTACAAATCAAAACAAGATTTTTAAATAAATAATTGGAAACATTTTCAATTTAAAATGTTGAAATAAAAAAATATATATTTTACTACGCCTAAAAATCTTTAGACCCCCCCCCCCCCCCCCCCAATCACTCAGAGCACACATAAATCATCCCATTGGTTTGTAAATTCCTACCACCGTCATGGCCGCCGGTGTTGAAAAAGTGCAAATTAGATAAACGGCAAGGCAAATGGTAAAGTTTGAAATTTTGTTTGTAATTCAATACGTATAATCGACCTTTACCGCAGACTCGTGTATACTTAAGGTACTCCACAGATACTCATCTTCATTTCCTGCGGCTATCAAAGTCCTTACATAGCGTTACAAATGAGTCAACTCACAACAACAAAAAAAAATCTACGTTACTCTGCTCGCAATTAAGTTAGCAGTATTATTTCAACTGCTCGTCGAGTGTAGTTCGCGTCTCGTATACAAAAACCCCATACACTACACGACGATGACTCGAAAAGAAGGAGAGAAAAGAAGTGAAAATCTTGTTATAATGAAATTAACTATCGCTAATTAAAAATACGACGTTTATTAAAAATTAAGCTCGTTGAACTTTCGTCGTCGACGTTGTCGGCGCTATACGAACGTGAAAATCTTGTATTCGCTTTCCAGCTGTAGGACCACTAGCTCAGTTATTTATTGGTAACGCGTTCTAGGACGTTACGACATGGAATAATCACCTCAGTCGAAGCTGTCTTTGAAAAAGGGCTTTTGCGGTTTGCCTTATTTCCTCTTTTATCGTCCGCACTATCACCACCTCTTGTAATACGAACTTTACACTTTCAGCTTCTAGAAATAGTTAATGCAGCAAAGACAACCAGAACAACGGCAACGAGTCAGTAATTCTATTTTACACGCGCTGTATAACCAGTTACGTAAACGCGAAAATTCTACGTATACTTTCTTAAACATAAAAGTGATGCTTTTTATACTTGCCAAATATGTACTCGTAATTGTAAAATTGAATCACGTGTGTACATTGGCGGTATGATAAACATACCTACTCACGCACACGTTGTGCGAAAGATAAACGACCCGAAATTATATTTACCAATTTTCCTACACAGGATTAAATATATTCGTATACGGATGCACATGGAATAAAATTCGATACACCCGAGTAAAATATTCTTACCGTATCGGTTAACTCTCGCTAGCAAATAATACGCGCGCTGTATGTTCTCTCATTCCAATGTGTATAGTATTGCCAGACCGAATATGAGCAAAAAGAGAAAAGCAATTTCAATTATGCAAATGAGGTAGCCGGAGCAGTTGCATGAACCGTAGTGTGGTTCGCAGAGGTGTACCGAAAGCGAGTATCACAAAGCTTTGTCAAAACGAACTTCTAATTTCTATGATATTTACATGGTAACGATGAGGTTAATCCGGGTTCATTTTTTCCCACATGGATATGTGCGAAGTTTGGCAAATTATCGAAGAATAAAGAAAAACAAATCGGTCTTCTTGTGACTGAAATTCATCGTCTGTAAGTCTTTCCGAAAGGAGAACACGTCTTCATAGACTCAAACACTTCGATATAATATGGAAGATGAAAAACAAACACGACAGTATTGGTCGTCACAGTAATTCAGAAATTTCATAGATGCTCACTTTGCTGTCATTTGAGAAAATTATTAAAATCAGAAAAAAATTGTATGGAAAAAATTCAACAAAAAAAAGAACAAAATTTGAGACATAACTGTGCCCTTGCATATTTTATCAAAGAGTTTCGAAGGCCCCCAGTCCAAATTGAAATGTACTATGTTCATGAAATTTGTGAACTCGTAAATGTTAGAATGGTGCAAGGATCAAAAATGTATCAGATCGAGATTTTTTTTCTAAAAATGAAGAACTCATCTCGGAAAAAGAGACTTTTCTACATAAAGATTAAAAGATTTGCAATCCACAAAAAAAATTTGAATTGTTTTTCAAAAAACAACTACATCAAGAAAATTGAGAATTTTCACACAGAAAAAGTTCAGGCATTTTTCACAGAAAAAAAAAAGTTTTTTCACAAAAAGATCTAGGTTATTTTACTTCCAAAAAATTGGAGATTTTTTCACCAAAAAAAAAGTATTTCACCACCGAAAAATGTGTAGATTTTCACAAAACATTTAGGATTTTTTCGCAGAAAAAATTTAGGTTCATTTTACAGAAATAATTTAGAGGTTTTTAAACATTTTTTGGAATTTTTTTTGATTTTGAATGGAAAAAAGTCTATTTTAATCATTGACGCCGCCGGTTCACGCCGACGTTTCATCGGCGGCGGCGGCGGCGCCCTGAGGCGTCACCGTCATCAGCGGCGGCGTTCAAAAAATGGTGAAATTCCTCGGCGGCGGCGGCGTGACGCGGCGGCGCAGGGGTCTACCACAAACACTGTATAACTTCGTTAGGTTAGAAATCGAATGGCAGTCCTTTATCATCAAAAAATGAGAAAAAAATAGGATTTTCTCATTTGAAAAAATTTATGTTGTTTAGGTACTTATTCATAAAAAATGGGAAATTTTTTTGCAACAAAAATCCGGGGTTTTCACATCAGAAAAATTTGGATAGTTTTTTCAAAGAAAACAATTTTTTTCTCAAGATTTATGTTATTTACTTACTTCCCAAAAAATTGGAGATTTTTTCACCGAAAAAAAATATATAAATATACTTATGGGTATTATCACCTTAAAAAAATTTGTAGATTTTTTTTTACAAAAGATTAAAGATTTTTTCACAAAAAAGAAATAGTTTTTTTAAAGAAATAATTTAAAGGCTTTTGAACAGAAAAAAATTAGGGATTTTTTCAACAAAAAACAGAGAAAAAATGATGAATTTTCTCAATTATGATATTCGAAAATATCGATATATCATGATATATCATAATCATTACATATCATAGCTTATCGATATTATCATGATATAATTTCATCACCAAGATCGCGTAAGTTAAATCAAATTTTATCATGATAAAAGTTGATTCACTTACGCGACCCTACTCTCTCAATCTGAATCAGTTAAAATCCACTGAAGGACAGTGGATTTTCACTGAATCAAATCAAGAAAAGGGGACCGCAGATAAATCAGTGGATTTAACTGATTTATATCAGTTAAAAACCACTATTACCGCTTTCAGTGAATTTTCGCTGATGAAATAGAGAATATTATCACTGTTAAAATTATTCAACTTTATTTGATGAATCAGTGAATTTTGATATTGTAGTTCCAGGTAGTGATAATGAAAATTTTGATTTTTAATTTCATTCAATCGAAGGATTTAATTGCACTTTTTACTGTGGGAGTACGTGCTTGGTAAAAAATACAATCAAATCCATCAATTGAACAAAATCCCAAAGTAACAACTTGTTATTTCACCTTCAACCCACCGCAGCAAGATAATTACGTATTTATTTCTGCACAATTATCCAATACATAATATGTGAGATAATTTTCGAATTAGGATTTTAAAGCACAGTGGATACACAAAACCCGGCACTGTAGATACCAAAGCAGAAGTCTTATCACATTTCATGAAACAAAATTATTACATTACCAAACAGCCATCTGAATGTATGTTCGAGCTTTTTCCTACCGATAATCAATAAGTTTTCACTTGTAAACAAAACATTTCACATGATAACATATCTGCTGTCCAAGTTTCCCATATCGGATTCAAGTGCCGGATCCATTATTGTATATCCACTATACAGTTAAGTCTTATGCAAATGAAAAACTAAAGAGAATGAAATTATAAACAGATCGAGAAACAACTGCGAAAATGACGTATATTTTTCACTTTCTCACTTCATCACACTTCACATTATCAAAAAGCTGAACACAACTAGTCAAACTCAAACGTTACTTGTAAATATATTCTGTGCATACGCGTGGCAAAATTCACTGATTAAACAGTTGTTCCGTATTGAGATCACTGATCCTTCAGTTTTTTATGTAACGACTTTTTTTATTCGCTGATACAATCAGTCATTTATAACTTCACTAATGTATCAGCGTAATATTCGCTGATACATTAGCAATAATTCACTGAATTGAATCAGCATTTCATTTTCTATTAAAATTGACTGGATTTCAGTGAAAATTGACTGATTCATCAGTTAAATGAAGTTGACTGCCCGAAATAGTGAAAAATTCACTAATTCAGATTGAGAGAGTAGTGAGGAAAAAATGAAATTATATCATGATACATTATCGATAATTTATCGATTTTCGCACCAAAAATAGGTTTTTTTCACATCAGAAAAATTTGGAGATTTCTTCAAAAAACTAAGAAATTTTCCAGCTCTCAAAATATTAAGAAGATTTTTTCTCCATAAGAGCTCTACAAAATTAAAAAATTTCTTACTTTTACTTACTTACCTCGGTACGTATTTAATAAAGAAAATTTAAAAACTTTTTTTTTTTTTTTATATAAAAAAAGATTTTTAAAAATGATAAATTTTATAGGTATTTCTTTACTCAAAGAATATTAGGTATTTTTTATGCTGGCTCCAAAAATTCAAGATATTTCCATCTCAAGAACTCTAAAAAAATTGAATTTATCTTGTTTTTGTTTTCTCAAGAAAAAATGAAGGATTTTGCGAAGAAGTTTGCGATTTTTTTTGCATAAAAGTTGGATACTTGGCCTTAGGTACTATAAAAATTTCCAAATATTTATATTCCAACTGAATTGAAAAAAAATCATACATATTAAACTTCTGACTAATTGAAAAACTGGAATAGTGATGTACTAGCCCGGGAAAAAATCTCGCGGATCAAATCTTATCAATCTAGATCAGATTTGATCAATTTTGATCAAATATCATTAAATTTCGTCAAAAAGGTTAATCCGATTGGATCAAATCGTATCCAGTTATATCAGAGATAATCCACTCTCTTACAAAATGTTTTGATCAAAATGGATAAAATCATACACCAGTAGATTTCTCATATTTAATTAGATATGATCAGATCAAGTTATATCAGTGAGAATCCGATTGTATACAAATAGATCATATCAAAATGAATAAAATTAGATCCAACTTGATTCTTTCATATATAATTGATCAAACTGTATCAAGTTATATCAAGAAGAATCCAGTTGTATGAAAGATATTTATATCAAAGTAGATCAAGTTCGGTTAAACTAGATCTCTACAGATATACTTTGATCCAATTGTATTGAGTTATATCAAAAGAACAGTCAAATTACATCAAAACATTTATATCACAGTAGATCAAATCAGATCCAACTGGATCTTCAAGTGTACAAACTGATCAAACTGTAATAATTTATATCAATGAGAATCTACTTATATCAAACTGTATCAAAACACATCCAATTATAGATTTTCTCATATACCATTCCAGGGTTGATTACCGGTATTTTTCCAGTATCGGTATTGGTACCGGTATAAATTTCGGTATTTTTCCAGTTTCGGTACCGATACCGGTATCAATTTTGGTAATTTTTTCGGCATTGGTATCGATACCGGTATACATACCGGTATTTTGTCGGTATCGGTACTGGTATTGGTACAAATATCAATAGTTTCGCGGTATCGGTACTGGTATTGGTATCGATTGCGGTATTTTTGCGGTATCGGTATCGGTATCGATTTCGGTATTTTTGCGGTATCGGTATTGGTACTGGTATAGCGTTTGTTATTTTTGCGGTATCGGTATCGGTATTGGTATCGATTGCGGTATTTTTGCGGTATCGGTATTGGTATTGGTATCGATTGCGGTATTTTTGCGGTATCGGTATCGGTATTGGTATAAATATCAGAGCAAAAATACCGATACCATACCGGTATTTGTATCGGTATGGTACTCGGTAATCAACACTGTACCATTCATATTAAATTTATATCAAAAGGAGCCCACCTATAAATTTGCAGTGAGTGATTCAATTCTCCACATTTTCAGCAAATAGCTTATGTTATTACCTAGAAGATCATGTAATTTATAACAAATCACGATATGCAAATTTTCAGATTATATCTTTGATTGTGTGTCACATAAATACAATTAAACTGTCTTATTATATATGAAATGGTTCGTACCAAGTTGAGTGCACCATCATTGATCTGATTGGAAAAGTTAAGCAGCTTCGGGTTTGGTTACTACTTGGATGGGTGACCGTTGAGAAAAATTTGGGATGGGTATGGTCAGATCTAACCATAATAAATGGGAAATGTACCTATCAAATATGATCCAATCATATTTAATTTTATCTCATCATACATCATTGGATCAAATTGTGTATAGTTTGATCAAATTATATATGATTTGATCAAATTAAATATGATTAGATCAAATTTGATAGGTATAAAATTCATATATGGTTAGATCTGACCACTTCATATATGGTTAGATCCAACAGATTTTTTCCCGGGCCTCTCTGAAGAGAAGCTTTCCCTTGCCAAAATTACGAATATTTTTCAAAAAAAAAATGAATAAATAAATAAATAAATAAATAAATAGGTAACTCCTTCTAACGAAAAATTTGTCGACTTGAAAAAAATCTGGAACCCAGGTTTTGAAAGCACTCTGAGACCCACAAAAGTGAGAGCACAATTTTACAGATCAAAGGAATAAAATTGTTTTGAGAATCAAAAGTAAAACAGCAGAGAAAAAGTTTTTAAAAATCTTTTCGTAATTTTTTCCCAGCTTGAAAATGAGTGCCATTTTTCAACCAAATTTGGAAGAAAAAATTGCCATAAAAAATTTCCCCAAAAAAATGGTGAAAATCAGAACAATTAAAAATGATAAAAACGAAAAAATTACGTTTAGTCAAAGATCCCTATGACCCTTCGATCAATAAATTTTCTGGAAAAAATACCCAAAAAAACCTTGTCCTATAAGTAATGAAAAAAAACCTGTCAATTTAGCCTACAACAATTAATCAACACACCTTTAATAATTAATTGCCAACTTGATAACCTCTTAGCACCAGCTTTCATTACGCCGATTCCACACAGCCAGGCTAAGCGTTTAAATCAGTAATTAAAAATATACTCCAATTTTACGGTTCTACTCACGTTTTTGCATTATAAAGACAGGGTCGTACAAGGGTCGCCGTTGTTTATTTTAATATGCCCACGTAATACGCTGGCATCTTTAAATTATGGCGGACTCGACGTCGAAGGTACGTACTTTCGATATTCATTCGTCACTCTTGATATAATGAATGACCAGCACAACAAAAACAGGACACGCCGTTGGTTTTTGGGGCATCGCCGAAAAAAGGAGAGAAAATTACACGATGAGGCGACACAAGACGTTTGTAGCATTAATAAAACGTCAGATTTGTTATAAAAACTGTAAATTACTTTACTTGTGATGGCAAAATGTTACAAAAAGTTTTCAGCTTCTTTTACTTTTTAAAGTAAAAGTCTCAAAAACGTTAACTTTTAAAATAGGTTAGAGAAACACGTTTCGAAAACGTTAAAGTTAATAAAGGGTGATGTGTGAGAAAAATACAGTCTTTTGATCAGTATTCAAGGCACTACTTTGAGCATCAGTCGCCTCGAGTCCTAACCGCCTGCTTGCCTGCCTTCGTGCCGTGCCGATGCCGGTGCATCCCTTTGCTCGTCGCGTCGCATCCTATTATTTCTCTCATCCAAGATATCGCCTTATCTCGCAACCGAAATTTTTCAAACTTTAAATTTATGGAACAATTTTTTAAAAGCAATGAATGCCGAAAAAACGCGCCTTATCAGCGCCACAATGTGACCGGAAAAAGTTTTACAAATCTGAGCACATTTCAAACCGAACCAAAAAATAAATGATTTATTTATATAAATCGCGTAATGGTGGAAAATTTTCTTTAATTTAATATCGCTGCTGGAGTAGCGATAATCCTGCCATTTAGCCAACTAGAATGTAATAAAATTTAATGCCACTTTATTAGCATAAATGTACGTAGTTGCCTCTTCAAATTTAGATGCCATGCAGCGTGGCAAACTTTTCCTGAGGTAGAATGTACTGTATTTTTGAACAATTTTTTGAGATTTCAGTAATTCGCACATGTTTGTAAAAATTTATAAATCAAAGTTGCAAAAAAAAAAACTCCTTAAGAAAACTCATTTAGAAAAACTGAGCGAAAATTGGCAAAAAATTTGTGTAGGCTACATACTTACATCCGCTCGAACGAAAACTAAAAAAAAAATGTGCTTCAATGAAGCTGAGAAAAATTGTTTTAGAAAAAAATCATACAGTAGGCAGTCTTTGAGTAAATTTTGGCAAAAAATTACAATTGACAAAAATAATCGTCGAGTAAAATCGCAAAGAAAGAGCTCATGAACCAAATTTGAAAATCACTTTTCATCAAATTTTTTAAATTGAGAAATGTTTTTGAAAATTATACAAAAAAAAAATTCTTATTTTGAGTAAAATCAAATAAAAAATACATGAAAATTAAAAATTTTGTTTTTGAGAAACTTTACAGAAGAATGTAACAAACAAAATTCGAAAAAATTAATGCTTTCTAGCAAATTTCTAAAATGTGTGCAAGCATTTGTTAAAATACAAAAAATTTCAAGGTAAAATTTTTTTTAAGAACAATTTTTTTTTCAATTCCAAAATTTTTTAAATTTAGTTTTTTAGAAAAATTTGAAAAAATTATTTCAACAAATTTTCAAAATTGAATAGTTTTTTGGAAAAATTTGGCCAAAATCAAACAAAAATTTAAGAAATCAAAGTTGAAATAAACGTCAGTTATTCTGAAACTTGAATTTCTTCACAGTTTCAATTCATATTTACGGCAAACTGGGTATGCAAAATAACATACATCTCAACATCACATTTACGGCAAACTGATTAGGCAAATTAATGCACATCACATCATCATATTTAAGGAAAACTAAGTAGGCAACCTATTATACTTTCATATCTTCGATAATTATGGTTTCTCAAGTTGATATGTGAAATGTACCTAATCATGCATAGAACTTTTTTTTGGTCAACTCCAAAGCTCGAAAGTAGATATTTTATTAATTTAAAAAAAATTACTTTAATTGAATTTTTACAAAAAATCATAATTCATACCTATCATCTAAAATTCAAATTAATTTTTTTTTCGATTTTCAATCCATAAAATTAGATAATTCTGTTTTGGAGCAAATTTCAAAAAAATGTCACAATAAAAATCTGAAAAAATAAATGTTCATGGAAAAGTTTTGAAATTTGTGTTCAAGCATTTTCCAAAAAAAAAAAAGAAAGAAAAAACAGTAAGTACGTAAACTTTTTGAAAAAATCCACAAATAAAATTTTAGAAAATAATTTTCGAACAATTTTTTGAAATTAGTATTTAGAATAATTTGGAAAGAGAATTTATTAAGTGAAATAAAAAATTAAAACATCATTTAAAAAAAAAATTTAATTTAATTCTGACCAAATTTTCAAAAAAATATAGCAAACAAAACTTTAAAAAAAAATAATTTATGAAAATTTTATTTATAAAATTTGTGTTCAAGTACAATCCATCAATAATATTAAATGAAATATTCGATAATCGAAACTCAGCTAAAATTATAAGTAAATTATTTTTCAAGTTCATGAAAATTTAAAAAAAAATTAATAGGTAGGTAGGTATTTTTTTTTAAATTGAGTTTTCAGAGATATTTGGAAAAAAATAAGGTCCCGGAGGGTAATAAGGCCCAGGCGCATATCTCAGAGTTAAATTTACAAAACAAAAAACTGGCTGCACTGGTTGATACATTTTAGGCCCTAAAACAACAATTCGGCTCGATGTCCCCGAAATTGATCATATCCGAGAAGCAGAAAACCTATAAATTTTATTTCCTGAAAAATTTAGTTCTGATATAAAGTTTTCTTGAAAGTTTTAAGGTTTTAAAATTCCAAATATCAAAGAACTTTAAAAAACAAGTGAATATTCGTATTCTGCATTCGATTAAGAATACTTTAATAATTTTTACAAATTTTTCAAGTGCGATTTAGCAATCAAATTATTAGTTTGAAAATCTTACCTCTGATCCGGGTAATAAGGCCCACATGAAAATTTGTGACTCATTCGTTCTTTTTCAACTCCAAAATGTTCCAATTTGTTATAAAATTATTAAATTCTATGTTTAAACTAAGAATCATGAGTTTTGCTTCGCTTGCATGTCGGAAGAAAAGAAAGATTTATGATACAGGGGTGGAGAATGGTATCACAATGAATGCCACTAACAAAAATCTCGAAAAATTCCAAAACTGTCCAGTTGCTAAAATTATATGTAGTACTTATCAATGTCAACTATAGTTTACAAAAAAAAGTTTTTTCTAATTTTTTTTATGATGGGCCTTATTATCCGACGAAGTCGTTTAATAAGGCCCAAACAGTGTTTTTTTTAAAGTAATTATAATTTCGAAGGGTGAGGGAAGGAAAAAATGTCAAATGGTATTTCTTGTGTCTAATGGACCAAATTGAACGATTTTGAAAAAATTTTTGGGTTTTAAGAATTTTGGATCAAGTTAGGCGCCATTTTCTGTTAATGGGCCTTATTACCTTCCGAGACCTTATTTTTCAATAAAATTGAAGAAATCTTTTTTGAAAAAATTTTTAAGAATTTGTTCATGAACAAAATTTGAAAAAGTAGGTAGTGTTTTCCAGCTAATTTTCAAAATTTGTGTTGAAAATGAATTCGAAAAAATTGTCTACATTTGAAAAAAAAAACTCAAAAATAAGAAGTTTTTTATTGAAACTGAAAAAATTGTTTTCAGCATTTTTTTTAAACGTTCATAAAAAAAATACAAAACAATAGTACTTTCTGAGAAATTTCAAAATTTGTTAAAAAATTATAACTGAGCAGAATATTGAAAAAAGGTGTGTCAATAAAATTTCAAAAATATTGTTTTTGAGCAAATTTTTTAAATCAGTGTTTTAACAAAATTTGGCAAAAAATGTGACTGAGAAAAATTTGACAAAATATTATTTTTCAATAAAATTTTTGAAGTTTGTGTTCTATGCAAAATTTGACAAACCTTGAATTTGAACAAAAAATTAAGAAAAAATGTTTTTGAATAAAATTTAAAAAAGGAATGCTCATGAAGAAAAATAAGAAAAATTAGTTTCTGAGCAAACTTTTTGAAATTTGTATATTCAACAAAATTGACAAAAATCTCATACTTTGAGAATTTAGAAAAAAAAATCTTCAATAAAATGTGAAAAAGTTGTCATTGAGCAAAACTTGAAAAAATGCTCATGAAAAAAAAGATTATAAATATTGTTATATTGAAAATTTTAAAAAATTGGATTCAACCAAAAATTTTTGTTAAAAATGATGTTTGAGCAAATGAAAAAAAAAAAAAAAAAAAAAACTTTGAAGTAATTCAAGAAATAATGTAGAGAATTTTTTTTAAGCTACGAAAAAAAGTTATTTCACTAATTTTAAAAAACTTCGGTTTGGGATAATTTTTTAAAATTTATTTACTTTAACAAGGGTTTTGAAAAAAATTGTTCTTCAAAATTTTTTTTAAAAATGGTCTCGAAATATTTTTAAACAAAAATTTTATTCAAATCAATTTAGAACAAATTCCACCATTTTTCGAAGCATAGAAATAAGCTGAACTATACATTCGAATCAAATTGCCCATAGTAGCCACATAATAAAAAAAAACATTCTGTCAATTTTTTACATCGAAAACAAAAAGATGGACCAATGTCTATTCCAATTACGTTAAACTAACTGTATAAGCAGACGTAGCTCGTTACGGTTGAAAAGAAAATTAGAAAAAAAATATTCCAAATGTTTACCAAACGAAATCAAACAGCATTTTCTCCCCTTTATCGATAACCGACGCTTCGGTTCGGTGGAAGACTTTATCCGTTCAATTTTCCTTAATTGTAATGTCGGATGGCATTTAACCTTATCCCTGGTTTATAATGAAATTTAATATATTCTAAATTATTATGTACAAAGTGTCTTGACACACTGGTAATATTTGAAAATTTCAAATAATTTTACAAAACTTAGATATCCGGAATACTTGAGGAGAAATCCCTTTCGTACGGAAAACGGCAGGAATTTTAATTTCCTGATTTTGATCCGGATTGTAGGTGAATCAATAAGGTCGGTTAGCGGGGGAAGAGGAGGACTTCGAACAAAATAGTGGTACCGTTTTGTAGTTGTTTGTTCGAAGTAAGGAGTGTCATCGTATGGAATACGAGTATAAGCGACCAGCGGACGACGACGAGAGTAATGGCAAGAGGGTCGGGTAGGGTGAAAGATAGAACGTTTAAATATTATATAGGGTTATATTATGCGGCGGCACGAAATGCAATTTATTTTCAAACCGTTATCTGAAAACTATCATCAATGGGAGCCTCACTCAGTCTCCTCAGTGTCCACAACTCGAGCACTTTCGTTTTCTATTAAACCGCAGTACGTCAATTTTCGGACATATCGATACTCGTACGTACGTATATAGTTCACGAGAAAGGGTAGGAGGGGAAAAAATACCCACATAGGTCGCTCTAATAGCACATCGGTTCGGTTACCATATCGAGAGCAACTCGAACAAGGCGGAAAGATCGTTAACAAAATACGACGAGTAGCGTCGATGCCCTTGAAAATTAAAAACCCCACTCGTAAAGTTCCATTCATAAAACGTCTCTTATGCTGTACTCGATTGCGTTCCGGTGGCGCTGAGAAACCCTAGACGAATAACGATGCCACGTTGTATTCGCTTTCGCCGACGAAAAAATAAATTTAACCGAGTCTACGGTCACCTCGAATTCCGTCAACAATGCAAAATAACGTTTTTCGAATCATCTTGTTAGTTTTTCGCTCGTTGTAAGTTGGTACGACTGCTTGTTAAATTATATCTGGTTTATTGAATCAGCAAACTAGGTATGTAGTGAAAAAGCACACATTCAAAAAAAAAGAAAGAAGAGAGGAAAAAAGAAAGTCACTTTCCACTTTTTTGTGTTATTCTTTTAGATCCTTTTAAAGGATGTAAAAGTTAAAGGGGAGGAAGAAACAGCGAGAAAATGGAAGGTGGTATACAGGATCCCTCTTTGTTGACAGTAAATGTACTTCTGTGTTTATCTTGTTAGTTTTCATATATTAACCGTCCTCTTTATACCATTCTATTTATAGTATATGTTCAATTACTGTTGAATATATTTCTCGCACACCACATTCTTTTTTTTTGTGTATTCGCGTTTTTTCCTCCTCTTCTTCTTCTTGTTCTGTTTTTTTCGTCGCAGCCTCGTCGTCATCGTAGTCGTTGTAATTTGTATCAGCGTCCTTCGTACAACGCCGTTAACCCTGACTTGGTTTTAACTTTTGTATTTTTCTGCTATTTGATACAAAGGCGTACGCGTTTTTTTTTCTTGTCAAATGAAATTAAGAGGTACTTAAAGGGGTGAGTATTTTGGCTTTTGTGTTGTTACCCGATGCGTCAAAATGTTACGGTGGGATGAGAATGAGAGCGGGGTGGTTTTGGTTCTTTTGTTTCTTTCTATGTTTCATCTCGGTACTCGAGTAACTTGCTTCGAAGAGGGGCTTCGTCTTCTAATGAATAAATTTCAAGGTTAGGGAATTACTTTACGAGGTGCCCTTTTAGAAGTATTATTTTGATGCAAATTATACGTAGAACAGCAGTTTGATCCGTTTCTTATGTGAATTTTTGTCCACCCACAAGATATTCATTCCGGACTAGAACGACTTTATGTACTGATAAAAGTATTTTTGTATCTGGAGATTCGATTTTTTTTTTTTTTTTTTTTTTTTTTGAAATAGGTATTGGAAATTATTTGAAAAATTCATTGAAAATATAATACTGTTAAAAGTCAAAAAATGACCTCTTGACATCTCGAAACATATAAAATGTTCTCTATAGGCAGTAAATATCTTCGAAAGAACTTCCTTCTACAATTTTTTTTTAGAAAGAGGAAATCTTTTCAGTAGAAAGTTCCTAGAAAAAAAATCTTTAACAAATCTTTTGGAGAAAAAACTTTTCAATATGAAAAACGTACATAGGAAAAAATTAAGAAAACAATTAAACTCTCTATCAAAAAAAAAAAAAAAAAAAAATTATTGGGTAAAAATTAATTCAAAAAAAAAAAATTATCAACATGAAAAAAAATTCTGGACAAAAATTATACTGATTTTTTTTGATTCTTAAAAAAAATTATGAAAAATGAAAAAAAAAAAAAAAAAAACTGAAGAAAAATCTTAGCAAAAACATTAACCTTACAGTTGTAGGGTTGAAAAAACGAAAAAAATGCCAAACCACTGGAAATGAAAAAAAAATTGCAAAATTAGCTAGAATTGGACAAAATTGATTAGATACATTTTTTTCCACTCATAAATTACAATCTTCACAGAATTGCTGAAATTTTTCACAAAATTACACAAAATCCGCAAAAATTAAAATAAGAAAAAAAATCTTACTGCCTAAAATATTTATTATTCATTCAAAGATAAAAAAAAAATTTATCCACAAGAAAAATTTTTATTACAATTATTTGGAAAATTTCTTTACAAAATAATGAACTTTTCCTAATTCTTGATAAAAAATTTTTCGGTAAAAAAAAATTCGGAGCGAAAATTTTGGGAATTTTTTTTCAGAAAAAAACTTCAGTAAAAAGAACTTGAAAAACTTTTCTTCAAATTGAAGCAAAAATTTTTTCAAAAAATAAAATAAAATAATTTTTCTATAAAATTGAAAGAATAAGAGGGAAATTATGGATTGGTGATAGTTTAAATAGACCACTAAATGGCCTATGTGAACCAGGAGATCACACTATGACCTAAATTGAGCCACTGAACCACACCATGATCCAAATTTTTTCAGAAATATTTTTTCAGCACGGCATAATTCTGCATTAACAAAATATTGAAATCTTTCTTTATATTAAAAAAAAATGCATTGGAAAAAAAATGAATAAAGAGAATAAATTTCTCAGCAAGAAATTCTTTTTAAAAAAAATGGAATAATAAATTTTTAGGAAAAAGAAGAACTTCAGAAGAAAGTTCTTTTATACAAAAAAAAATCACTTTGAAGAAATGAAGAAAAAAATCTTGAAGAAAACATTTTTCCACGCAAAAATTCATCATCAAGAAAAATCCTCTTGAAAAAATTTCTGTACAAGATAATGATTTTTTCAATTTTTTTTACAGGGGAACATTGACAAGTCTTCAACTTTGATTGAGCTGAAATTTGGCTCACTGAAAGAGATCACCCTAACCTCAGAACTAAATTTTAAGCTGTCAAAGTTGATTTTTTCATTTTTTGATAAATTTTTGCAAATGTTGAAAACAGCCAATTAGTAAATCTTCTTTTTTTTTCAAATCGTAAATTTTTATGTAAACTTATGAAAATCGGTTTATTATGAGTCGATTTCAACCATTTTCGAAGCGATTTTAAGCCTTTATTTAAAGTTGATTATTCTCCAATGCTCTGGAATCGCTCCAGCTTAGCCTAACCCAAAATTTGAGGCGACGAGTTCACACGTATATTTTTTTAAACTCGAAAATCATGGAAAGTCTAATTTTGCTAGAGGCTCCAGATCGCTCCGAAAATGGAGGCAATTGACTCGATGGTTCAACTTGACTACCTATTAGTTATAAACAAATTTTCAAAATTTCATTTCATAATTTAAAATTTTTATAAAAAATTCATTCATCAATAATGTATTTTTACAATTTATTTTCAAAACTTCGTCAAAAATCGAAAAATCAATTTTGGCAGCTCATAATGTATTATTTAGGTCTGCGTGATTACACCTTTTCAATGAGATAAATTTCAGCTCAATCGGAGTTGACGAGTTGCCAAGGTTCCCTTGTTGGAATAAAAATTTAAGAACAATAATTATTAGGTACGTATTTTTTCAGTCTTCTTGGCAAAAATGTTGTAGGCCTACAAATAAAAAAAAATCTCGAGAAAATAATTTTTTTAAAGGAATACATTTTTTGAAAGAAGAATCCTCTTGAAAAAAGTCTCATATTAGTTAGAGCAAACAGTTCAATTCCCCCCCCCCCCCCGAGCAGCACAATCGACAAATTATCGAAATAAAAAATCGACAGAATATCGAATTCGATAAAGTGTCGCGTTAGTTCCGCATAAATCGTGAAATTATCTTTCGATATATAAATAGATTATCGACGAATTATAGTTAGCAAAAATTTCGAGATTATAGTAAGATATTTTATCGATAATATATCTATAATATCGAAAGATAATTTCACGATTTAGGCGGAACTTTTGCGACACTTTATCAAATTCGATATTCTGTCGATTTTTTATTCCGATTTTTCGTCTTTTACTAGCTTCTTTCTATAATTAAAAATCATTAATTAGCATAATTAATATTAAACTATGCCTAAACACATTATTCATGTTACGGTAAGAGGATCATTTCAGAAAAAGTCAAAAAAAATTATCAAAAATCTGCCACCCGTGGGGATTGAACCTTCTACCTCCTGCATGGTAATCCTCTTCCTTAACCACTATGCCATACCTTATCGTTGAGGAATTAGCAATAAAACGCTTATAATAGGCAGTTTAGTACTTCCAGACGTGTTGGACTTGGAAAAATTTTCACCAATTTGAAAATAATTTCAAATATCGTCACAAAATCGTTGAAAAATCGTTCGACAAATTTCAGATTATTTGTCGATAATATAGTTTCAAATATCGCCACAAAATCGTTGAAAAATCGAATTCGAGGAATTTCATATTACGTGTCGATAATATAGTTTCAAATATCGTCATAAAATCGTTGAAAAATCGAATTCGAGAAATTTCAGATTACGTGTCGATAATAAAGTTTCAAATATCTTCACAAAATCGTTAAAAAATCGAATTCGAGAAATTTCAGATTATTTGTCGATAATATAGTTTCAAATATCGTCACAAAATCGTTAAAAAATCGAAATCGAGAAATTTCATATTACGTGTCGATAATATAGTTTCAAATATCTTCACGCAATCGTTAGAAAATCGAATTCGAGAAATTGCATATTATGTGTCGATAATATAGTTTCAAATATCTTTACAAAATCGGTAAAAAATCGGATTCGATAAATTTAATATAATCTGTCGATAATGTTTTTTCAATTCTCAAAAAGTCTTTCATAGAAGAAATTTTTTCACAAAAGATTAAATATTTTCTTTTTATTTCTAGAAAAAGAAAGATATTTGTATTATAAAAATTATTTTTTTTTTTACAAAAAAAAACTTGACAAGCCAGTTTTTCTATTAAAAAAAAAAAATCGATAATTTTAGGAAAAAATCTTTTTGGAAGAACAATTTCATTTATTTGGGAAAAATAAAATATTCTTCCCAAAAAATTTCTTCAATCAAAAAAGTCTAAACGAAAAAATTATTTCAGGAAAAAATTTCTCATCAAGAAACCCCCAATTCAATAATAATTCTTTTTTAGAGTAAAATATTGGAATATCTATTACATATTTTTAATGTTGTAGAAAAAATTACAAAAACACATTTTCACATCACCTAAGTAAACTTTCATACATCCCTCTCCGAATCAAACATTCTGAAAACTGAATCCACTAAAAATATGCTGGGCAATTTTGACCAACCAGATTGGACTTTTCGACCATATTTCCCCGTATGCAAAACAGGCGAGTATCGAGTCGACGAAACATAAGGCACGCTCGTATCTCGACTCGGGCGGCCTACGAATCTAAATACCCAAGGAGGAAAACACGAGCGACGATAACGTACTCCGCACCACATCTACCTATACAGACCCTGTCATCGAGTTACACGTATGAAACACAACACACACATTGAAAATAATTAATTCCGCATTTACGTGATATCGTGTAACTAAGCCGAACATTTTGAAAAATTTCATAACGCGATTTATCGTTCGTTTGTGTAGAATCCATTTCGCTAGATTCGCAATCTCCAACTTTCTGACACGTACGTATGTACATTCAAAGTGGGAAGTGGAAAAAAAAACGCAGCAGTTTTGCAAATGTATTTTCCTCGAATAAGATTACAAGCGTTAATACGTACGCGAAAAGATTTACCACAAATTATCTTGACATTTTGACGGCTGTCTTGACGTAGCATAAAAATATTTTTAACATCTTGACGGTTATTTTGAAACAACTATGGTAAACATATGTTAAATTTTTTTCAAAAAATTCGACGAATCGAATCGTTTGCTCGTAAATCGTCCAAATGCGGTATTTTTCTAAGACTCGAAACGCGTCTATGTAAGAGGCGAATATTTTATTATTCTTTCACGTATACGAGTGTAGAGCTATGTCATTCCTAGTAACGTGTTAAATTTATAAAATTTTAATAAATCAAATTCAACCAGTACTCGACATGATCGACAAAACTGACTAGAAAACATGAACCAACAATAGGCACAGCCATCGTAACTTCAATAAAAGTACTTCAAAATGGAAAAATTCTCATCCATACACATAAAACATACCGTTGATTAAATTTGAAAACTTGGCATTTCATGCCATTCCATATTAACACTAATTCAAAGGCTAAATCCCGATTAAAATAATCTAACCGTATAAAAATATACACGTCGAAGCGAAACACGTATAGGAGTAAAAAAAAACCTAATCGGAAAGAATATATAGAAACTCGCGAGATAAAAATAACAATGCAAAATTAACATAACTAAGCCGCCTTGCAAAACCTACAATATCAAACGGTTACAGTTGTTATTTTACTTAACTCGATGCTTTATTTTATATCGACGAAATTTTTCATTCTTTGATAAGCTTAAAACGTTTTCTTTGAAAAACGTCGAACATGCCAAGCCATCGAAGGGATGTTGCACATCGTGTCTTTTTCCAAGGATACCTAAAATTTCTACGTACGAACCCGTCAAAAATTAAAACTTTTATCTGAATCAATTTTTTTCAATTACACGAGAACTTTTTAAGCAGTCGCATTTCATATTTTGTCAAAAATGTTGTAATATAAACTTCGATAATTTTTTATGGTTTAAACTTTTTTCGTTATTACTTCTCAGAACTGATAACGTATTCTCGTCTGTATGTTATTCTCTGTCTACATATATATGTATTATCCAGTTTCTCTTTCTTTCTTTCTTTCGTTTATTTTTTAAAAATTTTTTTTTTACTTCGTTTTATCGATTTTATCGCCAAATATAATTTCACTAATGCTTACCATATTACTAATTCCTTGTACAGTTCATTTCGTTAATATCTTGTTTTTATACTAACCCGTGTAGCAACGTCGATGCTAATTTCGATATAAATGTCGACACATCGAAATCGGTCACTTTTCGATCGTACATGTCGACACGATTGTGGATGGTTTGTCGAGCTTATTATCGACATGTTTGTCGACCGTCCAAATATGGCTCGACATGTCGAGCCATATTTGGACGGTCGACAAACATGTCGATAATAAGCTCGACAAACCATCCACAATCGTGTCGACATGTACGATCGAAAAGTGACCGATTTCGATGTGTCGACATTTATATCGACATCCACATCGACATTTGCAATGGTGAGATTTTGAAAAATATGCTAAGTTCAAATATTCAATATAAGTATATATTAAAATTACACCAAAAATAGTGTTCAAGCCAACATTTCGACATTTTTTGTCAAATATGCGGCATTGAGGCCACCTTTGTAGCTGGACACATGCGAGTGTCCAACTAACATAGAGATGATTCTTAGACCTTATGTACTAATTCACAACACACTTTATCTGCGAGTATCACAATCACCCTCAAGACGTCGACAGTCAAGTCGATGCATTATTCGACCCTCGACAATTAGATCGACATTAACTCGACTTAAAATTCCTCTGGTCAGCACTGTCGACAGTTAAGTCGATGCATTATTCGACCCCCGACAATCACATCGACACTATCTCGACTTAAAATTCCTCTGGTCGACACTGTCGACAGTGAAGTCGATGCATTATTCGATCATCGACAATTATGTCGACAATAACTCGACAAGTCGTTGTATTATTCAAAACTTTGAAAAATAAGAAAATTTTGTGATTCTTTCAAAAATTATTTATTCCCGAGCTTAAAATGTTCTTATTAATTGTTTTTAGTTCTTTTTAGATATAAAATTTGTAAATTTAATTGGCAGAAATTGTCGACATAAATGTCGATGCGTTTATCGAGTATCGATTTTTACATCGACTTGTCTATGTAGAAAAACAACGTTTTCTAAATTATAGGAAAATACTGAGAAAAATTCAAAAATTTTGATTGAACAGTTATGTTTAACATAGAACATTACTTTAAATCTCAAATATCATTTTTAATTCATCGTTAACCGAGAAAAAAATGTGTCTGAATTTTGTCGACATAAATGTCGATGTCGACAATTGCTACACGGGAATTAGAGTACCTAGTTGAATGTTGTACATTTCATCGATTTTGTATTAATTTTTTGTTTTTATTTTTATTTGCCAACAGCTTTAGGAGACGAACCAGAATTCGTAGAAAATATTGAAAATGCCACCGTTCCTGTCGGTAGAACTGTGAAATTATCTTGCTCGGTTAGGAATTTAGGAACGTTCAAAGTAAGCCAGTGTTTCATTGCATTACTTACTTAAAAATTACAAATAATCACTCCTAAATTTAATAGCCAAAGGTAAATAAATGAATCAACAGGGATTATCTGTCGGAGAAGCTCGTGAACAATTTCACTGTGATTTTAGTGAAATGAATGATCTTGACGAACAAATGACAAACAATGATTAATTTTGAGAAAAAGTAAGCATTTTTTTTACTAATCCTTCATTTTGTAAGACTAAAGTTTCCCTTACATATTTTCTTTGAAAAAAAAAAAAAAATAGAAGAATACCTACAAAAATCAAAAAACTTTCATAAATATTTTGTGATAATTTTTTAAAACAAATTTCGACCATTTCACTTGCTTATAATTCTTTTTAATGTACTTTTTAAATGATTTTTTATGAAAAATTTGCGAGTAGTAACCTAAATTGTATTTATTAATTATTTCATTTCATTGTTTTTGAATTACCTAACGATTTGGTTTGAAATTAAATTTTCTTTGAAACAAAATTATTTGAAATTTGTAGATCTTTTTCAAGAAATATTTTTGGTCAGTCTTCTGACAGGTTCTATTGCAACAATTCTGAAATTACTGTACAAAAAAATCATTTAAAAAATGAATAAAAAATTTAATAATTTTTCAATTAATTTTTTAACGAGTTATTTTCTAACTTGAAGAATTTTTTTTCGGACGTTTTCTTTTCCAAAAAAGTATTATATCAACATCGACGCTTTCTATTTTTTTATTGTGGCGGGCGAGAGAGTTCAGTTCCAATAATTGCGACCATGTTCAACAAAATATTGCCAAAATCTGGAAAAAAAATTGAAATTTGAAAAATTTTATCAAGTTTGAAAAAAATGTTGAAAATCACTATACTTGTTCATAAGCAAAAATTATACTTGAATCGAGAGGAATAACAATACAAAGATGAGAAAGAGGGAAATAAAAGAAAAAAAGAGAAAAAAGGAAGGAAAACAGTTGAATAATATGTTTTAACTGAGTTTTGAAATGAATTTGATTCATATTTACGGCAAACTGATTAGGAAAATTAACTTACATCAAATCATATAATCACGGAAAATCAAGTAGGCAACTTATCATACTTTTGGTTCTTTTTTGGTTAATTCCGAGGCCTTGAAGTAAATTTTTTTATTAATTTGAAAAAAAATTATGATGAGTATCATTTCGAAATCATTTTCTGTACTATTGAATTTTTTTACAATAATTTTATTTTCCTTGCTTCGTCAAATTTTTTTAACTTATTGATTTATTTTCAATCACCTATTTTAAGTATTTAGAACAAATATTTTTCCTAACTTTTTAAAAATGTCTACTTCCTAAAATTTTTAATTTTTCCATTAAAATACAAAAAAAAATCAATCACATTCACACTGGGAAATAGAAATTTTAAAAAATTAAAAAAATATTTGTTCCAAATAGTTACTTGAAATAAGTTGAAAATAAATCAAAAAGTTGGAAAAATTTGACAACGTAATGAAAATTAAAATGACTCAATAAAAAAAGAAGAGAGATTTAAAAAAAACTTCAAAACTTCAAAAAATGATTTCAGAATGATACTGATTATGATTTTTCTTTTAATTATTCAAAAAAAAATCACCTTATTGTAGTCTTGAAATTGACCAAAAAAAAACCAAAAGTATAATAATTTGCCTACTTGATTTTGCGTGATTATGATGAAATTATGTAAGTTAATTTGCCTAATCAGTTTGCGGTAAATACGTATGAATTTTTTGAAAACTTTAAATTTCCTAATATCCAGTTCAAAATCTGATTCATGTATTTTTGTAAAATCAAGTTAAAAACGAGTTCATTGAAAATTGTTTCAATTAAATTAAGTAGGTATTTTTCAACATTTTTTCCAAGGAATTATTTTTCTCAAATAATTTTGTAGATATCAGAAAAATTTTTGAACTGTTTTTGGAATAGGTATCATTTTTTAGTAGGTAGATAATTTCTGACCAGCTTTTTGGCTAGAAGATTTTTTCTTTGGAAAATTTTAAACCAGAAAAATTTCTAGAATTATTTTTTAAACCAGAAAAATTTCTAGAATTATTTTTAAGCTGAGTTTTTTTTTTCAAAGTAATTTTTCAACATTTCTTAAGACAATTACGAGCACTTTTTCAGAAAATTTCTGCACAGTTTTAAAAGGTTTTAGGATGAACTTGACTTTTCAATCTATTCCTGTAGACTATTTCATTTTTTTTTTCATTCAAGAAGTTTTGAAATATTTGAAAAAAGTTTACTCAACTTTTTTAATTTAAAAAAAAATTAACATTCAATTTTTAAAAAACCACTTTTGAAAGATATTTTGCAACAAAAATTTCATTACTTTTTCCATAGGGTGGTTCGAAAGTGCGAGTAATTTCTCCATCATTTGACAAAAATTTTTAAGGTACGAGAAATCAAAATAGCAATTATCTGTTTTTTGAGATTAAAAATTTCAAATTTTTATCAAATGTCAAAGACTTTACAAAACTTTAAAAAATTGTTCAAATCTCTAATTTTAAAAATCTGAAGATTTCCTTAATTCGAAAAATGCAATAATTTATTAAACTTCAAAAACTGAACAAATTTTCAAAATTATAATTAAATTTAAAAATTACCCAAATTCGACTTTTTATCAAAATTCAAATTTTTCACTCAATTTTGATAATTTTTCAAATTTTGAAAATTCATTTAATTTTAAAAACTTATGTAACGTTAAAAATTCAATAAAATTTTAAAATTATCATTCAAAGATATACCTATTAATTTTTTTAAACTTCCTGAATTGACAAAAAAATGAAAAAATTGCAAAAATCCAACGATTTTCAATTATCATTTGCGTTTCCATATTTGGCGGTCAAAAAATGTCCAATGTTTAATTTTCGCTTGAATGACAAGATTTAAAATTTGAGAAAAAGATAAAGCTTCGATCTAAAATCAATTCTTTTGCAGGGTCCTTTGACACTCTGATAGTTTATAAATAACAATCGATTCATACTCTAATGAAATTTTCTCATCGAATAGTCCATTGTTAGGTTTGTCATTAAACCTCAAAGCCCCTGAAATCAATCGAATAACTTGATAATTATCGCGAGTATAAATACGGTATAATTCTCAGTTCAATTTTCACGCTCATTTAATCTCAAATACGTATAGGTACTCGCCTTTATGCTTAAACCAGGCCTGCATATCTAGCACGATGCGATGTAATATTCGCAGGGAACTAAATGTATACTTAGTATCGTCTCGGTATACAATACGGAAGATATTTTCATTCTCGAAATTATTCCACTAATAAGTATGTAAACTTGGGGAAAAACTTTAGCAATTAAACGCAGGCTTATTTTTATTCTGCCTTTTCCAAGCTGGAGAAAAAAATAAATGATTTATGGATTCGTTTACCTTTTGTATATTTTACAACAAGTTCGTAATAACAATTTGACCCGATATAAAAAAAAAAAAAAAGGAAAAAAATCAAAATAACAGTTCTGACGTCATATATACGATCGAAACAATTGAAAAGTTAACTCCGTCGTGGTACATGATTAATCAATTAATCAAAAGAAATCCTTTTATTAAACGCGTACAGAATAGAACGATTAAATTTGAACTGGCATAGGAAACGAAGTTAAATCTATCGACCTTTTAAAGATAGCAGGCGTTTTGTTGGTTTGAAATTTCAATTAAAGTAGTTCAAAATTAAGCCATTACGTAATCTGAGAAGCCTTTACAATATTAGGAGTAATCTGCGACCCTAAATAACATTTTCCCAAACGAATTCTTCGGGTTCCTATGTACGTTTTGCACGGTTATAGTACAGTCTATATATATACCAGTAAATGTAATTCGAACATGGTCATGCTGTTAGCATTTGCGACTGCGAATTTATGAACGAGGTGTGAATTGTGTGCGGTGCATTTTTAAAAGAGATTTAGTGTACGGCCGGCGAGAGGTGGTATATGCGTTGTTTTAACGGCTCTACTCTGGCTGGCTGTTTTGCTCTTTTGCATGCGACGATGCAACTGGCGTACCTAGACCTAAGTACATTTTTATATGTTGTTGTTTTTTTCGTTGTTGTCTTTCATGTGTGTTTGTATGGGCTTCTGTCAGTATCGTAAGAGTCGTGTGATTTTTTAACAAACAGCGTTATATGAATGTTTAAAACATTGCATATGTTACACCCCCTTCCTTAAAAAAAAAGGATTACACGTTTGAAAAAAAAAAAATTTTCAACTGTTAGGTGCAATTTTTTCTACATAAATTTTTAGGTCAAAAATAAAAAATTCCCTGAATTTCTCTGAAAAAAAATTTTAAATCAGATATTGAGCAACATTTTTGAATAATAATAACTTTAAAAAAAAAATTAAAAAAAACTGGAAATACATTTTTTTTAAATTCCTGAGTAGGTAATTTAAAAATTAATTTTATATTAAAAATTTAAAAAAAAATTTAAAAAAAACAACTCAATTCTTTTTATAAAAACAAAATTTTTCAATTTTCAAGAAAATAAATTTTTATTATATTTTTTCTAAATAAAAGTGAATTTTGCATTTTTTCCCCAATAAAATGTTAAAAAATCTGTTGGAACAACGAACAACATCTAAAATTTTCGAAAAGATTTTTTTTCACAAATTCTTATTTTTAAAAAAGGTTTAGAAAACAAATAATTTAAAAAAAATGAATCGTGAATTAATTTTCATTTCAAAAATGAATTTCGAAAACTGTTTCGAAAAAAAAATCAAAGAATCTGCTAAGACAACTTTTTTTCTTAAAAATCAAACAATTTTTTCAATTCTTTGTTTTAAAAAAAGCTAAAAATATTTTTAGAAATTTTGATGGAATATTAATTAATTTTTGCATCATCAGGTTTAAATCCCTGATCCATTATTTTTGTCTTTAATAATTGTTAAAATACCCTAACCTGTTATATTTTTGTGAAAAAGTTTTGTCAAACTGATCCAAATAAATAACTTATTGAAATTTTTGCATCATAAATAAATTTCCCAAATTTTTCAAAAACAAAACTTTTATCATTTTTTTTCTATTTCGAAAATACCTAAGGTATTTCTTCGAAAACATTTTTTTTTTCGATTTGCGAAACAAAACTATTTTTTTCAAAGTTTGAAAATCCATTTCTTCAACTACCTACCTATAATATTCAATTTTTTCCTATTTCAATTTTTTTTTTTTTTTTTGGAATTGATAAAAAAAATATTTTTTACATTTGCAGTTGGCAAAGAAACAAATAGTTCTATGAACTCGAATATTGATTTACCAAGAAGTATTTTCGCCGACTTGGAAACAAAACTATCAAAAAATATGCAAGTAAAATGAGTTACCCACAAAATTTTTTTTTTTTTTTTTCAAATCAAGTATATCAATATAATGATAAGATGTAAGTTGATTTGCCTAATCAGTTTGCCGTAAATATGGTATCATGATGTATGTTATTTTGCCTACTCAGTTTGCCGTAAATACGAATTGATTTTTTTTACCTATTTTAGCCTTTGTTTCCCTCTCAACCCTACATTTTTTCTCTTCATTTCTCTTGATTCCAGTTTCTCTCTGTTTATAAAATGACTTTCAATTTATCAAAATTAATTGAAAAATAAAAAATAAAATTTTCAACTTTTCCCTTGACTTTTGCAACATTTTGTTGGACACTGTCGTAATTTTTGTAACACGTATTTCAACCCCCTCCCCCTCCTATCGGTTTAATAAAAATATATTGACCATTCTTTTGGAATCTTAAATGGTACCTTGTCACTCTAATTTAAAAAATACTTAATAAAAAATAGCAAAATTTTTTCACCTAGCATTCAAAGTTGTTGAATTTTATCAGGAAATAATTTTTTATTTTTCCCTTAAGTGAATTTCAAGCACTAACAGCCTCCATTTTGAAAAATAAACTACCAATTTTCGAAATAGGAGGCTGGTTACACTATTTAAAATTCAGTTGGAGGAAAAATAAAAAATTGGAAATTATTTTCTAATGAAATTCAAACTTCGAATGTTGGGTTAAAAATTTTCCTTAGGTATATTTTTTTCAATTTTTTTTTTTTTTTTTGATAAATTGGGGACAGTCCAAGTTATTGCATGAAATTTAGTTCAAGGAAAAATCAAAAATTTAGAATTAATTTTCATGTAGAGAAACCACATTTATGAGTTTAAAAAAAAAAAAAAAAAAAAATTGTAGGATTTAGAAAATTGAAAAAAAAAGTGGACCAGGTGCTACCTACTCAAAGTTCTGTTGGGAGAAAAAATAAAAAATATGGAATTATGTTCATATAAAAATGAATAACTAGGGGAGGGGGGGGGTGTAATTCAAAAAAGAATCTGATGAAATAAAAAAATAGGGAATTATTTTCTCATAAAATGCAACACCTTAACATCATGTTGGGTGAAAAAATTTTGCTAATTTTTTTTTTTTTTGTAAAATTTGAGTCTTTCAAGATAGCACTTGAAATAAAAATGTGAGGAAAATATTAAATTAACGTACATAGGAATCCTTTGGGACAACTCCGATGGGTCATAGCCAAAGTCATAACCAAAAGAAGGCAAGATTTTGAAAAATAAATTGGTAGGTATTTTTTTCGTTTTTCTAAAAAAAAATGGTGTGACCAGGAGCCACTTAAGAAAAAAAAATAGGAGATCATTTTCTAATAAAAAGAAACAACTTTGTGGTAGACGAAAAAAATCCATACCAAGGGACATGTCAGAATTGCCAGGAACCGATTGAAACGAAAACTTGTTTAAATTGTTGTACTACTCGAGTAAGTTACAAAACCAAATTTATAGGTACCCGTTCCCATTAGAAAATTTTTTATGAATTTTTGAAGTGTAAAACTTTGAGGAAATTAAGAAACTTCAAAAAATCAAAAAATTTTAAAATCATTTTAAAAATTTTCTTTGCACGCCACCTGATAGAACTTGAAAAAACAAACAAAATTTGTTATGACATATTTTTGCCTATCTCTGAAATTGAAGGTGCTACAGAGAAACATTTTATTTTAATTCACTCAAAAAAATTCAATTTTTCTTTAATGAATTAAAATGAAATTTTTCTCTCGTAGCACCTTCAATTTCAGAGATAGGCAAAAATATGTAATAACAAATTTTGTTTGTTTTTTCGAGTTCTATAAGGTAGTGTTCAAAGAAAATTTTTTAAATGATTTTTTAAATTTTTGATTTTTTGAAATTTCTCGATTTTCTCAAAATGTTACATTTTAAAAATTCATAAAAAATTTTCTAATGGGAACGGGCACCTATAATTTTGGTTTTGTAACTTACTCGAGTAGTACAACAATTTTAACATGTTTCCATTTCAATCGGTTCCTGGCACTTCTGACATGTCCCTTGTATGTCCAAAAAAAATTGATGAAAAAATATAATTTTTTTAGTTCAATTTTTCTTTGCAATAATGCAATTACTCAGAAATCTGCTAAGAAACTTTCGCGAAAAACCCCTCTTGATTTTTTTTAAATTTTCGTCAAAACAAAATTCAAATTTTAATATTAAATCAATAAGTTTTGTAAATAAATTTTCCTTCAAGAACATTTTTTATTATTTTTTATTTTCACTTAAAAATCAATTTTCCTGTTCTTTTTTTAAAAAAACTATTGAGAATCTCATTATTCTTACAATACTTTTTCGAGAAAACGTTCATTTTTCAATTTTTATTTTTCTCTAATAAAGATCATATGGGTTACAACCAAACGAAAAAAATTGAAAATTGGTCATTTTTTCAAAGGGGATGACCAAGGGCCACTTATAATTCAGTCAGGGGAAAAATTAAAAAAAGAGAATTACTTTCTCATAAAAAAAAAAAACTTCGTGGGATGAAAAAAACAAAACAAAATTGAAGTCCAACTCCAAAATAAGGACCCCCGCAATGTAACCATCGTACCACACGTCTTATCACTATTCAATACACGATATCGCCTTGTTTGTACAGGAAAAATTTTTTCCACGTTATCATACATGCGCACATATGTATACGAGCGAATAAATCATTTTGAATCCTTTGATGTATACGTATTAACGATAAAATCCACGCCTCGGGCGTACAATCGCATACAAATGAATAAATTACCAAAGTCGGCAAGTGCCCTGGATCCATAGGAAAGGTAGCGAGCGAGTAAATAATTCGATAATTTTATATACGAACAAGTCGACTCGCGAGAAGAAACGACGCGACGCGATATAATTAAAGTAATAAAGAAACACATTGCGTGCCATTTAAGAGACAAAATATTTTTGTAATTTTTGACGCTGTAAACGGAAATTTAATATTTTTACCGCGGAATTAACAAACGCCTCCGAGTACACGGTTAATTTTCGTCGCAGAAATTATATCCTCGGGGTTTCGAGCGTTGAATGCGACCATTACCGAAACGTTTTTAAAGCCTTTGAATAAAATTTTCAACTTTTAAAGCGAACCGCCATTGTTTGTAGATCTTAATTGGAATCCATTTAAATGAGGAATTATATAATGTCGTTTTTGGTTCCGTATTCATTAACTTCGTGTTTAATACGATGAATGGAAGTTTTCAGATAAGAACTTTTTAAACGGTTAAAAATATTGTTTATGGTTTTAATTTCGGAATGTCAACATTTTTCTAGACAATTTTATAACGCGTTTATGATATCGTACCGAAGAGAATTTCCCTCCGATTATAGCGCAGGTTTTGGAATTTGATGGCGAATTTATTAGATTTTTGTATACTCGAAGGCGAAGGCTGAGAGAATTTGCGAGCTTTTTTGTGTACAATCTGTTTGATATGATTATCGTTTACATTCATAAAGAAGAGATGTGTGGGTTTGAAATTTAGTAACCGTATTATGAGAAATTTATACGTTTAATTAGAATTTTATTCAGATATTTGTACGTGTTTTTTGCCAGCTTTTCCTCTTTTTCTTGGTGCGCCTGTTTTTGTTTTTATTTCGAAGCAACAGGTGGTTTGGTTTGCATTATTTTTTATTTTCTTGAAACTTTATTTGAGCCTTTTTTGGCTAAGTACTGATTCGCCAATATTCATTATTTGGAAGCTTTTCTACCTCTTTTTAAAATGAAAATATGAAAAGACTTTGAAAAAAAATCATGTCAACATTTCTTTTTAATTGAAATATTTTTAAATTTTTTGAAAAATTGAAGAGTGATTTTAAAATATTAGTCGATCTTTAAAATTGCGGGGAGGGGAGCTAAAAAATGTTAAATTTTCCGAGATTTCATTAAAAATCAAAAACTGACACATTTTGAGTTTTAGTTGAAATTTTAAAAAATAGACCAGAAAAATTGGTTTGAGCTGCACGATTTTTTATATTCTTTTGAACAAAAAAATTATTTGGAGGGATGACACGGAGTCCCTTTCATCAAAAAAACGAAAAAAAAAAAATCAAAACATTAGAATTTAATTTTTTCAGAATTTTTCAACAAAATGTTTTCAAGGAGACATCATAAAAAAAACGTTTTTCACGTTTTTTGAAAAGAATAAAAAATAAAAATCAGCTACAATAAAAAAAAAATAATAGATCAAAGTGGTCTTAACATAAATATTTTTACCCAAAAAAACACTCAGTTCGTGCAGATTCTCATTTTTTTTTAATTAGTAAAAATAAAATTATTCACAAAATTGATGATTTTAATTTTTTTTTCAAAAATTCAATCAGAGGAGGATTTTTTATTGGATGATATCGGAGCTTTTTTCATTAATTAAATGCAATTTTGCAAAAAGTCATATTTTTCAAAAATTGCTGAAAATAATTTTTTTTACAAAATTCACGACTTCAAAATTTTTTTAAAATTCCATAACAGAAGGATTTTGCATTGGATCTTATGGTAGCTTTTTTCATGGATTAAATGCAAATTTCTCATTTTTCAAAAATTGTTGAAAATGAAATTTTTTACAAAATTAATGACCCGAGCGGCACACTCGATCGATAATATCGGAAGATGTAACGTATCGATAAAAAATCGTTTGAAAATCTATAGATGTTCTCACGATATTATAAAGATTTATCGGTACAACTTCATAGGCAAAAAATCTAAAAACTATCGAATTCGATATTATTAAGATTTTATGACGATATTCGTCAACGATACTATCGACAAAGAATATTAAATTTATCGATTCCGATTTTCCACCGATTTTGTGCAGATATTTGAAACTACATTATCGACAAAGAATATTAAATTTATCGAATTCGATTTTTTAACGATTTTGTAAAGATATTTAAAACTATATTATCGACAGATTACATGAAATTTCTCGGCTTCGATATTTTACCGATTTTTTGACGACATTTGAAACTATATTATCGACAGATTATATTAAATTTATCGAATCCGATTTTTTACCGATTTTGTAAAGATATTTGAAACTATATTATCGACACGTAATATGAAATTTCTCGATTTCGATTTTTTAACGATTTTGTGACGATATTTGAAACTATATTATCGACAAATAATCTGAAATTTCTCGAATTCGATTTTTTAACGATTTTGTGAAGATATTTAAAACTTTATTATCGACACGTAATCTGAAATTTCTCGAATTCGATTTTTCAACGATTTTATGACGATATTTGAAACTATATTATCGACACGTGATATTCCTCGAATTCGATTTTTCAACGATTTTGTGGCGATATTTGAAACTACATTATCGACAAATAATCTGAAATTTGTCGAACGATTTTTCAACGATTTTATTTTCTACCAAATCGATGATTTTAAAATTTTTCAAAAATTTCATCAGAGGAGGATTTTGCATTGGATCTTATGGTAGCTTTTTTCATTGATTGAATAAAATTTCTCATTTGTCAAAAATTATGGAAAACAAAATTTTTTACAAAATTTATGATCCAAAAATTCTTCAAAAATTTCATCAGAGGAGGATTTCGTCATTGGACCTTATGGTACCTTTTTTCATTGATTAAATGCAATTTCTCATTTTTTGCACATTAGTGGAAATAAACATTTTCACAAAATGGATGATTTTATTTTTTATTTTTTTATAATTCCATCAGAAGAGGATTTTGCATTGAACGTTATCGAGTTGAAAAATCGCCATAAATGTTTTTTTCGGGGCGGGCGGGCGGGGGTAAAAATGCATGTTAGGAGCACTTTCATCCAAAAAGATTCATTCCAGGACTCCCATCAAAATTGTATTTTTCCGTTGAAATGGAAAATTTTCATTTTTTCCACCCTCGTATATTTTGAATGTTCACTTCTCAACAAAATTAATATCACTTTTTTTGTTGAAAATTTTATCTACTTTAATTTTAGTCATAACCCTTTTCCTGTTTAAGCGCATATTTGAAGAGTTATAAGCAAAAAATCGATGAGGGGATTACTTTCGTTTTACATTTGACAGACTTTCTGAGGAGTGAAGGTCGTAGACTTTTTTTTTGGTTGATAAGAACACTGAAAGGAACATTTTAAAATCAAAAAATTCCAGTTAACCAAAAACTTCAATTTCCTTTCCTCATTTAAATGGGCTAAAAAATATAAATTTTCGATGTTCGACAATTTTTTACAAATTTGAAGAAAAGTAATTTTAAAATTTAGATAACATTTTAAAATTCGGGAAATTTTTTTTAAATGATTAGAAGATCAATTTTCGAAGTGTGACAAATGATAATGTTTTCTGATCATGGAATTTTTTACGTAGGTACATTTTTTTTCATGTAAATAAAAAATAAAATTTCAAAAAATGACTATACGAGCCATTAAAAATTCAGTTGGGTTGAGGAAAAATTAAAAAAGTTGGGAATTATTTGATGCTAAAAAAAAACAATTTGTGGAGAGAGACAAAAAAAAATCAAAAGTCTAAAAGTAAGGACCACCCTAAAGTACATACTTCGTTCATTACCACCCTAGTCTTCCTATTACCTTGAAAGACTCCATCAGATGGCAGCTGTAGTTCGCGAAATCGACACGTTTAGAATTGTCTAAAATCTAATAAGTTTTTTGATAACGTAGCAATAATTCACATGCTCGAAAAGGGGGATGGCCTTAGAATAAACTTTTTTTTCCCTCGATGGTTATTAAGGTATAACACTATATACGGCGAAGAATACTTCAACGAAATATACCTTTCATCAAAGAGAAAATGCTCTACATTTACGTATTTTTATTCGCTAGTCTGCGGCGAAGCTTTTAATAATGCTACTAATATAAATAATGGTCGGTGGTGTTTGCGGAGTTTAAAATAAGCTTGTTTAAAACATTAGTTGCACCCGGTGCAAATATTCGTATCCTCTGGTTGTTTCTCAAAAACTTCCCTTATACTCTGATAGAACCGATCGTCACTAGGTAATGTTTCTCAAACTACTCGACCAACCCAATAGTACACTTGGACCACAAACTCATAAACTCGCCAACACCTTTCATACCACAATTAGTCCAATTTCAGCGAAACCAGCAATGTGCAACCACAAAAGGCAATTAATACGATATAGCTCGTCACACCTTGATACGTATCGAATTTTAGGTATCACTCGTCAAAACGTAGCGCATTACATTGGTAGGAGGGGCCATGTGGGGGAAGCCGAAACGCAGCGTAGAGAATTTTTGGTCTGTGCAAAAACCACAAATATTAGGTATTCAACTCGTGGCGCTTTTATTTCCGTAAACGTTGCGGTCCGACCGAATTCCCTTGTAAAAGGTCCTAATAAAATAGTTCATAGGCCATTCGTTTGTATTATCATCGTCTGGACGAATTTTTATATGAATTTCTATATTACGAAGATGGCTTTAAAACAGCGTCTTAGTGCAATTCTTTTGAATTAGATGGAACATTATACGAAATCTTGTCGTGGATTGGGCGCTTATACGCGTGCAAATTTGAAACGATGAGGTACCCAACCGGATCATTTTTATGATCAACTTCTTCCAAGTTGTCTATTTTTTTTTCCAGCAGCTTCTTTTATTCAATTTTTTCCTGCTATTTTAATCAATTTCTTTTTAATGATCGAATAATACGACGTGCCTTTCGTTAATCGATACCTTATACAGATATCTCGTACGTGCGATAATTTCAACTGCAATCGTATTGGAAATTCTGCCAAGATACGCGTAATATTAGTAGAAAATATCTATACGAATATATGATAGTAGACATACGTACATACGTGACGGATTAATCTCGCCGCATAAATTATTCGAAGACGATACGAGATTGCCATTCGTTCGCGGATAATAATTTAGTTCAAATCTCAATCTAAAAAATTCCTTCGTCGAGTTTTCCCATCCGATATTTAGTGTGAGAGGATTATACAGTTGTCAGCCAAGTCCCCGAAGAAGGGAAGCATTCGAAGGCTTTGAAGGGCTTTTGTTTTAGCGCGACTCGAATTACAATACCTACTCTTGCTCGTCGGTTGGTTCCTTTTCTGATTCGACTTGTTTTACTACATACAAATAAGTGCTGTAATAGCATAAATTCGTAAATTTTTATTGATCGAGTGAAATCTCTCCTCTCAACTCACAAGCAGAAATTATGTTGAAAAAAAAATAAAAATAAGAAGTTATTTTAAAACAATAGGTAAAAAAAAATTTAGTTAAAACAAAATTTATGTTCAGAAAAAAAATTGTAAGTGAAATTATTTTAAAAATAAAATTGAAGGTAAATCCTTCTGAAAAAATTGGAAATTTCCAATTTAAAAATGAAACAGAATTTCATTTTTTTTTTTTTTTTTTTTTTGGATGATAGCAACAGAATTGAATGTATTTTTTTTATCAAACATTTAAAAAAATAAACTGAAAGTTATTCCACTCTAAGAAAAATATAAAATTGAATAGATATGAATTTCTTGAAATGAAATTTTTACTTTTAAAAAGAAATTTTCACTTAGGCACTAAAAATTGTTTAAAAAATATATATATATATTAAAGGAAAAATGCTCTAAAAACAAAATTGAAAATTTTGTAATGAACATTTTTTTTTTTTTTTGAAAACAAAAACAACAGAATACTGAGTTGAGTGCATTTTTTTTTTTTTGTTCAAAGATAAAAATACTATTTGAATTATATATTTTTTTAAAACAACATTTCAACTTGAAAAAATATGATTAAGTACCTACATCCTACATAATTATTTCAAAAAAAAAAAAAAAAATTTCAAAAAATATGAAATTAAAAAATTGAAAAGAAGAACAATTAAGAGGAAATTATTTTTAGAATAAAATTAAAAGTTTTGAATTGAAAAAGAAACATTATTGAAAATTGAATAATTTAAAAAAAAAATTAAATATCATCTGTTTTTCTCAAAACAAAATTTCTATTAGGAAAAAAACCAAACTGCATGACATTTTTGGAATAAAATTCCAATTTTTGTTACTAACTAAAGAAAGAAATTCATGAAAATCGAATCAAAGTTAAAAACAGTTATAAAACAAAATTCTGATTATAAAAAAAAGAAAAGGAAAAAGTTGATTCAGCTTTTAAAAAAATGAAATAAAAAAATCGAATTTGATTTTTTTCGAACAGAATTCAATTTTTCTATCAAAAAAAATATTTATACTGAAAAAAATAATTTAGCAATTTTTTAGAAGAGTCAAAATTTTCTGAAAAATAAATTTCGTTAGAAAAACAAAACAGAATGAATCGAACCGAATTTGGAGGGAAATGTTTTTAAAACAAAATAAAAATATTTTAATTGAAACAGAAACAGAAAAAAAATTAATTAGGTATTAAAAAAAAAAAAAAAAAAACAAGAAAAAAAACAGAATTGAAGGCAATTTTTTTCTAATGCGATTTTTCCAAAACAAAATTTTTATTCGATTTGGCCTAAAACATTTAAATTTTTGTTCTAATAAAATTATGAAAATCGAGAATCAAAGTTTTAAAAAATTTCAAAACAAAATTCTGATCAGAGTAAAAAATTTATAAAAATTGAATGTGAACTTTTTCAGAACAAAATTCAAAATAAAACTTTAATTTTCTTAGAAACAAAATTCTGCTAAAAATAATAAAATAACGAGATCGTGCCTATTTGATTTCTTTTTGCAACAAACTCAGTTTTCTTTTTAAAAAAAATAAAAAAAATATCACCAAAAAAAACGAATTGGAGACACTTTTTTCATAAAACGAGTAAGTAATAGTAAAAAATTTTCAATAGATGAGAAATGTTTTAAAAAACAAAATAAAATAATTTATATTTATTCACTTTTTTTGTTTCGAGAAAAACAGACTCTTATAACAAAATTCAAAATTTTTCCAAAAATAAATTTTGTTGAAAAAAACAGCACAGAATTTAATATGGTTTTTGGACAATATTTTTATTAATAAAGAAATCTGAATGGAATGCGACTGAATTTAGAAACATGAATTCAATTTTATAAAAAAGAATGCCTAGATAATGTTTTTTACAAAAAAAAAAAAAAAAAAAAAAAAAAAAACAATTAGAATTATTATCATTTTAAAAACTGAGTTCTATTTTTTTTTCAGGAAGCATAGAGACCTAAATATAATTTTTTGGCGTTACTTTTGTTATGTGTAAAAAATAAAAGAATAGTATTTACCTACCTAAATTTTTCTCACAGCAAAATTCAAAATTTTTTCAAGTAAAAATTCTGTTGAAGAAATTAAAAATCAGAATGATTTTTTTAAAACAGAATTTTAAATTTTTTTAGTAAAATGAAATTCATTTATTTTTCAAAAAAATAAATTTCTGTTTTAAAATGTGGTTTTTAATGTAAAGTATAAAAATTCAATGAAATTCTTTCAGTATCAAGAAAAATAGGCTTGAAGATATATTTTTTTTTTGAACAAAATTTTGGCTCAAAAACGAAAATGAAATTTGAAATAAGTATTCAACAGTCCAAAAATTATCTTTCGGGGTTGCAAATGTAATTCAATAATTCCTTTTCTGAATTTATTGCGTTTATTCGTTATCACTTCATAAAGAAAGTATTAATCCACTTCCTCCTAAAACCACCATAATCAACCATTAGTCATTCATTAAAACCCTTGGCATCTGAAAAGATTCGACAAAACTGCCCAGTGCCCAACAACCTTATACGTATGAAACACTTAACACAACTGCTTAACTCGGGAAGAGTCGAGTCGGTAGAAAAAGTAACTTATTAAATGACTCTCCCTCGAGCTAGTAACCTCTGGAAATCCGCAGCGAGCGCACCCTAAACCGTAGACTTTTCTTCGTGGTAATACCACGATAATAAAGCGATTATCATTAAAAGGGTTGTACCGGCGCGAATAGAATTACCCATTTAAAACCACACGTATAACGTAGTAATGTTAAGGAGAAAACGATACACAGCGAGGAAGTGTTTGCGAAATAATAATACACCTTCGTCTGCGTCTGTCTCTGTACACGACCGCTCAATTCAATCATTCGAGGCTACGTTGACAAAAATACGAGCAAAATAACCCCATTTGTCGACAAATTCACGCAGAGATGAAATAATTTCGTAATTTTATCCGTTCGCGTCTCGCGGTAACACTTCGTCACATTCGTACGTACGTACATATCGCGTAGCAGTATGCGAATTAATTCGGGCGCATTTTATAATCACGTTGTCATTTCATCGTCAGCTTTCACGTAAACATTTGCGGCAAGTGTACCCGCTCGACGAAGGATAAATTAATTTAAACCGAAAAACTTAATACATAAAGGTAAATTGGCTGAAATTATGTTTGCAGGTGGCTTGGATGCATTTCGAACAGTCCGCTATTTTAACGGTAAATAATCACGTGATCACCAGAAATCCCAGAATCACGGTTACCCACGACAAACATAGAACTTGGTATTTGCATATAAACAACGTACAAGAAGCAGACAGGGGTCGATACATGTGTCAGTTGAATACGATATCAGCTAAAACGCAATTTGGTTATCTCAACGTTGTGGGTAATTATACTTTTCGTTTTTCATTTTCGGAAAATTTTGCACCCTCGTTTCGCGGATGCGGGATTCGTTTTCGAGGCGAGGGTGGAAAATTAGTTTCAATAATATGTTTAAATTTTTACATTTTTTTTTACAATAATTACTTAAATTATTTTTTAAAAAACTGAAAGTTATAAAAATACCATCTTCAATTTTGAATCATATTTCACTTTCTCGAATTTCCAAAAATTACTTTTTAAAAAATTCTCAACATACAGGGTGTCACATCAGTTCTAAGTAGCCAGAATAGAGATCTTGAATTTGATATAATCGAATACCACCAACAAAAAACTTTAGGTACATCCAGTGCCTATCTCGATTTTGAAGGGGCAATGCTTTACAAAAATTTCAAAACTACAAAAAAAGTTATTTGAAAAATTTGCCTCCCAAAAAAACTTGGGAAAAAATGAAAAAATGCAAAAGTAACATTTTTAAAACTCCGTTCTTTGATTTTTGATTTTTTTTTTAAATCCAGAATTTTTTTGAACATTTAAAAAATAAATTGCCGTCTTAAACATCGTTTTTGGATTAGGTACTTTAAAAAAAATAAAAAATATTCGTAGATATAGAAAGAAAAAAATATTTAATTTAAATACATCTTATGAAAAAAAAAAAAAAAAAAACACGAAAAACTACTTTGCACAGAAACTAAAAAACTAACAAAAAAAATTCAATTCACTCGAAACAAATTCAAAAAAAAAATTCCAAGACAAAAACTTCAAAATTTCCAAGAAAATTGCATCATTTTTTTTATAGATTCCTTCTATTTTTTTAAAACACGCTAAGAATTATTGTTTTTTCTATTACAAAAGTAGTTTAATTTAAATTTTGTAAAAAATATTAATAATAAAAAAAAAATCTGTTAAGAAAGCATTTTAGAATAAGTTTGTTTCTCACACGAAAAAAAACCCATCAAAACTGTTCTTTTACTAAATATTACTACTGAAAAAAGATACTAAGTAGATGAAAAAATTCAATTCACTCGAAATATTTTTTTTAAACTTGTGGGTACAAAATTGGTTTGTCTTACAGGTGCTTGAAAAAGAAAAATTGAAAAGTTATCGCATAAGAGGAAAAAATTATCAAAAATGTTTTTACTGAAAAAAGTAAAATACAAAAATTCCCTTTATTCGAATGAATTTTTAAAAAATTCAAGACAAAAATTAATTTAACATTCAAGTACAAAAAAGTGCTCTCAAAAAGAACTTTTAAAATCTATTTCAATGTTTTCACCCCCCCCCCCCCCAAATACTACTTTATTTTCAATTACAAAAATAGAGCCATATTATATTTTGTTGAAAAAAAATCACTGAAATATACATTTTGAAAAAAAAAGTTTCAGCATAAAAAAATAAATGAAAAAATTTAATTCACTCAAAATATATATTTTTTTAAACTTGTAGGCACAAAATTGATTTTTCTTAAATAAGTGCTTGAAAAAAAAATTGAAACCTTAGCTCGTAACGGAAAAAAAATCATCAAAAATGTTCTTTATCCTTACTGAAAAAAGTCTTGAATACAAAATTCATTTCATTCGAATGAATTTATAAAAAAATCAAGGAAAAAATAAATTTAAATCTACAAAAAAAATTGTCTCAGAAAGAATTTTTAAAATCCTCTTCAATCCCCCCCCCCCCCATCAAAAAAATTGAGCCAAATTATATTTTGTTCTTAAAGAAGAAAATATAAATTTTTTCACAGAAGAAAAAAATCACTGAAATATCCATTTATTTGAAAAAAAAGTTTCAACATGAAAAAATTGGATCGCTGAAAAAATTTTTAAAAACAACCAAACCATAAAAAAAAAATCATTTTTACTTATGATAAGTGCTAGGTACATGATTTAAAAAAATTCCTACCAAGGATGTTTTTGCATGAAAATTTTTCAGGATTAATCACTTTTTAGTTTTTTCACACAATTTTTTCCTCCAACGATTTCTTAACGATAATTTTTTTATCAACTTTTTTTCTTTTACTGAAGGAATTTTTCTTTAAACAAATTTTTTACAATATTTATTCCTTCATTTATTTATATTTTTAGGTACTAATAGAAACTTTCCAAATTTTTATAAAAGTATATTTTTATGAAGATTTTTTTATTGCATTTTTAAACAACCTTTTAAAATTTGTTCAGGCAAATTTTTAAGAATTTCAGATTTTTTCACTCGAAGAATTTTTTAAAAATAATTCTTTAGACGTTATTTTATTCTCATATGGAAGGGCAACAGTCGTTTCTTTACACTTTTGTAAAGTTCTTAATTGAAGTAGCATTGACTAGTTTTTTTTTCAACCCAAAATTTGAATAAAAGAGCCGAAAGAGCAAATGAATCGAAAGTGTAAAAAAAATACAAAAAAATGACATTCTCGAAGAGAATCACAAAAAATGAAAAAAGTTTAGAAAACTCTCGTACAATGCACCATTCTCATAGTTCAATATGTTACCGGTAACAATTATAAAACCACGCTGTAATATTACTTCCTGAAATTTTTTATAACGTTTATGACTCGTAGTTTCAAATAATCTTACGAGACAAATGAAAAGTTCATAACATCAGGGACCTTTTCCTCGTACATCCCCTGTTCCTTCCATCCCCTTACGTCCGTCTGGTGGTACAACATATAGCCGCAAATAAGACACGAGACATGACGTCAACACGTCCGAGTTCATATAAAAACGTAACGTACAACGCACCTCGTAACACTCCTATGATTTATTCGCTACTTTGAACTCTCGGCAGATGTTAATATTATTGCATAACCAATTCGCCGTAAAAACGAGCGTTTGATGTTCTCGTCGTCGTGTCGGACATTTGACGCAGCGTGCTGCTGGTTGTACGCTGTAGCTTGTCTGGTTTAGTATGAGCCATTGAGCCCACGAAATATATGATAATATGTCACCATATCTGTGGCATCATTTTATTCGAGCCAGGTTTGAAATTGATTAGACGTCAAAATAGTGTCGTAATGATATATCACGGTGAGTGATGACAACATTGCCACCTGAGACCGCATACCGTTACTGATTGCGACTAAACGACTAGATAATATCCTACCTTATATACGTCGCTTCGTCGTCTCACCTTCGTATACTTCTCACACCCGAGTCGAGCATCTTTTACGCCGCTTCCAACTTGCACAAGTCACCCTTATAGTCAGATTCGACGAATAGTTTAAATTCGACTACCTCTCGGAGGGTGTCACAACACAGTCGAGTCGCAGTCGTCTACATCCTGATTCTACTCTCTTTTCGAACGCGAGAAATACGTGTAATTAAACGACTTACAACGGAGGCGAGTTTGTCTTCGTGGTTCTTTTTCCCATTTCGCCTTTAAAGACGATTATTTTTTTGATAAATGCTCGCAAAATTGGCTCGAAATTACTTTAAATAGTTTTCTCGCGAGATAACACAAGTTGCTCTTTTTTTCTGCTCCCTTTCATTCATAAAAATAATCGTTCGAGGAGCAGATAAAGTCTATACTTTTACAATTCTTTGTCCTCAAACCGACCCCTTGTAAAGTTTACAACTTATCTCCAACTCTTAACGGTTTAAAGGTGTTCTTAATTTTTATCTGAAATTTACTTAAATGTCTCATTAAAAGTTTTTTGCCTTTTTTTTTGTACCAACAAGTCCCACCTTGTTTTTATTCTTATCTGTATCTAAATTGACGACGAATATCCAAACTATTTTTTTTTTCTCTTTTTTTTCGATGCCTTCGACTTCGATTTTACAAAGACGAATTATTTTTTCTTGTTAAAAATTTGTCCATGATGAAAGTCCGAATGAATTGCTTCGAAATAATTAATAAGACGATTTTTTCTGTAATTAAATTCAGTTTTTTTCCAAATTATGAGTAAAATTGCCTTCTAAAAGCGAAATGGGCAACCTTTCCTACAGTCATGCCAGAATGTTTGCCTACCCTTCAAAGTTCAGGGGCAGATGGGCACAGACCTTAGCCTAAAATTATATCTATATCTTTTTTAGCATAATGTAAAATTATGCTTTTACAATGACCAAACTTGAAAAAAACAACACCAAAATCCAAGACTAAAATTCGACATCAAATTGCATTAGCTTAGGTTTGGATGAAAGACTTTTAGGTATTTTGTCAAGACATTAAAAAACTTGATTTTTTTTTATTTTAAATTTGTTGATTTTCATTTCTTACTTCATTTTTGTTGAAATGCTCAAAAAAAATCTGAGATGAAAACTTGAAATAATGGTTTCTTACCTTTTCAACAATGGTTTTTGATTAGCTGATCAATGATTTTTTTTTTCTTATTATGACATCTTATTCCAGGTAGAAAATAATCTGCAAAAAATATAGATAAATTATCATTTTTTTCTCCATAAAAATATATTAATTTCATAATTTATATTATTAATCGAATAGCTGAAAAAATGCACATAAATTGTCTAAATATCCTTCTTAATCCATTTGATCGATTTCAACTATACGTTCACAGAATGAATTATTTGACAACTTTTACTAAAAGAACAATCTAATTCCTACAAATTGGCTAAACAAGTTTTAAAAGATATACTCGTCTCAACATCATAGTTAATGCAACACAGGGTAAAAAAAAACATATTTATAAGTTTTAGAATAAATTTAATTACCGTCCCCAAAAAAGGTACTTCATCAGAATATTAGGGTTGGAAAAAAAATTCAATAAAAAGTCGAATATTAGAAACGAGAGAAAAAAAGGCTAAACAGTATAAAGAAATAAAAGATAGCATGTAATAAAATAAGAAACATCGGTACGCCGATCACGTATTACATTACCGTGTACCGACGATGAACTGTCCAAGAAAATGTCTCCTGTAGAGTCTTTTACTTTCCTTATTTGAAACATCTTTCTTTTGCGGAAACGTAACTGAGGTAACGATTTGACAATACGAACATAAAAACGGGTAGAAGGGAATGAAATTGAAAGACAAGTCTACAGAATTCGCAAAAGTCGGGCTCGAGTCGCAATATGGAAGTTTTTAGTTACACGAGGTGTCAATGCTGTAAAAATTCAACTTTTAAAAATCAGTTTGTCTTTTCATCGCGAATACGAATCGTTTCAAAACTTGAAATTTTCTGATTTATACATAACACTTGTTTAACTGCACGTGGGAAGTTTTTATATTTTTAAAAAGTTGGTTTGTTTTTGTCGCAAAATAAGATGACTTTTGTTGTTCCACGTTGAGGTGAATACGTTTTATTGAATGTTATCAATTAAATAATGATACGATTCGAGCTCGATTGTTACTACAATAAACTAAGATAAAAAAGGTGCGGAAAAATGCAAATAAATTTTAATAGGAAATGAGCATCTAGATACAGTCGCTTCTGTGCCTAAATTTATTGATTATTCTTAAGCTAAAATATTGATGAAAGAATGAAGCTTACCAATATATTTGTAAATGAAGACTAATTTCGAGGAATTTGGAAAATTTGCTTTGAAACTACGACTCCTAATTAGCGTTATTTCTCGGATAATAAGAAATATACGTGCAGGTCGATTGAAAAAACCCCAGTTGAATGACTTCAATCATTGAAAACACCACTCAAAAAGTATACAGAGCCCTAATCCTCGTAGATGGTACCGATCAAATGTATAAAATACGTACGCTCGCAACTTCGCCACCGCGTCCTTTTTACGAACATTGCACTCGCAACGAATGAACGATCTATTAAAAATTAACCTCGGCTGATTTCTAAACTCTGTTAGAAATTTCTCGTAAGTAGATAACAATTCGTAAAGAAACTTTGAAAACGTGTACTTGGCAACGACGGAATTTTTAACGAGAAAATTAACGAGACGAGTTTTAAGAAAAAGTACAAAATCGTACTTCCGATTCCACGTTTCGGGCGGAAGTACACGAAAATCAATATAAAGTTTTTTATATTTTCTAATTCACTTATTTTTCAAAAGAAGAATTGGCGAAAAGGCAGCGGGGGTGATGTAAAATTCATGCGATTCAAGTCTTCAATTACTTCTTTTGTTGTCACAAATAACTCGGTATTTTATTTATTAATGGAGAGGAAATCTCAAAATGTGTAAGTGTTGCACAAAACACACAACATTCGCAGACGTGTAGGTAGGAAACCTCGCCGTCATCTGTCATTATCGCACGTATATCCTGGAGAAAACCACTTTTATACCTAGCTGCATAATTTATATAGTCTGAAATGTAACATAACACCGTATAAAGTATGTTCATAAATATTCACACGATAGTTCTCTGTCTTAATACGTAATATGTTGCGAATTGTTACGTCAATTATGTCTTTTGCCTTACTTTCTACATTCGAAAGCACTATGAGATTAAGGTTTAATGTTTTCCCTCGCCTATTGACATTCAAATCTTATGACAGATATGTAAATTTTCATTTTACCGTTGTCGTAAACTTTTTATGACACTGGTATGTTGTGTTTTGGGGATGCTGCGAGCAGTTCCGCCAAATATCGACGATTCGTTGAGTAGCAGCGATGTCATTGTCAGAGAATCCGCCAATGTAACGCTCACCTGTCAAGCGACTGGATACCCAACGCCGACCATTAAATGGAGAAGAGACGATGGGTCTAATATCACATTGAACAAGACCCACTCTGGTGAGTAAGATTTACCTAATTCTATTTTCAACATCCCAATACACGAAAATCTTCTAACTTTGCCTCTAAATGATTCTCACTCAATTCTACTCTCCCATCCATGAAAAAATCCAAATTGAACACACCAACATCTTTCAACAAACAAGCAGGAAAATTCATCATTTAACGATTCCATCCTTCATAAACCTCAGATTCCAATTTCACAGTCGATCGAGTTAGAAACTATACAACGAACAGACGAAATAAGCGAAAGGCAAAGGCCACGAACGGAAGGAACGAAACAATTACTTCTGATTCGTCGTTATCGATGACCCTGAAATTTCGTTTGAATATCTCAAATTTTTCCTAACCTTTCGAGATGACTTGAAAAATTCTATTCAGATGTAATTTCGTGTGAAAAACATAAATGCATGTAAAGAACTTGCTGAAAACTTTCGTACAATTTAGCATCGTCGGGTCGCGTCGGGTTAAAGGGTAAAAACGATAATAATTTTGCATTCATTTCTATTTATCAAACAAAGGATTACCCTATAACGAAAGCACCCAAACACAGCATAAATTTGCACGACGCATTGTACAAATACCTACTTATAAAATCTAACTTTTTAAACCATACCCATATGAAGCGATGGCGTACAACACACCCACTATACATGAACAGATTGTAAGTACGTATAGGAAAAAATATCGCATGGAGAAAGGAGATGAGAAGGGTGAAAAAAGCCCATCGACAAAATCCTCGTGCAACAATGGAAAACCGACATTGCATTAAGAAAATACCGATTAAAATATTTTAATTATACCCATTAAACAGGCAGTTAATGTTATTTTACAGTTACCGAATGGGAAGGAAACCATGTGTCCTTGGTCAGGATCAGTCGTCTAGACATGGGAGCGTACTTATGCATCGCGTCGAACAATGTGCCACCTTCCGTCAGTAAAAGGATTACAGTCAGTGTAGATTGTAAGTATACATTTTATTCCTAAAACACTCGATGTATTCAGCTGTCGTATTCGTAGTATTTATGACGCGATGCGAGCGATGCGATGCCTAGTGCAAACACATCGAGTAATCTGCGAGTATTTTCTTAAAATCATCGTTATGATGAGGATTTATCTATTTTCGCGTGTCTGAAGTTTAAAACCTCGAATGCTTTTAGTGAAAGCAATGATAATGTGGAGAGCTTTAGGGTGAGGTTTCAACAATGTTGCGGGAAGGTTAGTGATAGTGCCCATTTTAAATATTTTCAGCGGGATGTAAATTTTAAAAATTTGTTATTTTTTTTTATCAAATTTCAAAACAAATATTGATTTTTTCATTTCTTTGTAAGTAACTAAAAAAAAAAATCCGTTCTAAAATGTTTTAGAAAAATCAAATTTTAAAAAATGAAAAAAGATAAATAATTAATTTTTTTTAAAAGCATCCTTGGACCTCTTGAAAAATTTAAAAAAAAATGATTCCAAAAATATTTTAGTAAAATCATTTATTGAAAAATTAAATTAAAGAATTGTTGAAAAATTCATAGAAAAATTTGGTTTCATTTTTTTTTTAATTAGGCCTAATTTAGAACATCTAATTTATTTTTGAAACAATATAGAAATACTTCAAAAAATTTTAGGAATTTTTTTTCATAATTATGAATTTTTTGATGATTTTGGAAAAAACATTTTGTTTTTAATTTTTGAGAAATGACTTACATTTTAAAAAAAAATGATTTCATAAAATGTTTTAGAAGAATTTTATTACACCTAATTTCCGAGAAATTATAAAAAAAAAAATTTTAAAGTTGTTTTTAGAAAAATTTTCAAAAAAATTTGTTTGACATTTTTAATGAGTATCTGATTTTAAAAAATATAATTACATTTTTTTTTTTTTTTTAATTTTTACGATTAAGGTAAGTTGGGGTAACTGGGCCACCCCCTTCCCATTCCTTCCCTAATTCATCCTGACGAAATTTTTTGGTTGCATCGTATAACTAACATCGTAAACCTACTACAACAACTGCCATTTCATTCTTAGCTCCCCTTGAGGAGACCTCAGGAGTTATCCTTTTTTTTTGCAAAAAATCTCAATTATAACTTAGGTAATACATCATTTTTACTCTCCCCCCCCCCCCCCCCCCCAGTATACAAGATGCAACATATTTGTCATGTTCTTGCGATTAATAACTTCAGAAAGGACCGAAGTTACATGCCTGACGGAGTTGAAAATTTCACTGAGGAAGATTTGAGGTGCTATGGCCCAGTTACCCCAGTTCAAAATTGTGGTCTGGGGTAACTTTTTGCCATAGCGTTGGGGTAACTGGGCCATGTCAAAATGACTTAACATTTGGGAGAAAGAATGGGCAATCGACTGTATTATTAACTCGGAAAGTCGTTAGCTGTTCGCATATTAATTCGCGATAATTTACCGGTAATTTATTTGGTAATTTACCGGTAAATTATATTTTCTTTCAGTTGACGCAGTTGTGTACTTTTTTCGAACAATTTAACCGGATTACGTCCCTTTAGAAGCTTCATGTTTTTTATTTCATCAAACACAACTAAAAAGTAGTAGTTTTCTAACGCGAAATTCGATTGTATAACCTCAAGTTCCAGTTTTTTTTATTCCATTAAAGGATGTATTTTTTGAATTTAATTCGTTTCCCAACAATATTAATTTTGGAGCTTAAATTAAAATGTAAAAAAAATTCTAAAAAGCATAAGAAGCTTCTAAATAAATTCTGGCATGACACGAGGAAACCGGGCTTACGTGTAAAAAAATTGAAATTTTCTAGACCACACCATTTGAAAGAGAAGGTCTTAAAACGTGTAAATTAAATCCGTAAAAAGAAGTAATTCGATTTTTTTTCACCCCTAAGCCCGGTTTCCTCGTGTCATGTCATTTTTGAAAAATGTTCCAAAATGTGAAAAAAACATGCCTACTTTGATTCGATAGAAAAATAAGGCTAAAAAGGTCGGTGGCCCAGTTACCCCAACTTACCTTAATTTCAAAATAATAATTTTTAAAAGAAATATCTTTTTAATTGGAAAGAAATTGTTCAACGAAAATAATAAAAAATAAGTACGAAATAATTTTGAAAGTTGTTGATCAGATTTTTAGATTTAAAAAAATTGATAATTGATCAAATATAATTTTTTAAATGTTGTGTTGTAGAAAAATAATTTTCAAACAGTCTGTTTTCGTGTAAATATAGATTTGTTCCGTACGAGTTGATTCCTTTTCTTTATTGTACTGTAAAATTCGAATCCCTTCAATACTTCCACGTGTTATCGTGAAAATAATTCTGTAAATCTACGAGTGAGTAAAACGTGCAATGATCGAATGAATTATCGCATCGTCATTTATAACACCGATGCATTTTTTTCATTTTTTTTTTTTTTTTTTTTTGTTTCAAAACACCCTTCATTGCTTTCGTACAAAACGACGAGTTGACTATCGCGAAATACGTATTAATCAGATGAACGATTCGATTATTAATTTTTTTTTTTCGCTCACCGACGTATATCGCTTGTTTACATATTTTTTCTGCTACACCAATCAGCTTTTGTCAACAGGAAAAGAACAAGAGAAGGATTTTTTGCGTTCGTTTGCACGAGTAGGTACCCGAAAGTACGGTGTGTATGAAAAGACGAGTGGGGAAAATAAGCGCCGGCGAATTAACGCGCGTTAATATATATCAACGACGTGGCGTCGAAATTTAGGCAGGCGTTTTGAAAATTGGCGCATCGTTTTTGCTTTATAATTTAATTTAGGCGGCGGCATCAGCGAGCGTGGCAAAGCGAGAACGGTGTTGTATGAAATTAACGGTAATTGAGCGTGCATTAGAAACAATGCATAATTCGCGAAAATGATTGATTGATAAGAGTGAATGGAATTCACGTGTTATCATTTCGGACGAGTGAAATTTTCGATGGGTATATTTTTTGTTTCGTTTTAGACGATATGTTTATACCTACCCCATAAGCCACCGCGTATATTTATCATCATAATAACATATCTACAAGATAGAATAGAATCGGAAACACGTATACGAATATTATAAGATGCTAACTCAAATATACGATATAATTATGTAATTGTTACATATCGTAATTACCTAGTTTACGTATAAAGAGAGAAAAAAAACTTGGGAAATCTACGTATGTATGTACTACGAAAAAATATATGCGAAATTTTGTTTGCTGCAACCGAACTTATGCTGAATGACTTTACGGTAAAAAGTTGTAATGTTCGATTGTTACGCGTTGCGATTATAATAGTAAAAAAGTTGCTAGGCGCCAAAATAGTTTACACAACTGCTATTCAATGGTTCGCCAATATCCGTGAACTGTTTGCCACAAAAGATAGCGAAAAAATTGAATATAAATTGTGTAAAACGTCGTACAATAAACGTAACATATTTTCTCATTTTTTTTTTCATCCGCTATTATTTTCAAATGTATTCTGATTCAGATTTTTTACTCCTTTATTCAAAAAAGAAATTTTTACTTCGGGTATAACGATTAGATTGCCGTTGCGGATACCTTTTTATTTTTTAATGGCGAGGTTTCATTCTCAGTGTGGCAGATTGAGATTTTGTTATAACATGTGATAATAAATGTGGCCTATGTGGCAACATATTTTTGTCTTGGATTTAAATTCTTCTTGAATAGACGTTTTTTATTTTTAAGAAATTGATGTTTCTAAATATTTTTTCATTTTTAAACAAACCTTTCCATTTTTCTTTTTTTTTCAATTTTCACCCATTTTGTTTCAATTATTTATGAAAAAATAATTAAGAATATGTTGATTAAAACTTTGATAATTTTTTTTCAATTTTTTAAACACTAATTTTCTAAAAAATATAGCTAAAAAATTTCTAAAAACAAAATATTATTTTAATGAGTTTTTAGGAATGAAAAAATGTTTTGAATTAATTCGCAATGACGTTTAATTTTTTTTTAAATTGAAGAACAGGTCTCTTATGATCAACATTTTTTTTTTTTTTGGAATCGATTTACATCAATTTTCCAATATTACTTGAGAAGATGTTTAAAAAATCATTTTTTTAATGAGAAAATTGGAAAAGTTCTTGAATTATTTTGTAAAGTAATTGTTCAATATTTTCTATGAACCTTTTATAATTCGTTTTATTCGTTGTTTTTTTTTTTGAACTGAAAAAAGGTTTTGGACAAATTTTTTGGATTATTTCACAATAATTTCCTAGTAGGTAATTCTAGTAAACTTTAAAAAAAATAAAAATATAAAAATCAATTTTTTTTAGAAATCATTTTCCCTGTAAGTGATTACCTATTTAATTACTTAATTAAATCGACAATTTTTAAATTTTTTTTGCATCTACGATGGTTCAACATTTTTTTGAAACTGTTTATTTTCAAATTTATTTTAGGTACTTTAATTTTAAAATATTTTTATGAATAATTTAAAAATCAAAAATTTTGTTTTTGAACCGACTAGCAAACTTTTTAAAATTTTCTAAAAACATTTTTTTTTTTCAAATAAAAAAGGGAACAATTTTTTTGAATTATTCTGCATTGCTTTTTTTGAATATTTTTCATTTGCAATTCTTTTTAATTAACATTGTGTTAAAATATTTTGAGTTCTCTTGCAATAGGTACTTTTTAATTTTTCTTATGAACAATTTTTTTTTTAAACCAAAAGAAAGTTATGGACAATTTTTTTAATCTTATTTCATTTTCAAAAGTTACCTAATATGCAAAGAATTTTTAAGTTTTCTATGAACATTTTTTTCAAGTCAAAAAAAAATTGTGAACAAATTTTTTGAATTACTCTGCATTTATTTTTTAATACCTAGGGTAGGATTTTGCATTGGATCAAATGGTAGCGTTTGTCATTCATTAAATGCAAATTGTCATTTTTTGAAATTTACTGAAAATAATTTTTTTTTAAATTCGCTTAGGGTAGGACTTTGCATTGGATCAAATGGTAGCATAAAAATGTTGACAAATATAGCCAGAGGACGATTTTACATGAGAACTTGAGGTAGCTTTTTTCATTGAATGAATGCATTTTTGCCAAAACTCAAATTTGTTGAAATTTACTGGAAATAAAAATTGTTACAAATTCGGTTAGGGTAGGATTTTGCATTGAATCAAATAGTATCCGTTGTCATTAATTAAATGTAAATTGCCATTCCTTGAAATTTACTGAAAATAAAATTTTTTATAATTTCGTTTAGGTAACTACATTCCATTAATAACTTGTTTAATCACTAAAAATCAAAATATTTTGAGTGTTTTGCAATAATAAATTATTACCTATTCATTATTTTCTAAGAACAATTTTTTTTAAATTTCCTACGAATAATTTTTTTTTTAATTTTTGCGCAAACCATTTCGAAAATTTTAAAAATTATTAAAAAATAATTCCTTCAAATTTTTTAGAAATATATTTTTTCTTCTAGAGACAATTTTTCATCAGTAATAGTTGTTATCGACCTCGTGTAATTTTGGAAACCTCCAACAATACATTCATTTTGATCCTGTTATAAGAAAATTCACCTGTACTAGAAACGATTTTTTTATCAATCGATTGAAAAACGTTTTTCAAAAGAAAAGGACAATATTCTAATTGGTCCGATGAAGCATAAACGAATGATTTCGTCAAAGAAGACACGAGACATCGTGTCCATTTTTCAAGATAAATCCTCGCTAAGAAAAAAAAAAAAAAAAAAAAAAAAAAAACTCATTAAACAAGAGACTTGAAGTACCCGAAAAAATAAAGAAAAAACTCAAACAATTAATGATTTATTCTTTGTACATAATCCAACTCCCTGAAGGTTCACTTTGACTCGCCTTGAAAAAAAAATCCCTTTCATTTAAACAAAACTAAAACTTGCACAACACGAAGGGGTGTCACTTCGAATAAATATTTTTTCTTTTAAAAAATAATACAGAGCATTAATTACAATGCGCTGCAAACCTCTCCACCTCATCCAAACACATTCATCTCGACGATAGATTCAAATTGGCAGTCTTTCTCATTCAACACGCCTGAAAATTGAGAAACTGTCGACGGATATCAGTGCAGGTGTTAATTTTCTGAAATAGTTTCGCGTGTCGCAGTACGACGGACGCCAAACAGGTAAAATCGTACGTACAAAAGTCCAGAAGGGGACACAATAAGGTGGGGTTGGGTTAAAAAAGAAATACATACGGTGCTCGGTTTGAAAAAGAAATTATAAAAATACGGTGTCCATTTCTACATGCTATACGTTCAATTAGCATTCATTAATATTTATATAGCGGTATAAAAGTCCTCCATAAATTAGCATAATTTGTTATAGTACAAAATTCGCGCACCACACTTCTAAGTGCACCATGTAAATGATAATGAAGGATTGCTTGTAAATGTAAATTCATTTTCTCAGATAAATTTTCAAAATACTCCGATGACGTGGGCGCTGCTGTGATGGCACGATGCGTATGAGATGAAAAAGTTTGAATTTTTTTCACCAAATCGCCGCTTAAACGTTTAAATCATTTTTCATAATTACCAAATGGTTTTTTCGCCACCGTTGAAAAAAAAGTTACTTTTCGAAGAATTAAAGTTCAAAAAAAATGAAAATTGCATAAGAATGACAAGAAAAACGGCTGCGGCGGTGACTGCGACGCCGCAATGAGAAAACCGAAAGGTATTTAACAAAGATTAATTACCTATTGTATGGCAAAACCAAGTCAGAAGAAATTAAACGCTTTACATCTTTTATAATGATACTTTTAATGATTATAAATGAATAAGCATTGTAAAAGGTGCTGAAAAAGGGGCCATAGCTCGCTTCGCGTCATCCAAACGCGCTTGATGGATGTTGAATGACTTCTGGTTTCGTCTCGTTCCTCGCGAATCCGAATTACTACTTCGACAATTATCTTTATGACATTTTCTGGCTGCTTTTGTTTGTATTACAGTTCCGCCTCAGTTGCTTATACCGCATCAACTGGTGAGCGTACCGCATGGTTTCAACGTAACCTTAGAATGCTTTACCGAAGCCCACCCCACGTCGCTGAATTACTGGACCAGAGGCGAGTCTCAAATGATACACGATGGTAAGAAATACCATACAGAGAATGTAGCCGGATCGCCGCCTTTTAAAATACACATGAAACTGACCATATTCAACGTGAACGAAGATGACCTCGTACCGTACAAATGCGTCGCTAAAAATCCCAGAGGCGAAACCGACGGCACGATTCGAATCTATGGTGAGTTGGAATTTCTTTCGAGAGCTATCTTTTTTGGAATTTCTTTCTTCTTCCTCTCTCTCCTTCCCTTTCTCTCTACGTTCAAATTGACGCGTAAACCAATTAATTTTGCCAAAAAAGTTCCCAATTTCTAAAAAATACTTTACCTACTCTAAGTCTCTCATATTAACAGGCATTATAAGAAACTGAATATTTCCAAAATATTTATCTATATGAAATAAGTTAGAAGCCAGAATTCAACTAAAATGATATTCTTTGTTGAAATAACATAAAATTATTCTACTAGTAAAAAATGTTGATTTATCACAAATTTTGAAAACTTTGTTGAATACTATTTTTTTTTTATTTTTCAAACACAAAATTTCAAAAAAATTATTCAAAATCAAATTTTTCAAAATTTCATTGGGACAAATTTTCTTTTTGAACTTGAAAAACAAATTTTCAAAATTACGTACATTCATCAAAAAAAAAAAAAAAAAATTGAAATATATTTTCCAAAAATTAATGTTTTTAAACTTGAATTTTTAAAAATTATATGAAAAATCTGAATTGAGGTAAAAACCCATTTTTCAGATTTTTTCATTTTTTTTTCGAAAATTAATTTTCAACGAGATAAAAATTATAAAATAAGCTTTTAAAAAACTTAAATTTTTGGAAAAATAAATAATGAAATCTTTAAAAAGTAGTTAAGTATTTTTTTTAAAAAGTCATAAATTGAATTCAAACATAAATCAATTTCAATTGTGTTATTTATATGGAAATAAAAACAAAAAACAACAAATTTTTCCGATCATACCGATAAATCTTTTTATTAACTTTTTTTCGAACACATGCTCGAATAATTATTTTCTAAAATTTTTCCAACTTAAATTTTTAAACCTTTTTAGATTTTCTCAAGTCATATTTTTTTTTCTTCTGAAAAAAAATTGTAAATAATTCAGTCAAAAATCCTATTAAATATAGGGAAATTTAAATATAATTATAGAATATAATATAAAAAAATTTATTTTTATTTTTTTTTTTTAATTCAACTGAAACAGGATTTTTGGAAAAATTTTCCAACTATACCTACGTAAATATTTTTTTCAAGAATTTACTCTAACACGAATCAATCTAGATTTCGTTTTTAAAAAATTAAAAAATTAAAATACCTACATATTTTATCAGATTTTTGATTTTTTTCGTACACTAATATTATATTTTAATTATTTTTTAATATTCAAATTTATCATCTAGCACAATTTTTTTAAATATTATCAATACAGGGCTGTTTGGATAAATTTCCCAAGCCAATTTTTCTTGAACTTGGTTAAAAAACAATTTTTTTTAATGTTCAAAGAAATTTTTATTAAACCTTTAGTTTTTCTTTGGATTTTTTTGAAATTCTGTATTTCATAAAAATCACATTCCTACAAATTAATTTCAGTTCTGTTGAAAAACACACCCATTTTTCAGACCAGCATTAATTCAGATTTTAAAAAATTCATACTTACGCAAATACAATTTTTCTATAATTATTTTTTTCAAAATTATTGTGTTCAAAGAATTTTTTTTCAATAATTTTTTCAAAAAATTTCAACACTTTTTAAAAACTTCTGTGAATTTTTTAAAAATCAAAGATAACTTATATCTTGAAAATTATTACCCAAACATGAATCATTTTTTAAAATTTAGTTTTAAAAAATAGAATAAAATTTTTTCAGACTTCGGCATTTTTCGACTTTCTAAAAAAAATTATTCTAAACTTTTCCTGGAGCACAATTTTTTTCAAATTTGGTAAAAACAAGACTGCTTGAAAAGTTTTGTTAAGCTAAAATTTTTTTGAATTTTATTGAAAACATTTTTTAAAAAAAATTTTTAAACAATTTTCTAATACTTTTCAAACATTATATTCTTTTTAATTCATAAAATTTTTATATATTTTTTGGCAATTCTTAATTTATTTAATGAATATTTTTAAAGCCTTTTTTTCATCTTAAGATTTTTCAAAAATAATAGAGCTCTTTATTAGCTACAATTCTTGAATTCGAGAAATTTTTAAAATTCACAAAATGTGCCTGTAAGGAAATTGTCAATTTTTAATGAGAAGTGAAAAAAAAACTTGAGTTTTTAAAAAAAAGAACAAATAATTTTTTCAATTCATGATTTTTAAGGGGGGGGCTATAATTTTTTTTTTTTTTTTGTTGAATGCATAGAGTTGAAACGCGGATTTTTCTAAGACCTTTGCATGACGTCAATTTGATTTTTCATCTATGAAGTTTTGAAGAAAAATTGGAAACTAATTTCATCTCGCTTTTTTTTACAAAAAAAATTAATTTTTGATTTTTGAAAAATAAAATGCATGGAGTTTTCAAAAAAAAAAATATATTCATTTTGCATTTTAATGATGTCATTTCGTAGAAATTATTGATAAATTTTTTGGAAAATCAAAAATTTTAAGCGTCAAAATTGGAGAAAACACGACTTTTTCTTAATGCCCCGTTTCCAGAAAAACTATGCAACCCACGAGGTTTTTCCTCAGAATGTTTTTTATTCAGTACAGTCTGGTCTGTAGTCTGACGAGAGGGTTTCGCGAAATTATAATTTGCCGACGACTTCTTTCGAGTTGAATGGAATACTAAGATGAAATTCATAAGAAAGTTAGATAAAATCAGGGGAAAAAGTAGGAATTTTGCAAAACCCTCTCGTTAGACTATAGACCAGACTGTACTGAATAAAAAACATTCTGAGGAAAAACCTCGTGGGTTGCATAATTTTTCTGGAAACGGGGCATTAAGAAAAAGTCGTGTTTTTCTCCAATTTCAACGCTTAAAATTTTTGATTTTCCAAAAAATTTATCAATAATTTCTACAAAATGACATCATTAAAATGCAAAATGAATATATTTTTTTTTTTTAAAAACTCCATGCATTTTATTTTTCAAAAATCAAAAATTAATTTTTTTTTGTAAAAAAAAGCGAGATGAAATTAGTTTCCAATTTTTCTACAAAACTTCATAGATGAAAAATCAAATTGACGTCATGCAAAGGTCTTAGAAAATTCCGCTTGTCAACTCTATGCATTCAACAAAAAAATAATTTTTATAGCCCCCCTCCCCCTAAATGATTCTTTTATATTCATGCAGTTCTGTATGTTTTTGAAAAAGGGGGAAAAACTATAAACTAGACGAACTAGCTTTATGTAAACACGAGAAACTATTTCAAAACTGACCTAAAGTTTCTTTTCATTTGAAAATAATTAGAAAAGTAGGTCACTTGAAGTAATTTTTAGAGAAAATAGTATGAAAAAGTAACCAAATTGAACAGTAACCAAATATTTATGATGCCTGTATTGAAAAAATCGCCCTCATCCGAGCATCTTCAAATACACCCAAAAGGTAACTCACGAACCACTTCGGAGTAAAATCTCACCCTCGCCCTCTCTGCCAAATAATAATAAAAAAAATAACAAAATTCATATCAGAACCAAAAGGCTATAAAGTAAAATCGGCGTGAAATTCCATACAAAATTTGAATTGATTGCAATGCGATTGAAATCCGCAAAAAGCTAAGCTAATGAAATAACAATTTTAATTATAATTTGGTTACTTTAAAGTTGCAATTTCTAGTCAAAATAAATTAGACTGTCTGCATATAGCCAATTACTATCATTCCGGTTGTCATAGAAACCCTGGACCCAGTTCACCATTAACTTTCCCGGTATCATTTTAATGGTAATGATCCGAACGAAACCTAGGGAGTACTTTTGTGGTCAAATAAAATGTTCTATGACCATCGCGTATAATTATACGTCACCGATACAGTTTTCGCAATTTATCTGGCGTTTTTGCCGCGCCATCGGTCGCCGCTGCAGCCGCGTAGACTTTGCGAAAAATTCAAAATTTCAGTCAAAAACAACAACGCCTCGCTCGACGAGAAATGTTATCTTTTTCCTCTCTAATTATGCTCGTTATAAATTGATACATCTTCGAACGCGGAATTTATACCGTAGAACAGCGTACGCTTCGCTTCGACTTTTTTTTCATCTTCATTTTCAACTCGGATCTCCGATTCTCTCTCTGTGTCTTTTTTCTCTTCTTTATTTCATTTCTCTCTCTATCTCTCGTTTTTTCTAATTTGATTTTCTTCGATATTTGTTTCAAATAATAATATTACTCGTATGTAAAGCTTCCGAGCAGAAGACAACTACTGTTGCCTCTACCACCGCTTCTACAACTGCACATCCAAATTATTTAGGTAAGAACACGTTTGCGTTTTTTTTTGTTTTCTTGTTTTCTTTTTTTTATTGTTTTTCTTTGTAAGCATGTTTTGCCATTTCTTATTGCTTCTGTTTATTTTATGCGAAATTTTGTAAAAATTAAAATTTCATTTTTTTGGCTTCAGTGTGAGTAGTATAGATTGGATATATCTACCTCTACCTATGTAATTTTACCATCTTGAAAAATTGTCCACCCTCTAAAGAATATCGAATGCAAAAATATCATGGGGTATTTTGAATGGAAGCCTGAAACCAATACCTCGGTAACCTGTACCCTTTTACCGTGTTTATATAACTCCACCAGGCTGGGCCGACGAATACGTAATTGTATATAGGTATCGAACTAAGCGGACAATTATTCCAAGTGATAGGAGAACGTTCATGCATAATACATGACCACGTTTCAACCACACTCATGACAAGGCGATATTAATAGCTTTGCAGTTACCGAAATTCTACGTGTTGCTTCAATTTCAGTCAAACCAGTGATGCGTGCAGTTGACAAGTAGTTAACATTTTGGTGTGGACCAAAATAATGAAATTTTCTAACACTTTGCGATTAGATTTTTAGTCTTTTTTTTTTGTGCAACGCGCCAAACTTGAAATCGTCATCTTTTTTCATCAAAATGTTATCCTAGTTTTCCATACACGTAACATTGTAATTAAATGCAACGCGAAACGATGACGGACGAGTGCGAGGGGTTTTCGTAATCAAGTATTTCTGCGCCAGGAGCTGAAAAGTTCAACTTTTCTCGCATAAAAGAACGAGAAATTATGAAGAAGCGGATACTGATTTACCAACAACGTTCAAAAGTTCCTTTTCTTTAACTCTTTCCTGTTTTCTTTGCCTTCGGAGAATACTATTTCAATCCTACCAAGAGGTTTTGTGTTGACGTGTAAAAAAAAAGAAAAGATAAACAGTAGGAGAAGAAAATGCTGCGCTGCAGTTGATCGATAATTTTTTCAATTTTTTTCCAACAAAATTCATACGAAATACGGAATTTGACGACTGCTTTCCCAGTATAACAAGTATCACAGCATTACCAAATGAAAGCATTTTTTTAAAAATTCCCTTTGGAAAAAAAATCATTGAAAAAAAAAAGAACAACTCTATTCTCTTCGTATTTTTTTTTTTACTTCTAATGCAACTCCATAATACGATTACCATCTCAAATGCAATTTCTCGTACCCATTAGCACATCACAAAGATCACAATTGAATTACAGGACGGCCGACGATAAAAAAAGATCCACCCGTATTATTCATTTTGTAACCATATTTGAGCACTATACTCACCGCACTTGATTCAAAAGCATGTGTAGCTTTCGTGTAGTGGTATTTCATCATTATAATCTAATGACAAGATGCGATACGTTGTTGTATGCAATGAAAGGGGCAGTAAAACAAAAATCAACGTTGGAGAGCACTAACGTATGTAACATTTTTACTTTCAGATGCGAATGCAGATTTGGAAGACAACGATACGCACAATAGTTTGTACAAGAATCGAGATAAGAATAAAAAATGTAAGTTTTTAAGTTGTAAAAAAGGTGACCTTTTTTCATTCGTTAGATTACTTATTTATTTGAAAAGAATAAAATTCGAGATTATAAAAAATATGTCTCCAATTCTTATTTCAGATATGGGAGGATCTGATATAAATCAAATAAACAAATCAGAACAGAAATTCGGCGAGAATAAAGGATCGTCGTGGAAAAATGATAAAAAATCCGGTAAGTTAAAAACTTGCATTACCTAAAAGCTCAATATGTACTTCGAATGAGCGGGGGGGGGGGGCGTGTCTTATTGACAATTTTTTAATTTTTCTTTGATGAGAAAATACACTTCAGAGGGTCCAACAAAACCACAAAATAAAAAAGGTAACACTTTTACAGGAATAACAGGACTTTTTGAAATGAAAAATTTCTAAAATTTTAAAACACCAAACTTTAAAATTGTGACTACCAAATTTTAAAAAGGGATTCAATTTTATTAAAGTTTATAAATTACCAACTTTAGAACTTTCAATTTTTTTTAAATGTCAAATTAAAAAAAAATTAGCAAATTTTGTAAATTCAATAAAAAAAAACAAATTTCCATTTTTTATCAAAATTTTCAGAATTTAAAAATCAAACTTCAAAAACTGATCTTTTAAGTTTTTTCAAAATTTAGTTTAATATTAAAAATTTTATTATTACAACTTCTACGTAGGTATATTGAGTTTTGTCACTTTAAAAAAGAGCAACAAGACACAAAATTGCTTTGAGCAAAGACAGCAATACTTTGAGTCACTTTCTGACAATTTTCTGAATACAAATTAGAAAATTTTCAATCTTTGCATAATCCTAGGAAGAATTTGTTTGTTTTCTCAGTTCTGAAAATTCTGAGAAAGTCAACTTTGGAAGCGTTTTTCTTTGTGGATTCTAAATAACATTTTTTTTAGAGGCTTCTAACTTGAATTTTCTTCTTTTGAAAATTTGCGAATGGGTGTTTTCCCGGTAAACCACTTCGGTTCTATTTAATTATTTTCCTTTATTTACATTCCTAGACTGTTTTTGAAGTTCTTTGGTAGTCAGTATATAAAATTTATTAAAATTTAAAAATAAGCAAATAATTAATTTTTAATAAATTTTATTCCAGAAACAAACATTTTAAAAGAATGAAAATCCATTAAACTTTGAAAAATGGTCCATTTCCAAAAGTTTAGCAAAATTTAAAAAATTCACAAAATTTCAATTCTTTCAAATTTCATAACCTTTTTAATACTTTATTTTTTATTAAATTTTTAAAAAATTTCCAAAACTTCTTACATTGAAAAAAAATTGAATCGTAAAAATTTATTCGACTTTGAAAATTGATTCAATTAGAAAAAAAATCATTACTTACTTGAAATTTGAAAAAAACTTAATTTATAATTTTTATCAAAAAATGTGCTTTGGCAAAACCTGTACTTTCACCAGAAAAAATACTTTGATTTTGTAAAGTACAGAAATGGTAAAAAATTTCTAAATTTTCTGAAAAACAAAATATTAGGTAACTATTAAAATTTTTTCATGAAAATCTCTCAATTTTTGTAGGAAAAAAAATAAAATTTAATCGAAAAAACAATTTTATTTGAATTTTTTTGAAAAATCATATCTCGATTTTTTTAGAGAAAGAAATTATTCAAATTGGAGAAAAAATCTCTAGTATTTTATCTAATTTTTTTGGAAACGCATAATTCAATTTTTTTGGCATACCTAAAAAAAATTTTCAAGTAAAAGTTTTTGAATTTATTATTTTTTATTTATTTTTTTTTCTGATATTATACATAAAAAATTTCTCAGTTTTTAAATTAATACAGAAACAAATTCAGAAATTTTACCTACTTATAATTTGTATGAGAAAAAAAGGTTTTACATTTTTTTCATCATTATTTAAGTAAAAAGCATCTGAATTTTCTGATTTCTTTTTTCAAATTACCATAAAAAAATTCTCATCTTTTTCCAATATGCTGTCTCTGAATCTGGCACAACCTAATGTTAGTACATAGTTACATACTCACACAAAAAAAAACCCTAATGTAATCATCCAGGTATATTATTTTGTAAAATTTGGGACTAATTTTAAAAGGGTTTCAGGATTGAAAAAAGTACAAATTTATAGTACTTAAATAACCCCTCTACACCCTTCTAATAAAAATTACAATTATGTTTAACAAAAAAAATAATAATAATAATAAAAATAGAAAAAAAAATACCAATAAAAAATACTTGAGAATCATTCAAAAATAGCAGAATTACACCTTAAAAAATGTGGACACCCATAACTATGCTTGAAAATTACTTTTTTAAATTTTCAAATTAATTTTCTAAAATTTAAAAACTAAGTAATTTTTAAAAAGTTGTCATTATTTAATTTTTTTTATCTACTTCTAAAATGAGTTTTATTTTTAAAAAATGATTTAAAAATTAATTTTCCAAAAAATTTTGAATAATGAATTTCGCATCGTCCAGTCTCTTAACCCCTACTCTTTCGAGATTATGTAAACCACCATACACAGCTGTGTACACTTCATCTACGCACCCTCCAAAAGCATCGCATAATTACGAACCACCCTATACATATTCTTGAAAAATATCGCAAGAAATTCCCACAATATTAACGATTATCTCCAAAGCGTTCCATTTTCGACCCCAAACAAGATGTAGAATTAAAGGAAACGTCATCATACGCATCCATAACCATAAACGCCGTTACGATCTTAATTGCGACATAAGATTGAATTACCTAAGCGTGGAAACCTCATTCAATAAATCATCTTTATACCCTCTCGGTTTCACTCGGTAGGTAAATCGAGAATCGTCCACTTTCCTCGAACCGCCCAATAACCTATCAAGATCTCTCACTCTCTCCTTATGAAACCCTTTCGATTGAAAAAAAAAAAAAAAAACGCGAAAAATAAAAACCAATCGATGTAGGAGTATTTTGCCAATAAACATCAACATAATGCCTCGTGCTGCCAATCTTTTCTAGTACATTATTGTTTACATAGATGGATTTAATTTTCATAATTCCTTTCGGGCATGAAAAAAAGAGAGAGAGAAGAACCGTCGATGAAACATTATTAAAAATAAAAAGGAGCACAGAAAGGGTGCTAGAAAAAATCATTCCTTGATAAGTAAACTGTAACAATCAATAATGAATTCTTGATAACGTAATGAAACACGAGTACTTTGAAATAGCAGAAAGGAGGGGGAGAGGCGGGCCAGCTCGACTGAAACATATTTCCATTTATGTACAAATTTTATTCTTCGCGTTTGACACTTGTTAACCTTTTTATATTTCATTCATAATTTTAATACTTCGGGGGGGGGGGGATTTCTTGTAGACGTGGCGAATTTATTCGATATCTTACTCGAGCGTGTTTTTAATCCGCAATAATATGTACTTGACGAATGCGCTCATCCTTGACGAAAAAAACAAATAGTAATATTTGTTTTCATTATATTATTATTCCATGATAAGAAAATTACATATTTAATTCCAAACATTGCGAAAAAAAAGAAGTTTTAATCAATATTTTCTCAACAGAAGAAAAAAGTAGAAAAAAATGAAAAACTATACTATTAAACTTTATATGGAATCGTTATTTCAACACGAGGCCGAACTCTTTTTTATTTTCCAAGACCCACTAGACCATTCATAAAGAAAACGACCCACCTGAAAATCCGAATGAATAGTTTTCCACCCCTGGTGAAATTCAATTATGCTAACATTCTATTTGGAAAAGCCAAATGGGGAAAATCGCCTACCCTTTAGAACGTAGGAAACAAGTCTGAATCAACGTGTACCTTCTCATGTAGGTATTTTCACATCGTCCATGCAACCGTAGTATTCCAACTGTAGGAGAATTTGGACGAGTGCGAATGAAATGGTTAAAACACACCTTATAAGATGGCCTTTCGTTCGATAATTGACGATAGAAAATTAACATTTTAAAGTACACGAGAGAATAGTGTGTTTCACATGTAGCTCAGTGTTTGGTATTCGGAGCACGTCACACGAGAAGCGAAATCACAACCGCAGCTTTGTGCGGCGAAGAAAAGAAATACCGAGGTACATTTTTCTTCCGTTTCGAAACGACTTCTTCATACTCATCCAATTCGAATATTATAACATAGAAATGTTAACTTTTTCTTTTTATTATGAAAATAGAAGTTCAATTTACATTGAACAATGAACAGCGGTTAAACTGCATGAATAGGTCCGTCAGTAGGAGGACGTGAATTTTCATAACATTCTAGCTCTTTTTTTTACTCTCTTCATCTTCCACTACACTGTAAAGTTTGTTCTACCTAGGCCGGAATTTCTCGGTGTGTATTTAGGGCCGAATGCCAAGCCCAGACTCAAATTTTACTACATAGTCTGGGTTATGCATACATCAATAAAAACCACTTTACCCGAGAAAACAATCAAAGATCCGAAATTGGATCTCGTATACTTAGTCATAGCCATAGGTTCCAGAAATGGATAAAAATGTCTCAACTGCAACATTTCTCAGCGTCGAGTGAACGGAAAAATGGGTATGCATAGAAAAAACACACACCGTGAAAATCTAGTAGCCTTTTTTTATTATTTTTTTCAAAATAAAAATAAAATTTCGCCGGGAAACGTTGTAGGAAAATGTACCCGAACTGTAAGTAGGTATAAGGTCAACGTGGAACCAAATTATCTAAGAATGAATAATAAAAAGTCGTACAGTCGGCGCTTATTTCTCCTTCATTGTATTCTGGCAAATTATATTTTTCTAACAAATGAAAAACCACTCGCAAGCAAATTCTCTTCGATTCGTTTCCCAAATAATAGGTTCCGAAAGATGGAAAAAATTTTCACCGAGAGCATTTACTTACCTGACTTCTTTACAGGTTGAATATTTTATTAAGGTGAAATTGAAATTTCGTTTATTTTACATAAGAATTCGTAATTGCATAAAAATATGTTTTAAATTTTTCAATTCTGTTTATTCAAGACGAGTATCGTTTTCGAAAAATTGGGAACCTATGAATTTTGTAGAATGCAAAAAAATAAATACGTAATTGTAAAGAATTAGGAAAAAATTCAGAGGTTTTTATTTATATTTATATTTCCTGCCCTCTTCAGCCATCAACCACATCAATTATTTTAACCGAAAATAAAATAGTTCACTCATATTTAGACTAGACTTGGATTGCAAACTTTTTTTTTTTTATTAAATTGTTCTTTTTTTAAAATGCCATTTACATCTCTTTCCATGTTTATCTCGTATTAATAATTTCGACGATATTACTGCACAAGCAAACTACAAATCTAATTGCTTGAATGTTAGTAGTATTGCCGATTCAAATACAAAAAGGAGCAAAGTTATTCACCAATCAAACGTGGTCTACCCGAGTGAAGTAACTTTTTCAAGATTAAGAGAATTAGATCCAGCATAAAAATATAGATATTTTACTTTTGCAAATCTTAATTTTTTAAGGGAATTTTTTAAATCAAAAATTACATAGAAATTTTAAATTTTGAATTATTCAATGTTCCACAAAAATCAACCTCATTTTAAAATTAAAAGTAATTTTTTCCAATTTTACCCTAAAATATCATTTTTCAATTTTATTCGAAAATATCATCATCATCATCATCATAATTTTATTTTACGACGCTCGACTGTTTAGTCATTTGCGTCTACAAATCAGGTACAATAGAACTTTAACAATGGATAATATAAGACAATAATAACAAAATAACAGGTGTAGAATAAATAATCAACATAATAAGTAAATAATGAATAATAACAAACAATAATAAAGTGTAGAATAAATAATCAACATAATAATAAATAATAACAACACTAATAATTTATAGCTTCAACCATTATTTTTTATATCTGATTATACAATTCAATTTTTTTTTTAATTTAACAGTTTTTTGGCATTTTCTTCTCTATCTCCAAAAATTACCTCTTCTTCTATCTGTTGACCCAAGCATTCTTTTCTTTCTTTAGTATATTTTCTACATTGAGTGACGACATGTTCTATGGTTAGGGTTGTATTGCAGAGGCGGCAACTTCCCTACAGCTCTGATGCTTGAGCTGTACATGAACCAATTCTGAGCTGTACATGAATTTCGTCCATGTACTGCTCAGCTGTACATGAAATAATTAAGAAAAAGTAACCACTCATACAAAATTATTACGTTTTTGGTCTTCTAATTCATTTTTAAAGCAAATAAAGCCTTGAAAAAAAATTCTTTACCTACTTAACTCTTGACCATAGTTTAAGTACCACGTTATTGTTTATTATATAAATATTGTGTTCGTTTTTTTTTATTTAAAAATAAATAAATTTCGTTTTTTTTTTTTTTTTTTGCAATCCCCTAATTAAATTTTAGCCACTACCTACGAAAAATTTTTGAGCTGCAGCTGCACATGACGAAATTCTAAATTGCCGCGCCTGTTGTATTGCATAGGTTACACAGAGCAATATTTCGATCAGTTATTAGAGTCAGATGTGTGAGTCTTGTGTGTCCAATTCTTATTTGAGATAGTACGATTTCTTCTCTTCTATTTTCTCTAGTAGCTGTTTTCCATGGGCAAAGATGTTTTTTAATTCTTCTCAATTTATTATTTGTGACATCATTCCATTTTTCTTGAGTTTTCAAGTCGATTTTTTTTGAAGATCAGTCTAGTTATTTTATCGCATTGTTTTTTATCGGTAATCTTGTTTAGTTCTTTGATTTCTGTCTCATTTATTTCGTACCTGCACATTTTTTCTCGACAAATCTTTCCAAAGGGTGTATATGTTGAGTATAGTTTTTCTAGAGGAGAGTGAAAGGTTTTGTAGTAGCTTGGATGCTTATCGTTGGCGGCTAGTTTCGTGTAGTATTTTAGAGCAAGAAGATCCCTCCTCTCTCTCAGAGGTAATATTGCAGTTTCGGCGTGTAGGCTGTTTATAGGGCTCGTTTTGAATGCTCCTATGCATAATCGTATCGCTTGGTTTTGGATTGGATTTAGTTTATTCAGCTATGTTTTCGTAGCGCTCATGTATACAATTGACCCATAGTCTAGGATTGATCTGATATGGCTTTGATAAATTCGAGTCATCGATTTTCTGTCGGCTCCCCAATTGGTCGTGGATAATTTTTTCAGGATGTTGAGCGCTTTATTACTCCTTTGTTTTATTAGCTGAATATGGGTATTCCACGTTAATCTTTCGTCCAATACCATTCCTAGAAACTTGACTTGGTCCACCTGTATTATCTGCGTGTTATATAATTTAAGGTTTATTGGTTGAGATGATCTTTGGTTCAGAATTTTGTTTAAAAGTTTTTTTGGGGGGATTTTGTTTTGAACTTTTTTCAAACAATTTTTTATTGATTGTAATGTTCAAAAATTAGTTTGACAAAATTCTAAAAAAAAAAAATTTATTCTCAGAATTTTTAGCTGATCTTTTTTTCGATTTTGAAAATGTTTCCAATTTTTTCTGAAAGTAATATTTTAAAATTTTGTTGAATATTTGCAGCTAATTTTTCAAAATTTTCGGTACTACTATGGACTTGTAAATGGTCCGCCCTTCAAGATCCAAAAAAAAAAATTAGGTTTATAAAAACATATTTTAAGTGAATAAGCACATATTATTGACTATACTCTGACTATTATACATACCCACAATTCACATTTTAATGTTTATTCGCGAAGAGGAGAAATTTTTCATTAATAATTTGAAAAATACGAAATTTGAATTGACTTTTGAAAACAGAAATTAAATTGAATTAGGTACCTAAAAAAATACAAATAAATCAAAAATTTAGAAACGTTGAAAATTGGACAACTAAAAGAGTGAACAAAAATTTTAAAAATTAAAGTAAATAAAAATTGTGAAAAATTGCGAAAAAATTGACTGACATTTGAAAAAGTTGTATTTAAAATTTAAAATACCTAAAAAAAAAAAGGTAAAAACAAAAATCGGAGAAGAATGAAAATTGTACATAAAAATGAGTAAACATTGAAAAAAAAATTGAAAATTTATAAAACCAAAAATAACTAAAAATTGTAAAAAATGGGATCAAAAATTAATTGGAAAACGAAATGAAAAATACCTAAAAAATATAAATAAGTCAAAAGTTAAGAAAAAAATTAAATAAAAAATTTAAAAAATTACAATTTTCAATTTTTTTTTTAGGATTTCGAGAAAATTGTTTAAAAACAAAAAAAAAGTTATCTATAAATTACAACACTGGATTTTTTCAAAAATTATATTTCTCTCAAATTGAATAATTATCAACGTACAATTTTCCAATTCTACAAAAACCTTCGAAATAAATCCGTGCCAGACTTATTCCCTCAAAACGAGCATCTTCAGACAAATAAATGAAGAAAAAAGATTAAAAAGGGTCCAAAAACTAACCCAATAATCTCCAGCTTTCATCACATATCTCAAATTTCACTCAAACGACGTGCTATAAATTACTCCCAAATCTTACGTAATATGAAAAATTAACCATACAGACGTTCCAATATAGTAAGGCTAACTAAAGCGGATTTTTTTTCATTATCCAGATTCGTGTTCAAACAAAAACAACGGATTTCTACAAATTTTGCTCACAGTGACTGTATTCGGCTTGAAATGGAGACATAGTACGTAGTTAATATCGTTCTTAGAATTACAGGCTGGATATTGATTCAACAAAACATATCAAGCTCACCGTATAGGGCTAATAATTCATACGAAAAGTGCTATTGTGTTATCATATACTATACTATATTACGTGGGTCCTACGTATTACTTCAAAAAAAGAAGAAAAAAAAGAAAAAAAGAATCAATATTTTGTTATATTTTTCTAAATAATTTATAACCAATTATTATGTAAAGGTTGATGTAAATATTTAAGTCTTCTTTTTTTTTAATACGAAAAATATCCTATTGTATTATATTTACAAAAAAAAAGACGTGTTTCTTCAAAAGCACGATACCAGCAGAAATTTTCGGCTTCGCTGTACAAACGCAACGTTTAAATTATTTTTTTGTAATTTAATGCCCATATGTACATTTTACATACATACTACATAGTTCGTTCATTAAGCTGTGAATTTTTATTCAACGGATGAAAAGTTTTTATCTCGTTATTAAGTCAAAATTGTACAGTTTTCTTAGATAATTCAACTACGTCGTACCCAATATAAACACATTTTATATCTAAACTATTATACTATACGTAATTTTTACTTCGAATGAAAAAAAAAAATAAGAAGAAAAACGCGTCGAGCTAAATACACCTTTTTAAAACATAATTAAGAAACTTGTATAGAAAAAAAAAACTACCCCGCAAACGTTCATTAAACCGTTTATATATACTGAAAGTACGAAGTAACTTTATTTCGAAATAAAAAATGAAATACATTTTTTGCACACTTCTATATTCAATATATACATTCGAAACGAAAAGTGCTCAGGTAGGGTTACAGGGGAGGTGAAAAAAGAAGAGAAGAAAAACCTGCACCCTAATAAAATACGCTACATTTTTTCTCCGGCGAAATTTCAAACTTCTATTCAAAACGTATAGCAAATTCGCGAAAAAAGTTTGAACACTTGAAAATCCTTTTCTTAGTTTTTTTTACGATACATAATTTAAGAAAAGTTAAGCAAACAGATTTTCGAGCGGTTTTTATTTTTTTAATGAATTCGTTTTTCGCGGTAACCAGTCAATTTCTCGGGTTGTAAAATGATCTTTTTCTTTCTTTTTATATAACAAATGCCTCGAGCAACGTGGTAACTTTTTCTTAAAATGAAAATAACTCCAATTTTTGCTCAATTATATTTCGATTCTTTCACCTTGAATTAAATCCCACGCGATTGGTTCTTTGAAAAGGAAAAATTAATGATAGTTTTAGAAGGAAAAAAATTATAAATAACACGTGTAATTATTTTTTGTAAATAAGATACGTAATATTGTATAATCAAATAATTTAATAACGTATGCACTTTAATTGTTTGGTAAATGTGCGAAAAAATGAGTTCCCAATAGTTTACTCGCTGTTTAAAAAATATACAGTGGGTGTTCAGGGAGTGAAACAACTGAAAATTTTCAAGAGAAACAAAAAAGTTATTCAAATTTTGACTACCTTTGAAAATGAAGGGGCTATAAAGCTTTGAAAATTGGCATTTCTGAAGTTTATAGCTCTACATACAAAGTGTTCTATAAATGACACTAACATCGTCATTTTCGACGTTAGGCAAAGGCTGGTATGATAATGGGGGGGGGGGGGGGGGTAAAAATAGTCCCTGGCTCGAATTTAAAAAAATATATTAGGTATCCGATTTATAAACTGGTGTCTAGTTTACTCAATTTGTTAACATGGACGTGGATCATTGTTCCGAATTTTACCAAGTCCAATACTACATAAATGCTTGATATCCAAAATTGAAGGGGTGGGAGGGGTCCAATCGAAATTTTTGTAATAACCAAAACTATTCCTAGAACTTCAAGCTACAACTTTTGTTTGAAATTTTTTTTTTAATTGGACCACTCCCTTCCCATTCATTTTGTAAAACACTACGAAGTCGAAGATATTAATTTAAAAATTAGAAGAGTGAGGGAGGGAGGAAGGAAGGAAGAGGCCAATTGAAAAATTTTTCAAATAAAAGTTGTAGATCAAGATCCCAAAAATAATTTGGGTTATTATAAAAATTTCGATTGGATCTCTCCCTTTCCTCCGATTTCACATAACATCAGTTAGATTCTTCTTCAAAATTGGGGCAGGGGTCCAATCGAAAAAATTTTCAAACAAAAGTTGTAGATTGAAGTCCTGGAAATAATTTTTGATAATATAAAATTTTCGATTAGGCCCTCCCCTCCCCTCCAATTTTGCATAATACAACTTAAATAATTATATTATTAAGAATGGTAGAGGTAGGGGTCTAATTGAAAAAAATTTCAAACAAAAGTTGCAGCTTGAAGTCTAAGAAAAACAAAAATTTCGATTTGACCCTTCCCTCCCCCCCCTCAATTTCGAATATCAAGTATCTGTGTAATATTGAACTTATTAATACTAAAAAACAACGATCCACGTCCTTGTAAACAAATCGAGTAAACTACACACTAGTGATTGGTAAAAGATGATTTTATAGCGTATCAGCGATTTTTGATCTCATCCTTGGGGGCTGGTGCCTCGAAATAGGTGATTTAGGTTTTGAAATTCCATCTCAAGTTTTTTTTTTAATTTTTTCAGATTTTTCCGACCCCTAAAATGACCTTGAAAACGACTTTAAAAATTTATAATCTCCAAGGGAGACACACAGTTTTGGAGCTGACAAGAAGGACAAAATTTTTGTTGGTTTCTAAACTATTTTATACCACTAAAAAAATTTTCATTTTTATCAGGCATTTCTGAATTCTAAAACTTCGGAAAACCACTAAATTTGTGGGTATTTCACCAATGAAGGTTCATTTTTCATCAATTTTTTTTTCAAGGTACATCTCTGGGACTCATTTATACGTCTCTTCTCCGAATTTTACCTCAATTCATTCGTTTCTCAATTTAAAAATTTTTTTTAATCAAATTTAACGTGATCAAAATTCCAATGATCACATGAAATAATGGAATAAAAAAAACTAATCACAGATTTGAGTTCTGCAGATCAAACTACCCGGATTTATACCTTTTCAGTGATCGTTTATCTCAAAATCGAAAAAATTGACAATTTTAACAATATAATTTCACAAATTGGATTTTCAGTAAAAATGTCAATTTTTTCAATTTTGGACAAAATGATCGTTGAAAGGATCTAAATCTGGATAGTTTGACCTGCAGAACTCGAATCCTTTATTAGTTTTTTTCATTCGATCATCATTTCATGAAATCACAGGAATTTCAATCATTTTCAAGTGATGAAGAAAACCGAATTCGTGGCAAATGAATAAATTGAGGTGAAATTGGGGCAAAAGGTATATAAATAAGTACCTAACAGTGATGTACCTCGAGGAAAAAATTTTTCGATCAAAAACGAACGTTCAATGGCGTTTCTAATAAATTTTTCTTAGAAAATATCAATTTTTAAATCTCTATAGTGCCTTCATTTTCCAAGATAGGCACAATGTGCTCATAAAGTTTTTTGTCCGCTGGGTTTGATTTCATCCAAAATCTCAAAAAATGCCCACCACTCCCCGGACACTCTTATGTACTTACAAATAGTTAATGTAACTCGTATTTCCATTGAGGATCCCATATTTTCGTACAAATTTGCACATCTTTTTACCGATTAAAATCAAACTAGGTAGATAATATTATTTTGAATTTTAATTTAATTTTTTGTTTCGTCTTTTATTATTATTACGTTCAATTATTGTTGATTCGACCTCTTGTTCGTGTAAGTACTGTATTTTTTGTTGTTTTATTTTTAAATAAAATTTGAAGAAATTTCTATTTTGCGTTATTTAATTATTCTTGAAAAAAAAAGGTGAGTATGGTATTTTTTCAATTATAAATTCTGACCTCCAATGGTGTATCAATGCAATGACCTCGAATATCGTTTAATTTCCTCTCAACCCCTTGAAATAAATTCCGGAAATCACCTCTAGGTAAAAAATACTTAATAAAGTTTACATTGGTAATTTTTTTCAACTAACCAAACATCTCGTTTTCTCGTTACCGTTTCGACGCGCCACCACGCTCGAAAATAAAAAGAAATAAAAATAGAGAAGAAAAAAAACTAAAATCCTCGCCAATTTGAATATGATATAAAAGCGAATTCGCGGTATTATCAAATAAGGAAAAGTAAGATGGATGTTTTCTGTAAGGTTGTGTTTTTCTTTATTAGTATTCGACTCTTGCATCAAAAGCATCCCTCAAACTTACCCGTACGTTGGAAAACTACCTTATTCCAATATGCCCCCGAACTCCCGTTTTCGCGCACACTTGTTTAGCCCCTACGGGGTATGCATTCAGCCTGGCATTTCCGTCTTTTTCGCTAGCTGTCTCGCTTTTAGTAGGCGAACGCTAATGAATGTTGATTTGCTTCTTATCCTATTGCACGCGGTTTTGGAATTTTAAATTAGTTGTTTGCGGCAAATATTTCCTTGTATTATGTCGCGATCATTCTCTCGCATGCATTTGCCTTCGCTATGACTCAGACACTTTTACACGTACGTAGGCTCATACATGTATCACATAAACGTTGCAAATACTCTTAATACTTCACGTAATTTTTCTGCCTTTTTTAAAAATTATTTCAACCTCGAAAAAGCTTCATTTTTTTGATCGTTTAATCGACTCAAGAATAAAAAAAAAATCCCAATTAAATAATCAAGCTCGAAGAATTCGAATATCTTTATTTCGTCGTACTCGTTTCAAAAAAGCCATTGAACCTTCGCTTAGAAACAATCCACGTCGAACTTCTCGCAATTTTTCCCATAAACGAGGGCGAAGAAGAGTTAAAAAACATTCCTCACGCGAGAAAAGAAACACAGACGATAAAAAAACACCACGAAAACTAGCAACATTTCAGCGGTTTTGTTATTTTTTTCTCGATTGTTATTAAAATGTAAAATTTCCACGTCCATGTACCCGGATGATTTATTTTCTGACATTTAATTGTTTAATAAAGTTTAAATGCCATAAGTACGTCTGCTACTCTCTGCAGCGAAGGGTAAACTCTCATAAGATTCGAAACTTACAAGAATGACTCTTAACGTCGCGGAGAGAAGGAAATGGTTAAGGAGTTTTGAAGAATTACACTACAATATGGTGTTCAGTATTCGGGTCCCCCCTTTGGCCCCGCCAAAATTTACCTAAATCCGCAAGCCCTTTAATTCCGAGATTGTAGTACGAAACGGTTATTTCATATTATTCCGACCCTTAACCATGTTTCACCCTAAACTTTACCCCCGATGCGTCTTAAGACAGACGATAATTTCGCATTATAAATCAAAAATACAATAATATCGTTTTATACCGACTCGACGACGCAGCTGAAGACGATTTCAGAATGAAAATAGTACACAGAAAACGAGATCGAAAAATTTTTTCGTCAACTTCATCGAGAAGTAATTAAAAGGAAGCGCGATTTATTGACATCTGGGTAAGTGCGTTGCGTATAGCATGTGTATTGTGTAAGTATTCGTTTTGTTAATAAGTTATTACGATCATTAATTATACCGGAAGTTAGTTTTTTTGGGGGGGAGGTGGTTACTACAGGTTTGAGTATTTTTCAAGATTACGAAAAATAGAGAATGAAAAAAAACCAGCAAAAACAAAGAAATTTTTCCCAAAGTGAAATACTATCATTTAATTACAAAAAAAAAAATCAAAATTTGGAATTGATTTTGGGAAAGTTTATTTTTGTTTCAATCCAAAAAAATTATTCTCAGAAAATTTTTGAAAAAATTGAACCAAAAATTGATGAAATTCAAATAAAATAAGAAAATCAACCAATTTAAAAATGAAGATAGATACTAAATTTTTTTGAAATTTTTAAAATTCAAAATAATTCACCAGGCTTTCGGTCTGAAAATAAAAATCAAACGAAATATGAAAAAAATGACAAAAAAACACAGCTATCAATAATAATAATGTTACAAAGTTTGAAGACAAATTTTATTTTCGATTTGAGAACATTTATGTTTTTATTTAATGAAAAAGTTAATAGAAATAAACTTTTTAAAATAAAAAATTGAAAGAAGAAAAACGAAATGTACTTAATTTAGAATTTGGTAGGTAATCAATTGAAAAAAATTGAATTTTGAACAAGTTACAAAAAAATTTGAGAAATTGTATTTAGCTTTTAATCAAATTTTTTGGAAAATCGTACTTTTTTCTTTAAATTAAAATTGGAAAAAATTCAACAAAAAAAATTGCAACAAATTAATCAATTTTATTTTAATCAAAATAAAAAAAATGAACAAAACTTGAAGTCAAAAATAAATTAAACCAGAAAATTTATTTTGCTTTTTATACCTAAAAAAAGCAATTATTAGGTAGGCACAAAATTTTTAAAAAAATCGAAAAAATCGAATTACCTAAACATTAGAAAAAAAATTATGAAAAAATGAATTAAAAATTTTTAAAAAATGAAATGGAAGTTTTTGAACAAATCAACCATTGATTTGCAAAACTTCATCATGCTTTCTATCCACAAAAAACTTTTAACAAAAAATTTCGAACAATTCAAGCAACACAGAAAAAAAAACAAGAAAAATTGTTAATTTTTGTATAGGTACCTACTTGCCAATGAAAATTTTTTTTTCAAACAAAACGTAAAAAAAATGAAATGTGAAAAAAATGTTTTCAATTATAACATTTTAAAAATGGAACAGAAATTTTCTGAGAAAAATTAGAAAAAACCAAAATCAATTGGGCCTACAAGATCTGAGATTTTTTTTCCATTCGAAAACAAAATATCCTGCTCATCATTAAAAAGAAAGAATTTAACAAAAAAAAAATAATAAAAATTTCTGAAAGAAGTGTGGAAAAATTTTAGTTTGTAAAAAAAATCAATACTTACAGAAGAAAATTTTTGAAAAAAATAGTAAATAAGTTTTTGAATAAAATTTGGAGGGGACAAATGTTTTAATTGTAAGTAAGGTTTTCAAAAATAAATGTAATTATTTTTTCATCAATCAAAAAAAAATTAATTGATACAATTTTTCAAAAAAATATGAAAATTAAATTCAAAAATTTAGAAAATAAAAATAGAAAAAGAAGTTGAAAGTTAGGTAGACTTGAGAAAATATATTTTACTTTCAAACTAAAAAACTGCCCTTTTTTCGAGAAATTACAAAAAACCCAAAGGAAAATCTATACTTTTTTAATGAAATGTGAAAAAAAAACTGTTGATAATAAAAACATCTGCGAGTGATTTTTTTTTTGTTGAAAAAATATAGAAATTATTTGCACAAAACTTGAAAGAAAAAAAGAGTCAATTATACGTAATTTGCAAAAATAAATTTTTCTTTCGATCTAAAGAAAATACCTATCTAAATGAATTTTTGATTTTTTTTTTAAACATTCAGATATAATTTTTTTAGCAAAATTTGAATACTTTAGGAAAATTTTGTTTGCTTTCCACTTGAAAAACAACTAAAAAAACTTGATATCTATAAACTTTTCTAAAAATCTTCATTTCAAAGGAAAAATTAAAAAATTTTCTATAAAAATCTTATAAAAATATAATTTTTAATTTCAAACAAAATTTCTTTCTTTAAAAGTCAAATTTTGAAAAATAAAAGATAATTTAAACTTTTTTAACGAAATGTGAAAAAATTGTTATCAATAAAAAAATTTGTATTTAAGTGCAAAATTTTTTTGAAAAAAAATTTGTACAAAATTTGAAAAAAAAGAGGTCAAATTCTATAATAATTTGCAAAAATGTATTTTTCTTTAAATTTAGAAAAAATACATATTTTTAGAATTTTTTTTCAAAAATTCAAACAAAATGTAAAAAATTTTCAATTTATTAAATTTTTTGAAATAAAATCAAGTATTCTTTTTAGGAAAATATGAAAGCAATACCTTAGTCAACAATCAATTTAAGAATATGTAGTTTGCTTTCAACTTCAATTTTTTTTAAAATAAATAATTTCTTTTTAAAGAAAAGGAGAAAGGTATAAAATTTTCAATAAAAATACTCTAAAGATAATTAAAAAACAAGTTTTTGAACATTATTTAAAAAATATGTCTTCAAACATAATCATAATTATGTGAAAGATTTTGAAAATCGTGGTTTGGCTGAAACATTTTTTAAATTAAAAAAAAAAATTAATTGCACAACCTGTGCTGAACTCAACTCCTTGTCAAATTATTCTTTTTGTTTCAGCCATAGCTCACTCGATGCTCCATAACTTTGTCCCTACAAATCTCAGAGTCGACAAATATATCTACATCAGAGATGTTTTTCGTACATTATCAGGCAAAATAAAACAATGAACTATATCTCACGCAGCTCATATTTGTAACAATTCGTAGGCTAAATTAAACCAATATAATTGCCTCTTACACGCACGATTAATATCTCTCACATTAATTACTCAGTTCGGTCTCGAATGACGTATTTGATTACGAATCTACGCATTAAAATCTGTTACTTCTCTCGCGATATTATTCGCCGTCACATACGCAGCTTCACTCTACAGGGCCAGATGGCAAACCAAACAAGAACAATGCTGAAAACCGAACCTATGACATTTGGGTTCCCGCAAACCCGTCACAATTGTGGTAAATAAAAATTCCAAAATTGTATAAAAATATTCTACCAAAATCACGCTATTGAACCAAAAATACTTCCAATTTTGCAGCATTTTAATACGTTCCAAATTGTACCCAAAAACGAGCCTATTCGAATTGGCAAAATTTCTACAATACTTATAAAAGGTTACAGAGTATTCAAAGTAGTATGATCTAGCAATTCGAAAAACATTCTCTCGGCAACTATTTGTACGTAAATACGCAGAATCAAAGGAGCGAGCCAAAGATTTCACGTATAAATCTGGTGTCAGGTACTCGGTGGCTTTATTGTTCGCAAAGCGAGTAATACTTTTATTGTAAGATGCAAAGTTGCGCATTCGATTTGGTAGCCATTAAACCAGACCTTAATAAATTACAATAATAACATTATTACGGGTTAAAATAACAATAGCAAAATTCGAATAGTTTTCCGGCGACAGGATCGAAATTTACGTTAACCCTTTACTTCTAGAACTTATTACTTTTCAAATGTTTGCTGATTCGTATGAATGGAAAGTAGAACAAAAAAATACTCGTTTTGTGTTCCAAGTATTTAAACAATGGCGATTTGTTTTTCGGCCAACCGGTGCAGTGCTAATATCTGGTGGATACTTGGATAGAGATTTCGCCTTTACTCTTTTGGGATTCGAGGCGAATTTTTGTTTAATTTCTCTAATTTCATAAATCGACGAATGCTTTAGAAAATGGATAAAATTTAGCCACAGATATTCGCCAACCGAGTTATTAAGTTTAGAGGAAAAAACACGATTATTTTTTCAACTTGTACTAAAAATATCACCAAGATGAACTATAAATTCAAAAATATAATAATAAAGAAACCGCTCTAGGCGTAGCAAGTGTAGGAAAAAATAAAACATTTGAATAGCCAACGCGAACGCCTTCTCGATTAATTTCTTAATTACAAAATCTCTCATCTTTTGTAAAAATTCATTTAGAAAAAAAAACGCTACAATATTTTCGAAATGTTATTTTTAATGGTACCAATGATTATAGCGAGATTGTGCAGTTGTGTAAGGAAATTCGCAAGGCGTTAACCGAATGCCAGATTTCCTCGCAGCTGTAAAAAAAATTCTTTTGTCAATTAAAGAAAAAAATAATTGCGTAGTTATTTATGAAAATAATGAAACCGAGAACATTCCTATTTCCTAGAGTCTTAGATTTCAAAATTTTCTACAGAGTTGAGCTTGGTTATTATTTGAGAAAAGTATTGAGAAAGGCAGAGATAAATATTTGATCAATTTGATCGATAAATCGTTAGAAAAATTTAATTAATCGAGCTTTTAATTGAAAGCAGACCATATTAATCGTAATGCGATTTCTTCAGACATCATTTCATAGATAATTTCACTTTCGATAATATTCTGTGGGATAAAATAACAAAACAAACACAAACTCGAAGTTTAATAAAATTTCTAAAAAATAGAATTAGCTCGAAAATTTCGCCATTGTTCATTTCTAGAAATCATTATTAACGTTCGAAGCATGTTAAGTATAAGTACCAAGAACTTACAAGAGCAGATAGATCTCGATGAAATCAACTCAACAGATTATTTGATTGGATAAACCATACAAAGGCTCGATTTAATTAATATAAAGCAACTCATCTCTGTGATTTTCATTCGATAACTTTTCAACTCGAATGTACTCGTAGTGTAATTCTGATCGTGTTCTGTTCTCGAGATGAAGATCGCGATATTTATTGGATTATTTCTACTGTCATTGACAGGTAAACCATTTTAAAAATTTGTTCTCATTCTGTTCTTCTTTTGAGGGGCATTTTTCTCAAAATTAAATTAATTTTCAGCAGAAATTCGCGCCGATCTGTCAGACAAGCCGCACAAAATACAATCTTTGGTGAAAAAATTATTCAATTTAACGCCTGATTCGGCCATAGCTCACAATTTGGCAAAACCAGTTAAATTGAATATTAGCGAAGAATTAGTAGATGTTAATTCCCAAGAGATCGCCGAAACAGTAGACAAGCACGCGTACTATGACTTCAAAAACGTAACTGCCAGAAGCGAAGCTAAGAAGCAAAACAGTCACTACACCCAGCTGATTTGTGATTTTCATCAACATTTAACCGTAAGTTTTCGAATGTCCTTGTTCATAAAGGTAAACTTGGTGAATTTTTTCGATGTTTTTTTTTGCCTCACCTTCTAAAAATTATTTTTTTCTTTGAGAAAATAAATTTCTATTTTTGATTTGCCTCCCAACTGAATTTTAAGTAGTATTTTGAAGCCACCAGTTTCTTTAAAAAATACTTAAACTAAAAATATGAGTAAAATATCTTTATAATTCAAAATTGTTTTTTTGGATGAAAATATAACTCCTAATCTTTTACTTCTCCCCTATTTGAATTTCAAATCGTGCCTAGCCCCCCCCCCCCCCCCCCCAAAATGAAAAGAAAAATTGTTACTTTTCAAACTTTTGCTTTCTTTTGCTTCCAAGTTGTAAGTTCTAACCGTTCAAGTTGTTCATTTTCATGAGAAATAATTCCTAATTTTTTATTTGCCCTTATTTGGATTGTAAGTGGGACCTTGGAGCTCTCAATTTCTGAAAACCCCTGAGAGAATGAGTAAAATTTTCAGAAATAGAATTCAAAATTATTTTTTTGGGGTAAAAATAATTCCCAACCTATCATTTTTTTTCAATTGAATTTCAAATCGTGTCTAGTCCCCCCCCCCCCCAAAAAAAAAAAAGTAATCAAAAAAAATTGAGAGATTTTCAAACTTTTGCTTTCCTTTGCTCTTAAGTTCTAACCCTACTAGTTATTCTTTTTCATGGGAAATAATTATTCCTAATTTTCTATTTCCCCTCATTTTGATTTTCTGTGGGACCTCGGATCTCTAAATTTCTGAAAAATAAAAAAATAAAGAAAAACTGAGAGAAGGAGCAAAATGTTTTGATTTAGAATTCAAAATTGTTCTATTTTGGGTAAAAATATCCTCCAATCTATCATTTTTCCCGAACTGAATTTTAAGTGGTACTTATTCGCCCTCATTTGAAAAAAATGACAGATTTTCAAACTTTTGTCTCTTTTTGCTTCTAAGCAACCAAACCTGTTCCTTTTTATAAGAAGTAATTACCAATTTTTAATTTTTTTCTTATCTGGATTTCAAGTGAAGCTTCCAATATCCCTCCAATTTCTCAAAAAAATTCAAAAACAAAAAAAAATACCAAAATTTTCAACTTTTGATTCAATTTTTGTGTGTGAAAATAATTCGTAATTTTTCGCCCCCTTCCCTAAATAAATTTTAAAAGATGTTTAGTCTCCTGCCATTTAAAATGAATAGGTAAGTAAATAAAAAATTGACAGATTTTCACACTTTTGCTCCCCTTTTCTTCTAACTCATCAAAGTTGTTCCTTTTCACGCGAATTGAGGCATCAAAAGAGAGACTAAGCACCAGTTGAAATTTAGTTAGGGAAAAAATAGAACTATTTTTTCATAAAAAGAAAAAACATCGAGGGGAAGGGAGACTAAAAAAATCAAAAGGACCACCCTGATGAACCTCTTTACTTATCCAATTATAACGATAAATTTTCATCCATTAATCACTTAAAATCAATTTCCAGATCAGTCAATCAATCGACCCGCCTAATTTAGAAATCAAAGGTTTTTACGAAGCAGGGAGAAAACCAGACAATCAGCCACCTCAGTACTTCCTCGTCAAGCAGTTCGACGGAAGAATAACGTATAAAATTATGCCGAATGAAATTGAGAGCACCGACCTCGGATACAACAGTCAAGAGGTAATCCATCAATTTTTCCATATTTATGTGTATCTAACTAATACTTAATTTGGCATCTTACTAAATTCTTTCGACTTTTTTTACCACCAGTTGAAATTCGGTCCATTGAGTAACACTCAAATATCGGTTATACGAGCAATCGGGAATATGGTGAGCCAGATAAATAATCGAACAGCCCTGGACGTAAATAAGAAAACCAATTTATCGAAAAAAATCAGAGACTTCGAGTCAGTATTTCCATTCTTAGCAGACTGTTTGTTGCCGATAAATAAAACAGAATTGAGATCTCAAGACGAGAATACCTACTCGATCAACAACACGATACCGGAGCACTGGTCGAACATGAGTTGGACCCTGTCTTACGTAGTGATACGCGGATTGAATAATTTCAAGCAAGTGAAAATAACAGCCACTGATGAAGCCACGAGCGGAGTCGGACGTTTTAATATGACCTTAATTACATATAAATTAGCCGGATATTTCGAATGGAAATTTAGTAATAATGGGAACTTGATGGTCTCCAGTCGAACGGAAAATTTCACCATTGATAATTTGACGTTGACTGCTGAAACTAGGTTTGAGAAAAATTGGCTTCTCGATAAAGTAAATATAGATCTAGGTCGATTAAATATTCAAAAAGCAAAAGAAGATAAATGTCCTGATGTTAACGTATTCGCTTACGACATCTTTCATGAAAACTTAGACACGTTGATTAAAAGGCATATGAAGGAGTTGATACATGCAGAGTATTCGCAACCGATGAAAGCTAACATAACTACGACGTCGACTCGTGCTTCTGTTAATTTGACGAGCCAGATCACAGCAGGTACACTGAACGTTCAAAGTACTCCGGATAAACGATTATTGGTGGATTTATTGAATAACGCGACAAAAGTGCCTACAAATTCGACACCTTGCGTTGATGATAGAAGATGGTGGCAGAAAATTTATAAACGTAATAAATGCAAAGGAAACAAGACCTCTACGGTCACGAGTACTCCAGCCCCAAAAACGGAGACCGATAAATGCGTTGATACGAGATGGTGGTTCCAGAAACCGTTCATTCGAAATAAATGTAAACCTCAATAAAATTAAATCAGATGCTGCTCGAATTAACCGATGTAACTAGAGGTATCGAAGTGAATTTTTCAAAGAATAAGTTTAAGGATAATTTATAATTTTTTTTTTTACGAAATTGCTCTTATTTTTACTTCATCGTTTTATGCATCTAGGTAAATTAGTTATGTTTCATTTTTTCTTCTCTTTTAATTTTCATTTTTTATTTTTACGTAAATAATAAATTTTAAATTCTTCAATAACCTGATATAAACTCATCATATTCTTATGTAATTCAATTAAATATAGTTTTTTTTAAATTCAAACAAGACTTTTAAATTCACTTTGGATTTTTTTTTTGCAAAATTAGTTTCAAAACGCTTTTTTCCAAGATTATTTTGGAAAAAATCCAGATAATTCGTTTTCTCAAAAGAATGGGTTTTTTTTGGAAAACTACGAATCAATTTTTCAAAAATTGTAACAAAGATATTTGTTCAAGTAAAAAATCCCTTTTAAACAGAACCTGACAAAAAAATGAATATCTGATAAAATGTTTGAAAGTTATCTAATTTAAGAAAAAAAAATTCATGTTTTATAATGTCTGACAAAAATTTCTACTGAAATACTTAAAAGTCTTTCCTCTAGAAATTTACTGTCGGTAAAAGCATTCAATTAGGTATGCTAAAAATGTTGAAAAAAAAATTCTGGTTCGTATAATTCTCTTGAAAAGAAATTCGTTAAAAATATTTTTCATAATGCGCAATCAATGACAGCGCCCCTATACCCAAAAAGGGGTAAGCGATTGAAAATATATTATTTTTGCAAAAAATTATACTGAAAATTTTTCTGTTTTCAAAAATTTATAAAAAATATTTTTCAACATAAAAATACCAACCGTTGAAATAATTTTTCTAAAAAATATTGAAAAATTAAAAAAAAAAAATTCCTAGAGGCAGAAAAAGTTCAATGTGAAAAAAAATTGTTGAAAAAATTTTAAATAATAAAAAAATAGGTACCAGGTACCTACAATACTTTTCAACATGAAAATGTCCTTGAAAACTTTTTTCCAAAAGTATTCAAAACTTATTTCAAGAAATGTTCGAATATTTTTTGGTACGAAAAATTCTTCTGGATATAAAAATGTGCAGAGAGGAATTTTTTTTAATTTGTTAGGAAAAATTCAATATCCCATTAAAAAATTTAAAATCATAAATTCTGATTTATAAGAATTCACAAACTCTTAGAAAAATCATTATTCATTAAAAAAAATGTTTGAGAAAGAAATTCAAAAAAAAAACAAAGTATTAATTTTTTTTTTAAATCAAAACCATTTTAAAAAACTGTAAAAATTCTATTGAAAAGAAGTTCCCAGAAAATATTTTAGAAATGTTCGTAAAAAATAAATTCTATGGGTCAAAAGAAAAAAATATAGAATTTATTATAGAATTAAATTTAAAATTTTTTCAAAAATTGATTTTGAGAAATTTCCACTTTATCTCAACAATTTGTTCAGCTTCCTCAATTTTTTTCATTTTTTGAAAATTTTGAGAAAGTTGAACAATTTGTTGAGGTAAAGTGCGGAAATCTCTCAAAACCCTCCCGTCGGGACGCGATCAGTATTGTCTTATTTTAGACAAAAACACATCAATTTTACATATTGTGCCACTGCATTGTGGTGATATGCAACCCATCGTGTGAAGCCTCGCCTTGAATATATTTTTACCGGAGTTCTCCGAAGAGGAAAAATTCGAATTCATTTTGGGGATAGAACGAATAAAAATTCGTTAAAAATGGAAGTTGACAAGATATCGCCAAAATCGTTAGTTGAAGATTAGCTGACATGAAAAATATAACCAAGGTTAAGAAAAAAATTCTCAAATATGTAAAAAATTATGAAAAATATTTTATGTTACCTACAAGGAAAATCTCGAGAAAGAAATTCAAAAAATAAAATTAAAAATTTTTTCTGAAAAAATTTTCAAACCATTTCATAAAATTGGAAAAAATTTTCTGAAAAGGCACGTTTGAAAATAGGAAATTTTTTAAAATTTTCGTAGAAAAAACTCAAAAAATTTAGTAATAAGATGAAAATTCTTTCATAGAGAAAAATTTGAAAACCCTCTCAAAAATTCATAAAAAAATATTTTTCAATATAAAATGTTCCAGAAAATTTTTTGAAAAAATTCAAAACCTCATTCAGAAAAGATTTGAAAAAATATTATTCAGTTTTAAAAATTCTCTTGGAGGGAACTTCTAAGAAAGGGAAATAGGTAAAAATTCTTTAAAAAAATAATAATTTATTTTTACAAAAAATTCTCTTAAAAGCATGAATTCTGGGGAAAATTCAAAAATAATCTAAAAAACGGTAGACAAATAATAATTTATAAAACAAAAAATTTTGGGAAAAGATTCAAATACTTTACCAGAAAAAAATAATTTAAATAAATTTTAATTTTTTTTATATACAGAAAAAAAGTTTGCAGGTGAAAAATATTTTAAATTCGTCAAAAAAGTTCAAAAATCCTGTCAAAAGATAATTTCTTTTTAAAAAAATTGAAAAACCTCCCAATCACAAAAAATATTTCTTAAAATGAATCGCACTTTTAAAAATGCTGAAAAAATGATAATTTTTCTTCAAAAAATTACTTATATAGGTGCCTTTTTTCTTAATTTTTGAAAAAAATTAGAACTCTTATTGTTATGAAATGTAAAGAATTTGAAGAAATTATATGTTTAGATGCATCCAAAAGAATACATAGAAATAATGATGCTAGTAAATCCTTTTCCAAGTAATCATTTTCTCCTTACTAGGTACACCACATCTCAACTTGTGACAAAACTTGAACAATTTTTTTCTTCAAAAACACATTTCCAATATCTCTCGAATATCACCAACACCACACAACGAAATGAAACATGTTTTTCAAACAGCATCGAATAATATGTTAACAATCAACGTAAGTTTTTATCTACAAAACAAAGGTCGTTTTATTATTCTGCTATCTGAGAATATAAGTATTTCAACGTAATTTTGCTCAATCTGTAATCGAGCATCGGTTTCGTTAGAGTCAATTTACATTATAGAATGTAATTTTCGCATAAAAATTTGTTTTATTAATTTTTTTTTTGTTAGAATATTTTTCAACTATAACCAAAAATGAAGACCAGCGTAATAATAGGTCTTTGTTTGGCATTTCTACAAACCGGTAAGTAAAGAATGAATATTTTATTTTTTCAAATAATCATACACGAGTGTCATCAGACTGTATTATTTTCGATACTTTCATTGCACACGAATGAAATTCATGCATCAATTTTTTTCAAACGAATGCTCAAAATTAAATTCTTCGAATACTTCTACTGATTCGTGAGAGAAAAAAAATGTAAAATTTTTAAAACAAAAATTTCGCAATTACGCATAATTTGCTTTAATTTTTCCATTACGTTTATAAAAATTATCAGTACAGTCATATAGGTACTTAACCATAGGTAGGTACATAAATGTACGATGGTTGATAGAAAGTTGAGTTTAACCAATTTATTGATATCATGCACAAGTATTATTGTCTATAAATACCTAAGCAAGCGTGATTAATTATATTTCAAATTAATTCTTTCAAGTTTGAATAACATAATATTGTATTTATCAAAATTCTCGGGAAAAATATCACGTAGCTGTAGTTAAGTCAGTGACAGAGGTTTGAAATTGATATTATTTTTATTTATCGAAAGAACAGATTTGCAAATGAGCCACGTTTCGCATAAGTTTTCATTTCGTCAACACTTGGAACAATTTTTCTGAACTTATAAAAAAAATATTGAAATAAAAATATTTTGCAATAGAGTAAATTAAGTTTGTCCCCTTGAGGCCTTTACAGTTATCTAAAAATGTCTGAATTTAAACACAGGTAATTCGATAATACCATTATCAAGATGATCTTTTATCGTTGAAAAATATTAAATACCTAACCTGACCTGACCTAATTATGTATTGTCATTGACACATTTTCAATAATTCAACCTCATCGTATTGATCTTTTGAACAATAACCTAGTTATCAATTAGTCGATGTACCTACGGCTACAACCAATTATTACAATCAAACTTCTCATTCGAGTACTAAACTTTTTCATCTTATGCGTAGGTATTGCTCAAAATGAAAATACATCCGCTGATTCTTCGACTACCTCAATAGTTGAATCAACTTCGACACCACTAACTACGATTCAAACCCCAACAACCCCTGAAACTCCCATGCCAACAACCACTGAAATTCCATCATCAACAACAACAACCCAAGAACCAAGCACCGAACGATCGACAACACTCGATCCTTTCACCAGTGCTCCTTTGACACCGGAAAATAAACCAAAAATCGTAGAAAAATTGAGCGAGCAAATCAGATCGATATTGAAACATTTTCACGAACCTGAGCCGACTGGATTCCCTGGCCAGGTTATATTAGCCGATCCTATGCCAGCGCCGAATACAACAACAGATATGGCAATAGGCACAGGCCACTTTTACAATTTGACCGTCCATGGACTATCAAATTTCACCGTCGAAGCTGTTAATATGTTTTTGGATGATATGCAGGTAAAAGTGTATGAAATAAGGCTACAAATTTGGTGATTGAAACGACAAAATTGTGAATTGGGACAACTTTGTTGGCAGGTTTACGTTATGATTCGTGTGAAAACAATTCTAGTTAAAGGAAATCTCACAGTGGAAACATTTTTGACCACATCGAGAGGTCCATTCAATATGACACTTACGAATGTAACAGCAGAAGGTACAGTTACATTGAAAGCAGACCCTACTGGAAAATTATACGCTGAGAAATCAACGACAGAAATGTCTTACGAACAATTAGAGGTAAACTTGGAAAAAAATTCATTAATGTATCTATAAGTGTACTAAATTACCTAAGTAGATTTCCATACGTATGCATCAGCATCACTAATGAGGAGTAATTTTCAATAATTATACCAGTACTTTGCAAAGTCTTACGATAAAGTATAAATAACCAATATTGAACACTAATCAAATCAACGTGATATCATTTCCAGGTAGGTACAAACGCAGGCTCAGGTTCGATATTCCAAGCAGCAATGAACGGAGCTGGAATGGCCCTATTAACATCGATCAAACCGCACATTCTGGGCCAAATTGACAAAAGACTAAACGAAGAAGTAAACAAGCAATTAGAATCAAGCCCGAAATTCCCAGCAATCGTGAACAGATCACCGGTCGACTTGGCAGTCATGGAAGGTAGAAAGTATGTGCGCAAATTGTACGAGCCGTTCACCATTTCAAACGTAGTAACCCACGATAGCGAATATTTAAATATAAACGTCGGTCCTGTCACGATGAAAGGATTATCTAAATTCGCCAAAGTTGGAAATATCACCGTACAAATGAAAGAAGGAGTAGTTCAATTGATAGCTCGATTTATCACCGGTAGGCTCAACGGTGACTGTAAATTCTACTACGATTTCGGTAAAGTTGGCTTAACCAGAAACAGCACAGCTAAGTTTTCAATCGACCATTTGCAATTCGAAGCGAAAGTGAATCAATCGATGAACCTGCGGAAGAAACCAATCTTGCATGATTTACAGATAGAAGTAGGCAAAATTTACGTGAAATTGGACGGTAACGGAGATTTTGATTTCTTGGTAGAGATGGCGGTGGGTTTGATACCGGATATCATTAGACATATGATCATCGACAGCATGGAAAAACCTATAAAAGAAAAACTCCAATCCGAAATATTAGATAAAATCAACGTCGAACAATTAATCGAAGATAATTTATCACTCGTAGACAATTACATTATTTTATAAGTATTAATCGAGAAAACATTTTTCATGTATTTCAAGCACGTAGAGTTCGAGTAACCATACATCGTCAAAAAAAAGTGAAATAGTTTAATTCAAATAATACCAAAGTTTTTCAGAATAATCCTATATAAATCATCGCCCAGTATTTTGAAGATAGAAACATACTCCTTACTATTCTACTCGTAGCACATATGTATTTTACTTGATAAAATTCTCCTAAAAGAAGAGTTACACTCGTAGATCTAGATACTTCAATCACTAAAGAAACCAAATGTATTGAATTTAAGTTAATTTTTAATATTAATACTTCATTAATTTTTCTCATAATAAATGTTATACGTTTTTTTTTTTTTTCGTTCATATTTATGTGAATTGTATTTCTATCTGTAAAACAGACAGAAATGATGTAGCTAATCCATACCAATCCGTATGGCTAAGACTTTACACAATGGCCATATTATCTAGATTAATGTGTAGAATTGCATAATTAAAAGGATAAATTGATAATTTGAACGACTTACTGGACGAGGTAGCAATTTCCATAATCCATACGGCAGATCATGATCGACATGACCATCAACATGACCACAATCACACTTAAGACGACTAAAAAAACGACAACTTTCATCGCACTTCTGTCCTTAGAAGATTCATCAATCGGAGAACTAATCATTAATCGATTAATTACACGAATTAAACATTATTTAAATTAATTACCCCGCATTTTATCACAAAATTACCAAAAACTGGAGAAAATTCCAAGATTGTTGTTAAATTTTTTAGCGGCATGTCCAAAGGCATGTCAATAGCTCATTGTTACCAACCTATATGTGACCGGGCATAGGGAAAGGGTATTAGTGTCCAAACTGATTTTTACGCAAAAACAACTTGGTTTTCTTTGATTTAAATGGTTTCTGAATCAAAGTAATAAAATTATATTGATTTGTTCATTACTTTATTTCATTAAACGTAACTTCAATTATAATTCACATTGGAAATCGATTTAATTATAATTAAAATTGATTTCTTGCAATGTCTGCGATTTGGAATTCTCGAATGGACACTAATACCCTTTCCCTATGCCCGGTCACAATGCACAAAAAAAGTGTTTTTAACAAAAAGCTAATTTGCGTATTTCGAGAGTGTTGTAAGTGGAGTAAAATTTTCCAGCTTTGTTTTTTTTTGTAAGAATTATGCAATTTTCCCTTTAAAAATTTCAATTACGGTTTTTTTTTTATAACAAATTGAGCTATAATGCGTACTTTTGAAAATTGAAAAAATTTGGAGAAAGAAAATTTTTTAAAAAACTCACCTGTATCGCCAGTTTTTCTCGTGATTGAAATTTTAATTTTTAATTTAGAAACTGAAATAATTTTGTTTTCAAAATTTTGACTTCGGTTGTTTTTTTTTTACAAAGTACCCCTCACATGGATATTGGATAGAGATACATGATTTGATATTCAAAATTGGAGGAGAGAGAGGGGTCCAACTGAAAAAATTTTCATGCAAAAAAGTTCGAATGATGAGAAAAAAATTGGCAATTTTTCCAATAAAATTGAATTTTGGGAAAATGTGATATTGCCAATTGCAAAATGAACTTTTTTCAAAAATAGGAATAATTGAAAAATCATGAATTTTTTCATCATAACCTCTCAGAATGAACCCGAATAGTAAGAAAAAAAATTTTTGAACAATTTTTTCAAAGAAATTAAAAATGTGAAATTTCTCATGTAAAAAGCTCCGCGAAAACCCCGGATCTTTTTACATGGTAAAAATGAATTTTTTCCAAAAATTCGAATAATTGAAAAATTCAGAATTTTTTCATCATAACCTCTCAGAGTGAGCCTGAAAGATGAGAAAATTTTTTTTGCAATTTTTCCAATAAAATTTGATTTTTGGGAAAATGTGAAATTGCCCAATGCCCATTGCAAAATGAACTTTTTTCAAAAATAGGAATAATTGAAAAATCATGAATTTTTTCGTCATAACCTCTCAGAATGGACCAAAATTATGAGAAAAAAAATTGAGAAATTTTTTCAAAGAAATTAACTATGTGAAATTTCCTATGTAAAAAGTTCCGCGAAAAAAACGGATCTTTTTAAAATAATATGGCAAAAATGAATTTTTTCCAAAAAATGCGAATAACTGAAAAGTTCAGAATTTATTCATCATAACCTCTCAGAGTGAACCCAAAAGATGAGAAAAAAAATTTTGGTAATTTTTCCCATAAAATTGATTTTTGGGAGTATGTGAAATTGCCCATTATAAAATGAACTTTTTTCAAAATTAAAATAATTGAAAAATCATGAATTTTTTCGTCTTAACCTCTCAGAATGGAACCGAATCAAAAAACTTGTAGATAGAAATCCAATAAATAATTTTAGCTACCGCAAATTTTTCATTTATTGTATCCTTTCTCCAACAATTTTTCGAATAATAAGTATCTAAGTAGTGTTATGAAAAATTGGACGGGATTAAGGATTAAGGGGTCCAATGAATTTTTTTTTAATAACTACAGTTATTAGGATAAATTTGATGCATTTTTTTTTTTTTCTAGTTTAATTTATAATATAAAAATTTATTTAAATTTAATAAAAAATAATTTGTTTGTTTTTAATATAAATTTTAAAGGATCTTAATGTACATCTTCTGTTTAAAAACGTTTTCAATTTGACCCCTCTCTCCCCTCCAATCACGAATAATTGAGCTAATCAGGCTAATCTACGTGGTATTAGGCAGAATTGAGAGTCGAAGGGTCAACGGTCAAGGGTCAAATATATATTTTTTAAATAATAATTATAATTATTCCTGGGAACTCAGTCTATAAATCTACAAATGAAAATTTTTGTTTGAAAAGTAGAGAAGAAAAAGAAAACCCATGAAAAACTAGTTCGAAAATTTTACTCCACTCTCAACAATTCCAAAGTACACAAATTAACCAATTTTCAGTGTTGTCCAACGAATGTGAATTGAGATGACAAAATTAATTTTTTTTTTAATTAATCAAAGTCAAACATTTTGTTTCGAAATTGGTTTGTCTTCATCTATATTGTCTGTATTAAAACTATTCATTTAAATTAATTGATCAAGTACAATCTTATAGATTCATCAGAGTCATTTAGTTTCTGAAGATTGTTTGAGTAAGCCAAAAATAATGACCATTATGCAGAAGATTAATTACAATTTGAAGAACATCATTAAAAAATAGAGAAATGACGACTGTTGCAAAAATAAAAGTAAGTATAATATTTGTTTTGCAATACTTGAAAAATTTAACTGTTTGTTATTTTGATAGAAATTCGGCATACTCAAGGAAACCTTGCATACGAAAAAAAAATTAGATAAATCGACCATAAATACGTAGTGACTTCAATATGTATCATTCATTTAAAGTTCTATGGAACTGCTGACGAACTTAATCTATTTATTTGGTAAATAGAATTGTACCAGTTATCTTTTCTCCGAACTGCTACTGTGTTTCCCGATGAATAGGCGGAGAGATACATCAAACAATTATGCCGACCAAATGTTTCTTATTTGAACCATATGATCAGTTCCTCTATTACTGACTACTACTAACACATGTCAAAGAAGTAATTAAACTGGCATTAGTATAGATATTGAACGTTGAATAAAGAATTTCGCATTTCTGTATCATTTTTTCACGAACAACGGTGCGGTATGTTCACTTCTTATCGAGTGTGTAAATTGTGAATCGAGCATTATGAAGGAGTTTGTATTTTTAGTCGTTTTAATTATTTCTACAGAGTATGGTAAGTAATTATCTACCAAGTAATTTACCTAGCGGTGAATTTTTTGATTTATTTTTTTCATTATTTCCTCAAACAAAATTTTTAAAAAAATAATAAAAATAAAACCAATTGAAAATTTATTATTAAAATTTTCTGAAGTTAGTCAAAATTAAAAAAAAACACACATTAAATAAAATTGATAAAACACTCAAAATTTGTTAAATATAATTTAAAATTTTGATAATTACTTAATTTTAGTCTAGATCAAACGAATGAAAAAATTATCGAATTATTTTTCTTTTTTTTCTCGAAGTGCTTCGTCTTCTTTAACGAATTGTATGGGAATTTCGACACCATTTTCCCCCAGTGATTCTAGCTGCTCACTAATGACATTAATCGCAGTATTTTGAGTTCCTGCCCCTTGCGATTCATTTTCAGATCCTTTTTGTTCGTCAGAAATTTCAAGTGTGGTTGTAGTAGTATTTATTTCTGGAGCAGGTGTAGTCGATGACTTAAAAATAAAATAAAATTCATTTACTTATACTTAGACTGATGTGATTAACATAAAAACACAAACGTAAGGTAGGATTACCTGAGCAGAATTTCGCACAGCTTTAAATGTTAAAACGCCGTCAGAAGAAATAATCGATTTCACCGTATCCACGTCAATATCCTTCGGCAATGCGAATTCTCTCTCAAATTTTCGAGCAACAAATCCGTGATCATCCTCTCTATCCTTGTGACTGGCCTTAACATTGCACTGTCGTCCGGTTACTTTAATACGAATTTCATTAGGTTTGAAATGCTGCACGTCGATGTGAATCTACATATTACAGAATAGTTTTAAAACTACATTTGTATTTGTAACCTCAGCTGAAAAATGCTACTTCGCTTACCGCAAACTGACTCGATAACCATTGTTGCTTTGATTTATCTTTTTTTGAAGATCGGTCTGGAGCTGCGAAAGGTCGCCAAGGGTAAAAATTGTCAGGTCCGTAAGATAGCGACATTTTAGCCGGATTTCTTAAATTATCCGATGTTAATACTAAGCCAAATTTTTGATCGTAAACTTTTGCATTTGCGTAGAAATCGTCGTATTTGCCTGATAATGGATTATGTCTTTCTAATTGCGGAGGAGGTTTTTTTGGCGGACCAATCATCATTTTTAATCAATTTTTTGTACACAACTTATTATCAAATATTTTTCACTCGAATTTACAAATATTTTTATTTTGAAATTATTTTTATGGCACAAGATATTTAACTTAATTTTTTTAGATAGGCAGCCGTTTATATTTAACTTAAACTCGATGTGTTTTCCCAGCACGTGTTGAAAAATTTCCAGTGTTAAATGTGAAAATAATTTTTCAAAAAAAAAAAAAAAAAAATGAAAATTATTACAAAAAAATGATTGATTTTTTTCCTTTGAAGAAATTAAAAGTTTCTTTTTCTCTAAAAATTTGAGGATTTTTTTTATCATAAATTTTTCTACGCCCAAAGAATTGGAAAATTTTTACTCCAAAAACATGTAAAATTGAAGTTTTTTTTCCAAAAAAAAATAATAATAAATAAAACAGAAAGTTATTTAGTTCTCAAAAATCAATACTTTTTTCTTCAGAAAAATGGAAATTTTTTTTATTTCAAAAAATCTGTTATTCCAAAAATTTTTCAAAAAAATAAAATAAAATAATGTCTTTGGAAAAATTTTTGAACATTTTTTTTCCAAAAGAGTTTTTCTTCAAAACTTAAAAAAATATTTTTACTCCAAAAAATTGAAAAAATACAATTTAAACAAAATGGGAAAGTTTTTTACTACCCATCAAAAACTTAACTAAGAAGTTTTTTTTGCTGCAAAAAAAGATTTTCTTTTACTCCGACTAAACCAAGAAAAAAATAATAATAGGTAATAAAATTTGCTCTCAAAAAATTAGGAAATATTTTACACCAAAAAAATTGAAAAAAGTTTTCGAAACAATTGAAAGATTTTTTAATCGATATTATTTTGATTTACTTTGAAAGAATTAGTAAATTTTTATGCTAAAGGAATCGAGAAATAAAATTAAAAACTATGTGTTTCAAAGGGAGGGGGGATGAAGAAGATTCTTGCTGCCAAAAAATTGAAATAAATTTAAAAACTTCTTATTAAAATTTTTTTTTTTTTAAAACAGAACTTTTTGATTCCAAAAAAGAAGAAAATTTTCACAATAAAAAAATGAAGATTTTTATTCGGAAAAAATTAAAAAAATTATGAAATTTTTACTCCGAAAAAACTGAAAAAAAAATTCCCAAAAAAACTGAGGATTTTTTACATCTATTTTCGTAGTCTAAAGAAATTGAGAAATTGTTTATGCTGATTACTTTAAAAAATAACTAAATAAAAAAATAATAGAATTAATAATTTTTACTCCAAAAAATAAAAATGGACAAAACCATTTTACCAACAAAAAATTGAGCATTTCTTATAAGTACCTACCTATTTTTTATTTAATTTTTAATCAAAAATTTATTCAAAAATATATTTTTTTAATTTTTTTATAAACTTCTATTCAAAATTTTGGTTTCAAGAACTTTTACTCCAAAAAAACTGAAAATTTTTCACACCTATACCCTCACTTCAAAGGAATTGAGAATTTTTTATGTTGATTTAAGTACTTCAAAAAATATTTTAAAATTTTCATAGTCCAAAAAGTTGAGAACTTTTTATATCTACCTGCCTTTTTTCGTCTAAAAAAATGAAAGATTTTTTCTCAACAGATTTTGAAAACAATAGGTATGCCTAACAACACCAAAAAAATTGGATTTTTTTTTGCAATTGAAAAATTCGTTCTTACAAAAAATTGGGTAATTTTTATTCTCAAAAAACTAAAAAGAATTGAGAATTTTTTCCTCCAAAAAGTTGAATGATTTTCCTCTAAAAAAATTACTTGAAAAATTTTTCTCCAAAAATTAAAAAAAAAAAAAATTACTTACTTTTTTTTTAAAAAGTTATAAGTTCTCACTTTAAAAAATGTGGAAAAGTTTCCTACAAAAAAGTGAAAGTTTTCATAACCTGCCAGGTAACCATCTGCCCTGGTTTTTGGAATGATACCTAATAAGGAGCAAAAAATCGTTTTTCGAGTTCTAGATGATTTTATAAAATGTTTTTTAATAAAAGACATGGAAAACATGTAAAATTCAAAAAATGACAGATGGATTTGGTGAGTTTTACCTGGCAGGTGACGATTTTCTCTGTGAAAAAATTGAGGAAATTTTTCTCCAAAAATTTTAAAAATATTTTTACTCTAAATAAAAAAAAAATCATTAAAAAAAATTCAGAAATTTTTTACTCTAAAAAATTGGAAAATTTGTACACTAAAAAATTGGAAAATTTTCACTCTAAAAAATTGGAAAATTTTCACTCCAAAAATTTTGAAAATTTTGCTCCACAAAAATTTTTTACCTCCAAAAGAAATTGAGTTTTTTACAGCCTATTCTTTTCCTTGAAAAAATTGAGAAATGTTTTACCCTGATTTACTACAAAGATTTTTTTAATCTAAAAAAATTGAGAAGTTTTTTATTTCAAAAAAAAATTAAGAAAAATATGACTCCAAAAAAATCAAAAAAAAAAATTTGCTTCAAAAAAATATAGCTGATTCCAGTTTTGCCCAAAGTAATTACAGAATTCGTGTATAAATTACAGGTTATTCTAAAAATTTGGATGAAATCGGAGAAACGCGAACAACAAATGGACCTCCTTCCTCAACCAAACCACCTGCCACCGTAAAGCAGACTACCCATTCTACACCCACCAAAAACATCCCAATCAAATCGGCGCCTTCGACATCCCTTCCAGAAAAAACATCACTTCTGCCAAATTTGGATTTCAAAGAATTTTCCGGCTCGTCGGACATCATTGTTAAAACATCCGCCGCAAATGCGTCTTTTATCGATAATTTGAGCGATAAAATTCGATTAGTTTTGAAACATTTTCAAGACCCTGACCCAATCGGAATTCCCGGAGATGCTATTTTGCCGGAACCAATGGTCGCTGAAAATGTATCCGCTTCGATGGTCGTCGCTACTGGATATTTTTACAATATTACGATTTGGGGTTTGAATAATTTCTCGATCAATATTGTTGATACTTTTTTGGATAAAATGGAGGTAGGTACATACGTATTATTAGATAGGTAGGTGGTCAGGTACCTACGTATTGGAATTAATAACTAATAATGGCAATTATAAATTTCCTGGCCATAGGTTTTCGTCACCTTGAAGCTAAAAACTGTCACAGCTTTGGGAAATTACACAATGACCAATCTTTTAGTCGATAACGAAGGTCCATTCAATATCACATTCACCAATGTCACAGCTACCGGTACAGTTAGCTTATATACAAGTCAAGATGGAAAATTACGAGCAAATAGATCCATCATCGACATTGCATACGAGGACATGGAGGTAAAATTTGTAAAAAACAATTTTTTTGGCGGAAATTATCAAAAAAATAATAATCTACCGTTTTGTTTAGGTTGATTTAACCAACGTCAGCTCTTTAGCAAGACCATTCCTGAACAGCGGAGGTTCCAGGGTATTCGACGCCGAAAAACCTCTCATATTGGCCAGTGTGAATCAACGATTAATCTCAGAAATAGACCGACGTTTGGAATTCTTCCCTAAAATCCCACCGCTCACCAAACTTTCTCCAGTCGATTTGGCAATATTGGAAGCTCGTAAATTTGTACGAAACCGATACGAACCATTTGTCATAAATAAAGTATTCGATTTCGACAATCCTTTCCTCACCATCCACGTTGGACCAGTTGCTATAAACGGTGTATCGAGATTCGCCCGAGTTGGCAACATTACGTTAGCAATGGTGAATCAAACAGTTGACCTGAGACTTAGAATAATAACTCAAAGATTGGTGGGAAATTGTAAATGGTATTACGACATTGGTAAAGTTGGTGTCACCAGACATGGTCAATCCAACTTTTCTGCCAATCATTTGCAATTTGAGGCGAGAGTTTTGCAAAACGTCGATTCCAGAAAGTCACCGAAATTGGAAGAGTTGGATATCGAAACTGGACCGATTACTGTGAAAATGGATGGTCAAGGAAGTTTTGATTATCTCGTTGATATGGTTCCTCAAATATTACCCAAAATGTTGAGGCATATGATAATTGATGCTTTAGAGGAAACGATCAAAGGAAGAATACAAAGTGATATATTGGATAAGATTAATGTAGAACAAGTGTATGAGGATAACTTGACAGGTATTAAGGAATATTTATCGGATAAACTGTAGGTACCTACCTAATTTTATAGGTTTTTATTTGAACCATTGTTATTGTGTTTTTTTTTTATTTGTCTTTGGAAATTTATTTTCTTGCATTTGAATTATATGTGTAATTGTATACCTAACTTTCATTTCCTTATAATTTTAAATTGACTCAATGTACATAATAAATCGATAATTCGTATAATAATCGTATAGAAGTTCATTGAACTTACTCTATTTATCGTATGATATTAGAATCATAAGCGAAGTTTATTTAGAACGTGATCATAATTATCAGAGATGCGATTTTTTTTACCGCAATCAATGAATCTGATTTCATTTACCTAGTTAAATATAATTTATCTCATTTTTTAAATATATATTTATTTTATTTGAATTACTTCAGACGTAGGTTACTCTTGTTCAAAGATCAAAATAACTCGTTCAAAGCTCTGGTGCAGTAAGAGGGTCAACCCCTGCCTGGTGCCTCGAAATACGTAATCTAAAGGTGAAAAATTCCATCTCTGTAGGTTTTCTATAGGTTAAAATTATTTTCAAAAATGCCTAAAAGATTCTTCTTAAAAATTTACGTTCTCATTAAAAATTCTCTTGAAAAAAATCTCCTCATAGAATATAATTGTTAAAAAAAAAAAACTCGTAAAAAAGTTTTTGCATAATTTTTTTTTACATCCCAAAAAACACTTTTGGAAATCCTCTTTTTGATTGAAAGATGTTTTAAATCGAAGTGGCATTTTTATGAAAAATATTATTACCTACAGCCGAAAAATTGAGAAATTTATAAAAAAAAACTTTCTCTTTCAAAAAATAGTAGATTTCATAGTGCATTTTTTTTTTTTAAAAACTCCCAAAAAATTAGAAAATTATTTTACCTAGGTACATAATTTTTTTCAAGTTATCCTAAAAATTGGAAATTTTTATTTAAAAACACGAGAAATTTAAAAAAAATCTTTAATCCAAAAAAATAAGATTTCTTATTCCAAAAAATTGAGATTGCAAATTAAAAATGTTTTGCACAAAAAAAAATTAAAGTTTTTTTTTTTTATTTTTTAAACAAGATTTTAATCCTCCTCCCCTCCCCCCCAAAAAATGAGAAATTTCTCCCGACAAATTAAAAATTTTAAAATGGAAAATCCCAAAAAACGAGAATTTTTTTATAGGCCAAGTATTCCAAAAAATTGAAAGATTTCTCATTCCAAACAAAAAAAAGGGAATTTTTATCCAAAAAAAACTCAAAAAAATGGGGAAAATGAGAAATGTTTTTTTTTCTTCAAAAAATGGGGACTTTCAGTGCAAAAAAAATAGAAAAAAGCAACAAAAAATTAGGACTTACCTATTCCAAAAAAAAAAATCAAATGATTTCAAAAATTAAAAGATTTCTTGACTAAAAAAATATATAATATTATTATTCTATTCAAAAAAACACGAGAAATAAAAAAAATGGAAACATTCTTTAATCCAAAAAAAATTAAAAAGATTTCTTATTCCGAAAAAAATCGAGATTTAAAAAACAACTTCTAGGTAAAAAAATTTTCACCAAAAAAAAAAAATTGAAAAAGTTCCATTTTTATTTCCAAAAAGATGAAAATTTTCCACAAAAAATTGAGAAATTTTCTTCAACGCTCTCCACTAAAAATTGAGAAATTATTTTTCTTTTCAATAAAATTGAAACACTTAATTTATAAGAAAATTTAAAAAAAAATGAAAAATGGAAAATTTCTTTACGTAGATATTCCGAAAGAAAAGAAAAAACAAAAAACAAAAATTTTTATAAGTGTCCCGAAAAATTAAAAGACAGAATTACCTGATACTAATATACTACAGAAAAATCGAAAAATCCCCCCCCCCCCCCCCCCAAAAAAAAATAGGTAGGTATTGAAAAAAAATTAGTATTATTTTATTTTCAAAAAAAATTGAAATAGGTACCTATCAATTTGTTATTCCAAAAAATCATACGTTTTTCAAAAAAATAAGAGAATTATGCCTACTCTCAAAAAGAAAGTAAAGATTTTTTTTTCTAAAAAAAATTGGAAAAATTTTAAATGCGACGTATTTTTTTAGCAAAAAATAAATATATTTTATTCGGTAAAAAATTGGATTTTTTATTTAAAAAATTGCTTTGAATTGATACTTTGATGCATTAATTTTTATTTTAGCATATTTTGAGCCTCTATATCAATCAACAGGGCGCCTATTGCAGCCGCAATACTGCAACGTGATACGCTCTAAAACTCGTATTTTACTATTACAAATAGGAAACCTGATAAAATTCTGAAATTTGGCTCGGAGGCCATTTAATTTCCTAACCGAGCCAGAGTCTTTGCAACAAAAACTTATATCTACGAAATAGGTACCTACCTAGGAAATTCTCGAATAATCGTTCAATTAAAATTAAATAGAAGAAAAAATGAAGAAGAGTTCTCTTAATCCAACGGTTTTTATTGCCGAATTAAAATTCACAATCATCGTAATAGTTACATTCGGTAAGTAATAAAATCAATGGTAAGTACTTATGGTGGAATTCATCTCATCTTTTCATTTCGACATCATCTGGCATAAATTTAATAACCTCTTCGCGAACTCTCTTATTTTTCAACATTACATTGGGATAACGACTATCAAGATGGATTACATTGAGCATAAAAATGCAAAACAAAAATCATAATCTGCGATTTTTTGCTTAAACTGTTTCTTACAAATGATCTTTGTGTGATAACATATAAGTAGCATATAATTTTAAAAACAGGCCAGGAATAATATTCTTTAAAAAAATATGTGTAGATTTAGGTACAAGACAGAATACAAAGGTAGGCAATTCAACAATTAGTGAAATCGATGAAAAATCTCATTTACGTTCTAAGTAAACTGAAATGTTGAGTGAATCTTTGGATAAAAATATTTTCACACTGCGAACTTTGTTCGGAGAAAATAAAATGAATATTATATTTAACTAAAAGCAATGAATATAAAAAATTGGTTGAGGGAAGTAGAAAATTATGTTTTCGCTCAGTGAAAATAACAGTTAAGCGTACATTGCTTCAATTTCTTTTTCGTATTTGACGAAGACGACGCGTTTCATAACTTTCATGGTTGGTCCTGCAATAAAAAAAATAATAAAATAAAATAATAACGAAATCAGGAATCAATATAAATTAAATTAAAAATTTATAGTGTTACGAACCAAGTTCTCCGGTAGCAAGCGAGAAATCTTTGGGAAGAATGGTGAATTTTTGAATTCTTTGAGCTTGAGAAATAGCATTTTCATTTACACGTTTAATTCCTTCTTCGATAGCTTTGTACACCTGTAGGAATAATAAGTAGGTAATTCGAGGAACTATTAAATTTAAAAAGTATTAAATTGAATGCTTACATCGTCTGGTTTCTTTTCAACAATTTCGGAAACAGTTTTATATGGTTTGGCTCCAACTGACTTCAACCATATTTGAGCTTCGGGCGATAATTCATCCTGCGGTATTCCGGTGTTCATGTTTATTACACACTGTAAGTTCAATTTATTTTAATTTTAGTCTTTATTCGAAATTGAGAGCATAAATTTTTCAATAAAATAATTACTTTCAAAGTGCACAATAAAGTAAGGTATTTGCGACGATCTCCTACAATTACAGCTTGACTGATGATAGGTATTTCAGTTTTTAAAGCTAATTCGATTAAAGCTGGAGCTACATTTTCTCCGCCGGCTGTAATTATCAGTTCCTACAAGATAAAATGAAGTAGGTATATTAAATTTCTCATCAATCATCTGGAAAATTTTTCAATTATGATTTAATTTACTTTAATTCTTCCGGTTATTTGAAGGAACGAATTTTTGGTGATTTTTCCAAGATCTCCAGAGTGCAGCCATCCGTCTGAATCTAATGCTTCTTTCGTTTTTTCAGGATCATTTAGGTAGCCCATGAATACGTTTCTTCCATACATGCAAATCTACGTGAGTAACAAATTGAGTAATACTGACAACGAAAAGTAGATTATTGGCTTTCCAACTATCAATTTTACTAGATACCTCTCCATTTCCATCTGCATCCGGTTGATCAATTTTCGACCGAGTTCCAGGAAAAGTGCGACCGATTCCGTATAAATCAAAATCTGGAGATTTACTGATAAAATGGCCTCCGCTGGTTTCTGACATTCCGTAAGCCTGCGATAGATTATTCGTTAGCTTCGGTTCGTCGTTCGTAAAATGGTATAAAAATGAGAAATATTGGGAAATCATTGTACTCACTTCTGTAACCGGCATATCGAGACTGGTTAAATATTCTCTAACTTCGACAGGTATAGGCGCAGCTCCAGATAGGTACGTTCGACATTGATCAAAGCCCAAAGCTTGTTTAACTTTTGAGTAGACTAATCGTTTGAAAAATTTATACGAGAATGATTCTCCTACGTAGCTAATAAAATGACAGACAGGAATTAAAATTATGTCATGATCTATTCGTAAGTGAGTCGTATCAACTTACCCTTCCGAGAGTGACTTGTAATGAGCAAGAGCAGCTGCTCTGGCATGAGAGAATAGATATTGCTTCACTCTGGATGATTTCTTTTCAGCTGTTTCCAGGCCTTCTTTGATTTTTTCCCACACTCTAGGAACTCCGAATAGAATTGTAGGTTTCATAGCTTTCAAATTATCCACCATCGATCCCTTGAAAAATTACAGATTTTTTGTCAAAAATAATTATGGATGCATAATGGATAAAATTCGAATACAAAATGTGAGCGAATAGCAAAAGATTAAAAATAAGAGGTCTGAGTGAAAAGCTTCGAACTGACGTTGTCGATTTCGTCTTGAATTAGAAAGACGGATCATTAATTTATGACGTCTACAAAACTGTTTTTTATTCGAAATACAAACAAGTAGGTAGACGTCACTAAAACATGATCCGAGTTGATTAGTTTCCACAGCCACGGTTTGGTTACTTATGACTGTAGTCTGTGTAGAAGACAGGTATTTTTTGATAAGTTTGAAGGTACGAATCATTCCTATTTACATCTACTCAGATAAATAAAAAATTAATTTTTAATTAAAGTCTAGTCTATAATCATAATATTTTTAAAATAGACAGATAATTAATTCCAGTAGGTGATATGTAGACTAGTGATAATAACTAGGTACCTAGACCTACATAAAATGCACAACAAAAATATATAAATTAACATTGACATAAAAAAAAGTTTGAACATTTTCAATAACCAAGGACGAGTAAAACAATGAAGATAGGTAAGTACACCAGTATTCGATTAAGAAAAAAAAAAAAAAAAAAAAAAATGAAGGACACTTCGATTTTACCAAAAACTTATTTCTAATCTTTCAAATAACCACTATCAAGCTCAAAGCTACTACTGATAACTTTATACTCACTTTTAATACATTTTTATCGCCAAAATATACACAACCTCCAGTGACAAGTCCCATGAATAAATCAGCAGCCTGAAAAAATCAATCAATAAGCATCGTGCCAACGATCCTCAATAGGTATTTTCACAAAATACAAGACTAACCTGAGCAGCAGCATGACTAAGTGGAAGATAGGACAAAATTCTCTCGTTACCGGGCTCCATTTCTAAATATTTAGAAGCCATTTTAGCATTATATATCAAATTATCATGACTCAACATGACCGCTTTTGGTAAACTAGTGGTTCCCGACTAAAAAGAAAAACTCATTAGAAACTGTATAGATTTTTCTTAAGCAATGTAATCGATAGATGGCAAACTTACTGTGTATAATAACGAACAACATTCATTCACAGCTAATGTTTCGATGATTTCGTTCAATTTTTCATCAGATTCTTTCCTTCCAATATCCATCAATTCTTGCCACTGTAAAACGATTCTTGTGAAAATCTGACAATACATCTTTCATAGTAACTAACCAATGCTGTACTTACGCTTAATACTGAAGGAACGCTAGGTTTGCCCGAATATTGAATAATTGCCTTAACATCTGGTGTTTGATCTCTGACTTTGAGAATCTTCTGCAACTGCATGTCGTTCTCAACGACTACAATATTGGCGTAACTCGTAGTCAAGCAATGCAGACAAGCTTCCGGTGAATTCGTGGTGTAAATTCCGGCGGCGAAACCGCTGTAAAAATTGAAACATTTGAAGGGTAAGTAAACAGAAAAGCACAGTTTGATAATGACAATTTTTGAAACTTACCCAGCGTGAATGGCTGCTAAATCTGCGTAAAACCATTCTCTGGAGTTGGCTCCCAGTATACATACTGAATGGTAACGTTCTAGACCTAATTTAATAAAAGCTTTGGCTACGGTTCGCACATCATCACGGTATTGTCTGAAATAGAACAGAAAATAAAAAAAAAAATTACTTTGGGCAGTTTGGTCCAACATTTTTTGTCAATGAACCCTCGTTATCACTCAAAAGTAAACAAAACATTTGAACCAATGAGATGCCTCTAAAAGAAGAAAACTCAAAATGCACGAATCTCATTGGTTCAAAAGTTTTGTTTACTGGAATGAACTAAACTGATAAGAACATCAAAAAATGGTCACCACGTTCTGTAGTTTTTATAAATTTGCACAATTTTCAGTTATAAGAATTTTACTCACGTTCAAAACATAATCTTTTACTCATTTTATAACTCGTGATTAATCAAATTTCGCGATATCAAGTGTTGCCCAAACTCGAACATGATCATACGGATAATTATTAGGTACTCATAATTTGTCGTTCAAACTCGCGATACTTTTTGTGCGAAATACGCGTAAGAATCGAACGTTTAATCGGATACACGAAGAATGAAGAAAATGTGGATATTTGAAAGGTCGACTTAGACGAAAATGGGATCATTAATAGCCTTGAAAATCGTACGAAAGTGAATTTCGTTGTTAATTTTCTCTGTCGCCGATAAGATGATCGAAGTTCATCGCGTCGGATTCGCTGTACAAAGTCGGTAAGTACAAACTTGGCGATTTTTTCCCATTCGTACTCTTAATTATTATTAAATTAATTAAGAAGAAGAGTTTCGTATTAACCTGAAATTTACGATATCCCATTCGCCACTGTCCTCTCTGGTCCCTAGAGCTGGTAAATCGCCCCATTGTTCAACAGCATCGTTCATCAGTGTTGGAACCGATATTGGTTGCGTATCGATTTCGAAAGAATTTCTTATTTTCACGCATCCGTCGACTGAGGAAGTGTGTATGTTATCTGTGGGTTTGAGTTTATCGGGTCCTGAAAATATTAGCAATTTTTTAGTAAGTTAGTTAATAACACATCACAGGTAACATTTATAATGCAAACAATTCATTATATCGTATATCAGTTCAGTGATAGGTAGTTAGGTACATCTTTTGGTTATTCAATAAGACCTTTTTTTTTTGTTTTTAACCTTCAAATTTATCATTTTCAACAATCACCTTACTCACACGTGGGTTTATTTCATTTCAATATATCTGTGGAAATTTCAGGCCTTGGCTTAAAGCAATTATCTAAGTAATTAAATGCAATGTGGTGGAATAAAATGAATCAAAAATGCAATACGTAATTTCTCAACGAAAATATTTCGATAAACGAATGCCATAATTTGCATTTTTTGTTTTCGTACAAAAATATTGTAATCAGTGGATCGATTTATTCGGCTATTCATAGATCTTTTGAACATCGCCATACTTTATTAGTGTTATGAAATGATATACCTTCGATAATTGATAATTAAATCGTATAAGAAATTGATAAGATACACTCACCTGAGCCACTTGGCCAATTGACTTCTATTTTTATTTCATTGCTGTGGAAAGATAACAAAAGTATAATATTAATCAATAAGTCTGAATTAAGCGAATCTGTGTAATTTTGAAACGATAAGTTTTTCAAATTGAACATTTTAATTGGACAGGTAGATATTTATTTTCGCCTGTCGAATTATTATTCAGAGTGTTTCTCGACTCTCGAGTGATGCAGGAAAATCCACAAGGCAATCAACCGAAAATAAACAAAAAATGTTGAATAGATACAGATGGTGGCTATTTCACAAAATGTAGGGGCAGGGGGAAATGAAATTGGGAGAATTTTTAAAATCGTGGACAAGTAGGGTGGAATGAAAAAACATATTTCATATTTTTACCATAATTATGTATGGGGGTGGTTTATTGTGAGTTGGAAGCCACACAATTTTTTTTTTAGTTTCCTACCTCAAAAGAGGAGAGAGGAAGAAGCCCTCAGAGTAAGGTCACTTTCGGAAAAAAAATTGTAGTTTTTGCCACTTTTGTGTAATGCCTTCAGCGTGTGCCTCGGACATCTCTTCTAAAAGTGCAATTCAAGTTTCTACTCCTCCCTATAGGTCATTGACCTTGCAATTTGATATTATTTTTCTTTCCCTAACAGGGGGTTGAAAAGTTGAAGATCGCTGGAAAATCGAGATTTTAAAATTACAGTATCAAAACTAAACTTGAATAGCCCCTGTTGATGCAAAAAAAATATTTCAATAGAAAAAATTGAAAAATTTTTATTGCAGGGTTGCCAACTTGTGATTTATATTTACTTAAAAAAATCCTCATTTTTTATGAAAATCAAAATTTGGCAACCCTCCATGCACTCAATCGAAAAAAATTGCCCTTCAATTTTTGATAAAGGCGTGAATTTTCCTACGCGGATGTGTTTAAAATTTTTAATTGTTGAAAGATATAGATGCAAAATACTTACTCGACAAAATCATTCGAGTTGTTGATTTTCGTACTTTCTTCGTTTGCTTCTTTTAAATCCTGAAAAAAAAATCATTAGATTAGGTTCCTACTTTATTGAATCAAAATCCTCCTATCCCTATTTAATTCGCTGAGGAATAATTATAATGTAGGTAGGGTTATGGCCTTTATGGCTCCACTTTTGGCCAGGCCCCCATCTTTAGCCAGGTCCGACTGTTTTTGCTTATAACTAAGCTTTGTGAAATGATAGAAGAGCGATTTTTTTTTTTAATGGACAGTGACAATACTGCTCTTTTTTTGAGTATATTCGAATTCAGCATTACCAGTGTTGTATTTCTGTGTAAATTTATTTTCTTTCGTCCTTAAAAAAAACTGCAGTTTTTTGGAAAAAAAAATTAAGAAACCTCCTTACAAAAAAAACTCATTTTTTGAGCAACAATTGATGTAATTTACCCGGGTAAGTTTTTTACTTAAAGAGGAATGTACATTAATCTCAAAAAATGCTAAAAAATAAAATTTTAGCAATTTGATTAATTTTTTTGGACCATGGCCAACTTAGGGATAGCGAAAATTGGCCAGTTCCATCTTTGGCCATGGGGTGGCCAAAGAAGGAACAGGGCAATTCCTTCTATGGCCAGGTTATTATTTCAGATTCAGTCAACTTATGAATGGAAAAATAGATGCGCATTTTTTATTTTGTTTATGAAAACTTGAAAACATCATGAAAATGAATACCTACATATCATTGGTTGCAAAGTGCAAACAAGAAAGTGATCTTTGGTGGTTTCATTTTCATAGATAGGTAAATAAATATGATCTCATGTGGTCTCATGGAAAGGACTGTTGTTTCATGTTGTTTGTTAACAATTCTTAGTTGATAGGCATCAGGTATTAATTATAAAATTAGTAATTAACTTAAGGTAATTTATAATGCCTCCTCCAACTCGACCAAAAAAAAAAAACTAAACAAAAACTACGCCAGAAATTAAAAAACAAAAAAGTGGCCGTACATTTTTCAATTATACGAAACAAAATCTTTATTCGGCTTTATCAGCAGTGCAAAATAATGGAATGAGCGTAAGTTTTTATGCCTTTAATGTCGTTGGCTACAGTTTGCTTTTGAATTTGAATACCTATATTATTTCCATTCATTTTTTTATATCATGTATCCATTCCATATTCTACGTATTAATTTATATTTGTAGGTTAATAAAGCAAGCAGTGTCTTTAAAATACCACGAACTACGCTGAGAAATAAGTTATCTGGGAAAACGTCAGCTTACAGTTATGGTATCACAGGCCGCTCCTCTGAGTAAATTATCAACACTCTTTTTTTCATCTAAAAGGACATGGCCAAAGAAGGGGTGGCCATAGATGGAAAAACATGGCCAATAAGGGAGGTTTTAGGTCATTTCTTAGATATTGCTATATAGCGAACACTAAATTGATGTTATAAGCTCGCGAACGATATTTTCCAACTCTACACATCCCAAGGATTCATTTGATATATATATAAGCATGTCTAATGTGATTCTTCTATTTTTAAATGAATTTTGAAGTTCACCAATTCGTTAAAGTGGCCAAAAGTGGAGCCATAACCCTAGGTATTTTCTCGTTTATTTATCAAATAGAAAAAACAATATCGAACCGAAATTTTGATCATATTATCATTCTGAAGAAAACTAATTAGGTTCTTAACCTAATTCAGTTTTTATAGTTACCCACCCACGTTAAATGATCTGACTGTGAGGCTCGTCGAGAGCCCAACTGGATCCCGGGCAAAACAAAAATTATTTTAGGCCTTCTTTCAAGTTGATTGCTGATCGAAAACTATGTAATTTTTTCAACTCAAGCTGAAAACATTTAATTTGGGCCCCTTGGAAAAACTCTGGACTCGAAGGAGGTCCCTTGTTTGCCCTCCTCCCTGGAAAAACCATGGGCTCGAAAGAAGTCCTTTGTTTACCCTCCCCCCCCTAGGTGGGCATACTAACTGTTTAGGTACTTAATTTTTTTTAAATTAATTTTTCCCCAAAAATAATGAACAAAATCCATGTATGTAAAGTCAAACAAATAAAATTAGCTTTTCAATTTCCGGGATCAATCGCATCGTAGACTTCAAAAATACTCATAGTCATTCTACCTCAAATATTACTGCTAATTATATTTATCTAGAACCGAATTTTTAAATCTTAATTATTAAAAATAATAATATAATCAATAGCTCAAGGTTGCGATGAACAAATTATTCACCATTAGGTCAACAACCGGTTGATTTTGAAAATACATATTATGTATAATATTCGTTCAAATTAATGTACTTACTCTTTCTTATTCGTGATTTTTTTTCGTGGGGGGGGGGGGGTCGAACTATCTATTTATTTCAATATCTATGCGAGACCTGATGATATACTTGTTACTTTATCACATAAGGATAGGAAAATATCTTAATTGAAATCATAACAATGTCTAAACACGTCTCTCCAGATGATTCGTAAACAATTTATTTACAAATCTCCCCACCATAAGAGTAAAAAGCGATTTACGAATAAAAAAATAATGATAAATTTTGTACTTACGATATTTTTAAAATTTTCCACATTTCCATTTTGGACAATTTTTCCATTCTGGTGGATACTGTCTCCATTTTGCACGATTGTTGTGTCTGTACTTTCCATTATGAATAGACCTATTAAAAATTAAAGGATTACATATCATAATCATCTATGTGCATTTTTTAAAAGTAGCTAATGAGAAATTTGGTAATTTGATTTTTCATTGATTTCATTTTACTGTTTATAAACGTACTTTTTTTTAAAATGTGAACTATCACTACCTTGATTGAATGAATAACCACCAACTATGTAGTTGCCTACAATTTAGAAAAATTATAAAATCAATTTTAAAATTTATAAAAATTTATTTCTGAAAAAAAAAAAAACATTATTAAATGTTAATAGCTTATAATTTTTTGGGATTCAAAATCAAAATCCAAAATCTTTTTCACTCCTGGATTTGAAATCCAAAGTATAAAATCCTTTCCAGAATTAGAGTTTAAAATCCAAAATCTTTGACATCTCACTTGTTAATTTTCGTATCGATAATCCCTTACTCATCTGGAAATATTTTTATTTTTTTTATAAATCTCAATTTTAGTCAATTTTTTCTTAAAGTATTTTTTTCTAAATCTTAGAGTCAGCGTAATAAAATTCATATATTTCTTAATTTTGAAAATAAGTTTCTCAACTTCTTTAAATTGCAAAATATTTGTTTCTCAATTTTTTGGAAAAAACTTAATTTTTAGTTTGAGGTCAGTTGAAAAAAAAAAAAAAAAAAAAAAAAAAAAACTTTAGAGTTCTTGTAAAAAAATAAAACGAGTTTTCTTGAAACAAAATGAAAGATTTTTGGGTTTTAATTCCTTTTCATAACTCGAAAAAATCCAAAATCCAGAATCCGAATCCAGATTTTCAGGATTTTGTGGAAAAATCCAAAATGATAATCTGCCAAACCCTGGTAAATTAATTAAAATGAAAATATTTATACAAAATATACCTTTTTATCCTTTCGATACAGCTTTAGATGCACAAAACCGAAATTTTCAACACCGAATTAAGTACAATGAATTGAAAAAAAAAATTAATCGAACGTAGAATTTTACTGAAATAAATTTTAGGGACGATATTTAACACATCCCGAACGATATTAGGTAGAGGTATGAATCAGTTTGAGAAGGTGGTGCGTGATTTTATTATAATCCAGAAGTCTGTTGTTTTAATCATTGGACTTTATCATTATGGAATAAGCCAAATTTAGAAAAAGACTCACCGTTATTTATTATAAATAAATATATTGGGTCATGTATTAAAAATAAAACAAAGGTTAAACACGTTTGGTTTATTTAATTGATAATTTGTACGAATTTAATATCTACCTAATCTAATTTTATTTGAATAAAAAAAAAAATTCCACAATCACAACAACAATATTTCAAACTTTCCTTCACTTATATAAAATGTATTGTACTCGTGTCGATATCGTATAAAAGTTTGAATTTATTTAATTTCATGGAAAATTTTAAATTTTTATTACGTTTTCAAGAAATAATTTTTCAAAGTGTTCGTGTGTGTTTTCGAAATCAAATGATTTTTTTTCAAACCTTGAATTATGCAACCTTCTGATGAGCTAAGATTTTTTTCAAGTTTAAGTCAAAAAATATATATATATATCGAAGAATTGCAAAATTGACTACCTATCGCAGTCATAAATTACTTTTTCTTTGGTTTTTACGTAAACGTCGCGATATCTTGTACATTTCAAGAGATAATGATACTCGGATATATACACAGGTAGCTTCGTTTACGATACTTGTCTGATATATAAACTTACGTAAGAACTTTCTTGAAAAATTTACACCATTCAACTTTCGAGGTTTTGTAAACGTAAAATAAAAATAAAAAACACGAAATTAAAAAATTACTAATTTTACCGAGAATAAATTTGACAATGGATCATAATGGAAACGTTATCTAAACTGTAGGAACAAGATCGAAAAATATGAATCAAACTCACCTCAACGGAAACGAAAGCTCACGAATTTACGTTGTCAATGGGTTAACATTCGAGCACTAAAATACACCATACCCGTAAATCGTTCGCTTTAAAACTGTTTCAAAAGCTTAGCCAGTCATTAAAAAACAAAGCTTAAAAAAGAAAACTTTAAACGTTCGAGTGATAAGGTTCGGTGCACGTAGTCACGTGGTGGAATGAACAATTTTTTTTTTGATTTCAAAATTCAAACCGTACGTTGTGGTGGTGTTTAAAAAATTTTTCTCAAACTGTATACCTACGTGAATAATTGTGTTGTTTCTTTGTATAGTAGTAACTTGAAAGTTGTGCTTGATTATTTGATGAAATAGTTTTGGGGTGCTCTGGGAAAATAGATACCTGTTGATCTTTTTATGCTTACGAGTAGATGGTCGTACTTTTTTACAAAGTTCAGTTACCCATTTTTTAATTGATTTATTTGGTAGTAAACCACCTACTTTTTATTGATGATTGATTTGATAGGAAGCGTTATTTGAATTGATATTGATTTAACAAAGTTGTATCCCTTATGATTTTAACCATATAAGTGTGCTCTTTTGTATTTCTTGAACCGTCAAAGTGAAGTTACGTTACCTCCTTTTTTTGGTCTTACACCCCCTTCCAGGTTGTTTTTTTTTCTAGTGAGAGAAGAGTTACTTTCTTTCTACCTAAAGTTCGAGTGATGCTTCCTTATAGTTGCCTCCATTTAAAAAATTATTTATATAGAAATACATTTTTAAACTTTGACCTTTTTTTGGGTTCTAACTCATCAAAGTTGTTGATTTTCAAGAGAAAAAATTCCCAAGTCGTTACTTTTCCCCTAGCTGAATTTTAAATCGTTCTTTGGAACCCACAATTTTAAAAAAAATACAAAAACTAAAGAATAAGCAAAATTTTCAAATTTAGAATTCAGAGTTGTTCCTTTCTGTTCAAAAATAATTTCAAAATTTCTCATTTTTCCCCTACTTCAATTTCAAGTGCTACCCATTAGCCCTCTCCAAGTTGGTGAATTTCCACTAAAAATACAATTGCGAGAAAAATTAAAAATTATTGAGAATTATTTTCTCATAAAAATTAACAAATTTGCGATGGTTGAAACGAAAAAAATACAAAATCTTGAAAATTTATCAATTTTGAAAGTATGTGAAGGGAAAGAGGCTTGAAATTCATGTCTAGGGAAAATATAAAAAATTGCGAATCACTTCATCAGAACAACTTATTGTTTCATTTCATTTTTTTTTCCTGTCAGTTTATATTATTTATTTTTCAGCAGTACACATGTGGGTACTCAAAATATTGGAAATTTTGCCCATAATTCAATTCTGTAATTAGATTTCAATTTTCGTACTGAAATAAGCCTGTATGACAAAAAATTATATTTTTTGATTTTCAAATAATAAATTTTTTAAGTTTTTAAAATTTTGAGCGAGTTGCAAGTTTTTTTTTGGAATTTCTAACCAAAAACTCTGAAGAAACTCTTCTCAAAAAATTCAAAAAATGATTTACAAAAAGCGTTTTCAATGCAGTACCTAATTTTTTTTTCTTTGAAAAATTTAAACAACTTTTCACCAATTGGAGCTGCAAATCAAAGTGGCTGACATCTGGTGGCGACTAGCGGAAGCAAATTCAAAGTAGGATAAAATACATTGGTTATATGGGAGAAATATCGTTTTTTGGATTTTACTCAAAATTGAGCGGGTTTAGGCGAAATTATTTTTATAGAACTTTATTTTTAGGAAATTAAATTTCCTATCGAGTGGCGTAGTCGGAAAATTTTTTATGGTAAAAATGTCGCTGACCACATCATTTGATAGGAAATTTAATTTCCTAAAAATAAAGTTCTATAAAAATTTCGCTTACACCCGCTCAATTTTGAGTAAAATCCAAAAAACGATATTTCTCCCATATAACCAATGTATTTTATCCTACTTTGAATGAGCTTGCATACAGCGCGCTCTTGACTGCCGTTGCACCTCCAATTATTCAAAAAAATCTCCATCCCGATCCTATAGGCTAAATCCTTTTTAAAAATTATCAAATAATTATTTTTTATTTTATTTTTATTTTTTTGAAAAATTGAAACAATTTTTTCTCGAAATATCATTTTTTAAATTATTCAAAAAAATCTCCATCCTGACCATATAAGGCAAAATTCTATTTTTTTTTAATTTTCAAATAATTTTTTGCTGTAATAATTTGCAAAATTTTTGAAATAATAAAAAAAATTAAATTCTTTTTTCAAAATATTTTTTTGAATTTTTAATGAAAAGTTTCGAAGAAATTATAGGTAGGTATCTACAATTTTTTTAATGCAGTAAATTTTAAATAAATTTTCAATGCTGTTGTTATCATTGTGCTTTTTTTTACAGAAAAGTCAATTCTTTGTTTTTTTAAACTGAGAGAAAACCAAAAAACTATAATATATTTTTTCGCTATTTTAAAAATTGAAAGTTTCGATTTAATTCTTTTTTTCGTTTTCAGTTTCTTTCGTTTTTTTCTCATTTCGGGTTTCCTTATTTCGTTTCGTTTTTTCGATTTTTTTTCTTTTCGTTACATTTTTAATTTTTTTGGGGGGGGTTGGGGGGTAAATTTTCTTTGATTCGATGATTCGAATCCCTGTCAAAAAAATATTTTTCCAGCAAGTTAATTTTTTCGAATAACAGTGTTTTGCAAAAAAAAAAAAAAATCAAACAAATTTTGAGAAAAACCATGCAAGAAAAAAAACGTGTCCCAACTCGAAATTTTTTGATTTTTTCATGTAGGACGCATTAATTTAAAAATTCCATATTTTTCGAACCTATGTCAAAAATTGAAATTTTCAACTTGAAAAACTTTTTGCTTGAAAAAACGTTTACAAAAAAAAAAATCAAAAATTAAAAGTCGACATAATAATTATGTATTTTGGAAACTTATGTACAATAAAATTGTACATATTGGTTATAAAAAATCCGTATTTTTCCCCATCAAAAATTGATTATCTTAAATAAATAAATAAATTAATTGATTAAAATTTATTTAAAATTTCCAACCCCAACCTCAAATTCAATTTTTAACTTTTATTTGGAAAAATTTTTGTCCGGGAAAAAGTTTGAAAAAAAATTAAAATTAAAATTTACAAATTTTGGAAAATTCATTCATTAGTTTTGAAAATTTTCCACTTTTCGAACCCTTGCCAAAAATTTAATTTTTTACTTAAATTTTTTTTTCTCGATAATGTTTTAAAAAAATTGAAATTTAATTTTCAATTTTTTTTGTGAATTTTTTAAGAATTCAACATTTTAAAATTCCGTATTTTTTCAAACCCCTGCCAAAAGTTCATTTTTCAACTAAAAAATCTGAAAAAATTCTGTAAATAGCTTCAGGTGATGAAGAAGAGGTCTACAGGATTCACTTTCCAATTTCCAATTTTTTTAAATAAAGCGCATCTCAGTAGCCAGTACTGATGTATTTCTACTAGTAATCGAAATTCACCCACCAAAATGTATGAATACATTTTAAAATTTATTTTGCTCCAAATTAATTCGTGCATTAAGTATACGTTGTACCTACGATAACGTATACTTAGGCATTGATCATGCACGGTGAATAATTCACGTAGGTAATGATAATGACTCATCTGTGCTGAAAATTTTCCTATCCATTCGTTATTTGAAAACCGTATGTACCAAAGTATGTATTTCATATAAGTACGTATGTATAGGTACGACATATGACTCAAATATCCACCGGGCCAAATTCCTTCCTCCATTATCAGACGACTTCGTACTCGTGACAATTTCGACGTACACGCATCGAAGTTGTACAACAATTTCTGGAAAGAAGAAAGCAACCCAATTGTACCTACTTAATCTTGTTAAAAATTCGATTATCGTAAAATTAAACGTTTTTTCAATATCCAAATAACCTTTAAACGTAATTTAACGAAAGGTATAAAAAGTGCTTAATTAATTGAGATAAAACGATGGCCGACGTTACGAGTACCTACTTTGAAAAATAATTGATCATTTTTCTTATAATATTCCGACCATCGTCGTATTGAATACGTTGCGATAATTAAAGTTCAATTTAAAGGTTCATCGTAGGTTAAACGTCGTCCAACTGAGCGTATTATTGGGTTAATGTGGAAAAACTCACGAATATAAAAGAAAGTGTTTCAGTTGTTGGCGGATTTCTTCTCTTTCGATTGAAATTAATAGATGAGATACAAATATTATTTAAATGTCGTTCACTTACTTACATAGTACGAGCACATCGTAAAGAATAAATTAGTAGAGTATACTTCAAAATTCAAATCGAGAGTAGCAATTTTGTAATCAATATAATTAATTAATCATATAGAAATTTTTTGGAGATTGTATAAGTACTTACCTATGTACTTACTTGCTGATAGAAAAGACGCAGCTGCGAATTTATACATAATTAGTAGATATTGTAAATAACACTAGAAAAAGTTGACCTAGATAATCATGATTATTAAGGCATATTCTATGAATTTTTGGACAGTATTGATTTAAAAAATTTTATTGGGTAAATTACCTCTTTCCCAGCCTAAAATTCAAGTTTATAAAAATTTGTTTTTGTTTCAAATTAGGTAGGTATAGGTAAGTATTTTAAGTATTTTAGTTTTTATGAAATAATAAAAATAATTACTTAATTTTTTTATTGGGTAGGTAAAATATAATTAATAATTATATTATGTACATTTAAAAAAAATCGAAAATTTAAAGCATGAGTAAACATTGGAGAGAGGAAAGTCAAAATTAAAATGAAACAAAAAAATCAAATTGATGAAAAATTGAAAAAAAATAAAATAAAAACATTAGAAAAACTGAAAGCCGAAAAATTATAGTTCTTAGACAAAATGATAAATTCGAAAAAATAGAAAAATATAGAATAATTACCAAGAATTCGAAAAAATGATTTTTTTAGGAAAACTAAAAAAATTGCAAATTAAGTACCTACCTGTTGAAAAAGCATTGATGAAAAAATTATTTTAAAAAATCGTAAGATTTAGAAAAATTAAAACCAAAAATTTGAGGAGAACTTTGAAATATAAAAAGCAAATTTGAAAATTGAAAATTATCAAACAATTAAAAGTTATCTTTAAATTGATAAAATTGAAAATTAAAAAAAATAAAATAAAAATTTGAAGAAATGAACAAATGTCAAAATTCAAAATATAAAAAGCAAATTTGAAAATTGAAAATTATCAAACAATTAAAAGTTATCTTTAAATTGATAAAATTGAAAATTAAAAAAAATAAAATAAAAATTTGAAGAAATGAACAAATGTCAAAATTCAATACGATTGGAAAAACTAAAAATTTCAGATTTTTTTTTTTTCAATTCTTTGAAAAATTGAAGATTTTAGAAAAATGAAAACTTCAATAAAATTGTGAATCTAGGTACAGGTGTCGAATATATTAAAGTTTTGAAGAAAAAGAAAGGAAAAGGAATTAAATAATTGTAAGATAAAATTAGGTATTGCAACAGTTGAAAAAATTAAAAAACTGCTAGGGCTAGAAATTAAAAAACTGAAAAAAATTATTATGTACTTACTACCTACCTATCTATTTAGATTAAAAATAATTTTAAATCAAGAAACCTGAAAAATTGAGGAAGAAAGTGATCAGAAATATTTAGAACAATAAATTGATCCCAAACAATTTTTAAAAAATTCAGTTTTTTAGAAAAATATTTTTTTCCCAAAATTTATAAAAAATCGAGGTATTGAACATTAAAATTACATTTTTAGAAAATAATTTGTAAAATTAATTTTTCACAAAGAAGCATAAAAATTTATTTTTAAAACCATTTTACAGATCAGTTATTCAAAAAAAAAACAAAAAAAAAACTGAAAAATATTTTTTAAAAATTAAGTAGGTATATTTTAAAAATTTGAAAACTGTGCCATTAAAAAAAGTCGATTTATTGTTTTTAAAAAATAAAAAATTTTAAAAACTCATTATCAAAAGATTTTTATTTTCCAGCAAAATATATTATACACCAAAGGTATTTTTTTAAATTCAAAATTTAAATAACTTCATTTTCGTAATTGAAAAAAATTGGCACCTTTTTTATACAGAAAATAAATTTGGTTATGGAATTTTTTTTTTAATGCAGACGAAAATGAGTCAAATGTTTACGTCGTCGTACAAATACAAATACATTCACACGCAGTCCAATCATGCACCGCATTCTCTTCGCTTGTTTTTCTAAATGATTAAAAATCAACTTGAATATCGATTCTTGACATAATTTGTTATCACACCAAATGCTGTGGTTAATTAGTCATAATAATGATAATTTGGGATACCCAAAAGAAATGAAATGCATAAGTGAGTACCCTCATAATATAATGCTGTTTTTAGGACGGAATTAGTTACTCATATGCCATTTCTTAATCACTCGATTCCAACTTATGAATAAAAAAATTTAGTAAACAATTAAGTAGGTAAGAAATTTAAAAAATTTAAACTATTTAAACTAAATAAAAAATTCATAAGTACCTAGATAAAATCGAATATTTAAATAATTAGAAAAATTGAAAGAATTAAAAACAAATCAAAACGATTGGAAAAACCGAAAATATCTTCACTTTTAGCGGATTTTTTTTTTATTGAAAAATTCAAGATTTTACGTAGGTAGGTAATAAATTTTTTTTTTAAAAATTGAGGAAACACGGGTGGATTAAAAATAATAAAAATAATTGAGGAAACTGAAAAAATCAGGGATTAAATTTTAGAAAAATTAAAAATTTAATAAAACTGAAAAAATATGGAAATGTTAAAAAATTAGAAAAAAACTGAAAAATAATTTGAAAATTTGAAAAAAGCTAAAAAAATTAACTAAAAAATAAAAAATTGCAAAAGCATCAAGGGCATGAGAAAAACTGGAAAAATTGGCGTGAAAAAAATTTAGAATAACTAAAATTAGACGATTTTAGTTAAAATAGAAAAACTTTTAAATCTAGAAAAACTCGAAGAAACAATCAAAAGTTATTATTGCTTATTATAAGAATATACAAAAACAAAATTTTGACTGGAAAAAATTAAAAATTCAGATTTTTCAAATTTACAAAATTGAAGACCTCAGATAAAATATGCAAAATTCAACAAAAATGAGTAAATACGAATAATATACCTACTGAACGTTTAAAAAAAAATAATAATAATTTATAATTTTATAACAACTGAACTGAAAACAAAAATTGGAATACTCAAGTAGGTATAGTAATTTCAAAAAATAATTTAAAATTGGAATGTCTAAAAAAATAAAAATTCCTTTTTAGAAAACCAAAATGAATAATTTTAAAAAATTCAAAAATTTGAAAAAGAAAAATTAAAAAATATGAAAACGTTTTCTTTAAATAAAAAAAAAATTTTAAAAATGAGCATTTGTTTTTAAAAAAATCGTAGGAATTTGTCTTTATAAATGAAATTTTAAAAACTCGTTTTCAAATTAAATTTCCAAAAAAATAATAATACCTAAATAAATAAGTAGGTATACCAAAAAACAACTCCTTCAAAATCTGAATACATTTTTTTTCAGAATAAAAAAATACTCGTTTTTCTAATGATTTTAAATTATATCGAAACTTGACATAATTTGTTATCATTAATTATAATAAAGATGATTTGGCATAGGAAATTGCGAAAAAAAGAGAGAAAGATGAATACAAAGTATGTAATATATTTTATTATCGTATTTACATTTTTGGGCAAGGGGCTGACAGATAGATTGGGGGGGGGCAAAATGATACATTAGTGAAACTCTACATATGGCATAAGGTAAAAGTTGTCCAATACAGAATTAAAAAGTAAGAAAATCTATAACGACGATAATAATAAATAAAACAAACTTATTGTGCAAAAAGAGTTAAGTATCAACGTAAAATAGGTACAATATCTAAAACCTTAAAAATTGTAAATTTTAAACGAAAACAATGAACTTATTTATACTGTACATAAACGATCGTCAAAAATACCAAAAATCGTTTTCAATTCTACATGAATCAACATTCGTTTTCATCGAAGCTGATTACGTCGTATCTAGCTTTCAAACTATTTCGATATTACATTGTCAGTAAAATTGTGAAAAATTTAACCAAAAATCATTGTTTCGCGGAGCAGATAGGTATTTCCTATTGACATGTTTTTGACTAGTATACCGCCATATTGGTTAAATACGAGCGTCTTATCTTTAAAACTAAGGTTCCGTTTGACGTTGCTGGTCACTTTATCGTTGTAATTTACAAAAAAGTATGTAATTGACCATCGGTCGTAAAACGTATTTAGCCTATGGCCATATAGATTCAATTCTTGGTAATTTTTGTTCGCCAACAAAGACACATACGTGGTGTCCTAGTGTTCGACAATGAATGGAAATTTTTAACGCCCAAAAAATTTCAAAATTTGCTTACGAATTTTTCCCTACGAATAACACGTTGTTCTGTAGTATTGTCATTAAATTTTATAAATAATTATAAATTGAAAAAGCCAAAAAAATATCCATAAATGATCTATAGAATGTACGTCTTTCACGACATTGATCACCCTAAAAAAAAATCAAAACGTAATTATGATAAAAATAACCCTAAAAACCTGTTCACTTTGTTCTCTCACCTTTTAATGTAAATTCGACATTCGCAGGAACTATAACGCGTTGTTGTTAAAAATCCATATCGAAAAAAATATCCATTATACGAATCACAGTTCTATACCTAAACTAAATATACTAATATAAAGTATAAAAACAAAATAACGTCGAAATATCATACAATTACTATACAAAAAGCAAAGAAATACATAATTTTATATCCTATCGTAAATTTTTTAAACATTCAACTAACGGTAACAATATCGAATAAATTGATAGCGTGCAAAATATTATTTTTTTTGATTACCTACGGATGCAATTTCAGGAAGACTTACTCGATTTTATGCAAGTCTCATCGCATTCGAAATAATTCAACTTATAAATTTACTCTACAAATGGAAACCCTGATCAATATCACCGTATTCATCGAGGAACTAATTTCGCTAACGAAGTTATTAGAGAAAAAAATCGAGAAAAGTGAAGAAAATAGTCGATGGTATTTTCCAAGTGTACGTGTAGCCTTGAGAAAAATATTTTTGGGGGGTTAAAAAAGCAACAATGGAATTTGAGTTATGTAAAGCTCAAGAATATAGATTACAAAGCAGTCTTTATATAAAGGAATAAACACCATTACAATATTCGATTTTTATCTCTTATCACGTTTACATTTCCGGTAAATCGTGTAAAAGTACCTAGATTACGCGTTTAAATCAAAGAAAAATTTCGAATTACTTGTAAAGTAAAATAAATTATTCGTGTATTCGAATGTAGAAAATTATCTTATAAAATCACCGATAAAAACGACAGGTTAGGATTTTTTAGCAGTTAACTTATGAAATACAGTTAGGTAGAAAAAGACTCGGGTCTTGGTTTCGCTATTTTGAAGAAATCATGGTATTCGTATTATGATACATTTTACAACATTCTTGTTTCGTTGCTCGAGCCATGTACTTCATTTATCAACAATCGATCGTAAGGTATCTGAAAAATAAAAACAAATCATATTTACGAGTTGGTAGGTTGTGTGATTTTTAAAACAATAGCACAGCGAAACAATACTAACGCTGCATCATTCTACATAATAACTTAGAACAGTTGCAAATGGAAAAAATAAGTCGTCCGAGCGATCGAAAGGTTAAAAACGATTTTAGGTCTAATTTATTAACTTTTTTAAAAATGAGATTATTTAGAATGGTGAATGGTGCAAAAATTGAATAATTGTGTACATTGCATCAAGTCTTTTCCCCTCTAAAAATAAGAGAATACTTCCTAATATTTTTTTTAAAATCATAAATTTTTTCTGTATAAAAAATTAAAAGATTTTGCTTTAATAAAATTTTGGATTTTTTTTGCAAGTTTTTTCTTTGAAAAGATAAGAAAATTTTGTTTTCAAAACAATTAAGATTTTTTTTCGAAAAATTAAAAGATTTTTACTTCAAAAAAAAAAAAAATCAAAAACTTCCACCTAACACAAATAAAAATTCCGAATAAAGGAAAACTTTTAAATAATATTATTATAATTAATTATAAAAAAAATGAAGAATTCTTCTAGTATCAGAATTTTTTTTCTTCAAAAAAGGTAAAAATTGATTTACTTGACAAAATTGAGAATTTTCCTACGCTTACTTTTTTGTAATTCCAAGAAAATTCAGAAATTTTTTTTCTCAAAAAAATTGCGTTTTTAAAAAAAAAATCTTTTCTCAGGGAAAAATGAAACTTTGTTTGCATTACCTAAAATAAAATAAAATTACAACTTCAAAAAAAATTAAAAATATGTTTAGTCATTTGACACCTCACTCCACCCCTCCCCCACTCAAAAAATGGGGAATTCTTTAGTTTTGTTCCAAAAAATTGAGAAATTTTTTTATTTTAGAAAAATTGAGAATTTTATTACACTTGCTTACTTATATATTTTTATATTCAATTCGCGAAAATTCAGGAATTTATTTTTTACAACCCCCCTCCCCCAACTAGAAAATTTTAGAAATTATTTTAAGAACTGAGATTTTCTCTCTCAAAACTTGAGTAAGCTACGAACAAAAATTAAAAGTTTTTTAAAAAAGAGAAAATTTATAGAAATTTTTTCACATTGAAAAAAAAAAATTTTACGATAAGTTCACTCTAAAGTTAGAGATATTTTTATTCCAAAAAAATTTGACATTTTTTCCCTAAAAAGAATTGAAACAATTTTTTTCTCCAAGAATTAGCTAAAAAATATTTTGGCTACAAAAAATTTAGAAATTTTCTTCATAAAAATAATTCAGTTACCTATTCATGTGCTTATTTCTTTAAAAATTGGGAGGTTTTTTGAAAAAATTGGTATTTCTTTCTCCAAAAATACGGCAAAGAATTTATTCAATAAAAAAAAATTTTCTCTAAAAAATAATAAAAAATTCTTTTCTTAAAAAAACTTTCAATATTTTCTCACGTATATTTGTTTATAAAAACATTGGCATATTTTTTATTTCAAGAAAATTCAGATTTTTTTTTTTCTAAAAACACTTGGAGATTTTTTTCTTTGGAAAAATTAGAATGTTTTCTATAAAAAAAGAGGATTTTTTCGAAAAAGAATTGTAGGGTTTTCTCTAAAAATAAAAAATTCCTTTCTTAGGAAAAGAACTTCTTTCTGCAATAAAATAATATCCAATCCCATGGAAATTCAGAAATTTTTTCCTTGAAAAAAAAAAGATTTTCCCTCAAAGAACTTCAGAAATATTTGTCAAAAACTGATCAGATTTTTTCCTCTCTAGGAATAAGATTTTTTTCAACAAAAAAAAAATTGATAAAAATGAGAAATTTTATAGGTAGGATTTTTTTCATTTTAAAAATGGCTCCAAAAATTAGAGATTATCCCAAGAAAATTCGATTTTTTTTTCAAGAATTAGCTAAGAATATTTTTCCTCCAAAAAATTGATATTTTTTCTCTAAAAAAAATTAAAATATTAAAAAAAAATTGAGACTGAAAATTGAAACATTTTTCTCTAAAAATAAAAAATTATTTTCTTAAAAAAAAAAAAAAAACCTGCATTAAAGATTTGAAATTTATACTAAAACCAGAAAAGGAGAGAAAAAAATTCTAAAACTCAAATTTTTTATATGAGAAAATTTTTCATCTAAAACAATTCTGGTTAATGAAAGAATTGAGAATTCTCTGAAGAGGGAGAGCTTCCCCTGTCAAATGTACGATTACTTATATATATAAAAAAAAGCATTCCCCTTCCAAAAAAAAAATTTGCCGACTATAAAAAAAGCTTGGGTTCCAAGTTTTGAAAATACGTACGAGTAAATTTGATTCTCACGAAAATTTCGATCCAACCCCTCCCTCCTCTTCAATTTTGCATAATACTCAGAAAATCACTGCATGATTTTCATACGAATTATATAAATTTTGAGGGGAGGGAGGGGTGTAATCGAAATGTTCATAAGGACCAAAATTATTCAAAGGATCTCAATCTACAGCTTTCGTTTGAAAAAATTTTCATTTGGAGTCTTGGGTAAAGAGATATGGGAGGTTTTTTGGAAAAAGAAGTAGTCCCAGAAAAAAAGAGACAGTTCATTTTTTTTTAAATACGTCCACTTCCATTCGTAATATAAATGGGATAAATACACATTCAAAGGCGAAAGATTCTCTTAAAATTGTTCATTTTTAAAAATAAATTAAATTAATCGATAAATTGTTTTACATGCAATAACCAAAGCTATCAATAGAACTCATAGCCATAAAAAGATTTCCTGAATAAAGTAATATCGAACCGAAGGGAATTAAAAGGTTAATTGGATTATCAGTCAGTTCACTCAATTTTATTTATTTACTCGTAGGTGTAAAAACTATTCACACCAAACGTCTACTCACTGTTTGGGTTATTTTTTCCAAGATAATGGGTAATAAGGATGTTATAAATTTAGAATCAATTTCATACACATTTCTTTCCTAAAAAGGGCAACCGAACTCCCTCTCAAATGAAAATATTTATCGTAGATGAGTTATTAAAATAATTATCCTCAGTACTCGCGAGATAAGCAGATTCAACATACGAGTATCATTCTATATGAATATGAAATAAGCTTAGGAAATAATTATTCGAATAAAACTAGCAATTTGATGGAATGAATATTTATAAACAAAGGATTTTTTATCTACGAGATGCATACGTAGCAAACTTAGTAAGAGTACTTCCAACAGCTGATACGTAAGAAATTGAAAGTATCGTAGGAAAAATTAAACCAATGGTATTGATCGAGTGAAAATTTCGTCTGGCTTGTTGGCTCGTTGATAAAGAAATTTTGATAACGAGTCGAGTGGATTGAATATTATTATTTTTTATTAAAATAGTAGTGACACCGAAATCAGATTTGAAATATTTCGAGGCAATTGCGCATATTTCTTCGTCTGATAGAGAAAAAAAAATTAATTAAATTACTACGTATTGGATTCGATCTAATATACTATAAGACGTTTAAAAGTTTATCAGATATTACGTTCCTTTTCAAAGAGAGCGAATTTAGTCAGCTACAGATAAAGATTGAAAATTTTCAACAATATTTATTAAATTTAATAAAATCAACATCGAAATGAGCGTAATTAAATTATATTATTGAAAAAAAAACTCCACTCAAAATTTAAAATACAAAAATAGGCATACGCGAAAATGTGTCACATGATTTTTTCATTAATATCAACTTTTCGAAATTTATGGTAACGCGAAACATTTTACAATACAATTTCATGCCAACGTATTAAAATACTGGATCGATGACAACGGTTTAATAAAGTAGTATAAAAAAAAACAACGAAAATTCTATAGCACGTATCTCTCGTTACGACCTCAGACGCGCGTTAGGGATAACAATAATGTAATAATTCAACGTAGTATCGTTGATCTAGTTGATTTATCGGCAATATGAATTATATGTATATTAAAGGAAAAAATTACCTTTATATAAACACTCGACTTATTTAATAAAAGTGGCGAACACAGCCCACATTACGTCGTTTCCTTGAGACTTCATACATTCGGCTTCTAAATCCACATCGACCAGTTCTCGAACTCGTTTCATTGCGAGTTCGTAATCGTCATCGTTCAACGGTATAAAGGCGTTTTCAAGAACATCGGACGCGTGGGCTAAAAATATCAAAGAAAGTATCCTTTTATCCATACGCTGAGGATCGTTAACCCATCTCGATAGAACGGCATCTTGAACCTGAAGAAAATTCGTAAAATTAAACCAACTCCATAGTACAAAGAGAATGGCAAAATCAGTGAAAATACCTTTTTCACTAGTCTAGTTTTCGCTGTGTTATCAGTTAGTGGATGGGTTGTCATATCGAATAATAAAAAATTCTGTTTTTCCGTTGTGCATACTCCTTTTTCTACTAAATTTTTCGCTAATCTTTCTCGAACGTTTTTCAACTGGTATTTCAACTTGAGTGGATTCCACGCTTCTCCTAAACAACAGCATGAAATTAGATCCAATTGGAAGTTATTTTAGAATATAACAAGTCTGCGAGTAATAACAGGTTGCGATGATTACCGCTCAAATATTCAATCCAACTCTGAACCGTTTCTGGTGGCTGCGTTTCTTTAATATGTTTTAAGGCTTCGTCCAAGAGCACGTCTCCAGTGAGCGTTTCGTTTTTAACCAGTACTTTTCGAGCTAATAAACTCTTACGCCTCATGCCAGCTTTTTCGAGTTCGATACGTCCTCGTAGGGCTAATTCTACCAATATACATCCTCGTAATCCGGACGATATGCAGTCATTCCAAAACGACGTATAACCCTGTGTAAATAGCAAAAGAAGATGTTAATCTATCGAGTGAAAATATTAAGGACATGGTGAAACTACAATGTATTATCAAGCTACGGATTAAAAGGTCGTGAAGTGTAGTGATTATGAACTTGGTGTACGTTTGTTTCATAGGTAATTGGTGGTAAATAAACCCTAGGCAACTTTCCCTGAACCGTATTACTACACCCATTTGATCTCACCTCTTTATCTTTCAGACCCAACAGAAGAACTTCTTCCATTAACGTGAAACGTGTTTCCTTTGAATCTCCATCTTCCAGATTCTCCTCTTGATCGATTTTGTTATCTTCTGAATTGTTTTCTTTGCTGCTATTCGAAGTGTTATCACGCACTACATTACGCCTCAATTTAAGGCCGTCTTCGCGATTCATTTTGGCGATCACCAGCTACACAGTCTACACTACCGAGATCATCTTGTAAGGTGATAAATTATAAAATTAAAGGCAGATTAGAAGCGAAATAGATAGTTAAATTTAACGATACAAGAAAGTTCTATAAATTGCTGACGAAGTTGTTTTTAAATTTTTAAGACACTAATGAACGTACAGAAAATATTACAAGCTCTCGTAAAAAAAAATTAATCAACGTTCAGCCTTCTTGCTATAGATGGCAGTTTGTTTACTAATCAGTTTTTGGGCTTTTTGGTAGAAATTTTTGTACGTGGAAATTAAAATTGTAATTTTTCAATTTTTTACCCTTTTTTCAATTCGATGATAATTTTTGATTGAATTTTCGAAAACTCGACATCTTCAAAATGATTAAATTTATCGAAACTTCGTTTAATCGTCGCAATTGCTGAATAAAACACGAAACAAAATCATTCAAAAAGAAACTGCGCAGTTAGTTCACTCGTGACGTCATAATCATTTGTGTTTACGAGTGACGTCACAAACGATAATAAACAAAGTCAGGTGCGGAATTAGGGGACGTCGTATTTTGAATTTTTTTTTATCTATCGCTCGATGAACTCGAATAAATCATAAATTTTTATTTTTTCCAATAGTGAAACGTAATCCACAAGTAATTAAAGCTTTCAGTCGAACCACCAGCGATGAGCAGTCCGGTTTCATTTGGCGATTATCCGTCGTAAGCTATTTCCCTAACTTTTCGAATATTATCAAAGATCACGAGAATCTTGTTATCTATGATAATTCGCCTGTTGTTTTAGGAATTTTAACGAATACGGTGTTTCTGAACGGTCTAACGATGACTTACCATTCGTTCCTCAGAAGGACACATCTCTCGGTAGACTTTCAATGGTATCGTTGGTGACAAATCTGTGGAGTGGAGGAGCGCTGGATAATGATATACATGCAGTAATGCAGTCGGATAAAACTCTTTACGAGGAGAAAACTCAATTGATAAGGAAAGCTGCGGATATTCTGACGAAATTAGAACTACCAGCGTCGGTTACGCAAAAAGCCATCGGTCTATTGGAATGGATATCGTTGGATTTCTTTTCCTATCTGGATCATCTCTTGAGCAATGAATATTATCCATTCAATGGAAAGATAGGCGATATTATAAAACATATTAAATGGGATATGCACGGTGGTATCGATCCGGTGCAATCGTTTAGAAATATGAAGCATGATAATTATCTATACAATTATTTCTTATCGTGCCTTTATTGTCTGGAAGACGATGTTGTAGAAATGTGGGAACATGTGTCGCCTGTGCAGAGACCTATTTTCACGTTGAAAAAAATCAATTCGCGGGGATTCGATTTGTACGCCTCTTATATAATTTATTATTGGACGTGTCACGCTAGAAAACGTTCTTTCCCGGTTTATTCTCTGCAAGACCCTCTTGATTTATTTGAAGATATCAGGGAAACCAGGTTAGAGTTGAAAATGGTAGCTGTTTCTTTACATTGTCATAATATCCATTCTTTTAAATACTTTTGGAGTAAATTGAATCAAAACGAACGCTTACTCGCAGCTCACATTCTGTACGATAGGTACGAAGTAGACGAGCTACGTACATCGGGTAATTTTTTCGATTCTGTTAAAAACAGCGTTGAAATAATATTATTCGTACTGTCGCAGTTTGATAAAGAAATGGGGGCTGCGATCACACGCAGATGTCTACCTCAAATGATAATTAATTTCTGGCAGTGCTGGCAAGTTCATCATCTAATATTGCCCATGTTCCAAAATTATTTAGATGCTATCGACGAGTCTCTTTATAAGCAATTGTTTCTCATGTTGGCTACGATGAAAACGAGCGAATATTCTCCGAAGAGTGGATTATTATATAAAATGTGGCTAGTCAGTCCTCCACATTTGCAAACTTTATTCACCGAAGAAGAACGACGTAATTTATTCTCTGATAATTATATTTTGAACGACAATAGGTACGAAGATTCCTGAAATTATTATCCTTATTATCTGTATACGATGGTAACTCTAAGAGGTTTAAGACGAGCGCCTTTTTACTGAAAATATAACTGATATATTTTTTCTCGACACTATGTTTTAATTTATTCATTTCTTCTTTTAGGAAAAAAATATTTTAATAAGTTATTTTTGCAAAAATTACGGTTTCCCGTCTAGTCAAAAAATATTTTGAAAGAACTGAAAATTGAATTACGTGTTTTTAAATTTAATATTTTTTTATGGTAAAGTTTCGGTGCACCAATTCGGATGCTTATTTGTGTTTTAAACTGTTTTGTTTTAAATTTAATTTTTATTCTAATCGACATGCTCTCGTTTGATTTTATTTTTGGTACTTTTTCAATAATTTTTATACGTGTAATTTTTTTCAATGAGTTAAGTTTGATATGTAGAATAATGTGAAGAAAAAAAATCACTTTATCCTTTACTAAATGAACTCATCTTAATGAGGTTTTATTTTTCACTTTTTTTGTTACTTTGTTGATCGTTGAAAAACTGTAGAATTTGTTAATTATAAATTTACAATTAGGTTCTATTTTTTTGTTTTTTAATTAATTTTTAACCTATACATTGTAAATACATCGTAAGTCTTAACAAAAAAAAAAAAAAATCGCGGCGTAAAATGTTTTATTAATTAATTTAAATAACAAAAAAAAATTACAAAAAATATCACAATTTTTACAAAATACAAATACGCACGTATTTTTTGTATAAATTACATTTCGAGATTTGTATAAGTTTTCTAAAAATATACTTAGGTATATTATCTTATAATTAGGCGTTTTCGCAATTACGTTCACTCCGTATAACTGGAAAAATGATGTATTTTAAATTATTCTTTAGAAATGGCTTAAATATAATTTTTTTTTATAAATAAATTATTCGTATTTAACCGGCAATCTCTCTCTAACTCGTTAACTTAGTCTGGTTAAGCGGTCTATTTCGCGTTGGCGTCTCGGTAGACGTTTCATTTGTACTTTCTTCGCCGAATACAGAAGTAATGAAATTATTAAACCATGCAATTCCTTCTTCTGCAGACTGGCTAATGGCTGCGGCTAATTCTTCCTCTTCTTCTTCGTTTTCTTCGGGCTTTTCGGTAGTTGCTTTTGTTGCATTACTATAAGTGCACGTTTATTAAGTTAAATGATGCGAATAAAATAGTAAGGTCGCTAAAATACGAGTATATGAGTAGATATGTGTTACCTGGTATGGTGTACTATATGATGTGTCAAGGGTGGTTGGGCACCTTCTACGTCCATGTTGAAACATCCAACGTCGTAAACGGTTTGCGAAACTCCTAATAGAAGCGGTTCGACGGACACGCAACCTTTCACGCCTTTTGCTACTTTGGACAGGCCGGTGAATTTGGCGCACATTTGAGCCAAATCGGAAAACAAATCCATACACGTTGGATCTTGCGAATCTCCTGTAAAGTAAGCAAGACAAATGAGTTTAATATGTTGTAAAGGATCTGGTGGGGGACAAGATCGACAGCTTAGCAATATTTCGGATACTCGAGCTATGCTCAAAAATGGGATGAACTAAGTATAATACCCAATAAAATTGAAAACGCAGAAATTAATACACATTTTAGCTGTCAAAATTTTTTTATTTTTTGAAGAAAAAAATTTTTGGAATGAAAAAATGAATATATTTATAATTTTTTTTTTTAGTCTGGGTAAAAAAAAACTAATTTTTTGGAAGTGAAAAAAAAGTTGGAAAAAAGTTTCAACTTTTAGGAGAAGAAAATTTCTCAATGGTATTGACAACCAAATTTCAATTTTACGTCTCAATTTATTTAAAAAAAAAAAAAGTTTGTTTTTGGAGAACAGAATAATATGATTTTTTTGTAAAAAAAAAAAAAAAAGATATTCTAAAGAATAATATCTGAATTATTTTCGTGAAATAAAAAATACTCATTTCAATTTTTTGAAGAAGAATAATATGGTGATATATCTCATTTTTTTCTGGAGAAAAAAAAAATTTTCAGGTAAAAAAATCTACTCAATTGTAATAAAAAAAATCTACTTTTTGTTCAAAAATTCATTTGGAGAGAAACAATAAAAACAGATTACCTATTTTGAAGGAAAAACATACAAGTATGAGTATCTAAGACAAAAATTTCATTTTTTTGGATAAAAAAAATTCTCGATCCTTGGAATTAATATTTCTCTCAGTTTTATGAAGAAAAAAAATCTGGATTTTTTGAAGAAGAAAATTTTTTTTTTCGAGAACAAATTCTAATTTTTTCAATTTTTTTCATATTTTCGGAGTGAAAAATTTTTTCATTTGCTTTGAGAAAAAAACCTCTGGGATATTCGCATTTTCAAAAAATCTCAATTTTTTGTTTGTTTGTTTGTTGTTTGTTGTTTACTTTTTTTTTATTTAAATAATTCCCAAATTTAAAAAAATACTTGCACCTATTTTTGAAGAAAAAAATAACGAAGGAAAAATATTTTAAATTTAATTTTTGGAACAAAAGAAAATCATTTTTTTGAAACAATAAAAATTCTTGAGTTTTTTCAGTGTACCTATTTGGAGATTTTTTTTTGTGAAATAATAAAAAACATTTTTTTTTTTTTGTGAGAAATGTCAATGTCTCCTAATCTCATATTTTTTAGAAAAAAAAAAATCAAAAAGTAGATAGGTAATAGGTATCCCTACCTATAGGTAGTAGGTACTTATTTTTTGTGGGAAGAAAATTCAATTTTTTGGAATAAAAATTTTTTCAAATTTTTTTGAAGGCAACAAAATTGTTGATCTTTTGGATCCAAAAATTAAAATATTATCAATTTTTAAAGCAAAGAATAGAGCGATTTTATTTCAATTTTTTTAGAAAAATAAAATCTAGAGGTTTAGTTTTTACTTTTTAGTAATTCAGGAAAAAAAATTTTAAAGATAAAAATCTAATTTTTCTTCTAAATTTTTTTTGGAACAAGAAAAATTCCTAAATTTTTTTGGAGTATCCGAGTGAAATACATATTTTTTCAGTATCTTTGACGAAAAAAAACTCTGTTTTTTAAAAAAAATTTGGAAAACAAATTAATAAGTACTAGGTACCTATCTTTATAGATTTTTTTTTATCTCAAAACTCTCTTGATTCCATCAAACAAAAATTTTGTTTGGAGTAAAATTTAAAAAAAAAAAAATCAATAAAAAATTTCCTAAATTTTATTTTAGTTTCTTGATTATTTTTTTTTTAGAAAGAAATCTTTTGAAAATTTTTAGGAAAGAAAATCTCCATTCTTTTAATTAAAAAATCTTAATTTTTTGGAGGAAATAATTTCTTAATTTTTTGAAAAAGTAGATACACTTTTCATGAATACTCATTTTTTGCAAAGAAATCTTGTTCTTTTGGAGGAGAAATCTCCCTCCTTTTTTTCAGAGAAAAAAATATTTTAAATTTCTTTTTTACAGAAATTTTATTTCAAGTTTCTGGAGATAAAAATCTCTTGTTCGTTGGATTTTTTAAAAATCATTTTCACATTCAGCATTTTGAAGACTTAACCCGCTATCCCTTAGGGTAAAAATCTACAGCTACCTACATCCTTGAAATTCCGATTTGCTGGGGTCTGGAACACTTCTTTGTTTGTGAATTTTCACATAAAATGTATCAATTCATAAGTAGTTAGTAGGTCTCCTGCTAATTTAAATTTCAAAAGTCCGCTAATAAGCGAATATTTGAAAAAGTCGCGAATGGAAATATGTCACTTAGGTATTCGAAAACTTACACATTTCACTTTCAATTAGCTAATTACAGCGTAAATGTTAAAATTACATACACGTTCCGTTTCATAATTTTACGACAATAATAGAAGTTTAATTCCTCTTTTTTTTTTTTTTTCTCGTAAATAAAACATTAAACAGTTTTAACAGCATTCTTGGATGACAGAAATATTTTAACTTTCACTTAGATATTTGAATATCTAACCTATTATGGTGCTCGTATTAACTACTTTCACAATATTTTTCTTGTCGCAGTGCAACGAATTAAATAATTTTAATGACTGAATTACCGTATTTTTTAACAGCAATGTTGCGAATGTAAATAAATTTCAAATTAGTTCCCGATACCGTTATAGTTGAGTTATATACAGCTATATACGTCGAGATAGATCGTCAATCGAAACGCGTAGGTAGGTGTCTTTTGACCGTGAGATTTCATGGGCACGAGCTACCGTTAAAACGTGTTAAAATGGCGAAAAAAACTGTCTACGAATTACGATGTTCGAAAGTACTCGTTTAATAATTATACGATGCGAATTTTTAACGATTTTTATCAATTCCTTAGGTATAGGTAGTTGGCACGTCCTACGTATGTCGCTCAAGTTCAAGGTACCGAAAGTATAATTTACGAAGGTGCTATCTGGTAAACAAACAGGCACATCTAAGGTAGATTTTGATCAATCGCGGTCATTGTGCGGTTTTGCTTTCATGAATGGCTGCCATCGTTTCACACGATGGAAAGAATTTTTTGTGGCAATTTTTCTGCATCAGTTAAACTCTGGTTTTTCAACCTCAGCAGAGGATATACTGGTCTTTAGATAGGGAAAAATCTTACTAGTGGAATTCCTGGAATTTTTTTACGGCTATACTTTCATTAATACCAACGACGAGAGTCTTTTGTTTCTCGTAAATAAACAATCATCAGATCGATGACATGGTTGATATGCCATCCGCATAAGTACTATTTTGATCAAAATAATGTAAACAAAAGAGGAGCTTACTTTTAATGGTGCTGCTTTCTAAAAGTCTTTCACCGTACGAAATATTCACAGCCATGCTATCGTTTTGTGGCAGATAATTGAATCTAACGCATCCTGAAAGTTGTAAAAAAAAAATGAAATTCAAGTCAGCGAATCGAAGATGATATTTTAAGACGAGTGGATCGCAGTGCTGATTTTTTTGGCACCATCGAAAATTTACCAAGTCCAAAATACTATATAGATGCTTGAATTGAAAATTGGAGGGGAGGGAAGGGTCCAATCGAAATTTTTGTAATAATCAAAATTATTTTCAAGACTTCAAGCTACAACTTTTGTTTGAAAATTTTTTGAGTTGGACCTCTACCTTCACCATTTTTGATAATATAATTATTCAAGTTAAATTATGCAAAATTGGAGGGGAGGGGAGGGTCTAATCGAAAATTTTATAATAACAAAAATTACTTCTAGAATCTCAATCTACAACTTTTGTTTGAAAAATTTTTCAATTGGACCCCTCCCCTAATTTTGAAAAAGTATCTCCGTGATGTTATGTGAAATTGGAGGAGAGAGAGGGATCCAATCGAAATTCTTATAATGACCAAAATTATTTTTAGGATCTTGATCTACAACTTTTATTTGAAAGATTTTTCAATTGGCCCCTTCCTCCCTCACTTCTCAACTTTTTAATCACTATCTTCGGAGTGTTATGCAAAATCGGTGGGGAGGGAGGGGTCCAATTGAAAAACAAAAGTTATAGCTAGGAATAATTTTAGTTATTACAAAAATTTCGTTTGAACCCCTCCCTCCCTCCCCTTCAATTTTGAATATCAAGTATCTATGAAGCAATAGGACTTAGTAAATTTTTCGATGATGTCAAAAAACCGTATCTTCGGAGTGTTATGCGAAATCGGTGTGAAGGAGAGCGTCCAATTGAAAAATTTTTCAAATAAAAGTTGTAGCTTAAAGTCTCAGGAACCATTTTGCTTATTACAAAAATTTCGATTCGACCCCTCCCTCCCCTCCAATTTTGAATATCAAGTATTTATGTAATGTTGAACTTGTAATTTTTCGATGATGTCAAAAAAACAGCACTGCGACGATCCACTCGTGATATAAGACCTTGCGTGTACTCTTGTAGGTTTACCTGGTCCTCCCAAATCAATGAATGACAAATTCAAATTAATGCAGCACATGCAATTCGAACCAGAGCACGTACAATTCCGGTCCTCCTCGTATTCGTTTGTTGTTTCGGCACTCTCGGTATCGTCATTGGTGTCATTTTCGTCATCCGCATCTTCTTGACTAGTTTCGTCACTGCTGTCTTCTTGTGTAACAGGTTTCCTTCCTGCTGTTTCGTAATTCGTATTGTTTACTGGAAAAGAAAAATGTTCGTCGAACTCGTAAACCTTATTAAAGTCGATAACTGAATTAATAAACTGGTTCAGCGAGCTAAAAGCGATTAATTAGCGAACCTATGCGACTCTGTGGCCCATTCTTTCCTCCCATAGGCGTGTAAACTTTTTGGAAAGCATGGCAGCCGAGTCGGTGCCAGACGAGATGGGTTCGAATCGTGATTCATAAAATCCGCTAAGTGAACTTTCGCTTCATTTTGCGAACTACTTTTTACCCTACACGAATGATTCATATCAATTTGAAAATGGTACTAGTTCGATTTGAAGGTGGACAGACAACACTGCGAGGCATTCACGTGACCATGTTGCACATGTAGGTAGCTCTTTATGGTAGGTACGTACGAAATGTAAAAGCTATGCAAATTATGTCTTTAGGATATTCAATTTTTCAACTTTCCTTTTCTTCGCAGTATCATCAGTGCTCACTTGTGAGAAGAGGAATCATTGAACCGCCGAAAAAGTACCCAGACCCACCGTCGTGTTCAATTTTAAATGTCAAGTTGAAGTTGAACCATGTCAGTGCCTAGTTTATTCGTCATCTAACGGGATTTTGTTATGTTTTTATTCTTTCAAATCTACGATGACCTTGACTATTTACTCCAAGTCTACGGTCGTTTGGTAAATATGGTTACAAGTTTAATGGTCGTTGGCATGCACGAGTTTTAGAGCTGGTGGAAGAGGATTTAGGTTTGGTGAGAAATTAATATCGAATATTCTGGCTTCTGGATTCTATTTTTTTTTTAAAAGCAAAAGTTTCAACAGCTTCGATGTCCAATTTTAGAATTTCAGTCTTAAGAAGTTGATAAATTGATATTTTGATCTATTTTGGAAGTAGGTTTTGTTTCGAGGTATACCTACCTATCTAATTTGAATTCGAAGATCTAGCTCGATTGATTCTCTTTTCTTAGTGGACATATGTGGTCCTCCCCCCCCCCCAAAAAAAAAAATTGTATCATATTTATCGAATCAGATACCAATCATGATTTTTTTTCACCTACCCTGTATATTAAGGTGGCTATACCAATCAAATTTTTTTTTACGATTGTTTTCGCTTTCCCCAAAATTAGTACCTCTTGTGAGAAAATAATTCCCTATTTTTTTCTTTTTCCCTTTCATGAAAACCGCTCCCCACAGTTGCTCCTTCCATCTTTCAAAATGAGAAAAAACGAAAAGTTTTAATCAAAATTTTCAATTTTTTTTTTTTTAGTTCCAGTGCCTCAGTGTGGCTCTCAATTGTACATATAAAAATGACTTTCAGAACGGCTTTAGCCCCCCACCTCCCTCCCCTCAACTGGAAAAGGCTTTCTCAAAATCACGTAAATTAACTAATTTTCATTTAAAATAAAAATTTTATAAAATTTCCTTCTTATGAAGATGTTTTTTTAAATTTTTGTGGAAAAGTTTCTCCATTTTCTCTTTGTAAAGAAAAAAATTTTGTTTCATTTTCGAAAAAAAAACTGGGATTTTTTTTTCGAACAATAATTTGAAAAATTCTTATTCTAAAATAAGGAAATCGTAATTTTTGGGGATCAATTTTTTTTCTTAGATAATAAATAAATAAAACATTTTTTTAACTTTGGGACGAAAAAAAAAAAAAAAAAAAAAACGTTCTTAAGTACGATCTTCTTGGGATAAAAAAATAGTAATAAATATTTTTTGAGTCAGCTTGAAAAAATTCTCAATTTTTTACAGAAGAAAATCTTTTTTTATGTTAATTGTAAGCCTATTACCGTCTTAATTTTTTTGAAAAAAAAATCAATTTAAAAAAATTACTCAATTTTTTTGAGAAAATTCTTGGAATAAAAAATACTAGGATATAGGTAAATAAATACTTTTAGAAGCAGCGTGAAAAAAAATCTTGATTTTGGTACTGCCTGCATTTTTTTGAAAGAAAAAAAAATACCTACTCATTTTTTTTTGAGGAAAACTCGATTTTTTCAAGTAAAAATGTTTACCAAAATGTTTGAAGAAAAAAACCTTGTTCTTTTTGGAAAAAAATTGATTTTTTTCAGAATTAATATCTCAATATTTAAAAAAAAAATAAAAATCTCACTTTTTTTGAAAAAAACACCAAATTATTTGGAAATAAAAATTATTTGATTAAAAAAAATTAAATTCATTTTAAAATTTATTTCGAAAGGGTATAGCCGGGTAAGATAGGGTGATTTGGCACCCAGAGCGAATTTTGAAACCAACTAGTGGAAGTTGGTCCTTATGGTCTAAAACCCCCGTGACTAAATTTTTAAGTCGCTACCTCACCCCTACACCTTCCTAAGGCGAAAAATGTGATTTTTCGATTATAACTTTTGATTTTGACAGTTTTCAACCGAATTTTTTCAAACTCGGGTAGATGTTAGGTATACTCAAGGGTCATCCATGGAAATTTTTTCAAAATTTTTCGAACCTATCTTCATCGTGAAATGCGCGTTTCAAGTTCTTTCAGAGGTGCAATAATGAAAAAAATATATGTTGTACACCTGGTCTGGATGTACAACATATATTTTTTTCAGAATTTTTTATATAGGTGGAAGACCTTCAAAAATGTAAAAAACTGATTTTTTTTTCATCATTTTTGGTCTAAAAAAATTGTCGTCGTAGTATATCACAAAATACACCTAAATACACCATCAACCCGAATTTGGATAAAATTCGTTGATTTTTTCTATTTTTTTAAATTTTCATTTAAATCAACTGAGTGACGCCATTTTAGAAACCCCCAGTGTCCCTCGAGGTGTCTGGAGGGCCTAAAATTCATGTTTGGACATGTTTCAAGTCGATACAATGAAGATAGGGTTCGAAAATTTTTGAAAAAATTTCCATGGATGACCTTTGAATATACCTAACATCTACCCGAGTTTGAAAAAATTCGGTTGAAAACTGTCAAAATCAAAAATTACAAGTGATTTTTCGCCCTAGGAGGGGGTGGGGGTGAGGTAGCGACTTAAAAATTTAGTCACGGGGGTTTTAAACCATAAGGACCAACTTCCACTAGTTGGTTTCAAAATTCGTTCTGGGAGCCAAATCACCCTATCTTACCCGGCTATACCCTTTTTGAGAAAACAAAAACTAAGTTACGTATTTTTTTTTTGGGGGGGGGGGGGGGGTATAATTTCTTTTAAAAAATCTTAATATTTTCGAGATCGGTGTAAATAAAATTGATCATTTCTTCGAAAGCAAAGGTCCATTTTTTTGAAAAAAATTGACTGTCTTGATTTTTTTGAAAAAAAAAGGAAAAAAAATTATCTGATTTCTTAAAAACAAAAACCGCTGTTTAATTTGAAATTTAGCTAATTTTTATGTTATTTTGAGAAAACGTTTTTCAGATGAAGGTCGGGAGGCGGAGGGAGTGTAAAAACGTTCTGGGAATCATTTTTATACAACGAGGAGCCACATTGAGGAACTGAAACTAAAAAAAATTTAATTTTGAAAATTTAGATAGTATTTTTCTTATATTTTTGAAAAATTGGGGGCCCACCGAAGGGAGAGGTTTTGGCGGAAGGGAAAAACGAAAAATTAGGGGATAATTTTCTTACAAGAGGTAACAACTTTGGGTGGTGAGAGATCAAAAATTCCAAACTAGGAAAATAAAGACCACCCACTGTATGTTTTGATGCTTGTTTTTGCACCTCCTGTTCACCTTTCAAAAAAAAATGAGTAAAACATTTTTTGTTGTAAATTTTACGTTCTTCTATTTTAATTATGATAATTTTTTTGTTTAAACACTAATTTGGAAAGTATGAGCAAAAAACAAGGAGGTCTTTTTAGGAGACATGCCGAAGTATGAGGTTTGGAAACTTTTTGAACTATTTTGAAATCGAAAAATCTTCTATGACTCGAAATACAATTTGCTCTTTTTTATGGTCTATATTTGTTCTGGACATCATACTCATTTATAGAGGGGCAGATAGTTAAATTGGTAAAACAGTAAAATACTACATAGTATAAAATATTACCATTCCTTATTTTTAATCAAAATTAAAAAAGGTAGGAATAATTGTTGGTTTAATTTTGTGATCTCGCGTTACCTAGTTGTTCTTTTGAAATGCATAATCTAACAAAATATATATTGAAGTGCATTCTAATATTCGCCAGATATCATTTTGTGAATTTGAGATCCTCCAAAAAAATGAAAACTCCCATAAAATCAACGAAATAGGTACGTTCCTGTCACATTTTTTAGATATATTCGAACAAACCCAAAAAAAGTACCCTATTTCTCACATACACGTTACTCGACCAGAAAAAAAATATAAACCAAATCTCACCATCCCACTTTACACTACTTTAAAAGATTAATAGGTGAAAAAACCGCACATTAAGTATTCAAATTCAAGGGCAAATTATATATCCTCGATTCCTCAACGTGTTATACAAACATCTAGCAAATTCATTGGACTACAAAACACGAGTCAAGTACAACAATGCTGAGAATTCGTGTAAAACAAAACGAATTAATAAATAATAATTAAATATGCTACTTGGTAATGTGCTCTCATATAGAGGTAGCCACTTTAAAAAAGCAAAATTTCGCACAATAATTATACGAGCGTCAAGTTTTAAAGTAGGAAAAAAATGATGGAAAAAACCCATAAGTAAGAAAAAATAATAAAACTTACCGCTGGAGGAACTCGCCGGCTTATGCACCGATACCGAAAATGTCCTGTGCAACGAAATTGTTAAAATAATCGCGCAAACTATAACGCTAGAATTAACCATTATAACTGTCTGGTTAGGTATATTACAAAATATATTATAGGTTCACATGTATCAAAAGTTTGTCTTCGAGACAGGACAATGATATAACCATCCAATAGAAAACAAAATGGTAAATGAACTGAGAGTAATGTTTCAATAGAGGTTAATAGGTCATTCCATCCGGTATCTTATACACCCACCTTAACCATTACCTTTTTAAAAGAAAGTAATGCGTACTTTCTTTTGTTTCTAATGCGGTGTGGTGGTAATATACACGGCGCAGTGTGAGAAGGTACGTGGTACATGGGTATGGGAGGATGATTTGAAAATTTTAAAAAAATCATCAATTTTTTTTTTTTTTTTTTTTCTATAGGTATAAAAAATTGGTAAATCTGTTCTTTTAAAAATTAAAAAAAAAAATGTCCATAGGTATAAAAAGTTGGTAAATCTGTTTTTTTATTTTTTTTTAAATTAATTTTTTTATTTTATTTTATTTTATTTAATATCATTTCTTCAAAATAAGAATATAAAAAATAAAAATTTCAATTTGATTTTTAAAATTTTTAAACGTTTGAAATTTTAGTGATTTAAAATAATAATGGTAGATACAAAAAAATCAACTTGAGCCAAGACAAAATTTACAAATGAATTGCAGAAAAATGTAAAAAGCAAATAAAATAGGTTTTAGTAGGTACCTTACCTATACCTTTACCTACTACTTATTCTGAATCTTCTCAAGTTGGTAGATTCCAAATTCGTAAGTGATGAGTTTTGACAATATGTGAAGCAGAAATTTTTTCTCAAGTAGGTACATATTCAAGTAGAATATACCTACCTGCAAAATTAATTAGAATACGGTGAAATTAAAAAATATATACACTGTTGGATTAGAAACATCACAGAATGAATTTTATTATGTATGAAAAACATTGAAAAATGGTCTCAGGAACAATAGAATTTTGAAGAAATAAATACTAGTTAAAATTTACATGAGAGATTCTGTAAGACATGGATAAATAATTATTTCTGAATGAATCTCTTCGGCATACAAAGTAAACAACAAAAAAAAAAATTAACCACTTCCCAGTACCTACTTAATTCCCAAGTCTCAGTTCTTACTGTAAGTAAGTAATTTCTTAATACATTAATTTTTTCTGAAATAAAAAAGATTGAAGAAAATATTTTTGAAATCTGAATTTTTTGAAGCCGAGTTCATTGATTCCATGACAAAGAAATAAAAAATAAATAAAATAAAAATGAAGATATTCTAAAAATATTCTTCATTAAATAAAAATTCAAGTCGATGAAATACCTACAGTAGTTTCCAAGAGATCTCGTTTCGGTTGCAACCGGTTGCTGTACTGCTCTTGTAAGGTTCAAACAGATGGCGCTACAGTACATCTGGACGTCTTCAAACAACAGGTTATTTTTATCGTTGAATGAATGTACTTAATACAAAAATAAATTCATTAAGTACTATTTGTATTCAATTTATGAATTACCTACATGCGTTCATGAATTGCCAAAGTAGTACGATCGAAAGTAAAATGAATTATTGATTGACCACGTTATTTCAATGGATTTTCTGATGTATTTCTTTCGTGATGAAAAAATTAGTGCTGTAGGTACCTTTGATATAAAATGAATTTTTTGAGTTTAAATTCCAGAAAATACCCGTACCAATTTGTTTTTAAAATAAAAATCTCGATACATATCAACACAAATCGTACAATAATTCTATTTTAAATTGAAAATTAAAAATTCATTACCTAAGTAAAAACAATTTTTCCAAATATTGGTTCGACCAAATAAATTCAAAATTTATGTGCCATGGAGAAATTTCTAAAAAAATTATAAAAAATTTAATTTTTAATTTTAATTTAAATCTGAATTTTATATCTCGATATTATTATTATCTAATACACGTAGCTAAAAGTATTACGAGGTTTAAATTTAAACGTATAAGTGGAAAACCACTTATATTAGTAGGCGAATCAGGATGCATTCATTTCGTAATATAGATTTTTAGAAATTATTTTTTTCACTTTAGTTTAGAATTAAGTGATTTACAAGTTTTTCCATAAAACAGTTTTCTAAATGGGGTTGAGTACTCAAACATTTGGATTTAAAAAAAATGCAATTATTCTTCATGTTCTTTCATTCAGAAACAGATTTTATTCTTTTTTCAAACAATAATGCAATTTCTCATTGTTTTTGAAAATAATTACTGAAAATTAAAATTTTTACAAATTCAGCCAGAGGAGGATTTTACATTGGATCTTAGGGTAGCTTTCTTCATTGATTAAATGCAACTTTGCCAAAACTCTCATTTTTTGAAATTTACTAAAAATAAAAATTTTCTTAAAATATTCAGTTAGGGTAGGATTTTGCATTGGACCAAATGGTAGCCTTTGTTGGCGATTAAAAAGCAAATTGCCATTTTTTGAAATTTACAGAAAATGAAAATTTTCTCAAATTCAGTAAGGGTAGGATTTGGCATTGGACCAAATGGTAGCCTTTGTCATTGATTAAATACAATTTATTGAAATTAAAATTTTTTAAAAATTCAGCCAGAGGATGATTTTGCATTGGATCTTGTGATAGCTTTTTCCATTGATAGTCTGACGAAAAATTTTCTCATTAGACTGATCTTTTCAATTTTTGTCTCAAAAGAAATTATTTTTGATTAAAAAAAAAATAATTTTAGATGAAAATTTCTTTTTAATTTTCAATTGCTGGGAAAATTATTGATTTTTAACTAGCAACATTTTTAAACTTATTGTTGAATTTTTTAGTTGAACAAAATTTTTTAATTTTGATATTGTCAAAGTTTTTTAATTTTTTAAATTTTTGTCTGAAAACAAAACTTTTGAATTTTTATTAAAATCAAAATTTTAAAAATTTTGTTGGAAACCCTAATTTTTACTTTTTTTAAAATTGAAAATAAAATTAAAGTTTTGTGTTATTATAATTTTTTTTCAACTTTTCTATCCAGACTGACTTCAAAATTTTAAAAGATGTTAAATTCTTCTATAAGACTGAAATTTGACCTAAAACCGTTTTTTTTTTAATTCCATTGAAAGGATTTTATTTTTTTATTTTTAAAATTTCCGAATTAGTAATGAACAATAACATAAGCTTCGAACTTTTGTTAAAAAATAAATTCTTAAAATTTTTGTTTAAATCCAACTTTTTAGTTTTTTTTTGTTGAGAAACTACATTCAATTTTTGTTAAAAAACACATTTTTTAAAATTTTTCAAAAGAAAAGAATTTTAAAATCTTAAAACAATTAAATTAAAAAAAAAACAAATTGAAAATAAATGTTTTAAATTTTTGTTTGAGCACAAAAGTTTTGCATTTCTGTTAAAAAAAAACAACGTTTTTGAATTTCTGTTTAAACATCAATCAATTTTTTAATACAACCTTTCGGTGAATTTTCCTGAAAAAAATTATTTTTTATTTTTTTAAGGGTCAACACATTTTAATTTTTTTAAAACAATTTTTGAATTTTTCTCGAAACTCAAAATTTAAAAATTTTTGTTGGTGACCTGAAGTAGGTATTAAATTAGACTATTGTTTAATACAATTTTTCAAATCTTGCTGAAAATCGAATTTTTTTATTTTTTTTAAATCTTTGCTAAAAAAAATGATGGGGTTTTTTGGAAAATGTCGATTTCAGAATTTAAAAGCACTTGAAACATAATTTCAAAATTGAAAAAAAAAAATCGTTGAAAATTTTTCTTAATTGTTTCATTGAGAATTTTGTTAAAAACAAGTTTATTAGGAATTTTTATTTAAATTTTTTTTTTTAAATCGTGTTGAAAATCTAAATTTTTGATTTTTTTGTCAAATTATTTCGTAAAAAACAAAATTTTTGAATTTTTTAAAATAATAAAATTTCCTTCTCTTCAGCAAAACCTTTTTTAATTTTTCTTTAATTACAAATATTTTTAAATTTTCATTAAGATTTTCAATATGAATTTTTAAATCTTATAGAAAACTCACATTTTTAATTACCTAGTTGATAAATTCGTTTGAAAACATTTTTTTTAAATTCTGAAATCCCCGCTGAAAAACAAAAAGGTCTAATTTTTGGAAAAATATCAACTTGAAAATTTTTAAATTATTTGAAACATATACTTTTAAACGTTTTAAAAAAAATGAAATTTTTCAATTTTCGTAAACTGACTAATTTTAAAATAATTTTGAAAAATTATTTATGTTAAAAAACTAAATTATTGTTGAATTCTTTCCTGGAAAAATCAAAATTTTGACATTTTGTGTAAGCATTCACAATTTATTTATTTTTCAGTAAATAATTACTAATACAAAATTTTTTTGAAAATTTTCTTCTTATGTTTCAAATTTTTATTTATTTTTTATGACTTTATTTTAAATTTTATAGAAATTGATGGGTATCTAAATTCTGCCTTTTTCTGACTACCACTCCACCACCACCACAAAAAACTTGTTGTTATACCTAGACCTACCTCTCTGTAAAAAAATCATTCAATGTATTGTGTTTTTCCATTAGACACTTTTTGCATCACATCTTATAACACATAATCGACCTTGACTGACGCTGTTATAATTAAAAATAACGTACCGTTAATTAATACCGAATTTGTATTTGTAAATATGTCACATAATACGAAAAAAGCGAATGCATTGATTATCCAACTTTTTCTCATACCGTTATCTTGTTAGGCAATTGGCATTATCATCAAAATTGTCCAACATATTTTCTCATTGTAGGCCTGAAAAGAAGATAAAAGTGCACGTGGTATCGATCTCGATATAGGTTCTTGTATGGGAACAGATACGTACGACTTACGTATAGGTCACCTCAAATCGCACGTATACGACAAATTATAGGTGAAGCATTTTTGTCAATCTCGTACTCGGTATAATCTTCTCCACAATCAAGAATCTGGCGGATCTAATTTAACGAACAAATATAATATCTAAGGTAGAATCGTCATTTCAAAAGAGATCACTTTCTAGCAATAACGATAATGGCACATTAATTGAGCAATTTTTGGTAAAAATCGATTGATCGAAACTGGCTGGGTCTAGGTTGTTTGCCTGGCATGGCAGTGGGTCGGCCAGGGAAAAAAATTTATTGAAATTCTAAGAGTTTACTCGTTGCTCTTTTTATAGGATGATGGGTGTTGAGTAGGTTAGGTGCATATTGCTTTACAAAACTGTAGATGTGGTAGGTAATTGAAAAGAAAAGAAAAAAAAAACTTTTTCGTTTACCAATTACTTTTTTCAACCTACAATACATGTTTATTGGATTTTTCAAAAATTAATTTTTTTCAAAACTTCTTAAAAATTGATGTTTTTTAAAAATTCCAAAAAAACTGTCAGGTATGTATTTTTTAATTTGAAAAAAAAAATCAAAAATATTGTACCTACTTTTAAATTTTTTTAAAAATTGAATCGATTTATTTAATGAATTATTTTACCAAATTTGTCAGAATCATAATTCTTTAAATTTATCATTAAAATTAAATTTTACCCAAAGTTTAAAAATTAATTTTTTTCGAGACTTTTCAAAAATTAATATTTGTAAAATTTTAAAATTTTACAAAATACTTTGATTTTTAAAAAAAGTTGAATCAATTTATTTAATATCGTTAGCTTTATTTTACGTTGTAACCAAATAATATTATTGTGTAAGAAGGTTAGGTGTTCTTATTGTAAATATGAAGATACAACAGCTGATTTCGTTTTTATGAAATCACTTTCAGGCTAAGGAAATTTCATTATGAATACTTCTAACATAAAATGAGTACCTATGTATAATGTATTGTATGTATTTGAAGAATATTTTACATAATATCTCAGATTCAACAAAAAAAAAAAAAGGGGGGGGGGAAACCACTCTTTTAAAAAAATATAGCATTTTTTTTGGTGCTGAAAGCGATACCAAAGCTGTTTCGAGATGTTGGTGGTTAAGGTTGGGAGTTGCTGATGTGGCCTGCGGTATTACTCAAGTAATGGGTTTTAGTACCCTAGCAGCACTGATTAATTTGGATGACAGATATCGAAAAATTGAATTCACTTGAACAGTTCTTCAATTTTGATGAATCAATTCATTTTAAAATACAATACAAATACAACGAATAAATTGAATAAAGTAGTAATTTTTTGAATAAATTTCATACTTTTTCGATTCACTCAAACAATATTTACGAAGTCTTTGATGCCATATAATGCCAACTCATTCGTATGTTCAATTTTTGAAATTTTATCATAATTTTCAAAATATTGTAAATGATTATCTACTTATTCAAAAAATTGATAAAAATTGGAATTTCAAAAATTTTCAAATTTTAATAAACTCTGGAAATTGGGTCAATTTTTTGATTTTGATAAATTTTTTGTGTATTCAAAATTTGATCAGAATTCAAAATTTTTGAGAATTTTTAAATTTTATAAAACCTCAGTTTTCTAAATTATTACAAAAGTTGGCAAAACTTTGAAATTATAAAAACATTGAATTAAAAAAAAAATCAAAATTTAATAAAATATAGATTTTTTAAAAATTTATAATTATGATGATTTTTTGAAATTAGAATAATTCTTAAAATTGGACAAATTTGCATAGTTACTACGTTTATTATTTATTTTTAAAATTTGGTAAAAATTCATAACTTCATGATTTTGAAATATAAATTTTTTTTCGAGTTGAATCATTTTTCAAATTGGCATTTATCTTTGAAATTTGATATTTTTTGAAATGTAGGTATGAGTTGGAATTAATTGTCAAAATTCAGTAAATCTTTGAATTTGAAGGGACATTTAAAAATTTCTCATCAGAGTACAAGTACTCCAAAGACCTGAAAAACTCCAAACATGGTCAGTACACACCTTAACAATAAAAAAACCCCACTAGTGATCTTTTTCACTTTTTAGTTTGCCCGGAGGAAGTGTTACAAAATTTTGTCCCGCAATAAAGTACTGTCCCAGAATTGGTACTTTACCTTACTTACCTTCAAAGTATGGTATAGGTAATTTAAAAAGTTTATTTGGAGTTGTATCAGTTGATGTATTGATGAATTTTTAAAAAATTTCAAAAAGTCAACTCTCAAAATACGATTGCGATTTTGAAAAGTTGGTGGAAATTGAATCTTTGAAATTTTACAAAAATTCAAAAATTGATTTTTGGAATTGTTAAATTTTTGAATCTTTGAACTTTAATGTAATAATTTTTTCAAGTTTGAAATTTAAAAAAAAAAAATCGGTAATTACATCTCTAAAACGTGAGAAAACAATTCAAAATTAGATGAAAAATTGAATTTTGGAAATTTCTTGATTTTAGACTAACTAATTTTTAGAACCTGTAAAATCTTCTAGTTATTCATCTTTCAACAAAAATTCAAAATTTAGTTATTCTCAAATTCAGATAACTTTGAAACCCGGTATTCCTTGAGACTTCCCTGAGAGTTTTAGAAAACTGCAATTTGAAAATTTATTGTGTCTAAATGAGGGTCTCAGCACAACGGAAATTCACCATTTGAAAAATGTCGAAAAAGAGCAAAAAAAAACTGAAAAATAATATATTTTTGAACGCAAAATTCAAAAAAATTGCGTTTCAACGACATTTTCTAAGACACTTTTCAACGTAATTTTTTTAAAAGAAAACTCAACTTTTCAATTTTTTGTTTTGGCAAAACTGTTTATTTTATTAATTCCCAATTTTTTCGTTGAAATAATTTTCTATACAATGAGTAAACGTCATGATCAAAAATTACCACTTTGAAAAATGCCTTTTTAGAATTTTTTATCGAGTTTCTAAAATTGTGTGGAATGGTTAAAATTGCTGCCATATTGAAAATTCATTAAAATTAAAATTTCAATTAAATTTCCAAAATTTCCCAAAATGTTTTCAATTAATGTTTCAAAATTTTCCAAAATGTAAGCTTAGATTTTTGTCAAAATTTTTAAATTGAAAAAATCTGTCCAAGTTTTAAAATAAACTTTTTAAAAATTTTAGAAAATTTAGCCGAATTTTAAAAACCTGTTTAATTTCAAAGTTGATGAAATTCTCAATTTTTGAATATTTTATCAAATTTTTAATAAAATAGTATAGATCTACTCAATTTTCTGAAAAATCATTATGAAGTTGGTAATAAATATATGCTTTTACTCTGTGACAAAATGTCTAAAAGTCACGAATATTAATTTCAATGGCAATTTAAAAATCTAAAAATTATAATAAAAAAAAGCCTAATGAAAATAAGTCATAAAATTTATTTAAATAAAAAAATTTCTAAGTTTCAAAATGTCTAGAAAATGTCTAAAAGTCATAAAATTTCAAAAAAATTTACAAGTTTCAAAATGTCTGACATAATGTCTAAAAAATGGAATTTACTAAAAATTTTCCACGTTTTTTTATGGCATCCAAACCCAAACCTAACCTAATTTAACTTAACCTAGCCCAATTTGGTGTCGGATTTTCGTGTCGTTTTTTTCCATTTTGGTCTCCGTAAAAGCATATTACACTATGCTAAAATCAGCTTATTTACGCCAAAATAATTTTATTCAGTTTCAATGTTTTTCAAGTGAAGACTGTTCAAATTCAAAATATTTTTTCTGGTAACTTTTTCAATAGAATTTTTTTAGGAGAATTCTTCCTAAATAATTTTTTTTGCATGATTTCTTTCACAGAATTTTTTTTTTAGAAGATTTCATTAACATAATAATAACGATAACGTACATGACGTATCTAAAATTCGTCCAATTCTACGTACCCACAGTTCAGAATCATACTTGCCTAAAAAATACCTAGATATTTTTAAAAATTGACTTAACTTATTTAATTTTTTTTTTTTTTTTTTTTTTTTTTTTTTACCAAATTGTCAGAAATTGATTTCTTTAAATTTATAATAATTAATTAAATTTTCCCTAATTTTTCAAATTTTTAATTTTTGTAAAAAAATATTTTCAAGTGAAAAAGACCATTTTTTGAAATAAGTACCTATTCAATTTTTTTATTTTTTGAGTTTTTACGAATTATTTCCATGTTTTAAATCTTTTATTTATCATACCATAAAGAATTTTTGGGGTAAAAAATTTATTTCATATTTTTCAATTTTTTTTTGCAATGATGAAAAATTTGTTTCCCATTTTTAAAATCTTATAGAAACAAAAAAAAATCCAACGACTTCAACGAACCAATAAACGAATCGATTAAAAATCCAAAACGGTCTCATCATCGCCGATAAAGAAAAAATTAGAAACGCGGGGCATTAAAATAAAATATCAATTTAATTTCCAAGCGCCGTATAGTTTATCGCGTTACATTTTTACCATCACGTGCAAATTTGTAATTTTTAACGTACCTCACGCATTGAACTCTTATCTTTAATTGGAAATACAATAATATTAATAAGTAAGAAGCCGGTTTATACGTGATTCTTCTCTTCGTTTCGAAGTGCAACGAGTCAATACTGACATACATTCCCATTGACCTCGTTTATTCGAGGATATGGTGGTTCTGGAAGTCTCCTCACACCAGCACCGATTTTAAGTCCACCGTTGGCGTGCATCCACGGAAGACTGGATACCTCACTCAGACAAGTTCAAGGAAAGTAATCAAACCCGGTGTTGTTCGCGTCGTGCCACCTGTTGTTCAACATAAATATATCCGGATATATTGTTGTATTTTGGTAAGTGCGTTTTGATTTTTTGTTTTTTGTTTTTTGTTTTATTAAATTTATCTATCTATTCAAACGATATGTTTTTTATTACGATGACGCGGTAAAAAATTAGTTCGCGTATTGTGTCGGTGATAATGTCGAAAAAATGCGCGCTTTTTCTCTATACGTAAGCTATAAGAGTTCATAAAGAGGATAAGATTCGAACATATCTTCTTTTTTCGGACCGGAATTAAGTACGATTTTTTTCAATCGGTTTTAACCGCATGTTATTTAAAGTTCGCGGTGATTCTTCGTGTATTTGAAATATTTTTTTGTTGTTTACGTGTATAATAATCGTGTACTACCACAAATATTTGGTCGCGAGATAGATCGAGATGTTTTATCAACGGAACGGGTACCTGTATATAGAGTTATCACAATATAGGTCATAAATTCCTAATATTTTAGACCATTTAACGTCTACAAATTTCACAGATTTTTACCCACAGAATGTCCAAAATATTTGAGCATAGGTAGGGTCGTGATTATTTCGAATTTAACTGATAATTATCCTGATGAGTGAAATAGATTTTTCATCAAAATGGGATTAACTCGGTGAAGTGTTGATTTTAGGACAAATATCTCTTTTTCAATAGATACTTTCGTATCTAATTAATAAATACTCGTATACTTTTTCAAATCCTAGACCTCACCGATGCTGAACTGCTGATACAGACCTGTAATTTAAATAAGTGCGACAACTCGCTTTAGTAACCAAGCTGAACATAGTTGGATCGAAAATGAAGTTATTAAAGTTTCTAGAGACTTACATGGGTTAAGATACCGAGAACGTTTTCAAATTAACTTTCTACTCGTTTATATACGATCTATACGATCGTGATTTCAGTTTCTAGATCGTAGACTGAATGTGAAAAAAGTACCTATAGGAAAAATACAAAATTCATTGATTCCCATAATTCGTGGTAAGAAAAATTTCTTCAGAGTATGCAGGGAAGCCCTACATAAGGAAAATTGTCAATTTTTGATCTATAGGTGCCAATTTCATTACTGATATATTTTTTCTAAATTCAATAAAATTCTGTGAAAGGGCTCTAAAATTTTTTTCACTAAAACACTAGCTCTTAGTTTGCCCTTTTTACCGCCAAATTCGAAAGCCCCCTAATATTTCAATGTTTTTACCAAGTCAGGTAATTACATAGATATTTAATAAATTTGGAGGAGTGGAAAGGGTCCAGTCGACATTTTTATAATAACAAAACAAATTCCCAGAACATCAAGCTATATAACTTTTCTTTGAAATTTTCTTTGATATTTTTTTTAATTTCAATTCCTGTACCTCCCCCAGTTCTTAAAAATATATAAGCATTTAAATTATATTATGCGAAATTGGAGGGGAGGAAAGGGTCTAATCGAAAATTTTATGATAATCAAAATTATTTATTAAGCCTCAATTTACAACTTTTGTTTGAAATTTTTTTCAATTGGACCGTTACATCCTTCAGTTTTTAATGATATAAAAATTTAAGTGGTATTATGCATAATTGGAGGGAAGGAGGGGTCTAGTCGAAAATTTTATAATGATCAAAATTATTCCTAGGAGCTTAATCTACAACTTTTGTTTGAAAATTTTTTCAGTTGGACCCCTCCCTCAATTTTGAAAAAGGATCACCTTAATGTTGCATGGAATCGGAGAAGAGGGAGGGGTTCAATTGAAATTTTTATACTTAATAACCAAAATTATTTCCAATACCTCAATCTACAATTAAGGTACTACAATTTTTTGAATTGAACCCTCCCCTCCCTTTTCCAGTTCCCACTTCACTAATTTTGAATAAAGTATCTACAGAGTGTTGAACGAAATCAGAGTAGGAGGGAGGGGTTCAATTGGAAAAATTTTCAAACAAAAGTTGCAGCTTAAAATCTTGGAAATAATTTTCTTATTACAAAATTTTCGATTGGACCCCTCTCTCTCCTGAAAATTTTGTGAAATCCGAGGAGAGAAAGTGATCCAATCGAAATTTTCGTAATAACCAAAATTATTCCTAGGACTTCAAGCTACAAATTTTGTTTGAAAATTTTTTCAATTTGCCCCTTCCTACCTCACTCCTCCAATTTTTAATTACTATCTTCGGAGTGTTCTGCAAAATAGGTGGGGAGGGAGGGGTCAAATTAAAAAAAATTTCAAACAAAAGTTGTAGCCTGAAGTCCTTGAAATAATTTTGGTTATTACAAAAATTTCGATTGGACCCCTCCCTCTCCTCCAATTTTGAATGAAAAAGTACTTTTTTGAAAATTGATTTGAAAGATTTTGGCAATATAGTCATCATTATAGTTCGCAAGTGCTGATTTGAGGGCGATGAGAATTCTACTGACCAATAATTGTCAAAGTGTCCGTATTGTTGGTTTTTAAGGCACTTTTTAAATCCCCTATAGGGTTCAAAAACTACCTACTTCAGGTAAAAATGCATGACTGCTTCTCAAAATATAATGATATTTATGTTCTATTTGGTTTTCATTGCCATAAAATATCCACCGAGGAGGAAGGGACGAGCCCTTCCAAAACAGCTAGTAGATCTAGAATTGACAGTTTCTCTTAATGATGGGTTTAGGTGAGACAGTTATCCCAGGACCCAAAATCGTAAATAAATGAAGCAAATTTTGGGCCTTCAATTTAGCTCAATAAGGGAAAAAATTGAGGAAATAATTTTTTTTTTTTTTTGGTTCCTGGACCCGGAATTTAATGAGTGGGCCTTTATGTACTGAGGCACGACTGAGGTATTTATTAAATCACAGCTGCAGTACGAATAACATTTGGGCATTTTACGTAATCAACATAGAAATAGATGAAATCTCATTACCTAGAATATTCGATTCTTGAATAACATAACAACACATACCTACCTCTAGATATGCATGTAAGAGATAAATAGGGGAAAGTGACAAAATAATTTTCCGGGATTCACATAAACAATAGTACCTACATCCTCGATTCATAATGGTTCTTATCAACATAACGATGACGTCACTTGAGCGAGCATTTCATTCGAAGAATATGATTTAGAAATTGATTTACATCCTGGTGTACTTTCTTCATTGAAAAATCCCATCTCAATAGAATGGACAAGTTCTTGCTCACATCGATGATGAAACTTGCAAATAAGCAGATACAAGATTGGATTGGATATTTGGATTCTGAAAATTTTCATTACATCAGTGTTTCAATTGCAACTTCACGCAAAGTTGATGAATCAGATTTTATGTTAATCATTTCACGGTTGGATGGAACCAACGTGACTCCTACAATACGCAGCTGGTCTCGTGAATTTTTTCATCGAACGTCCTCTACATTCTTCGGTTCATCGTCCTAGTGATCCTATTTTTCCGCATGTGCAACTACCTGATCGTCGATGAACTACTAAATTTACTGCATGTTCGATTGAAAGGTACAAGGACATGGTTATAGTGGGACGATTGATTTAACGTGAGAGTATTTGTAGGAATGAGATTGAATGAAATGTCGAAAGGATGATGTGAAAAAAAACTCACTTGGGTGATTCGGCGAAGCTTTGTGAGAGTTGATAGTTGTCTCCTTTGTGTAGGAAAAAAAATAGTCACCTATGAACGATTTTTTCATCCTTGATGAAATGAGGTGATTCATCCTTCGTTGAAAATTTTCAAAGTGATCATTGACTTCATAATAAAATTAATAATTTAGTTATCTAAAATATATAGGTACCTATTTGGCCAATTTTTAAAATTCAGTTTTTTTTTTCAAAAAAAAAAAATGGAAATTTTAAATTTCTGTCACAGGTATATGATCAACTTTCAAACCTTGCAAAAATTTGAAATTCGATCAATTTTGAATTTAGATGAATTTTTGAAATGAATCCAATTTTCTAAATCCAGCTTGATTGTCGAAAAAATTGGAAATGTCAATTTTCAATGTTTGATCAATTTTCGCAAAATTAATTTTCAAAATTTTAAGAAAATTTGGAATTTAATAATTTTTTAAAATGAGGTCAATTTTAAAATTCAGCTAAATTTTCCAAAAATTTTGGAAACGTGATTTTTCACAATTTTCATAATTTATGTGCAAATTTGAAATTCGAACATTTTAAATTTTTGTTAATTTTTGAAGGTAAGACAATTTTCAATTCTAGCTAAATTTTTATAAACCTTGGAAACGTCTATTTTCATCGTTTGACCAATTTTCATAATTTCTCTAATTTTTTGATAGGTACCTAATAATTCGGAATTCGATGGGTTTTGAATTAGATAACTTATTCTTAAATGAGGCCAATGTTTTAAAATTCAGTCAAATTTTCCAAAAACTCACAATCAGAAATATGAATTTTTGAAATTCTGGCTATATTTTTCAAAAAGTTGAAAATGTAATTTTTCACAATTTCTATGATTTTGTTAAAATTTGAAACTCGCGTCATTTTTGAATTTTTGATTAATTTTTGAAATAAGACAATTTTCAATTTTAGCTAAATTGTCATAAAAAAACTTGAAAAGTGTATTTTCATCGTTTGATCAATTTTCACAACTTTCCTAATTTTCTGATAATAATTCGGAATTCGATACCTACTTTTTGAATTATATAACTTTTTAAATGCGAACAATGTTTTAATATTCAGCCAAATTTTCAAAAAACTCAGAAATATGATTTTTTTAAATTTAGCTACATTTTTCAAAAAGTTAAAAATGTAATTTTTCACAATTTTCATAATCTTGAAACTCAATCATTTTCGAATTTTTGTAAATTTTTGAAGTACCATCTGTTCTTAAAATTCAGCTAAATTTTCAAAAAACTTGGAAAGTGAATATTCATCGTTTGATCAATTTTCACAATTTCCAAAATTTTATTAAAATTTGAAATTTCATAATTTTGGAATTTTGATGAGTTTTTAAAATGAGGTCAATTTTTAAAATTCAACTTGAATTTTTTGAGAACCTAGAATAATATTAATATTTCAAATTCAGACAAATTTTTCAAAAACTTGAAAACGCCATTTTTGAATTTGATCAATTTTTAAAATAGGAAAGGTCATTTTTTTAAAATACAGCTAAATTTTCAAAATATTCAAAGATAGAACCTTTTTTAATTCAGAAAAATTTTTCAAAAATTTGAAAAATGTCAATTTTGCAATTTTTACAATTTGGTGAAAATTGTAAAAAAAAAATTCAGAAATTTGATCATTTTTATTTTTTAATAGGTACCTATAATTATGTAAATGTTTCAATTTTTAGGTAATATTGAAAACTCGACTAAATTTTAAAAAAATATGAAAGATCAATTTTCACAATTTTCAAACTTGTTAAAAATTGGATATTTGTTCATTTTCATGTTTGAATAAATTTTTTAAATTGGATCATCAATTTTTCAAGTTGATTTGAAGTTTTTGCGATTGAGAAAATTTTTCCATTGAATGTACTTGAAAATTTATTAAAATTTTTAAACAAACTCTGCAAACTTACTTTTACATAGGTACACTCTAATAAATTTTCATAAATAAAAAAATCTGTAAAATTTTTTAAATCGAGTAAAATGTTTCAAATTTTTGAAATTTGAAAATAAGTGGTCAATTTTCAGGTTTTTTAAAAGTCAGCCGAGTTTTTTTTGAATAATTTTCATAATGTTCTTAGATTTAGACATTTCACCCCCACTCCAATTCACTTAGGAGGTTAACATTTGGTATGTAGAGTAGATAGAGGCCACTCATGTGCTTTTTGAAGATTTTGACCTTTGAGGTTCAAATTTGAGGCAAGCTTATTTTTTGCGGGAACGCTATTAGAACCCCAAATTGATGAAATTTTTCGAATATTTTACCAACGATGAAGCCCCAAAATGTGAATTTTAGAGTCTTTTTTCCACGTGAGTTTTCAAAAGTTTACTTACGTATATTTTCAGTGCATCCAATATTCATGGTTAGATTTGGCAACACTGCTTTCCTCAAAATACAAAATACGAGACACGATTGAATTTCAACAAAACAACCTAGACAATGGTGGTCAATTCGAATATAGCTAATTTTTTTCACCTTATCCAGGTTTTTTTCTTCAATGACTTCGCCATTATCAAATTGTATTATCACGATGGGAGTAAAAGAACGAAGCATTTTCAATGCATTTTCGGTACAAAGCGTATCTGCGTATAAATCCACAATTCTTTTTATGATTGTTTTTTAATGTCACCTCAATAAAATTAGAGAAGTGAAAGGTGAAAAAGAATATAACGCGAACGTTTAAAAGTAGGAAATTTTTTTATCAAAGTAAACCTCTTCGATCGCGTTCAACATTTTTAACGTCCCAACTGAGAGACCATTTCATTGGAAAATGATAAAATTGATATTCAAATCAATAAAATGACCGATCCACATAGCATAGTTAGAAAGTACCTACTCGATACCACAATCTTTCACATACAAAAAAAAAAAAAAAAAAAAGTAATAACAATAATCTTCGAGTATTATTCGAATTTTTTAAATACATCATCCAATAACTAGGAATTGTGTAGTTCAAGGTCAAACATACTAACCATTGAAACATAAACTTTCTAAAAAAAAAAAAAAGGGTACCTAGCTACCTACTAGCCGACTTAGTATTATTATAGTAGGTTCCTAACCTAACACGAAGACGTACGTAATAAGGTGAAAATATTTCAAAGTAAAATATAATTTTTTTTTCCTACACATCTATAACTGTTTGAGAGACGTAATTAAACGGTTTCTTTCATTTCGCGCCTTACCTATGTTAAGGTTTGAAAGTATAATGTTGACATCACTGTACAGATGAACTGTTTTCTGATGTCAATTACTCTAAAGACCAATTGGACCGGCGTGGCACCGAAACTAACACCGGACGAAACTTTTTCCAAGGTTAATAAAGCCTTAGAACGTTGATGAAATTTCAAAGAACACCGTCCGATGATAGAATACAAGTAAAACTTTTAACGGAGGTGGATAAACCGGAATATTGGCCATGACGTCGTGCCGGATTCTTTGTTCTATAGACTTAGACCACGAATTCAAAGTGAAAGTCAGTTTGACTTTCTCAGACGTATCGAGTCGTATATTCTTTAATTTAACTCGATGTGTATGTTTTATTTCGATTAAACGCCAACTGCAATGCATTGAAACGTGCTCCAGCTTCGACGAGCGATCTCGAGATGACGATTGTTTTATTTGTATTTTGGAATTTCCGAAATCTGCTACGTTTCTGGCGCGGAAAGTGATCGAAGAATTGGATACCCTTGCGGAAAACTACAAGTTGTCACAAGTAGAATTTATGATAAGTTGTAAATTCGAAGGTGTTATGACAACTTGTAACAACTTATTTTAGGTATGAGTTGTCTCAAGTATTCCTAATACAAGTAATCAGAACAACTACCAAAAACAAATCTTCGATTACTATTGATACCTTCAAGTTGTGATAGTGTCAACTAACTTGTAACAACTAACTGAGGTATAACTATTCACTACATATACATAACATGTTCACAACAATACATAATGGTATAACTATTCACAACTTATTACAGCAAGTATTCACAAAATGTGAGGTACAAAATGAGTATTTATAACATGCTAATTCACAACACACTATATCTGCGAGTATCAAAATGACCCTCAAAATTTCTGAATGGATAAAAATCTCACAACTCCATGCAAAATTGTGAAAATCGGCTTGTGGGGGTTTTCCGCAGCGCTGAATCCATTTTTCATTTTATTTTGACTCTAGACCCAAAAGGGGCTTCAGGGGGGAGGAGCAAAACTCAAAATTACCAATAATGGCATGTGGGGTGTGTAAATCTAGGTTTTCCTAGGTGCTGAATTTGTTTTTGATATCGATTTTGACAAATTCTCAACTAAATCTTCAAGGGGAGGGGCAAAACTCAAAATTAACAAAAATGACATGTGGGGTATACAAATTAAGGTTTTCTTACTTCCTGAATTCGTTTTTGATATCGTTTTAGAAAAATTCTCAACTAGATCTTCCAGGGGAGGGGCAAAACTCAAAATTCATCATAATTTTGAAGCATTTCTGGTACATTTTCGATGGAAAATTACTGATAAGTTTTCTATTTCTATTTCGAATTGAAATTTCATATTATTATATTTTTAAATCAAATTATTTGTACAGTCATGCTGGAAGCCTAGGACCACGATGATCGATGGGGCAGCAAAAAAACAAGTGTTTATGAATTATCAAAATAAATTTGGCGTTATCCATCATGAGAAGGGTACGATTTTCTTTAAAAAATGAGGTGGAAAACAATCCTAAAAAATGTTTAAAATTTCAACTTTTTAAAAGAATACTTTGGAGACCTGTATGTTTCATGAATCATGATTTACATAATCCAAGAGTGATGGACAGTTATAAAAAAAATCATTTTACAAAACGAGTTACTGAATTTTTTCAAGTTGTATGAAAATACGATATAGTGAGATAATAATGGTCTGAAACTTTTGTCAATAAGTCCAAGTATTCAGTTGAATACTTGTCCATTGAAAATTTTCCAACTACAAAGTATTCAAAGTTGTAGAATACTTATCTACTGAAAACAACTTCTGAAGAACAAGTTGTTTTCACATTGAAGAGTTGCTACAAGTAAATGAATACTAATCCATTTACAACTATTCTTGAAAAATAAGTTGTTTTGTAAAATACAACTTGTTAACAACTATGGATTACTTGTTGATGACTATTTACAACTTGTACTTTTCCGCAAGGGATATTTCGAGTAAATTCATTAGTAAGCGAGAAATGAATGAGTCATTAGCATTAGGTAATTTTTAATGAGATGTATGGAGGGCATTATTCTAAAATAATAAAGGTGCACTGTATGAGATGCGTATTCAATTCATCTCGTAGGTACTTACATGACAAGTTATGTCAACAAGTTAGTAGGTCTAGGTATTGTATTCGTAAAATATCGTCATTTTGATGCTGTGTTTTTAAAATGGAACTTTCGTTTTTTTTTTTTTTTATTTTTTTTTTACGGATCTGATTTTAATTTTTGGCTACGATTGGCATTGTTTTACGATGCTGAAATACTCGAATAATCGTCGTATTGGTCAAAAGTCATGATTATACTTAGTTGATTAAAAAATTGTTGAATTCGTCCCAGAAAGTTGACATGATCTATTAAAATTTTACAAATTTGTTCCCACACAATTTTTAGAAAGTTTTTTAATGTAATTTTTCAAAATTGCTCCAGCATAGGTTTTTTGTTTCTGTTTTCTTCAAATATAAAAAAAGATTGCTTAGTTTTTAGGAAAAGGGGGGGGGGGGGGAGTTGCCGATTGAAAAAATATTAATTTTCCAATTTTCTAAATACCTACTTTTATTTTCATGTTTGGAAACAAATTCTCAGCTAGGTACAATTTTTTTTCAACTCTGTTAAATTTGATAAGAATAATTATTATAATTTAACAGATTTTTGAAATTTTGTTCAGAAAATATTTTTGATAAAATTTAAAAAATCTCTTTCAAAAAATATTTCAAAATTACGTTTGAATTACTTTTTTTTCAAACCGCAGGATTTTAATTTTTTTTTCAAATACCAAGTTTCTGAAAAATTTGTTCATTTTTAAAAATATTTTTATTGAAACCCATTTCTTGATTTTTTTTTTCCAAGTGATTATTTTTCAAAAAAATGTAAAAATACGAAGTATCTCAAATTTTGATTGGACTAAATTTATACAGGTAAGTATTAAAAATTTTTCAAACTTGTTGATTTTTTTTTTTTCAAATTAGGAACAATGTTTGAAGTCAAAATTTTTAAATTCCTGAATTTTTTATTTTTTCCAGTTTATTTTTTGAAAATAAAATTTAATGCATTGTCTATTTTTAGGTATACTACCTACCTACCTAAGTTTGTAATTCAAGTCATCTTATAACTACGTGTCTGATGTACTTTTACATTAGCAAAAAAAAAAAAATGTACTCGTTGTACTCTATTAACGGAAGTAATAAGTTACGTAACATTTGCCATATTCTCGTGCAGAAATATGGTAGCTCGGTACCTAATAAATGACGGTGCACTAACGACCTATTTATACCTGCAATACAATAATGAAGTGTACATCATCATCAAAGTGTATGTGTATACAAAATATTTTCAAATTTGAAATAATGTTACTTTTTATTATTTCAAAAGATAGTGGTCGTACATTAACACAGATGCCATTTTTAATCATAGGTAATAATAACAGTATGAAATGAAGTACATTTGTACTCGTGATAAAAATTCTACCACAAACGAGAAATATTAAAAATAATGTTTAAGCTTATCTTTTTCACGTGAGAATTTTTTTATAAAAACATATGCACATGTACGAGTATTGACAACATAGGTACACATATACAGGGTGTCCCGTCACCAGTTGACACCCCTTCACCAGCGACATAGTCAACTCAAACTAAGCTCATGTATGCATGTTTGCCGACCCTGTGAATTGAAGGGGCAAAGATATGCTCAACTGAAAATTTTCATTTTCCTGTTTCGTTTCAGATTTTTAACCATGCGCTACTCGACAGCCGAGATAGGTAGAAAGTTGCACTTTGCGGCGTTGGAAAGGAAATTTTGTGTAGAATTTTTTAGTGGGGTTGATAATTGTACTAGGTAATCAGGGGGGTCTGTACTGCACTAATTATCTTAAAAAACGTGTTCAAAAATTGCGATTGTTTTGCAATTTTTGAGGAAATCTCAAAAAAGTTTCATCATTTGGTATTATTATTATGGTTTCCCTTGGATGAAAAAAGTTTGACCTTTTGAATGCCGCAAACCGGACTCTTCTATCTCTCTTGGTTAAAAAGTTATAGCAATTTCAATTTCAAAATCTTAGCAGAAAAAAAAATTAATTTTTTGAAAAAATTTTAAAATTCCTTTTTATGTTATTTTTGAAACTTGATACCTAACATAACTAATGATTTTGAGTGAAACTCGATGTTTAAAATAAAGTAAACAACATTTTAGAAAAAAAAATTTTTTTGAATTTTTTCATTTCTTTTTTTTAGACCTGATTTTGAAATTGAAATTGCTATAACTTTTTAACGAAGTGAGATAGAAGGGTCTGGTTTGCGGCATTCAAAAGGTCAAACTTTTTTCATCCAAGGGAAGCCATAATAATAATACCAAATGATGAAACTTTTTTGAGATTTCCCCAAAAATTGCAAAAAAATCGCCAATTTTGAACAAGTTTTTCAAGATAATTAGTGCAGCACAGTCCCCCCTGATTACCTAGTTCAATGATCAACCCCACTAAAGAATTCTACACAAAATTTCCTTTCCAACGCCGCAAAGTGCAACTTTCTACCTATCTCGGTTGTCGAGTAGCGCATGGTTAAAAATCTGAAACGAAACTAAAAAATGAAAATTTTCAGTTGAGCATATCTTTGCCCCTTCAATTCACAGGGTTGGCAAACATGCATACATGAGCTTAGTTTGAGTTGACTATATCGCTGGTGAAGGGGTGTCCACTGGTGACGGGACACCCTGTATATGCGTAAGATTTTTTTTTAAAGTAGGTACACGAAAACGATTCGGTAGCAATAAATTATAAAGTACTGTTGTTTCTATCTTTAGGTCTTCTGTAACAGATTATTTATTTACGGTGATTAACCTCATCTGAATTTTTTCCTAGTTTTTTGGAAGTAGGAATAACATTTTAAACTGTCTCGAAAGATGACCGTTGATAATAACCTATCTCAATATTAATTGCATTGAGAGCGTTAAAATGCATGTCCAAAATTATTACAATGTTTGAAGCAATAAGCATTATTTGTAGAATTTCTGAGTGATGAAAAATACATCCCTTATAATCTGATTTTGAGGTAGGTCTAGGTATCCATGGCTTGCAACTTAGCAGTATTTATGTAGATCGGATACAAAAACTTCAAAAGTAAAATGGAGGTACACCTCAGAAAATAACGAAATCGAAAAAATTGAATATATCTACTTACCTACACTTTATGGAGTTTTTTTTTCAATTTTTGGAGTACAAATATTTTTTTAGTTCAATTTTGGGGACAAAATCTCTCAATTTCGGCGCATAGAATGAAAATTTTGAATTTCCTTGGAATAAAAAAAATGTCTTAATTTTTCCAAAAGTCGATGTAGAAATTTTCTCCATTATTTTATTTAAAAAATAGCTCTTTCTCGATTTTATATTCCAAATTTTTTTAAATTTTTCAGGAGAAAAATCTCTTAAATTCGGTTGAGAAAAAATATTCAACACACCTCCATATAAATTTTTTTTTAATTTTTTAATTGAAGAAATTTGTAAAAAAAAAAATTATTGGAATGGAAATGACGAATTTTCTTAAATTTTTCGGAAGAAATATATATTACCTAATTTAATTTTTTCGATTTTTAAAAAAATTTTCAAAGCGAAAAAAATTTTAACATTTTGTCACAATTTAAAAAAAATCTTTGCTTTCTTGAGGAAAAAGTCAGTCAGTTTTCTAGGTGTAATTTTTATTTCTTTTTTTGAATACTTGAAAATATTTTTCAAATTCTTGGAGGAAAAACAATCAAAATTCTCTTAGTTTATAAAATTTTCTCATTTTTTTCGGAAAAACCCTTTTGAGCATTTTTTTCATACTTACCTACCTAGGAATTAAAAAATCCCACATTTTAAAAAAATGATAATATTTCTCAAATTCTTAGAGAAAAAAAGATTTTTCTTTTTTTTTTTTTGAAAAATTTTCAATTTTCTGAAGTGAGAAATTTTTAAATTTTTCATTGTAAAACATGTTCTTAATATTTTGGTGCGAAAAAGTTTCTCAAGTTTTTTTTGGTAAAAATACCTATTCTTTATTTTTTTAGAGTTAAATATTCATACTTTTTTTTTTTGTAATAAAATATTTTTCAATTTCTTTCTGAATTTTTGAATAAAGTTTTCTAAATTCTTTGGATCAAAAAATTGTTTGAAAATTTTTTTGTAGCAAAAATTATAAATGCCCTTCAATTTTTTTTAAATAATTTTATTTTCCATTGTTTTGGAATAAAAACAATAAATGATTTGGTAAAATAATTTTTTTTTCAATTTTTTAATTTTTTTTTGGAAAAAATCTTTTAATTTTAGATGGCGACGGAGGGGGTGGGGTGAAATATCTATCGATTTATTAGGAGTAAAAACATTTCTCAAATTTTGAATTTTTAGTACCTAGGTATGGCAGAAAAATTCCTTTTCGTTTTTTGAAATAATTTTCTTTATTTATTTTTTAAAATGAAAATGTTTCTTGAATTCTTGAAGAAAAAATTACATTTTTCTTAGAATAATTGATTCTCAATATTCTGCAGAATTTAAAATTTTTCAAGATTTCTGATTTTTTTTATTACAAAAATAAAAAACTTCACTTTTTTTGAAATGCGAAATTTTTAATTTTGTTGAGTGAAGAGATTTCTTATTTCTTTTTGAAATAAAAAAATTCAATTTTTTTGAAGTGTCATTGGTAAAAAACTTTTTCATTTTTTGGAGTAAAGAAATATTTTATTAATTTTTTTGAAAGAAAAAGTTCTGCATAAGTAGTAGAAACCTAATTTTGGTGAAAAAATCCATATTTTTTGTAAAAAAAATCCCATTAGTTTTCAAGGAATAGGTATTTTTTTCCATTTTATATTTTTTGAATCTTTCTTTAGAGTACAATTTTTTTTCAAATTTTTAGGAGTTGAAATATTTTGTATCATTGTTTTTTTGGAATAAATTTCGGTATTTTTATTTTTTTTAATAAAAATATTTTTCAAATTCTTGCGCAGACATTTAAAAAAAAATTTCTTGTAAAAACTTATTCTCAATTTATTTTTTTAATCGAATGATTGGTAACCTTTTTATCATTGTTTTTGCCATAAAAATAAAGAATGTTTCTTTTTTTAGTCATATTTTTTTTTTAATTTTTGGAGTAAAGAAATTTCTTGATTTTTTAAAATAAATAGAACACTCAATAATTTTATACAAAAAAAAACAGTATTTTCTTTAGAATAATAAAAATTCCTCAATTTTTGTTGAATTTTTTGAAGCAATTTTGTTTTTCAATTCTTTAAGAAAAAAAAACTTTTATTTTGTGGACGAAAATTTTTTTATGTTGTCTGAAATAAAGAATATTTTCAATTTTTTGAAGTGAAAAAATTATCCTACTTCTTTGGGATAAAAATATTTCTCAGATTATTTTAAATGAATAATTAATTTTATTCGTAATATTAACCTCAAATATTTCATATTTGTTGCAGAATTGAATTGAAAATTGAAACAACAAGACAACTGAAGAAGAAAAAACGAAGAAAACTCAAATTCTTAGAGAATGAAACTCTCTACAGTATTTGAGCTTCTACTGATATTTTTAATCATCGCATTCGCAGCTTCTAAATATGTGGGTAAGTAAATAATTAATTTCTAATTATTATAAAACAAAAGATGTAGGTCCGTGTGATACTGTAATAAAATTCAAATTTTAACGAATTTGTTTAAAATCGTAATTTTGAATTTCTAAGTATTCAATTTTCTAAAATACATATTTTCGACCGCCTTCATAACTTCAAATTAGGCAATACATTCATCTTGACTTACGTTAAATTTATGTTTTGTTTTTTTCGCACATTGCGCACGCCAATTTAACGCTAATTATTTCTTTTTTGCTTCATCATTTTTAAAAATTGAAGACGTGTGAGAAATTCCACTGCATTCTTAGTAAAAATACTGTTAAATTATTCCACGTAATTTTGCCTGAAGCAAACCTCAGACGGTTCAGTTTTTCACAAATTCTCAAGTTCCATTTTTCGATAAAGATTCCTTATCAGAAATTCTCTGTAATCCGATTACAATCGCGAAAAATTCAATTTAAAAAAATGTGAAATTCAAATTAAAAGTAAAAGTGAAAACATTCTTTCGTTAATACTTACGTTAAGTGAACTTTTACATTATTTTAAAATGCTCGAATTCTTATGTGTAAAAATGCGTACGAAGCTGCTTGTCTAATAACTCGAAGAATCCATCAAAACGATTAAAACTAGTTTCCATCTCTTTTAGCTCAAAATTATCACTGTTTAATGTTGTAAAATTTACATATTAATGATCCTACTTGGAAAATAGGTAAATGATTTAATTTCTGTACTCTTAACTTGATTTCAGATCCAAAAGGCGGAACAAAATGGAAATCACAGTTGCAAAAATCTGACGATAAAGACCAAAGGAAAGAAAGACAGAATGCACCGAATCGACACTGTTCCTGTTCAAATTTAACGTGCAACTGTTGTAGAGATTTTTCACTGCCCGTTGTTCCAGTTAGTGGACCTGGTTCGTTAACGTAATTAAGACTATTTTATTAACATTATCGTATGTTAAGGTAGGTAGTCTAACATTCGTAGTGAATATTATAGAAAATTGCCTGATAAGTCTGCCTACTTGAATTTGAACGAAAATGATAAATTGCTCGTGATAAGCTTCTGGAATCATTTTTCTATGATTCTCGATGTCGTTTTGATTTTCGTACCTAATTGAAATTGAATTTGAAATGAACAAAGATGTAGGTACCAAACCAATTGACTTTTAAATTGCTTATCTACGATACGTGATTGTGTCATCGTTTTGTAAATTCTTTGCCCAGCATTAAACGAGCCAGGCAACAATACGTAGATATTGTTTTTGAAGTTCACTTTCACCGCAATGCATTCTTCGTGTGTGTATTTACTTTCTTATATTAACACCTGTAAACAACATCCATTATATGTTTAATTCGCTATCACATTTTAACGATTCGATATGATTTTAAATATAAATTATTTCACCCGACAGAAACGTTATGTGCATGTATAGATACTTAAGTTACATTAAATTTACATGCAGTAGATGCATATTCATAAATTCACCATAATATATTATTATTCAGCGTTTAAAATTTTATATAGGTACATTTTCGTTCAAAAAAATCTACTCTGCAATTCACCTAGTTACCCAGTCGTGTTTTACCCATCTAACGTTGGCCGAAAATCATTAACCCAGAATTTGAGAAGGTTGTTAGTAGCCCTATTTAAACACCTCGTACACATTTATACGTCCTTAATGACGCGTGAAAAATTTAAAAAATATTCATTATACTAATTTATTTTATTATTTATTCGACACATACTCGTACAGTTTAATATGTCGTCCTAAATTCGGAATACCAAAAATGTAAAATTTTGTACGACCAAAATGGTGGCATTTAAACAGTAAAAAAAAGTCTGACATTGCGGTGCTTTACTAGGGTAACTGTTTTCATCATTAATTTAATGACAGTTAGGACAAAAATCTAATCATTTGTTATGGCGAGTTGAACATTCGGTATGATTCGCTGTATTACACGTTACCGTTACACTTTGTGTGTCAAATACTCTGAAAAATAAATCAATCTATCACAATGTTGTGGCGTTTTTAGGTCTGTTGAATACTGGAAGTATCATAATAGTCTTATGTTAGATTTAATTCTTTCCTTGGAAAATATGAATTAATTCTAATTTCTTTTTTTTTTCTTAGGATGTGCGACGTTGAAGTACGTTCAGGGAGATTCGATGATGGTTACTATGAGCTTTGGAGATAGAGTTCTGCGAAATGTTACGATATCAGGTGAGTTATTGATTTCAGTTTTTTTGTAAGGTTGGCAACGTGGAATTTTCTAGGGTGTAGCTCGATTTTTTTCACGAAAGGGTGGCGAGTTGAAATCTTTTAAATGTAGATTATATTTTCATGAAAATGATTTCTTCCCTGAAAATTTTTCTGGAAAAATTAGGCGATTTTTATTCTCAAAAATTTTCATTTGGAAAAAATAAAAAAATTGCTCTAATTTTTTTTTTAATTTTCTTTGAAAATTCACCAAAATTTTTTATTTACAAAATATAGAAATATATCTACTCTAAATTCAAAACAAAAAGAAATATTATTTGCTGCAGAAAACCTAAGAAATTTTTTTCCTCTAAAAAATTGAGAAATTAATATGATACCTACCTATACCATCGCTTCAAAAAAATTGAGTAAAAAAAAAACAACTTTGAAACATTTTTTTTTTTTTTTTTTTTTTTAAATTCAATTTTTTCACTCAAAATCGAGAAACTTTGTTCTTCAGAAAATAAAGAAATTGTTACCAACTTTTTTGTTTCTATAAAATTGGGCAATTTTCACATTTAAAAAATATTCGAGTTTTTTTTCTTCAAAAAATTAAAAAATTTGTCATCACCTCCCAAAAAAGTGGAAGGTAATTCAAAAAAATCCTATTTCAAAAAAATTATCTGAATAAAATGTATTAAATTTTTTTTTAAATTTGAAAAATCAATTTTTTCAGTCAAAATTGATAAACTTTGCTCTCTGAAAAATAGAGAAATTGATTTTTTGTTTCCACAAAATTGAGCAATTTTCACATTTCAAAAAAAAAAAAAATATGAGGTTTTTATCTTTAAAAAAATTTCTTCGATTTTTTCAATCCAAAAAAATATTTAAAAAATGGCAGGTACTACAAAAAACTTTTTTCTCCAAAAAAATTATTCATTTCAATTTTTTTTTAATTTCAAAAAATTTTAATTTTTTTCCAGTCCTCACAAAATTGAGCACTCAAATTTCAAAAATTATCTGAGATGTTTTCAATCCGAATTTTCTACTTACTTATCTACTTTTAAAAAAATTTAAAGTAAAAAATTTTATTCCTAAAAAATTCAAATATTTTTTCATTTCTAAGATACTGAAAAGTCAAAATTAAGAAATTTTAAACTAACTTTTGTGCTTCGACAAAATTGAGCAATTTTTCCATTTTAAAAAATTGAGAATTAAAAAAAAAATTTTACCCCAAAAACATTATTAGAGATTCTTTATTCATTCCAAAAAATTCAGAGGATTATTTTAACAATTCCTGGCTCTGAAACAACAAAGTAATTTTTTACTTTGAAAATTCCTAAAAAATTCAAAAATTTCTATATTCTAAAAAATATTTAGTTATTCCAAAAAATTGAGATACATAATTGTTAAGAAATTTGTATGCGCCTTAAAATAGATATTTTTTACTCCAGAAAATTTAAGAAATTTGTTTCCTTCAGAAAAATGGAGAACATTTTAGGTATTGAATAAGTTTTTTTATATTCAAAAATTCATAGTTTTTCCAGAAGAAATTGAAAAAATCCTCACTCTAAAAAATTAAGAAATGGTTTAGTCCGAAAAAACAGTTTTTTTTATTTTGAAATAATTGTAATACCAAAATAATAAGTTTTTCAATAAAAATAAAGAAATTATTTCCTCCAAAAAATTGAGGAATTATGATACCAACTTTTTGATTTCCTCAAAATTAATCGGTTTTCTCATTTCAAAAAATTCAGAAGGGGTTTTCTAAAAAAATTTCCTATTCCAAAAAAAAATCAAGAAATCTTTTATTTCGAAAAAAAAATGATAAAATTTCATTTCATAGAATTCAAAAATTCTAAGAAAATATTTCAAAACATTGAGAAATTTCTTATTCCAAAAATTAGAAAAAAAATTCCAAGAAAACTGAGAAAGTTTTTCTTCAAGAAATTGAGAAATTTTCTCTTTTAAAAAAATGGAGATTTTTTTTCATTCCTGAAAGTTTAGGAAATTTTCATTTCTAAAAATTATGAGTTATTGCACCTATTTGACAAAAAAAAATTAAGAATATTTTATTTCAATTACCTAGTTACAATTTTAAAATTTTTTCTTTCCAAAAAATTCAAAGATTTTTTATTCTGAAAAAATCTTGCTTCAAACATTCTGATATTTTTATATTCAAAAAAATATTCCAAAACATTATTTTAAAAATTTATTAAATTTTTCTTTTCAAAACAATGAAGAAATTCTTGACCAAAAATTTGAAATTTTTTCTCAACGAATTAGGTAGGTATAATTTATTCATTTAAAAAAAAGAATCCAGATACTTTCCAATTCAGAAAATTCAAGAAATTTTTTTCCAAGCACAAGAAATTAATTTTTTTTTAGACAATTTGAAAAAAAAAACTTTTTTACAAAAAATTCATAGTTTTATTTTTCTTCCAAAAATTTGAGATATCTACATTTTACTCCCAAAAACTTGATTAAAAAATTTTGTTCTAAAAAGGTTGAAATTTTTTTTTACTGCAAGACAAATTGATTTTTTTATTCCAAGAAATTGATTTTTTCATCCCAAAAAATTGTTGAATTTTTACTTCTAGAAAGTTGTGAATTTTTTTACTAAAAAAAAATCTAAACATTTCTTAATCTAAAAAATTGTTATAAAATTTTAAAAATTTTGTTTGTAAAAACGAGAATTTTTTTTACTTGAAAAATTGAGGAATATTGGGTAAACAAAATTTAATTTTACCTACTTCAAAAATTTTAAAAATATTTTTTCTCCAAAAAATAGGGATATTTCCTATTCCAAGATAATTTATAATTTTTTTCCTTCAAAAATCAATACCTGGTATCGACAAATGATTTTATTCGAAAAAGTTTGTTTTTTCGTAGGTATCAAAAAATTGAGAAATTTTTCTACTTCAATAAAATTGTATGATTGATTTCTCCAAAATAATTCAATAATTTTTTTCTCCAGAGAGCACGGAAATTTTTTAATAGGGTGTGTGTTTAATTTTTCAATTTTTGGCGTTTTCTAACTACAGCACATTTCATTGTTGAAATTTCGGTTACAATTCGAGCACTCGATCTTCTGCCAAGTTGCCAGCCACGAATTTTTTACCCAAATAACTATTTCAATCCATCTCTTTAAAAAAAACCTAATCACCATATTTTTACACAGGAAAAAAACCTCGCCCAATCTGCATGGGCCTGCCCGGCGGAATCTCCAAATTCTGCGGCAGAATCTACGGCATTTCTCGTGACGGCGACCAAATCCGCGCCTGCCTGGGTCTCGAATTACGCGCCCTCGACGACGTCGAAGCCGCCCTGCGAGTATCCTGTTTCAAATTCGGACCCAAGGGCATTAACGTCGAACCAGGTAAACCAGTACCCACCGACGAAGACGACGATGACGACGACGACGACGATTTCGATTTACCCGGAGACGACGACGACGACGATGAAGATGACGACGATGACGAAGACGACGACGTATTTGGCCTAGAAGACGACGACGAAAACGAATCTGAAAACACTGTCGAGTCCGGGGAAGCCGATTATACCGGATTTTCGGCTCTGAGTGACGAATTTTTGGATAGCTTTTTCGAATCCGATACGCCTAATAAAAAAAAAAAGAACGGTAATGTGAATGGAGTTCCTATCGATTATAAACCTCAACAGATTGTAACCTCTAAGCCAATCCCAACTACTGCTTCTGCTTTGAAAAAGGCTAAACCAAACAAGGTCACGACTACTAAGTTGGTTCTTTCTACTCCAGCACTCAAGCCACTTGGAACTGAGAAACCTATCACTACACCAAACCTATCCTCTGATAAAGTTTATGTTTCTCCACCATCTGATAAGTTATATATGACTTCTTCGGAAAAACACTCAACCTATGCAGATAAACTTATGACACCTGATATGGAAAATTTAGCTACGACCATGGATAAAGTTTATATTTCACCTTCGCAGTACAAACCAACCGAACGTATTCGTCCGCAGACGATTAAACAGAATTTAGAAAGTTATATCCCGACTGTGCCTCAATTATCGACTGAAAAAGTGTACGCTTCTCCTCAGCAAATCTCCACAGATAAAACCTACGTGAGTGGACCGAGCCAGCCGAGCACAGAAAATAATTACGTGTCGACGATGGACGACAAAGAGCAACACACAATGAGCAATTATTATATCCCAACTACTCAGCAGTTCCAGTCTACGGAAAAAGTCTACGTTCCGGTGAACCTATCGACCCCAGATGGAGAATACGAGCCGGTCACTTCGACCTCGGTCTCGGTCAGCGTAATGCAAGGAGACGGTACGAAAGTTGCCAACTCATCTAACGACAATATGGTGCAAATTGCGACGATTGAGAATTCGGCGGCCACAGAACCGACTCCGGATAACGAATATAACGAGGTAGATTCCGATACGAAGACCACGATTAGCGATAGATTGATGGAGGTAAATACAGCCAGTTCGACTCTCGGGTTGAAAGTTAATCGACCGACGACGAGCAAGCCTGCCAAAGAGGACGATGACGGTGATGAATTCGAAGACGTCGTCGATACCGCCGCCAGTGTCTTCGACGTCGAAGACGAAAGTAGCACCAAGAAGAATGAATCATCTTCCGAAGAAATTGACTTAGACGATGATTTGGACGACAGCGACGAAGACCTGGACGAGAGTAATTCGGGTAATATTGTGCTGAGCAACGAGAGCTCGAGTAACAATGATTACGCTAATGAGGACGACGACGACGAAGACGACGAATTTAGGAAATTCGATATCCATTCCAAACAAACCATCAGTGTTTCGTCGACGACCAGGAGGGCGCCAGCGAAAAGCTCCAGGACTCATAAACGCATGAATTTGCCTCCTTTATTCAATCAAAAACCCGAAATGTCTTCGTTTCTGAGCAGCGGCGGCCATTTGTATAAAATTAGAATGTCGCCGGTCCAAGAAAGTCAAAATAATCCGCCTAGATTAGGCAGACTGAATTTATTCGCACCTGCGTCCGGTTCGATGGCCAGTCCTTTGAATATTTTAAGTTCGTATCCAGGTCGTAATGGCGTTCCGGCGAGTGAAACGCAGCAACATAGGTTCGGAGTGGAGCCGGAGCAAGAGCATAGAAGTAGCAGAAACCATAAACGTATGAGACTTCCGCCGGTTGTTGAAAATTCCGCTGATATTAATTCGCATTAAAACGTTACCCTTTGTACTTTCCAGCTACATTTTCAATGTGAAGTAAAACAAAAAAGTCATATTTATCATTAATGCATTTTTATTTATTTTTAGTATTTATTTTTCTTTGTATTTATACTTTCATATAAATGTGCATATAATTTATTAATTTTTGTTTATATTTTTTATTTTTTATTTTTTTTTCTTCTTCTCCTTTTTATAATAAAATAAAATAATCATTTTATTTGCAAATTTTTTTCGTAAAAACAAATCTTTTTTTCGTATCTGAAAGTTTTATTAGTTCGAGACTGATTCTTGTTCCTTGAAACTACAGAGTTATGCAATTTAATAAACGTTAATGCAAAACTGTTTTCAAGTCAGTAAACATTTAATTACCTGCAGCCTAGTTTAATGATGGAAATATTCCTCGAATTCCTTGGGAGAAAATCTCAATTTATCGAAGGAAAAAAATTACGAAACAAATTTCATTTTTTTAGATAATTTTAATTAGGTATACATTTTTTGGAGCAAAACCATTCAATTATTATTAAGGAAAAAAATCTCTTAATTTTAGAAAAAAAAAAAATCATAGAGAGAAAAACTTGTCACAATTTTTTTGAAAATGGATACGTTTTATTTTTTTATATATTTTTTTTAGTAGGTATTAGCTTATTCTCAGTTTTAAAAAAAATAATTCGATTTTTTTGAAAAATATGATTTGTTGATTATTTTAAATCAAAGTACTTTTCTAATTCTCAGAGAAAAAAATCTCAATTTTTTGGAGTCAGTGTTAAAAATTATTCAATATATTTTTTTGAAGAGAAAAATAATCTTAATTTTTTTGGAGAAAACGAAATCATCGAAACTTTTTTGGAATAAAAATTTTTGAAGAAAAAATTGATAATTTTTTTAGGAATAAAAATATTATTTTCTTGGTACGAAATTTTTAATATTTTTTTTGGGGCAAATAAGAAACCCTTCTTATTTTTAGAAAAAAAATGACTCAATTTTTTTTAATGAAAAAATTTTATTATTTTGAGAGCATAAAAATATTTTTATTTTTATGTAGATTTTTTTTTTTGAAAGAAAACAAAATAGTAATTTTTCCTCGACTTTTTTGAAGAAAAAACAAAACTCTTATTTACCTACCTATTAATTATTTCTTTGAGAAGAAATTTTTTCCTATTTTTTGGAGCAATTTTGAGAGGAAAATATTCTCAACTTTTTTAGAGGAAACCCTCTAACTTTTAGGGAAATTTTTTCTATTTTTGAACTCTTTCTGAAGAAAAAAAAATCAATTTTTTAGGGGAAAAATCCAACTCTTTTGAAACCAAAATATGTTTTCAACTTTTAGTATAACTTTTAATAAATTCTTTTGTTATATTTTTGTGTTCTTTTTTGGGGGCATATCTCTAAACTTTTCTAAATAAAATAATCTTTATAGGTACTTGAATATTTAAAAAAAAAATTTCAATTTTCTTGAAACATATTTTTTTTAATTATTCGGAACTAAAGGATTTGTCAATGTTTTTAAAGGAATTTTGGTGGAAAAAATTATTTTAAAAAATTCTCAAATTTATTATTGAAAAAAGTTCTTTAGTTCTTTTCGGAGAGAAAAAAATCCCTGAATTTTTGTAAATTAAGTAATTTTTTTCAATTTTCTTGAAACTAAAAATTATTTATTAAATTTTTTAGAATTATTCCAGTTTTTTTTTTTTTTTTTTTTTTTTTTTTTTTTGAAAGAAAAAATCATTCTTAATTTATTTGAAATGAAAATTTTAAAATTAATTACCTATGTTTTTTTTTGAACAAAATCTCTTCGTTGTATTTATGAAGTTTTTTGATAGGTGACAAATCTGAAACAAAAAATTTCTGATGTAAACGATTTTTTAAAATATTTTTTGAAGCAAAGAATGTTTTTAATTTTTTGGAAGGAAAATATTCTCAATTTTTATTAAAGGAAAACCTTCTTAATTTTAGAATTAAAAAAAAAAAATTTGGAACAAAGAATTTTTTATAATTTTTTTGGTGGAAAATAGGAAACCTTATTCTTTTTTTTTCAGAGAAAACTTTTTTAATTTCGTAGGAAAAAAATCAACTATTCATGAAAAAAACTCATTTTTGGTCCCAATTAATTTTTTTGGATTGAAACAATACTTTTTTGTGAATAAAAATCTTTCTTTTTTTATTTCGAAAAAACATACCATATCTTTTTCAGAAAGAAAATATGTACTAGATAATTTTTTGTCATAATTTTTTTGAGGCAAGATCTGAAAAAAATCAATTTTTTTGATCTTTTTTTTTCATTTCAGAGCGAAAATTTAATTAAACTTTTTAGATTAGGTATAGAATTTTCTCAATTAGTAATTGGAGGATTTTTTTAAAACTTTTTTTTGGAGTAAAAAATCTCTCTTTTTTAGACAGATTTTACGTGTACCGCTTTGAAAAAACTCCCAGTTGCTTTGGAGGGGGGGAGGGGGGTGCTTAAACATTTTTTTTTTTGAAATATTTTTTTTTCAATTTTCGTTAAATGCAAAAAGTATTTTTTTTTTCAAGTCAAACCTTTTAATTCCAAAAATATCTGAATTTTTCAGAATAAAAAATTCAACTTTTTTGAAAGTAAAATTTTTTGTTAATCTCTTCGAGAAAGAAAGCCAAACTTTTTGTTCAACTTTTTAAAAAAATGTATTTTTTTTTGTTTTTAGAAAAACATCTCTAAATTTTTTTGAAAAAAAAATAATCTTTAAGCATTTTTGCTTTTTTAAATGTTTCTAATTGTTTGGAGCAAAAGAATTTCTCGACGTTTTTAGAAGAATTTTGGCAGGAAAACTTCTAAAAATAAAAGTTTCGTAACTTTTCTGATAAAAAAATTCTTCAATTCTTTTTTTTTTTTTTTTTTTTTTTTGAAGAAAAAAAATCTTCAAATTTTTTTAGTTTTTTTAAAACGAAAAAAATTTATTCAGTTTTTTAGAATAATTGAAAAACTTCCATTTTTGGAAGAAAAAATCATTCAGATTCTCAATTTATTTAAAATGAAATTGAAAAACTTCAATTTTTGGAATGAAAAAATCAAAAAAAAAATTTGCTCCTTTTGTGAAAAAATTTCAATTTTTTTTGTTAAAAATACCTACCTACTTATTCTCATTAATGATTTTTTTTACAATTTTTTCGGAGTAGAATATTTTTCAAATTTTTTCATATGAAAAATTCTAATTTTTTTAGTGAAATCTCTTCAATTTTATTTGCAAAAATGTTTTTTTTTTCTAGAAATATGTAGCTAAATCGTTTTCATGCAAAAATTTTTTTTTTTTTTTTTTTTTTTTAAATCTAATTTTTGGCTCAATTTTTTCTCAATTTCTTTTCAAAGAAAAAATTCCAATCTCTTGACTTAATTTTTTGCAAAAAAAAAAGCTTTGAATTTTTCGGGAGTAAAAAAGTACAAACCCCGGTCGTTCTACATTCGACATTTAAAATTAATGCTCAGTTTCTTTGCACAAACATTGGCTCATCGTTAAATACCTACGTAATTTAATTGCATATCTACAAACTTCCAAAGATTACAGCGGTGTCTTACAAAAGGTATTTTCATTACTAAAAACCAAATCTAATTATCCTCGTGAACGCGAACAATACCAAAATATAACCATATAGCGTGTTTTTAACTGTTTATGAACCAATAAAAATTACGAATTGCGCCAACATCACCTTCATTATACGTAGAATAAACTTGAACGTCTGCAATGTGCATGATCTTAGCATAAACGTGTATAATGACCTAAGAGTAAACAAGATACCTACCATATGATATTGAATAAATAATTTCTTCAGAAGAAATGCTCGTATCGATGCAATTCCAACGATGAGTATGTATCTAGATGTACAACTCCTCGTACATATCATTTTTCCGGAACCAAAATGCAAATTAATAAATAATATTACCCACCAAGCAATGAATGAGTCATTCGTGATTCTGAATACGAACGGTTTATTTATGGAAAAATTAACTTTAGTTCAAAAATCGTCTTGTAAAAATTAGTTATAGCTCGTCACTCTCACTATCTTCCTAACTATTTTAAAATCAATGAACTTTGAAAATTTGCTTGTTAATGAGGATGCGTCATCGAGATATACCTAATTCTTCGTAAACAAAAATAACGTTGATATTTACCCATTATTTATTTGAATCACGTTTCAAGTTTAGCAAACATCTACATTCCTCGAGAATAGACTTTTCATTTGAGGAAACCTCAGGCCTCGATCATATTTCCATTATCACTCATGAGTTGGCTTAATATGAATTTTTTTTTTCAAAAAGTGATCGTTCGAAGTAAATAAAAAAAATTTCCAATTTCTAAAAATATTTCCACGTTTACGAAGACGTTATTGTTTCGATTTAGGGATAACCATCTTCTCTAAGAGTAAGATTATTACTCTTACTTAGACACTCATGTTTGTAATTACAATATTTTTGTTTTCATTTCCAATACATAAAATTAGCTGGAAAAAAATTCCATCACAAACATAGATACTTTTTCCATTTCCTCCGAATCAGAATACCCGGATAAAATAATTCGATCGACGTGGTAAACTAGTTTCCAACACATTTTTTTCGATTTGAAAACTTGACTCAACTACTGATGATAATTTGAATGACGTAACGTGGTGTGGCTTCCCTACGTCACCGGTGTCTTCCAAAATACACATCGTATATACCATGCTTGCGATGTTTTACTGTTAGTTGCGTTTATTTCATCGATTCAGTTGGTTTCAGTGCACTTGTTGTAGCCTTATTCTGGTATCGCGACGAGTTCTCGTGGTTTTTTGAAATTTCTTCACATTGGCTGAAAATATGGATAGTTGAAGGAAGGGTAAGTTTCAAAATTATTGAATTTAATTTGCTAAATATTCGGTTATATCTTTATGTCATTTTTATGAGCAATAAAATCGTGTTTTTTAATTATCAAAAATTGAAAATATGTAAAATAAAATACGCCGGTGTATGGAAAATTTTCGTAAAAATTTTCGTAGGTATTATTTCTTTTCAAAAACTTCATTTTCTACCAAAATTTTTAATTTTTCTTACACGTAGGTACCAACTTGAAAATAATTTTTTTATCGAATCCTTCAAACGAAAAATTAAATTAATTGTCCACCCGTGTCAATTGTTCGAAAAATTAATCTCGATTGTCATTTCAAAGCCACGCTAATTGATAAGCTTAATGTCGAACACGACTTCTTCATTTAACCATAATGGAAATAATTACGTACTTGGAAAGCTCACTTCCAGACGTGTTTCTTACAAGAAATTAACGGTTAATTAAAATATCAATTTTATGTCATTTATGTGTGACCAGAACAATGCTACAGGATAAAATCGACTACAATGTGTGGTAAAATCACGTACCTACTTGCGTAATCAATGAAATGGAAATTCCACTAATGAAAACTTCAAGTCAACGAATAAGTTAATACCAAACGAACCAGAAACTTTTTAATTGTGTTAATAAATATGGAATGAAGTAGGTTTTTCGGTGAATTTCATTTGAAAAAGTCGTATTGGGTTTCTCCATTTTTTTTTTTTTTTTTGCGATTGTGCAAGTAATAACAATTAATAATGTCACTTCATTTCGAATACAAATTAGGTAAGTCTGGGCAAGAGAAATGAAGGGAAGTTGTGCAATATCGTTGATTATTTTATGCTTTGCGATGGGAAGATGGAAAATTTCGAGATTTGTGGGAAATAGACCAGGAAGAAAGTTGATTGAATTGAAGTTGATAGCCCAGTGAAATAAGGCAATAAAATTGCATTTTAAGTCATCAAAGATTTTTTTATTTTAAAATGTTTTTCACGGTGTCTCGATTAACTACTAAAGGGTCCCTAACCTTATCTTTCCCGAGCAACTCCCTCAAATATTTACACAAAAAATTCGTTACCTACAAAAAAAAAACTCACAAAAAAACAAAAAACGAATAACATAAAAATGAAAGCACCTACTCAATACGTACATAAAATTTGTAACATAAAAGTTAATTTTTTTTCTTTTTCATTTTTTTTCAAAATGGGTGCTAGTGGCAACACTTGAAATTCAGTTGAAAAAAATGAAAAATAGGGAATTTTTTTTTCATTTTTAGTTGTTTGAAAAATAAGAAGCACCCCCAAGGTACCTCAAAAAATTAGGTTAGTAAAAATATAAAATTTGGTATTACTCTCATAAAAAAAAATTAATACATAGTTTACGAACCAAAAAAGGCAAAAGTTCGAAAATCTGGCATTTTTTCCATTTTTCCAAGAAATAGATGACTATGATCCACTCAAAATACAGTTAAGGGGGAAAATGAAAAATGTGTTATTGAAAAAGAACAATTTAGATAGTTTAAAACAAAAAAAAAAAAAAAATGCAAAAAGCTGAAACTTATCTAGACTATGTTTTAAAGTGGGGGCTAGTGGCACCATTTAACATTTAGTTAGGGGCTAATTATGACAAATAAATAATGTTAAAATGTTGAATAAAAAAATTTTGCTCATTTTTTTCGTTTAGGTATTTTTTTTTTTTTTTTTAATTAGGGTATCTTAGAGGAACCACTTGAAATTGTAATAGGGAGAAAATGAAAAATTGTGAATTATTTCTCAGGAAAATGAACCATCTTGATGGGTTAAAACCAAAAAAAGAGTTAAGATTTTGAAATTCGGACAGTTCTTTTATTTTTTTGAAAAAATGGGGTTGACCAGAGGCCACTTAAAATTTACTTCAGGGAGAATAAAAAATTAAGAATCATTTCTCATGAAAATGAACAATTTAGATAAATATTAGAACCCCAAAAAAAATTGCAAAAGTTTGAAAGTTTGATAATTTTTCTTCATTTTTCTAAGTGAGGGGGCTTGTGGCACCATCTAAAATTCAGTACGCTAATCAAGTAAAAAAACGTGTTTTTTTTCTCATGTAAAAATATAAAATGGTAGGTGAGGAAATTTTGCTAATTTTTTTTTTGTTTTTAAAAAATTGAGGTGCCTCAAGTCACCACTTTAAATTACGTTTGAGGTAAAATAAAAAATGGGGAATTATTTAGATAGATGAGATTTTCCATTTTTTTAAATGGAAAAGGATCAGTTGCACCACCTAAAATTTAGTTAGGAGAGAAATAAAAAATAGAGAACATTTGACGAAGGGCCCAATGTTTTGAAAAAAAATCAAAAATTGAAAAGAAAATATAATTATTTTAATTTTTAATACTTTTACCTATAAATTATTGAGCTGAGAAAATGAAATTTATCTTAAAAATTTTTCGCTTCAACTCGCAGAAAAAAAATTGTCAAAATTTTGGTTGCAACAATTTTTTAATAAAATTTAGGAAAAAATGGTTTTAAAAATCGAAACAAAAACAATTTTTAATATTTTTTGTAAAAACTTTTCTATTTTCTATTTTTTTTTAATTTTCAATTCAAACTAAAATTTTTAGAAAATTCATTGTAAAAGAATTTGTAATTATTCTTTTAAATTAAATTCTTCAAAATTTTGTTGAAACAAAGATTTTCAATTTTTCGAGTGTGTATTTTTTTTTTTTGTTTCATTGCATTAAAATTTATTTTAGGTAATTTAATGTAAAAGATCTAAAAAAAAACTCGTTAATTTCAGTTTAAACAAAATAATATTTGTGAAAAATAATAAAAATGGAAACAAAAATCGATTGCATTAAAATTTGTTTGTTTTAAATATTAGGTACTTTGAAAAAAAAAATTGTGTGATAATTCATCAAATGTAATTCAAATTTGAGTTTTTAAAAATTGATTTCTTTTTAAAATGTCAACCAAAGAAATATTGAAATTCCAATTTAAAAATTATTTTTAAAAATTAATTAAAATTTTAAAAACAAAGAACCATCATCTATTTTAATTTTGTTTAGGAAACAACAACACAAATTTCTTTATTTTATTTTGAAAATTTCGGTTCAAACTAATTTTTTTGGGTGAGGGGGTAATGTTTGTTAGCATAAAACGTACTGTAAATTTAAACTCAAAATGTGAATTCGTCTCTGGTTCAGTTGAAGAAGGGGCGAAGACGTTTAAGAATCAAAAAAATCTTTGATGACACAAAATCCAATTTTCCTCATTTTCGTGGTCTAAAAGTCTTGAATTTGTAATCAATTAATTTTTTTTTTAATCTACTCAATTCGGAATTATGGAATCTCTCACTGTGAGTAGGTATTTCATGCTGGGAATTCTGATTGTCGTGAAAATTACTACTTTTCATGAGAGTAAAGTTCTAGAGTAATGTACAAAATCGACATACCTAAATACCTAATTATCTATTCGATCAAAGTTGCCCCAAACTTGATTATTTGGAATAATGTTTGCAAATCGTTCATTAAAAACTAATAAAGATCAAAAAATACCGGTCAAACTTTACAATAAAAAATACCTAAGCCCTGCCCGAGTACCTGAATAGATTGTGAAGTTGACTAAACGAATAGTTAGTTGTAAATATTTAAAATTTTTACGATTAGGTAAGCGTTAGGTACCTAGTACCTACCAGTCCTAGAAACTTGAAAAAAGTTGACGAGTCACAAAAAATTTAATCAAGGTCGTGCAAACCATTCCAAACTACGAAATGATTGTACCTAAACCTAACGTTGAAGTGATATCCTATGTGTACAAATTGAACAGGCAATCGATTGCAAACTGCATACTTTAGAACTGGTGTGTTATTTGATTTTTATACTTACTACAAAAAAATTAAATAAAAAACACGTGCTTGGTAGTTGTGTTCGTATTTCCTTATGATCATTTTTTTTTGAGCTTTTGCATTTTCGATCAAATTTTAATAAAAAATTGTGTAGATAAGTATTGCTTCAATTATATCAGAAATGTTGGGACTTCCCTATAATTTCTGTAATAAATGACTCATATTTTGAAGACCATACATAATTATACGATCAGATGTCATATTACATTTATACTATGCGAACTTATGCCGGTTCTCAAGAACACGATTTTTATATGTAAATGAAATAAATTTATGTTTATATTAGGTTGGTGTAATTTGACTAAAATGTCACGAAAAATTAACCCATTTCCTCATTGATAGGAAGTGTTCAGTTAGGTACCTGCTTAAAATACGTAAACGTAAAACGACGAATACGTGTAATGTATAACTTGATGCGATAGACTTCATTACTCGTTAGTTGAAAAAATTAACACTCGCTATTTTATTCCTAGTATAGTATTTCTGCCATCTCATGAAAATTAATAAGATCTAAATTGTACTATAAAGGAAGTTAAATGATTTCCTTTTCATAAGTAAATACCTAAATACTAAATAGCAATCCTTTTTTCAATTTTTTTTCTTCAAAAATTTACTCTTCGCTATCATTAAAAACTTCCGATTATAAAATTAAGATTTTAAAATTAATTTATATAAAATGTTAAATAACACGTTTTGGTGTAATTCGCGATCCATGCAGCAGCACGCGTCTATGACCTAATATCGGCCTCTCAATAGTCTGATTTCCTTAAAATTCAGACACGAAAAAAATGTATGTTTTTGAAACGATTATAATTACTAGTTGTATAAAAAGTAGAGTAATACGATTTCTCACTTCACTGTATGAGTTAAATACACCCTTTAATAAAATCTAACAAGGAAACCTTGACAACTCGTTTACTCCGATTGGGCTAAAATTTAGGTCACTGAAAGAGCATGCCACCCAGACCTTGGAACCAAATTTTGAGCCACCGAAGTTGATTTTTTGATTTTTGGCGAATTTTTGAAGATGGCAAAAATAGCTCATTGGTAAATCAGGTTTTTACAAAAATTGTAAATTTTTGAGATAAAATTCTGAAAATCAGTTCGCATGCCTACCAAAGTAGACTCCTCGAGTCAATAACAAATTAAAAATTTTTTTTTTGTTGAATTTCCGACAAAAATTTTGGAGAAACCCTTCTCAAAAAATTCAAAAAATGATTTTCAAATGAGTGTGTAATGCAGTAAATTATCTACGTATAATTTATAAAAAAAATTCAACGTTGTTGTTATTGTTTTTTTTTTTTTTTTTTTTTTTTTTTAAATTGAAACAATTTTTCACAAAATATCATATTTTTTCAATTATTAAAAAAATCTCCGTCGTGAACCTATAGGTAATTTTTTTTTGAACAATTTTCAAATAATTTTTTTACTGTAAAAATAAAATTTGTTTGAAAAGACAAGAGAAAGTTTAATTTTTTTTCACAACGTATTTTTTTGAATTTAGGTACAACAAAAAGTTTTGAAAAAATTCTCTACAAAAAAAAATACCTAAAAATAAATTTGAAAAAATTAATGTTGTAGTTGTCATTGTTCTTTTTTTTTTACAAAAAGTCAGTTCTTTGATTTTTTTAAACGTGAAACACGAAACAATTTTTTTTTTCGTTATTTCGTTTCGTTATTTTCAGAATTCAAAGTTTCGTTTCATTTTTCGTTTTTTTTTCCTATTTCATGTTTTCGTTTTGTTTCGTTTTTTTGCTCATTTTTCAGATTTCCTTATTTCGTTTCGTTTTTTCGTTATTTTGTTTTTCGTTTCGTTACATTTCACAACCCTGGCTGAACGTTTAATCCAAAATCTTGAAAACCCAATTTTTTTGGTAGGCTCCAGATCGATTTGAAAATGGTCGCAATCGACCGCAAGTGTCGTAACCCATTTTTAGAATTTTTTCCTAAAACTTACAATTTTGTAAAAACTATTTTCGCAATTTTCAAAAATTCGCCAAAAATCGAAAAATCATGTTTGGCAGCTCAAAATTTGATTCTGAGGTCCTGGGTGACTTGTTCTTTCAGTGAGCCGAATTTCAGCTCTATACAAGTTTTCAGAAATTTTCCATGCATTAGAGGGGGAGAATTTTTATAAAAGTTATTAAGATTTTACAATATTGGTATATTAGGTAGGTATGATAAATTGATGGAAAATTTCAACTTTGAAAAATCCTTCCTCTCTTCAAATTCACAGAAGATTTCTGAATATTTGTCCTAGGGTAGTTTTTGAGGTCTTCTTCAAGATGTAATGGACATTGCGACATCATGTCATTAAGACTAATCAAAAAAATAAATGTTAAAAATAAAAAAATTCTAGATTTGAAAATTTTTTCAGCTTCCCTCCAATGGAGGCACCTTCTTAGTATATGACTCAAAAAAATAACAATAGTAAAAAGATAACAAAAAATTTCTGAAAATTTATCTAGGAGTAGGTTTTGAGATCCTCTTTAAGATGATAACGTGACAATTGCGGAACTTGGTCGCTATGATACATTCAGCAAAAAAAAAAAAAAATATATATATATATATGCCAAAAAGAAAGGAATTTTAACTCGGAAAAATTTCTCCTCCTCTCCCTCCTCTCCTCTACACGATATATTTCTGAACATGAAGTGAACGAGTAGTCAGGGATTAACCTGCCATGAGGCGTCATCATGATTGAACCTCTCTTCTAATTTTATCAGCTCATTATTATACAGGGTGTTTCATAGCTGAAGCAGTTCCTTCCATAAGGTGAATATGCAAACCATAAGGAACCAAAAATGATAAGTGAGAAATGAAAATATATAGGATGTCCCGGTTAAGAATAACACCCTTCAACCTGGTTAGAGGGCAACTCATTTCAACAGTGTAGGCATGTTTGCATACCCTTACTATTGAAGGAACTGAGATACTGTATGGTGAAAAAAAATATTTTCCATTATTTTTTTCACTTGAAATTAAATTTTTTTTTTTCTGATTAGAGACCGAAAGATGAAACATGTGGGAAATAAAGTAAGATAGTTGCAATACTTGATGTCTGAAAAAATTTCATCAAAATTGATGCAATAGGGTGTTCAACAAATTATTTTTATCAAAAAAAATTGGGTAAAATTCGAAATTTTGCAATTTAAAAAAAATTGCATCATTAACCTAGTTATATTTTGTCAGCAGACAATTTCCCTCTACTCCCTCTACAAAATGTTCCTCAGCATCATCTTCCTATCTTTTTTAGTTTTTGAGTTAGAATTTTTTTAATGAGTAGGTACAAATTCATAAAAATTTGACTTTGAAAATTTGAAAAAATTTTAACCTAGGTACATATCGACTCATAAATAAATTGTTCACTCAAAAACTAAAAGAGATAGGAAGATTATGCTGAGAAGCATTTTGTAGAGGAAGTAGAGGGGAATCACATGCTGACAAAAAATAACTAGGTTAATAATGCAATTTTTTTTTTAAATTGCAAAATTTCGAATTTTTTTACCCAATTTTTTTGATAAAAATAATTTGTTGAACACCCTATTGCATCGACTTTGATGAAAATTTCTTCAGACATTACTGCAACTATTCTACTTTATTTCCCACAAGTATCATCTTTCTTTCTGTCTCCACCTCTCCTATCAGAAAAAATAAATTTTCAATTTCAAGTGAAAAAATGAAAAATATAGCTATTTTTCCATCATGCAGTACCTCGGGCCCTTCAATAGTAAGGGTATGCAAACATATCTACACTTTGTTGAAATGAGTTGCCCTCTTACCAGGTTGAAGGATATTATTCTTAACTGGGACACCCTGTATACAAGTTTGGACTTCTTAGTTCTTAAGGTTGTTCAAAAGAAAATACTTGTTTTTGACTGGGCTGGAAAAAAGAGTGCTAACTATACTGAATTGCAAAAAACCTCTGTAAAGAAGTACTTTTGATCGCGTTGATCAATGATCAGCAATTCAGGCTTTCTGAATCATTACGTAATAAAGACCTACATGATTTCGTCGGTAGAAATAAGTTGGTATAATCCACCGCAGATCTTTTTCTACAGAAATGAAATTATACGTAGGTAAATCGTTCACCGAGCTGTTGCCAATATTACTTTCACTACTTACAACTTCCTGCAATACAGACACGTGTAGTATTTAAATAGAAACTTTCTAACTATTTTTTTTTTGTGTTTTAAATCACATATGTAGGTATACGTACAATAAACCAGTCATTCTTTTAGTTCTTATTTCCTTTGATTTAAATTCATCGACCTCTTAGCTTATCGATTAGGTAATTAAGCATATGGACGTAAATCTTTAAATCGTGCTGTTTGCTATAATTACTCATCGATAAGTTATTTCTCAAGTAGGTATAAAACGAAAGTTTGAGGGTGACTGAACCTGATTCTCTGGCGAATAATTTTTTCCAAGGGTGCTGAACCTTGTATTACAAGAAGAGGTCACTCTGCATTTTAATTCTCCATGTCAGTCATAAGAAAATGTAGGTCTGCCTGCGTTTTAATTATAGGAAAATTTTACTCGATCCATTTCTGTTTCTTTTTTTTTTATTTTATCATTCATTAAAGTCTTAAAAGGGAAGTTTTTTCTTCGGAAACAATACGCGATTAAAAATTCACCGTTGCGATGTTTGTTTTATTTAACTTTGATATTTAAATTTTCATCTCTGTCGTGCCTGACTGACCCAACAAATTCCTTTGCTGGTCTGCGACCGTTATGAATCGTTGTAACAATGAACTACCTGAAAATGTAATTTATTCGTCTTCACGGTTCATGTTTACCTGATTTGACTTCAGCTCTAGGAAGACAACTGATTTAGTATATTTTGTTATTGATTTTGTTTTTAGCGTATCTGCTCGAAAATTTTACACCTCAAAGTATAATTTTTTTTATCGAATTTTAGACTCGAAGAATTTTTTATGCATTATGCTCGAGCACAATTACCCATAATTCATTTAAAATTGGTGTTTTCGCGATTTAAAAATAAAACAGCTACCTTGAAAACTAAGTACCTACCTATGAAAACCATGTACCTACTTATTGTTATTCTCAAGATACTCATCTCGTGTCATGTACTAATTTTTTTTCGTTTTTCGATAATCTGCTTTTTCTGGCCTTTTTTTCACCTCTATTAGTATTTCAAATTTTTAATTCTTCGCTGTTAATTATGGTCATGTAAGATAAGCGTTCATTTTCAAAAAAAAAAAAAAAAAGTGTTATTTTTATTAGGTACTAGATGTAAACAGGTTCGGTATAATTATCAAGTATAGGAACATAGAATATTAGCATTCAAAAAGCTAAATTTTAACCTCACGTCAGTTGTTTGCAAAAAGTATAGCTACCGATAAGAGTTTAAAAACGGAAATGAACGTAATAATGAGGTTAACTCTTTGTTGAAAATTTTATATAATGTACTTAACAGTTGTAAATCATAAAATTTCAACTGATTTCAAACAAGCAGAAATATTATAAACTGAATCTTCTATATAAGTTACAGGAAAGCTAACTATGAGTGATCTACCTTGAAATTTTATAATGCGGATAATTAAATCATAGATAATTGCGATTATAGTGTACTATGTACCTCGTGTGTCTGTGAGATAATTTTCTACCAATTTAAATACAATTGCCTACAATTCAAATTATTAAGTTTTGATGAACTTTTTTTTAGGTGAAAATGCGTTAGAACTTGTGCAAAATTTTTTAGCTGAATTATCTCTTCTGATTGGTCGAAACAGAGTTATAATTTTCAAACTACTGATTTTTTTTCACTAGAAAGATAGAGATTTTTTAAAGTTTTTATTCAGCACTTCTTTCTTCAATTAACATAGGTACCTAACTGTTCATTATTTCAGCACATTTCTAAAGTTGAAATTATTTTTAAATTTTTCGCACATTTTACAAGCTTCTGATTCTTTTTTCGGAAAATATCTTTATTTATTGGATTAAAATATATATATATATATATATTTCTTCGGAGAAAAAAAAATAGGTAGGTAGGTATAAAATTTTTTGGAGTAAAAATATTTTTAAAATTTTTGGAAATAGGTAAGTAGATATCTTTCAATTTATCGCAGAAAACATTTAAGTGAAAAAATTGTTCTCAATATTTTTGGAAAAATACTAATAATAAATAAAGTAATTGAATCTCAATTTTTTGGTTAAAATATTTTTGAAATTTTCTGGGAAAGTACTCAATCTACATACTTGAATATTCTTTCACTTTCTTTTTGAATTTTGTTGATTCAAACAAAAAAACTGAATTATTATTTTTTACAATTTTTTTAAAATCACTAGGTACAAAAAAACAATGTTTTTTCTCTCTATAGATTCTTGTTTAATATCTCAAATGAATTGAATGATTTTGTTGATTTCTAAAAAACTTGAAGATTATTTTCTGAAAAATTTTTAAAAATATTTTCACCCCATAAAATCGTTTTTTAAAGGATTTCAATTTTTTAAATATTAAAAATATTTTTAATACAAGAAAGAAAAATATTTTCACTTCAAGAAAACGGGTATTTTTTTCTTAAAAACAGCGATTTTTCTCTTTAAAAATTGAAAGATTTTTGTTTCCAAAATTTTGAAAAATATTTAATATCCAAAAATTTTAAAAACAATTATTTTACTTCAAAAAAATTTAAGATAATTATGTAGGTATTTCATATGCGTAATTCCAATCTCTACTTGAGAAAAAATTTGTGATAGGTACCTAAAACACTAAAAAATTATTTTCTACCAAAAGTTAGAAAATTCACTCCAAAAATTAAATTTCTTCTTCAAAACAAAACGAAAATTTTTCAATCCAAAAAATTGAAATAATTTTACTTCCAAAAATTTGAAAAATATTTTTACTTCAAAAAATTTGAAAATCGTTAATTTTGAGAAAAATTTTGTTTTTGAAGTAAAAATATTTTAAATTTTTTTGTAAAAATAATGTTTCGGAATCAACAAAATTTCTTACTTTGCTTGTTTGAAATAAACAAAATTTTCCAATTTTTTTAATTAAAAATATTTTAAAATTTTTTGGAAATTACTATTAGGTATTTTTTTTTGAAAAATAAACGATTTTTTTGGATTGAATTTCTTTTTAATTTATTAACAAAATTTCTTAATTCGTTTGGAATATAAAAAAAATCTCAATTTTTGAAAGTAAAAATTTTTCAATTACATGGGTAGGTAGGTACAAATTTTTTATTTTTTTAAAATAATTTTTTTCGTGATTTCCCAGAATGAAAAATTGTACAATTTTTTAGGAATGAAAATAATCTCTGAATTTTTGCTTTTTCCCAATTTTCCTTTTAAAAATAATCATTCCATTTTTTGGAAGATGAAAAATCCAATTTTTTCGGAGAAGAAGTCACTATTTGTGCGACAATGCGATATTTATCTATGTTTTTTTAATATAGTGAGAAAAATTATTATTTTATAATTGTTTTTTTGATGTTCTGGAGCAAAATTCTTTTGCAGTTTAAGGAAATCGAAATTTTTCAATTTTTTGGAAGGAAAAAATCTGTTTTTGGAAGAAAGAACTTCATAATTTTTGGTGTAAAGTTTTTCTCTTTTTTTAGTAATGTTATTTAAAAAAAAGGACTTTTAAAAAGAATTTTCAAGTAGGCGGATACAAATTGCTCAATATTTCTAGTCAATTGACTGGACAGTAGAAGTTGCTTGCACTTTTAGTTGTTGAATTTAAAACCGCCTAATAAATTCACGATTGCGGTCTTATCAGTTTTCGGTAGATACCTACTTTACTGAAAGTCAATGGTAGGTAAAATTTTGAATGTAACTACTTGCAGGAAAATTGTCGAACCCGAGTGATGAGAATTCAGAAGCTTATTGCACATAAAATTCCCCACAGATATAGGTATTATAGGTACTCGTAAAACAAAAGGTGATATTACTTAATGCCAAGGACATTTAATAAAATATCCGCGAATATTTCGCACGTACAATATTGCACAAATACCTACTTGATGAAATTTGAAGTCAACGTAATGTAAAGTGTTCGTAAAAATACCTGTAATTTTTTTCAATTTTTTTTTCCTTTAACCAACATTGAGTTGTTCGAATTCAAAACGAGTTCATTTACAAGAAATACTCGTAAGTCCCTTAAGCAAAAAACTTTCAAAAATCATCTTTTTTAATTGCGGTACATATCTATCATGTTGATTTTTTGATAAATGGTCATAACCCTACGGTTGGTACTATACATTATACTTACTCAACATTCTGTATTCCTTGAAGAATGTCAATTACTACAAATGTTTCCGCAATTTATCAAACTTACTCGGTCATTCGAAACATAATGAGAATTATTAATTCCAAATAGGGAGACTTGTAGTTGAATACCCAACTTAGTGCGTAATGCGTAAATTCGCATGATTTAGTACGTATTATCACGATTCGCCCATACGAATTTCATTCTCCATTTCAATTATTTCCTGCACTTTATAAATTCTTATACGAGACTGGCTATACGTGGTTTATAGCTCAGTAAAATAAGGAAACGAAATTGCGTTTGGGAATTCATTCTCACAAAAATAAACTACTCTGATGGGTTGTAACCAAAAAAAGGAAAGATAGGTAATAGGTATTGAAAATTGGTCATTTTTTTCATTTTTCTGAAAAAAGAGGATATGACAAGAGGCCACTTGAAATTTAGATAAAGAAAACATTAAAAAATGGAATTATTTTTCCCTATTACAATTTTGAATAAAAATTTAATTTTAACATTTTTAATAAAAACAATTTTTTACAATTTGTACCTAATAAAATCTATGTTTTCACAATTTTTGGTAAAAAATTAATTTTTACAATTTTTGATGAAAATTGAATTTCAACAATTTTTGATACAGATTTAATTTTAACAATTTATGATAAAAATTCAATTTTTACATTTTTAATAAAATCTTTTTTTCACAATTTTTAATAAAATCGATATTTTTACAATTTTTGAAAAATATTGAATTTTTACAGTTTTTGATAGAAATTGAATTGTAACAATTTTAACAATTTTTTATGAAAATTTAATTTTAACAATTTTTAATAAAATCAATTTTTTTACAATTTTTGATAGAGATTGAATTTTTACAATTCTTGATTAAGATTGCATTTTTACAATTTTTGATGAAAATTGAATTTTTACAATTTTTGATTAAGATTGAATTTTTACAATACCGGTTGAAATTTAATTTTTACATTTTTAATAAAATCTATTTTTTCACAATTTTTAATAAAATTGATGTTTTCACAATTTTTGAAAAAGATTGAATTTTTACAGTTTTTGATAGAAATTGAATTTTAACAATTTTTGATGAAAATTTAATTTTAACAATTTTTGATGAAAATTTAATTTTAACAATTTTTGATGAAAATTTAATTTTAACAATTTTTAATAAAATCAATGTTTTCACAATTTTTGATAGAGATCGAATTTTTAAAATTCTTGATTAAGATTGAATTTTTACAATCTTTGATAAAAATGAAATTTTGACAATTTTTGAAAAAAATTGAATTTTTTAAATTTTTGATAAAAATTGAATTTTTTAAATTTTTGATAAAAATTGAATTTTTTAAATTTTTGATAAAAATTGAATTTTTTAAATTTTTGATAAAAATTGAATTTTTTAAATTTTTGATAAAAATTGAATTTTTTAAATTTTTGATAAAAATTGAATTTTTTAAGTTTTTGATGAAAATTGAATTTTTGATAAAAATTTAATTTTAACAATTTTTGATGAAAATTTAATTTTAACAATTTTTGATGAAAATTTAATTTTAACAATTTTTGATGAAAATTTAATTTTAACAATTTTTGATGAAAATTTAATTTTAACAATTTTTAATAAAATCAATGTTTTCACAATTTTTGATAGAGATTGAATTTTTAAAATTCTTGATTAAGATTGAATTTTTACAATCTTTGATAAAAATGAAATTTTGACAATTTTTGATAAAAATTGAATTTTTTAAATTTTTGATAAAAATTGAATTTTTTAAGTTTTTGATGAAAATTGAATTTTTGATGAAAATTTAATTTTAACAATTTTTAATAAAATCAATGTTTTCACAATTTTTGATAGAGATTGAATTTTTAAAATTCTTGATTAAGATTGAATTTTTACAATCTTTGATAAAAATGAAATTTTGACAATTTTTGAAAAAAATTGAATTTTTTAAATTTTTGATAAAAATTGAATTTTTTAAATTTTTGATAAAAATTGAATTTTTTAAATTTTTGATAAAAATTGAATTTTTTAAATTTTTGATAAAAATTGAATTTTTTAAATTTTTGATAAAAATTGAATTTTTTAAATTTTTGATAAAAATTGAATTTTTTAAGTTTTTGATGAAAATTGAATTTTTGATAAAAATTTAATTTTAACAATTTTTGATGAAAATTTAATTTTAACAATTTTTGATGAAAATTTAATTTTAACAATTTTTAATAAAATCAATGTTTTCACAATTTTTGATAGATTGAATTTTTAAAATTCTTGATTAAGATTGAATTTTTACAATCTTTGATAAAAATGAAATTTTGACAATTTTTGATAAAAATTGAATTTTTTAAATTTTTGATAAAAATTGAATTTTTTAAATTTTTGATAAAAATTGAATTTTTTAAATTTTTGATAAAAATTGATTTTTTTAAATTTTTGATAAAAATTGAATTTTTTAAGTTTTTGATGAAAATTGAATTTTTGATAAAAATTTAATTTTAACAATTTTTGATGAAAATTTAATTTTAACAATTTTTGATGAACATTTAATTTTAACAATTTTTGATGAAAATTTAATTTTAACAATTTTTGATGAAAATTTAATTTTAACAATTTTTGATGAAAATTTAATTTTAACAATTTTTGATGAAAATTTAATTTTAACAATTTTTAATAAAATCAATGTTTTCACAATTTTTGATAGAGATTGAATTTTTAAAATTCTTGATTAAGATTGAATTTTTACAATCTTTGATAAAAATGAAATTTTGACACTTTTTGATAAAAATTGATTTTTTTAAATTTTTGATAAAAATTGAATTTTTTAAGTTTTTGATGAAAATTGAATTTTTGATAAAAATTTAATTTTAACAATTTTTGATGAAAATTTAATTTCAACAATTTTTAATAAAATCAATGTTTTCACAATTTTTGATAGAGATTGAATTTTTAAAATTCTTGATTAAGATTGAATTTTTACAATCTTTGATAAAAATGAAATTTTGACAATTTTTGATAAAAATTGAATTTTTTAAATTTTTGATAAAAATTTAATTTTTACAATTTTTAATTTAAAAAAAAAAAAAAAATTATTTTTTAGATGGTTTATTTAATATCGCTGTATCAGGTTAGAAAGCTATGTAGCGACAAATATACAGCAAAGTTACAAGGCTTAGATTAAGTTATTAATATTAATAGATTTTATAAAATTAATTACTTTTGAAAAATTTTCCAAGTTAAATAAGTCTTTTTTAGGTGGATTAATGTTATATAAATTACGAAAGTGAGAATATTTAGTACATGAAAAAAGAATATGATCAGTGGTAAAAAAAGTATTACAAGTAGGACAAACAGGTCGGGGAGAATTAGAAAAAAGATAATCGTGAGATAATTTGCTATGAGAAATTTTAAGTCGAATTAGAAGTTTTAGATCTCTTCTTGATTGATCGAAGTTGTACATTTTTTCATTTTCGTTACGTGTTTCCAGATTGGATAATCGACGGATTTGGTGACGTAGTGAGGGGTGTGGTAATACAAAAAAAATCCCAACGTTCAAAAATTTAATAACTTTTCTTAATTTATTTTTTCAAAATGTATGCCTGAAGACATCACCAAAAAGTTAGTTCGGTGAAAAATGAAAATACTTGAGATATGATTTTCTAAGAAAATGTTACAACCAAAAATAAGTAGGTAAACAAATTTTAATCTTTTTTCATTATAATTTTTTTGAAAACTATGGAGTGTCTGAAGGTACCTCTTAAAATTAATTTTCGGAAAAATAAAAAATTTGGAATTTTCACTCGCATAGAATCGTCCTCTCTCGAAATTGTATAATTATTGTTTGTGGGAAGAGAGTCAAAATCCAAATTTTTCATACCCTGTATATGTATTTTGACGCTTGTTTTTGCACCATCTGTTCACTTTTTGGAAAAAAATGAATAGAACCTTTTTTATTGAAAATTTTATTTACTTTAATTTTGATTATGATAATTTTTTTATTTAAACCCATATTTGAATAATTATAAGCGAAAAACAACGAAGAAGTCTGTTTGCATGGCTTCACATTTAGAAGGATTTCTCTGATTTTATTCAACAAGTGCTTGATATATCTACGATCCTTTGCGACAGTATCAGTGATTAAATTTGCGTTTCAAATTGTTATTGTGAGAATTAGCAAATTTCGCAAAAACATACTTATTACATCATCAGCATCGTACGACTGGCTACGGCGCGGTGCGACCAACGAAAGTACGAGTAGGTATAATTTATTCACACAGTTTTTATATGAGAATTTTGTCATTTTGATTCTCACGTCGCGGTCGTCTTTTAAAAACATCTCTTTGAAATATTCAAATATTTTCTCATTATCTCGAGTAATCATTTGGATGGAAAATTGGGCACGAATCCAATATTTTAGTTTTGAAAGTACTAGGATCTATATATTATATAATGCGGATTGTTTTTCGTCTGGTATACCTAGGTATACATATAGTCGATGTATTTGTTTTGAAAATTCATTTCAAGTTGTTTATAATTCGAGGGGTTAAAATACAAACATTTGTAGGATTTTAACTTGTTTTTTTTTGTTTTTTTTGGAAAAATACTTAGCTAGGTAATAATAATAGTTTTAGTTGAAATTCTACTGCATGTATCTAAGCCTCAACATTAAAAATTATTATCAAGTACCTGCAAGTGCAAGTGCCTACGTATAATTAATTTCCCGGATATAAAAAGACGACATACCTAAGTACATGAATGCAGAATGCGTTGCACTGCGACTGCGTGGTAATTTTCCACTCGTACGAAGAGGGCTATCCCGACTCTGAAACTCCAACAGGTGAACGGTTTTTTCCAAGAAATTGTTATCCGATTATGCGTCATCGTATTACATATTGGAATTAAGAACAGGTAAGGTATCGAATTGAATTGGTACAGTTTATTCGTTAGCACGATGATGATGACGTAGTCGAGATGAGAGCATAGGTGTGCGGTGTACCAACAACAACAACGCCGGCCAACCAGTCTTGGATAATTATTGGCTTGAACTCGGCGTTATTTTCGGTCGCATTCGAAAGTAAGGTGAAGTGTGGATATATTGTGATTTGAGAAAAAATGATTTCGTAACTCGAGATATTTGGCATTTTGGAGTTCGCACTGTTCGTATTAAATTCGGTTTTATTACTTCGATGATGTGAAATTCCTGTGGACTTATGATGTCGTCCCAAAAAACACTACGAGCTACAAAATATTCATAGGGTAATTATTGTTGAATTAAAAGAGATATTTTACTGTTTAGATTACGATGAGATGTGATTTTTTGACTTGAATACTTGACAGAGATTTGAAAAATTATGGTTTTTTATTTATTTTATATCGAATCAGTGAACTTATTTATTACCAACATCAAAGTAGGGCAGATCCGGATCCTAAAATTTGAAAACTGGATCTAAAGATTCAAATATACAAAATTTTGGATCTTTCAAAAAAAAAAAAAAAAAACAGATGATCCAGATCAAAAAAAAAAAATTTCTTCAATTCATCGTTTTTCTTTGTGAAATTAATTTTCCATAAGTGTTCTCAATAATTGCAATATTTAATCGGTGAAATAAATGAAAAAAAAAATCATTTAGTTAATTATTGCGGAAATTCGAATGAAATTTCCAAGTTCTGAGCTGTGTTAAATAACTATTTAATTAAAAATTGTAGAAAAGGAAAGAGCTAAATTTTTAAAAATTCAAGTGAAAGTTTGTGAATTGAAATCATAGAAATTATTTTGGTTTTATAAAAATGTTGCTTGGGCCCCCCCCCCCTCCCCTCCAATTTTGAATAATAAGCATCTGAACAGAGTTATTCAAAATTGAAGGGAAGGGAGAGGAAAACATAAAGTAATTTTGTAATAAAATGATGATCACCTAGTACCTACCTATTGACTGATCTACACTTTTTTTCGTGATCAAGGCTACAGAATTCAATCAAAAATTCCCCCCCCCCCCCCCCCGTCTCCTCAAAAAAGGTCTGGATCTGGATCTATAGATCCTTTCACTAATGAATCTGCCCTTCTCTGACCAATATATGATGTTCCTTTGCAATGATTTAGATTTATATTTCATGTTAGAAAATTTACCTCGAGATGGGTTAGCTCATTTCAAAAGTTTGCATTATCATCCATCTGTGAGAATTCAGTAGCAACTAAACAATAGCTTGGTCAGTTATTCGCCCTTCATTTATTTGCAAATTTATTCGCGAAATTTAAAAACAATTACATCGTTAAAATCACTACCTACCGAAATTTTTAAATCAGAACACGACGATGTATCGTATTGTGGTACCTAACCTACCTAAATAAAGAGATTGGTTCATCCACTCTTACTTTATGGTTTTTTCTCATACATTTTGCTATCTCCTACTAAAAAATCTAACCACTCTATGCAATAGTAAACGAGTTCGCGGTTTATCAGTAGGTTCCGAATCGCGAATTGCACAGCCAAACCGCCAAACCTTGACATTATTTAACCAAGTTTTTTTTTTCGTGTAAAATTGACATGTGCAATATTGGGAATATACAAAGCCACAGCGCGTGGTTAAAATATGAAAAATACCTAGGTTAGTTGGTTGGTACCGACTACCGAGGCATTTACCCTTAATTTAATTTTATTATCAAATTAAATCTCATCTGCCTTCGTAACTGCGTAAACGTCACTATTGCGATGCAAACGCAAGCAGTTAGTTACATACTCAAAAAAGAAGGTCATGCAACTCAATAACTCATGAATCTTCCGAAATTATGAACAAAATGAGCATTTTGTGTTTGTTTGAGTTAATTTCAACACAATGAAGAAAAAAACGTTACGAGTATTTTGCAATACAATAATAATCGTGTTATAATTTTGTTATTATCATAATTGACATTTTAATTAATTAAAATGAACTTAAACTGGTTCAAGATGAACAGGATGAGGTGATGAGGTACGAAACATATCTATTCGCAGGTACATAACATGGTCTGAATTTTCTTGAAATAAAAATATTCAATCAATTTTTTATCACAATTTTTTGGAGTCAGTGAAAAATTTCTTATCTTTATTTTTTGAAACATTCAATTTTTGATAGAAAACACGTCTTAATTATTTTTAAAAAAACCTTATTTTAGAGAATCAATTTTTTGTCTCAATTAAAAAAAAAAATTATTTCTTCTTAGAAAAAAATCTCTCAATTTTGTGCTAAAAAATGAATCTAAATTTTTTGAGAGAAACGATGACGAAAAGTAATTCTTGTGTAATAAAAATCTTTCATTCTTTAAAGAAAACACACTTGGATTTATTTGGAGAAAAATTCAAATTTTTATGGAAAAAAAATCAAAATTTATTTGATGAAAAAATTATTGTCCAATCTTTCATTTTTGAGAGAAGGGGGGTCCTGGGACTTTTAATTTTTCAGGAAAGAATCTAAATTTTTTAGTGTAAATAGATGATATCATGTTGATTTTTTGTGAGTATGAAAAATTTGCAAATTTTTCAAATAGATAATAAAACCCTCTGTTTTTTTTTTGTTCTTTTTTATCTAGAAAAAAATGATTTTATAGGGAGAGAATGTCTTTATTTTTTTTTGGTAAAAAAATCTAATGGGTACCCAAAGAAAAAAAATCCCCTTGATTAAAAGGGGGGTCATTTCCTTTATTGGAGTAAAAATCTATCATGTGAAAAAAAAAATTAAAATTTTTATTGTAAACAAATTATTGATACTTTTTCAAAAAAATATTTTTTTTAAAATTGGAAGGATAGGTACATTGAACTGAGGAAGGAAAATCCCTTGATTTGATGTGTGAAACAGATTTTGACCTTTTTCAGAATAAAAAATTGACAATTTTTTTGGAAGTAGAAACACAATTTTTTGTGTAGGAAGAAACTACATTTTATTTTAAAATCTCTCAATTTTTTAAACAAAATGTTTATAATTTTCTTTGAATAATCTCATATGTTTTTGGGAAAAAGAATTTCGATTTTTGATCATCATAAAAAATTTGTCAGTTTTTCTGAAATAAAATTCTCGTATTTTTTTTTTTTGCAGAAAATCTTTTTTCATAACAAAATGTCTTATTTTTAAAGAAAAAAAAATCATTTTTTTATCAATTTTTTTGAAAAAAAACTCAATTTCTTTATAAAAAATTTTTTGGATTGAAATTCTTTTACAGTAAAAATCTTTTATAATTTTCAAGAGAAAAAAATGTAGGTACCTACATGAATTTATTTGGATAAATAATCTAAATTTTTGTTGTACCTAAGTACCTTCACAAAAAAAAAAAAAAAAAAAAAAACGATGAAAAAATCCAATTTTTTGGCGTAGAAAAATATAAGTGGAGGGGGATCTTTTGATTGAGGCGAAACCTTTTGATTTTTTTTGGTAGAAAAAGATGTTGATTTTTTTCATTAAAAAAAAAGTTTTATTTTTAAATTAAAAAAATCTATTAAATTTTTTTATTTTAAAATTTTTTAGAAAATAAATTTTTTGGAGAAAATATCAAGGTAATTTTTTATCTATAGGTTTATTATATATTTTTTAATGATTTTTTTTTAAATTCAAGTAAATAGAAATAACATGGGAGGGGTCTTTTGATTGAGGCGAACCTCTTGACCTTTTGGGAACGGAGAAGGGACTTGAAAAAAAATCTATCAATTTTTTTATTTTAAAAATATTTGGAAAAGTTTTTTTCGAAAAAAGAAAATTTTGCAATTTTCTTGGAGTATAAATCTCTTATTTTTAAAGAAAAAAAATAGTATACCTACCTAATTGAATTTTCATGGAGAGAGAATCTAAATTTTTGCACGTAGTTACAGGAATCCAAAATTTTTTGAAGAAAAAATGCAAGTAGTGTGAAAAAATGATCGGAGAGGCAGACGGGGTCTTTTGATTTTTTTGGGAAAAGGATTTTGATTTTTTCATAAAGAAATGTCTTAATTTTATAGAAAAAGATCTAAATTGTTTGTCTCATTTTTTTTTGTTTTAAAATTTTTCAGAAAATAATTTTTTTGAGAAAAAATCTAAATTTTTGTGATAAAAAAAATTTCAATTTTTTTAGAAAAAATAAAATTCATTTCTTGAAGGAGAAAGTAAGAAAAACTCTTAATTTCCTTTAAAAAATTTATCAATTTTTTTTTCTATATTCTTTTAGAAAAACTTGTTTATTTTTTTTATAAATAAATCTCTTATTTTTAGAGAAAAAAAATCATATAAAAATTTTAATCAAGTAGATAATTGCCAGACAAGTTACATAATTTAAATTCATTAAAATAAATCAAAAATCGAAATAAATGTAAAAATTTGTAAATTATCTCTACGCTGATTGGTTCATATAAATAAAATATTTTTAACCAATCTGCGAATGAGGTTAGTGAACAAAATAATAAAAAAATGCTCTACCAAAATTTTGTTTTCATTTTCGTTATTAGGTAAACAAAAATAAATAAATTCAAATCCTTTTAAATTTGTTCACGTTTTTTTTTTATTAAAAACCGAAAAAGGGTGTTTTGTTTTGTTTCTGTAATTTGTTTAGATTCATCTCTTCGAAAAAAATACACAGGTACTTCTAGTAAAATTAAATAATACGCTTATCTATAAAATGAACCAGAAAAACGAATTAACGAATTCTTAGTTAAATTAACCACATTACACCTTGAACATGACTTTATACATATTCATGGTTCTGTTTCGGAAACAGCAAACAGCACGTAATCGTCTCGCATATTCATTAACACACAGATGTTAATTTACCATCAAATATTAACGGATGAATAGATGAAAATTCGGTACTTAACTCATGTACCTATACGTAAGGTACTCATGTTTACAGTATTGACTGAACACGTCGAAGAACAAAAAAAAAAAAAATGAATTCTCTCATGGTTGAAGAACGATTGTTTTTTCAATAGTATTCCTTCAACGACACTGTTTGAATTTCATTTCATCTTTCTCATTACCTTACCAAGAAGGAAGTCGACGATTTAAAGTTTATCAATAACCCTGTACTTGAGGTATGTACTTGCGTATCCAAGTCCATAGATTCTTTTCATTGTTGTACAAAATATGAAGGTGTCTACGTAATATTGTTTTGTACCACATTAGCAGTTCAGCACCCACTGTATTCAAATGAAATATTGATAGACTTTGTTGTTATACTTTTCATCGCGTTTGTCACGAATGGATTTTTTTTGTTGAAAAATTTGCTCCAACGATATAGGCTTCTCTATCTACTCGTATGTCCTGTGTCATTTATTCCGCTTTCCGCAATTTCTTTAATAAGTACGTATCCAACTTCACATACTTTCCTGCCTTGAATTAAATTCACAAAAAACCTGACTAAACAATACGTTTGCGAATTTCTTAGTTGTATTATTCCATTGTGGGTATTTTTAAATCTTAACGTACTCCTATCTAAGCTGACCCTTATTTTGCACTAATATCCATTTTTTTTTTTTTTTTTTTTTTTGTCTCTTCCCTGAAGCTGTTTCTTATTATGAGAAAATAATTCTACATTTTTTTATTTTTCTCTAATTGAATTTTAAGTGCCTCCTGACCGTCCTCTTTTTTTATTAGAATGAAAAAATTGATCAATTTTGAAATATTGCATTTTTTTAATTAACCCATAAAAAAAATTTTCCATATCATGAAAATTAGCCTAATCCTTAATTCCTTTTTTCCTCTCAACTTCAAAAAAGAGAACATTTTTTCACCTAATAAAACTAATATTGTTGCTTTTCATTAAAAAATAATTCCTTATTTTTTATTTTCGCACTATCTGGATTTAGAGTTGTGTCACATCACCCCCCCCCCCCCTCCCCACAACTTTGAAAAGTAATGAAAAATCGTCATATATTCAAACTTTTGCATTTTTAAAATTAAGTATACCTTTTCATGAGGAATGATTACCTATTTTTTCCCTTTTAATTTAATTTTGAGTTTCTACCTTAAAAAAGCCATAATTTCTCACAAAAAAAAAAAAAAAAAAAAAGCAGAGGCAGAAACAAAAACAAAAAAAATTGGTAAAATATTTTTATACGTTGTTCCTTTTTATATTTTTGAAATTTTTCCTTAACTGAATTTTAAGTGGTGCCATAAGCCAGCTCCCTTCATTTTGAAAAATAATGAAAAATTACCAAATTTTCGAACTCGAGCATTTTTTGGTTCTAAAAAAACAAAATTATTCTTTTTCATGAGAGACAATTCCCAATTTTTTATTTTTCCTCTCTTGAATTTTAAGTAAATAGACCCTAATCACCCCCCCCCCCCAAAAAAAAGGAAAAAATGAAAAATTGACTGATTCTGATGTTTGAGCATTGGTTTAATTTTTGAAATTCTTTTTAATTTTCATCATTTTCATTTTTTATATTACATACTGCAAATTTTTAAAGTTTAAAATTTTTCATTTTTAAAATTAGGTACATTTTTTTAAAATTCTTCAACATAATTATTGAAATTTTTTGAAAACTTGAGAAAATTGTCAAAACTACCAAATTTTATAGATTTAAACCCCAGAGAGGTATGGTTAAATTTTTAAAAATTAGCCAAATTTTGACAATAATTGCAAAAATTGATCTTTTTAAACATTTTTGAAAATTGATCCAATATCAAAAATGAATAAAAATTAAATTTTTAGATTCTATAAAATTAAAAAAATTTAAAACTTGGAATTTTGAACAATTTGAGCATTCCTTTCATATCAATATAAATTTCAAAATTGGCCAAATCAAAAAATTTCAAGAATTTATCTTATAATTTTTTTGTTAAAAATTTCGAAAATAATTTAAAAATTGCATAATGTAGTTTTTTAAAATTTACCTATTAGAGAAAAATAAAAATAAAATTCTATAACATTTTTTTAATAATTTCAAAAATCTTGAATTAATTGATTTAACTTCAAAAATTTACAGAAATCTACAAAATAGTGAACAACTGAACATGCGTAATTTATTTGTTCAAAATTCAATAGAATTTAAAAAAGTGTAGTCAAATTTTACAAACTCACTAAAATTTCAAAATTACCAAAAAATTTACAAAATATAATAAAATTAAAGAAACGTCAAATTTGTAAGCATGAAGAAAATTTAAAATTTGAAATATTGGACGATTAATAAAAAATCGATCTTTAAAATTGTAAAAATTATTCGTTCTTTTTTTAAAAATTTAGCTGAATTTCAAAAAATAATCCAATTTTGAAAATTTTTATTTTTTTGTAAAATTTCATCCAAATTGTAAGTATAAAAATTAAATTTTTCACAAATTATTTTTAACTTGATAAAAATGTTTAGGTACTGAATTTAACCAAAATTTGTCGAATTCTCAAACTTGAAATCAGTTGTAGGTAAATCCTGTCATCTACCAGCCACCCCCCCCCCCCCCACCTCACTGTAAACATAACTCTGAAAAAATGCAAGTTTGATAGATTATTATAACAAAAAGCCCATAGGTATTTTTGAAAGTCGATAATTTTTTCATTGCTCTAAAAAAAATGGTTGACTGGGGGGGGGGGGCACTTCAAATTTAATTAGGGAAAACTAGAAAATGGGGAATTATTTCCTCATGAAAAAAAAATTCAATGTTTGAAATAAGGGCCCACTCGTTAGACAAATGTACGCTGATTTTTCATACAATCTGTTCTTAAGGACCTAGACCTACCTAAAGTAAATCATGTAATTAATCTACTCAGCCTATATACGTATAAGATCAAATAAACGATTATCTACCGGCACGATTAATTTCACCTTAACGAAGATTAATGACCAACTCATTTCGATGAAATTAAACAAACTAAATACAACATTGAAATACATGTAGGTCTATGTATGTTTTTCAGACCTACCCAAACTTATCCTTATTACGTTACTTGTTGCGCAATAATTCGAGATTTTTAGCTGATTTTTTTTTTACGTACGTTTATTTTAACAAAGTTATTTTTTATTTTCGTGCAGATTCCGTTAAGATTGGAAACTTCTAGATGCGGACCCTGTGACAGTTAGAATCGGAATACTGGTAGTTGAACTGATGGCCTTCGAGTGTATACTGATTCTAGTTATGACTATTGAATTAATAATAATCATCCTATCAGTTATCCAAGGAAGTCTAGAATACTCAGACTGGTCTGGTGAGATGGCTGGACCAGCCACGGCCATGTTCACGTTTGCAGAAACGGCCAGTGAAACGCAAGGTAAATCACGTACCCGGTGTCTGTGTAGTTAATTTACTAAGTAATTCATTTCAGTACAAAAAAATGCAAAATATAAAGTACGTAATAGGTCGAAAAATGAATTAATTAATAATAATAGAGCTGAACGATTCCTTAGGTACATTTTTTTAATGCACTAAAATTGTAGGTGATTTTCAAATGCATCGATTACATGCACGTCATTTTTGTTAATTATGTAATCATTTTACCCCTCCCTCTCTCCCTCTCATCCTGAAAAAAACATTTGAATTTTCGAGCTAGGTAATTAGGTCAGACTTCAAACCAGTTGTGTCTAGTTTTTTACATCCTATAATCACCTAGGTACATTATATTATTCTAATCCCTCCTAATACGAGTAAATTTTACTAAAAATAGTCTTCTATGAAAAATTCAATATTGATATAGTTGTTGTTTTTTTTCCAACAGATGATTTACGAATTATTTGACACGAAGATGAAAAAGAAAAATGGATTTTATTCACGTGAACTCGAGGAGATGCAAAGATTAATGGAAAATATGTGCTAAATCGACGTTATACCATCGCAACGTACTATTATGTTATCGAAATAATGAAATTTTTCATCGTGTGAGAAGAGGTTTATTTGTATAGCTAGGTAGATACTCGTAAAGAAAATTAGATATTTGTTTTGTTAGATGTTATTGCAAAATGAAAAAAAATAGTAAAAAAAAATTATAGTCAAATATCAAGATCTATATTATGAAGAAAATGTTTACGTATGTAAAAAAAAATTCAGAACGAAGAAGTGTAGGTGATATGGATAAAAAATGAAGAAATGAACAAGTGATATGGATACAATGTGATCTCATTATAATATTTTTGTACTGTTAAGTGTAAGTAGACTACGGTTTTACCGAATTTGTATGCTTTACATTATATAGGAAATATAATATTTTTTTCAAGTGAAAAAATTCATATTATTTATGTATCAAGTACAGTGAAATTAGACCATAAAAATGGTGCAAATTGCATTTTGGGTTAATATCACATATTTTTAAATTTTAAAATGTTCCTTTAGGCCTAATAAAAATCTTCGTTCCGGTTCGTGAAAAATTCAAGAATGTACCTACCTACCTATGTTCCGTTTTACCAAAATTTGAAAAAAATTATTTTGATTTTTCTCAGTTCTTCTTGAGTAGGTACTAGGTAAGTAGATAATTTGAAAATTATTCCAAATTGAAAATCAAAAAAGAAAAAAAAATCAATTTACACTTTAATAAAAATTTTAATTTTTTGAAAAAAATCAATGATTCCAAATTAAAAACCAAAAAAAAAAAATGATTTGTATTTTTAAAAATCTTTTATAATTTTTTAAAGAAAAAAAATATACGGAAAAAGAATAAAATTTTAATTACTTAGGTAGGTATTCTCAAATATTTTGAAGAAAAAATAACTTCAAATTTTTGAAAAAATATAATTTTTTTGAAGAAGAAAATTTTCACTTTTTTTGAAATAATATTTCTCAAATTTTCAGATAAAAATCTTTCAATTGCTTTGGGGGAAAAAATAAAGAAAAAAATGTTTCTTTTCTTTGAAAAAAATCTTTGTTACATTTTTTGGAGAAAAAAACTAATTTTTTGTTTAAAATGAAATCTCTTATTTTTAGAGAAACAAAATTGTGAATTTTTTGAGAAAACCATCTTAATTAAGTATTGTCAAACATTCGGGAGCAAAAATAATCTATTTTTCTGTTTAAAATGAAATCTCTCATTTTTATAGAAAAAATTCTCAGTTTTTTTGAAAAAAAAATCTTACCAAATCTCAATTTTTTGGAGGAAAAATATTTTCAAATTTTTGGAGAAAAAAAAACTTATTTTTTTTTGTAGAAGAAGTTCTTGCATTCTCAAGAAAAAAAAACAATTTAAAAATAAAACCTTAATTTTCTTGAAATTAAAAATACCTATATTTTTTCGGACCCCTTTAAAAAATTTCCATGTCTTATTGCTAAAAAAAAGGTTCGAATTGGATGAATTGAATTGATTTTTTTTACCCAAAGTTTTGAATAATATTATTTTATTTATTGATTAATTTATAAAAAGTTTTCATAAGTGCAACGAAATTTATAAATTATTGGATAAATTTTTTTTTAATTTTATATTTTGTCAAAAGCCTATAAAATATCAAACCTCAGTAATTGTGCTAAATGCAGATGGCTTCACCAACATGACTTCATCTTACTGCATGAAGGACTTGGGATAATTTTCTAAAAAAATGAAAGTGATGTGATTTAAAGGAAAGGGAGGTGCTCAATCGAAAAATTTGTCAAACAAAAGTTATAGATTGAGATCAGAAGAATAATTTTGGTTATTATAAAAATTTTGATTGGACGACTCCCTCTCATCTGATTTTGTATAATACTACATAAATCCATTATTCTAAAGAGAGAGAGGACCACTTGAAAAAATTTTCAAACAAAAGTTGCAGATTAAGATTTTGAGAATAATTTTGATCATCACAAAATATTTTATTGCACCCCTCACACCCCTCCAATTTCAAATAATAAGTATTTATGCAGTGTATTGTGATTGTAAAAAATGAAAATTAGTAGAAAGGGGTTCAATAGGGTAGAGAGAAAATCAAAAATTTTCGATTTTCAAAATTTAATACCGCGGAACAGTTGTTTCTAGGTGATAGGTATATGAAAAACAAAAAAAAAAAAAATTCAAATCGTATAATATCTTCTGATCGCGCAAGAGCCCTCAAATTTTTGAAAATTTGCTCAAATCAATGAATAAAAATCCAAAATGTTACAGAATGAGTTTTATGTCTTTGGTTGGCAAGTATAATCATCGTTATTGATATTTTTTGAAAAAAAAAATAATCCAGAATTCTACAGATCATCGAATTTATGAGACATTAAAAAAATGCACTAATTCACGTTTTTTTTAAAAATTGAAAAAATAGATTAAAAATTGGGGAAAAAATTTTGGAATTAAAATGGGTTTAACATACCTACACAGTTTTTCCCAAAAAGACAATTTACGACGATTTTTCATCTTTTTCGTACCCTTGAAAATTTTTCAAAAACTACGAAAAATTGGAAAAAATGATTTATGGTCCCTGAAAATAAAGGTAAAGATTGAAAATCGTCGTAAATTATCTTTTTGGGCAAAACTGTGTATGTTAAACCCATTTTAATTTCAAAATTTTTTTTTCCAATTTTTTATCTATTTTTTTCAATTTTTTTAAAAAACGTAAAATATGACATTTTTTTTAATGTCTCATAAATGCGATGATCTGATGAACTCTGGATTTTTTTTTCAAAAAATATTAATAACGATGATTATACTTGCCAACCAAAGGCATAAAACTCATTCTGTAACATTTTGGAATTTTTTTCAAATTTTGATTTTTTGCAAATTTTCAAAAATTTGAGGGCTCTTGCGCGATCGGAAAATAGTATTCGCTTGATTTTTTTCATGTACCACCAAGATGCAACTTTTCCACGGTATTAAATTTTGAAAATCGAAAATTTTTGATTTTCGTTCCACCCTAGGGTCCAAATAAAATTTTATAAAATTACCTAAATATGCGGTTTCATTTGAAATTTTACACCTTCCAAAATGGAATCAAAATCTTCATTTTTTTCACTCCATATATTTTAACGTGAGTTTTTGCACCACCCGTTCACTTTTCAAAAGAAATGAATATAACTTTTTTTGTTGCAAATTTTATATACTTTAACTTTAATTATGATCAATTTTTTGTTTAAACACATATTCGCATAGTTATAAACGAAAAACAACGAGGGGATTACTTTGGGTGCCTATTTAGGAGATTTGCTGAGAGGCGAGGTTAAGGAGCTCGAAATTGTTGATAGTTAATTAGGACACCAAAACAAACCATTTTAAAATCAAAAAATGGTTGATGACCCAAAATGTAATTTTATTTCCTTATTTCCCTGGGCTAATTAGTGGGTATGTAGATTGTAGGTATATGCAAATTCGAATGCATTTAAATTCGCACTAGAAGGTTGCAGAAAATATTCCTAGCAACTTGCAAGCCCTAGTAATGCAAAAACGCTCTTTATGCTCGACGTACGCTACAAAAATCACGTAGGTACTCGTATTACTACTCGTATTAGAAGTAGAAATCTTAAAAAGGATGTAACTACCGTAAAGTATACGCCTTCCGTGAAATAATGATAGTTCAGTGGTATGTCGAATGATGGGGCATAATCAATTAAAACAATTGTTCGCTTTTTTTTTCTGCAAACAAAACTGATAGTAGTCACGTAACAGAAATTGGTTTTTAAAAAATTTTCATACGTGATTGTTCGACTCGCAGGGTATCATTTTTTGCGATATTGTGATGAATTTATTTTAAACAGGCGTTGCAATTTTTTTCTAATTACACGGTTGCCGTGTTCTGACAATAAGACCGAGACGTCATTTTTTAGAAGATATTCCTTCGAAATTATACGTATATGGTGTTGTGTAATTATCATCAAGTTGAAAAAATTTCGATTTTGCGACGATCCTGTAGAAGGAGGTATGTACAGGTATTATAAAAATTGTGCAATTATGAAAGTATGTAATAGGCGCTCAGTGTACGTACATGTGTCGTTATCAAGTATACGAGCATACATTATATAGTAATGAAGAATTAACTTCCTTCTTGCACAGGTATTATTTTGTACTATGTAAAAAAAAATTGGCCATCAAATTTTTTATTTTTAACAATTGCGAGTTTTATTGAGTTCTAAATTTTCATTTCCACTAATTAGACCTCAGAAGCAACAATGATTTTTTGATTTTTGGTGAATTTTTGAAAATGGCAAGTTCCTTTGTACTTGGAAAATAATTCCAAATTTTTAAATTTTTTTCCTAAATGAATTTGAAGTGGTATTACTAGATCCCTCCTATTTTGAAAAAAAAAAAAATGAAAAATGTTCAAATTTTCAGCCTTTCGCACAGAGTTGATAAAGGTCACTGTTGTGTTATTTGGAAGTTTTGGCCTTCAATGCTCAAACTTGGAGCAAGGTCGTTTTTTCAAAGCCTTTAAGATGTGTCCAAAATAATGAAAATTTTTAAAATTTGCACCAATGATGGGAATGTACAGCGACAGCGTAAGGGAGTGCAAAATGTGCACTTGCACCGGGGCCGAATTTTTCCTGCGGCCCCGACCAAGAGATTTTTATATTACTTTTTCTGAGAAAAAAAATCGCCAAAAAAATAATTTTTCGATTTCAAAAAAAAGACCTCAAAACTTGATATTTTTTTCTCAAAAAATAAAAGATTTCTTCAACAAAAAAAAAAAAAAAAAAAAAAGGAAAAGCAGAAAAACAAAAAAATTACGAGATTTTTATACTCCAAAATTTAAAAAAAAAATCATTTACTCTGTAAAAAATTGTGAATTTCTTCTCAAAATACAAAAAAAAAAAAACATTCTTTAAAAATTGAAAGTTTTTATCTTATTAGCTGATTATTTTTTAAATGGATAAGACGAAAGAATTCAAAAAAGTGAGAAGTTTTTAAAATGCCTAGATGAAAAATTTAGGAATTTTTTCTACAAAAAAATATATTATCTAAAATAAAGAAAAAGAAAAAATAAAATTCTTATTTTCCAAAAAAAAATATGACCAAGAAACATGATTTTTTTCTCCGAAAGTGAAAATATTTTTTCAGGAAAAAAGAGAGATTTTTTCCGAATACTTAACAATCAAGAGATTTCATATGCGAAAAATTAAAAAAAAAATCTTTAAATAAGATAAGTTTATTCACTTCAAAGAGCTGAAAACTTTTTTGCTTTAAAAAAATTTAGGAATTTTTTCTCAAATAAGTGAGAGATTCTTTCTCCAATAAAGCTGAAAGATTTTTAACCCCCCTCCCCCCCCAAAAAAAAATAAAAATAAAAATCTTTCACAAAGCAAACAAAAATTCTGCATAAGCTCCAAAAAAATAAAAGACACTTTTTTTCAAAAAAAAAAAAAAAATGGGAACAAAAAACGTGAAGTAAATCTTTTTTACCTAATAAAAAATAAATAATAAAAAAAAACGAGAAAACAGATTTTTATTTAAAAAAGTAAATGAATTCTTGCACTACAAAAAATTTATATAAAGATTACCTATCCTCTTCCCTCCCCCCCCCAAAAAAAATTGAACGCTACGATTTCAAAAATAAAATGAAATATGAAGAAGAAGAAGAATAGAAATATTACAAAAAAATAGAAAAAAAAATAGAATTTTTTTTTAATTGATTTTTTGCTTCCAAAATTTAGGGATTTCTTCCTCCAAAAAAATGAGATTTTTTACAGGAATTTAAAGAGTATTTTTATTATAAAGCAAGAGAAAAAATTTTCACTTCAGGAAAATTTTATTTTTAATTAAAGCAATTTTTTTTTCTAAAAATAAGGAATAGGTACCATTTTAAAAAACAGAGATTTTTTACTCCAAAAAATTGTTGTTAAAATTATTTTTTGGAAAATGAGACTTTCTTAGCAAATTGTGGAATTTAAAAATGTAGGCTGTGCAAATTTTTCAGCGGTGTCAAAAAAAAATTGAATGCCTCTAGTCAGAGGAAGTTCCAAAGTGAGTAAAAAAAAAATGCAAAATTAATGCACTGGGGCCCACCCACTCGGCTCTCGTCGTCAATGGGGATTTATATTAAGCCTATCTCTAACATATGCAAATTTCAGTTTCTTATGTCATCCTCATCTATTGATAAATCCTAAAAAAATAATTTTGAAATTTTTTAGAGTATGAAAAAAATTCGGCTCTCAAAAGTGACGGTTTAACTGCTCTGTCTTTTTTTTCTAATGCAATATTATTGTTTGAAATTGAAATCATCTCTTGGAAAGTTTACATTTTCGCAACTACGAAAATTTTCCAACATCAGAAACAATAATTGAAGAAAGAAGACATTCTAGATCAAAGACAGATACACAAAATTATATGTTCTCAATTTCTGATACCATTTATTATATTATTTAGTGTCTAAAGTGCCAATTATGTCGTTAATGTTTATGTGGTTTAGACGGTTTAGACGGTTTAGACGGTTTAGTCGGTTTCTCATCAGAGCATTGTTTTCCAGGTTTTTCTTTCTTTTTATTTGGTCTATTGAACGTGACACCATTCATTCCAATTTTGAAACAAGAGAATTGATTTTCCCATAGAACTATTTCGGTTCCAGATACGTGAAATTCCAAATTTATGCATCCTTTTAGGTTTCCATTTTGAGTCGCAATACGTTTAAAATGGATACATCCAGCTACAAATGGAAATCTCGGCACTGGAACGCAAAGTGGCGGTGGATCAGAAACTGTTGAGAAGAAAACAGAATTAAGTACGTATTTTTTCTGCTGATTGATGGAACGACGTGAAGAACATTGATGGTTTATTTACACAATTTGTAGGTATGTATTTTTTCAATAGTTCCGGCTATGAACATGCGGTACAGTAATGTTATTTGATCGATGATCACACAACACAGGTTGAACCATGGCTATCGTGGTCATAAAAACATCTATAGGACTGTTTACAATGATGACATGCAAAATAGAACATATCGTACCATGCATTATAAGTTTTTAAACATAAATAGGTATTAACGTTGTTTTGTTTTTTTTATTATTTTTATATAGCCAATCAACAGTGGCGTAGAATAAGCATTTTCAAGATGGGGAAAAATTATAAATCTGCCAATTTTTCGTAATTTTTGTAATTATTGCTCAATTTGTCCAACTTTGAACTCATTTGCCAATTTAAAAAAAAAAAAAAAAAAAACTTTTTCATGGACATTTATGTCCAGTTTGCTACTTCCTTGCAAATCAGATGCAAGTGGTAATTATCAACTTTTCAATTGTCATACAAAAAAAAAAAAAAAAAAAAAAAAAAAAACTAAACAACGTTATTTAGAAAAAGAGAAGAAAAAAAAGATAGTCTAATATCGTTTTTTATGCAGTTTATGATTTTTATTTTCAACACACACTCAAAATTAAGTATAAATTCCTACAAAAAATAGTTTACAAAAAATAAATTACATTTACACGTAAATTCCACAGGCAACATTCAAATTCACCAAAGAAATAACACAGCTTTGAGAATGCAGAAGTTATACATACATTTTTTACAAGCTAAAGAAAAACTAAATAATTAAAAACAGGAGGACCGAATAGAAAGCCATTTGGTTGAGGTAAAGCTTCAGGAGGTGGCCTTTCAGGTTGAAACCAAGAAATGCCACTAAAACCGAACCGAACGCAAGTAAACTCTAAAGTCCAAAGTGGAGTTAAAATGCCGGTAATTCGTAAATCGAAATGAACACATGCTTTAATATTGCTTCCGTCTCTCATAATGTCGGTCAATCTAACGCATATCGATATAGCAGGAAAAGGCGGGAAGGGTATGCAAAGCGGCGGTGTTTGATCAACTGCGAGGCAAAAATAGATCACAATTTCAGACTTATTTACATTCGCATAATTTTATTTACAAAAGCACACGTACGTAGCGAGTTGAAAATGGAGCGTAGACCGTAAGTAGGTAATTTATTCATTAGGTAGATACTTACATTGCACTTTTCTTTGGATGATTGACTGCTGATTGAGCTCCAATTCTGTGTGAATTGCAGTATTATCGTTACTTAGAGATCGTAATTTAACGCAACCTGTTGAAAAAATGATAAATGTGGAGAATATTCATAGCTTTTGCCTTTATTGTGCTGCGTATGCAACATTATCTATACCAAAAGTGAGGAAGTAGTATAACATAGGAAAGTTGAATCAAAGAAAACGTGCAAATTGCATTTTGAGCTAACAAAATTTTTCGATTTTTAAATGTTATTTTCGGTGCCCTGATACATACCAGGAAGGTTCCCCAAAAAAATAATCATGACTAAAATTAAAGTATATAAAATTTTCAATAAAAAAGTTTCTATTCATTTCTTTTCTAAAAGTGAGCGAGTTTGAAATTTTGAATAAGATTTTTTTTTGAATTTCCAACCAAAATTTTTGAAGAAGTCCCCCTCAAAAAAGGGCAAAAAATTCCTCGATTTTTATAAATTAATAAAAATTTCTCGATTTTTCTTAGACACCAACTGTATTTCTGAGAAAACTCAATTTTATTGAGAAAAAAATTCCACGTCTTGAAAAAAAAATGACTCGATATTTTTGAGAAAAACATTCTTAATTTTTTTGAGGCCAAAAAATCCTTGATTTGTTAGAGACCAAAAATTCCTTTGATTTTTTGGCAGAAAAACTCTTCGATTCTCGATTTTTTGACACAAAAAAATTCCTTGATTTTAATGAGACGAAAATTCCTTAATTTTGGGAAAAAACGTCTCGATTTTTATGAAACGTAAATTCTTGATTTTAATAAAATAATTCTTCGATTTTTTTTGTTGAAAAAATCATAGTGTTTTTAATAAAAACGTTTCTTGATTGTTTTTAGGAAAAAATTTCTCGATTTTTTGAGGAAGAATAAAATTCCTCGATTTTTTTAAGGCCAAAAGATCCTTGATTTGTTAGCGACCAAAAATTCCTTTGATTTTTTGGCAGGTAAATTCTTCGATTCTCGATTTTTTGACACAATAAAATTCCTTGATTTTAATGAGACGAAATTTTCCTGATTTTGAGAAAAAAAATCCTCGGTTATTTTGAAGAAAAAAAACCTTGTGTTTTAAGAGAAGTCTTTTTTTGATTTTTTTTTAGGAAAAAATTTCGCGTTTTTTTGAGAAAGAATTCTGTGATTTTTTGATACTACAAAAAATGCCTTTATTTTTATGAAACAAAAATTTCTTGATTTTAATAGAAAAATTCCTCGATTTTTTTTTTTTTTTTTTTTGAAAAAGTCCTAATGTTTTTATGAAAAACGTTTCTTGATTGTTCTTAGGAAAAAATTTCATGATTTTTTTAAGACAAACATTCTTAAATTTTTTCGACACAAAGAATTCCTTGATTTCAATGAGACAAAAATTCCTTGATTTTGAGAAAGAAACTGCTTTTAAGAAAAAATTACACGATTTTTTGAAGAAGAATTCCTTGATTTTTTTAGACAAAAATTACTCGATTTTTAATATGAGACGAAAATTCCTCAATTTTTTTAACACAAAAATTCTTTAATTTTTTTGAAGAAAAAAAAACTTAAGTGTTTTTAAGAAAAACATTTCTTATTTCTTCGAGAAAAAAATTTCACGATTTCTTATGGCTTTTTGAGGAAAAATTCCTCGAATTTTTGCGGGCATTAATACCCCTCAGTTTTTTTGACACAAAAGTTCTTCGATTTTTTTTTAAAGAAAAACATACTTATCTTATTTTTTCAAGGAAAATTTTTTACTATTTCCAAGGTTTTTTAAGGAAAAATTTCTCGAATTTTTTAAGACGGAAATTCGTTCATTTTTTGGGCACAAAAAATTTCTTCATTTTTATGAGGCGAAAATTACTCGATATTATCAGATTTTTGAAAAAAAAAATCCTCGTTTTTTTTTTTTTTTTTTTTTTTTTGAAAAAATCGTGGGAAACAATTTCATTATTTTATTTTTGGCCTGAAAAATTCCTCAATTTTTTTACACAAAAAATGCCTCAGTTTTTTTGACACAAAAATTATTCTTTGATTTTTTTGAGAAAAAAAACTTGAGAAAAACATTTCCAAGGAATAAATTCCGCGAATTTTTTGAGACGGAAATTCCTTGATTTTTGAGCACAAAAATTCCTCGATTTTTATGAGACAAAAATTAACCAATTTTGAGAAAAAAAATATCGTTTTTTTTTTGTTGTTTTTTTTTTTTGAAAAAATCGTGGTGATTTTAGGAAGAAATTTCACAATTTTTTTGGCCCGAAAAACTCCTCGATTTTTCGTCCACAAAAACATGTCTCAGTCTTGAAATTTTTGCCCAAGTTTGAAAATTAAGACGCTGCAAAGCTTCAAAAATAATTATTAGCTAAGTTTGAGGCTTTTCAGTGCCTTCATTTTTGAAAATAGACAAATTTATCACATACATAATATTATTTTTGTTATTCTCCAAAATTTATGCCTGTTTACAAAATCGAAAAATCCTTGTTACTTAGTTAGCTCAAAATGAAATTCAATTTCCTCGTTTAACTGGGCTAATTCGAATCATGCAAAATTTAAAACAAGTAAGTAACTAGGTATATACCGTTCTGCAGCACGTTAAGTAGTTTAATTTTAATATCGACGCAACAGTCGCATCCTCCTATGGAACACACGCATGGTAAACTTCCATAAATTCTGTTGAATAAATTCTTCTCGATGTTACCAACAGATTTACTAATTAATGGCACAGCTATGTTTGATCTAGGTTCGTAGAATACGTTCATTTCGGAAAAAACATCTATAAAATGAATTCGAAATAGGTAATTTTTTAAAGTTCGAAGTTCACTTGAGACAAAGAAATAAATTAAAAGATGAGAGTAAAATGTCATTACCGGAATAAAATTGTTCTACATAAATTGAGGGTAACTGACTCAGCTCGACAATATTATACTCTGCTGTTTCATCCCCCATTATCAGTGGTAATAAAAGTAATAGATATTGTAATGGGGTTGTTGGCATCTTGAATATAATCATCTAATCACAAAACAATTTTTTTTAAATTCAAACTGCATAAGAAAAAATCTGAAATATGTAATTCAAATTTTTTTTCAAAAAAAAAAAAAAAAATCTCCAATATTTATAAAATAAAAAATAAAATAGATAATAACTTACCCAAACATGAATTTACTCCAGTTCAATCGTCAACTAATGTAGGAAACACTTTTAACACTTGTAACTATCACTAATGAATAAATAAATAATTTCATCGAAATCGAAAATCATGATAAGATTCAAACGTCCAATTATACATTTGTACATATAATTACCACTCAATCCTATTGAATAAACAATAGCAGACTACCATACGAAACGAATATCGACGAATTGAGCTTTCTTTAATCTGTCTATGTCTTCTGTTTTTGCATTCCTACTGATTTTCTACCTGAATGCATTAGAGTATTATAATATGTAGATATAATAAACTATCAGTAGGTACGTAGGCAACAGAAATCCTATTGATGGCCATTTGTGAAAACGATATACCCTAAACAAAGAAAGCGATGCATGTTTGCTACAATGTGAAGCTGCACGCCTTACTTAGGTATCCATATGATCATTTTACTATGAAGAAAACAATTCCAACGAGTAAAGTAATGAAATGGAAATGTTGGTACTTCCTATTCTTGTCAAAAAGATAATTAATTTGGAAGCTAGGTAGGTAATTGAAATTACATTACGGAAATAATATTTAAAAAATAATCACATCGTATTTTTTTCCACCAACTGCGTTTTTTGGTGGTCACCCTTCAAGTACGATACAATTAATAAAAAAAAAAATCATGTTAATTAGCACAGGTAATGAAATTTTTTTAATTTTTGCACATATTAATTGCATTTCCACGTGCATGTGCATGCAGATCCCCTTTTGGAAGAAATAACAAACCAGACCAAAATTACCGGTTAACCGAAGCTAGATGTACGTATAGAACTAGTCGTGCCGCCAATACAGGGTCAATGTCTGGGAAACCAATTCTACTTTTGAATTGGTGACGTTTTAACTATGTCATTATGCGAACGCAGTTTTAATTATCGCGGAAGTATATGCAAGATGTTTTGTTTTGTTTGGATTATTTGCTAGGTTCATTCACACATCAGGTAATCGATAGTACATTATTATGATTTATCAATGATTTTTCATTTTAGAACATATACCTATCTCTTGTGAGTTTAAATTTTCATTTGTAATCGTTTTTGATTCATTTTATGAAACAGACTTTGCATAAAAATGTGTGTCATTCAATTGAGGTTTACTCAGCCAATAGAATATAAAGGCTTAGGCTTCACTTCGTATATTATTATACCTACTCGTTATAAATTGTAAATACCTACCTACCCAATTCTTTTTATAAAGTGTAAATAAAATAGGTATTTCAAATTATAATACTGTTTTATCATCCTTAACCTAGATGTTGCTTTGAAAATAAGTTTGTATATGATTATAGGCCTTATAAGTATCAAGTCAATTCAAGATGATAGGTAATCTGAATATTACCACCAGTATTTGGATACTCTTTATACTTTTCCTTCTAATACCACTTTTATCTTCACGTAAGTAAAACGACATTCATCTTATAGGCCTAGAATGCATCGACGAACAAAAAGTATTCAAGCTACGGTATCTAAATATGAAATTTATCTTTAAAAATAGAAGATACAAGTGATACAACGACTTCGACTTCCGTATCAGTTGCCACGACTACTCAAAAAGCACCAAATCGCATTTACAGATATCCTTGCCATTGTGCAGAAGGAGAATGTGGCTGTTGTTCCGGGGCAATTTTATCCAATTTCAATATCAACGTTCAAAATCGTGCTTGCGTGAATGTAACTTATTTCCCAGAAGACTTCGAGTTTCACATGCGACTCATATTGAACGATGTGATATTTTTCCAGAGAAGAATGTCAGGTATTGTTGGCATAAAATTACAAATTTTCCATTCGTTTGGAATTTCAATCAAATTTATCAAATTTTTTACTTCTAATTTTAGGAAAAAATCCACGACCTCTGTGTGCTTCCATTCCTTACATTACGTTGATAAAAATGTGCGTGGTTTTCAGCAACGTTTACGTCGTCAGTAGGAATTTACACATGTGCTTGAGCATTGATGGAAAATTTAGGGAAAACACCTTGTTTTCTTATAGTTTTGATTGCATTAGAGTTGGAACAAGTGGTATAGCTTTGTTGAAACCAGAAGAAGGCGGTGGATTAGGCCCACCGAAACCTATAGTTGATAATGTTACTGTTGGAGAAGATTACGATGCGATTGTTGCCAGTGAAGGGGATGATATACAAAGTGCCAAGATACCTTAGTGCCATTTTAATTTAATACTTATTTCACTTATAACTTTCATTAAATTAAGTGTTATTATTTTTCTAGTAAGTTAGTGTAAGTTTTATGTGGGTTTTCCAGAAATTAGTGAATCGTAAATCTTAATAATATTTTAGTTGTGAGAGTTCGAGGGTGAGGTGAGGCTTCTGTAGTTCTGTATGATTGTTTTAGTTTATTAGTTTATAAAGACAAAGACCTTCATTAGTGTTAATCTTAATGATTGATCAACATTTTTTCAATAATAAATTAAAGACATTTCGAATATTTCGAAGTAATTTTTTATTTTTTTTATTTAAAAAAAAATCATTTTGCTGCGTCAGCGCACTCTACCTACAAAACCAAAATGGAAAAGATTCTGGCTTGCTTACTCATCTTACGAAGCAAAAAATAAAATTCAAAAACAATCGGAAAATTTTGTTATCACACATTCACATTTTCTTGATTTTTGCCAAGTTTTTCATCTATTTTTCCGCCTTTCAGGTAAAGAACAAAAAAATGTAATATTATTAGTACATACTGCAGTTCTTACCACTTGAACAGTTCCAGTAATAGCACCAAATGAAACTATAATTTTAATTCAACAAGATGAAACTCTTCCAATCAATCATAGGTAAATTACACGAACATTTTTCTCATCGAATTCTTACTCTAATTTACTTTAATTTGCTTTCAATTCTCCAGTAAAACAGCTGGCCGGATGCCGGAATTATTGCGTACGTCGATATCCATACGTGCCATGGAAAAATCTAGATGTTATACAAAGTATAGAAGAGGAATTGAATGAACCACCTCGACCGGTGATTCCTGAAAATCCTGCGAAACGTACCGACGTAACGAATCCGGTAAATTGGAATTTTGTAACTGTCTAAACGACAGTGTTTTTATTTAATTTTTGTTCAACAAATTATATGGTTTCAGGCGCACCACACGTATAACGATGTTGGTAAATTTTACACGATTCCACCGGCAGATATAAAGCACTATTTTCAATTAGGAGGTATACCCAAACCGTTCAGCGAATTATCCAAAGCATTTAACGAGACTTGTGTCATGGTTAGGAAACCATTTTTAGAAGTTCGTGACTATCTAGTTCAAGCCAACTATTCCAATTTACCCGCTAAATATGTTTTATGTATCCTTTTTCTATTTTATTTTGGAATTTTTTATTCATTACCGAAGTATGTTGGTGTGTTGCTTGAATTTTTGTTATGAGATTTTTTATATTTTCCTGAGCGTCGTATTTAGATGGACCAACTGGCAGTGGAAAAACGTTAGTTTTACTTCATATTTTGCATTATGCAGCTTTGCAGGAATACGTTTTACTTCATGTGCCCTACGGTATGTCGTATTTTTCAATTGATGTCGATGTGAAAAGTAATAACGTGAGATTTATTCGTTTAATATTTTTTTTTACAGCACCTAATATACATAAATGGGGTAAAAAAGAAGCTCATCGTTCAGAAACCAGACCAGGACTGATCGATTTACCTTTAGAAGGAGCCTTTCTGTTGAAACATTTTGCACTTCAAAACACTCACTTATTAGAAAAACTCAAAGTACGTACTTAGGCATTAGTTGAATCATTTTTACTGATATTGTAGCCCCATTCCTTTGCTCCATTCTATGTATAATGCTATTGTTTTTTATTTTTATTTTTTTATAGTTGACTACTACTGAAACATACGAATGGAATCCGAGAGAATCGACACCGGCTGGTTCGCCTTTAATAGACATCATAAATCATGGAATCAGTAGAGTAAAATATGCTTGCGACTGTGTCGACGTATTAATTGACGAATTGAAAAACGCTGCCACAAATAATCAGTAAGAGAAGACACTTCATTATTTAATCTTGTGTTCTATAGTTTTATATTATTCATTTCTACCTTCAGATGTAAAGTTCTTTTCGCTGTTGATGGATATAATGGGTTGTATGCTTCCAAGACCATGATAAGAATAGATGAAAAATACGGAACGAAACCTGAAGAACTTTCACTCGTGCAATCATTTTTCAAAATGTTAAAACCAGATTGGGTAAACTTCTTTTGGTTATTGCTTTTTTATTTCATTTTTTTTTTCAAATTTAACGCTGACGTGATTTTTTTCAGTGTAACGGTGCTATTGTATTGTCAGTTTCGGAAAGATCAACGACGCCCGATAACAGAGGCTCATTTATGCCATTTTTTCTGTTGAAGAGAAAAGTACGTTTTTATGAAATGAAATGTGCTTTATTTTTTATAAGTATTTTAAATACTACAGCATTCTTCGTGATAAATTGTAGGGATTTGAAGATCTAGATCCATTTATCCCAGTCCAAGTACCCGAACTAAACGAGGTAGAGTTTCACAACATGTTGGATTATTACGAAGACAGAAGATGGTTACAAAAACCCGGCGGACGGGATGAGATCGAATTCATTAGTTCTAGAATAGCTAACGATATTAGAAACTATTGTGCTCCTTTGTAAAATAATAATTCGTGTTTTAAACAAACGTTTATTTTTCTACATATTAACTATAACAATTTTTAAAGCTTTCCCGAATTCTGTTTTATTTTAAGCGCTTCTTTTTCTGCCAAGTACAATCCGTAATCCGTATTTTGATAATGACGATTCGCTGTGAAAATTTTCGCCGCGGCGACGACGGAAATAACGACGAGGGTTGGTTTAATTATTCTTCGAAGAATTGTGAAGACAGCCTTAATTGTGTCGAAGTCTGAAACCAATCAGAAGTTGAAAATCATATTTTGAAAGAAATTTTTAATAATTAACAGTTGTTAGTACCTTCTGGAACTTCTTGTTTAACCGGCATAAATCTCTTCAGTGATGATAGGTTGAATTTTGGTGGCATTTTTATGCTGAAAACACACATTAGGTGAGTAGGTAATATTAGAGTTGAGTACATGACAGCTATAAAATTGTACTTGAACTTACTTTCGCGAAATTATTCTTTTGGTGGAGGTGATCCTTCTGCTTCTATAGCTTTTTTATTCAAATTGCGAAAAAATTGCGGCGGACACCAAGTGTAGATGGAACAGCAAATACTAGCGAAAATGACAAGTGCGTAGTCAAATTTGGAACTACTATAGGAGGTTGTTTTTCTTAACTGCTTTAATATTTCTTTTCTGCTTTGAGCCATTACATCTAAAAATCACATTTTAATCCACAATTACACAGTTTTAAATTCTACGATGAAACAGATGAAATTTAAAAAGTTTATCAATGAAATTATTGTGTTATCTTTCAAATTTTTTGCAATGGAGTTCAGTAGTGATTTTTTTAACTTAATAATGTTCATTTTCGTTCCTTTATGAAAAACACCAATGAAAACACTTGAAAAGACCAAACCACACCAAACACATTTTCGCGAGTGTTAGCCTAAAAACCACTTAAACAAATATTCTATGACGTCAACGATTTTATGGCTTCACTTTTTTCTTTTTTTTTTCTTTCATCGAATACTAATTTTGAAGTTCTGTAAATTTATTGAATAAAATTTTACATGCTTTGAGATGATTTCAATTTTAATTTTTTGTTGACGTATGCAATCTTTAATTTTGTTTCGACGGGGGAAAATTCCAGCAGGAAGTGCAGCGAAAGTTTCATTCTAAGTTGATTGATGTACCTAACAAACGTAAAGTCAGAGTGTGAGTGAATATTTTTACTCATTTTGCTGAAATTATTGAATAAAAATAATTCTTCGAAGCAAAATCATTTTTCTAATATGGAAAGGAATGAGCTAGGCCCAAGTAAAACATAGGCCTAAGTAGGTATGAAATCTTTTTGAGTACAACTTTGAGCAATTCCCAGTGAAACTCCAATTTGTATTTCATTTGCAAAATTCTTCAATTTCGATATTAAACATTGGCAATAATGTAATATTCTCTGCAAAAAATTCATAATACTTTCTTCGATGTTTTTAAAAATTTTATAACAATGCAAGCGAAGCGCAGATATTAATTTTTATTTTCGAAGGAATTTGCAATAACTGAAAAAGAAACCTTGAAACGTTATTAATTTTTGATGTTTCATTGTGGTCAATGGTTAGTAGTTTTACTGCTAATCTGCAGTAGCATTATTTTAAGCTAAGCGTATCCAGAAGAAAATACAATACTTTTGATAATTTTCTGACAGTAATTAAAAACTCTCGAAGAGTCTTTTCACTCGAATATCGGCGTATAAATGGTAGTTTGTCCAAAAAAATTCTGTAAGCTTGCCAAATCGAATTCTTGGTCCCTATCAGGTTTACATTATCAAGGTCATTCAACGCCAGCGGCGGTTGTAAAAGGTTACCAGCCATATGATGTCATAAGTGACATCATCTAATGCGTTTTTTGTTGATAGACATTTATATTAATTTATTATTTACTTGTTATTAGCGCTTGAATGATAAATCTGTGATATGCTGTTAAACATCAAAAAATTTAATTTGTAAAAATTGAGTTTCGCGAATTCTAAATTTTAATTACTCGCTTCTAAAGATCTATGTTGTAGTTGTACTTCTGTGATACTTAACGTAACAAGTTGTGTTTGCCACTTGTTGACCACTTTATTAATTTACACCAACTGGTATTTTCTCAAGTGAATTTAGTTTACATTGAAAACTCGGTTTTAGTAGTTAATTTCGTGGTTAAATATTTCGCTAGATTTTTCAAAAGTTTCTTTTTCGATTCGTAATTCGTTCCAAGTTGCGTGTTTGTTGGGATTTTGTTATCAGCTTTCATAACACGGATTCACTTCATCATCTTATACTTGGTACGTAGCTATTTGTTTTGTAAAACTCGAAATATCTCTAGTAATAGCACCGAAGTAATACCAATGTTACAAATTCCGAGCAAAAATCACACCAAAAGATGATTTCGCAAGGCAACGTGCTGTTTCAACTTCCAAGATGTACATTCCGTTGATAAAAGTTTCCACTGCTGTAAATCCGTACCGGTGATTCAAACACTCGCAAGATGAAATGATTTACATTCCGGTGGAAAACACTCTTTGTAAGGAATCGACTTTGATTATAAATAAAGCTTTTGAATGTCACATACGATTACTGAAAAGTTGCATAGAATTTATTCAGTAATTGTTTTCAAAAAACTGATTTATACTTGGCACACCGTAGCTGTCTTTTGTGTGACTTTTGCTCATGGAAGTTGTAACATCACCGTAGAGTTAGTATCGTTTTAAATTATACTCGTACAATGGTCACAGATTTCCAATGAATCATTTTGCATTTATTTGAATATTTAAATAAATATCTCTGTTTTTTGTTTAGTGAAAGCTAGGCCAGTAAGGTTTACTTAACTACATTGTACTTTTATATGATCCATACACTGATAAAATATGAACACTGATGATATTGTATTCGAGCATCGAACATCGTACATAAATATCGAATATTTCTAGGATGTAAACACATTCTCACTCAGTGTGAAATAATTATTATTGATCTACTTATGTTACATCCAAATTATCAAACGTATCCTATTCAGAACAGCCTTAGTTAAAAATACCATTAAAAAAAATCAATTTTCTAGCTGAAAAATATTTTACTGTAATTTACTTGACTGGTGCAGTATAATATAGCCAGCAGTCATCGCGTAGCTTGTAGTAGTGATTGTTCTATTAGCATTATTTCAAATACGTCAGAAAACAACGACCATTTGACAATTAATCGTTTTAATTACTAGTACTTAATAGAACTAATAATCGGTTTTCCTCAATTAAGTGTCCTCTTCAGTAATTCTCAAAATAATGAATATTTATCAGTCATATGATGTTCTAATAACAAAAGAGTGCACCAAGGCTCGTGTAAGAAATTAATATATATTCGATATAGCTTATATTTTCTGCATTTTCCGTCGTTATGAATGCTTCGTTAAATGTTATTATTTTATGGTGTAATTTTTTTCATCAATATGACTCCGTCGAACAGGAAATTCTTCCCATTGTCGCTAGCTTATTGTAGGAATAAAAGTAAGAAATATTAATACTCTTATCTTTCTGTATTTGTTTGGAAAATGATAAATTCGTCGTCGTTGAGGTATATAAATTAACGATTATCGATGTGAGTAAACTTTACATTTCAAAATTTTCAATAGTTTTGTATCTTTCGAGTAAAATTGTTTTTAATTTGATATGTATACAGAGGATTCTTAATATATTGCGAAAAAAGTTTGGATTTTTAATTCAATTACCTACCAAAATTATTCTATCTTTTGTAAAAAAGTTGAACTGAGTAAAAATAATAATGATTAATTACCTAATTTCATAAATATGAGTACTTACAATTTTAATATTGCAAAAAAAAAATTCAAATTAGAATGCCAGTGTACTCCTACCTAATTAAAAAAAAAAAAAAAAAAAAAAAAAAATCGCTGTTCTAATTAACGCGGAAACTTTACTACGTTCTTTTCGAATCCTTTGAAATGCTTTTCAATTTTCCAAAAGTGACGTGAGCGTTTTTGTTTTGCAATTTCTTAAATATCTAATTAACGTTGTTTGATGAGAGGTCTGTGAAAATTGCTGTAATACTAACTTATTCGATTTTATAAATCGATACCGTGGTAACTGAAATTTCAACCTTTGTGTCGAATAATTTTCCCATTTCAATTATTTCATTATTTATTAAAATTTTACGCCAAATAAAAAATTTCCATTCTAATGTAATATTTTTCAGTCCAAATAACGCGCGTTGTTATTAAATTTTCTAGTTTTTCCAAATAGAACAAGTGGTACCTAGCTACCTATTTGTTCGATGGCGCCAAAAAGAAAACTATCGAGGCTTTTAAGACTTGACTCCGAAATTTTAAATTTTTATCAAATTAATGATACTTTCATTGACTTGTATTTTTCCATTTTTTTTCTCTGTTTAAGATTAGTCAATCCTATCGATACGTTGAAATTTGAAAGATTTTTAAAAAGTGATTTTAGCCTACGAGATGCTAATCTGTGCACTTTGAGATTGTCACAAGAGGATTAAAAAATTTTCAATTTCCCTTCAAAATTGAAGGGGAGGGAGGGGTCTAATTGAAAAATTTTTCAAGCAAAAGTTGTAGATTAAAATCCTAGAAATAATTTTGTTAGATATAAAAAAATCGATTTTACCCCTCCCTCCTCTCCAATTTTGCATAATACTACATAGATGTTTATTACTCAAAATTGGAAGGTAGGGAGAGGTCCCATTGAAAAATTTGTTATAACTAAAATTATTTCTAGGAATTTAATCTACAACTTTTATTTGAAAAAATTTTCAATTGCGCCCCTTCCTCCCCTCCAATCCAATTTTGAGTATTAAGTTTTTTTCACGTAGTGTTATGCAAAATTGGAGGGAAGGGAGAGATTTGGCTATCGAATTTTTCATAACAAGCCAAATTATTTCTAGGATCTCAATCTACAAATTTTGTTTGAAAATTTTTTCAATATTGGACTCCTCCAATTTTGAATATTGAGTATCCACGTTGTAAGAGAAATTTTTTCTCCAAAAAATGAAATTATTATAAATCCAAATTCTTTAAAACTAAAAAATCTATTCATAAAAAAGTTTTTAAAAAATAATAAAAATAAAATAAAATAAAATAATAATAAAAAAACAGTTTTTTACTGATTTTTTATTCGCCTATAATTTTTCCTCTAAAAAATTGGAAGGATGTTGGGGGGGGGGGGGGGAGTACGATTGATATTTTTTTTATAACGCCACAATTATTTTTCCTAGGATTTGAATCTACAACTTAGGTATGATTGAAATATTTTTCAATTGGACCCCTCTCCCTCCTCCAATTTCTATAAATTAGGTATTTACGTAGTAGAAGGCAAAATTGGGTGAGGGAGGGAGGGCTTCAAATAAAATTTATATAACTATCAAAATTATTCCTATGATCTCAATCTACAACCTTTTTGAAAATTTTTCAATTGGACCAGAGGCGTAGCGTATAATGATTTTTTGAGGGGGGAATATACCTTCAAAAGGTCAACTTTTCAAAAATTTTTTTCAACATAATACTGAATTTGCCAACTTGAAACTCTAAATTGCCAACTTTTCGACTTTTTTAAAATCTCTGAGGGGGGATGTTCCTCCTGGTCGCTACACCCTTGAATTGGACCCCTCGCCGTCCAATTTTAAATATTGAGTACCTATCCACGTTGTATTAGGCAGAACTGAAAGGAAGAGGGGGGATACGATTAATTTTTTTTTTAAATCACTACAATTATTTTTCCCACGATTTGAATCTACAACTTAGGTGTGATTGATTTTTTTTTTCAATTGGACCCCTCTCCCTCCTCCAATTTTGATAAATTAGGTATTTACGTAATAGAAAGGAAAATTTGGAGGGTGGGAGGGAGGGAGGGAGGGGTTCAAATAAAATTTATAGAATTATCAAAATTATTCCTATGATCTCAATCTACAACCTTTCCATCCCAACCCTCCAGTTTTAAAATATCAAGTATCCACGTATGCAAAATTGGAGAAGAGGGAGGGTACAATTGACATTTTTCAACAATCAAAATTATTCTTAAGATCACAATCCACATCTTTTCTTTGAAAAAATTTTCAATTTGCTCCTCCCTCCTTCCCTCTTTCTTTAATTTTTTGAATTATGAATACCAATCTAGTGTTGTACAAAATTGGAGATGAGGAAGGGGTCTAATCGAAATTTTTGTTATAACCAAAATTATTCCTAGAACTTCAAGCTTTAACTTTTGTTTTGAAAATTTGTTCAATTGGACCACTCCCTCCCCTCCGATTTCGCATAACACTCAATAGATACTTATGAAAAATTAGAGAAGTGAGGGAGGAAGGGGCCAATTGAAAAATTTGCTAAACAAAAGTTCAGATTAAGGCCCCAGAAATAATTTTTGTCATTTTAAAAATTTCGATCGGACCCCTCCTTATCATCCAATTTACACATACCATTATGTAGTTGTAGGGGGGGGGAATTAAGGGTCCAATTGAAAAAATTTTCAAACAAAAGTTGTAGATTGAGGTCCTAGAAATAATTTTGGTTATAATGAAAATTTCAATTGGGCCCCTTCCTACTCGTCAATTTTGAATTTTTGATGAAATTTTAAGAAAGAATAACTGATCACTGATCACTGATCCTGCCAGAGAGTTGTGGGGAAAAGTAGGCGATCGTTTGATTACGTGATTTACAAATTACAGCGTCATGTAGTGTTCTATCTCATTATTTTACCAACATCTTCATTGAGCTATCCATTTTATTCAAACTGATGGTACGTGCTGCCGCGATAGGAACCTTAGCTATATGCATCAGTTACTCTTATACCTTCATAATAAGCTCATTATCTGTGGCTATTCCATTCATTTCGTTATCAACGACCACACTTAGGTATAGGGTATTGAGGTAATTTCAGGTGTACATTGATCTCTGCAGATTTACCAGTGAAACTACGAGTTTTATCAAATGTAGGCATTTGTTTTTCGTGTAATCGTCTGCTGAATACTTCTCTCTCTATACGGTCCCATTTATTTATTAAAGTGATAATGCTTTATTATGCGATCGTTGTAGAGATAACGTGTATTAATTGTTATCAGCTTACAGCAGTAAATATTGATGATCTTGGGTTGGATTCACGTTGTTCAAATGTGTAATCAAACTAACGTGAAATAATTTCAGAGTAGAAATTTTAATTCCATTTTAAATACAATAAAATGACACGACTGGCTTAGTCTTGGTATGAGAATGGGAACGATATTTAGAAGAGGTCTCGTTATAAATTAATTTCGCCTCGATGGCCGATTTGGCTGTGGACATGCTTAATTGTATAGTCATCAATGGAATTAGATCACTGGACAGAAATGAAATTATTAAGTCTACGAAATCTCACTCTGAAAGATATTTCTACAAAAAATACAGTATGTCTGAAAAATCCGCACGTATCCTCTTCCCAGACAGGGCTGAAAATTCTTTCAAATATTCGATCCTCATTTATCGAATTAGGTAATACCAAGAAGGTGATTAGTCGAGTCGTTTAATTTCAGGCTGAAGCCTAATGATCAGGTGACTTGCCTACAGGTGACTTGCCTACAGCTGTATCATGTAGAAGTTTTTTAACCTCTTTGAATCTCTGTTGGCGAGGCGAATTCGACTGAACTACTATAAAATCAATTTCCGGTCTTGAATATAAGTAAATTGAGATCCCATTCATGAAAATTAGTAAACAAAAACGAAACCCAACTTCGATATAGTTTTCGCAATTGATTAACGCAATTCGTGTATAGCGTCGGTTGTCAGTTGTCACCCAATTAACATTACAATGACACTACGTACCATTTTATAAATAAAAACAACTCTATTTGTTTATTTTTTCCATTATTTTCTGCAAACACGATGGTGAATTTTGCAAATGATTTTTCTTCTTCGCTGTGTATATACTTATCTTGGTTGAAAAAAAATTCATTTCTGCTTGAAAATCTTGGCTCGTCGTCTATAGGTACGAACGTAATTTTTATTTTTTTATTTTTTTGATAAATGTAGGCACATACAAGTTCGGGTTACGTGTAAAATAAACAAACCTTGTTGCTCAAATTCGAAAAAAAAACTATTGCTACGTTACCCGTGAAAAAATCTATATTGAAAAAGCTGTGCGGCAAGAAACCCATACTTTGGTGTAACATTCGATAGGTTTTTTCAAAAAATCGTTACAATTTTTTACGTTCTTCCAAGTCGAAAATTTTAACCGAATCTAGAACGTATCTCATTAAAAAAAATTCAAATCGCATTACAGCTTTATGGAAAATAACCCTCTGATAATTTTTTTAATAATTAACGAGCTTGATCAGAAGGTCGCTTTTAGATAAGGAAAAATTTTTAATGTTTACATTAGTATCCGCGCTTGCTTAGTTTTTATCACAGACGAAAGGTATCACGGTCATTGTACATTTCGGTCGATCGGAAATAACAGTGTAAAAATTATTTTTCAACGTGATAAAATTCACTGAAAACGAATAATAAATACAAGTGTTATTTAATGGTACACCAATGATTAGATTTTCAACCGAGAAGTGCTCCATCTCTTTGCACCTATGGTAATCTGACTCGAATATTTCTTTTATTTCTCTAGAATGATACAGATGCTCGGAGATTTGAGGTTCGAGATGGGGTTGTTATTTACCTTTTTTCTTATCAATGTTATTTTAAAACGTCCGTGTGATCGAGACGTTGTAAGCGATCTCATTATAAATTAGACCACTCAATTCAATAAATAAGTGAAAATGTCATTTTTAAGCCCCCCTCCCCCCGTTTCAAGCGTATATCCCTGCCTAAAAACCTCCATATCTGTGCACCCAAAGTCCTAACTGAAAAAAATTCCAAACAAAAGTTGTAGATTGAGATTATTAGAATAATTATGATTATTACAAAAAGTTCGATTGGACCCCTCCTTCCCCTTGAATTTTCCATAATAAGTATGAAAATCACCCTTGAACTTGAATTGTACAATTTGCAGTCACCTCGATGCAACTTCATTTTTTCATGTGATTTATTTTAAATTTTTTTGCAATTTCCAAGCTTAAATTTTTTTCTGAATTTATCTTCTGAATATGAATATTTTCTCTTTGATTTTTCCTTCCATTTTTTTTTTTTTTTTTTCTTCAAAATTGTGATTTGTCTTTTTTTATTATTAGCATAGTATATGCTTTTACGGAGACCAAAATAGAAAAAAACGAGACCAAAATCCGACACCAAATTGGGTTAGGTTAGGTTGCATTAGGTTAGGTTTGGATGACATTAAAAAACTTAGAAAATTTTTAATAAATTCGATTTTTTAGACACTATGTCAGCCATTTTGAAACTTGTAAATTTTTTTGAAATTTTATGACTTTTAGACATTTTCTAGACTTTTTGTCAGACATTCTGTCTGAAACTTAGAAATTTTTTTAAAAAGATGACTCAGACATTTTTTTAGAAAATTTTGTTTTTGAAATTTTATGATTTTTATACATTTTCTAGACATTTTATCAGACATTCTGAAACTTGGATTTTTTTTTAGAAAGATGACTTTCAGACATTTTGTCAGACATTCTGAAACATAGAAATTTTTTTAGAAAGATCTTTATTATACTTTTTAGACTTTTAAATTTCCGTGGAAATTAATATTCGTGACTTTTAGACATTTTGTCACGGAGTAAAAGCATATACTATGTTTCATACTTTCAAACGTAGTGTGGAAATAGAGCCGTCCAGGGGGGTCGAAGCCCCCTGGCGAGGCGCGAAGCGCCGAGTTTTTTTGATTTTTTTAGTTCAGAATATTTTCTCAATTCACTATCTGAATAAATATTATTTCTCTGATTAAAAAAAATATTCACCTTCCAAAAAATTGCTTCTGGATTTTTCCAATTTTTTTCTACTAAAAAAATATTTCTCTTCAGATACTATTTTTCCATTAGGTAATTACCTTCTAAAAATTATTCTAGCTCTCTATAGATTTTTCTCTCTAATTTTTTCTATGATTCTTACTTATGAGTTGTGATTTATTTTCCATTTTTCTCTGATTTTATAATTCAATTTTTTTCTCTATTCATCTTCTGATAAAATATTGCTCTGTTATTTTTTTCTTTGGGAGATTTTTTAGATTTACCTACCAAAAAAAAATCCAGGAAAAACACTTCCTGATTTTCTTAAATTTTTCCATCTAAAAAAATGATTCTGTCCTTTTTTAAACATTTTTTTCCTGGTTGTATCTACCATTATTTTTTTGATTTTCAATTTGAAATTTTTTCACAATTATTCATCTGATGAACATGATAATATTTCTATGATTTTTCCAAAAGAATTATCTCCTGATTTTTTCAATTTCTTCAATGTGAAAAAATTATTTTATAATTATTTCTTTTTCTGTTTACATTTTTTTCTGACTTTCAAATAGAAAAATATTTTTCAACCCATTTTCGGATGAAATATTATTTCTCTGTTTTTTTCGGGACTTTTTAATATTTTACCTCCCAGAAAAATTGCTTCCTGATTTTTTTTCAAACTTTTCAATCTTAAAAAATTATTTTGTCTTTTTTTTTTCTTTCAACAATTTTTTCCCTGATTTATTCTCGTGATAGGTAGGTAGTATATCTTCCATTTTTTCTGATTTTAAAGTTTGACCCCCTCCTCCCTTTAATTCACTTTCTTAAAAAATATTATCGCTCTAAATTTTTTTCTGAAATTACTTTCTAAAAAAATTTTCTTCAGATTTTTTCCAATTTTTTCTGCTAAAAAAATTTCTTCCTTTGATGTACAAATTTTTATGATACCTAATCTTAATTATTCCAGGAGTCTTAATCTACAACTTTTGTTTGAAAATTTTTTCATTTGGAATCTTAATTATACAAATAGGGAGGTTTTTGAAATTGGAGAGTAAACACTCGAAAAAGGAGCCACTTGAAAAAATGAAACCCCAGCTCTTTTTTTAAAAAATAGGTCATTCTCATTAATTACGTATTGATGATAAAATCGCTTTCAACCTTTCAATCGCACAAAATTCTATATTATTCAGTATTTCCTAGTACTTTTTGATTTCTTTTATGCATTCTCGTTTCTCGAAATTAGTATATTTTATCGTGAACTCGCTAATAATGTCAATATTTTCGTAAATTCGATCTTCTCGCTGCTGATCAAGTCGTTTATGTTTCAAAACGTACAGATAAAGAGTGCTCATTAATTCATCATCGCAGATTACTCGTAATGAAATTATTGGAATTTTTTCAGCTGCACGTTCCGTTTTGGTTTCATAATTAGCAAGCTTTACAACAGGTTATTTCGAGTCAAAAATGATTTTTCAAACGTGTGTTTTTATTTTCGCTTTGATAAAGACGAACTGTAGTAGAGGAAAAGATCAGGGGGAGGGATATCGTCGAGAACATATCAAAGTAACTATGATTTTTTTCTCCCTTTGATGAAATAAAATATCTTACGTAATTAAAAAATAAATAGTAATTAGGTTTCGGGTTAATTAATTTCCAAGTATTTTCAGAGATGTTAATTTTATAAAAATTTAATCGCCTTTTTTCCAACCTTTTTGCTTTATAGATTTTTTTACCTTTCGAACTTATTTTTTGTTCAACCTGTAATTAGTTGTATCAATTTTTAATCGGGGTTTTGAATTTTTTATAAGTACGATGAGGCGTTTTGTTGCTGGAAATTATTTACTTAATGTGTCTATAATTATTATTTTACGTAGGTAGGTGTTATTAAAGGATTTATTTTTAAAAAAAAATTTCTTGAAAATTGGAAAAAAGAGAAATTCCCTCCTATGTAGAGGATTTTCACCGAAAGAGACGAGTTGGCCAAACTTGTTTTATCATAGGAAAATTTTATCTTAAGGGAGAATTTTTTTATTTTTCTCGCCAAATGCACGATCATTTCGCATGGTAAGGTATATTTGAATGTAGCTTGAAATCTTTTGCTCGGTTAGCGTAAACGAGCGTTTTATCTATCTAATAATATTCGATACGGACACGTGCTACTCTATCCGAAATAATTAATCAGGTGTAATTCAATTAATTAACTTGTTGCCTGCTTGGTGTACCCTTTTCACGCCGTTCGTTTTTCGCGTATAACCTTAGGTGCGATATAAAGTCACGGCAGACGTTGAACCGAACAGGAATTTTCGCGAAATAACCAACTGCCCGTTGCAAAAAAAAGTGTATGAGATCAGATATGTAAAACACGCTTCGCCAGTAAATGTTTTTCAAGTTCATCTCGCGGCTTATTTAATAAATATAAATAGTGATACAAAATATAAATGAAAAACTGCGAATAAATACGTGACTATTGCTTTATTATTGTCTGGTTTAAAGTACGAAATATTTGGATGGGAAGATTCGTTCGAAATGTAGAAAATTTTTCAGCTAAAATTGCATGATTTTTACCAAGTTATTTTGGTGTCTTTTCGAATTCGATCGCGAAATATTTTTTAAGTGAAGTAGGCCTACATGTGTGAGTTTGTGTACCTATGTCAGAGATGGGCAGATCCACTCATCAAAGGATCTAGATCCACATCAGATCCAGATCCAAATCATTTTATTTTTTAAAAATTAATCATTATGCTTTTGATATTTAGCGAAAAAGAATGCATAAAATAGGTATTGTGATTTCTCTGAAGAAGAAAATTGATTTTCTTGAAGAATTTTTTTCGGGGGGGGTCTCTTTTTTTTGGGGGGGGGGGAATCCCCATTTCTTGGAATGATGAATTTTTTGGGGTCAAAAAATTTTAAAAATTGTTTTGGAATAAAAAACATTTTTACGCCACTAACTTTAGGTAGTTGCTGTACAAGGCGTTAAAAAAAATTCTCAATTTTTTTTAGTAAATTTTTTTTTGAATTTTCGCGAAAAATTTTCATTAAAAAAAATAAAAAATCTGAATTTTATCGTTTTGGAATTTGAATTGTTTTGAAGTAAAAATACTTTTTCAACTCTAGAGTATAAAATCTCAATTCTTAGATTTTTTCAATTTTCTGAAAAAGAACATTTTTGGGGGGAGAGTCTCTGTTTTTTGGAGAAAAATTCTCATTTTTGGGATAAAAAAAATTGAAAACGAATTTTTTGGTTCAAAAATTTTTTTAATTTTATTTGGAATAAAAAATTACTTACTTAATTTTTTTTTTTTTTTTTGAAATAGAGAAAGCTCAAATCTTCTTGATAGAAATTTTTTGGAGGAAGAAATTTCAGGTTTTTTGGGATAAAAAATATCCAAAAATCTTTTTTTTCTTTTTTTTTTGGAGGAAAAATGTTATAAAATTTTCTTATGTGAAGATATTTTTTCAAATTTCTGTGTAAAAGTTTCCTAATTTTTTCTTTATAAAGACACAAATTCGTTTCATTTTCAAAAAAAAAAAAAAAGATTTTTTTCAAACAATAATTTTGAAAATTCTTCTGAAATAGAAAACTCTTAAATTTTTTGGGGATCATTTTTTTTTTCTTTGATAGTAAAATAAATAAATTAAAAAAAAAAAATTTTAAACTTGGGGACGAAAGAAAAAACCTAGAAAAAATAGTTACATTACAACATGAAAACGAATTACACCCCTGAAAATTTCAAGTATTCATTAATTTTTTTTTTTTTGAAATTATAGATTTTTTAGTTACAAAGAAAGGAGGTCTTGGAGATCATAGGCATTACTTATGGTATTCAAGGAACATTCGCCCCCTCACTCAATATATTTTTTTAATAGCTATTTACCACAAAATAGAGGGGGAAAATGAGGGAAATTTATATTGTTCATGAAAAAGGTCATGGAAGAGTCATGAAAAAGTCATGAATTTTCAAAAAAAAATCCTGATAGACATCCTGTACATAGACGTTCAATATACGAAATTAGAGAAGAAGGAGGTGTCCAATCTAAATTTTATAATGAGAATGACCAAAATTATTTTTAGGAACTTAATCTACAACTTTTGTTTGAAATTTTTTTTAATTCAACATCTACCACCTTCCCATTTTTCAATAATGAGACTAATATGCGAAAAAATAGAGGAAGGAGAGGTCCAATTGAAATTCTTATAATAACCAAAATTATTTCTAGGATCTTAATCTACATCTTTTGTTTGAAATTTTTTTTCAATTTAACCCCTATTTCTCCCCAATTGAAAAAATTTTCATACAAAAGTTGCAGATTGAAATTTTGGAAATATTTTTGATTATTATAAAAATTTCGATTGGGCCCCTCCCTACACGTATTATTACAAAGACACTCATTATTGAAAAATTAGAGGGAAGGAGGGGTTGAATTGAAAACATTTTCAAACAAAAATCGTAGATTAAGACCCTAAAAATAATTTTGGTTATTATAAAAATTTCGATTGGGCCCCTCCCTACACGTATTATTACAAAGACACTCATTATTGAAAAATTAGAGGGAAGGAGGGGTTGAATTGAAAACATTTTCAAACAAAAATCGTAGATTAAGACCCTAAAAATAATTTTGGTTATTATAAAAATTTCGATTGAACCCTCCCTCTTCTCTAATTTCGTATATTAGGCGTCTATATGTAGTTTTGTTCTTGGAAAAATTCAGCGAGATCCCGATTTTGGCAGTACAAACTGTTTTGTCCGCACTCGATAAAGAACTGATTTTAAGAGAAGTTAGAGTGTAAGAGGTACAGGTGCATGGAAAAGGTACAGAGAAAGATGTACCTAGATGAATCTATGCATTATGTGAAGCTGTCTCGATCAACTACCCACACGTATAAAATGAATTTGTCAATCATTGTTCGACAATAGATCGTTACATGCAAATGGACGAATTTTTCTCGCGTATAAATTTATTCCTCGACACCTATAATATTTACTAAGAACCAGTTTGAACTATTCTTCGGTTTACTGTACAGTACCAAACCTATGCTGGGAGTACAGTCAAGGTTATACGAGCTGCAGAAGGTGTATACCGTATACTTAAACCCTCTCATATAATCGGAGAATTTTTCCGGCTGATTCTCTCCTTATAATTCTCGCCAATATATTAGAAAACTCTTATGTTGTGCAGCGGATTAGCTCATACTATGTATTATAACGACGCATCTAAATATAATGTGGAAATTGTGTACAATATCATATTGCAACCGATGCTTGCGTATTTTTAATTGATTGCTTATTGTTAATTTACGTACAGTCGAGTACATGTAATCAGTTTTATGCTGGGAAAATTCTATTGTGTGAGTTTTCTTTACTGTTACTGGCGAGCTGGATTTAAGGTACCTACATGTTATTGGTGAATTTTTGTGAAATTTTTTTTATTAGTTTTCCAAATTATTATGAAGGGCTTCGTAGAATTTCAAACTGGTACAGAAAATTGGAAAATTTTGACAAAAAATATTTTAAAAATATATTTTTTATTCTGTTCTGAATTATTCTCCAAATCTTTCCCTTTTTTCTTGATTTTTTCATTGTAACAGCCCCTGCCATTCGAAAAACTATGCAACTTATCGTACACAAACGCAACTAAAGTTCCTCTCACGCCTTTTTGCAGCATCACATTCGCTTACAGAACACCCTAGTATATATGAAAGAATTGAAAACTCTATTAAAAATGCTCCATTTGCCCGTTTGTCTCTTCAACACAAACTACGCAATATTCAAATTTACTCGTTTTATGACGATAAATATGAGGATGACCTTAAACGATAACAGAATCGATACAATTTATGTATTGTCACGTCAAGAATGAGCCAGCCAGGCATAGGAACGAACGTCTTAAATACTATCACACCAGATATACACATATTAGAAGACTTCCTTTGCAGTGTATTATAAGATTCTATGAAGTTAGGTAGACTTATGTAGTTGAGAAATTTAGGTCAATAAGCCCTTTTGTCATTGACACATAATGTATAAATTCGTTTCCAGGGGTTATCGTATAGCCTAGAATTTGTAGGATAGTAAAGAGATGCGTGTAAGACAAAGTGACGTCCGTCCGCGTCCAACAGAACATAGCATGTTAAAGCTGAAATGTCAGTTTTTCGTTGAAATCATTCACGAATAGGTATCGTGTTTTATTCGAGTAATTTCTAGGTGGGTATTGGATATCTTCCAATGGGAAAAATCCAACTGCTGGGCAACTAGAAACAATATTCTGCAAAAGAAAACACACGTACCTATATCCGGAATAAATGTATGTGCATACATTTATATATGCTAAACGTACCTATTATCTAGCCGTGTTGTTGATGTGTGAAATTGCGAGCAAAACGTAAATTTGAGGATCATGACCTGGCGAATATGCGTATTTTCTCGCCTGAAAAATTTACATGTTATTCAGTTTTGAATGATTTCAAAATTGAGGGTATTTTAAGGAAATTTCCAGCTGCTAAAATTTGCAATTTTTAGTAGCACCAAGAATGGAATCCATGATGAAAATTTTTTAATATAGGAATATAAAAAAATATCATAAAATGTTTTGAATACCTAGATTTCAATTTTTCTCATGGAATTTCTTGAAAAATTTTTTTTTTTTTTAAATTGTTTTTAACAAGACTTGATGGAATTTTCTTTTTGAAAAATATTTGAAAAAAAATAATGGAATAAAAAAAATTGAAATTTGAAAAAACTTTTTTTTTAAATCACGGCGTTTACAGCCATTGGCTAGAGACGTACATGAACTTATTTTCGAACAAAATTATTAAAAAACTAGAAAATTGAAAAAAATAAACAAAATTTTTAATATAGTTACCTAATTTATTTTTGATTTTTAAAAAACCGAAAAATTAAAAAAATATTCTTTCGACCACAGTTTCAAAAAATTAAAAAAAGTGAACAAAATTTTAAAAATATTTTTTATCCGCATTTTAAAAATTGAAAAATTAGGAAAAGAACAACTTTTGAAGTAAAATTTAAAATAAATTGTTTTTGAAAAAAAAATGAATTTATTTTTTATCAAAATTTAAAAAAATATTCGATCTTTGACCAAAATGTTAAATAAAATATTTTTGGTCAAAATTTTGAAAATTCTGAAAGAATTTAACAAAATTTTAAAGAAATTGTTTTCAAACAAAATGTAAAACAATGTTTTTGACCAAAATTATAAAAATTTTGGAAATAAAATTGTTTTTGATCAAAATTTTAAAATACTTATATTCGAACAAACTAAATTTTGAATAATTTATTTTTGACCAAAATTTCAAAAAAAAAAAAAAAAAAAAAAAACTGGAAATATGAAAAAAATACATTTTAACAAAAATTTTTAAAATTGGGATATTTTTAAAAAATGGACAAAATTGTTAATACCTAATTTAGCTATAATTCAATTTTTGACCAAAATTAAAAGGGGAAAAATGGAAAATTTGATATACCTACTTATCTTTTTTTGAACAAAATGTGATGAAATTAATTCGTGGACAAAGAGGCAAAATTCATTTAAAAACCATCAATATTGAACAAAATTTGAAGAAAAAAAAAATTATAAATAAAATTTTATTTCAAAAGAATGGAAAAATTCGTTGTATTAACAAAATTTGATGAAATTTTCTTTAGGAAAAAACCCAAGTATTTGAAAAAATTGAACGAAGTCAGAAAAATTGAAAATTTGGTCTATGAACCAAATTTCATTCATTTCTGACTAAAATTTTTAAAAATAGGGAAAATTGAAAAAAATCAAGGCTGAACACCTTTTTGTACTCTTGAAAATTATTTTGAATTAAATCTGTCAAAAAAACCTCGTTTTTAACAAATTTAAAAAAAAAATTGGTTTCAAACAAAATGAAAAATAGGTATAAAAATTGAACAAAATTTGAAAAATTATTTTTGAACAAGATCTAAAAGCAAAAAAAACTTTAAAAGCTTGTTTTTAACTAATTTTTCATATTTTGAAAAAAAAAGTTGAACAAAAATTGAAAAATATACCTATTTATATTTAAAAAAAATAATTCAAATAATAATTTTTGAAAAAATCTTGAAGCAAAAAAACTAGAAAACTCGTTTTTAACAAAAAATTATGTTTTCAAATAAAATTGAAAAAGAAAGTTTTTGAAGTGAATCTGATTTTTGAAAACAAAAAAATGTATAAAAAGCTTGTTTTCAGCTCAATTTTAGTAAATTTGTTTTGGTACAAATTTTTTAAAAAAGTGGAACAAAATTTCTAGAAATTAAAAAAAAAAAAAAACTTGTTTTCAACAAGTTTGAAGAATTTTGATTTTGTTCAAAATTAAAAAAAAATTATAATCCAAGCAATATCTATCTGAATTCTGAAAAAAAAAGTTTTGAACAAAATCTTGGGGAAAAGCTCTTTTCTAAATCTGAAAACAACAACAAAAAAATCTGAAAAAAAAATGGTTTGGCACAACTTTAGTAAATTTGTATTTGAACAAAATCTGTTAGCAAAAAAAAATCAAGATTGTTTTAAGACAAAATTTGAAGAAACTTTTTTCCAATTAGATACTTACACCTTTAAAAAAATATATTTCGAGAAAATTTGAAAAAAACTTTAATACGGAATTAATTTTTTACAAAAAAAAAAGATTAGTTTTTTTTAATGCATAAAAGTAAACTTGAAAAAATTCTTAATCGATATCTTATTTGTAGGTATTTCGTGGATTTCAAAAATGATGATGCATTTATATTGTTCCCAAAATTAAAGTAATAGGTACGAATTTTTGTGACACTATCTTAACGATATTAACCACATTTTTAAAGATGCATGCATAATATATTAAGAAAATTAATTCGGAACTATAGAATAATTCCTCACGAATCCGAGCCATTCCTATTTTAAGAATCAGATTACCCATATCGAGCTTTTTTTTTACCTCGTATCGACTAAAAAAAACCATCGTTTCTAAACACATTTGGAAATTTTTTTTTAATCGAATTGAGTTGGCATTCGTCGAAGAGAAAGCTGTCCAGTGAGTATTTGGCGACTAGGTCCAGTCCAGTTAATTAATATTACTCTAGCGCCAGAATTTTGTCGCTAAATTATGTAGGACTTGAAATTATACAACTTTCGGGTTTGTATTTGTTTACGTTTCGTATGCGACGCGTCTTTGTATAAATAGGAAGTTTATTCCGGAAGCTGTATATATTCAATATTGTTATACAGATGAACCATTTTGGTTTTGTGAGATCACACAGTACCTATTTGGTATTTCGGAGATAGGAGTTGGTATATTCCAAATAGGTTGTTGATCCTTGATCTCTCTTGCTGGCGTTGTATGTGTTTTACAAATGTCCTGATTTTGTTCGATTTCAGACTTTTCGATCGAAACTGGGACACATTTTATATTTTATTTATAATATTAATCGTCTAAAATAAGATATTATAATAATAAAGTGCACTTGAAAAAAAAGCTCAGGTATATTACGAGTACTAGAACATATTTCATTACTGATAAAGCACTCAGCTCGTAGCAGTTATCGATAATAATAGAGAAAGAAAAAAAACAAATTATTAACAAGCAGTAAACGTAAAATAATGTATTTTAATATCGTTCGGTAATTAAATTTAATTGTAGTGAAGAACAGAGCAACTGGTACTTGTAGGTATGCTCGTCGTACACGCAGGCCTAGGTAGGTAATAGGTAACTTTTCCCTCCTGTCACGTATAGATTTGTAAGTTTTTTACTTGCAATTTTTTCAGACACTTGAAATAATATACGTACCCACCTGGGCGCGTATTCGCGATATCAACGTGATGTATAATTACACATCACAATATGGAAATTTACGAGATATCGAAAACATAATAATGTTGTTTTTATTGTTGTGGAAAATTATGCGAAAATTCAAAGACTATCGAAACTTTAGTTGTGCTCGCCAAATAAATGAGAAAAAGAACACGCCTACGTTGGGGGAAAAATTACTTCACCAATTTTCCATCTTTTTAGTTTCAAATTGAAATCGATCCGAGATGAAAATTGTTTCTTTTTGTGTCTTGATGGTCTTCAATGAATTTCAAAAGTCGATAAAAAAGGAAATAGTAGGTGTAGAAAATTTGGCCTGAGACATTAATTCTCTTATCGCAATTGGCAAACGTCGTGTGCATTTTTATTTTATTTTATTTTTTAATTCTCAAAATTCTACGCGATAATCATACCATCGAGCGGTAATTACAATGTATGATCTAATCGACCTTGAACTCTTCCGAGTAAAATTTCAATCCAGACGATTGGTGAAATTTTATCCAATACTCGAGTGCATAATAGGTATAGAGAATTTGTACAAGAGTGTTCGATGCCATAAGTAGTATAAGAAACTAACGACTTTTTTTCGAAAAAATATCGTATGCAAATGATCTTTGACGTGATTTTTTGAAGGTTAATTTGTATGTGAAAAATTTTGATTAACAACGGTCGTTGGCATTTTTTATCGGGCGTGTGATGATGATTAAAGAAATGCGAAGAAAAAACACAAAAAATCTAGAATGCGAATTATCAAAAAAAATTTCAGGTGCGAGGGCATCTCTAATGTGGGGTAAAGGAACTCGTGTTAATTGCCAACTTGTTCGCGATATAGATTTCAATGTCGGTAGAGTTTTTCATCCCCCCCCCCCCCGCCACAGTGAAAAACAAATACAATTAAGATCAACGCGATGTTATATTGTTCAACCACGTAGCAAATTTTTATGAAGTGAAATACTCCATATTTTTTCCGGTTCGGTTGATTATTCTGATTATCCATCAGATAATCCTATTTAATTTAAAAGTTGACTCGGATTTGAATTTTCATGACGTCAGATTCGCCTGCTCATCTGTTGAATGTTTGCAAGAGGAATTAAATGCTTCGTTTAGTTTTCCTTTGTCGAGATTTAATTTAATTATTTTATTGAGGAGTAGGTAAATTCATATTTGCCAGAAATTTGGTTACGTTTTGAAAAAAAAATTTCAAGGTCAGCTTTTTTTCAAATCTAGGATTTTTTGCAATCTACAAAATGCAGTACTTATTTTTTCATTTTTTTTTTTTTGCCTTTTCGACACTTTTATTAAAATTTTTAATGTGCCTTTGTATTAAAACCTAAAAAATTATATGTCACGTAAAAGTTTCACAGAAGAGTAGAGACATAAGATATAACTTTGAAACTGTTCTACATATTTAAAAATATATATAGGTAGGCTATTCCAAAAAATTTTTAAAACATTTTTTGAACAAAATTCAAAAAATGATGAGTTTTTTGAAAAATTAAATAGTTTTTTAACAAAAACCACTCAAAGAACGTATTTAAAAATAATGACAATTTTTTTGTAATTTGTATTAAAAAATAGTTTTTTTGAAAAATTTTTGAATTTTTTTTTAATAATTTTTCATTTTTGTTTTAAATTCTTGAATTTTTTTTTCTGAATTTTTGAATCTAAAAAAATGTATAATTTTTTATAGATATTTTTTCGATTTGGATTTTTTTAATACCCACGGTAGCATATTTTTCATTTTTTTTAAATTTTTTTTTCGAAGAAAGATCATTAGGTATTATTGAAATTGAAGAAAATGCTTGGAATTTCTAACAAGTTTTGGAAAATTTTCATTTTCATTTTTTTTTTAATGTTTAAAAATTAATTATTTTTCAACTCATCCTTATATAAAAGTATGATTTTCTTTCTATCAAACAGAAAATAAATAATTTCAAGTGGGTTAGTGTAATCATAAGCGTTACTGAACTTTTCAATGTTGAATGTGAGAATAATTTTTCTTCTCCAAAAAAAATTGACGCAAAAAATGGGATTTTTCTCCAAAAAATTGCGATTTTTTTTTTCTTTACTTTTTTTTACTGCATAACCCGTGTAGCAATTGTCGACATTGACATTTATGTCGACAAAATTCAGACACATTTTTTTCTCGGTTAACGATGAATTAAAAATGATATTTGAGATTTAAAGTAATGTTCTATGTTAAACATAACTGTTCAATCAAAATTTTTGAATTTTTCTCAGTATTTTCCTATAATTTAGAAAACGTTGTTTTTCTACGTAGACAAGTCGATGTAAAAATCGATACTCGATAAACGCATCGACATTTATGTCGACAATTTCTGCCAATTAAATTTACAAATTTTATATCTAAAAAGAACTAAAAACAATTAATAGGAACATTTTAAGCTCAGGAATAAATAATTTTTGAAAGAATCACAAAATTTTCTTATTTTTTAAAGTTTTGAATAATACAACCACTTGTCGAGTTATTGTCGACATAATTGTCGATGGTCGAATAATGCATAGACTTCACTGTCGACAGTGTCGACCAGAGGAATTTTAAGTCGAGATAGTGTCGATGTGATTGTCGAGGGTCGAATAATGCATCGACTTAACTGTCGACAGTGTTGACCAGAGGAATTTTAAGTCGAGTTAATGTCGATCTAATTGTCGAGGGTCGAATAATGCATCGACTTGACTGTCGACGTCTTGAGGGTGATTGTGATACTCGCAGATAAAGTGTGTTGTGAATTAGTACATAAGGTCTAAGAATCATCTCTATGTTAGTTGGACACTCGCATGTGTCCAGCTACAAAGGTGGCCTCAATGCCGCATATTTGACAAAAAATGTCGAAATGTTGGCTTGAACACTATTTTTGGTGTAATTTTAATATATACTTATATTGAATATTTGAACTTAGCATATTTTTCAAAATCTCACCATTGCAAATGTCGATGTGGATGTCGATATAAATGTCGACACATCGAAATCGGTCACTTTTCGATCGTACATGTCGACACGATTGTGGATGGTTTGTCGATAATAAGCTCGACAAACCATCCACAATCGTGTCGACATGTACGATCGAAAAGTGACCGATTTCGATGTGTCGACATTTATATCGAAATTAGCATCGACGTTGCTACACGGGAAGAGGTAGAAGATTTTATATTATCTTTTCAATTACTTAGGTATCGCAAAAAAATAAAATAAAAAATAAAAATGGGACAAAAAAAAATATAAATTTTTTTCCTTCAAAGGCGTTAGAGATTTTTTTTCTACAAAAAATTTGAACAACTTTCCATTAAAAAATGAAGATTTTTTACTCCAAAAAATAGAAAAAAATTTCCATCCTATAAAATTTTGAAAAAAAAAACTTCTTGAGAGATTTTTTTTCGAAATAAATGGAATGTTTTTCCCCTCTAAAAAGTAGGAAAGGTACTTTCTATACAATAACTTTATTATTACAAAAAAATTGCCATATTTTTTACTCCAAAAAATTTACATATTTTTTACTCTAAAAAATTTAGAATTACTTTTCTGCAAAAAATTGAGGTTTTTTCTTCTCCAAAAAAATTGAAAAACTTCCCATTAAAAATGAAAGATTTTTTTTACTCCAAAAAATTGAAAAAATTTTCTACTCTATAAAATTGAAAAAAAAACTTTTATTGAAAGATTTTTTTCGAAATAAATGAAATGTTTTTTTTTTTACTTCTAAATAGGAATATTTTCTATACAATATATTTTTTTACTCAAAAAAAATTTACATATTTTTTACTCCAAATAATTTAGATATTTTTTATTCCAAAAAATCTGAATTTTTTCAGGAAAATGTAGCTTATTGTGCCAAAATTTTTGATAAATTAATTATTCATCTTTGAAAAGTTAATGTGAATTGGTTTTTACTTACACTAATAGTTTTTTTTTAAATTTCATGTATTTTTTTAAAATAATAATTAATTATGATTCTATTTTTATTTTTATTTTTTCAAAAATAATTTTGAAATGTTTCTTTGAAGAAAATTGACGAAGCCGATGCGTGAAAATTTTTCGAATACGTGCATTTCCCAAAAAATCCACTCTTTTATATTTCGAATGGAATTTTATTTTCAATTTTTGATAAAACTTCATTCCGAAATATAAATTCAAATGATCGAATTCGCTTTAAAAAAATTCCATTCATAATGATGAAGTATGTGTATGGTTCGAGTTTTCGACAGCGTAATTCACGTTATGTGGCAATTTATACAATATTCGAGTAGTTATACCTACGTATACGTATATCGATATCACATACATACGTTTTTTCATTTATTATCTTACGATCGACTTAGTCGATAATACGGTAAAAATTATAATTTTTCGGCAATTTTATTACTAACGGAAAAAACGGGGAAATTTTTCATATGATCGTACCCTCCCGTTGCATACGTGTTCGTAAAAAACTAGTCATACTCGCTTACGCATTTTGTTGTGTAAATATTGAATTTTATAGACGGCGTATACGAGAAGTAAGAAAATTTTCGTATTTTGATATCTCTAAAATATACGTACACATTACACAGCACATACGAGTACTATATGCGCTCGGTTTAACATCGTTTTATTATATTATCACGATAAGCTGCGTTATAACGTCGATGCATTTCATTCTTGGACGGTTCACGCAGTTTCAGTCAATAGATTAAATACCTTCTATAGTAATTTTCCGGCCGATTTTTTTTGGTAGGGGAAATGACGCCATTTTATCAAGTTTAATTGCACAAATGTACGAATTTGTAAATTTTTTTCATTTTCTGTTGCAGAGCCAGCTTGGATTTTAATCGAGTTTTCAAAATCGACGAGAAAAATGTTTTTGGTGAGTGAAATTTGATTCAATTTATTACTGCAGATATGTGGGGTTTTCTTCTACAATTACGCGAGTAAAATTATTGCTAAATGTTATGCAAAAAAAAAAAAAAAAAAAAAAAAAGGAATCGTGCTAAAAATTTGTAATTTGTTCAATATACTTATTTCAATTCAGCATAAATCGCACTGAATTAAAAATGTACATTGAGAGATGATATAACTTCAAGCGATCGAGTAATCCGTTCGAGAATCGTTTTGTTTTTATTAATTTTACAATGATGATGTTGACATTCGATATGAAGCTAATCTCTCGCACCGTTCAATGAGTGACATTTAGCATGGTACAATTCAATTGTATCGCGTTTATTATGAATCGTACTCGACATTATTATGAATAATTTACTCGCCCGTGACATATCGTTAAAAGTGTCACTTTGCCAGTGATAAGATTACCAAGTCGGCGTTTTCACAATAGTTACCTAAACCTAAACGTTTACTCTACATGTTTTTTTCGCACAGTATGGAAATGTAGGTATGGCTAATTGGCTATATATCAACTTGAGATCTCGAGTACATCGTATTGTGTACAGAGGGACTGGGTACTTTCGATATAATATGTTATATCTTACCTGTTTATGTATCGTATACTTAAGGTGGTCCAAGTTTTCAGTAATTTTCTCTTATTGATGAACAATGATTTGAGGAATATTCCTACTGGCAGAATTTTGAAGTGTTTATTCGCCATAAATTTTCCGTCCACGATTTAACGAGGTTCGAGTTACGAGTATGATTTTGGTTGTAAAATTTTGCAACGTTTTTTTTTTTTCAACTAATCGTGAAATTGGCCCGGTGGCTGATGACGATGCTGATTTTTAATGTAATATCGGGAAGTGCGGGTTGTGTAATCAGATTATGGTATAGAGTAGTATATTTGGGATAACTAATCTAATGCACTTTTAAGTTCTCGTATGGTAGGCTGCGTTTTAGAAAACTGAAAAATTGAAAATTTCGAATTTTTAGTTGAAATTTTTAGAGTATTTTTTCAATGTTTTGGTTCAAAAACAAATTTCATAAATTTTGGCTGAAAATAATTATAGAATTTTATTAGAAAACAGATTGTTCATTTGATTCAAAAAATCTATTTTTTAAATCCATTTAGCCTACTTTAAAAACTATTTTTTTTAGTTGAAAATTTTACTAAAAACGTTTATAATATTTTTTTAAAATTATATCTATATTATAATATACGACGAATTTTTAAAACTTCCTAATTGAAAAAAATAATCTTTCCAAACTCCATCTAAAACCCCGGTGAACAAAAACTTCCCTTTTTAAAATATTATAGAAATCAATTTTCTACAATTTTATCAAAAACTCTTGAAATATGTATTTCATTTTAAAATTCTTATTTTAAACCATGAAATTAATTAAAAAATTTTTTAATTACTGAAAACTTTATTAAAGACATTATTTTCGATAATCCTTTAAAACAATTTTTTCTTCATTTTATTAAAATAATTTTTTTGTTGAAAATTTTACTAAAAATCATAGGTATTTCAAAAAATTCAATAAATTTTTTTTCGAACTTTGTTAATTTAAGAAATGTTGTGGAAAATGAATACTTATTTAAAAATCAAAATTTTAAAAGCTTGGGAACCGATAAGGAAATTTTCAAAAAAAATAATTAAAAATATATGAATATTGTTGATATTATGAAATTTTCAAAAATTTGACAATAGAATTTTTTTTAAATTATTGAAAGCATTTAGGTATTTTTGAAATGTTACCAAAAAATCGATATAAAATTTTCAAAAATTTTATTGAACACAAATTTTGTAAAATTGAAAATTCTAAAATTTCACACGAAGAGATGACAATTTAAAAAAAATAATTCAAAATACCTATTGATTTTTAATTTTATTCAAAGCAGTTTTTTAGAAAATTTTGCTTAAAATGTCATTTCTTTCTTCTAAATCCTGTAAAAAGTTTTTTTTTATCAAAAAATTGAATTTTGAAAACATTTGTGTTGAAAATTTTACCAAAAAGCATTCCTTTAAAAAAAATCGTTACTTTTTTTTGAGTTTTGTTAAATGTGGATTTTTTTTAATTTTACAAAAAAAAAAAAAAAAAAAAAAACTTTGAACATAGCAAAAAAAAATTAAAAGAAATTTTTTGAAGCTTTCTACTAGCATTTTTTTTGAAAACTTAACCTAACATAATGTTTTAAAAAATTCTATAAAATCTTTTTTTTCTTCAATTTGTAAAAAATTTTATTGAACACACATAAGTAGGTAATATTATATATATTTAGGTATTTTGCAAAAATCATAATTTTTGAATTATACAAGAAGAGGTAATTTTTAAAAAATGATTCAAAATATTGATTCAAGTCTCGCAATATTTTAAAAATCCTTCAATAAAAGCATTTTTTTGAAAACTTTAAAAACAATTTTTTCAACACAACTTTATTCTGAATAATTAAGTATGTTTGAAAATTTTGTGTAAATGAAATTTCAAAAAAATTGCCAATCGTAGTTCTTTAAATGCATTAAAAATTGAAAACATTAAAAAAAATTCATCAAAAATAATGCTTGAAAAATTTATTATACAATTTTATTGAACAAATGAGTTTTGCGAAAATTAAAAACTTCAAATTTTACCAAATCAGTTGATTTCTTTTTTAAATTTTCGAAACAAGGCTTGTTTTTAAATTTTTATTAAAAGCTATAAAAACGTCAATTTTTCTTGAAAATTTTTCTAAAAATTAGGTGTGTTTAAAAAAATTATATCCAAAGAAATTTTTTGAAAAACTATTTTTTTTTTTTCGATCAACATAAATATCAAGAAATTTTATCATAAGAGCCCTATAGATGCAAAATCCGCCAAGTCCACTTTTTGAAATTTTTGAGGGGAGGCGAAAAACGTAAATTTGAGATTTTGATTTTTGGAAATGTGACTTCATATAAATGGGTTGTTATTTACGCATTGAGTATATGTTGTTGGCAGTAGTGTCGGGTAAGATGTCTGGTCACAGAAACGTTTCGTAACTGAATCGGAAACCTTCTAAAACTAGCTGTTTTTGAATGGAAGAGCGATCTTTGATGGCCGATTACTTGTGTAAAAACTGGACTTGGCGGATTTTCTTGTTGTGGGTCGATGGAGGATGGTACCTAGTATACGAATCGCGAAAAAAGTGAATTTCGAAAAAATATGGACTTAGCGGATTTTGCATCTATAGGGCTCATAAACGAGTTTTCAAAAAAACATTTAAAATATTTTTTTAATTGTTCTTATCGTTTTCTTGAAAATTTTATTTAAAAGAATCATTCTATTAAAAAAAAAAAAAAATGAAAATTTTGATGAAAACAAATCCTTTGAAAATTCTATGTATCAAAAAGTAAAATTTAGATGCCAAGTCGAGAACATTTTTTTAAAAATTTTGTATAGCAATTTTATTGAAAATTTTGCTAGAAGTAGGTAACTATTATTTTTTTTTTTTTTTGAAATTCAATTGGAAGTATAGAGTTTAATTTAAAAACATGAAATGAAATGTTTTTTTTTTTAAATTTAATTTTCATGGAAAACAACTTTTAAAAAAATCAGATTTGGACTTTTTTTTTTTTTTTTTTGAAAATAAAATGTTAATTTTATCTGTATTTACTTACTATGAAAAACAATTTTTTTTGAATCATCTTAATTTGCCAAGATTTATGGAATCGAGAAAGTAAAATGTGTGATGAATGAAGCAAAATCAGTGACACGTTTGCCACCATTAGTGTAGGTAAGTACTTTTTAAGCAATGAATGAACAAACGTGTTGCCATCTGTTGAACGAGTGTTTATTGTTCTTGAATTTTCGAATGCATGTGTTCGCATCCTTGACGAATTTTCAGTTCTTACAAGGTGAAAGAGGTTAGGGGGGGGGGAGGGAGGTATAAATTTTTTTTTTGTTGAATGCATAGCGTTGACAAGCGGAATTTTCTAAGACCTTTGCGTGACGTCATTTTGATTTTTCATCTATGAAGTTTTGAAGAAAAATTGGAAACTAATTTCATCTCGCTTTTTTTTACAAAAAAAAATAATTTTTGATTTTTGAAAAATAAAATGCATGGAGTTTTCAAAAAAAAAAATTATATTCATTTTGCATTTTAATGATGACATTTTGTAGAAATTATTGATAAATTTTTTGGAAAATCAAAAATTTTAAGCGGCAAAATTGGAGAAAAACGCGAATTTTTCTTAATGCCCCGTTTCCAGAAAAACTATGCAACCCACGAGGTTTTTCCTCAGAATGTTTTTTATTCAGTACAGTCTGGTCTGAAGTCTGGTGAGAGGGTTTTGCGAAATTCCTACTTTTTCCCCTGATTTTATCTAACTTTCTCATGAATTTCATCTTAGTATTCCATTCAACTCGAAAGAAGTCGTCGGCAAATTAAAATTTCGCAAAACCCTCTCGTCAGATTACAGACCAGACTGTACTGAATAAAAAACGTTCTGAGGAAAAACCTCGTGGGTTGCATAGTTTTTCTGGAAACGGGGCATTAAGAAAAAGTCGTGTTTTTCTCCAATTTTGACGCTTAAAATTTTTGATTTTCCAAAAAATTTATCAATAATTTCTACAAAATGACATCATTAAAATGCAAAATGAATATAATTTTTTTTTTTTGAAAACTCCATGCATTTTATTTTTCAAAAATCAAAAATTATTTTTTTTTGTAAAAAAAAACGAGATGAAATTAGTTTCCAATTTTTCTTCAAAACTTCATAGATGAAAAATCAAAGTGACGTCACGCAAAGGTCTTAGAAAATTCCGCTTGTCAACGCTCTGCATTCAATAAAAAAAAAATTTTATAGCCCCCCCACCCCCTTAAAAATCGCATTTCAAATTGAAAAATGAAATCCCCTTCTTTTAAACTACATTTCTCCACGTAGTTCCAAATTTTTATTATCGCAGGTGACCCTCTATAAATTATTTTCAAAAACTTTTCCCATCAAGTAACTTTCCCAGTTCCGTTGAATTTCGACTTTTTCCTTTATCCAAATTTCAATCCAACGAGGAAAAAAATTCAGGTTAAAAATTGCACCACTCATAACATGCTCAATTAACCAATGATGTATTACAATCGAGCGAGAAAAAAAATGCTCGTGTAGATCGTCAACGACGATTTCACAACATATCGCAATACAGTCAGCAAATCGAGGGTTGGACAGGGGCAGGAGAATTTTGGCCCAACGCCACATCATAGGAAACATTAACAGCTTGAAAGAGTCGTCATTTTTCATTCGTGGCGTGGCCGATCTCGGCGCGAGGTTTTACGTGCGAGTAATTACGCAACTATGTGATAAATATAAGGCTTAATAGAGCGTTTAAAAAATGAAATATAGTTTTTCAGTAGCGTAACAAAAGACAAGTTAGAAGGAGCGTCGCGTCGAGTCGTGAGTCGAGTATTTACGTACCGAACACCGGTCATAAGATGGTCTGAGTCTCTTGTCTGCGTCGGCCAAAATAGCCCCATATTTTTCGAACGAGGAACGACGACTATGACAGCAGAAAAGGTGAACTGACCGCATGCTTATTCACGACTCGAGTCGAATGAAATAAGGAGTAATTATTATTTATTAATATTAGAAAAGGAAGAAAAAATTCTCCTCATTCTATTTAATCAGCTATGCTCGTATTAAATGTACATAAGTTTTTGACGTCATCGAACAGTTCTCGAAGGATATACGTGAAATAGATTAGTTTACCTTGGCTTTTGCGAGTGAACCGCGTGACTGTTTTTCATTTTTTGAAAAGGTTCTTTGTTACAAGAATGGTATTGATTTTACCGTCCGTTCCTTTTTATCCTTCGCCCCTCACCCCTTTCCTTTAATATTAGTAACAATTTAGAAATCAGCTGTAATTCACCGTCGAGTACTTTCTTCCGAATTGAATTATTGATAATTTGAGGTGCGTTTGTTTTAACGTTATCCTCCTTATTTCGGAGGTTTTTTCTTTACACCTTTGGATACGTTTGTAAAATGGAATACCACTTTTAAATTAGGAAATGTCATTTTATCAATGTCTATAATTAGTCGAGTGGGTATTTTGTCGTTTCATTTAAAGGAATGCGTCGATATTTCAGGATAAAATATTTACATTAGAATGTGGTGACCGAACTACCGAAGGGTCATAAGAATTAAGTGTAGTTCCTAGGTGGGAAAATTATACGTTTTAATTTTAAAAACTCAAAGAATAATGTTTCAAGTACCTATTACCTAATTTTTCTCTTTAGGTTTTGTACATTTGATTTGAATTGGGAAAACTAATGCATAATTCTTCCCAAAGTTTTGCAATTGATGAAAATTAAAAATTTGTAAATTCTTAAGCTGGATTAGATTTTATAATTGAGCTGAATTTTTGAAAAAAAAGTTGAATGGTCAATTTTAAAAGTTGACAATTTTTTTCAAAATCCTGGTTAAAAAAAAATAATTTTGTAATTTCTAAATTTCTGTATTTGAAGTTAAATCGGTTTTTAAAATTTAACAGAACTTTAAAAAAATATAAAAGACCAATTTTAACAGTTTGTAAATTTTTACAATATCAAATTAACATCAATTCAATAAAATTTTGAAATTGAAAATTTTAGCTGATTTTTTTCATTTTGAAAAAATCAGCTATTAAATTTGACCCGATGAGGGGAGTTGGGGGTGGGAGTGATATTTCTCGACGTTTCATGACAAAATATGACGATTGACACCAATTTCGCGTTTTGGTATTTCTTTATAATTATATAACTATTATGTATTTATGTATGTATAGACAAAATTTGTGTGTGCGATAACTCGAGTTGTAATTGATGGAATTAGTTGAAATTTATATCAGTCATAGAGGATCATTGGGAATAGAAGCCTATTGAATTTGAGCGAAATCGGTTCGCGGGTTCGCGAGATATCCACGATCAAAATTTTCAAAGCTCATTAGCTCCTTAAATATGGCAGATGGGTGAAATTTGTTCATAACCTTTTCTGTAGTAGAGATCAAGATTTATTCTAAAGCGCTCAAATGAATCAGTCGTTTGCGAACGATTCGTTCAAATGAATCAGTCCTTCGTGAACGATTTGTTCGAATGAATCAGTCTTTTGTGAACGAATATTTTAAAAAGATTTTTCAATTTTTTTTTATATTTTTTGTTGTGTTTTGTTTTATTCATTCCTCATAATTTTCCAATGAACAGTTTATTAAGAAAATTGAATCCAGTAACATTATCAATTTGTTAGAGTAGGTAGTTATTGGAGAGAAAATGAGTTCCATCATAATTTAGCTAAATTTTAAAATTTGATTAGAGTTACAATGATATGAGTAGAGGGATAAGACAACAATGATTGATAGAGCATTCATAAGAATAAGAAAAACCAGAAAAAAATCAGCTTTTCTGACGCGGAGCTGCGTCAGAGTTTTTTAAAAAATTCAATTGAAATTTGAAAATGTGAAAAAAGGTTGATTTTAAAAGTTTGAGAACTACTTGAAAATTTAAACAATAATTTCGATAAAATTTTGAATTTGAGTACTTACATTTTTGAAATCCGGCTGAATTAAAAAAAAAAAATAAATAAATAATGCCAATTTTAAAAGTTTGAAAACTTTCTTATAATTTTTAAAATTCTATGAAAATTCAAAATGTGGCAATTTTGAAATAAAATAAAAAAATAGAAGTTGGGTTAGTCGTCGTTAGTTCTTATAATTTAGCTGATGATTTCAATAAAAATTGATTTTAAAAGTTAAAAAAATTTGTTACAAATTTTAAAATTTTATAAAAATTTATGTAAAGTTTGTCCATTTGTAAATTTTGATAAAATTTAGAATTTGGTCTAATTTTTATTTTATTTTTTTTATTTAAAGGTCGTTTTGAAATTTTGATTTTTTTTTACAATTTTTATGGTTAATTTGAAACAAAATTTGAAATTAGATAAATATTTTTTATAATTTATTTCAAATTTGAAAAATGTGAAAAAAAGGTTGATTTCAAATGTTTGAAAACTGTTTACAATTTTTAACAATAATTTTAAACAAATTTTAAAGTGAGGTCAATTTTTAAAACTCGACTGAATTTTGAAAAATTTGAAAGTTCAATTTTTGAAATTTGATGAAAATCTATACAGGTAGATAATAGGTATGGTCATTTTAAAATTTTAATAAAATTTTGAATTTAGGTCAATTGTTGAAAGTCAGCTAATTTTGAAAAAAAAATTAATCAACTTTTAAAATTTTAAAAAAAAATTATTAAAATTCAATATTTGGTCATTTTTAAATTTTAATAAGTAAAATTTTTAATTCTGGGCAATTTTTAAAATTAATTTAATTTGTAAAAAAATAGAGTAATGTTTAAAAACTGTTTACAATTTTTAATAATTTTTTTAAACAATTTTCGAACTTAGGTCAATTTTTAAAATTAGGTTGAATTTAAAAAAAAAAAAAAAAAAAAAAAAAAAAAAACTTCAACATAAACGGGCAGTTTTTTTAAATTTGATAAAAATCTATAATTATGTAGCAAATGTGTTCATTTTAAAATTTTAATAAAATTATGAATTTAGGTCAATTTGTAAAAGTCAGAACAATTTTAATAAAATTTCTAATTTGATGAAAATCAAAAATTTGGTCATTTTAAAATTTTAATAAAATTTTTAATTTCAGTCAATTTTTAAAATTCAGTTCAATTTTGAAAAAAAAAAAACTTAAACGCCCATTTCAAACGTTTGAACACTTTCTACAAATTTTCATCTTTAATTTGAATAGAATTTGGATATTTGATTATTTTTTGGAATTCAATTGGAATTTTGTAAATGTGAAAAAATATTTTAGTAAAATTTTGAGGCTGGTTAAGTTTTTAAAATTCATTCGAACTTTCGCCAAAGAAATTAAAATGTTAATTTTCAAAAGTTAGGAACTTATCTCCGTTCAAAATTCGGTGATTTTTAAATTTTAATGAAATCTTGAAGTTGAGCCAATTTTTGAAATCTGGCTCAAGTTTTTTGAAAATCGAAAAGTTTAATTTTAAAAGTTTCAAATCTTTCCTAAAATTTTTAAAACCGGGTAGAAGTTCAAAATTTGGCGATTTTTAAATTTTAGTAAAATTTTGTAGTTATTAGGTCAGTTTTTGAAATTCGGCTAAATTTGAAGAAAAAAATAATAATAATTCAAAAAATTTGAAACTTACAATTTTTAAAATTTGATAAAAACACGAAGTTTGAAATTTTTTAAATTTTAATAAAATTTTAAAATCGTATCAATGTTTGACCAATTTAAAAAAAATCAAGTGATCAATTTTCAAAGTTTGTGGAATTTATTGCGGTTTGTTCAATTTCAAAATTTGATCAATTTTCACAATGTTCAAAATTTGGTCAACATTCGATAAGCTCATTTTCAAATTTAAATGAATTAAATGAAAATTAAATGGTAAATTTTCATAGTTTGAAAAGTATTCTCTTATATTTTTTACGATTTTTTATAAGTTGTGAATTTTTAAAATTTGGTAAATTTCTGAAATTTAGTAAATCTTTGAAATTTTTAAATTTTAATAAATTCTTGAATTTAGGTCAACTTTTAAAATTTCAAAATAGGTTTAAAGAGGACAGTTTTAAAAGTTAGATCTATTTTTACAACTTTCATATGTGTTAAAAATTCAAAATATCGGGTAATTTTTCAATTCTAAAATTTTTTCGAAATTGGGCAATTTTCAGAGTTTGGTAAAAATTTTATAATTTGACAAAACATGAAACATGATCATTTTAAAATTTCAATCAATTTTTGAAATTTTCCAAAATTTTAAAGAACCAATAATAATTTTGTATCACTTTTGTAACTTTAAATTTTACATACTTATCTATTGTATTCGAGATGTTGTAAGGGTTTGGAAATTTTCACCTCTGTTTTGTTTCCTGCATGAAAATTTTCATTATTTACAATAAAATCATTTCGAACGTTGGAAGACTTACCTTTGGAGTTAGGTAGTAGGTACCTGTTTGGCTTTGTTCATAAATAGGAACTAGTCTGGATACAAATTTTTGGGACATTTATAAAATGGTAATAATAATTTTAATAGCTGATATGGTGCGTGCCAAGGAACCGGTTTCTTCTGTCGATGGTGACCATTTTAGTGCCAACAAACTAATTATCAAGTTGACGAATTACATTATCGAATTGTTAACATTACGATAACAATGAAAATGACGATGAAACGTAGATATATAATATACCTAAGTATAGTTAAAAGTACAAAGCATGTAACTTTACTTCGTAAGAAATATTATCCACGCCTTTATTCCTCCTATCGCGACAAATCTCGGCCGCCGAAAATTACGTGCAAAACTGTGCAATATCCGAATGATTTGTAGAAATTAATTAGAATTTTTTTTTCTCGCCATGCAAAAAGAATAATACGTCGTCGTCGCGATGCAAAAATCGATATTTTTAATTTACTCTGCGAATTAATATTTGGTCGTTTGTTACTTCTTTTGTAACCCAGACATGATTACAAAGTGTTCAAATGTGCAGAGATGAATTTGGAATCGAATTTTAATTAATACCCGCGCCTTCCACCTCTCATATAAATCTTATTCTACGATATAATTAATTGAGAATAGGAAATGGTACTAAGGGAGGGTGGCATGGCGTCTTGTGTGCGGACGTGTTGCGGTATTCGATAAGAATGGTTAGATTTAATAAAATTTTCTCCACGGTCGTGTTCTGGCTACTGGATGGTTTCATTTCGAAATAACAACTTAAACCAAACGACGAAACGATATTTTAATTATTTCGATCGAACCTTTGTTTCAATTTAAATGGAACTTTTTGGGGGTAAGGAGTTTTCAATGCCAAAGATGTCGACTTTTCACGTAGCTCGAGGCGTATTTCGACGAGTGAAAATTTGATGGAGAAAAAGAAGCGTTAAAAAATGAATTTCCCTTTTTCAATCTATAGGTAGTCTTTTATCGAGTTGAAATGTTGCGGATAAGAAAGGCGTATTTTTTTTTCTTTTTTTTTTTAACCTTGAACTTTTTCTTCTCCGAGTTTACAAAATAATTTTAAAAATTCGATACTTTTTTCCTTTTTTTGATTCAGAAACGAACGTTTTGTGTATCTAATTTAATTTCGTTTTTGATGTAGGTACTTAAATGATGAAAAATTTTGCTAAAGTTTGTTTTGTAGGTAGTTAACTCGAGTTACGAAGAAATTATGAAAATTTATAGGCGTAAATATAGGTATATATAGTTAAGCTCTTTTTTTTGACGAAGACGAAATTGAAGTAAAATTTTCGCTAAATGATGAGGAGATATCTATTTTCTGAAAATTTCATTGAGTTTTTTACCTTCTCTTGTGTCTGCATATTCATCATTCATCCTTTTTTTTAAAAATGAATTACTAGTTCCCCTTTCTAATTAATGGGATACGTTCCCACGTTACATTTTCGTTGATGAGGTTGCCTTTGTAACAAATGAAAAGGAACTGGCGTGAGTTTAACGGGCATACACTGTTTGGTTTTTTCTATTTATAGTAAAATGTACGTGCAGCATATGCCCCATAATGTAGGTGCATTTTTCACGTAGAAATGTTTATTACGTATGTAATTATACCCACTAATTATTCGTGTATTATACAGTTGATTTAAGAAAATGTTATCCTCAGGCAGAATTAATTTTAGAACAAAATATGAAAAATACTGTACTGCGAGTACCAACATTTTGAGTAAATTCGTTCATAAACGAAATTTTGATTTTTTTTTCTGAAGAAATTGTATTTTTTAATTACCTACCTATATCAAAAAAAGATTTCTGAAAAGTTTTTTTTTTTTTTTTTTTTTTTATCAGAAGAAATTAAGGAAAAATTGCCTTGATATGAAGTCAACTTTAACAAAACTATACTTTTTGTGGCAAAATTAAACTTTAAAACTCATGTTTTTGATAAAATTGAAAAAAAAGATTTTCGAACGAAGTTCAGAAAATAATAATTATAGGTTCAGTGTATTAATTAATATCAGTAGGTGTAAGTACTTTTTATTTGAAAAAATTTAAACAAAAATTTTTTTGGAAAAATTTAGAAAATTGTTTTTCCTCTTGGCTTTTGGCAAAATTACAAGATTGTTTTGACAACATTTAAATAAAAATATTCTCTCAAAAAATGAAAAAAAAAATAGTTTTAAAGGAATTTTGAAAATTATATAGGTATAAAAAAAAATTAAAACAAAGCAGAACAATACCTAATAAAAATAAAATCAACAAAATTTTAAAATACCTATACCTACCATAAAAGTCATGTTTTTTATGACAGGAAAAATTTCTCATTTTTTAGGGAAAAAATGTTTTTCAAATTTTTGTACCTAATAAATTTTTTTTTCAAATTTTTGTAATAAATTTTTTTAAAAATTTTTCGAAGAAAAAGTATCTTAATTGGAGAAAGGAACCTCAAATTTTTTTCCATTACCTACGTAATTTTTTGAAAAACTTGGTATTTTGTTCAAAAAAGCGAATGAATTTCGTAATTTTTCGAAAAAAACAAATATTTCAAGGAGATTTATTTTTAAGTTTTTTATCTATTTATTTGTGTATTTAACTATATTGTATTTCATTATTTTTAAAATTATATTCCCATATTAGAGACTTCTTCACAAGAGAATTTTCTGGGACAAATTTTTTGCCAACATTATTTTTTTAGATGAAGTTTTAATTTTTAGAGAATTTTTTTCTAAAAAACATAGGTATCTTTGCTATTTTTTGTTCAAGAATTTTTTCCAAAATGACGTACTTAATTCCATAATTTTTTCAATTTGAAAAAACAAATTTCGAAAAATATTTTTGTAACAAAATTTTGAAAATATTTTTTTTGCCCAATTAAAAGAAATTGCTGAACAAAATTCAAACATACCTCTTTATTTGAAAGAAAATTTAAACAAAAATGTAAGAAACTTTATTTTTTGAAAGAATTGTTTTTTTTTGGGGGGGGGGGGAATTAAAATAAATGAATTCTAAAAAAATTTTATGCTTAAAAAATTGATTTTGACGAAATTCACACAAACATTTTTGAAATTTTTATTCCTCAAAATTAACACCCAAGTAAAAAAAGTGTTTTTGGCAAAATTGAAAAACAAAATTCTTTTGACTTTTTAAAGAGTTTTTTTTTTTGTTTCACCGCCAAGTTGTTTCTTTTTATGAGAAAATAATTCCCTAATTTTCATTTTTCCCCTGGAAGAATTTTAAGTGGTTTCTGCTCAGATCACTTCCTTTTTTTTAAATGAAAAAACGATCGATTTTCAAAATATTTTCCATTTTTTTAATAATACATCAATCAAAATTTTTCCTCTTCATGAGAATAATAATCTCAATTTTTTCCGCCCTCAACTCAATTTCAATCAGTATAATTTGGGGGGGGGGGCACTGCCAATTTTTCCAAAGAAGCAAAAATGAAAATAATGAGGGTATTTGTTCAAATGTTTACCTAGCATTTGAATGTGTTGCATTTTATTAGAAAATAATTCTTTATTTTTTTTTATTATTATTTTTTTTTTTGAAAAATTGGGGTCGCTCCAAAGCTACCACTTAAAATTCAGATGCAGGGAAACCAAAACCTTGGGAATTATGATTCTAAAAGTTGAGACCAGGAGCCTCTTAAAATATCAGCTATGGGATAAATTAAAAATGGGGAATTATTTTTTCGTAAAAAGAAACAACGGGGGGGGGGGGGGGGGGGGTATAAAAAAATCTTCAAGTTCAAAAGAAGAGTCTTCCTATCTCTAAACTCAAAAAAATTAAGTCCTTTTTCCAAAAAATCATTTTCATCAAAAGTTCAAAAATGTTTATTTAAATTTTTTTTGAGAACAAAAAATAATTATTTTTTAATTCTATTTCGAAAAAATTATTTCCAAACGATATCAATGATATCAAGAGTTTTTAAAAAATGTGATGTGCTATTTTCTTAGATACCTGCCTAGATATACCTACTTGCACACTTTTTTTCTTCTTTTTTTTGTGATCTGCCTGAATGTTTCAGTTGATTAAAATTCTCTTAACTTGATAAAAAAATGGCATTATTTTTTATACGTTTTTGAATGAATTTTCGGAATGATTTTTTTTTATTGCAGGTATTTTCTCGTATTTTACAAATCAAAGGGAATGTCCGGGTAAAATGGTGAAAAGTGCCTCGTCACCGATTGGGACGAAACTCACCCCAAATGTTGGTATTGATGTAAAACTACCCCAAAAAATTTTTTAGATCCCTACCCCCACCCCTACCCGAGAAAAATGGCCGTATATGACGAAAATTCAATATTTTCTGTACGGGGAGGGGGTAATCCAAATTTTTTGAAATTTTCACAGAAAATAGTGTCTGTGCAGGTGTATGCGTGAGAATTTTTTCAAAAAAATTTTCTCGAATTTCCGGATTTTCTAGGGGGTTGAAATTTTCAAAAATTCATATAAAAAAAATGGTGAGGGGGTCATGGCTGGAATTTTTTTAAAAACTGTGTTATACTCTTAAGTATAACATATATTTTACTCGGGTCCCAAAAATCGGTGCAACATGGTCAAAAAAAGGAAAAACATGTAAATACCGCGTTTTTCTTCATTTTTTCGCCATATTTTAGATGTTCAAGGTCAAAATTTTGGAAAAATCAGAATTTTGTGTAATGTATTCGTAAAAGATACCAAAACGAGGTACTAAGCTAACAATATCTAAATACTAGCCGTAGGGCCCGTGGAACATGGACCCTGCTTGTTTTGAGCACTTATAGGGTGGTCTTTTTTTATACTTATTTGTGAAAATTTTTTTTTGAAATTTTGAGCTACCCCCCCCCCCCCCCCTAGATTGGTTCCATTTCATGAGAAAATAACCCACAAAAAATTTTAGCTTGATCGGTCCACCCCTCCCCCCACCTATCGCAGGGGCATTATTTGAAGAATGGTGGTCGAGCGCGCGAGCCAAGAACTTTTCCACGGCAGTTCGCCGTAACGCGTCATGTAATCTCTCGGGCTCGAATTGACTTCTAATTCACATTTTTGTTTCTCTCCTGAAAGTGATTTAAATATCGAAATTTGCAAGATCCGTATGTAGATATAGGTTATCGAGGGCGCTGAATTCGATTGTGGAACTAAAATTCACTTTTGACCCCAAAATGCGCCGCTGAGGGGGGTTCAATTTTTACAAATTTCGACATTTACAATATTGGTATCAAAATATAGGTTTCGGAGGCGCTGAATTCGATTTTAAAACTCAAATTCACTTTTGGCCCCTTAATAAATCCCCAGGGTGGTTCAATTTTTATAAGTTTAAAATTGAAGTACAGGTATAAGATTGCAGTGCAAATTTTAAAATTATCGAAATCGAACTCCCTCTCAAGAGCTCCATTCGAAGGTCAAATGTGAATTTGAGTTTTAAAATCGAATTCAGCGCCCCCGAAAACCTTTATTTTGATACCAATATTGTAAATTTCGACTTTATCAAAATTGAACCTCCCCTCAGGGGCGCATTTTGGGGTCAAAAGTGAATATAAGTTCGAAAATTGAATTCAGCGCCCCCGAAAACCTATATTTTGATACTAATTTTGTAAATGTCGAAATTATAAAAATTGAACCCCCTCAGCGGCGCATTTTGGGGTCAAAAGTGAATTTTAGTTCCAAAATCGAATTCAGCGCCCTCGATATCTCTTACGAGTACATTACACAAAATTCTGATTTTTTCCAAAATTTTGACCTTGAACATCTAAAATATGGCGAAAAAATGAAGAAAAACGCGGTATTTACATGTTTTTCCTTTTTTTGACCATGTTGCACCGATTTTTGGGACCCGAGTAAAATATATGTTATACTTAAGAGTATAACACAGTTTTAAAAAAAATTCCAGCCATGACCCCCTCCCCATTTTTTTATATGAATTTTTGAAAATTTCAACCCCCTGGAAAATCCGGAAAATTTGAGAAAATTTTTTTGAAAAAATTCTCACGCATACACCTGTACAGACACTATTTTCTGTGAAAATTTCAAAAAATTTGGATTATCCCCTCCCCGTACAGAAAATATTGAATTTTCGTCATATACGGCCATTTTTCTCGGGTAGGGGTGGGGGTAGGGATCTAAAAATTTTTTTGGGGTAGTTTTACATCAATACCAACATTTGGGGTGAGTTTCGTCCCAATCGGTGACGAGGCACTTTTCACCATTTTACCCGGACAGTCCCTTTATACTTTATTGATTTAAAAAACGATCCAGCTATTTTATTCTCCTCTGTAATCATTCCATCGATTTCCAAGAAAGTCAGAGAACAAGCACCCATGTCGATTGATCTAACAACAAATATTATTTTCGAATCATCAATCTCACGAATCGACGCCTCTCTGAAAAATTTTCACTTCTTGGAAAACTCGTATACGAAAGTTTATGCGCTGTCGAATACTGGAAATCATCGTAAATGTTTTGTTTATCTCGCGATATTGAACTACTGGGTATACCTAATACTCGTACCTATGTATGCATTTACATACACTCTACGATTACGTAGTACTAGTAGTTACTAGTTAGTTGTAGTCTGGAATAGTGGTATGGCATTGAAACTGGTATCATCATTTTTTTTTCTGGTTATTTAAATTATTCTCGAAATTATTTTCGCGTGTATTTCCTGGTTGCGGTATCGTCCAGGTACACTACTTCGTACTCGTACGTTGTTGTTATCTCGGCCAGTATCGAATTAAAAAATGGAGAAATGGAGAGGCACGAAATACCGAAACATATGTACTTGTACCTAGACCTACCATTCATTTCAAGTATTACTCGTACATCAACACGAGGGAAAAATTTACTCGCGGTAATTAGGCTATAATAACAAATATATAATATTGTTAACACGATCGTCGATGTGTATTACGCGTATAAAAACTTCATTGTACGAGCAGCGAGCACCTTGTCGAATTTTTTCTACCTCAATTTACCAGCAAAACGAGATTTTTCAGTGCACTTGTGCGAGTTCAGCATCGGAGCCGATCGTACCATAAATTTAGTAAAAAATCTAGCAGGTATTTTGGTGGCGTGCATTGGCAAGATTTTTTTAGAATTTTTTTTTATTTTTTGCTCTATGGTTTTATATATACCTGGGTCTGGGTTTAACGAAAGCTACGAGTTTAAATCTGGGTGCTGTATGTAATGTGAAGAAATACCGGTTTCAGGTGTTGGCGTTTAACCCGTTTTTCTTTTCTCCCCGTTTGCTTACGTTTGGTTTGAGTTGTTGTGGTTACCGGAGCATTGCTGCTGCGGTGGTAAATTTCGTTGTAATGTGGAATTTTCCCGGGCCAAGCAAGGCACGCAAATGTACCTATCTCTGTGACCGGACTTGAGAAAAGTACGTGTATTATGCTGCGATTTTTGTAGCGATTACGTAATCTCTGTATGCAGGTATACTACATAGTAGTTGAAAAAATGTAAACCGATGGGAGCTGAGGTTAGAATTACGACCTTGGTGAGCAGAATTTCCGAGTATTGACTAGCTCCTAGTTTGCACTGTGGAGATTTTGATTGAGCTGAATTTTGCCAAGTCTAAAACTATGTATATGTATATAAACGCCTAATATGCGAAATTAGAAGGGAGAGGAGGGCCCAATCGAAATTCTTATAATAACAAAAATTATTTCTAGGATCTTAATCTACAACTTTTGTTTGAAAATTTTTCCAATGCGACCCCTCCCTCTCTCTCATTTTTCAATAATGAACGTCTTTGTACCAATATGCGAAATTAGAGGGGAGGGGAGGGTCCAATCGAAATTATTATTGGAACCAAAATTATTTCTACGATCTTAATCTACAACTTTTGTCTGAAAATTTTTTCAATTGGAACCCTCCCTCCTCCCTAATTTTTCATATTAATACATGGATACTCATTATTGAAAATTGGCGAGAGGTAAAGGTTAAATCGAAAAAAAATTAAAACAAAAAATGTAGATTAAGAGCCTAGAAATAATTTTGGTTGTTATAAGAATTTCGATTGAACCCTTCCCTCCCCTCTAATTTTGCATAATTAGTACGAAGACGCTCATAAATTCATTATTTTTAAAAATTGGGAACGAGGTAGGGGTTGAATTGAAAAAAGTTTCAAATAAAAGTTGTAGATTAAGATTCTAAAAATAAGTTTGGTAATCATAAAAATTACGATTGGCCCCTTCCCTCCCCTCTAATTTCGCATATTAGGCGTTTATATAGTTTTGGACTTGAAAAAATTCAGCTCAATCACAACTTCCGCAGTGCAAACTGCGAGCTTAGAGAGTATTGCGATCCGTGTACAATTTTTCTCGCTTTTGGGGAGCAACCAAAGTGCTCGTCAAATTAACGACGTTGTTTTTACCATTAAAAGCGTGCGCTGCGTTCGCGTCCGGTTGCAGCAGGCCTTTTACACCGCGTAAAAATCTTAATACCCCAAGAAAAGGAGAAACAGCGTTGGTAATATTAAAAACGAAACACACGTGGTGAAATTGGACCGCCGCGCCGCCGCGATTATCGTAGGCCGAGGGGGCCGCGACGAGTGTGGCACGCTTCTTGCACGTGTCAAGATGCTCTGCGACTCTCCAGCTATGTATATGAGGCGATCCGTGTGTACCATACCAACTGCAGCTCTCCTTGTATACTCTATCCGATAATTCGTCACGAATTACGAGTTTTACTGTATGGTTTTAGTATTCGAGTGAAGCTGCTGTGTAGTCATTAAGGAGTTATGAAGCTATACGGGGAGATGGGCTGGTGAAAGGTACCCGGTGTTGTTTTTGCTTTTGCTTCGGTTTCGTGTATAGTGATGAAATTTCACGAGGTATTGATTCGAACTCACGTTCCAGTTCGGATCGTATGATAATTTCAAATTCATAGAATAAAGGGGGTTCAATAAAATAGGGTAGGTAATGTTAACCAATTCACCACTTTGAGGAGCCAAAGACACGTGAAATTCATTCATTAAATTTATCAATGAGTATCGTGGTGTGATTCGGCAATGAAAAGCTGTTATATGCGATTATGAAGAACCCCCCCCCCCCCTTTCACTGTTGATAATATAATGAATTACTATTTTCACAACTGGTGATCATGATCACGAAAGACGAACGAATGAGAACGAATATCCCATTTTTGATTTGAAAAAAAAATCTAAAATGTCTTGTTATTCGAATTTTTTCAGTGATTTTCATAAATTTTTTTTACTTGATTTCTTCGAAGCAAATTATTAATTGAATAATTCATTATTTCCAGATTTTCGATTTAATTTTTTTCCATATTTTCACCTTTTTTTTCTACATTTCTTTTCTAAATTTTTCAAAATTTTCGTTCAAATTTTCAGTAATTTTCATATTATTTTTTTCCAAATAAATTTTTCTTATAATTTTCAGTAATTTTTTCCTCCAAATTTTTCTTCTAAATTTTTTCCAAGACAATTATTGTTACCTAATTAATATTTCAAATTTCTCTAAAATTTTTTCAAACTCATCTTTCAAATTTTTAGCCTACAGTATTAAAAACTTGAAAAAAGTTTAAATTTGAAAAAATAAGCTAAAATTGATTTTTTTTTTTCAAAAGTTTTGGTTCAAATTTTTCTGACAATTTTCACCAAAATGTTTTTAAATCTTCGTAACAATATTTCTAATTTTGATAGACTCTACACTTTTTTGTTAAAATTTTCCCTAAAATTTTTTTTTAAAATTTTTTTCTGAAAAATTTTCGTTTATGTTTACCCTTTAACCTAATGGAAATATTTTAAAGTCTGTATCGAGTTTTTCCGAGTTTTTCTTCTAAATAAAAAAAAAGTTGGTTGTTGTCTATAAATTCCAAATTTTTCATCAAAATTTTTCAAATGTTTCTTCTGGTTTCTTCAAAAAAATTTGATCTAAAACTTTCCTAAATTGGGAGTGTTTACAAGGTGGTAGTAAAAAAAGTGATTTGAAAAATGGGCCATGAAAGTATTAATTGAAAAATTAGTGTTTTTTGAAGGGAAGGGTGGGAGGTTCCTGTACGCACCTTGAAATTTTTCATCGACGTGTTCTCCAATTTTTTTACCATAATTTTCAGTAGATATATTTTTCATCTAAATTTTCCCATTTTTTTTTTTTTTTTTTTTTTATAAAAAATTTTTAATTGTGTACGAATTTTTCATAAAATTTTTCCTCAATTTTTTCAGTACTTTCTATCTAAGTTTTTATAAATTTTTTTCAAGAAATGGACATTCAAATTATTCCTACAATTTTTCTCTGTCATTTTGCCACTAAATTTTCTTTCAATTTTTTTTCAATAAATTATTTATTAAAATTCCAAAGTTTTTATAATTTAAAAAAAAACTCAAAATTTTCCAACAGAAATGGTTGAATTTTTCTCCAAACTTTTTAATTTAAAGGTTTTCCTACTTTTTCGCCAGATTTTTCCCAAATTTTTTCGCCTCAGTTTCTTTTATATTTCTTCTGTAGTTTCCCCAAATTTTTTGTTATATTTTTCCTAGACTTTTTCAAAAAAAATCAATAGAAATTTTCCAATAATTTTCATCGAAACTATTTTAAATCTTCATCAAATTTTGTTTATCTAGATTTTTCCAAGTAAGTTGTTGGTTAATTTTTATTTTCCAATAATTGCTTCGTTTAAATTTTCTTTCTTAACAAAATTTTAAAGTGCTTGAATAATTCTTTTCAATTGTTAGAAAAAAAAAAAAAAATTTAAAAATACACCTCTTTTGAAAAATCATTTGAAAATTTGTTTAAAAAAAATAAAAAAATAGTCTTGAAATATACAATATTTTCACTGAAAAATCTACTTGCAATCAGAAAATTTTGTACCCAATCCTAATTGAGAAGAGCAAAAGGGAAGGTTCGACGTAGAAGATTGACTTTTTTAGCACTATGAGATCAGTTCCCTTTGCAACTTTACAAAAGATATTTTTCATCGTCAACCTTCGTAAATTTTTGAAAGGTACGCCACGTACCTAACTACCTACCTACGTGTACACTTATTTCCGCACGAGAATTGGAACAAAATATTGCAATTTCATTTGAGCTCGGGGAAAACGACTCTCGTGGTCATTTTTAATCATACCGCGAAATTGGCAAAACTAACTCGATATTCCTGAGAGATTAAGAGTCTACTTAACTGGTTGAAAAAAAATAATCAAATTTACGAATTGGTTCTACATTGCACAAAAAACTTGGATTATTTCTCATAATGATTATCAGAAAAAAAAAAAAAAACTAAAGCTTTTCTAGTATTGTTCAATTATTTTCTATTTAGGTACCTATTTGTTTTTTTTCTCGGTATAACGAATAATCAAGTTAAAATTCATGATTATTTCGGTGTATTAGTAAACTTCTTGGTAGTTGTTGGAAATAAATTTTCATTTTAGCCCAAAAACAGAAAACAATGAGAAAATTGTATATTCTGCATAAAGAAAGGAAAAGAATTTATGCATCCTAATTACAATTTTTTTCCAATTTAATTAAGTGACTGACGAATTCTTTTCATTAAGTTCAAATTTTCGTATACCTTCAATTTAATAACAATGATAATTTTTAGATTAAAAAAATGCTCGTGCAAATTATTACATCAAATAAAATAACATTTACTTTTTTTCTTTATCTTAATTTGATATATTCATTTATCGCACCTACAAGTACTGTATTAATCATCAAAATCCTAATTAATGTTTTTTCTGTATAGTCATTCTCTTCACCCACCCCTTCTCGTTCTTACAAAAATCTCAATAAGTTCCCCTACTGTAACACTCTACTGCTAAAATCGTCTCAATGAGACTACAAATTTGGGGTTTAAAAATTTTAGTACGCCATTGTATTTTCACTAAAGTGAAAAATTTTACTCAATTGCGGTGTTTTGAACAATTATACGTGAAAATATGTAGAAAGGAAAAAAAATGTGCATGATATCAATGAAAAATAAGGATAATATTTGCACATATGATACGTATGTACCCACACGAACATTAATGTAGGCTGTATTTGACAATATATGCATTGTATATACACGTGTAAGTTCAGCTTACGCAACCCTATTGACGAAAAAAAATTTGAGAATGCTAGCATCAGTTGCCTGTTTTTGAACCACTTTGAATGCTAGTGCTAGCATCCTAGTAGCATTTTAGTAGCATTCTAGTAGCATTTTGTTAGCACTTGGTATTGTGCTAGCATGATGCTAGCACTATGCTAGCACCTGATAATGCTAGCATCTAGCATTATTAGGTGGTCCAAAAAAAGTCAACATGAATGCTAGCATTTTCGTAACACGTGCTAGCATAATGCTACTGATGCTAGTAATATGCTAGCATGCCGATGCAACGCTAGCAAAATACTAACATAATGCTTTATGAATTGTCGATTGGGAAATGCCATTATTCTTGAGCGTTTTCGCATTCGGCATAATAATTAAACACCTACAGTAATGAGATATGGGAAAAATATTATTTGGGCAAAATTCTTTTCTCGAAAATTTAATACTCTAGAAAATATCAAAACTCGGTATGGCCATATTTTGCAATGTTTGTTGTTCAGAATTTTTCTTGGATAAGTTTACGGACATTCAGAGGGATTCTCAATTTCTCAGTGATTTATAGGAATTTAGAGGACTTTACAAATTACAGACATTTATAGAATTCATAGTAATTCATAGAGATTTACACACAATTTTACAGAATTTCATAAGCATTTAGATTTCACATAAATTCACGAGGAATTTATAGAATTTCACAGAGATTCTTATACATTCAGAGGATTTTGCTACCATTCAGAGGGATTTAGAGAATTTCACAGATTTTCAGAGAAATACTCAATAATTCACTAGAGCTTAAAGGATTTTCCAAATTACAAACATTAAGAGCAATTTACAGGAATTCACAATGATTTATAAGAATTTAGAGGATATTACAAATCACAGACATTCATTGGAGAATTTTACAGGTGTTCAAAATAATTCGTAGTCCTTCATCGGCATTTATCGAGTATTTTATTCAATAAAATCCTCCATAAATGCTGATGAATGACCACAAAATCTTTCGAGCGTATGTAAAATCCACTAAATTCCAATAAATCATTGTGAATTCCTTCGAAGGTCTGCAAAAGTCAATAAACTCCTATGATTTGTAATAAGTAGTTGAAATCTCTCTAACGCTCTCCAAATCAGTCTGAATTATCTACTATGAAATTTAATGAAATTCTCTCTTATATGTCACTGCAGATCTCTAAAACTCTGTAAATAAATCTGAATTCCAATGAAATCTTCTATGGCATACCTACTGATGAATGATTAAGAATTCCCTTGAGTGTCTGTAAAATTCTCTAAATTCCAATAAATCACTGCTAATTCCTTCAAAGGTCTGCCAAATTCCCTACATCCCTTTGATTCTCCTGAAGAACATCTAATAAGATAAGATGGATTAATGGGGATTTTGAAGGATTTCAGTAGAACTAAAGGGCCCTAATTTTGCAGACCTTTGAAGGAATTTGCAGTGAGGTATTAGAATTTGAAGAATCGTACAGCCATTCCAAAGAATGCTTAGTCATTCATCAGAATTTATAGAGGATTTCACTCAATGTCATAGAAGTTCAGAATGATGATTTAGGAGATTTCATTACAAATCACGGGAATTTATTCACTTTTGCAGACCTTCAAAGGAATTCACAGCGATTTATTAGAATTCGGTGACAGACATTCAAAGGAATTCCTAGTCGTTCGTTTGCATTCATATAGAAGGTTTTACAGGAATTCATACCCGTCAAACAATTGGTAGCCCAATTTATAGAAAAAAAGGTAGTTTGGCGGCTAAAGGGATAGCTAGAATAAGCCGTTTGGCAACTTATTTTACATAAGAATTTAAGCCGCCGCAACCCATTTGGCACGGTTTGAATGGTTGTTTTGTAGCCTTTAGGCAGCTATGAATATTGGTTGCAATACCGCTAATATGCAGCTAACATTAAAGTCCCAAAAAAATACAAAATACAAAAAAAATCTGTCGGTGCAGGGATTTGAACCCGAGACTTCTCGCACGCCGATCCGAGACTCTGACACCACAGCCACGACGCCACTTCGATTATTCATCGTTTTTAGTACTATACAAATATTTAAGAGCTGAGATTACCAGCTTATGTCTAAAAATTAGCTGCCTTGCAACTAATTTACAACTTGAAACTTGGATGTATTTTTGCTTAGTTGCAGCCATAGACGCATATTAAAGACGCTGCAACTAATAATGGGAGATAGCTGCTTTGCAACTAATCTACAGCTTAAAACTTGGAAAATTTTCTGGCATACAAAATTATTAGACGTATATTGGTAATCCAACAACTATTAGTGGAAAACTGGCTGTGTTACAACTAATTTACTGCTTAGAACTTAGACAAATTTCTGCCATAAAATTGAATAGCTGCCTTAAGGCTGCAAAACAACCTTTGAAACCGTGCCAAATGGGTAGCGGCGGCTTAAATTCTTATGTAAAATAAGTTGCCAAACGGCTTATTCTAGCTACTCCTTAGCCGTCAAACTACCTTTTTTTCTATAAATTGGGCTATGAAATGTACACTATGATAGTTTGAAATTGTATAGCCGCATTGTAGCCGCCAGACTAAGGCCTCACTACCTTTTTTTTGTTTGACGGGTAGGAATCCAAAGTGGTTGATAAGGATTTAGGAGCCTAGGAGGATTTCGGTATACTATCGATACAAATTTAGGGAATTTTGCAGACATTTAATGGAATTTATAGGATTTCTTGGAGATTCAGAAAAATTCAGTCATCCACAGCAATTTGGAAGATTTGAAAGGAATTCATAGGGAATCAGAAGACCTTGGACTTGAAAATATCCAGATGACTTTGCAGTTCTTCTGACATTTAGGAGAGTTGTCTGCCTTTGGAAAGACCTTACACGGGGATGCGGGTGTTCATAAAATAGGATTTCACCACAGATGTTACGTCTGTGGATTTCACAACATTAAAAAAAATTAAGCTCTCCTCTGATTTGCCTACATTATTGCGGGGTATATTGATGTCACGAAGGTGCGTTCTTCAGTGTTCTACCAAAATAAGGAAGTATTGCAGTTTGATTAACAAAATACAGTCGACTAGATATGTAATTTGTCCCGCCCTCCTGTTCTGTTGGGTGGCAGAATAATTATACGTACTTGTCGTTGCGCATACGTCAACTTGACAATATTTTCCCACTAAATGGTTCAGATCATGGCGAGTGAATAAAACACGCCGTAAGAAAATTACTCGCTGGTCTTACAGGGTATGTAGTATGTAAAATATTGTGACGCTGCGGTCAGTATGGCATATAGTATGAGGGCATTGGCCAAGACGAGTGATTCTGTTCAGTGGCAAGCTCGACTCAGACATCACGGCTGTAATAAAATTGACGTTATGTACAATATATAATAAAATACCCATCGAAAGATTTTGGCAAATGGTCGAAGGCTGGTAATAATGCGGGTCCGAGGGAGCGAAATTGTATTTTAGAATTGTGATATTTTTGGGCTGGCCGCTCCTCTTCGATGATGTTCTGCCCTACGACTACAAGCACATCGTCCGCATTGAGAAAGCGTGAGCTTTAAATATGTACATGTATTTGTTATTAAATGTGTACGTGTATGTGCCACTGTACTGGTGCGATATACTATATACTAGTTTCTTTCGAGATTCTATACTTAACTTTCTTTTATAAATAAATGGCCAGAAATAACGCATCTCTCTCTCTCTCTCTTTTGCTTTCGGTCGTCCTGGTAAATTTCTAATATTGGCCTGCAACCGTTATTCTCATAGTTGTGCTTTTTGTTAATTGTACGCTTTTTGTATTTCTACCATGGCACACGGTGAATGCGTCCGTTGATTCGAGTCGATTCCGCGTCCTATACCTGATCGCAGTGATCACTCGCCGCCATCGATCCAAAGTGATCTCGATTGACCGCGTACGCGTGACCTGTGTAACAAATACGTGCTGCTGGTGAAGACGACGACGACGGCAACGACGACGACGTCCATGTCCATATAGTGAAACCAGTTCGAGGTCGTTTCAAGTTTAAGGTTATACGCGTTGATCGTGGTGGTTAGTGTGGTTTGTTTTGTTTTGTTTTTCGCCTCTCGCTCCTTCGACGTTGCGGGAAAATACCCACCGATTTACGAGACATGGTCATCTGTACGAGCTTGGTCTCCGTGTCGCGATTCGCTGCTAAAATGAGGTTAGTTTTCTCTCTCTATCTTTTCCTCCTGTTGACGTTCACGACTTTGTTTTCGTGAAGGGACCCCGCATGTTTGACGTCGACAATCAAAGTAGGAGGAGGTGGAAAATCGTTGGGAGGGAGTTGTAAGAATTGACTAATTTTCTTCTCTCGAAGATCACCGATTGTAGTAGCCATTGCGGATCCGTCCTTGGCAGTGTTACCTACAGACAGGAATTACACGATGTCTGCGACGATTGTGTCAGTGGCGCATGCCGTTATGTGAATTACTCGTAATTGCAACGATGGCTGTGTGAGTCGGCATGGGTGTTGAATTTTTTCGTACATTTGGAAATGAAGTTTGGTATGTGGCAGTGATAGATGTTTTCAAAGTTATGTTAACAGGTGGAAAATAGCGGTCCCTGTCATACATATAATAATTTTTACCTGTAATGCTAGAGCGCGTTTCAAGGTTGTAAATTGAAAAATTATACGATAAACGATGGCGCACGATACGACGTCGTTGTGTTGTTATAACGCGAATAAGCGGAATGAAATTTTTATGGAAAAAAATTCACGCGTCTGTAATTATAAAATTTTTTTCTTCTTTTTGGCGTATCATACGTGAGGCATTGTTCGTCGAGCGAATTTTTATTGCGATATTTAAAACAATTTTTTTTTTTTTTTGCGAGACGGCACGACGTCGTGTTACATGCAGATGATAAAGATCGTCGTATGTGCTGTTGCTAGACGATCGGCTATTTTACCGAAAATCCGTCTGCTGCTTCACTTGCTCTCCTTGAATTTTACAGAGTATAGTACTACATAGATAGTTAATGTTCAAAATTGGAGGGGAGGGAGGGGTCCAATCGAAATTTTTGTCATGACCAAAATTATTCTTAGAACCTCAAGCTATAACTTTTATTTGAAAATTTTTTCAATTGGACCCCTTTCCTCCCTCCTATTTTTAATTATGTGTGTATCTAAGTTGTACTAACCGAAATTGGTGGAAAGGGAGGGGCCCAATCAAAATTTTTGTCATGACCAAAATTATTCCTAAAACTTCAAGCTATAACTTTTGTTTGAAATTTTTTTCAAATGGACCCCTTATCTCCCCCCCCCCTATTTTTAATAATGTGAGTATTCAAGTTATAGTAACTGAAATTGGTGGAGAGGGAGGGGCCTTATCAAAAAACTTCAAGCTACAACTTTTGTTTGAAAAAATTTTTTCCATTTGGACCCGTTACCTTCCTTCCTGTTTCTAATAATGTTTTTTTATCCGAAATTGGTGGAGAAGGAGGGCTGCAATCGAAATTTTTGTCATGACTAAAATTATTTCTAGAACCTCAAGTTACAACTTTTGTTTGAAAATTTTTTCAATTGAACCCCTTACCTCCTCCCTAGTCTTAATAATGTGGGTATCCAAGTTGTACTTACCGAAATGGGTGGAGAAGGAGGGGTCAAATTGAAAAAATTTTCAAACAAAAGTTGTAGCATCAAGTTCTAGGAATAATTTTTCTTATAATAAAAATTTCGATTGGACCCCTCCCTCCACTCCAATTTCGGCAATTATGTAATTCTGGACTTGAAAATTCAAAAGAGCAAGCAATGCAACAGGCAGGTTTTCGGAAAAATACCGGATCGCGATGGTAATGCTGACAATGACTTTGTCGTTGTCGTCGCTGTCGAGATCTGCGCGTGTTTTTCTTTTATATGTGAAAATTTTCATTGCCTATGGCAATTTTGTCTGTTTGTTCATGCAGTTAACGTACCATCTGTTCATTGCCGGTGTACGCATTAACTGTTGATAATGATAATGAACTTCTAATACCTTGGGTGCGTTTTTTCGTCTCTTTGACATAGATAATTTTTTTCCCTCGTTAAATTACGTAAGGCGGCTTATATTTCATATTACAGGCGTTATTTTCAAGCGAATTTATCTATTTCGTTATGAAAAATGAATCGCCTGTTTTGAAAACCTGCTAAACGCCAAATTTATCGAAAATGAGTTATGCATTGTTTCTGATAGTTTCGAACCTCTAGAATCGACTGGTGATTTTTAATTTTTTTTTATCCACTCCTTCCTACTCAAATTGTAATTTTAAAATCTAGGTTTGTATGAAAACCTACTGAAATGCCACGTTCTTTGAGTTTCAAAACCCACTAAAGTAGTTATTTTTTATCAATAACTACTAAATCCAATAAATTTTGAATGAAAACATACTAAAAACCATAAATTTCTGTTTTAAGTGAACATATTGGGAAATGACAGGAATTTTATTATGATTTTTTACAATTGTTAAAACGAGCTTATAGACAAGTAATGGAAGCTTGTGATCCAAATAAATATTATTTTGTTTCAAAAACTCCTAAAACTAAGCTAAAACGATCGTTTTTATTTTCATAAGTGCCATTTTTGGTTTGAAAACCTACTAACGCAATTTTCAAACACGAATGTAGGGAAAACTATCAATTTTTCGGAACTTATTTTTAAGCAGTCCGATAGTGCTGCTTCCAGTCAGTATTCAAAATTAAAAACTCCTCTCTACCTCATTCCCAGAGAATATGACAGTTTTTCGCGGTTTTCTTAGCGGGTTTTCAAAACAGGCGATTCAAATGACGTGAAGGTTTTATTTATTTTACTCTTTTTTTTCTTTCTTTTTTTTTTTTTTTTTTTTTTTTTTTTTTTTGCAACCAGAATGAGAAAAAAACGACTGCCGATAGAACTTTCGCAAATTGTTCGGATGAATTTGTTGATACTGTGAACTGTGCTGTGCTTCTGCCGACCTTTGTAAGCCTTTAACAAATAAACTCAAACTTTCAACCACTTATCATCCATTTTGCCTTTAATAACGATATGTTCACAATGATGAAAATTTTTCAATGCGAGCTAAAAGCCTACCTACGGTCTTACAACCTACGACATTTTCTTCTCTTTTTTGTCGGGAAACAAAAGAACAAATTAATAATAATTCCTAGGGCAATTTTTCCGAATTTTCGTATAAGCTTATTCGACGTTTATTATAATATTTTTACGTCTTGGAGGATTTTTTTTTTCATCTTTTAGGTTTTTGATAAATTTTAATTAGGTGTCTGTTGTGAAATGGAAATTTTCCAGAAGCTCGACTGCGCTTGTTAATACTGGCAGGGGAACTTTGCTAACTCGTTACCTCCGATTGAGCTGAAATTTGGCTCACTGAAAGAGCATGTTACTCGAGCCTAAGAACCAAATTTTTAGCTTCCGAAATTGATTTTTCGATTATTGGCGAATTTTTGAAAATGGCAAAAATAAACCTGCAGTAACTACTTGTAGTAGGTAAATCAATTGCTTACAAAAAGTTGTAAATTTCGAGATAAAAATCTGAAAATTGGTTTATATGCTAATGTTCGCCCTCCGAGTTGATTGCGATCATTTTCGAAGCGATCTGAAGCTTCCAGCCAGAGTTGACTTTTCTCTAGCGTACTGGAATCGCTCCAAATGAGGCTGTAATTAACTTTGGCAGCTAAAAATTAAATTCTTGCTTCAGTATAACATCATCAATCGATTAGCATAGTTGAACCCAAAATCTGAGGTGATTGGGTGAGTTGACACGTGTATTTTCTTGGCAACTTGAAAACTTCGCATGTAAAAAATTCACAACTTGTAACGGAAATACACATGTAAAGTTGTCACCTCCGATTTTGGATTCAACTGTGCTAATCGATTAATGATATTATACTGAAGCTAAGATTACATTTGTAGGTGCCAAAGTTGATTACAGCGCCGTCTGGAGCGATTCCAGTGCGCTGGAGAAAGACCAACTTTTGCTGGAGGCTCCAGATCTTTTCAAAAACTATGGTAATCGACTCGGGGGATCGAAATTAGTACATGAACCAATTTTCAGATTTTCATCAATAATTTACAATTTTTGTAAAAACTTGATTCATCAATCAATGAGTTTTTTTTTGCCATTTTCAAAAATTCGCCGAAAATCGAAAAATGAACTTTAGCAGCTAAAAATTTGGTTCTGAGTTCTGGGTGACATGCTTTTTCAGTGAACCAAATTTCAACTCAATTGGAGGGGACGAGTTGGAAAAGTTCCCTTGTGAGCAAATCGAAAAGGAATTCGAAAAAATGGTACAGAAAATAGATTGTTTCATTTTTGGTAAATATTATTTTAATTTTTTTTTTACATAGGTAAGCGTAACTGGTTATCTTCATTAGATTGTGCCAGTTTCATGGCTGGCAAAGTAGGATGTAGCTCAATTTTTCCCGAAGGGCTGTCCAGTTTAATTTTTTTTTAATATTGAATGTACCATTGTACCTATTAATAATTTATTTTTTTCTTACAAAAATTGGGAGATTTTTTTTCTCCAAAAAATTTGTTTCTCTGAAAAAGTTGAAAGATTTCTTGATAGGGGGACCGTTATATTATATTATATGTTACCACTATTGTCATCATATGAATAAACTTTACTTTACTTTACAAAAATTTTTGAAATGTTTTTACTCTAAAAAAAAAGTCGAAGAGATTTATTTCGCAAAAATTTGAGAAAAAAAGTTTGATCAATTTTCAAAACAACTGAAAATTTTTTCTCAGCAACAATGAGTGAATCCCACCCCCTAAAAAATTGAGGAATATTTCGTACTCAAAAAAATCAAAAAATTGAATTTTTCACCTGTTTCCACTAATTTCTTACATCAACCAAATTCAGTTTTTTTTTCAAATCTTTAAAAGTACTTTGTATTAAAGCACACCTGGAACAATTTGCAGTGACGCCTATGTTTTTTGAATTTTTGAAAATTTTTGGTGTAATTTCCTTTTCTTAAAAAAAAATCATTTTGTTTTTTGATGAAAATTCACGCATTAAAAAGTTTGAAAAATATCCATGTTTAAAATAAAAAATGATGAAATTAATTGTTTTAGCATCAAAGAAAAATTGGCATTTAAAATTTTTTTGAATAAAAAAAAAATCTGTTTCGTTTCAAAAAAAAAAAAAAAACTCAATTGTTTCAGGAAAAGCTTACCTATTCTTTTTTTGTAGATTTTTTTTATTTATTTAAAAAAATGAAAATTTGTTAATAACCCGAGCAGCACACTCGACAAATTATCGAAATAAAAAATCGACAGAATATCGAATTCGATAAAGTGTCGCGTTAGTTCCGCATAAATCGTGAAATTATCTTTCGATATATAGATAGATTATCGACGAATTATAGTTAATAAAAATTTCGACATTATAGTAAGATATTTTATCGATAATCTATCTATAATATCGAAAGATAATTTCACGATTTAGGCGGAACTTTCGCGACACTTTATCGAATTCGATATTCTGTCGATTTTTTATCGATTTTTTTTATTCCGATTTTTTGTCTTTTACTAGCTTTTTTCTATAATTAAAAATCATTAATTAGCATAATTAATACATTAAACTTTGCCTAAACACATTATTCATGTTACGGTAAGAGGATCATTTCAGAAAAAGTCAAAAAAAAATTATAAAAAATCTGCCACCCGTCGGGCTTGAACCATCTACCTCCTGCATGGTAATCCTCTTCCTTAACCACTATGCCATACCTTATCGTTGAGGAATTAGCAATAAAACGCTTATAATAGGCAGTTTAGTACTTCCAGACGTGTTGGACTTAGAAAAATTTTCACCAATTTGGAAATAATTTTAAATATCGTCACAAAATCGTTGAAAAATCGTTCGACAAATTTCAGATTATTTGTCGATAATGTAGTTTCAAATATCGCCACAAAATCGTTGAAAAATCGAATTCGAGGAATTTCATATTACTTGTCGATAATATAGTTTCAAATATCGTCATAAAATCGTTTAAAAATCGAATTCGAGAAATTTCAGATTACGTGTCGATAATAAAGTTTTAAATATCTTCACAAAATCGTTAAAAAATCGAATTCGAGAAATTTCAGATTATTTGTCGATAATATAGTTTCAAATATCGTCACAAAATCGTTAAAAAATCGAAATCGAGAAATTTCATATTACTTGTTGATAATATAGTTTCAAATATCTTCACGCAATCGTTAGAAAATCGAATTCGAGAAATTGCATATTATGTGTCGATAATATAGTTTCAAATATCTTTACAAAATCGGTAAAAAATCGGATTCGATAAATTTAATATAATCTGTCGATAATATAGTTTCAAATGTCGTCAAAAAATCGGTAAAATATCGAAGTCGAGAAATTTCATATAATCTTTCAATAATATAGTTTTAAATATCTTTACAAAATCGTTAAAAAATCGAATTCGATAAATTTAATATTCTTTGTCGATAATGTAGTTTCAAATATCTGCACAAAATCGGTGGAAAATCGGAATCGATAAATTTAATATTCTTTGTCGATAGTATCGTTGACGAATATCGTCATAAAATCTTAATAATATCGAATTCGATAGTTTTTAGATTTTTTGCCTATGAAATTGTACCGATAAATCTTTATAATATCGTGAGAACATCTATAGATTTTCAAACGATTTTTTATCGATACGTTACATCTTCCGATATTATCGATCGAGTGTGCCGCTCGGGAATTTTGAATTACCAAAAATTTCTGCTTCATTTTGAAGAAAAAAAACTTGCTCTGAATAATTTATGAAAAATCTCGATTAAAAAAATTGACAAAAAATTCTTCCATTTTTCATAGAACTTTTTTACAATTTCTTTCAAACTTTCAACCCACTTAGGATTAGGAGTACTTGTTTCAATTTTTGTCTTTTTAGGTATATTGTTTTTTTTTGCAAATAAAAAATTCTAAAATCACGAATGAAATAAGTAAATTATTTACAAAATCGACTACCAGACGGTGATAATTTTTAATTAAGAAAAAACTTGTTCATTTTGAAAAATTCCCTTGAATATATGAGTAGGTAAATGTTTTTTTAGAAAAGATCATTTTAATTTTGGTACTCATTATTTTTTTTACAATTTTATTCAATATTAATTTTTTCAATTTTCGACTCAACATTTTTTCTTAAAATGAAAAATTCAAAAATGATTGAAATAGGTTTTTTCAAAAATTGCAAATGAAGAATAATTATTTACAAATTCTACGAAAAATTATAAATAAATTAAAAATTGCTAAAAAAAAAACCTGGCTCAGTTTAAGATAATTTTTTCAATTTTTTATTTTATTAGATTTTTTTAGCAAACAATTACCCAGGTAGGTACATACATTTTTTCAGAAAAATTCTTTCAACTTTTGTAGCTTTTTTCACAGCTTTCAACTCGCATACCTATTTATTTTATTTTTAAACTCATTTCTTATTTAAAAATACAAAATTCAAAAAGTGTAAGTAATTAGAATGTTCTTTATTTTTTTAAAATTATTTTTTCATTTTTAAAATTTTTCTTGAATTTTTTTTTCTAGTTTTTTTAAAACTCAACTTTTTTTTTTTTTTGTTAAATATTTTATAATAATAAAATTGAAAAATGTGACAGGAATTTTTTTTAATTGCAAAGAAAATATTGATTATTTTCAAATATTTTTTTAATGTAGAAATTTTTGTCAAAAATCGTTAAATGAAAAAATAAATGAAGAATTATAAGAATAAAAATTAAAATGAGAATTTTCTATAAAAATTGTAAGATGCTTACCTATTTGAACTGTTCTGGTATCAGTTTTAAAGATTTTCAAAAAAAATTAATGGAGCTCACCTGCCCATCAGTTATATATTATTTTGAAATAAATATTGACAATATTAAAATGCGTACCTCGAAGACAAAAAGAAAATCGATAGAATTTTGAAATTTGATCAATTCTGTACTAGTTCTTTTCCATTTTCAAGCTTATAAAAATTGAAAATATCGCGTAACTTTGCCTTTAGCGAAAAGTTTCAATTTACAGGGATAATTTACGTGTTTCTTTTGCAATTGAATCGAGGGCAATAGCTACTGAAAATTTCAAGGTTCTGAAGAAACCATACAAATAAGCCGAACGTATGTGATTCTAGTGGTATACTTTATCGGTTCGAGTGAAAATTTTAAATTTTAATTAAACGTTCTACGTATTCGAGCGGACATGTGGCCGATTGCGTGTGTATAGTGAAGAAGAATCTACGTACGTCGACGAAGAAAAGTACCTACTACGATATATTAGGTACCTTACCTATCCTCTATTTTGTTTCTAACGATTAACTGTCAAGAAAGGTCGAAACGAATGCATGAAAATCTCGCTTCGCTGTCGCTGTCGCTGGCTAACAAAAGTTGAAAGTATTTTCGCTAAATAATTCCCGAGCAATTGGTCGACTATGGCGAATTCCAAATGGTAAAATTTTTCGAATTGATACACGCTCGATATGGGGGAAAAGTGCGGGCAAGTAGGCGACGCGACGTTCGGCTTTGGGCGGACGGCGCTGGCGGCCAGAGCGGTCAGTGTCGCTAAGGAATGCATTTACGTCATTGCCGGCAGTCTCCATGCGACGCAGCGACACCCAAGATGGTGAATTTGTGCGCTATAAAGTGACACGACTTGCGACGCTCACAGCGAGCTTTCCTTTCTTTCGAGCAACGTAGAAACTTTTCCATGCGGTAGTCTTTATAGCTCGACCCGAGTCGCTTACTTAGATTTTCTTAACTTAATACGTATAAGTTATAAATCCATGGGCGACCTTCGTTCGTCCCACATTGTAAACTGAAATTTATAAAATATACGTACACGTTTGAACGCGATTGAAAGATGCTATCGATAGTTCGACTCTCGCGCTCCTCTGCTCCGCTCCTCTCCGCCGCCTCATATTATAATATGAATGAATTGAATGAGGTAAATATTTTATTGACTGTTTGTAGAAACGCGAAAGAGTATATTGTTCGCCGGTATACAACTTTTTTTTTGATTTATTTTTCTTCTTTCTTTCTTTTCACGTTCTCGTTCTTCGTCATCGGGTTTATAATTTATTAAAATTTTTCACTCAATAGAGTTTCGGTTGGCTGGATTCGGCTTAATGTCGTAGGAACCATTTTACGTATGGCGACTCGCGAACGTGCATTTATTTTACTTCGCATTCAATTTCGATTACTCACTTTGGTACGTGTGTGTAGGTTGGAAAGGGAAAGAAAACAGTTTCATGATGTATGAAGTTATAATACAGAATCTGCTGCGAGAGGGAAATGGGAAATATTTACACAGTTAAATTGCATATTCAAGAATTCAAAGGAGCAATACTAGACGCATAAAAAATATTGTAAATAAAAACTTTCAAGAGCGGAATTTGGCAACAGTCATCAAAACAAAGAACAAAGTTATATGAGGAAAAAAATTGTCAATTTTTAAAATTTACATAGAATTTCATTTTTAGAATGCAAAATTTTGATTTGAAATTCACGTCTATCGAAAAATATTCATTATGTACTGTAGCCTATACGTATACCTACAAGGTGTCCAAAGTTGAAATGAAAAAAACTGAATTTCCTAATTTGTATTTTTTTTTTTTTCAGGTGAGTACCGAATTCTTATTATAAAAATGAAGCAATGTTGAAACGATGAGTAAGTAATTTTATTTTATTTGAGCAAGAGTCAACAATAATGGCGAAAAGTTACAATTACACACTTGTATTAAATTATATGCTATCGAGCACAACACAGCCCCTAAAAATTTGAAATGAGTTGACGTCTCGCTGGACAATAATGAATAATGAATTCTTTTATAAGTCAGCTTATTTATGATAGAAATTTATTCTGGCTGAAGAAAACAGAAAATTGCTAGCAAGGGTTGAATAAATGTTTTTTTTGCCCAAGTTATGCTTATTACTGTTCGGAATAGCATGAATTTGAAAACAAATTTGTTCAAAGGTTCCCAAATCGAAAGAAAAAAAAACGTTAAAAAATATAAAAATGAAGAAAGACACAAAAAATGTTACCTACCTACAACTTGAAAAAAAAAATGAATGAACTTAATAACTTGTTTTAGAACATGCATAAAGTATTTTGAAGAAAATTTTTAAACTGGTTTTTCATTTTAGAAAATTTACCTACTTTTGATCAAAATTCAAAAAATAAAATTTAAAAAGTGAGTTTCTAAAAAAATTGAAAAAAATGAATAAATTTTTGAAAAGTGCTTTTGAATAATACTAAAAAAGCTAGACTCAAAACTTTTCTTGAAAAATTTTTTTTGAAAAAAAATAGTCAAAATTCAAAGAATTTGTCTCACACAAAATTTAAAAACCGTTTTTGAAAGGAAAAAAAATTTTGAACAATTTGTTTGAATGAATTTTTTTAAATTGATTATTTTTGGCTAAAACTAAAAAAAAAATCAAAAATCGTGAAATCTTTCTGAAAAAAAAAATAGAAGAATAAATATTTCCGAATGAAATGATGATTTAAAATAATTATATAAATTATATTTTTAGCCAAAGTTATTCAAGAACTCATTTGAACTATTTAAACTGGTCCGGAATGAAACTGAAAAATGTACCTTACCTATTTTAAATAAATTTAAAAAAAAAGAAGAAGGGAAACATTCTGAAAGAAGACAGTGTGTTTTTGGATTCTTTTGTACCTTTATAAACATTTTTCGTGATTTAGTGAAAATATCACTCCTTATTCGGGGGGGGGGGGGGGGTAGGTACTATAATTTTGTTAAAGATCATTTAAAATTCCTCCTTTTTGATTTTGAGATTTTGTTAGACAACCTGAAAATACAAAAAGTAAACAAAATTTGAACAGTTCGTCATTCTTGAAAAATCACTTTAGAATAAAACTAAAAAAAGAAGAAGAAGAAGAAGAAAACTTGAAAAATTTGTTGTTGTTGTTTTTTTTGAAAAAATTATTTGAACAAATTTTACACAAAAAACTGATTTTGAAGTAAAACCGAAAAATTTCTTTCAACTAAAATTTTGAAAGGGAAAATGAGAAACTTTCTGTGAAAAAGTCAACAACCATTTCATCTTTTTTTGCCAAAAAAAAAAAAAAAATCCTAAAAAAATATTGATTTTTGAATAATATTTCAGAAAAAATTCTAATCACCTATTTTTGATCGAAATTCAAAAAAGTATGTACATGTTTTGAACAATCGTGAGATGAAAAATTCTTTGGAATGAAACGGAAAAAACCTGACTTTAATGAAATTGAAAAAATAAATTATTTTCGAACGAAATTAATTTCTATATTTTTTTATTTTGATAAAATATGTATACTTAATTACCCTATCTACAATTTTTAAAATATATTTTTGGTCAAATTTAAAAATAAATTCTCTTAAAAATGTGAAAAATTATTTTTCTGTGAAAAAAAAGTTTCAACAAATTTGTTATTGAAGGAAATTTGAAAAAAAACTGTCTATCCTCTCTCGACAGAATATTCTATTATATTTCTTAAAAGTTTTTTCAATTTTTGATTTAATATTCATTTTTTGCATTTTGCAATTTTTTTTAAATGTGAATTTCTTTCAGTTTTCAGTTATCTCCTAATTTTTTTATCATGTTCCCATTTTTGATTTTAATTTAACTTTTTCAATTTTGGATTCTGTATCATCCCCATTTTTAGAAATTTTATTTTTTAATTATAGGTTTAATTTTCCAATTTTTTGCATTTAATTTTGCAAGTTCTTTTATTTTCCTGTGTCTTCCATTAATATAATTTTTCTGGAATGAAACTTGAAAAAATTAGGCCTACTTTGTTTTTGAAAAAAAAAATGAATCACAAGTACCTCACCTTCCCCCTCCCTTTCCCCAATATCTTCGAATAGAACATCAAAGCACCAACTAGAAACGAGGAAAAGATATCCACGAATATCGAATTCGAGAAATCAAATAGAAGCTTTTTTTTTTCAAATCAATCACATGCAATATTTGAAAATTGATTTCGTGTCGTAAGCGTAACCGATGTTTTGAGAATTTAAAATGACATGCGGCTTTGTTGACGTGCCGGGGGAGGGGTTGGGGATCGAAAATATAACCTCGATGATATACGTATTACGTACGTACGTACATTTTTCCAGCGTTATACGCGCTGCTCGCCTCACTATATATATAATATTATAGTATGGACTGTAAAATAAAACAGTGCTATGTTGTTGTTGTTGTTGCTGCTGTGTACGTGTGTGCGTAGCCCGAGTTTCCATTGTTATGGCAGTTTTTCCCATTCATTTCTCCGATGCGACCTTAACCTTTTTTATCGATTTTTATCGCTTCTATCTCGGTTTTTCATTGAGGTTTTTTTCTTGCGTCTTTTTCTGAGGTGGCGCGGTTCGGTTCGATTTTGAAAGCAGATAAGGGCGCTACGTCGACGGCGACATTCGCTGGTGCGGTGATTCGTTTACCTGTTGAAAGGCGACACCGACACCGGACGAGGTACATACGTTAGACGTCGTACTCTTTCGCAGCTTTTTTTTTCTAATCTACGTCGCGTCGTACGTACGATTAGGGCGGCCCGAGGGACGTGTCGAGAGGGAATTTTTTCCTAAGCTAACCGACTCGAAAGATGGCGAGGTAGTGCTGCTTGTGCCCCCCCCCAGCCCTGTACCCTTTCTTTCGGTGCTCAGTAATGTACGATGAAACAACGCGCTTAATTGTTTACATGTTTGCTTTTTAATGAGTCAAACTGGCTGTTACTTGGCACACGTACCGTGTATTCTTTATCCATACGGTCTTTGTCTTATCTGGCCCCTTGAAAAGACCCTCTGCCCCTCGCCACCTGTACCACCCTGCCAATAAGTTCGGGCAGCTGTTCGTGTTACATTTTGGCAGAGTTTCATGGTTTTCTACGCTCATTGCCTCCTCTCAGCTCTCGCGTATTGAGAGTACGTGCTCCGCTTTTGCCTGCGGCCTCCGCCTCCGGCCTGTGCGTTTGCGGCCCCTTCGGATCGACTCGACGCGACGGGCGTCCAAGTCGAATGTGTTCGTCGTACTCGTACCGAGCTTGTGTAGATTGTAATCGAACGAGGAACGACGTCCCATAGTATGTCGTCTGGCTTGTGACAGATTAATTACACGTAGGATATTTTCTTCTAAATCCCGACCAGGAATTACCTACGATAGACGTTTCGAAATCTTCTTCTCGTCTAAAGTTTCCAAATCGAGTCGGCAGCTTTTACGTGGGTTTATAGCGTTTCGTACGTAGGAAAAAAATCCTATTTGGGGAAATATTAATTGGATCGATTCGCAAAGGTCGGAAAATTCTGATTGGTTTGCGGCTTTCGTGCTGCGTACGCAAAATTTCGACAATCTTTTCATCTATCTCGGGATTAAATCGCGGTCTTGTTTCGAGTACCATTGAAATTTCTCAAGTTGCTCGGTTGACGTGAAAGTTTTCAAAAATATTGTAATTTTTTTTCGCAATTGAAAGGTATTTGATATCGATATGCGTGCGATGGTGCTCTCGATATGATTATCTATATTTATATTGGGAGGGTATTTTAATATAAATTTCGTGCTATTTTTAGAAATAATAATTTTTTACCTGGCGAAGTGAATTTAAATCGAGAATGTAGATCATTCAGTCCCTTTTAAAGTATAACTTTGTTATTATTTCACATGACGGTCACTTTTGGTCACTATTTGCCCAAAATGGTCACTAAAGTCACTTTTTCCAGTTTTTTCGTCGAGTATTTTTAAAAATCAAGGGAGAAATGAAAAATTGAAAGAAAATTTTCGAAAAAATAATTCTCTTTCCGCAAATAATTTTTTTTTCGATGATATTAAGATGAATACATATTCTATTTTTAGCTGATTTTTTTTTTTTTTTTTTTTTTGAGTGAAAGATTCCTTTCCCAAAAAAAGAAACTAATAACTGATTTTTTTTTCTGATTTTACTCAGAATAACTTAGATAGAAAAATTTTTCCTCCAAAAACATTATGAGTTTTCTTCTTCATGTAGGATTTTTTTATCAAAAAAAGTAGGTTTTTTTTTTTTTTTTTTTTTTTTTTTTTCAAAAATAATGAAGACCAAAAATTGAAATTTTTCATCTAAAATTGAAAAAAGAAAAGAAATGAACTTGGGTAAATAAAAAAAAACAAAAAAAACAGATTTTTTTCTGTTAGTTTTACATAAAAAAAAATTGGAGATTTTTCCAGAAAAAATGAAAGACTTTATTGTACTTGAGACGAATAAAAAAAAAATCATCAAAAATGTGAAGTTTTTTACTTCTAAAAAAGTTGAAGGGTTTCTTCAACTCCAAATAAGTTTTTTTTTTCAAAAACAATTAAAACCAGAAATTGAGATTTTTTTTCTTTGAACAGGGGGGGGGGGGGGTCTAAAAAAACAGAGATTTGAGATTCCTCCTACCCAATTTCGTGCTATTTTTAGAAATAATAATTTTTTTTTTTTACCTGGCGAATTGAATTTAAATCGAGAATGTAGATCATTCAGTCAGGCATACAATTCAGTCACTTTTAAAGTAACTTTGTTGCTGTTTCGTATGTTGGTCACTTTTTGTCACTATTTGCCCAAGATGGTCACTAAAGTCACTTTTTCAAGTTTTTTCGTCGATGTCTTTTTGAAAACCAACAGAGAAATAAAAAATTGAAAAATTGAAAAAAGTTTTTTTCTGAAAAAATAATTCTTCATGTATTTTTTCTGATTTCACTCAGAATTAATTTTGAACAGTTTTTCCTCCAAACATATTATGAGTTTTCTTCTTCATCAAAAAATTGTAGGATTTTTTTTTTATTTAAAAAAAAGGTAGATTTTAAGTTTTTAAAATTTTTTTTTATACTTTTATATACAATATAAACAATAAAGACCGAAAATTGAAATTTTTTCTCTAAAAATAAAAAAAAAAATGAAATGTAGGTAGGTACCTATAATGAAACAAATCTGATTTTTTTTACGTAAAAAAATTTGGAGATTTTTTCGGCATGAAAGATTTTATTGTAAGACGAATCACAAAAATTGAGTTTTTCACTTCCAAAAAAGTTGAAAAGTTGACTCCAAAACAGTGTTTTTTTTTTCAAAAAAAAATTAAGACTATAAATCGAGATTTTTTTCTTTTAAAACGGGGAAAAAATCTAAAAATCTAAAAAAAACAACAACAGAGATTAGAGATCCCCTCCCCCAATTTGAAAGATTATGTATTTTTTTCCAAAAAAAAAATTATATAAGATCAGAAACTAAGATTAAAAATGAAGGGGAAAATTTAAAAAAAAAAAATAATAATAAACAGAGATTAGAGATTCCCTCACCCTAACCAAAAATGAAAGATTTTATTCTACGACGATTATTTTTCTCATAGTACAAATTGTTTATTCTGAAACTTTGAAAAAAAAAATATTCTAAAAAAATTGAGGGACTTTTACTCCAATAAAATTGAGAAATTTGTCTTCAAAAAAATTAAAAGATTTTTTTGCTCCAAAAATTGTTATTCATTTTTTTTTCAAGAAAAAATTAAGACATGCCTATAATTGAGAATATTTTTTACTAAAAGTTGTAGTTTTTTTCCAAAACACACCCAACAAAATTCTGGGTAAAAATCGAGATATTTTTTTCTTCAGTTTTTTTCAAAAATTGAAAACTTGAAAATTTCTGTTGTCATTTTATTGAATAATTTTTTTTCAATGACTGAAAAAATCAACGTGCCCGTCCCTAACAAAAAATTTACTCGCTAAAAAAAATTAGAAAATTATTCTTATATTTGACCCTCTCAAATTTCCTCTTGGTGGGTTTGATTTTTTGTCACTTTTTGAACAATTTTTGGTCATTAAAGTGCCTAAAAAATCAAAATAGTGGATTTTATGTCTTTTCAGTTGAGAAATTGAAAAAAAAGAAGTCATTTTTTTCTTTTCTTCTTTTATTTTGTAATTTTACAATAACTTATTTTACTATCGTGTAGACATTTGATCTTGAAAAAAAAAATGCAAAATTTATAACGGCTCTATTTCTCATCTTTCTTTATTAAATTACATCGATACAATAGTTTTCCCTATTTTTCACAAGATACGTATTTTTTTATGAAATAAATTACGTATTTTCTACGCGAGACAATAATTAAAAAAAATTCCGCAACATTACCGCAATCCACGTAATACAGGCAGGGATTCTCAAAATACTCGATATTTTCAGCGAACAATATCAATTTGGCCAACTACGATTCACCTACGTACCGCTTTAACCCTATCGAATTAAATGTAATTTATTCGAGTGTAATTTCCAATCTTATATTTCATTATTCGTTATAATCAATGGTTCCCAACAATTTGTGGAAACACGATTTATAACGAGTTTTTAAGAAGGCAATTACCATTCGAATTATAATTACGTAGGCTGGCGAATAAATAAATTTTCAAACTAATCAGTGGTTCGTAAATATGTCGGCCAATTACCTCTCGCGAGTAAGTCACAATCAATTTTCAACTCGCCCATATCGATCAAATTATACGAAATATCGAAAATTCCGCTCTATTTTTGTCAACTCAACGGAAACTTTTCGATGAAAAGTCGATGATTTAAATTTTAAAAACGTGGCAGATTTTTGCTGCCTTTCAAAAGCGATTGATATTTGAACTATTTGAAGAATTTCCTCCATTTTATGTACTAATACTTATTTAATATCGTCATTTTGAATGTCGCCGGTATAAAGGAGCTCGCGAACGAAAATAAAAATTGCAGATACAATTCGAGTATTCGCGTGGAAATTAATATCTTCTTTGCAAATTTAATGAAAAAAAATTCAACCCGGGTATAAGTTTCGTCGTTTGAGAATTATTACGCTATTTAATCTTTTCATAAGGTCTTTTTGAGAGTTTTGTGGGTATATCTGTTCTATACACGTTCGATGAGAGAGTTTTTTCTCTTTTGTTACGTAGTTGTACATTTTTTTCTGAAAAAGGTGAATTTCTTTTGGATAAAAATAAGACTTTCGAGGGAAAGAGGATGGAATTACGTAAGCAATGATGAGGGGGCTCCCGCGCCAGGTGGCACATTTTTTTCGCAAGAAATATATCATTATGATTTCAGTGTATTCAGAATTATCAAATTATTGAACGTTCATCAAAAAATTATAATTTTTTTCAAAAAACTAATATTTTCTCAAAAATAATGATTTTTTGAAAAAATACCGAGTAACCAATAATTCTCTGAAACTGACGACTGTCAATATGTTTTTTTCAAAAATTGAATTATTAACAAAAAATGATGTTCTTTTTAAAAAACTAAGTACTATAATTAACTACTTATTTATAAAAATTGATAATTTTTCAAGCATCGACGTTTTCCTGAAAAATATATCTCAAAAATTTATAATTTTTCAGAACTTAATAGTTTTTCAGAAATTATTGAATTTTTAAAAATTGATAGGCGTTTCTCAAAAAATTAATGATTTCTCAAAAATTGATAGTTCCTTAAAATTGTTCAAAAAATGATGTTTTTTCAAAAAACGATTTCTTAAAAATTGTAACTTCTTGAAAATCAATGATTTCACAAAGATTAGAAATTTCCTAAAAATTATAGATTTTTCACAAATGATTTCTCAAAAAATAATGATATCTCAAAAATTAATGTTTTCTTAAAAATTGGTACCTTTAAAAAAAATTCAAAACATAATTTTTCAAAAATTGATGATTTCTTAAAAATTGCTAACTTCCTAGAAATTGATAGATTTGTAGACGCAAATGACTAAACAGTCGAGCGTCGTAAAATAAAATTATTATGATGATGATATTTTTTTCAATACCTACCTAATTGATAGTTTCTTGATGAGTTTTCAAAGATTGACATTTTTACAAAAAATCAATAGTTTTTCAAAAATTGATGATTATTCAGATTTCTTAAAAATTTATAACTTCCGAAGTATTGAAAACTTTTTAAAAAATTGTCAACTTCTGAGATATTGACGATTTCTCAAAAATTGATGATTTCTTGAGAACTGATTTTTTTTCAAATTGATAATTTTCAAAAATTAATAATTTCTCAAAAAATGATATTTCTTCAAAAAAAAACAAAAAAAAACGGTTTATCAAAAGTTTACCTATAGGTCGTAAAAAAAAGCAAAAACAGTATTGATGATGACTTAGAAAGTGATTAAGTATTTCTCAAAACTTGATAATTTTTCCAAAACGATAAGTTTTCAAAAACTAATTTTCATAAGAATTGATTTTTTTTAATTTATAATTTTCTAAAAATTATTGATCCCTCAAAAAGAATTGATAACTTCTCAAAAAAAAGTTGTACCTTCCAAAAGAAAAAGAAAAAAAAGAAAAGGTTTTCTCAAAAACTGACGACCGGATTCTATATTTAAAAAAAAATTATGGTGACTTAAAAATTGATTATCTATTTTTCAAAACTTTAAATTTTTTCAAAAAATATGGAGTTTCAAAAACTAATGACTTTCTACGAGTACGTAAAAATTGACGATTTGTCAAAAATTGGTATTTTTCATAAATTATTGATAATTTTTAAAAATTTGATATTTTTTCTCAAAAATTTCTCCTAATTTAAAAGAAAGGGAATATCTATTTCTCAAAACTTGAATATTTTTCAAAAAATATGGGGTTTCAAAAACTTAATGACTTTCTAAAAATTGACGATTTCTCAAAAATGTTGATTTTCAAAAATTGATAATTTCTCAAAATACTATGCTAAAATTGACTATTTCTTTAAAATATTGCTTTTTAAAAAATTGATGACATATTGAAAAATAACAATTTTTCAAAAATTGATATAGTTTTTTAGAAATTGACGACTTCTTTAAAATGAGCAATTTCTTAAGAAATTGAAAATTTCACAAAAATTTATAATTTTTCAAAACTTTAAAACTTGATTTTTCAAAAAAAAAAAAAAAACGGATTTTCTCAAAAATTGATGATTTTTTTATTTTTTTATTGATAATTTTTCAATAATTAAGGCTAATTTTTTGAAATTGTTAATTTTGATAAAATAATTAAGTACCTAGTAACTATATATATATATATATTTTTTTTTTTAAATTGATAATTTCTCATAAATACCGGATTGACGATTTCTTTAAAATTGCTAGCTTCTCAAAAAACCAGTAACTTCTTTAAAAATCTAGGAACTGATTTTTTTAAATTGTTGATTTCTCAAAAATTTATAATTTTTCAGGATTTATCGATAATTATTGATAATTTTTCAAAAAAAAATAATTTCTCATGAATGATGATTTTTTTTAAATAAATAATTTTTCATGAATACCCGATTGATGATTTCATTAAAATCGATGGCTTCTCAAAAAACAATTTTTTTTTCTTCAAAATTTTGATAATTTCTCAAAAATTTGCAATTTTTTAAAATTCCAAAACTTGACGATTTTTCGAAAAAATTACGACTTTTTGAAAATTCATGATTTCCTAGAAATCGACGATTCTCAAAAATTTATAATTTATTAATTTTTCATAAACTTCAAATCACATTGATAATTTCCCAAAAATTTATACGATCATACGATTAAGAAATAACAATTATGAAGATAGTTTACCAGAACCAGATAAGTAGTTAGGTATTTTTTTTGAAAATCTCGACATTTGGAAATTCGGCTAAAAAACCATCGCGACTCGTTCATTCCTTCGCTGCGTATTTTCGTAAGCTGATATTTAAATAGACTTAAGATACGCGAAACGTACGAAGAAAATACGTAATACGATAATTATAAAAGAATTTTCAGGGTATTCGCCTCGATTGGTAAAAAAGTAAGAAAAACACGTTTACAGAGTTTATTTTGATTTTTTTTTTCGGAAAATCGAGAATAAAATATTCGACTGCGAAGTACATAATAAGGAGATCGGTGTAATGGGAGAAAATTTTCGAAGAGTGGTTTTTTACTCGTCATTTCGTATCTTCATCTTGTGTTCATTTCCAACTCATTTAGAGAGACAGAGTCGATCAAAGATTACGTCTTAGAAAAGTGTACTATGGTAAGGGATGTAATGAAGAAGGCACGTGTACATAAACGTATAACTCTTCGCCATGGTATTTCCGTTCAACGAGCAGTAAAGGTGTAAGTACCAAAGTACGTACGTGGTGTACGTAAAATGTGCGTTTCCTCTGCCCCCGCCTTGCTACACCGTTCAAATTAGAACATAAAAAAATTAGCAGATGTAAGTTTGGTTTTTTCTCTAAGCTTAATGGCGTCGAAGTCTTTTAAGACGTAGGTAATAAGTATAGTATAATATAGGTTTTCTTTCACGTAAAACGCCAAGAAGAAAAAATTATCGGTGATTGAAAAATTTCCAATTTGTGACTTAATTATGGTTGGGGAAAAAAAACACGAAGTCATTGTTATCTGCTCGTTCGCGAACATACATTCTTAGACAATTTATGTCTGTGTAAACGAGAATCGTTGTATCCAAAATGTATTCGAGCTTAGCCCTGCCCATGCCCATGCCCATGCAATGGTCGTGATTTATGGTATTCGAATTTCGTGTCTTTCAACAATTAAACCTTCCCGGGCACCTTTTTAAGAGTAAATTTATATCGGTAATTTTTGTTTTACTGTCACCGCAACGTATGTACATACGGACGTACCGTACGGTACGGTATGTACAATAAGTAGTAAGCATATACCTAAGGATGGAAAGGAGCAGAAGTGGAGGATAAACGGCAACACGATGCATATGCATAATTGCAGCTGTGCTCGTAAGTAACTTATGTCTCTAAGGGGTTTTACGATTACTTTATGGAATTACTGCATCGCACTGTATGCAATCGGCGCTAGAATCTATTTATAATTGTGACATAAAAGCCCTTCGGAGTAACATTTCAGCGTAATGTAATGTTGAACCGGTGGCGCGGAGCTGAGTAAAGAGGGATCTCCTCGTACTCGCAGCAGTCACATTACATTGCTTCGGAGTCTGTTGACGTGTACCTATAGGATTAAACTTCCGGGATTAAAGGATAAGGGGTTATAGAGGTGAATGTGTTCGGAGAAAGTAACGTAATAGAAGCGTAAGAGAGTTTACGATGTGTAGGGTTTCGGTAATGTTTGGTAAATACGTTAAAGTACGTGATGGGTAGTATCCATTTTCTGCTTCATTGAAGAAGCTCCGGTGGTGACTGAGTGAGATACGATAATTGACGATGGAATGGTAGAAATTCAGGTGTTAAGCGAAGGGATTAGATGTTTTGAGATGGAAAATGTCGGCGAAGTAGAGAAAAAGGGCTTGGTTGGATTTTTGAAATTGGTGACTTGGTGTGTGCTCGTGTTGGAAGTTCAATAAATGCTGGTTGTTTGTTTCTGTGATTATGAAACGGGAGGTAGTCTAGTTATGTGGCTATAAATTGTGAAAATGTTTCCTTTTTGAAAAACAAAAGTTTTGAATTTCTATTTTTTCAGAATGCAAATTTTCAAGTTTTTGCACAACTTTTAATTTTAATAAAATCGCCAGTTATTGAACTTTGCGAAAATTGAAGGTTTTCGAAAAAACAAGCTTTCGCAGATTAGGTATTAAATTTTTTTTAAAAATTAGGATTTTGTCGAATGTAAAACATTAAAAAAAAACAAAAAATTCAACTTTACGAATTTTTTCTCCAAAATTAAACATTTAACTATTTTTTTAAAATTTTTTTATCAAGCTGAAGCTATTGAAAAATATAAAATTCTACAAAAATTAAGAAGAAAAATTAAAATTTTGTAAAAAAATCACTAATGGAAGTGAATCGTTCATGTGAAAACGTAAGAACGCAGCTCATTGGTGGAAAGATGTGAATTTTTTCAACTTTTCACCAATGAAACTGTGGTTCCACTTTTTTCACATATAAACTAGCATTCAAAAAACTTTTTTTTTTAGAAAACTCGAGCTTTTAGAATATTAAAAATTTCACAAAAATTAGGATTTTGCCAAATGTAAAAAATTAAAAAAAAAAAACTTTTCTCCAAAATTTAACATTTTACTTGACTATTTTTTTCAGAAAAATCAAGCTATTGTACCTAATACATATTAAAAATGTTACAAAAATTGAAATGTCATTAAAAATGGGGGGGAGGGGGGTTATCATTTTGTAGAAAAAATCACACTTTATGAAACTTTTTTTTTTTTTTTTTTTAGAAAAATTGTGCTTTTAAGAAATTAAAAATTTCACAATAAATCTAGAATTTATAAAAATTCAAAATTAAGTGAAAAAGAAAAAGTTCGCAAAAATCGATAATTCGATGAAAATTTAAAAAAATTTTAAAACAGCAAAAGTTTTGAAAAAAATTGAAATTTTACAAAAATAAATAATTCAAAACTCCCTTGTGAAGTTCAAAAATTCATCACTCCAATCAAAAAGAACAATCTCTCCAATTTTGAAAAAAAAAAAGTTGTACATTTTACAAAAATTCAAATTGTACTAAATTTGAACAAAAATTAGGGAAATAGTTATGAAAATATTTTAAGATATTGTTGAAAATTTAAAAAAATTGAGGCTTTGTCAAAATGAACGCTAAAATCAAAAATTTAGCTGAAGTTGGGGGTTTCGCAAAACTTTCAAATTTTAGTTCAATTTTTTCGGTAAAATTTTAACAAAATTATATTACTTCTTTTTTATGGTTTTATTTTTATTCAATATTACAATTAATTGTCTAAAACTCTTATATTATAACGTTCATTTTTTCTGCAAAATTTCAATTTTTGTTCTTATTTTAATACCTAATACCTAAATTTTTTATCATATTTAAAAACTCAGTTTTTCTAATAAATTCGAGTTTTTTCTTCAAAATTTCCAATTTTTCTCGTTTTTGATAAGAACTTGTTGAATTTTTAATCGTATAGAAAGACGCCTGATTTTTCCGAAGAAATTAAAATCCTATAATTTTTGCGATTTGTTGGGAATTAAACGAAAAAATCGTATTGTTCGAAAAAATCGTACTCGACAAAATTACGAGACATTTATTTAGTATAAACGAAACAAAAACGAATAATCAAATAATTGACGTGGTCGAAATTATAATACGAAAACCACGTAAAGGACGTGGTCCAATAAGAATAAAGTACGAGTTTTAGTACGAAATTGGTGGCCGATAAATTTTAAAATCGTAACACACCCCCTTCGGACTAAAACTCGTACCTAAAAATTTGAAAAAAAATCGTGCGAGAAAATAACGCCTAACGCGAAAAAGAAAAATACAATACGAAATATAATAACGAATGAAATACAAAACTTAAATCATAACGCACGACAAAAATATTTACTTGTACGAAACAAACGCAACTTAAAAATAATAATCGTACGAAAAATTATGATACTTATAAATCGAAAATTATATAACAAAAATTAACGAATATAACAGTCGCTGTCGATTTAGTAAGAATATCCGCTAGATTATTTTTTACTCGAAATTTTAACGGTGAAGATGTGTTGCTTATCGATCAAGTCACGGACATGATGATAGGCAATATCAATATGCTTTGTCCTTTTCGATTCGGACGTATTCGCGATCGAAATCGCGGCACTATTATCGCAAAAAATCGGAATCAAGTTAATAGGTAAGTTAAAATTAACGAGTAATTGTTTAATAAAGTAAGCGTGTTTAGCAGCTATACTAAGGGCAACGTATTCGGCCTCAGCCGAGGAAGTAGAAACAAAATTCTGTTTCTTCACGTGCCAAACGACCAAATTACCATAAAGAAACGTCATAAAACCAGACGTAGACTTTCTATCGAGTTTATCACCGGCATGATCGGCATCGACAAGGATTTCTACCGGGTAGGTAGTATCGAAATTTGAACGAATTTTATAATTTAACGTGTAATTTTTCGTTGTTTTCAGGTATCTAAGTATCCTGATCGCATATACAAAGAGCGAATGGTTCGCGACATGTTGATATCGAGCGAGAAAGTTTACGGCGAATGCGATATCTGGTCTCGTACCGCGCGAAATGTAACCGAGAGAACCAATAATACCACGTAGTTTCGTTTCAAAAGACGGATCGAGAGTCCTATTTGAGATTTGTAAACTCGGTTCCATGGGTGATTTTATAGAATTCGTATCACTTAAATCGTAAAAATTAATTAATTCATCGATATACGATTTCTGATGAAGCGAAATACCATCAGAATTGAAAATAAATTCTAAACCTACGAACTTTTCAACAGATTTCGCGACGCGTACGCCGAATTCCTCGTTTAACCTATCAATTAACCAATCGATGAGCTGTTCATCGTACCCAGAAATTAAGAAATCATCAACATATATGATAAATATGCAACGAGTAGGATCATCGTCATCACCGTTTATATAGAAACAGGGATCTACACTCGAACGTTTGAAACCTAAATTGGTAAGAAAATCGTGAAGTCGAGTATTCCAATTCTTGGGTGAAGTTTTTAAGCCATATAATGATTTTTTTAAAACGTAGAAAATATCCGGATCATCGCATGAACCTTTAGGAGGACGAAATACAATCGCACGAGTTGCGATGCCATTTAAGAAGGCTGTCGAAACATCGACTTGATGTAATTTCCAACGATTAACAACGGACAACGAGGTAAGAATACGAATCGAGCTAACGTCAGCGGTAGGTGCGTATATTTCGTCGATCTCATACGTACTTTTGTCTTTAAAACCTCGTAAAACTAATCGCGCTTTGTATTTTGTTTTACCATTAACATCGATCTTCTTACGGAGCACCCACTTCGAATCAACCTCCGAAAAATCGCTTTTTTTAACTTCTTCAGACGTCGCTTTATACCACACGTCCTTCATCGACATAGCGTCTAACTCATCCTGGATCGCTATTTTCCATTGCTCACGCTCCGGTCCATTAACAGCTTCATCGTAGGTAAGCTCGGATTCACTACATACATACGCATTCGATATATTTCCTTCGTACTTTTCACTCAGATTAATTTTCACAGGCAACACGTCATCGGCAAAATTACGTAAATTAGCGCAAACGTTCGAAGAGGAAGAAGAAATATTACTCGTGCCAGAAGAGGACGAATCAATCGAATCTTTTGCAGCTCCATTCGTGCCACTCGTACCTACATTCGTACCACTCGTACCTGGCAATTCATCTCTCGTACCAGTACTCGTACTATTCGTCGGTGTTGAATCGCTCGCGCTATCTTCATTCACGAAATTATCCGTAGTACCGTTAATTAGATCGTCGTACCCTTTAGACTCGTTGAAAAGTACGTTAGAAGATATCGTAACATAATTTGAGAAGACATCGAGCAGTACATAGCCTGTTTCGGTAAAACCTACGAGTAACATATCGCGAGATTTAGGGTCGATCTTCGACCTTCGTTCATCGGGTACTTTTACCCTTGCAACACAACCGAATAATCGAACGTGTTTTAAATTCGGAACGCGACTATACCATCGCTCGTACGGAGATTCGTAATTAAGTGTCGAATTCGGCAATCGGTTGTAGAGATAATTAGCCGAGTATGCAGCGTAAACCCAATACTTGGGCGGTACGTGCATATCAAAAAGCAAAGCTCGAAGCTTCTCGAGAAGGGAACGAAGAAATCGCTCAGCCGTACCATTGTGTTCGTGTTCGTATGGTTCAGCCGCGACAATTCGCATTCCCTTTTCTTCAGCATACGCGCAAAATTCTCCACCTATAAACTCTGCTGCATTATCGCAGCGTATCTGTTTCAGAGTCGTATTCCAGAGATTACTAGCGATCGAATCGAAACTACGTAATTTATTACCTACTTCTGAACGACGGAAAATTGCATACGAGACGGCCCATTTCGTGTAATCGTCTACGAAAATTACGAGATACTTTTCGCCATCGATAGCCTCGGTCATTGGCCCCACAACGTCGACGTGAACTAAATCTAAGGGATGGTCGTAACGATAACGTTCTTCGTTATAAGCATGAGAAGGCTGTTTGGCCTTGCAGCATGTGCCGCAATCGCTCATGGATGGGCAATTTTGAGGTCTTACGTCTACGTTCATAGGGTCGATTTTGTAAAGGACCTTCTTCGACGAATGTCCTAATCTGCGATGCCAAATATTTAGCGCATAATCGAAATTACGTGCATTCGCGAGTTCAAAATTTACGAGAAATAGACCATTATTTAAAACATGAACGTTCGTAATCTCCTCGCCGGTTTCTCGAACAATAAATTTAACGTCTTGCCCTATTAACAAATCGCAACCTTTTTCTCTTAAAATGTTAACGGAAAGGAGATTCTCGGCTAACTCGGGTACGAAACTAACATCGGTTAATTTAAACGTAACGCCTTTACTATTTTTTACGTAAATATCGCCTGTACCTTCGCACTTAATAATTACGTCGCGTTTGGCTACATGAACATCGCGATGATTCGATACGGAAATTTCAAGATTCGTGAAGAGGCTAGGGTCGTTACACATATGGTGTGACGCGCCCGAATCTAATATGAAACCGACGTTGTTAAAATTACGAGTGAGATCGCTCGTAGATGAGATGAGCGCTCGCGAAAAACTTATCGTGTCTCGAGAGGTCGTTGAACTAAGATTAGCAGACGGAGCCGGACGCGGACGATCATTCGACGAATTACCTTGCGAATTTCTCGCAGTACGAGACTTGTTGGCCTCATCTCCGTATCGGGGGCAGTTCCGGCCAATATGACCAGCACCGCCACACCGATAGCAACTGAATGTAGAATTACGAGTACCCGAATTATTCGTACCATTATAATTACCACGCGTATTCGAATTTCGAGAATTATCGTTACTATTATTATTATTATTATTACGAGACTTACATTGTTTCGTAAGATGACCAACGCGTTTACATTTGTAGCAATAAGGTTTTTTATTACCCGAATTATCGTTCTTTTTATTTTCAGTCGTCGCTGCAAAAGCCGAACCTTTCGTCGTCGATGAATTATTACCACTCGTGGATGGATTGTCGCCGTGATTGAGGTCATCATCGTCGCAGAGGAGTCCTTTTATGATCTTTGGGTCGGCGCTCGTGACGTGGAGTAATCCCTCGGCTGTCTTTTTGACTTGGGTGAACTTCTCGTGATTTTTAAGGCCTGCTATAAGATACGAGTATTCTTCGGCTGGACTGATCGTGATCTTACATCGGCTAAGCTCGTTTATTAACAGCGTAACGGCGTCGACGTACTCTCTCGGTGTTTTAAATTTCGAAATATCGATCGTAGCGAGCTTCGTGCGTAGCGATACAATTTTGGCTTCGGAAATTTTCGTATAACGATCGTCTAATTCTATGAACAACTTATACGGATTACAGTCTTCGCGGACAAGTTTAAAAACTTCGTTATCCATATGATTAATAATAAGTTCAAAAGCTTGGATACCTTTATCCGGAGCCTTACCACCTTCTACGCTCTTAATCGTATCGCCCAATTTTCTCGACTTGAGCATTAACTCTATTCTTTTCTTCCAGTTTTCGTAATCCGACCCTCGGAAAACCAGATGAGGAGCTATGTTCGTCGAGTTTGAAGCCATTTCGTCGGATGAATCGTATTCGGATTGAATCGGTGAATGATCGTCGTCAATATTTTCTTCAACTCGCGATACGATTGGCGCAACGGATGCTGTCGTGGGTATCGTTGTAGCAACGGATGCTGTCGATTCGATCGTAGATTCGACTACGTCCGAGACGTCGTGGAACTCGTTAGACGTAGAGCTCGAAGAGCTGGAATCGGATGGCGATGATGGTGAAGAATTTTCACCGCGCGATTTCGCGAGTTGTTTGCGAAATTTACGTTTTTTCGCTTTTGAAAATTTTGTTTCAGACTCACGAAAGCCTGAAAAATCACCGGAATTTCGATCTTCGGATTGCTTTCGCGAATCACTGCGAGTACTACGAGTATTCATCGAACGACGAAAACATTACTTACGAATGACTTGAAAATGACTCGACGAAATCGAACGTAAAAATAAACGAACATAACAAAAACCAACGCTGCTGATACCATGTTGGGAATTAAACGAAAAAATCGTATTGTTCGAAAAAATCGTACTCGACAAAATTACGAGACATTTATTTAGTATAAACGAAACAAAAACGAATAATCAAATAATTGACGTGGTCGAAATTATAATACGAAAACCACGTAAAGGACGTGGTCCAATAAGAATAAAGTACGAGTTTTAGTACGAAATTGGTGGCCGATAAATTTTAAAATCGTAACACGATTTTTATTTTCCATTCTTCATTCATTTTTTTAATAAGATCCTGATTTTTTTGGTAAATTTCAAATTTTAGTAAAGATAGTTCTTTTTCCTATAAAATTTTTAGTTCATTTTATTTTTGATTAAATCTTACTTTTTATAAAAATTTTTATTTTCTGGAAAACATCATTTTTCTAAAAATTCAAGTTTTTAATGCTCAATTTTTCTGAAATTTTTGATTTTTGATTTTAAAAATTTTTAAAGTAGATAAAAAGCTCGATTTTTCTAATATGTATTTTCAATTTACTCGTATTCCATTTTTGACGAAATCTTAATTTTTGTTGAATTTTTGACTTTCTAAAAGTCCATTTTTTAATTTTTTTTTTTCATTCCAAACTTTTGTAAAAAAAAAAATTCTGAAAAATTATATTTTTTCATATTTAATTAGTTTCTATGGAATTCTTAATTTTTAAAAGTTCAATTTCTCTAAAAGAATTGAATTTTTGTCAAGTTTTTTTTTCGGAAAAACTTTGAATTTATTCTTTTTCTTAAAGCTCAATTTTCTCAAAGTTTAATTTTTTCTGCTAAATTTTCAATTTTCATCATTTTTGATTAAATCTTAATTTTGTAGAATTCACAATTTTCAATATTTTTGAGAAAAATTATTTTTGTGAAATCATAATTATTTGTAAATTTTTAATTTCTTGAAGAAGTGCAATTTTTCTTATAAAAAATATTATTTTCTCAAAAGTTAATTTTTTTGCAGAATTTTTAATGTTTCTCATTTTTGGTAAAATCATAACTTGGGAAACATTTTTTATTTTTGTAAAAATTTCTAGTTTATTTCGATATACGTAATGTCCAATTTTATAAGAGTTCGATTTTTGTAAAAAAAAAAGTATTCTGTTGAATATTTCATTTTTGCAAAATTCCAATATTTTCGTATTTAGGTATCAGTTTCCAATTCTACGAAATAAATTCAATTTCCAATAATAGATTTTCATGGAATTTTGATCAATGACCTTACTTTGCTTAAACGACATCTGCCGAACTTTTTTCACTCTTTTGTTTATTTCTGATTATTCTTCGACAATATTCAAAATTTCTCGAATTTTTCGACCATTAGTCGAATTGTTTTGAACTGAGATACTATTTCTATTCTGGGTCCCTCGTAAATTGACAGATATTGAAATTTCAGCTAAGTATATTAAATTATTTAGGAATGCCGTACTTTACAGTTTGTACATATTTTAGTCCGATACATTTCGAAAGAATTCTAACTGTAAAACGTCATGTAAAACGATAGGAAATTACCTAACTATTAGGCGACATTTTTTTTCTTTCTTGACGTTTCTTTTTTTTTCAACTGATGCCATAATTTTTAAAGCTGTTAAAACGTGCAATTGACGTTTTCAAAATTCTCGGTAAAAATGTTATCCGTACAATTATTATTACCTCGATAAGGAGACCTGTAAGGGTGTTTGCCTCTGGTAACGAAATATGCAGAAAAAAATATGGAGAAACTACATATTTCGTACATGTTTTCCCCTTTTCAATAGCTTTAGCTGATAAAAATGGACGATAAGCGAGGTACGAACAAATACATTTGGGCGATAACTTTTTTTTTTGAAACCTGCAGAGACGAGTTAAGTGTGAGGGAAAGTTGTAATTACAGAATTAACGATAATGAGAATTTTTTGGGCAGATAATATGTATAATCTGGCGTTTCCCGTTGATGTGTTCCGTTCTACGTGTTTGCAAGAAGTAAAGTAAAGTAAAACAGCAACAAAAGAACAAAGAGTTGGAATGTATGTATTAGATCGCGAGTTTGTGGTCAGACACCTCTCTGTGGTATGATAGGCCGCTGCTGTTACGAATCGACAACTTGTTTAATATGTTGGCAAAAAAAAATTCGGATATTATACCTACTTTTTTTTTCGCACACCGGAATAATTACACGAGGTACGAGCATGTAGAAGCCGTGCTCTGGTAACCATTACATGTAGATCGTAGTTTGTATAGGTATCGTACGTAGATTCTCGAGATTCGACGTCGACGTCGTCAGTTGATGGGTCTGCGATAGGGGGCCGGGGGTGGGTGAGGAGCGAGCGTCGTCGATGTGTAGTTTTTGGCTTAAGCTCAATTTTTTGTCGAGCGAGAAAGAGCGGTGTGTGAGGGGGAAAGTCGGATGTATAATGGGCGCTGATTTTTCCCCGACTTGCCCCCTACATCTCGACGATCGGTCATCTTCGGATTTTTCGCGGTCCTTCTGCTCTCCCTTGGAGCCCTTTGTATGACCCGAAAAACCATTCGGAACGTGTTCCTAATTATAGAATATTCGGAGGAGGCTTACAGTGTGTAAAGTTAACGCGTCGCGATCGAGTCGACAGCTTTTCTCCGAGTGCGTTTTTTTTTCTTTCTTTCGGGCGTTTATTCATGATATTGGGACTTTGGTGTAACGGAAAAACTCGCCAGTGTATCCGTAAATACGCCTCCGGATTTATTTTTGGATTCCGCGCCGACTGAACTTTTATTTTTGGGATTTTTATTTCGAGCCGGACCCGTCCCGTACGTGCAGTATTTAAACGTGGGAAAAAAAAAGCCGACACGGCGGAATTACTCGGCCCCTTTTGCATAGTAAGTAATTGTATTGTAACGTGTTTTCATACTCTCTTCACTCAAGGTCGAAAAAATCACGAGTTTTGGGGGGAAATTTTGATAATGCGTGATGGCGATGATTGTTTCAAGCGTATGTACCTCTACCTACGTTATTGCCAGCCATACCTAAAGAAAGCACGTGATTTGTATTTCGATCCTTGGCTCCCGCGCACCTTTGCTCCTGATGATATTTTGATCTTTTGTCGAGTTCATACCTAGACCTAGCTGCATTTTGAAATGTTTATTTTTCGCTAATTTGTGTCTCGATTTGCATCGCGCGGTGTGATTCTGAAACAAGGTGTGCGTTTGTCGAGCATTTGATTTATTATGGTTGATGACTCTTCTTCGGTAGTGTTTTTAGGGTTTTACTGTCGTCGAACGAGGGGTCTTTGCCATCTCGTTCTCGTTGACGCATAAATGCGAAAGTATCAGCTGGTAGAGTGTATAAATGAGTTACTTTTTACTTTTTCAAATAATTAAAACGTTACGTGTTTCTATACAGTCTTTTTTCATCGTTGCACGGCGAATTAGCAGCAGTAAGAGGCGCTTACAAGGGCGAAGATGTGTTGGGCAGGAGTGTACTTTTAGGTTGTCTCCATATCATTGTCAATTCAATCCAATATTATTGATATGAACAAGATTATACTTTCAGGTTGTCAATTGCTTCCATATCATTGTCAATTCAATCCAATATTATTGATAAGGGCATGATTATACTTTCAGGTTGTCAATTGCTTCCATATCATTGTCAATTCAATCCAATATTATTGATAAGGGCATGATTATACTTTCAGGTTGTCAATTGCTTCCATATCATTGTCAATTCAATACATTATTATTTAATTAAAAAAATTTATATTTAAATTATTATCTAAAATAATTATAGTAATTGCTCTTGATAAAATAGGAATTGATAAAATTAATAAAATAGTAGTAATTATAATAGATCAAATATATAAAGAAAAATTATTAGTAAAAAAATATTTATATGAACAAGATTATATACTTTCAGGTTGTCAATTGCCTCCTTATCATTGCAAATTCAATCCAATATTAGGCATATTCAGGGTTCGGACATTCTTTCTCGAAAAAACGGGAAATATGCGCATAAAAATTCCCTTAAAAAACACAAAATATGCGCGAAAAACCTAAAAATATTCTCGAACGATATGGGTGTCAATTTAAAGAGGAAAACGCCAGCTACATGATTTTGATTCATAATTGGACGTATTTAGAACACATATTGAGAAATTACACAAAAAAGAACGAAAAATGAATTTTATTTTTACTCAAAAGCAAAAAACGTTCTAATTCTAATTCTAATTTGGTAATTCTACTGATTATAATTAAATCAGAGAAAATAACGAAATTGTATTTTATCAAAATAAGTAGGTAAGTTTGAAAATTAAATCGACTCGCCAAGCCGGCATATGCAAAAAAGTACCACCAGTGTTGCACATTCGGGTGAAAAAAAAAATAGCGGTATCAGTTTTGCTAAATTGTTAGGTGAGAAATTGCAAATTTGTCAAAATATGCTCGAAAACACTCGAAAATTGTGAAATATTCTCGAAAAACCTAAAATATTCCCTAAAAATACCCAAAATATGCTTTTATATGCGCTGAAAGGTGAAATATGCTCAAACATGCAAAAACAAGTTGGGTTTATTTTACTTAGAATTTTCTGAAACGTAAAGATAACTTGAAAATTCTCGATCTAGTATTAAACAAAAAAACATGCTTGAGCATGAAAATCCGAACCCTGCATATGATATATTGATAAGAGCATCATTGTGGTATTCTAAAAATATTGTACGAGTATGTCAACAAAATTCAACATAATAGGCTTCATTATTGAAATTTTAAGCAATTGATCGCATCTAATTTTTGTTTGATTGCGTGAAAAATGTCCAAATTGACTTTTGAGTACAATTTACTTCAGCTATTTGATTTATGGAGAAATTTTGGCTTTCTTGTTCAATTTTCTTTTTCATTTTAAGTACTACTGTTAAGTTAACTTGTTACAGCACACTTCGAGAAATGTCGAAGTTATTTCCAAAAATAAGAATACCTACAAATTTTTCTGATTTTTTTTTTAGCAATGCGCTTTTAAATTTGGTTTGAAAGCAAATTTTCCAACTTTATTCAACTGAAAATACCTAATTTTTTAAATTGTCCTGACAACTTGTCCAAGGGATTTTTTAAAGAACATACTTTTTTTTTTTTTTTTTAATTGTTGAAGGAGGTTTTACTTCGCCTTCTGACGGAAGAATTTTGAGATGAAGTAGAAATTTCTCAAACCCCTCCTGTCTGTATGGGAAGTAGACCCTCCTCAACAATTGAAAAATATGAAGAATTGAGCACAATGCACATCATTCACTTTTACATAATTGTGGGGGGATGTAAGGGGGAAATGGCTAGGATGGAAAATAGGTAAATCACGTTTTCTTGATTTTCCAATAGAGCTTTCGATGTTATTGTTAAGTATTTGTTCAGAAAAAAAGTATTGAGACAGAATTCCGATGAGTTCTCGAAAACTATGTAAGTATTTTTCAATAGTTATAAAAATCAAATGACGTGACGCACAAATTTAATTTTTTTTTGTAAATTTTCGAATTATTTATTTTTTGAGAGAGAGTTGATAGAGTCTGTGATGGCAGGGAAGGGGCAACTCCTATTTAGCTGTAAAGTGAGTGCACTTGTACTGCATGAAATAAAAATTTAAAATCAAATAATGTTTTTACCCCCTCCTCCTTCTTAAAGAACAAAATTTGGCTCAATTTTTTTTCCTTCATGAAATTATATGAACAATTTTTTTTTGAAATTGTGCACCTCTAAAGAATTTATAAAGTAATTTCTCGGAATCTTATTGTTGTAATTTGTAATTTTTGGGTAATTTTCTAAAATTGGTCAAAAATTATTCTCACTAGTGAAAAAAAAATACAATGGATTGGGTGTATAATTCTGTATATCTTTTAAAATGTGAACAAAATTCAAGTTTGTTATCGTTTTAAAGTTGATAGGTAATTTCGTAGTAAAAAAAGTTTTTATTTTCTTTCTACCAAAAAGTGAACATGAAATCTAAAACAAGAGAGAAAGTATATAAAAAACATAATATTTTTGAACTAAAAAAGTTTTTAGTTTTTATTAGTTGATTGCGAAATGATAAGAAAATTTTTCAAGGTTGTACTATATGGATATGACATAGTAAGAAAGTAAAAAAAAATAAAATAAAAAGAGTAAGAAGGCGGTTGACCGGGTTGACAGTAGTGTAGAAAAAACTCTAACGCAGTTAATGCGTTAGAAGAGCTGATTTTCTATTATTTTTATTTTTATTTTTTATTTTCAATTTTATTTTCATTTTTCAAAATTTATGTAAATTGAATTATTTTTATGTACTTAATGATAACAACATCTTCAAATTGATAATTTTAAAATGATTAAAAAAATTATACAATTTACAGCCAGCTATTTTTGATAAATAAAAACTTTTAACAAGTTTTAAACCAATAAGAAACGACATTATCATGAAAAGTAGGCAGTTAGATAGACATTGCAAAAGTTTTGAATTTTTACAACTTTGCTAGCCATTTATTTTTTAAAAATGGGAAATGATGATTAGCTGTTTGTTTTGAAATTTCCATGGCGAATTCCTCGAGAACCGGTTCATTAAAATGAAAAATGCTTAGAACCTTTTTTGTGCGTCTTTTCAAGTACTATTAAAAAGGTTATTTACTAATTTCGCGTAATTGCTTAATTCGAGGGGGAGTGGCTAAATCCACAATAAGTAATCACATTGTAAGGGCGATGTCGTTCTTTTTCGTCCATCTTCTTTATTTTTGCACAAGTTTTTTTTTTCAAAGTTCAAACAAATTTTTTGCAAGCTGTTTTTCTCTGAAAACTTTGATTTTTTATTTAAAACAAAATAAATCTATTTATTCTTTCACAAAATTGTGTACTTAAAATGTTTTTCATTTTAGGTAAAATGCAGTATTTATCATTTTTTATGTTTTAATTGTTCAATTTTTTTTTCAACAAGTCAATGAGTAATTAAGTACTTACTCAATTTTGAATTAAGGTACTTGAAAAAATTAATATAAACTTTCAGTAAATTTGAAGAAAAAAAATTGAAAACATTTTTTTGAAGAAAAATTGGAATTTACTTGAAAAAAAAAATAGAAATTACTTAAATAGAAGACAAATGTTGATAAAAATTATTAGAAAAATTCGAATGAGAAGTTAAGTTACCAGTTGGGAGATGAAATAAGAACATTTTGATGGCCAATTTGAGAATGAAATCAATTGACAGTTTTATTGGAAAATGAGAGGAGGATGATAAACAATTATTTTCCTGAAAAAAAAACAAATAGTAAAAAAGGTTGGAAAAAATTTAGATAAAAAACTCAGAAATAAACTTGATAAAAAATTTACTTGAGAAAAAAATTCAAAAGAAAAATTTGAAAAAATATGGTAGAGATTTAGAAGCATTATGATGAGAAAATTTTATAAAAAATCTTTAAAAATCCAAATGAAAATTTAAAAAATAAATTTAATTACAAAATTCATTTTAAAAATTTCAAAAAATGAATTTGAAAAAATATGATTAGTTGCATTTTGATGTGAAAATTACTGGAAAGTTTGAGTTTGAATGAAAAAATTGAAAAATTTAAAAAAAGTTTAAAATTTTAAACGACAAACAGAAAAAAATTAATGAAAAATTTGAGGAAAAATAGGAATAAATTATTTGATGAATGATAAATAATTTTTTCAAAAATTGAATGAAAATTGAAAATTAAAAAAAAATTAAAAATTAAAAAAAATAAAAAACCTGGAAAATTTTTAATATTTTTATTAAATTAAACTTGGTGGAAAAATCTCGATGAAAATTTTGAGAAAATCTTTTATGTAAAATTAGTAAAAATTTGGATTAAAAATCAATTTCGACAAAGCCTACTTTGCAAATGACAAATCAAATACAACCACGACAACGAGTTTTCAAAGAAACAAGAATATGAGATGAATCACGGCCGACGATGAATTCTCGTTCGTTCATTTTCGTGATTACTTGTTGTGGATTTAGCCACTCCCAATTCGAGGCGCTAGAAGCATTTGAAAATTTCAATCGCTAATAACTCGAGAACCGGTTCATCGATTTTTCTCAAAAACAATAGGGTTCTATTCCCAGTAGTAACAAACCTCTCATGAAAATTTCAGCTCAATCGGTTAATTCTTACTCGAGTTATCGTCTGGACAAATTTTGGGGATATATATATATATATGGTTGCAGGAGGGCTTTTTCGCCTCTTTTTCTTAAATAGTGCGGAGTTTTCGCCTCATTTTTGAGGCGAAAAAGCCAAAATCGGAGGTGAAAAGTACAGAGCGTGTATACTCCATGAATTCTGCACCAAAAAGGTTGCACTTAGGCTTGACTCGAAGAAGAAAATCAGGAGAACAAGTTCCGCCTTTTAAACCATCCAAAAATATTCACCCATCCCCTCTGTGACCAAAAATTTCCGGAGGCCAAAAGTATTTTACACCTAAACCTGAGAACCTCATGTTTGAGACTTCACACAGGCTTTCCTAATTGAGCTAGAAAATTAAACGAAGAGCCAAAATGTTCCTTAAACCTTCATCTACAAACATACTCTGCAAGTTTTTTGAAAAATCTCAAAGTTAAGCTTGTGGATGAGCTTTAAAACGGAGGTGAAAAGTATTTTTTATCAAAATTTGACTTTGGTGTATATCGGTGTATACCATGTGCATTGTGTTCCTTGACAAAAGTTAGTTCCAGAAAGTGTGAAACGGAGGCGAAAACGCTCCTTGAAATTTGAGGCGAAAAGTACCTCTCGCATGTATATATATATATATATATATAAAGAAATACCAAAATGCGAAAATCATGCCAATCGCATGCATCGGAACACGGTTACTTTTTAGTAACTTGGTTACTTTTTTAAAGGCAAGGTTACTTTAGTTACTTTTGGGCTCATTTTGGTTACTATGGTTACTTTTGGACTCATTTTGGTTACTATTTCGTCAAAAATCTGACGAACAGCTGCCATTAAAATTTAAAATTTCTTTAAAAACGTTTTGAAAGTTTTTTTCAGAGATTTTGCTTCCAAAAAATTTGAAATATTTTATTTAAAAATGAATTAAGTTAGGTCAGTTGGGGTAACTGGGCCACCGGGGTATCTGGGCCATTCTCTTCCTAATCCCCTCCAAAATCGTCTTGACGTAAATGGTTGGTTGCATGGTAACACTGACATCGTAAGCCCACCATAACAATTATCATTCGGTTCCTAGCTCCCCTTGAGGAGGCCTCAGTAATTTGAGTAACATGACATGGCCCAGTTACCCCCAACAACTGTGGCCCAGTTACCCCAAAACTCAGATTTGAGTGGGGGTAAGTGAAGTACACATCTTGAATCTTCCTTAATAAAAAAAAAATTTTGGTGGCCCAGTTACCCCAACTGACCTTAATTGAACAATTTATTGAATCTTCTTTTAAAATTGAGATTTTTTCTGCTCGAACTTCAGGAATATTTATTTTGTACTTATGTATTGAAATTCAAGGTAGAAAAATGTTTGCTCCTAAAAAAATTGAAAGTTCTTTTATAGGCATTTTTCAAGTCAGTATGAAAAATTGTGATTTTTTTTTTCTTGAAGAATTAAGATTTATTCTTGTCTAAAAATGAGCCACATTTCTTGAAAAAAAAAGTAAGTAGATAAGCCGTATTTTTTTGTTGAAAAAATTGAGAAATTCTTTTCTCGACAAATAAACGATTTTTTCTCAAAATTTCTTTTCAAAAAAAGTAGAGGCCGTCGAAGAATAAAACCGATTTCTCCTCATTAAAAACTTTTTTTTTAAATGAGAATACCTAGTAATTTTTTCAATTAAAAAAAAAATGTGTTCGAAGTATTTTGAAAATTATGTTTGAAAAATAGAGAACTCCTCAAAAATGAAACATAAAATCGTTTCAACTCGTGAACTTAAAATGCTTCAAAAATTTGATATTTCTCAAATGAGCAAAACTTTCCTTTTAAAAATTTTGAAAAGTTGTGAATTTCACATGTTGAAAAATTGTTTTTTTGTGGAGAATGAAGACTTTTCAAAAATTAAAATTTTTTTGTATCTACTCATTTTGCAATAAGCCAATCAAAAAATTGATTTTTTGAGACTTTAAATTCTTAGGCATTACAATCTTTATAAATTGGAAATTTTTTATTTGAATAAACATGAATTTTAGGAACGGCTATTTTTTTTAAATTAAATATAAATTGTTTAAAAATCAAAAAATTGAGAATTTTAAGTTTAATTTTTTGAAATCCAGAACTTTTTAGAAATTACAAATTGTTAATAAATTTAAATTTATAGAAATTAAAAATTGTTTGAAAAATAAAAAAAATCGAAAAAAAAAAATTAAAAAATTAAAAAAAGGACAGTATTGTTTGTAATTTAAAATTTTTCTAAAATTCACGTTTTTTGAAATCAACAATTATTTGAAAACTGAAAACTATTTCAAAACAAATAAGAGTTCAAAAACTTAAAAAAGTTGATATCAAGTATTTTCAAGAAAAAAATTAATTTTTTTTTGAATTTTCAATATTGAGTTCAAAAAAAATTAAGATTTGATAGGAACTCAAAAATTATTTATTGTGAGCTTCTCAAGAATTGAAATTTCCTATGATATAAAAATTGAGCACTTATTAAGCCAACTATTCTATTAAAATTCGTCATAATTATAGAAAAAGAAAAAAATGCATGAATTATTATTTTTGAATTGAAAATTTTGATTTTTTCAAAATTTTTACCATTGATTTCAAGAGTTGTGAAACGTCAAATTTAGCGAAAATATGAGAAAAACGGTGACGAGGGGAGGGGAGGGGGTTATGAGTCATTATATTCAAGTGAAAATGGAAAATTTTTGGTTACTTTTTTCCATAATTTTGGTTACTTTTTTTGAAATTTCAGGTTACTAAAGTTACTTTTATTTTTTCAAATTTCGCTCCGATGCATGCAATCGTCTTTTTTTGACCCAAAACGTCGAGAAAAATACCCCTCACCCCCAACTTTCACCATCAGGTCAAATTTAATAGCGGACTTTTCTCTTTGAGAAAATCAGCTAAAAGCTTATCGTGTTGTTAATACCTACAATGTTGTCAGAATTCGTGAAAAATATACTTATTACTCGTGCAAAGCCGTTCATTGACTTGAAATTTTTAAAATGAAAAATGTAAAGAAAAAGTACGAATATTGCAATAATTTCTTTAATTTTAATATCTGCTCTTATTCTTCTTCTACTTCAAAAAAAAAATGAAAATTGTATTTTGATTGGATCATCGATGATGCAAAGCATCACGTTGCACTTTTCACTCCATCACAAACACTCCTTCGCTTCGATCCATAATTCATACGAAAATCGTCACACATCTCACCATAACTTGCATCTCAGTAACCTACACAGTACGTGAGCACTTCGCTAACCGCATCATTGAAACTTTGAGCTGCACTGGCGGAGGCTGCGACGGCGCTATCGGTGCGTCGGGTCGGACGTCAACAAAAAAGTAAAACTTGTCGTCGACGATGCCATTCTCATAGTTTGATCGCCGTGCTGCGACGAGTTAATTTGTGAATAGCGATTTATAGCGTCAGCCAAATTGACACTGTTCCCGTTTACTTGTACAAGCTGCTTTTTCTCTCTGCACCCTTTCGATATGCTGCGCCTTCACCGCTCCGGTTCTTTCAACTTGGAGTATACTGCGGTACATCTATTGCAGGGCCAGGGCACCCGCTGCATTGTGACGTTAAAAAGCGAAAGCCAGACGTAAATCTGTCACCTTTTGGGGAGACGAGTGGTCGGTATCTATGCATGAATGTGTAGTTGTAGTCGAGATGCAACTGCAAGATGCAAGATGCAGATACATGCACGTTACGCACACGTACGAATGTGTTTTATTAGCCCATACGGTTCTGGGGTAGATGAACCCCTGATGGAGTCACCGGCACGAGCTACATGACAGACACGACGTTTCGGAAGTAGGAAGAACGTCTCGCGAAAGGGTGCTTGGTCTGGTGAGGTACCAGGCAGTACGCCCACTCTATAAGAAAAAAAAAAGGATAGAAGAAAAAATGTGTTAAGGTAATGACGACGACGCTCAACATAGGGAGCTAGAGCCTAGAGGCGAAGACAGTGGGGCAGGGGCAAATCTCAGTACGCTGATGGCAACGATAACGACATCATCTCATCGTCATCGCATCGTACTCTTAATACCGTACATATTTGCAAGAAGCATGCAAAACTTTAAAACGTCGTTGAATTTTTTAGCACACGTGGGCGTACAGTAAATTGGTTTTAATAAACAGCATCGGCATCGGCGGCGGATGGCGAGATGCGGCACGTCGAACCGCGGAGTCGGCTTTTATACAATGTTAATATACCTATACAATCTAAATAATACATGTAGGTATTAAATGAGCCCGCAGGGGGCAGGGCTGACACGAGCGGTACATTTTATCCGACCAAGGTGGCGTATGTGGCGGAGGGAAAGGTAGATTACGATACGAGTACAGCAACAGCTGCCGCATGCCGCTCATGTATACTACTCTGGTAGCTCGCGAGCTTGCGTCGAGGCGTTCCGACGCGTGGCCCGGGATGCGGCGGTATGCGTTTGGCGGAAATCCGGACATCGGATGGTGATTTTTCTTAGACGGGGGTCTGTTGCGTATCGTCTTGGTTGCTGCGTCAGCTTCGCCGGCGTCCTTTTCGTATATACATACAGTGCACAGCGCACATAGACGCGTGTGTTGTACCAGATAGTAAAAATCTGGTCGAGGAAGATGTACATACTCGTAGAAGCTGTGTGCTGGCGTTGTATGGGCATAAGTATACGATGATTCACGACGTGTGTGAGTATGAGGCGCATCGTGGTGAATGTGTGCGTTCAAGATGCGTTTAATTTGCCTCGATTTCTAGACCATCGGGATGCGACTGTCGAGCAGGGTATTTAAGCCTTTTAGACACATTTGGTACGCACCTATATTTTCTTTGCTCTTTTTTTTGATATTATGCGAACAGATCTTTGTGTCAGAATAGGTAGCATTTGTTCTGCAAATGGGGGTGTGTCAAAATTGTGCGAAGTAGGTCATGTGAATTGGAGAAAATTATTCTATTTTAAAATATGTATTACCAAATCTTTCGAGATCAATTCTCGTGAAAAAAATGCAATTTATTCTATTTTCATTGGTTAAGACGAAAATTAGATGCTACCCGTGTAGCAACGTCGATACTAATTTCGATATAAATGTCGACACATCGAAATCGGTCACTTTTCGATGTGTCGACATTTATATCGACATCCACATCGACATTTGCAATGGTGAGATTTTGAAAAATATGCTAAGTTCAAATATTCAATATAAGTATATATTAAAATTACACCAAAAATAGTGTTCAAGCCAACATTTCGACATTTTTTGTCAAATATGCGGCATTGAGGCCACCTTTGTAGCTGGACACATGCGAGTGTCCAACTAACATAGAGATGATTCTTAGACCTTATGTACTAATTCACAACACACTTTATCTGCGAGTATCACAATCACCCTCAAGACGTCGACAGTCAAGTCGATGCATTATTCGACCCTCGACAATTAGATCGACATTAACTCGACTTAAAATTCCTCTGGTCAACACTGTCGACAGTTAAGTCGATGCATTATTCGACCCTCGACAATCACATCGACACTATCTCGACTTAAAATTCCTCTGATCGACACTGTCGACAGTGAAGTCGATGCATTATTCGACCATCGACAATTATGTCGACAATAACTCGACAAGTCGTTGTATTATTCAAAACTTTAAAAAATAAGAAAATTTTGTGATTCTTTCAAAAATTATTTATTCCTGAGCTTAAAATGTTCTTATTAATTGTTTTTAGTTCTTTTTAGATATAAAATTTGTAAATTTAATTGGCAGAAATTGTCGACATAAATGTCGATGCGTTTATCGAGTATCGATTTTTACATCGACTTGTCTATGTAGAAAAACAACGTTTTCTAAATTATAGGAAAATACTGAGAAAAATTCAAAAATTTTGATTGAACAGTTATGTTTAACATAGAACATTACTTTAAATCTCAAATATCATTTTTAATTCATCGTTAACCGAGAAAAAAATGTTTCTGAATTTTGTCGACATAAATGTCGATGTCGACAATTGCTACACAGGTAACAGACCTTTTTTTTTTAATTAAAAAATCCTGTGTTTTTTTTTTGTTGAAAATTTTGAATGAATTCAAGTACGAGCCTAATATTTAAAAAATAAAATTCAAATAATTTTCTAAAGAAATTTCATTTTTTTTTCAAATTCAAATATTTTCAAAAAAAATTTATTCAAAGAATTTCAACATTTTTTTCGAATCAATGAAAAATCTTATCATTTCAATCAATTTTTTTTTTTTTTTTAAATACTTAATAAATATCAATATTTTTTTTTTTTTTGAAATTTACAGATGATTTTTATGCAAAATAATTTGAATAAATCTTGAAGAATTGGAGCGAAACCTGAGTAATTTCTATTTTCACACTACGTTTAAAAAGTCTGTCACATATATTTTTTTTTTTTTTTTTTTTTTTATAAGTTGCAAAATGTTTGACAAAATGTTTGACAAAATATCTAAAAGTCATCCAATTTTGAAAAAAAAAATTGAAAAACATTCAAAAAATATCTCAAAGTCATTCCATTTCGAAAAAATAAAATTAAATAATTTCCATGGAATTTTCATTAATACCTAGTAAATTTTTAAAAAAATTATAAGAAAAACTCTGTTTCAGAATGTCTGACAAAATGCTAAAAAAATCTTTCATGTCAGAATTTTCTGTCGAATTTCGTTATTTTGGTCATCGTAAATTCTATACTATGCTAAATGTGAAATTTAAGTTTTTTTTTTTTTTTTTGAAAAACTCAAATGATATTTTTTGAAAAATTCAGATTTTCTAAAATAAAGAATTTGAACAACTTCGAAAATCCAAAGTTTTTTTTATGTAAAATGAGTTTTTTTATGATTTCTTTTTCGATTTAAAAATTTGTTTCCAATTCGAAAAATTCTTGAATTTTTCGAATTGGAAAATTCAATTGATCTTTTAAACAAAATCCAATGATTTTATGATTTTTTTTTGAAAATTTTGGTTAAATTTGAAATTTAAAACTAAAATTGAAGGAGTCCAGGGGTTCTTTTTCTCTTTTTGTAAAACAACATTTCTTCAAGTTCAATATTAATTTTTTTTAAATTTTTTTTCGAAATGAATGCCTAAATTAAAGGTTTTTTTTTTTTTTTAATTTGAGTAATTTTTTTATTTATTAGGTAATTTATACCTATAGGTAACATGATATTATTTATAAAATTTCTCTTTGAAAAATTCAAATAGTCGGTTTTGTGAAAATTTTGATTGTAATAAGTATTTGAATTTTTCTAAATAAACCAAATTTTATTTTTTCACATTTACTGAATTTTTTTGAAAAATTAGTGTTTTTTTTTCTTTCAATGAAGAATTTGGAAAAAATGAAAAAAATTAAATTATGTACCTACATGACCTACATTGAGTTTAGAAAAATAATAATGATTCGAAGCATTTATTGAAAATTTTTAAAGATTTGAATGTATTAGAATGATTTTTCAGAATAAAATTCAATAAAGAGTTTCTATAGAAACCGAAGATTTTTTTCAAATTTCATTTTTCTTAGATTTTTTTTAGGTACGTACCTATTGGAATAATCCTTAGAAATTGTTTCAAAAAAAATCATTTTATTTTTCAAACAAAATTCAAAGATTTCTTTGAAAAATTTGAATAAAGGTGTTTTCAAAAATGAAATTATAGGCACTTATTGAAATTTTGATTGAATTAAAATTTTTTTTAAATAAAATTCTAACGATCCAGTGATTTTTTTCTTAATTCTATTTTTTCAATGATTTTTTCTTTATTTGGTAAAATTCAGCCGAATTTTGTAAAAAAAAAAGATACTGTATGAGTGAATTTCAAAGATTTTTAAAACTTTTGATTTTGAATTTTTTTTTACACAATTTTTTTTGAAATAGGTATTGAATTCCCGATAAATCAAAAAACCAAAAATCGACCGTCGAAATTACGTCAGAACATACCTGAAATTGACCATTGAAATCGACGTCGATCCCATTTCAACCATATTTCGACTCATTCGTGATATGAAATCGACGTCGAAAATTGGTCGATATTGAGTTAAATTCGACTAATTTTCGATGTCGATCAAAAGTCAGTTTTTAGGCTTCTATATTATTGCCATAAAATTTAATTAATCAATTAATTAAAAAATGTGTTTGCATGACCGAATTGATTTTTTTGCCCTAATTGGGTTCCTATTCACCATACCTAACTCTCTAAATCAAATTTTACAACTAAAATTCCTCAAGCCTTACCACACTGGGTTTCGATCCCATTACCTCCTGCTCGGAAATCCTTATAACTAACCACACGTCTATCACTCTTCGACGGTAAATAGAGCACTAATTAGAACATAAATGAAAAAAAATCTTGAAAACCAAAAATCGACGTCGAAGGTGGGTCGATTCCGAAGAAAATTAAAATTTCGCTAAAAATCGACGTCGAATGTAGGTCGATTACTTAGGAACCAAAAATCGACCTAAAATAGACGTCTTAATTTCGTCGATAAAATGTATTCATCAATAGACCTAAATTTGACGTCAAAGTTGGGTCTAATAATTCAAAATTTCGACCAGAGATGATTGTGGGTTTTTTACAAATTTTTTTTTTTTTTATAGACCCGAATATGGCTCAAAATTGACGTCGAAAAAAAGTCTAGATATTACGAAGCGAAAATCCCTTTTTGTTGACTTGGCCCTTTTGAATTTTGAATACCTTTAATCGACTTTAAAAGCACATCGAAAATAGGTTGATTTAAGAGTGATATTGACTTGAGATAGATCAATTAAAATCGACCACATTTTTACCTAAATTCTATGTCGAAAATAAGTCGGAAAAGCCGGAAAATAGACTGAAAATAGACTGTGAAAATTTGAAATTGGTCAATATCGAGTCGAAAATTGGGAAAACTTTTTACTGACCGAAAATCGACGTCAAATCGGTGGTCAGCTGGTTTATCGGGTTGAATTTGAATGATTATTTAAAATAATTTATTGCGGATTTCAATTTTTTTTTCTCCGATGGAAAATGTGAATTTCAATTCAGAAAATTTCAAAAATAAAATTCAAAGAGTTTTCTTGAAAAATTTGGATAAATTTGAGATGACTCCTTTTTTTTTTTTTTTTTTTTGAAAAATCCAAATGTGGTTTAAAACTGATTTTTTTCAGAACATCTCCCCCCCCCTCCCACCCCTTGAAATCAATAATTAATGATTTTTAAATTAGTTAATTGGGTAATGGAAAATCAAGAAAAAAAAAGTATTTAAAAAGTTCTAATTTTTTTTAATCAAAGAAATTTTTGAAAAATTCAAAGCTACCTTTTTTATGATCGAAAATGTACTTTTTAAATTGATGCTGCTCAAGAGTTCCTAAAGTACTGATCACAATCCGATTATGGTTTCAATTTCAGGTGAATTGGTCGACTTTTACATGAGTTATCAGATTGCATACCTAGTTTGTAAAGAGTTTAAAAAACCTTCTTTTCTATTATTTTTTCATTATACATACTTACCTATCTATATTTATTATGGTGTGTAGAGAACAATTATTCTTCAAATCACGTATAAAGTTGAAAATTTTGAAAATAAATGAGTATACAATTTTTGTAATCGTAAAATTACAATTAGAAATTTGATTCAAAATTAATCCAAAGAAAAAGAATTCGTGGAATTAAAAATGAAAAACGGAAAATTGAACCAAAAAAAGATTTTAAAATATTCCAAAAAAAAAGACACAAACCGATCTTCAATTTATAGAGGATACTCAAGGAAAACTCTTAGATATCCCTTGCTGGCTTCCTAGCAATAGATTTTTCTCTCAAAAAATCCTACGGCAGTCGATCTGCTCTGAAAGGATTTCGACTTTAATGCTCACAGTGCGCGGCGGTGGACGGTGGTAATTAACAGACGCATCAACGAAACGCATTTCTTGTAAACATTTCACCGTAGAAATGGTAATGGATATAACTGTGTGTTTTGAATACAGTGCAACATGTAGTATATACAAATGCCATACGAGAGGGCGGAAAGATGCACGTAATTTATCCGGCGTGTGTGTTTATCCCTGTATCGTGTTCCTTCTTGTCGGTCAATGAACCTGTTGCTCTTGGTACGGATTTCTTTGTTGTTTTTTTCTTAAAAAACTTCATGTCTCCGTTAAAAGTATTATACACTGGTGCATAGTATAATTTCCAAACAAATACGCATTAAACCCCCCTGCAGGCATATAAAAATTAAAAACACTGGCGGTATTAAATTACGTCGGAAAAATATTTTCTACGCGGACGTGTTAATTTACAATAATATAGCATCTCGAGGGGTTGAAAATTGAGAGAAATTTTTCAAACGCCAAGTTCACTATTCCTACTCATGCTGCGAACTTAGTCATACAACAAACGAGCTAATACTTAGCGGTTTTGGAATTATGCCTAATAACTTTGTTTTGTTTACGCCTATTCTCCTAATGGATGAGTCTGGTTCTGGTTTCGTGGTACGGTACGGACTTTTGAAAAGTTTTTATTTTGCATGTACCGATGAGAGGCAGGAGGATGACTCGTGAAGCGAAAATTTATCGTCTCGTGTATTTCTTCAATTTGTGAAATGATGAATCAAAATTATGGTACAATGCCAAGCAACAGTACGCGTACGTAGATGTACCGTATTGCATGGGATTTTCTTAAGTGCAAGTCGAAACACTGTGGTCTTATTTACAGTCAGATGTTTGTTTTGAAATAAAAAGTGTCCATAGAATTATTCAAAAAATAATTGAAATTGGATAAGGGCATTTTTCAGATTTTTAAAACAAAATTAACTTGTGCTTTTGGAATTTCGAAATTTGAAACTAGTGATTTTGGAGTAAAAGTAGTGAAAAAATCAATTTACTTTAGAAACAAAATAGCAATTTTTTTCGTGTTGGTAGAAAGTAGAATTGAGTTTTTTCCATGCCATTTGAAAATTTTTCTGCAGTGCATTTGAATCTTAATTTTTTAGGAGGGGTCTTCAATTTTCTCTAAATTTTCGGGGAAGTTTCTGAAAATTGTGTGAGCAGTAGTAAAAAAAAATAATGAAAAAGTAATTTTTGGAAAAAAAATATCTAATAAACACCATGACCACGGAATTGAAAAATATAGAATTCTTTAAATTAATGTAACTTTATATGTATATTTTACTTTTAAAAATCTATTTTCATATTATTTTTTTCTCTTCAAAATCATGCCGTTATTAATTTTTTCATTTTTCCCCAAACACAAATAATTATTATTGTCTCTTGAAAAAAAAATCAATTTGAAATTTGAATTTTTGACTGGAGTCAGAGGCATGGAAACAGAAGGTGTAGGAAAGTGCCTTCCTCTGGAAACAAATGAAATTCTTCAAAAATAAAGTTCGGAAATTCGGAAAAAAGTAGATAAAAATTCGGAAAATTCAGATAAGTTGAGTAAGAGGGGAAAATAGGGGGAAAATTGTCATTGACTGGGGTTTAAAAAATAAGGACTTCTTTGAAATTGTGTTCTCCCAAAATTTTTCATAGTTGATTTTTATACCTTTTTTTCCAAACTGTGTAGTTCAAAGAATTATTTGAGAGTTGAAAATTATATTTTTTGCAGAGGTTCGAAAAATGTGTTTTTTTTTGTTTTTTTTTAAATTCATGTTTTTGACACAAAATAATATGCAGATTTTTTTTTCAAAATTTGTCATCAATAATTTTTTTTTTCTCGGCATTATGCCTCAAAAATTATTTTTATACGAAATTTGAATTTTTTGAAGGGTTTGAAAAATATTGAATTATTTTAATTATTACAATTCACAAAAAAAATTCTACAGGTGGCTTGGCATTTTTTTTCAAGCTTTGTGACACAACTTTTTTAAAATTGAAAATTTAATTTTTGATAAGGATTTCAAAAATGCGAATTAAAAAAAATGCTTCATTTTATACAAAAAAATAAAAAAATACAAAAAAAATACACAGGTGACAGTTGAAGTTTTTTTTCTCAAAATATGTCGATTATTTTTACACCTTCCCCTCTCACAATGTTGTCATTAAAACAGAAGGTTCTTTAAATAAGAGATTTTTACTACTAGTGTCAATCTCAGTAATGAAGAACTTTAGATAGGTGTATTATGGTCATTTCCATGAACAACTGCGTATCCAAAATAAGATTGAGAAGATTCTGGACCGGTCCCTTTTTTTCATACTTACCAAATGTGTTTATTCGTCTGTCTCATTCATCGGCCCGACTTCCTGTCAAATCCATCACTGAACTTTTAGCATCATACTATTACTATGTATGCTTTTGCAATGACCTACCAAGCGAAAAAAGACAAAAAAAACGTGAAGAAAAAACGTGATGAAAAAATGACAGATTTTCTTCCACTTACATATTTTGTCAGACTTAATGAAACATAAAAATTTGTTGTTTGGTGATTTTTAAAGTGGATCGATTTCTTTTTCTTCTCAAAAATGTACATGCAAATACATATTTTCAATAGTCAAACAAAATAATGCAAAGTCAGATGTTCAAAGCTGCGAAACTCTAATTTTCTCAAATTTTTGCAAAAATTCACGTTTTTACCCAACTTTCCCCCAAATTTTATTTTTCTTGGGATTTTCTGAATGCAGTTTTGCCAATCAAGTTGGCTCAGAAAATACCCATCTTCAAACTTCTGTAGTGCTTATTTTTCATTTGTCAGGCTCAGTTACTCGTACATCCCCAACTCTGAAAAGTGTCCACTACTTCCTAGACAGGGACACTCTGTATGTACTTATTTTCAACTTTCTTCACTCGCACTCTCCAGAAAAATTTCATGACAGAATTTTTATGCTTAAAATTTTTTTTTCCATTTTTCATGAAATATTATACTTACCCGAGCAGCACAATCGACAAATTATCGAAATAAAAAATCGACAGAATATCGAATTCGATAAAGTGTCGTGTTAGTTCCGCATAAATCGTGAAATTATTTTTCGATATATAGATAGATTATCGACGAATTATAGTTAGCAAAAATTTCGAGATTATAGTAAGATATTTTATCGATAATATATCTATAATATCGAAAGATAATTTCACGATTTAGGCGGAACTTTTGCGACACTTTATCGAATTCGATATTCTGTCGATTTTTTATTCCGATTTTTCGTCTTTTACTAGCTTTTTTCTATAATTAAAAATCATTAATTAGCATAATTAATACATTAAACTATGCCTAAACACATTATTCATGTTACGGTAAGAGGATCATTTCAGAAAAAGTCAAAAAAAATTATAAAAAATCTGCCACCCGTGGGGCTTGAACCATCTACATCCTGCATGGTAATCTTCTTCCTTAACCACTATGCCATACCTTATCGTTGAGGAATTAGCAATAAAACGCTTATAATAGGCAGTTTAGTACTTCCAGACGAGTTGGACTTAGAAAAATTTTCACCAATTTTTAAAATTTGGAAATAATTTCAAATATCGTCACAAAATCGTTGAAAAATCGTTCGACAAATTTCAGATTATTTGTCGATAATGTAGTTTCAAATATCGCCACAAAATCGTTGAAAAATCGAAATCGAGGAATTTCATATTACGTGTCGATAATATAGTTTCAAATATCGTCATAAAATCGTTGAAAAATCGAATTCGAGAAATTTCAGATTATTTGTCGATAATATAGTTTCAAATATCGTCACAAAATCGTTAAAAAATCGAAATCGAGAAATTTCATATTACGTGTCTATAATATAGTTTCAAATATCTTCACGCAATCGTTAGAAAATCGAATTCGAGAAATTGCATATTATGTGTCGATAATATAGTTTCAAATATCTTTACAAAATCGGTAAAAAATCGGATTCGATAAATTTAATATAATCTGTCGATAATATAGTTTCAAATGTCGTCAAAAAATCGGTAAAATATCGAAGTCGAGAAATTTCATATAATCTGTCGATAATATAGTTTTAAATATCTTTACAAAATCGTTAAAAAATCGAATTCGATAAATTTAATATTCTTTGTCGATAATTTAGTTTCAAATATCTGCACAAAATCGGTGGAAAATCGGAATCGATAAATTTAATATTCTTTGTCGATAGTATCGTTGACGAATATCGTCATAAAATCTTAATAATATCGAATTCGATAGTTTTTAGATTTTTTGCCTATGAAGTTGTACCGATAAATCTTTATAATATCGTGAGAACATCTATAGATTTTCAAACGATTTTTTATCGATACGTTACATCTTCCGATATTATCGATCGAGTGTGCCGCTCGGGTATAAATTTTTGTATCCTTGTCTTTATTATAATTTTTTTTTTTTTGGAAATAAAATAAATAATAAACGAGAAGAAAGGGAAAAACGGGTTAACTAATTCATCCTGTAAAAAAGATTCGACCGAAAATAGAAATTTCATACCCTCGATGTGGTTTTTTATTTTTAGAAACCACAGCATACTAATTTTTAATAAAAATTTTCTAAACGTGTTAAAAAATTCAAAGCACGCGAAACTCGAAACGCGAAATATTCTCAAATATCGCCCAAGATGCTCGTCGATGTACCTACGTATACTATACGAAAAACCATACAAAATTAAATTGTCATTCGAGAATCGAAACGTAACATTTTAATAATTCAGTTTACGTGTATTTTGTAAAAACATTCCATTCGCTTTTGTTTCCATCTACTTTGTACATATTCTATACAATGGTAATCGTTACACGTCTACATTGTCGAATAATACAACGGTGGTGCGGCGGGGAGCTTTGGGCCAAAGGGGTGCAAAAAGTAAGGCTTCGTGTATGTATAGCTAAGACCTGTTGATTTTTAATTCGAATGACGTTGTGTTAGCGAGGGATGGGAAGGGATAAAAGGGATGTCGGTTTATTCGATACGCCAGTAAAATTCAAGGACTAAAATATCAAACTCCGTCGGTTAATTTTCAAATTAAAGTATACCACCGCAATATGGCACTGGTGGTAAAAAAAATTTCGTATTCATAAATCAATGGTGACTACATTATATTGTAATACGGTCGCCTACGCGAATAAGAGGGATAACTTTTTCTGTTGGCTTTTTTTTTGGAAGGTTTAAAGCGTGAAAAAGGTTTAAAAAATTATATGGTATTATTTTTTGGAAAAATTAATTAATTTTATTAGGGAAGGAAAAATGAGAAAGACAAAAAATCGCTATAACCGTTGCAAAGGATTTACGAGTAATGGAATTATGAATTATGTATAACGAACGTGTGACGTAATCGAAGGTATGTAAATGTGACGAGACTGTACATTAATTTTCATCGAATAAGTAAATTTGTATATACGCAGTTAAGGATTTCCTGTTTATGTAAGGGCAGTTCGGTATAGTATTATTGTAGATTATGGCTATTACAACTGTACCGAACGCGATACTCTTTAGATTAACGATAAAAGAGCAGAATAACGACAGATAACTTCGGTTTAGAGGATGCGAAAGTTGCCTCTTTGTAGAGTCCCAGGTTTTTGCATGCTGGGATTATCACAGGTCCTAATTCATGAAATTCTGGGCCTAGGGACAAACAGTTTTTATTTCCTCTTTTTTTATATTGTTCTTGTTCAGCTGTAACAGGCTAAAAGTTGCTTCATTTTGAGACCCTAAAACCCTTGGGCACTTGAACTACAGTCCCATCTGAACTCCCTATTGATATAGACATCTTCGTTTTAGAGGCTGCGAAAGTGTGTCCCAGGTTTTTGCATCCTTGGGATTTTCACAGGCTCTACTCCATCAAGTTTGGGCTTAGGAACAAACAGTTTTTATTTCCTCTTTTATTTTTTGGTTCAGCTGTTACAGGCTAAAATTTGCTTCATTTCGTGCTCCTAAAACCCTCAGGCCCCGGAACAGCAGTACCACCTGGACTCTCTATTCATAGACATCTTTATTTTAGAGGTTGCGAAAGTTGCCTCTGTGTACAGTCCCAAGTTTTTGCATCCTGGGATTTTCACATGCCTCACTCCATTAAGTTCTGGGCCTAGGGACAAACAATTTTCATTTCCTATTTTTATTTATCTTGTTCAGCTGGTACAGGCTAAAATTTGCTTCATTATGATCCCATAAAACCTTTGGGCCCTTGAACAACAGTCGCCCCTGAACTCCCTATTGATAGACATCTTCGTTTTAGAGTCTAGAAACCTGCCTTTAAGTAAAGTCCCTGGCTTTTACATGCTGCGATTTTCACAGGCCCTACTCCATTAAGTTCTGGACCTAGGGACAAACAATTTTCATTTCCTCTTTTTTTTATCTTTTTACCACGCTTTTATATACTTGGTATGTATGTATGTATGTATGTCTATGTACATATGTCTCATGGAACCAAAAGTATGTTTTCAACCAATCCTCTCTCATTTAATATTTTACTGGAATTGAAAGAACATAGTGCTCACCTTAGGGGTTTTCGAGGTCGCTGAATTCGATTTTCGAACTCAAATTTACCCCCGACCCCAAATTGAGCCCCTATGAGGGGGTTCCATTTTGAAAATTTCAAAATTCACAACATTGATATCAAAATGTTGGTTTTCGAGGTAGCTGAATTCGATTTTCGAACTCAAATTTACCCCGACCCCAAATTGAGCCCTATGAGGGGGTTCAGTTTTGAAAATTTCAGAAAATCACAACATTGGTATCGAAATGTAGGTTTTCGAGGCCGCTGAATTCGATTTTCGGACTTAAATTTACCCTTGACCCCAAATTGGACCCCTATGAGGGGGTTCCATTTTGAAAATTTCAAACTTCACAACATTGATATCAAAATGTTGGTTTTCGAGGTAGCTGAATTCGATTTTCGAACTCAAATTTACCCCTGGCCCCAAATTGAGCCCCTATGAGGGGGTTCAATTTTGAAAATTTTCAAATAAAATATTTTCAACGACAAAAAGAGTTAAATAAAAATGTAAAAAAATTTTAAAAAACCACGCTTTTATTTAAAGTTGGTCACTTTGTAAAATGTTATTCATAGGGAAAGAGTAATGCCTTAAAAAACAAAAAATAAAATTTACTTGAATACAAAAATGTGTCATGAAAATTTTTTTTTCAAAAATTTTAGTGATGAAAAGCGTGGTGGGGTGTGCGAGGAGCAAACGAATACCTTTTCGATTAACGCCCCACCACGATTTTCATCATTAAAATTTTTGAAAAAAAAATTTTCATGACACATTTTTGTATTCAAGTAAATTTTATTTTTTGTTTTTTAAGGCATTACTCTTTCCCTATGAATAACATTTTACAAAGTGACTAACTTTAAATAAAAGCGTGGTTTTTTAAAATTTTTTTACATTTTTATTAAGCTGTTACAGACTAAAATTTACTTCATTTTGAACCCCTAAAACCCCTGGGCTCCTCAACAATGGTCCAACCTGAACTCCCTATTGATAGACATCTTCGTTTGTCCCTGGCTTTTGCATCCTGGGATTTTCACAGGCCCTACTCCATCAAGTTCTGGGCCTAGGGACAAACAATTTTTATTTCCTCTTTTTCATCTGTTTGGCTGTTACAGGGCAATTTTATTTTTTATTTTGAGCCCCTAAAACCCCCAGACTCCGGAACAACAGTCCCACCTGAACCCCCCCCCTTGAAGTATGATCTGCATTTCATCATCCTGATTATCATATTCATTCAGATTCGTATTCCCGCTTCAGTTATCATTCGTATAAAATTCCATTACTGTGACGATACAAATAATAATGACATATCCTAGGCATGCATCAGATAACATATCTTTTTGAGGCAGAATCACGCGGGTGGCGCGGCGTGTTTTTGAAAAAAAAAATGTTCTGAATGACAAAATTGCTGGTGGTATACGAGGTGGTTGTGTACATTACGACGACGACGACGACTACGACGATGATGATGATGACGAGGAGGACGACGACGAAGAGGACGTGAGAGGTGAGAGTAATACGAAGCCTTCGCGCCGTTATGTAGCCCTCGAAATGGCACGTCCCTATTGGTGTTTAAATCATTGACGTCAAAAACGGCCGTGTATCGACCAATGAACTAACGACTTCTCGATTACGCCGCGAAGGAAACATTATGTACACGCTTTCTTCATACCGTTTCAATTAGTTGTTACCTTAAAGGCATTCAAAGTGCGGGTATCTGCCCCTCGTTCGCGTGCTCGCCGAAATTTTGCGTTTCGAATTTTTTTACACGAGTTTGCTTCCCTCCAAATTGTAACCATATTTTGTATTTTTTTTTTTTTCGCATTAATATCGGCGCTCCGTGAATCGACGTCGTATTCGGTGCTGTTTGCGATTCTACCTACGTACGTGTATGTTGTATTATTATGTTTAGTTTTGCGATACGAATCGTCGATTATCACGTAGTGATATGATGATGTGTTATGGTGTACCGGCTTCTTTGATTCGTTGAGCTCGTCTATTTGCTGCGACATTTTTACCTCGTCTGAGGTGACGCTGAAGTTTTCCCAATTGGTAAGCTTTTTCCAAATTTCAATTTTGTATGCATGTATTCGAATGGTTTTCTAAGGAAAGGAGAAACTATTCGGATTTCTTAATTTTATATTAATATTTTAAATGAACAATATTTTAGCCAATTTTTAATACGAAAAAAAAAATCAACTGCCTAATAAAATTTACAAATTTTTTTTTCGGTTTTCCAAGTCACGTGATGAGTGATTGCTTCAATTAAAAATTTGATGAGAAGTTAGAAGCTACTCAAAATAGAACCTTATTGGTTTTGAACAAAATCAGTAAACCAGTTTGGGAGATATCTGTGATGAAAATTCAACCCCTATGACATTTTGAATACAGCAGATACCTTGAATTTGTACATGAGTATAATTATGTTTTGATAACACTTGAAAAGATCTACAAAAAAGTTATGTGCTAATTTCACTTTGGTGAACCGGTTTTCAAGATACCCGCGATCTAACCGGTTCTCAGGATATCCGTATCCTAAATCTTCAACCCCCTATAATCTTAAATATAGTAGATTTGTAAAAAAAAAAAAAAAAAAAAAAAAAAATCTTCTTGGCACTTTAAGGTTAAAATGATCTACAAGAAAAGTTATGTACAAATTTCATCTTGATGAATCAGTTCTCAAGATATCCGCAATTTAAATTTTCAGACCCTCATCAGGTACATTTTGAAAACAGCAAATACTCAAAATTTTAAAGAATCTTTTTTACATCACTTAAAAAGACCTATAAAGAAAGTTATATTATACAAATTACATCTTGGTGAATTCCAGCTCTCAAGATATCCACAATTTAAATTTTCAAACCTGTATTACATCTTGAAAACAGCAGATATGAAAAATTTATACTCAAATGATATTTTTTAAATCTCTTTAAAAGATCTGCAAAAAAAGTTATGTTCTAATTTCATCTTGGCGAACCAGTTCTCGAGGTATCCGCAATGTAAATTTTCAAACCATAATATTATCTTGAGTGTAGCAGATAGATATACATAACTTTGTATTTGCAAAATTTAATCTGGGTAAACCGGTTTTCGAGATATCTGCAATAGAAATCTTCATTACACTTTAATAAGTTTTCAAATACAGTTGACACGTGAAAAAGTCCTCAACTTTTTTCGTTGTAACTATGTAGGAACTTCCAAAATAAATGTTATGTTCGAATTTAATTTCTGTTAACCGGTTTTCAAGATATTTGTGATTTTATCATTTTTATTTCTTCGCGGAAATCAGGGTTTCTAACGCGAAGCTGTGGCAGAATTTTTCCCCTTCTATTTGAAGCAAAAATCAACCACTGACGATGCAAATTTTCGTACTCATTGGTAATTTTTTTTCAATTTATTTGGGAAAATGATCTAACCGTCGATGTCGATGGATCTTGAATTTAGGTAAATTTTATTTAAAATATTGTATCTTGTAAGAATAAGAAAAATGAATGGTTCAAACCAACTATTCAGTTCGATTTAAGATTCAAGATCACCCCCTCGCCGTCTTCTCATAAATTTCATCAGTCAATCATCAATAAAAAAAAAAATCACGATCGAGAGTTCTGAGATAAAAAATAATTTATAGTATAATTTGCGAAGAAAATTTGAAAAACAATCGACTCTCTGCTTCAAACGCCCTTTTATCAGAGAAAACTCAAGTGTTTCCACGTGATTGTTAATCTCAAACAGTCGATGATTTAGTAGCTTTAAAACTTGCTGAAAAGTTCAATGAATAAAACTCAACCTAATTACATCATTCGTGTCGTACACTCGATGATTTCATTTTCAAACTGGCGATAAAATTTTACCTCTGTAATGAATTTTTGATTTTTTTTTTTTCTGGTTTTGATGACGTTAGATTATTTAGTTGGTCAATGGCACGAGAGATCTGAAAACTTATCTGTTTCCGTAATTTGGTCGTCAATAAAAAACATTACTCATCGGGGAGCGGAAGCAGATGGAAATGCCGGTAGCTTATGACTTCGTATGAGTTGCTGACGTATCCTCCAGAGAAAAATTCGCGCATTTGGCTGCGATATAAAATTCTAAAACATTATCACTTATCAGTCTAATTGGACGAACTGAAATATTGCTGTTGGGTTTCATAGAGTTGACATCTAACTGAAAGAAAATTTGATTCCCAAAAATTAGGGATATCAAAAACTTGAAAAACGAAAAAAAAAAATAGCAAATTAGTGAACCGAGTCAAAGATCTTGAATGGTGGGAAATACCACTCAAGTTTTGAATGAAAAGTGGATTGTCAGAAGGGCTACGTGGATTTCTGGGGAAAATGAAAGTGGCGTCGAAAATCCATTTTAAATTTTTGACAGGTTTTTGAAAAAAATTCAAGGTTTGAATTGAAAAATGTTTCGAACAAAAGTTGTGTATTATGATCTCAGGAATAATTTTGATCATTACAAAAATTTTGATTGAACCTTTCCTTCTCCTCTAATTACGCATTTTACGTATGAAAATCGCATACGTATAGAAAATTATTATTCGTATGTGCGTATAATGCAAAATTGGAGGGGAATGAGTGGTCCAATCGAAATTTTTGTGATTATCCAAATTATTATAGAGACTTTGATATACAATTTTTGTCTGAAAATTTTTTCAATTCGTGGCTTAGGTACAGAGATAGGGAGATTTTTGGAGAGGGAGGTGAGCCATTTTCCCCAAAAAATCTCTCTATGTCTGTACCTAAGGCTCCAATTGAAAAAATTTTCAAACAAAAGTTGTATATTGAAGTCTTTAAAATAATTATGATTATTACAAAAATTTTGATTGAACCACTCATTCCCATAAAATTTTGCATTATACCTACGTGTTTTTCATGATTTCTGTACGTATAATTGCAAAAATGGAAGAGAAAGAGGGGTCCAATCAAAATTTTTGTAATAAACAAAATTGTTCCTGAAATCAAAATACACAACTTTTGTTTGAAAATTTTTTCACTTGGGGCCTTGGAAAAGTTTTTATAACGTTTTATTTTTCAAAAACTTTCAATTTTTCAATAGTTATATCGAGAATGCATTTTGAGCCCCACTTTGCGATCCATAAGAACAATGCAAGCTGAAAATAACTCGATAATCTTAGGATAAAAAAATTTGAAATATTTTCTATGCGGGAAAATTTTTTTAATTTTCTACCCAATGTATTTTCTTTCTGCTTCTTGTCGCGGTTCCGTCACTGCTACTGTTGTTCTTTTAAAGCATCGCCCACGTCATATTATTTTGTATAAATTGCGTATGGCATATGTTTCGACCGTGAAAAAAAAACCATTTCGAGTAAAAAATTCGTACCTGCATTGAAAAATACGAGCTGATTGGAAAATTCTCGTAACATTAAGAAGGGAAAAAACGCTCGTTCGAACAATTCGTGCGAAATATTTACGCGCAGCTGTGTAACATTATTTCTTTCATCTATATATCGTTTTTTTGTGTAAATATGCGAGTGATAAATTTTCAAAAAAAAAAAAAAAAAAAAAAAAATCAAAAAATTCACGTAGGTGAAAAATTGACTGAAAATTATGGTAGATAGTAAAAATGATTCGGTCACGATGAGTCAAATAGTATCATTTGGGCAAACATGCGAACGAAATTATGCATATGCCCTTTTACGTCATCGTCAGATGAAAATTTCAAACTCGTATGATAAAAAGTTTCCAACAAGTTGAAATTTTCTAAACATTTTGTACATTTGGACGCTGCAGGCGAACTTTAGCTTGTGTATAATTCGAAGGGAAGCTCAAACTAATCCGAAATATTCCGAGTAAATAACTTTTTTGCGCCAACTTGTTGAAGCAAAGCGGTTGGTGCGAAGACTTCAGCACTCGTGGCGCGAATAAAGTTTCTCTGACTTTGAAATTCTTTAATACTAATAATTTTAAAGATAAATTTCGCTCGGCTGTTTCCTTTAATAGAAATTAATAGTTATTTTAATACCTTGTTCGCTCGAGTACGTGTAACTTGAGCCGAATTCGATCGGTATAAATTATAATTTCTTAGCTTCGAACCACTCGTAAGTGTTTATGAATTTTTTCGAATTTCGAGTGGCGTATCGTCGCGTAAAATTGACGAAAATTTTCAGTCGAGTTGTAATATGTACCAAATAATATCGCGGCGTCGATTCGATGACGTCAGATTGAAAGCTCATGGGCGGCTTGATTTTTTAATTCTGTATGATCGGAGTTAAGAATTTTGCGACGACGATATTTCAATGTTTTTAATGCATTCCGAGAAATTGGTCGTATCATTTTCAATATTCGAACGCGTCGTGCAAAGATTAAGTCGCTAAGCGAGGAATAAAAAAATTGCAAAAAATAATCAATCGACTGGTATAACTTGAAAATTCATTGTGAATTCAAAACGCATTGTCTTTTTGATTATGAAAATTAACTCACGCGTGGGAAGTTTCCCTGTATCGAATTTTTAAAATAAAATAGTAGGTACCTACACCGATTGGTTTACAGATTTCACAAAAGCATCGAGATTTAATTATTATATTATATTGCTACTTCTTTTTTCAAAATTTATCCGCAGCGCGTGGGCTCAGTATAAAAAGGTCTTTTTTTTGTTACGAAGCGATGAGAGGAAGAGGAGCACACAGAACATCTTGATGTGGAGCTATTTTAATTAAATTTTTAACGAATAAAATGTTTTAAATTTTTTTCGTTTAAATAACCGGTTACCTTGGTAACGAATTAATTTTTATTTTATTTTTCATTATACTTACTTACCTTTTGAAAAATCACTTGTCGAAGTCATCGGTATAATATCTGCGCTCGAGTGACTGACGTTTGAAAAAAAATTATTATTTTTTTTGACGACATCGATGAAAGACGAGAGATGATGAGTTATGAAAGAGGAGAAATTCATACTCGAATATTTTTTAAACGTGAAAACTTTTCTGCCTAATGGAAAACAATTGTGTGGAAAAATATCTTTGTGATGTTTTTGGAGAAGTGAGATGAGTATTGAGGAGGCTTAATAAATAAAAATTATAAAAAATAAATTCATTCTTTGAAAATATTTACAAAAAAATCAATTTTTTACAACAAAAAAGTTGAAATAAAATTTATTTCAATTTTTTTTTCAAAAAAAAAAAAATATATACCTATTGAATCCCAGAAAAATATAGAAATTGAATTCCAAAAAATGTAAAATTTTTCATCGTTAAAATTGTAAAATTTGCTTTAAATTAAAAAAGTGAAATTATTCAATAAATATTTTTCAGAATATCTCACAGTTGTGTAAGATAATTTTCGTTTCTTGGATTTACTTATTTTAACTCGTGATTCTTGTTTTGGTTTTTTAATTCTAACAGTACTCGTACTCTATTTTTTTGGAAAACGTTAAAAAAATAATTTTAAAAAAATAGAATAAAATAGAAAATTGTTTTGAAACAAAATTGAGAGATTGATCTTATTAAACAAAATTACTGAAACATCGTTTTTTTTTTTTTTTTTTTTTTTTTTTTTGAATAACTAGGTATTAATGTTTTATTAAATTTTGAAAAAAAATTGAAAATTGTTCTTGAACAAAATTTTGAAAAATCAACCTTGCTCAAAATTATTGAAAAATTATTTTGATTTTTATTTGAAAAATTGTACTTACACGAAGGTTTGAAATATTATAAAAAAGTTCTTTATCAAAATTTGTAATTTGTTTTCTTCTTCTTCTTCCTCATTTATGCATATTTTTTTGAAAATTATTCTTGAGAAAATAAAATTCTCTTTTTATTATCATTTTATTTAAAAGTGTTCATACCTAAGCAAATTTTGAAAAATTGATCTTAAGCAAAAATGTAAAAGAAATTTTTCTACATTTTCTTTCTTTCTTTTTTTTTTTTTTGAAAAGGGCTTGAACAAAATCTTTGAAAATTGTTCTTAATTTTTTGAAAATTATTCTTCAACAAAATTTTGAAAAATCAATCGTGAACAATTTTTTCAGTTTTTTTTTTTTTTTTTTTCATGTACACTTATTAAAAACTCAATTTTTATCAAAATGATTGAAAAATAATATTTTTGAACATTTTTTTGAAATTGTCCCAGAACAAAATTTTTTAAGTTACTCTCGAACAAAATTATTGAAAATTCTTGTTATGTAAATTAAATTTTAATTTTTTGAAAGTTGTTCTTCAACAAATTTTGATTTTATGTTGAAAGTAAAATTGGCTTCCGCCGAATTTTTGAAAATTATTCTTTGAAAAATCCATCTTGATCCAATTTTTTTTTTTAAATTGTTCAATGACAACATTATTAAAAATTGTCCTTAATTTTTCGTTTTTCAACTATTTGGAAATTCTTTTCATACAAATTTTGAGAAATTAATCTTGAACGAAATTGCTGAAAATTTTGTTTTTAATATTATTTGAAAATTGACGTGAACACAATTTTTTTTAAATAAGTATGTTTTTAAACAACTTGAAATTGTTTTTAAACAAATTTTGGAAAATTTATATTGAAAAAAAATAATAATAATAACAATCTTGAAGAAAACTATATTGAAGAATAATTGTTCCTAAATAATTTTTTTCTAAAATTTCTTTTGAATAATATTTTTGATTTTTATTTCAAATCGGAAACTCATTACTCGCCAAAATTTTGAAAAATATTTTTCTTAAACAATTTTTAAAAATCAATCTTGAACGAAATTGCTAAAATATTTTTTTTTACATTTTTTTTTTAAGTTGTTCTCAAACGAATTTAGTGAATCAATCTCGCACAAAATAATGAAATATTATTCTTAATTATTATTTCAAAAATTTTTCTTAAATAAAATGTTGAAAAATTGATCTTGGACCAAATTAATTATTTTTTGACAATTGAAAAAAAAAATGTAAAAATTGATCTTGATTAGAACAAATTGAAAAATTGTTCTTGAATATATTTTTTTAAATCGTTTTTGAACCAAATTGTTTGCAATTTTTCTTGGATAAAAGTATAAGTATAGAAAAATCATAATTGAAAATTGAAAAAAAAACTTTGGTTTTCGTTTGATATAAATTTTTTAGATTTCTGGTGAAAAAAGGTACTAAGTACGTATATTCTTGAAAAAATATATTCCAGTAGTTCCAAAAATCAGTATATGAGTACCTAAATATTTGAATATTTTATTTAGTTTACATTTTTCTATTGATGAAATGAAGGAGAGGGAGATTGTACAAAAATAAATTTTCATTTCAACTCGAATAGGTAATTTACCAAAATCAAACAAAATCTTATAATATCCTGCTTTCGAACTTTTTCTCAAACGTAAAAAAATCGTTTCTTAGAATTTCCGTAAAATTCGGCGAAAAAAGAAAATCCTCCTTCGTATTCATCGAATTCGAAATTAAACCTCCCACAACCTCATCGAAATGAAAATTTCAAACGTGATGCTGACGCTGAATCTGTAGCACGACATGAACGAATACCTTTACCTACTACACGTATCAGAAGAGTAAATAAGGGGTAAACTGATCTGTCTCTCTTTCTCTCGCTACCTCGTAAAAACCATATGGAGCGTTTTTATATGATGTTTACAGAAAAATCAACGCATGTGTGTAGTGTACAGTGAACATGTAATATACGTATATCGAATCGAACGTTATATCGTATGTGTGCCTGTGTAATATATATCGCGTACTCTGCAAGTGGCACCCAGAGAGACAGACTATCAGCAACAGCGAGAGACGTCAAAGTTAGTGAATTTTTTCACGTAGCTGCGATACGGTGGTGTTCTCTACGTACATTGTGTTGGTATTCTATCATAACACCCAAATACGAAAAAGGAAATGAATCGCGTAGGAAGGTAGATACTCGTACGTATGTATACCATACGCAAGGTGAAGGAAAGGAAAGGAAAGGAAAAGGAAAACGTCACGCCGGAGTTTCGCGACGGAGACGTCGACGCGACGTCGGCGTCGTTATAGTAATTAAATGAGAACTGTGCGAGCAAGGTATAGGTATGTGGAAGTTGGAAGACATAGGCGGAATAATATTCTTAATAGTCCGCTGTCGAGTCGAATATTTCACAAAGGTATAATAAAAAAAAATCTAGGATACACACCCCCAACTTGAGAAACGTTACGACCTTCGAGACGATGAAATGTTTCGAACTTTCGACTTTAGCAGGAAAAGGTTAAAAGCCGACGACAACCTTCAACTGTATTGATTGTTTTATTAAACGCACAACACATACTACCAATTGTCCCTTTTCTATTAGCCAATAACTTATGGTCCGAATTAGCCGGTGAATTTTTTATGAACGTATACGTTGGATTGAGTGGCGCTGACGTTATACGTTGCGTTTGGAAAGTACAAATATAGCTGAGGAAAATTTACGTGGGCGTGAGAGAAATCGTTTTGTACTAAATCGAAATTTGTGGGGAATTAATTCACCCTCGATTTCGTTTGCTGAAATTTTTTTTTCTCGAGACGCTACACCAATTTTCAAGTAAGCTAAAAAAAATTCAAATCATTTGAATGTAGCTTTTTCGTAGCATAAAATGTAGAAAAATATTTCCAATAACTTGTGAATTTTTGTTGATAGAAATTCCCCTATTTTTTTGTATTTTTTTGTAGGTAGGTAATAAGTATCTAGTGAAAAAATTTCAATTTTTTGATGTAAAAGAATTTATATTTTCCAAGTAATGAAGAAATTGCGATGTAGGAAAATACACAAAGTATAAGTAGGCAACTCATATGGAATAAAAATGTCATATACACGTGGTGTCTCTCTCAGAAATTGAAGGGGTAGGGCAAAATAAAATTAATAAAATGAAATTTTTGATCAAACCTTTTGATAGTACAGGAAAAAACGAACAATTTTCATTCATGATATTTTTCGTCTATCTTTGAAAATGAAGGCGCTACAGAGCTTCAAACTTTAAAAAAACCGGTTTTCCAATTTTCAAGGCTCCCTAGCGCCTCCATTTTTGAAGATAGGCAAATTTAGCATATCACTTTTTTTGTTCCTTTCAAGAAGTTACACTTGTGATATGTGTTATCGTAACGGAATTTTGAAGTTTTTATGTATCATTCCGCATTCGTGGCTCAACCATTGCAGTCCTAAATGATCATGTGGCATCTTTGAGACGTATGAAAATTTCTCAAGGTAGTACTTGAAACAGGTGTCATTTCTGAGAGCATCGAGAAATGTTATGTGACTAATTTGCCTATTTTTAAAAATGAAGGCGCTAAGGAGCCTGAAACTTCACAAATTCCAATTTTCGAAGATTTTAGCGTCTCCATTTTCAAACTGGAGCAAAAAATATCAAAAATAAAAAAAATGTTCTCTACGTATAATTAGTACCACCTTAAAGTACGTGGGACTATTTAAGAATTCTCGGAATCAGATCTAATAATATACTTCACTTCACTAAGGGATGAGATTTATGAGATGTTATCGGCTGGATTGAGCCAGACAGTCCATTATGATCCTCGAGGGATCGGGATATTTTTTACCCTCATTAAACATGATCAATTTTCTTATGAAAAAAAGAAGAAAAAATAATTAGTCATTAAAAATGTTATAAATACACTTGGTGCCCATCTCAAAAATTCGAGGGACAAGAGAAAACGAAATTTGGAAAAAAGTTCAGATCAAGCCCCATGGATGAACCAAAAAAATGTTACTCCTGCCATTTTATGCCTAAATTTAAAAATGAAGGGTCTGCAACGCTTCGAAAATTGGTATTTGCGAAGTTTGAGGCTCTTTGCGCCTTCATTTTTGAAAATAAGCAAATTTTTTGTATAAAATTTTTCGTTGTTCTCAAAAAGTTACACTGGTTTCATGTACTGTCTTGACATTATCTTGAAAATTTTCATGTCTAGAAGGCGTCTCATGTGATAATTTAAGGCTCGAATAGTCGAGACACTACCTAGCGATGCATAAAAATTTCAAAATTCTGTTATGACAACACACGTTACAAGTGTAACTTCTTGAGAGAAACAAAAAAAGTGCTATGCTAAATTTGCCTATTTTCAAAAATGAAGGCGCTAGAGAGCATTGAAAATTGGAAAACCGGTTTTTCAAACTTTAAAACTCTGTAGCTCCTTCATTTTCAAAGATAGGTAAAAAATGTCAAAAATGAAAAATCCCGAGCAGCACACTCGATCGATAATATCGAAAGTTGAAACGTATCGATAAAAAATCGTTTAAAAATCTAAAGATGTTCTCACGATATGATACAGATTTAGCTGTACGATTTTATAGGCAAAAAATCTAAAAACTATCGAATTCGATAGTATTACGATTTTAGGACGATATTCGTCAACGATACTATCGACAAAGAATATTAAATTTATAGAATCCGATATTCCACCGATTTTGTGCAGATATTTGAAACTATATTATCGACAAATAATCTGAAATTTCTCGAATTCGATTTTTTAACGATTTTGTGAAGATATTTGAAACTATATTATCGACACGTAATCTGAAATTTCTCGAATTCGATTTTTCAACGATTTTGTGCAGATATTTGAAACTATATTATCGACACGTAATCTGAAATTTCTCGAATTCGATTTTTCAACGATTTTGTGACGATATTTAGAACTATATTATCGACAAATAATCTGAAATTTCTCGAATTCGATTTTTTAACGATTTTGTGAAGATATTTGAAACTATATTATCGACACGTAATCTGAAATTTCTCGAATTCGATTTTTCAACGATTTTGTGACAATATTTACAACTATATTATCGACAAATAATCTGAAATTTCTCGAATTCGATTTTTTAACGATTTTGTGAAGATATTTACAACTATATTATCGACAAATAATCTGAAATTTCTCGAATCCGATTTTCCACCGATTTTGTGCAGATATTTACAACTATATTATCGACAAATAATCTGAAATTTCTCGAATTCGATTTTTTAACGATTTTGTGAAGATATTTACAACTATATTATCGACAAATAATCTGAAATTTCTCGAATCCGATTTTCCACCGATTTTGTGCAGATATTTACAACTATATTATCGACAAATAATCTGAAATTTCTCGAATTCGATTTGTTAACGATTTTGTGACGATATTTGAAACTATATTATCGACAAATAATCTGAAATTTGTCGAACGATTTTTCAACGATTTTGTGACGATATTTGAAATTATTTCCAAATTGGTGAAAAATTTTCTAAGTCCAACACGTCTGGAAGTACTAAACTGCCTATTATAAGCGTTTTATTGCTAATTCCTCAACGATAAGGTATGGCATAGTGGTTAAGGAAGAGGATTACCATGCAGGAGGTAGAAGGTTCAAGCCCCACGGGTGGCAGATTTTTTATAATTTTTTTTGACTTTTTCTGAAATGATCCTCTTACCGTAACATGAATAATGTGTTTAGGCATAGTTTAATGTATTAATTATGCTAATTAATGAGTTTTAATTATAGAAAAAAGCTAGTAAAAGACGAAAAATCGGAATAAAAAATCGATAAAAAATCGACAGAATATCGAATTCGATAAAGTTCCGCCTAAATCGTGAAATTATCTTTCGATATTATAGATATATTATCGATAAAATATCTTACTATAATCTCGAAATATTTGCTAACTATAATTCGTCGATAATCTATCTATATATCGAAAGATAATTTCACGATTTATGCGGAACTAACGCGACACTTTATCGAATTCGATATTCTGTCGATTTTGTATTTCGATAATTTGTCGAGTGTGCTGCTCGGGATGTTTGTTTTTCCAGCTTTATCGATATGCTTGATCGAAAATTTTATTTTCCCAATTTTATTTTGTCTTGCCCTTTCAATTTTCGAGATAGGTATCACGTGTATACAGCTTTTTTGTTTCTTATCGATTGTCTAATTATTCCATGAATTTTCCTACATGTATAGACTTGATGACTGTGTTTTCTTATTAGCAATAGCAACGATGAGCTGAAGCATGAAAACACGGTTAAGCGTCATGTACACGACTATAGTGGATCATCAATTCATCATTCACCGCAGTGCTGTTTTTTTTTGGCACCATCGAAAATTTTATCAAGTCCAATACTACATAGATACTTGATATTCAAAATTGGAGGAGAGGGAGAAGTTTTTGTAATAATCAAAATTATTTCTAACACTTCAAGCTACAACTTTTACTTGAAAAAAATTTCAGTTGAACCCCTCCCTCCCCATCAATTTTGCATAACGTTCTGAAGATACTAATTAAAAACTGGAGGAGTGGAGGAAGAAGAGGCCAATTGAAAAAAATTTCAGATAAAAGTTGTAGATTATGATCCTAAAAATAATTTTGGTTATTATGAAAATTTCGAATGGACCCCCCCCCCCCCTTCACCGATTTCATATAATATCAGGTACTTAGATTCTTTTTCAAAATTGGGAGAGTGGTCCAATTCCAATTAAACATTTTTTCAAACAAAAGTTGTACATTGAGGTCCTAGACATATTTTTTTTATTATAAAATTTTTGATTAGACCTTCCCTCCCCTCCAACTTGGCATAATATGACTTAGATACTTATATTAAGTATTAAAAACTGGTGGAGGTAGGGGTCAAATTGAAAAAATTTTCAAACAAAAGTTGTAGCCCGAAGTCTTAGAAATAATTTTGGTTCTTACAAAAATTGTGTTTGGACCCCTCCTTCCCCTCCAATTTTGAATATCAAGTATCTATGTAGTTTTGGACTTTGTAAAATACTCGTATTTTCGATGGTGCCAAAAAACAGTACCCTTCATTTTTACCTCTTTTTTTCATCTCAGAATGCTTTGAAATGGAGACATTTGAAATCTTTTCAATTGACCTCACTATTTTAAATTTGAGATTTCGCTTGAGAAACATCCCTGTGGTCAGTTTAATCCAGCTCTTTGACGATTTCAATATGTTATTTGGCCAAATCTTCTAATAGCAAAAATTAGCAATAAAAAAAGGTGTCATTATTATGCAATTTGAAAAATTGTGGCAGTTCCGTCGATGTTTTTGGAAAATTACCAATGGGTCGAATGGGAGCATCGTTTTTGGCTTTAAATTCATATCAGGAATACTACGATAGATATTATTGAAAATATCAATTCGCATTTAGCTGTCCATTTTGTTATCCTTATTGGCATTAGCTTTGTGGGTTACTTAGGTGTATAAAGTGTATACTTTGTCTTGGGAAGTGAAACGCGTGTATCGAGCACACGGGTTAAATTTCGTCCTGCGTAATATTGGGCCAGAGACGAAGACAGAGTGAGAGTGAACGAGGTATTGGTTGATAGGTCGCATGACGTCAGTATTTAACGCGACGAGGACAGCCTAATGACGCCTTGAATGGGCATTGTATACTTGTGCCGTCGTCTCTGGCAACAAAACCCCATCTCAAGTTACCCACTCACCCACTCAGTCCTATACCTACCCGGTAAAATATAATAAATCGAAAAAATATACAAATCCAGCCTCCTCAGCTGAATAATTTCGCGTTGATATTATTAATTTTACCTAATTAATTTTCTGTTTTTTTTTTCTTTTTGTTTCAGTGTCAACCTATTGAGTATTTTGGCGTTTTTTTCAAAAACAGCTCATCATAGGCCGCCAGAATTGCCAACCGTCACGGAAGTCTATATACTAACCCCCTTGCCCCTGCCACCTCAACCGCCATGGGTCGCAAAAAAATACAAATATCGAGAATCACCGATGAACGTAATCGACAGGTATGTTTTAGGCGAATTAGTTCGCATGGTTTTTTTTTTATAAGTATTCGGAGATTCGCACACGTGTGCGTATTATATCAAATGAAAAGGACGCCGGGTATCGACGGGGTGTGTTTTTGGCATATTACATAGGTAGATGGGGTGTAAAGGGGTAGTGGAAAAGAAAAAGGAGTCGACTTTCTTTATTATGAAGTTCGCAGATTATATTATGCTCGTAGTACGCGGGTTGTTTTTATCTCGTCGTAGAAAATTGGTCGTGTAGGTATCGAATACTCGTCGTTCTAAGATTTCAATAAGTAGTATCGAATCCTTTTTCTCGGGAAAAATATTAGTCGATGGCGAGCATGGATTGGTGGAAATTTTCGTCAACGTAGGATGTCGCTTTTTTAACGTCTCGTCTCGTCTCGTCTTGTAATTCAATCTGATGCCAGAGAGTAATACGCGTGGTGTTTTCATTTCTTATGCTGTGTCGGTCTTGGTCAATGTTGCTGAAGTGGCTTTTATTATTATGATACGCGTTGTGTGCAGAAATGGATGGCGATCGTGCCCTGTGATACGGAATGACGTAATCGTGATTCTGGTTAATTGGCTGTGTGACTTTGGAACCATTCTTATTAATTCTTTCGTTGAGATAAGATTTTTTTGAGAAATTAGAGTATGAATGGATGAGAGTTCCAATGCTGGAGTGTTTTTTATTTGTTTTTTTATCTCGTTTTTTGAATTAGGTAAATTTAAAAAAAAAAAAAACATCAACTATGGCAATTTTTGGAATATTTAAAATATAACATTTTATTTAGAATTTTTTCCCTGATATTTTTCAAGTTTTTTGTAGCAACTTTGAAAATTCTAAGAAACATTTTTTAAAAATTATTTAGGCCTATCAAGAAATTTATTTTGCTCGAGGCAGATTTATAGCTGATCTTACATTTTTAACTAAATCTTATTTCTTCTTCGAATTTCAAAATGCCTAATTCATTTTAATTCAAAATTGAATTCAAAAACTTTTCGTGACAATAAATTTTTAAAATTGTTTATTCGAAAATTCATTTTATCTAGTCGAGTTTTTTTCAATTAATTGAACAAACAAAAAATCAATGAAAAAAGTACGCAGAAAAAGGTTTTTTTTTTTTTTTTTTTTTTTTTTTTTTGTAGGAAAAAATCCCTAATTTTTTTAAAATGAAAAAATTTAACAATCTTTCAATAGAAAAAGTTTCCCCTTTTTTTAAATGCATAAAAACAACTAATTTTTTGGATGGAAATTTTAAAATCTTTTTTCGGTTGCTAAAACATTTTTCATTTCTATTATTTTTTTTAAATGAAAAAATTTTTTTAGAAATATGTAGGTAGGATAATATTTTTATTTTCAACATTTTTGAAGTATAAAAAAATTATATTTTTCAACATTTCCAAAAAATAAATCTTCCTTTTTTTGAGCATCAGTATAAGGTCGTACGTACAAAAATGAAACGTCAAATGATCGACGTTCTAATGCATAATTATCTTACTTTTCTTCTCAAAGTTGAATTTAAAAAAGTTCTATAACGCCAAAATTCAATTCTTTTGGTTATGGGGAGGGGGTTGTTTTTTTAAATTTTATTTAAAAACCACCTTCTTTCCAACTTGGAAATTTTATTTTCAAAATTAGGATGAAAAAAACAATCATGCCAAAAAATTTCAAAAATTTCCCTGAGAAATGTATTTTGTCCGAGTGAAGTTTTATGTTTTGAATATCATGCAGAACTGTTTTCCATTCAAGCTCAAGTGCAATTTTTTTTTAAATTGAATTTTAAAAAATTTCATTAGGAAATACTTACAAATTAAGTACTTATTTTGCCCAAGTCATTATATTTTGTTTTAGTTTTTTTTTCTGATGTTTCTTGTACTTGCTCAAAAAAAAAATTCTCGTCAAAACTGAATTTTTAAAGGTTTTTTATGGTCATAAATTTTAAAAATTTCACTGGGAAATGTTTATTTTGTTGAAGTAATTTTTTTTGTTTTCATTTTTTTTTTTTTCTAAAAACGGTTTCCTGTGCCAATAAATCAAATTTTTTCAAAATAGTTTTTTTTTTTTTTTTTTAAATTTAATGATCATTGAGATCACTTTCAAAAATTCGTTGGGAAACGTATTTATCCCAAGTTGAGAACTACTTTTTTTTATTCAAACTCCAAAGTAATTTTTTTTCTTTTCAAAATTGAATTTGGAAAAGTTTCTTAGATTACAAATTTCAAATATTTTATTGGGAAATAATTATGTTCTTTGCCCAATTCAAGTTTTTTCCCATTTTTTTTTCGAACTGCATATATTTCTTATTTTCCTTTAGTATTGAATTGAAAAAAAAAACACATACTGGACCGATCATAAAAACTTCGTTGGTAAATATGTTTTGCTCGAGCAATTTCTTTCAAAAATGATTTTTCCACGATTATTTTCCTCTTCCAATTCATTATTTTTATTTTTTTTTTGAAATTAGATATGAATAATCATGAATAAATTTTATGGCCACAACTAGAAAAAATTCCATTGGAAAATATGTATTTTCCCCAATAGCAGGATTTTTCCAGAGCTATAATAAAATTATACTATTTTTCTTTTCAAAATAATTGAATTTTGAAAAAATTTCATAGCAACAAATGTTTTATTGAAAAATTCGTTTTGTCCACGTCCACGTCAAGTTATTTTGTTTTTAATTTTATTTAAAAGCTATTTCTTTTCCAACTCAAAAATAATTTCCTTCTTTTTACAATTAAATTGGGTATTTTTTTTAAATAAATTTTTTTTTAAATCTGGGAAATGTAATTGTCCAAGTCAAATTTTATTTTTATGGAGAACTTTTTTTCTATTCAACCTTGAAAACAATTTTTTCTTTCAAATTCGAATGCAAAAAAAAAATCAAAGCAACTAATTATAAAAAATTTTGTTGGCAAATGTATGTATTTTCCCAAGTCAAGTTTTTCTTTTTTTAAATACCTAGGTATCTATCTTTTTAAAATTTCATTTCTTGTTCAAGATCAAAAATATTTTTTCTTTTCAAGATTTATTTTGTTTTAGACAAACTCATTGTGTGTGGTGGGTGAAAATGGTGTGAAGTCGATTATCAAATATTTTACAGAATGTATACGAATTTTTGACCGATTTTTCGATTCACTTACAGATTGTGAGTTAATCAGAAGAAAAGGTGAGGTCAATTTTTTAATTCGACAAAATTCATTCGAAACAAAAAAAAAATCTGGTTAAATGGAGATGTGTAAACAAACAAATAATATTTCACTGTTGTCTTAATGCTGACATTGCGGTTACTATAGCTCTAATCGGTTGTGTAATTATTCACAAACAAAGCCAATTTTTTCTATTTGACGAAATTCATTATAAAATTTCAATCGAATTGAAAGTTTGTGACAAAATAGCGAAGTGTTCGATGCAGGCATAAGACATCGACGAATGTATTAACCCATTTACATAAATCTCGTAAATTCGTAATCGCCATCTTTTTGAAATAAACTGCCCGAGTGGAATGAAAGTCAAAATGACGAATTTTCACCATTTCTGGTCCTTCAAATGAATAAAATATCTTTCGAATGAAAATGGGAAAATTGCGATGCGATCGTGGGTGGTTCTCGAAAACAGTGTGCTCTTTTTATCAAATTCAATCTCGTTTCAAGGTAGAGAGGAAAACGTCGTCTTTGCTTTTTCTTACGCAATAGATTTTGATTTTCGATAGGTAGGTATATGAAAATAGTAGGCATCAGGTAAAAAGTCTATTAGGTTTCGAGATGGAACGAGAACTCGATGGGTGAAAAAATGTCGCATGGCGAACAACTATTAAGCTCATGTGGGAGACCGAATTACCTACTACACCTTTTTATCCGGAGATAATTTGGTCGTTGAGCCGTTGAATCGAGGCAAGAAAAAGTAAAGAAGTGGAAAAAGATGTCGGTAATAATTATGGCGTAATTATTACGCAATCGGTTATTTCCTGAAGTAAATGTCAAAACCAGGGTGAAAAAAATATTTACAAGGACAACATTTTAATAATTGATTTCGTGTTCGATATGTATACAATGTATGGGTTTTGGAGGGGGCTTTGGTTTTGGGTATGGGTAGACTATACACTCGGATAGATGGAAATTTTAACATAAAATCAATGGCTTAACTTTGACGGTATTTTTGGGCATTTTTCAGGTGACGTTCAACAAGCGAAAATTTGGCGTTATGAAAAAAGCCTACGAATTGAGCGTACTATGCGACTGTGAAATCGCTTTGATAATATTTAGCAGCTCGAATAAACTCTACCAGTATGCCAGTACTGATATGGATAAAGTTTTGCTGAAATATACCGAATACAACGAGCCACACGAATCGTTAACCAATAAGAATATCATTGAAGTATGTATAAATTATAGATTAGTTTTATCCGAAATTAAACCCAAGTGTCGGTCGTTATTTTCGTTGTGATTAGTCGAAGCTTTCGAGTGGTAATTCTGTCTAAGGGCATATTCAAAGTATGCCTATTTGGAATTTGGAAATTGTTTGTTTGGTCCACACTTTAGAGTGATTTGACCCTATACAACCTAAACAATTTATGTACCTGCTTTTAAAAAGTAGAAAACCTTCTTTGGAAAGATTCAGAAAAAAAATTGAAAAAATTATAAAAATTTAATTTCTTTTAATGCCTAAAAAATGAAAAATATTTTCGAAAATTACTGATTGAAGATTTTTTTTTTTTTTTGTAATGTTGCTCAATTAAACTGAAAAAGAAGTTTGAAAATTGGAAGAGATGAAAACATTTCTTGTGAATGAAAACGTTCAAAAACTGATTTTCAAAAGATTTTTTTTTAATATTTAAAATGCCAATCTAAAAAAAATTATGTAAAAAAGAAGTTTTTCACTTTGAAAATTGTTTTGAGAAATAATGGTTATTAAAAAGACTTTTTCAATCATTTTTTTTTCTAAATAAAAAAATTACTAAAAATAAAAATACACGAATATATTTTGAATAAAAATGTTGGAAAATTTCTAACATTGTTGAAAAAATGGATTTTTAAGATTATTCTCGGAATTTTGTATCAACACATATGGTTTTAAAATATATTTTAGAAATAAAAATTATTTACCAGAAATCGTAGAAAGCAACGTTTTTAAATTTTATCAAAAATTGGCAAAAAAAATATTTTGAAAATTCAGTAAGTATTCAAAAAGTATTTGTGGAAAAATTTAATTATATATTAGGTTTAAAAAAATCATTCAGCTAAATTATTTTAGAAAATTGATTTATTTTTTCAAAGTGAAACTTCTGAATGATTTTTTTTTTTTTTTGAAAATTTGTTTTGAAAAATGTAAGAAATCGACTTAAAATACTTTTACGTGTTTTGTTTTTAAAAATGGATGGAAATTTTTTCAATTGTAAAATCAAATACTTTACATAATAATACTGGAAACTCCAATGGGGACAAGTGACTCCCAACAAAAGCGCTCTCTTAGCGGCTCGGCATGAAACTATTCTCAGACTTTCGACCGATCGTCATGTCTTCGACCAATCAGAGGGCGAATCACGCGACGATCAGTCGAAAACCTGGAATTAGTTTCATGCCGAGCCGCTTAGAGAGCGCTCTTCTTGGGAGTCAAATCAAAAGCACAGAGTTTCCAGTATTAGTATTTGGTAAAATCCATAATATGAAAGTCAATTTTACAAAACGAGAAAATTTACTTGAAAGATTCTTGGAAATATTCATTTAATTTCTTAATGAGTAAAAATTTTAAAAAATATCGAAATAACTGTTTTTGTTGTTGTTTTTTTTTTTTTAAAGACAATGAATTTGAAGCAATTACTGCATGTAAAGTAAAAAATGTCAAAAAATTATTGCGAATGATTAGTTCAAATATTTACTTTCCAAAGAAATTTTTGAAAAAATTAATTTTAAAAAATAATCATCAATTTTTTTTTGAATTAATCAAAAATTTTAGGAAATTTATTCAGCTGATTAAAATGTTAAGAAGCAATTGAATTTTTTAATAAGTAAAATTTTTTTTAAATGCGTTTCAAAACATATTTTTTGAAAAAATTTACATCCTATCTGAAAAAGTTTGTCAAAATCGTTCAAGAAAAATTACCAATACCTACCTACATAAAATTTAACAAATTTCATGCATGTGAAAAAATTTCAAAAAAAATTTTGAATGCACTTGTTTTAAAAATAAATTTTAAATGATATTTTTGGAAAAATTTCCTTTAGAAAAAAAAACAAAAAAAAAACAACAGAAAAACCATTTTTTAAAGAATTTACCAAAAATTTGAGAAAATTTATTCAGCAGGAAAATAATGGTTTCAGGTAGATCATTAAATATTTTATGTATTTGCAAAGGTGTGTTTTTGGATTAATAACAAAGTGACAATACCTAATCATTTGGAAAAAATTTTATGAATCTTTTTTTTAAATTTTATTTTTGTTTAAAAACTTTCTTCGTCTCATACGTAATTTTTTAAAAATTGATTTAAAATTATTTGTAAAAAGAAACGATTAATTTTTTTTGGGGAATTGTAGAAAATGAATAAAGAACTTTTTTTTGAATCGAATGAAAAAATTAAAAATCTCCTTCAAAAAATATTTTGGATAACATTTTTTGAAAAAAACTAGGTGCATAAGAATAAAAAAAATAATTTAAAAAAAACATTCAAATAAAAAATGTAAATTTTTAGAATGATAAATAAATGTTCATAAAGACCATTTTTAGAAAAACTGATAATAATAAAAAATCAGAAAAATCGTTTTTGAAAAAATAACAAAAGTTTTTGAAAAATGTCTTTCAGTCTCAAAATTTAAAAAAATCGATGTAGGTAAAATCACTTTTTCAAGCAAATGAATTAAAAAATCCGTTTTGAAAATTATCAAAAAATATTTCGAGTAAAAATTTCTATAAAAAAATCAGTTTCAAAATATATTTTTCAAAAATTGATTTTAAAAAAAAATCATTGAAATAGGTAATAATATTTTTTTTTGCAATGACAAAACATTTGAAAAAAAAATATTCAATTGAAGAATGTCAAAAAATCTGAAATATTTTTTACATTGAATGAAAAATCAAAAAATCAATAAAAAATAAATCAAATAAAAATGCTAAAACCCCTGCCCCCTCCAACGCAACAAAAAAATTTGAATATTTTCTCAAACGGTTGAACAAAATTCTAATAAAATACTTGATTCGAGTGATATTTTTAGAACACATAATTTTTTTTGTTTTCCAAAAAACAAAAGATGAATTTAAAATGCTGATAATTTCGTTGTGGAACGAACTTGACACCTTGATTTTCAGATCGAAAATTAAAATAGCCCTGTTGAAGCCGCTAATCACAATGCAAAAACGATTAAAGGGCTTTTCGAGTGCCCAATTTTTAAATCGGCCAATTATTGATTCAGAAACGGATCTAAGCTGTGTTTTTTACCACGCTTTTATTAGCTTGGTATGTATGTTTGTTTGTATGTATGTCTCATGGAACCAAAAGTATGTTTTCAACCAATCCTCTCTCATTTAATTTTTTACTGGAATTGAAAGAACATAGTGCTCACATTAGGGGTTTTCGAGGTCGCTGAATTCGATTTTCGAACTCAAATTTACCCCCGACCCCAAATTGAGCCCCTATGAGGGGGTTCAATTTTGAAAATTTCAGAAAATCACAACATTGGTATCGAAATGTAGGTTTTCGAGGTCGCTGAATTCGATTTTCGGACTTAAATTTACCCTTGACCCCAAATTGAGCCCCTATGAGGGGGTTCCATTTTGAAAATTTCAAAATTCACAACATTGATATCAAAATGTTGGTTTTTGAGGTAGCTGAATTCGATTTTCGAACTCAAATTTACCCCCGACCCCAAATTGAGCCCTATGAGGGGGTTCAGTTTTGAAAATTTCAAAATTCACAACATTGATATCAAAATGTTGGTTTTCGAGGTAGCTGAATTCGATTTTCGAACTCAAATTTACCCCTGACCCCAAATTGAGCCCCTATGAGGGGGTTCAATTTTATGAAATTAAAATATTTTCAACGACAAAAAGAGTTAAATAAAAATGTAAAAAAAATTTTAAAAACCACGTTTTTATTTAAAGTTGGTCACTTTGTAAAATGTTATTCATAGGGAAAGAGTAATGCCTTAAAAAACAAAAAATAAAATTTACTTACTTGAATACAAAAATGTGTCATGAAAATTTTTTTTTCAAAAATTTTAATGATGAAAAGCGTGGTGGGGTGTTCGCGAGGAGCAAACGAATACCTTTTCAATTAACGCCCCACCACGATTTTCATCATTAAAATTTTTGAAAAAAAAATTTTCATGACACATTTTTGTATTCAAGTAAGTAAATTTTATTTTTTGTTTTTTAAGGCATTACTCTTTCCCTATGAATAACATTTTACAAAGTGACCAACTTTAAATAAAAGCGTGGTTTTTTAAAATTTGTTTATTTATATACTTAAGTACTTCACTTTGCCTCTGCGTATGGGATCAACTGTCAAGTAGTGTTAAAATTGTTGCATGAAATTTCAAAAATATTTGTCAAATTATTTTTCAAAAAAGATAGCAAAAAGCAGCAGATCATCTTGAGGGGAGGGGGGGATCTACTCTAAGCGTGAAAAAATACGATTGCACCAGACCAAATGACTCAACACTTGAAAGAGTAATCACTTAATCAGTATAGGCAGGCAGCTTAACGAAAATCAGTCGAACTGATAAGAGAGTAGGTTATTTATTAATCGCGGTAAAATTTCGTAGTGTTATCACTTAACACATTCGTATTCTCTCTTATCAATTTAAATTACTAATTGAAAATCACAAATCAAAACTGTATAATTTTCAGCTTGGGTTGCTCTTTACAACGATTCTTTATTGAAAAAAAATTAAATGTGCGGTTATTGATGATAGGATGGCGGTGAAAATTTATAGTGGAGGGAGAAGAAAGTTTCGTGGATTTATTTTTGAACTTCTTTTGGTGCATTTTCAGTATTAAGAGCCAAAATAATAAAATTATAGGTATTATGTATTATTCATATTTTTTAAAATCATTTCCTTGACATTTGTTTTTTTTTTTTTTTTTTTTGAATTAAAAACCAAGAAAATTGTTTAGTCCTTGGTACAAATAAATTCGTCACTTTATACCCTAAAGTTGACTCGAAAAGTCCACCCTCTTCCTTATCACATGTATATTGTATATCCACGTACAATGGCATAGTAAATAAAATTAAAAACCGATTAAATACCTAAAATATTTAATTACACCCTGCTAAAAAAAAATGACACTTGGGTTTTAATATTCGGATAAAAAATCGTAGTACACTAGCGGCATTTCCGAGATGTTATTTTTAACATATAAATAATCCGTATCAGTACGTCTATTCGCAGGCCTTGAATAAGAAAGAGCACAAAAACGGCGCTTGCAGTCCGGACAGTCCGGAGGGAGACACCGAGTACCAATTGACACCTCGAACCGAAGCGAAATTTTCTAAAATCGACGAAGCATTTCAAATGATGATGCAGAAAAATCAGCTGACAGGCAATAGCAGAGTAAGCGGGGCAATTTTGTCTTTCAATTTGGTTTAAAATATTAGTGTAAAGTAGCCGCGTGATACCGACACCGTTGTGTGTCTGTGGTGTTTAAGTTATTACACGTAAAAACGCGTACCTAAGTACCTGTGTACGTTTTTATGGCGAATTCTTTATTCATGATACTAAAACCGCGATACGGGGTATAAGAGCTCGAAAATAATTACTAGGTATGATAAAATATCTGCTAAGTTGTCTAGGAAATAACCGGATAATTTATGTCTTCGGGATAAGTTTTTATAGACGTGAACTCGATTCAACCTCTAATTTGAAAATATAATTTGCATTTTTTCAATATGGCGAATTTCGGTAAAATTACGTACTCTATACTTACGCGTTCCTTTTGTTTTATCCTTCTTGCCTCTCGGCCTGTATTGGGATAGTTTTCTTTGAGGAGGAAGCGGGAGGGACTTCGGAGGAAATTGTTTGAACGCAGCCCACGGGTTGGAATAGAAATTATAATATGGATGGGTGGAAAATGCCTTCGAGTTCGAAGTTTCGAGTTTTTAATGGTGAATTTTTCAATAAATTTTGAAACATTTAAATCCTTAAGAAATTCAAAAAATAATTTGATTCAAAAAAAAAAAAAAACTTGAAAAAATAACCTACTTTAGTATAAAAAGCTGCAACTGTGTTAAAAAAGCTGAAAATCGAAATTTCTTGCTTTTTAAATTTTAATAATCAATTTTTTGAAGTTGGAATATTTTTTTAACATCGGCTAAATTTTCCAAAAAAAAATAAAATAAAAGGTAAATTTCTACATTTTTTAGTAAATTCTTAAAAAAGAATCAATTTCTAAAATTTAGTTGATTTTAAAAAAAATACAAGTAAGAGGTATACATATAATTTTTTTTTTAAATTGGTCAAAATTCAAAATCGCGCCATTTCAAAAAATCACATAAATTTTGAAAATATATTAAAATGTCAATTTTTAGAAATTTTTGATTTAGGTAAAAATTGAAAATTTGCCCATTTATAAATTTTAATAAATTCTTAAAATTGAATCAATTTTTAAAATTCAGCTAAATTTTCAAAAAAGTTTAAAATCGTTGATTTTCTAAATTTTTACAATCTTTAAAAATTGTTAAAAATTCAAAATTATGTTGTAATTTATCAAGTTTGTTGAATTTTCAAAAAAAAAAAAAAAAAAAAATGAAATGAAATGAAATGTTGAAATTGTCGACATTTTTGCAATTATTCTAAATTTGATCTTTTTAAAATTTTAATTATATAGGTAATTCTTATCAAAGCTGAATTAGTTTTCAAATTCAGTCAAATTTTTTAAAAAGTTGACTTTCCAATTATTTACTAAAAATTTATCAAAATTCAAAATTAGACCATTTCCAAATTTTAATTAAATTTTGAAATTGGATCAACTTTTGAAATTTAGTTTTATTTCTTTTTTTGTAGGTATTGAAATGTTGATTTTTAAAATTTTAAAATTTTTTGAATTTCTGTTCAATTAAAAAAAAAAAAAAAATTATAAACTTAATTTTTGACATTTTTACTGTTTTCAAAATTTCTAAAGTAGGTAATTAGTAATAATTCGAAATTTTACCATTTATTCCTAAATTTTTTAAAAATTATTAAAATGTTCCAATTGTTTACTAAAAATTGATGAAAATTCAAAATTGAACTATTCATAAATTTTAACAAATATTTGAAATCGACTAGTTTTTTTTTTTTTTAACGCCATATACAGCAAGTAAGGCTAGAGGCGTGTCACGGAGGAGGATTACTTAGAGATTAAAAAGTTAAGAAAATACTAATTTTCTAAATTTTCATAATTTTTAAAAACTACTGAAAATTCATACTGTGCCATTTTAAAGTTTGATAAATTTTTAAAATTGCCTAAATCAATTTTGGAATTTCAGTAGAATTAAAAAAAAAATAATAATAAAAATGTAAAGTTGCTAAACATTCAGAATTTATTCATTTCCAAATTTTTGGACTTATTCAGATAAATTTCCAAAAAATACATTGGAATGTTAATTTTTTAATTTTTTGCAATTTTCAAAATTTAACGATTTATAAATTTTAACACATTTTTAAAAAATTTATTAACTTTTAAAATTCTCCTGAACTTTCTAACAAATTTTGAAATTGAAATTTTCGAAGCTCGGTAAATTTTGGCAATTTTAAAAATGATGTCAATCCAAAATTTGATCAATTCGTGAAATTCGGCTTAATTTGAAGAAAAAAAATGAATGAATTTTCACATTTCATTAAGTGCATCTTTAAAATTTTTGAAAATTCAATAAAAATAAGAAAAACTTTAAACTTGGGTAATATCTAAACTTCTGGTAGGATAAATATTTGAAAATCGGTCAATTACCATTTTAAAGATAACTCAAAATCTGATAAATTTGAAATTTAAAAAAAGTTCAGATTTTAAAATTAAGGCCAAATTTAATTAAGAAATGTGGTTTTTTCAATTCTAACAATGTGGTTTAAAAATTTGAAAAATTTGAGATTCAGAAAATCTTCAAAATTTGGAAAACTTTGGATAACTAACTATGTAAATTTGGTAAAAATTCAAATTGTAAAATTTTAAAAATCTGATAGAACTTAAAACTTGAGTAATTTCTAAATTTAAAAAATCATGTTTTATAAATTTTCAAAATTAAAAATTATAAATTAAATTTAAAAAAAAATAAAAATAAAAATAGAGGTCAAGTTTTCAAGTTTAATAAATTTCTACAATATTAAAATTTTTAATTTTAATGAATTTTTGAAAAGAGAGATAAATTTTCAAAATTTGGTCATAAAATTCAGCTCAATTTTTAAAAAATGATTTTTTTTCAATTTTAATAAATTTTGAAAAATTGTAAACTTTGAAATGTAATTTGTAAAAGCTTTGAAAAAATTAAAGGAGGATTTTTCGATTCTTTTAAAATATATTAAATATGTACGTTGGTATTTGAAAAAAAAACTGAGAAGGAGAAAAAATTTATTTTTGAGAGATTTTTTTGATTTTTTTTTCAACTCCAGCAGCTGCATTAAGAACTCTCTCAAAAAATGGACTCATTATAGGTCGATATATATCTATGTGCTTTACCCTTTATCCATCTTCTTCTACATATTAGGCAGATTTTGAAACAAACTAACGAAATCAACAAATTTTCCAATTACCTACATTACATGTTTCTAGTCTACTGATAAGCTAGGTAACCTACTACGGTGCGTACTTTGTTTACGATAAATTTAACAATAATATCATTTTTCAACGTTGATTACAGCAAATAGAAGCGGCTAATTACACATTACCGATGCCTGTACCAATGGGAAGTTACAATGAATCTAGTCTTCTGCAAACCAGCCCTCACATGGGTCAAAATAGTGTTAGTCCTAGGCCATCTTCTTCGGAAGCAGAATCTGGTAAGATAAGCTACATATACATACATTCTTATATACTAATTGAATCGATATGTTTACGATGCACACTGTTTTTATCATTGGAAAATTATTATTGATAATTGATACGGGCGATAAAGCGTTGTATGTGCTAAATTAGTCATAAATTTATTATTTTTATTGTGACGAGTAGTGTTGTAATCTGTGCCTTCGCGTTTCGGCGAAAAAACACTACAACGCTACTTCAACGTGTCGTATAAACACGTTTGCTAACGCGTGTTATCTGTCGCCGGACGAGTACCCAGTACCTACCTTACAGGGAGTGGCTAAATCTACAATAAGTAATCATACATTGTAAGGGCGATGTCGTTCTTTTTTATTCATCTTCTTTATTTTTGTACAAGTTTTTTTTTTCAAAGTTCAACCAAATTTTTTGCAAGTTTTCATCTGAAAACTTGGGTATTTTATTTAAAACGAATCTATTCTTTCACAAAATACTCAAAAATATGTTTTTCATTTTGGGTAGGATGCAAGGATGCTGTATTTATATTTTTTTTTTATGTTTTAACTTTTAATTTTTTATTAATTTTTTTTTTCAACAAGTCAATGAGTATTGAGTAGTTAATGTATTGTAGTTGAGTACTTACTCAATTTTGAAATTTGAAAAAATTAAAATTTTAGTGAATTTGAAGAAAAAAAAATTGAAAATATTTTTTGAAGGACCAAGGACATGAAAGAAAATTGGAATTTACTGGAAAAAATTTAAAAATTGCTCAATTAGAAGAAAAATTTTGATGAAAATTATTGGAAAAATTCGAATGAGAAGTTAAGTTGCCAGTTGGGAAATGAAATAGGAATATTTTGATGACAAATTTTATTTGAAATCAAATTCCAAATTGACAATTTTATTTGAAAATTGGGAGGGGTGATGAACAAGAACAATTATTTTCTTGAAAAAAATAATAAAAAAGGTCGGGAAAAATTTAGATAGAAACCTCAAAAATAAACTTGATAAAAAATTTACTTGAAAAAAATTTCAAAAGAAAAATTTGAAAAGTATGATAGAGATTTCGAAGCATTTCAATGAGAAAATTTGATGAAAAATCTTTAAAAATCTAAATGAAAATTTAAAAATAAATTTAATTAGGTAACAATATTCATTTAAAATTTTTTAAAAATAAATTGTAAAAATTATTGGCAAGTTTGAATGAAGAAATTGGAAAATTAAAAATAAAGTTTCAACTTTTAAACGACAAATAGAAAAAAATTGATGAAAAATTTGAGGAAAAATAGGAATAAATAATTAAGTATTTGATGAATGATGATTAATTTCTTCAAGAATTTCTTTTCAAAAATCGAATGAAAATTGAAAATGAAAAAAAAAAATGAAAAATTTGAAGAATAGAAAACTTGGAAAATTTTTAAATATTTTATTAAATTAAACTTAGGTAGTGGAAAAATCTCGATGAAAATTTTGTGAAAATCAATTTCGATGAAATCCACCTTGCAATGACGACAAACGCGACCACGACAACGATTATTCAAAAATTTCAAACAAGAATATGAGATGAATCACGATGAATTCTAGTTCGTTCATTTTCGTGATTACTTGTTGTGGATTTAGTCACTCCCTACCTTACATTACACTACTTGTTGCGTTTATGGTGTGTGTCTAGATACCTAGATCTACCTACTTACGTACGAGAGATGTTTTTCTTCTACTTATCGTAATATACCGGCTTCTTGTTGGGTATTTTTGAAGTGGGTTTTTTCACTCGTGTCGTGTATGAGGTAGTTCGTTGACGAATGATTTTAAGAAGCTGACTGATCAGAGTTGTAGGTAGGAATGTTTGAATATATTAATTAAAAAAATTATACCTATACGTACGAGTATCAATTTTATTCTGCGAACAGTATAATTCTGGACAAAAATTAATTTTTACGATCGTCGCAATATTTATGAAAAAATTTTAACATACATTTTTTCTGGTACATTTTTATAGAATTCAATTTACAAAAAAAAATTGAAAAAAAAAACCTTTTTCAATATTCTAAAAATTTTTAGATATTTAAATTTAAAAAAAAACATTTTTTAATGTTTGAATGCTTTTTATTTGATTAAGTAGGTATCTTTAAATTTAAAAAAAATAATAGACTAGGTACTTAATAATTTTTGGGGAAAATGTACCTTACCTATTTAATATTTTAATTGAGAAAAAAAGAATGGAATTTATAAAAAAAAATAATAAAAAATAATGAATCGAATATTAATTTTTGAAAAATTCAATATTTTGAAAAAGAACCGAATTTCTCTAAAAAAAAATTATTAAACATTTTAAATTATTGGTTCTCACAACAGTAAGCACTTGATTTTTTCAATAGTAAAAAATTTCAATGGGGGAATTCTTCTTGATTGAAAGAAAAAAAAATCAACTTTGAAAAAAAATCAGTTTTGGAAATGAATTGAACTCTTTGAAACACAATACTACGTGAGCACACTCAAATATTTAAAACAAAAAATCAAAAAACTAATTTTTTAAAAAGAAATCAATTTCTTTGGAACTTATATTATAATGTACGTATTTTTACATTTTTTTTTCAACGTTTTAAATTCGTTCTCAGATTTTTTTAGTTCATTTTTTTAAAATCAATTTTTGGAAAAATTTAAATCAACATTTTCGAAAAAAACAGTGTTTGAAACCAAAAAATTGATTTTTTTGAAAGAAAATTTTCATCTAACAAATTTCCTCAACTTTTAAAATCTGATTCCAGAGCATTTTTCGAATTGATATTTAATTTTTTTCAAGGAGCTTTAAATATATCTTTTTTAATAATTAATATATTTTTTTTATTCAATATACATTTACTTACCTAATTGGAAGAAAAAAATAAAAATAAATAAATTTTGGAAACGAATTGAAATCTTTAGAACAAACGTTACGAGAGGACGTGCAACCTCACACATGCATCAATTTTTTGAAGAAAAAAATATATAAATAGGTACTGAAGTATTTATTAGAACTTCCTTTTTCAAAAAAAAAAAAAAAATACAGCGTTTGAGGGAAAATGAAATTCTTTAAAAAATATTACCGACCATACTCAACTTTCTAAATCTGATTCCAGCCAAATTTGATTTTTTTTTTTAAATCACACTATTTTTTTAAAACCAGGTAATAAAATTATTTTTTCCAAGTTTTTATTGAATTTTTTCAACTTTATAAATCAATTTTAAGAATATTTTTTCACTTGAAAAAAATCGATTTCAACTTTCGGAAAAAATTCATGTTTTGATGAGAGAAAAGAATGGACTTCAAAAAAAGAATCATTGAAAAAAAATGATTGAAAATGTTTTGAAAAAATTGAATTGAAATTGGAAAAAAGAAACATTTTTAAATAAAGAATCAAATTGTTTGAAAGTAAATATTTTCACTGAAATCCATTCTCAGTGTTTTTTTTTTTTGCTTAAAAAAATTGAATTGTAACCTCAACTTTTTCAAAAATTTTAGTTTTGTTTCTTTGGAAAAATTTTACCCACTAATTTTTTCAACTTCAAAAATTTGAATAAAAAATTTAATTTTTGATTGAAAAAATAAATAAAATTATTTAGAACTTCAATTCAAGTCTAAAAAAAATTATTATATACTTAAATTCTTTTTTTTTTAAATTGTTTTACCGAATTTTTTCAACTTTTTAAATCGATTTTTAGAACTTTTTTCAATTAAAAAAAATATACATATTTTAACTTTTGGACAAAATTACTGGTTTGATTGAAGAAGAAAAAATTGAACTTTTTTGAAAACGAATTAAATTCTTTGATTTTTTTTTTTTAAATAAAGGCAAATTAAATTTTTGAAAAAAAAAGCAATACTTGAGAAGGAATTGAATCCTTTAAAAAAAAAATGATAGGTAAATTTTTTTCAATGTTTCAAGTTGGTTTTCAGTACAATTTTTTTTGATTGAAAATGAATAAATTTCAATTTTTGGAAATAAAATGGATATTTTGATCGGAAAAAATAAAATTTGAGAACGAAGGAAATTTTCTGAAAACATTTCTTGTATGCACGTCGATTCGTATAATCCCCTCCCTCCCTCCTTCTCTTCATCCCTTTCACGAATATTGAGCAAGCTGAGCTTTAAAGTACCAAATTGAAATTTTTTCTTGTAAACTTTTTCCTTTTTAGAAGGTCTCAATTTTGTTTGGATGATTTTTATTCGTGAATTTATGTGAAATATGTACTATGATCGAAGGTTTACCAAATTTATTACCACTGTTTACTTGGTAAAACTTGTAAAAGAATTTATAATGAAATTTATGAAAACGAGAATTTCTCGAAAATCGTAAAATTAATTTTTTTTTAAAAACTACCTACCTACCTACATAAATTTCTAAAAAAGCTGTAAAAAAAATGATATATGTAAAAATCGTAAATTTTTCGTAAAAATTTGTCGAGTCGTAAAAATGAGAAAAATTGTCGAATTTACACGAACGTAAAATTTAAATCTAATTAAAAGTAAGTATTATTCGATGAAGTAATAAAATAGGAAAAAAATCACATTGGAACTTATAAAAATTGTTAATAAAATCGGTATAAATGTCATAATCGAAGAATTTATCAATAAAATTTACCTCACCCCACACATCAGTAAAGCATTGATAAATTATTGAGCCCAAAGAAGTGTAAATTTTACAATATTAATTTATCGAAGTTCGAGGAATGGATTAAATTATTTATTCTACCGTCACTTATGTGTAGTTATCGCCTACCTCTGGCTGGCTTTTCATTTGAAAAATTTTCCTAAAGAGATTGACGAGCTTTGAAATTAAACATAAATTAAATACGACATCTATACATTGCCAAAACTCATTTCGACTGTATCCATCAGAATGGAGCTGAGAATCACCTATGCAATGGGGGAAAAAAATTAAAATGTGTAATCAATTTTTTTTTTCGACAACATGACGATCTGTGGCACACATAATGGCGCCGTTGAACATATTTTACCTTAATTGTTCTCGTATAAATACATAATTTAGCGAAAAAAATAAAAAATAAGAGTATTAGCGTCGAAAACGTTCGGGATGGGAAGGGGTTGAGCAAGAGAAGGGAGACGAGACGAGGTATATCCTGTGTTAAAAATCGTTTAATATAAATCAATCATTAAAAAGAGTCGCTTTAATCGAGCACATCCTGAAATCAACGTGTATATGGTACGATAAAATAACGATATACTATGTAAAGAATACGCACATATTACACTTGATGCCTAGAGCTAGAGCTACCGTCGACTTGTCTCTTCTCTCTCTCTTTATCCCTGTTTTTTTTTTTTTTTTTTTTTGAGATTATTGTACTCGTATATTGAATAGATAGGCACCCATGTTAAAATTTTAATAATCTAAGCAACCATACTGGTTTTTACCTGCTTTAATTAATATTTCAAAACGGTTTATCGTAGTTTGCATCGATTAACCGAGACAGACATCAACGTTATAGGTGGTATTAGACATAAGTGGGGGTATTATGTCTTGAAGTTAGCTATGAAAATGAAAAAAATAAAAAATACTTTAAGGTTATTTTAGGTAATTACATCCGACTGATGAAAAAAAAAATATCCAAATTATAATAACGTTTACGTTGTAATTTTTGTGTGGAATTTGCAGTTTATCCGGGTGGTTCGATGTTGGAAATGAGTAACGGATATCCTAATTCGACATCACCAGCGTTAGGCGGATCACCATCGCCTGGTCCGTCACCGGTGGCTCAAAGTCTTCAGATGAAATTAGACGATTCTTCGAAGATGTCTTCTCCTACGACGAGTTCGTCGAATAGGCCGAATTTAAGAGTCGTAATACCTAATCCACATGACGAGGTAAATAGATAATAGTGCAACAATTAATAATATGTACTTATTTGAGAGCTTCGTTTGGTTTGGATTAACACTGCTGGTAGATTTTTTAATTTGATAACACCTAATACCTACGTATGATAATGAGTACAAAAAATACGTAAAATAGAAATTATTATAAGGTGTGGGGAAAAATGGCGAAGAATTTTTCAATTTATTATATAATTTTTATTTCTATTTTATTCTTTTTTGCCGCCAAAAGGAAGTGTCGAGGTCTACCAAAAATCTCCATGATCATCGACTGGGCAATAATGACCCAAAATACCAATCCAGAGGGCCGCCTATGAATTTTCAGGTATGCATCGTACGTGGTATTTGGGTATTTGGGTTGGTAATAATACGTAAGGCAAATACTATACAGTTGGGCACAAACTACCTTAAAGAAAGAAGTAGTTCTTTCTTTGATCGTTACTTGACTGGACTCAACAATGCAATGAAGTTCATTACAGCATTCGGGAAATGAAGCAAATTTCAAAAAATATTTTTCAGCCGAGTTTTAGAGAAAAAAAATATGAATTTTCTAGAATTGAAAATACCCGATTTTTTGGCAGAAAAAACAAAAACCTGGTTTACCTACCTCTGCTTTTTTTTCGTGGAGAAAAATCTCTTATTTGCAAAAAAAAAAAAAAAAACATTTTTTGTGAAAAAGAATAATCTTTCGATTTTCTAGTAGAGTTTTTTTTTTTCAATTTTTTTCAGTGTAAGAATAATTTTTGATTTTTTTAGCTGGAAAAAAAGTTTTGATTTTTAGACCATCGTAAAAAAACTTCACAATTTTTTTTAAGCAAGAAAATAAGAAAAAAAAATTCTCATATTTTTTGAAAAATAAATGTTCAAACCTCTTAAAGAGAAAAAATAAAAACTTTTGAAAAAATTAACGTAATTGTTTTGGAGACGAAAATCTTTCAGTTTTCTTTAAGACTTGTTTTTCAGTTTCTCCGGAATATATTTCTGAAATTTTTGAAGAAAATAATTTCTGGGTTTTCTTCCAATAAAAAATGTTTCAATCTTCCGGAAGTGAAAAAATTTCTCGATTTTTTGCGGTAAATGATTTTTTCGGAATAAAAAATTCTCAATTTTGAATATTTTGAAAGTGAAATATTAAAATAAAGAAGAAAATAAAAATTCGTGTGAATAACATTACTGTTGTAGATCGAAACGTTGCTCATTTTTATAGTATTTTCAATATATTCGTGTTAATTTTATTTACGTATTTTCTGTTTGTATATAAAGTGAAATATTAAATTCCAAATTTTGAGGAGTTGAAAATTATTTTATTTATTATTATTATTTTTTTGAAAATAGGTACCTAGTTGAAATAATTTTTCATTTTTTTAGGGAATTTTTGGGATTACAATTTTCTTCAACTTTTTTTGGAGTTAAAAAATCCCTTTTTTTAAATTTATTTTCGAAGTAAAGATGTAAAAACATTTTTTTTGGAGTGAAAAAATCATTTACTTTTTTGGAATAACAACTAAAAATTTTCTTGGGGTAAAAAAACTCCTTATTTTTTTGAAGTTAAAAAAATACTCAATTTTATTTTTGAAATAAAATACAATATTCAATTTTTTTTTTGAAGTTTGGACATTCACATTTTTTTTCAAGTAAAAAAAATCCCCAATTTTTTGAAGTTGAAAATACCCAAATTTCCTTGTAGTGAAAAAATCTTCGAGTTTTTTCGAATTGTTTGGGTTGAAAAATTGTTATTTTTTCAAGTGTATAAATACTCATGTTTTTGGAGTGAATAAAATAATTCGATTATTTGGGATACTTATAACAATTCTTTCAATTTTTTTTTTTTTTTTGGAGTTTAAAAAAATTCCCAATTTTTGGAAGCAAAAAAATCACTCATTTTTTTCCAAAGAAAAATAATTAGAGTTTTTGGGATCAATAACAATTTTTTCAGCTGTTTTGGAGTTGAAAAATCTCTATTTTTGGAAGTTTAAAAAACTCCCATTTTTGGCAGAGATAAATTATTCAAGTTTTTGGAATAGATTTTTTTTAGCTTTTTTGAGGTAAAAAATTGTCACTTCTTTAATTTGAAAAAATCCCTATCCCTCATTTTTTTTGTAAAAAATCCCTAATTTTTTGAGTAAAAAAATTACTAATTTTCTGAAGGGAAAATACCAATTTTCCTGTAGTAAAAAATTCCAATTTTTTGGAGTGAAAAAAAATCATTATTTTTTTAAGTAAAAAAAAAATCCCATTTTTTGGATGTATAAAAAATTTTCATTTTTCGCAGAGAAAATGGAGTTGTCTTTGTCTTATCACAAGTTTTGATAATTTTCTGATAACAATTTTTTTAGCTGTTTTGGAGTAAAAATTCTCACTTTTTTAAGTTGAAAAAAATTCCAAATTTTTTTTAGCAAAAAAATTACCAATTTTTTGAAGTTGGGAGAATCACAATTTTCTTTTTGTAAAAAAACACCTTTGTTTTGGAATGAAATAAATCATTCAAATACTCTAATTTTTTTGGGATAACAATTTTTTAAAACCTTTTTAATGTTGAAAAAGGTCTAAATTTTTGGAACTAAAAAATATAATTTTTAAAGAAAAAAAATCCTTCCATTTTTTGGAATAACAATTCTTCTCAACTTTTTTGGAGTAAAAAATTCTCATTTTTCTAAGAGGAAAAAAAAATCTCCAAATTCAGATGCAAAAAATCTCTAATTTCTGAAGTAAAAAATATCCCCAAATTTTTTTAAAATCAAAAAATGCTCATTTTTTGAAGTGAAAAAATCATTCAATTTTTTGTAATATCAATTTTTTTCAAATTTTTTTGAGAAAATAATTTTTTATTGTTTTTTTATTTTTTGAATGGAAAAATTTGTCATTTTAATTCTCGTACTCAATCGAAGGCAAATGTACATACAATAATTCAATTTATGAATCAATGAATACGTATCTAATTAATGAATCAAACACAGATAAATGACAGGTAAAACTGGCGATATGTTTGATTTGCTTGGTTTGACGACTCGTTTACTAATAGACAATAGTCGTGTTGTGGTATTTATTTGACAAAATAAAATACCAAATATGTGTGATAAGACTAAGCACATCGTAATTACAGAGCTTTAAACCTGAATAAATATAAAAATATTGAACTTTTTTGCCTGCAACCTTGATACTTTTTCTAACAACGAATTAGCTACTGTTTTCGTAGGCGTTTGCTGCCGTATGATTTGCAAATTAACGATAAATGATTCTAATCTAGTGATATTTATACGTAAATGACATTAAACCAAATATACAAAAAACAAACATTTTGCAACAATGTTACACACGTATCACGATATAGTACATAGCAATGTCAATCAAAGCTTAGAAAGTGAATGTTATGTAATTATTAATTATGCTTTGTTTACATTACAGAATAACCCGGCGCATAACACGTCGTTGAATACTCCGGTGGTTGCCGTACACACTCCGGTACTGACTTCGTATTCCGGACTGTTTTCTGATCTAAATAGCAGTACTGATTTATTGAACTGGCCTTCCATACAATCACATTCGAGGTACATATCTCATCTTTTTATTGAACCTACAAGACCTACATGCATTAATGTGAAGTGACAAATTTGAGAAATAATTGTGGTTTTTTACATAAATTGCAGCGCATTGCATTTAGGAGTTCCAAGTGCGTCTCCGGCTACATCGTCTCCTTCGCCGAATTCCGTACATATAAAAAGCGAGCCGAATTCGCCACCTAGACCGGATCATCATCCGCTGGCTCATATGTTATCTCACGCGACTCATACGTCTTTAGCAGGACAGCATTTAATACCAGGTACTTAGATCGAAACAGTGTAATGTGATTAGGTTTGGCAACTTGGAATTTTTTGCAGTGAAGTTTGACTTTTTTTTGGAGGGGTTGGAGTTTGAAACTTTTAAAATGTTATTAAATTTGAAAATAATTTTATCAAAAAAATAAATAAATAAATAGAAAAAAATTGAGATGTTTTCATTTGATGTAAATTCAGAAATTTTATTTTTTCAAAAAATTGAAAAAATATTTTTACTTTAAAAAAAAAATTTGATTTTTACTCCAAAAATGCCGGTTTTTTCACTAAAAAAATTGAAAGCTTTTTTTCATAAAAATTAGGGCAAACACTGATAATTTTTCTCTAAAAATGTATAGATTTCCTTCATAAATATTAAAAGTTTGTTTTTTCTTTCTAGAAATGAGAGAATATTTTTTCTCCAGGGGTAAGTGTTTCTTCCAAGAATTGAGAGATCTTTCAACTTTTTTTCAGATTAAAAAAAGAGATGCTTTAAATTCGAGAATTATTTTCTCCAAAAATTGGAAAAATTGAAACTTGAAATTAAAAGATTTTTTACCTCAGAAAAATTGTGATTTTTTCTGCGAAAAAAGATAAAATTTTTTGCTCAAAGTAATTAAATGACTTTCATGCTCCAAAAAATCGAAGAAAAAAAGCTATAAAATAAATATCTAATAGATACAAAAAATTAATAATTTTTCCAAACGAAATTTAGATTTTATAAAAATAAAACATTTTCTCGTTCAAAAAATTCAGGGGTTTCTCGGGAAGAAGTAGAAGGGCTGTTCTTCTTAAAAATTAAAAAAAAAAAAGAATTGAGATGATTTTATTCCAAAAATTGTTTTTTTTCTCTCTCTATGAAAGAAATACCTCAAGGTTTTTTTTTCTCTCCCAAGAAAATTAAAAAATTGAGACTTTTGTGAATTAAGAAAATTTAGAATTTTTTTTCTTTAAAAATCGGAGAAATATTTTCACTTCAAAAACATTAATTTTTCCCCCAGTTTTTTTTTCTCAAAAAAATTGTGGTGGAAATTGACTAATTTTCTCTAAAAAATTGAGAGATTTCTCAGTAAAAATAAGAAAAATTTTCCGAAAAATTGTGAGATTTTCTTGACTTATTTTTTTGGTTCAAAGAATTGAGAGACTTTTTTTTTCAAAAATTTGAAAAGTATTTTATTTATTAATAAGTACAGATGAATTACCTACATTATTTTGAAAAAAATCAAAAGCTTTTTTCCAAAGAAATTCTGGCAAAAAGTTGAGATTTTTCTCTAAAAATTAGAAAAAAATTTCCAAGAAATAGTGAGATTTTTTTAGTTACTTTAGAAAAATTATACCTAGGTACTTGCATCATTAATTTTTTCTTTCAAATAAATTGAGGCAAAAATTGGTAATTTTTCTCAAAAACCTAAATTTATCTCCAATAATGAGAGATTTCTATCTTCAAAAAATGATAAAATTGTTTTATTCGAAGTAAATTTAGAAATTATTTTCAATCAAGATTTTTGTTTCGAAAAATTGAGAATATTTTCTCCAAAAAGTTGTGAGATTTTTTTATTCCAAGTAATTTCAGAAATTATTTAGACATTAATTTCTTTTCCTCTAAAAATTGGAATAAAACGTTTTGCACTAGAAAAATTGAGAATTTTTCTTGCAAAAAATTGAAACAAAAGTTGAAAGATTTTTACTCCAAAAATTGAGATTTTTTTTTTCTGAAAAAAAGGAGGAAAATTCTTTCAAAAAATTGAAAGATTTGTTCACTTTCAGCATAATTTGTATATTTTGCGAAAACATTTCTCATATTTTTTCTCATTAACATTATTTGTATTCACTACCAAGAAATTGAGGGGTTTCTCCAAAAAATTATTTCAAAAAATTCAAAAATTTGAGACTTTTTTCCCAAGTAAATTCGGAAATTTTCATGTTCAAAAAATAGAGAAATATTTTTAATGCAGAAAAATTAATTTTCTGCTCAACTCCCCACCCCTATCAAAATAGTTTTTAAATAACTGTGGTAAAAACTTAAATATTTTCTCAAAAAATTGAGACATTTCTCTCTAAAAATAAGAGCTTTTTTGACCAAAAAATTGTGAGATCATTTTTCTTTAAAAATTGGAGATTTATTTTTTCTTCCAAAAAATTAATTGTTTATTTTTTCACTTAAAAACCGAATGCTTCTTTCAAAGAAATTAAGGGGAAAAATTGAGATTTATCTCTAAAAATAAGAAAAATTTCTTTCTGTTAATAATTTTGAAATTTTTATTCACTTAAATAATTTGAGTTTTTTTTTTTTAAATTCCGAGGAAGTTTAGAAAATATTTTCAATTGAGACTTGTTTCTCGAAGAAATGAAAAAATAATAATATCTAGTTCTATTGTAGAAAAATCAAAAAAAATTTTCTACCAAAAAATAGCACGTAAAATATATCATCATACCATCTTTTTTCTAAAAAAATTAAAAAAATCTTTCATCATTTTTTTATAAGATTGATTTTTGCTCTTTTTTGTATTTTTATGTATTTTTTTCCTGAGGAAATTCAATATCAGTCTAACCTTTTTCTCATTGAGATTCTTTTCATTTTAAAAAGATTAGAAACTATTTTCTTCAAGGAATTGATTTATTTTCCTAAAAATGGGGAGAATATTTTTACTCCAGAAAAATTGAGATGACAATTTGAGAATTTTTTTCTCTAAGAATAAAACATTTTTTCTCCAAAAAAAAAAAAAAAAAAAAAAATGGAAGATTTAGCTACATAATAAAATTATTTGTATACCAAAAAATTGAGATATTTTTATTCTAAGAAAAATCAGAATTTCTTTCTCCGAAAATCAATTGAAAATTTTTTCAACTCCAATAAATTGAGATTTTTTTTGCTATACCTGAAACAAAGACTTCGATTGATATTGTGATAAATTTTTGAATTTCTGAAGTTTTCCGTAGTGTAGTTTATTTTACTTTTGAAATTTTGGGTGTTGCTTGGTTGCCGGCCATGAATAAAAATTGTCAATAATTTTTTTAAATGACTGAATTTTTCTCCTGTTTAGGTAATTCGCTTTCATCGACAGCAGATATCAGACACGAATACGATGCAGGACCGGTTAACAAACGATCTCGAGATAGTTGGGGCACATAGCACGATCCCTATGGAACACTTTTCGTAAGTTTGGCATTTCTTATCAATACCTAAAACCCATCTTACGATATTTATCATTCAAAAGTCACTCGTACTAAGGTTTTTTTTTTTTTTTTAATCTTTGCAGATGAAAGTGTCGTAAATCTAATCAACACGTAACCATAACCAGAGCGGGTTACCTTTCTTCCTGTATGTGCCATAAAGAAAGCCCGCAATAAAAAAAAATGGTCGCGACGTGTATCTGGAAACTTTCAATTTCAAATTCGATAAATGCCCTCGTCGTATGTTGCGTATTATGTGAGCGATTTCCATTCTTGGAAATAAAAAACGTTATACCGACAACCTAGTTGTCAGCTGCGGTGCTTCTTTTTTGTGTATTTGTAATGACAATTCTATGTGTAGCTTCGATTTCGACTTTATAAGCGTTTAAATTTATTAGCCATGCTGATTCTTACCTTAGTCGCCTGTATCGAGGTGTACATAGAGGTAATAAAATCGTGCTCAGCATGAATATTATAGTTGTTGTTGGTTTCTTCCATTCTCTGGTAGCTTCTTCCAACGGTGTGTTTTCCTAGTCATTTTAGTCGTTTAGTTTTTTCTCTTCTTAGCTTTATTGTTTTGATTCATGAAATCTGTCGAATCGGAAATTTCCACTTGTTAATTCAACATTATTTCGAAACGTGTATTTAATTTTTTACTCGTCTTTCGTCGTTAAAAGAGAGTTTAAAAATTTTCCATCATATCTCGTGTCATTTTTCCAGGGAAAAAACTTTCAAAATTTTTCTTTCCAAGTTTTCGATTCGACGTGAATTTTACAAGGAAAAAAAGGTCTCACTTGTATAAAAATAAATTTCGCTAAAATATTAAATTTAAACGCTTATACTTCGTACGAATTAGACTATAATAATAATAAAAAAAAGGAATCCAAAACGAGAGAAATTTTCGTGCAATAAACGGTGCTAAATCGCTTGCAGAATTTTAAATATTGCAAAATACCTTCGTTTTCTTTTTTTAAGCTTTTAAAAAAATAGAAATAACCGAATCTTACCCGAATATTTTTGTTAAAAATGCCAAAGTACATTTCGAATAATGTCCAAGATATGTATGTAGATATAATTATGTGTGAGAAAGATTTTTTGTTGTTTTTTTTTTCATCTGTTTATAACGTAAGTGAAAATTCGTTTTTAACTTTTAAAAAAGTTATTATTTTTAGTTCAACTTAATTCTTTACAGTTGTAAAAAATTTTGTTTTGTTTTCTGATTGGCTGGTAAATTCTTTTGGAGCTTAATAAAGTATACATGTAAGTTACCTGTTTGTTACATTGGTGCTAATAGTGAAATGTAATCAAAAGTGTGTATTTCTGTATATGTACGTTGACAATACTTAATATTTTGTTTCCTCCTCCCCCCTCCCTCCGCGTTCATTTCAAACCTCGGTATTTCAATTTTTTCCGTTTTACGAAGACACGAATTTTTTAAGTGATAATTTGAGCTTAATGAAGTAACCGAACTTTTTTTTTACATAATGTGTATACAACCATTTTTTTTTCACACGAGGAAAAAAATTTTACTTGAATTTTTATTTTTCGTTAAATTTTTGGATTTTTGTTATACCTATTTTTTTAGTTATTTATCAAACGAGTCTTTACCGTTAATTTTTTTTATATCAAAATATGTTACTCATTCTAGTTTTTGAAATGAATTTACGAATGTTACCTACCTTTTGTAAGATGGTACACGTGATGAACGAATCGTCGTAGTATTTTTCACGTGTATTGGTTAACCAGACGAGTTTTTTTCCTTTGTAAATTCTAACCGAGCTGTTTTTCAATTTCATTATCAAGGTCAATTGGTAAAAACGAATTAAAAGTCATTTTTTTAACCGTTTTATTTTTATGGTGTATTTTTTAAAAATGTAAAGATATGTTTTTCCCTTCTTTGTAAATAAGTGTTATTTAAGTTTTTTTTTTTATTTTTATCATCGAACCAAATCTGTACGTAAAAGTATTACCTACCTATCTGGTTTCGGTTCAGATTTCAGATAATACTTCCATTTATAAATTATTAATTTAATTTAAAATTTAGAATTACGATGTGATTTTAGTATTAAAATCACCCCTGTCTTTAGCCTTTGATTTTTTTTTGTTTTGTTTTCAAAACGGTGCATTTATTTAAAAAGGTATAAGTACGTACTACCTATAAATTCTGTTTCAAAACGCACAATTTTTTTTTCTTTTTTTTTTTAAATTCGATATTCTGAAAAATTAAGCACAACGTGATTTTTTTTTGTAACAAATTTTTTCCATTTTAAAAGCACAAAGTCGTATTGAAATTTTCATTTTTAGAAAAAAAAAACGACCAAGTTGGATAGAAAGTAGAATTTTTAGCCGGAATATTATTAATACGTATCGTTATATTTGTTAAGAATGTATCAACGCACGCTCACCAAATATTGTAACCTTCAAGTCAATTATTTCGAAGCTGTTTGACCATTTTTTTTTTTTTTTTGAAAAGCTTCCGTAAAATTAAAAATTTTAATTTACAAGTTACCAGCGAATACCTATAAATAAATAAAAAATTACCGTACAAAGTGCCTATACATTAAATAAAAGTTCTACTGTACAGTACTTATACTGTTTTATTATTACGGTTTCTTTTTTTTTAATGTTAAATATTTATTACTGTTAAATTTGTGTTTTATTGAGTGTTTTTTTATTTTAGATGCCATGATATCTAATAAGTTTGTACATAGATTTTTTTTTAAAGAGTTAACGAGATTCTTCATCATTTAACTAAAAAAAAATTTAGTTTGTGCATTAAAATACATTATAATTATTACGATTATATTTCTGTGTTGTATAAATGTTTATATTTTTGAAGTAAATATTAATTTTTGTTATTTTTTGTGTATCTTTCTTTGTCTTTGGCAATGTACAGGGTATGGAAGTTGCTAATGAAAAAAAAAAAAAAAAAAAATGGCAAAATATGGTGAATTTGCAGTGTGCGAGTAATAAATTTGAATTTTCTTGGAATAAAAATATCCTAATTTTTTAAACTAAAAAATAGGAAGTATCTAAGTATTGTTGAAAAAATGTTTCAATTTTTTCAAAGTAAAAAAATCTTTATTTTATTTTTTTAGAAAATGTCACAATTGAAAAAAAAAATCTTCAATTTTTTTGGAACTAAGTAAAAAGTCTTATTTTTTTAAAATACAGAAATTTTATTTTTTGCAATAAAAAAATTGTTTTTTTTAAAATTAGAAAAAAAAATGTTATTTTTTGAAATAGGCAAAAAAATTATTTTTTTGGAATAAAACACTCTAATTTTTGTGGAAAAAATGGCTCATGAAAAATCCCCTATTAAGTGAATATTTTAACAAAACGGAGGCCTATGGAGGAGGTTCAAAAGTCTTAGGATGCATAATTCGAGTACGGGGAATCTGAATTTGTATTTTGTTTAAATCACTGTTGCCAACCTTGCGAAATAAAAATGTTATCTCCCAAGGTTGGCAATACTGATCGAAATAAATAACGAATTTGAATTCTACGACCTGAAAATAGTCTATAAACCAAATTTCAGCATAATTGAACCATAAACAAAAGCCTAGAAAATGTTTAAATTCCGACCCCTTCAGATTGATTTTTTTCAAAATTTGAAAAAAATTGTCGAAAATTAGTCATCTAGGGGTCCAGTCTGATAGAGTCGAAGCCGACGATTGCAAATTCGCAATCCGTTTTAAAATTGGATCAAAATTCGCGGCGATATTAGGCGTCAAAGTTTAGACCAATCAGAAGTCGTCCCTTCCTCGCAGTTCATTGTTTGACAATTTTTACAATATTACAGCTCCCAGAAGTCCTACGAAGTCGGTTAAAAAGTCAAAATGGACTATATCGAGGCCGTAGAATTCGAATTTAACGATTTTACGAATCAGGATTGCTAACTTTGCGAAATAAAAATTTTATCTCGCGAGGTTGGTATCACTGCTCAAAACAAATTTCAAATTTGAATTCTGCGATCTCGATTATATAATACTAGACATCGAAACCAATTTTCTAGCTATTCTGGAAGCTGCCATAATGCAAAAAGTACCAAGGATGGTCGGATTTTCTGACTCATACCCGACCAAAAACCTTGAACGCTTATATCTCCGCGAATAATGATCCAATTTTGAAAATGAAAGCAGATTTGCAATCTTCGGGTTCGACTTTATCAATCTAGACCCCTAGATGCCCCATTTTCGACAATTTTTTTCAAATTTTGCAAAAAAATCGAAACTGGCAGGCTTTTTTGCTTTAATTTTAATGAATTTTTAAAAAATGTTATTTATGGACCGATTGAACTGAAATTCGGTTTAAGGGGTAATCTGAGGTCACTGAACTTAAATCTGCTGTCAGTTTTCAGATTTGATGTTTAGCTCTCGAAATACAGAAAATGGTCCATATCTCAGCGAATTCGCATCCGATCCGGAAACTGGTCGCGCCATTCGATTCGCCTGGTTCGACTACCCCTCCTAGACATCTCACACGTCAATCTGGAACAAAAAGTTTTTTTTTTCAGAAAAAAATGATGATTTTTTCGATTTTTCTGATCTCCAAAAAAAATGAGATAAGGGTGGGTTTCGACTAAACCGACCACGCTGATTCCAAATCTGCAATTAGTTTTGTTCTATGATGCTTAGTTCGCGAGTACAAGCACTTTGAAAATTTATCAATTTTCGAAAAAATCAGATTTATTCCATTATCGATTAATTTGAGGTCTCTGATCGATAATTTGATGTTGATTTTAAATTTTCTCCAGTTCTTCGCTTTTAAAACGAGTGATTTTATACCAAAGATCCTCATTTTGGGGGCAAGGGGGCAAGTACAAACAGAATTAATACCATATTTGCGATTAACGACTTCGAGGTGCAATTTTTTCGAAAAAATTCACGTGGTGAGTACCTCACTTCTTTGGGAGAAAAAAGCTTTCAAAAAAACTAGGGTGATGAAACTTAAAAAAAAAAAAAAAAAAAAAAAAACACTTTGCAGAAAGACAATATTTTAGAAATTTGTGTTTAAATTTCGAGTTTTAACTTTCAAACATGAAAATTGAATTTTTTTTTTTTTTTGAAAATCTTATCAAAGTTTTAAAAAATGATCCAATATCAAAAATGAATTAAATTTTGAAAATTAATAAATATTCAAAATTTGAATTTTATTCATCTACCTACATTTTGGTTTGAATTAATTTTTTTTCCAAAAATTTATCTTCTGAAATTTTTACCAAATTTTTAGATTCTATCAAATTTTAAAAATTCCAAAGTTCAGACAATTTTTAAAATTATAAATAATTTTGAAAAAAATAGAAAATGTTCTTGAAATTTCAAAAATTTTGAATTTCAAACAATTTGAAAATATTTTCCAACTTCAAAAAATTTAAAGAACTCAAAAAAAAGTCAAAATATGTCAAAATTTCAAAAATTATACCAATTAAGGACTCGCCAAAATTTTAAAATTACGAAATTTCAGTACTATACTATGTTCAGAATAAGAATAAAAAAAAACACATGAAGCAGATTGCAAACAATTCCAAGCAATAGTTGGCTATGTTATTGTTTCATTTAATATAAAATTTCCTTGCAGTAAAGGGTGTTGATGATCAGTGTTTTTTTTATTCTTATTCTAAACATAGTATATATTATCAAAATTTTGAAAATTGTAAAAAAATTTATAACTAAAATCATCAATACTTCCAATAATTCCTGAATTTTCAAACTCCTTATTTTTCCAAACATAGGCAACTCATACGACACGAGAAAGTTGCCATTTTGGTTGAATTTTGATGCGAAATGGCATCAATTTCATTAGGCGAATATAAGATACTAGGAGGTTCGATGCTCCTAATACCGAATTTTCATTTTTACCTTATTTTTTCCAAGCATAGGCAACTCATACGACACGACAGAATATTTTCCAATTCGAATTTCTTATTTTTTGAGCTTTCCTAAAGACTACAGAGGTGATCGAGATGTCGTTGGTGAGGTTTTCGAATACGCTGAATCCATTCCGGCACTGGTATTGTTCTATCGTGTATATTTTTCGAGAAATTGGCAATATTTGAGTAAAATAACCAACCAAATTGGTAATTAGTCACTTCGAAGGGGTATTTATCGACTAAAAAATACTCGAATTATGCAAAAAACAATAATGTCGTCGCGTTTATAAACATTTGGCCAAGTGAAAAATAACACCAGGTCGTTAACATTGTGCTATGACAGAATTTAATTAATTTACGAAAATGTAAGCTTACATGACTACGACAAAACAAAGAAAAAAAAAAAAAAAGGAGATAATAAAGAACATAATTTACAAAATTTTCTTAAAATATAACGAGAATCGAATTTCTACCGAAGGAAAGAAAGTGAAAGAGAAAAACTTGAACAAAATTCTAAACCTAAAACTATAAATAATCTCGGTATGGTTTTCAACTAAATTCATAAATTCATCGAATAACAAGAAACAAAGAAAAAAAAGTACATAATCAAACATAACATTAAAAACGTTAAACGTTCTGTGAAAAAAACACACTACATTTTACTCTAGCTACGCTTCAAATGATCTCTTTTATCATAGAGAGAGATAGAGACGCACACGGGGAGGGGGAATTTAAACGAAAACCTAATTATCACAGTTTTGAAGTAAAATTTAAAAATTAGAAAAATAAGAGGAAAGTACGATGTCATTTTGAGGGGATGAATTCGCTTCAATCGCGGTACATTTCCTCGATTTCATCTTTATATCGATCGAGTACTACTTGTCTTTTGACTTTCATGGTTGGACCTGAAAATGATAGAAAAATTTAGTAGGTACACGAAATGAGTAGGTAATTTTTTTGACCAGAGTGGAGAATTTACCTAATTCTCCGGATTGGATGGAAAAGTCCTTCGGTAAGATTCTGAATTTTTGTACTTTTTGAGCGTTTGATATGGCTTTCTTGTTCGCAGCTGTGATCCCTGCTTCGATGGCAGCATATACCTCTTTTGGTTTCTTTTGAATGACTTCGGAAACGGTTTCGATATTAGAAGCTCCTGCTAGTTTGCACCATTGTTTCGTCTGATTATCCAATTCGTCCAAAGGTGCACCGTTATTTTTATCAATGAGACTCTGTAACACAAACGAAACCCAAATTGTTAAAAAATAAAATATTGCAAAATTTTAAGACAAATTTAGCTGATTAGCTTTTAAAAAAAAATCGCTATGAATGCTAATTAATCGTAAAATGAAAAAATCGACCGGAAATGAAGAGATAATTCAGGTTCCAAAGTTCTACTTGGATTTTTTTTCTACGAATCGAAGAATATCTCCGCATGAAGGAGAATAAATAATTGCAAATGTCGCCTATTATCAATTTATAACCGGGCGAATTAAACTTCGATCCTAATTAACTACGACATGTTGTAGAAAATTCACATATTACACGTGCTCCTCGCGAATTACCTTAAGTGTGATTAATACGGTCAAGTATTTTCTAGCATCGCCGATAAGGACTGCGTTACTGATAATAGGCAATTCAGATTTAATGGTTTCTTCGATCAGAGCAGTAGGTATATTTTCTCCTCCAGCGGTGATGATGATATCCTGAAATGATTTAGAAATTAGAATCTATTCTTCTTACGAAGAGTACAATCATATTTTTTGTTCACGTATGAACCTACTTTCAGCCTTCCTGTGATCAATAGACCGTATTGAGAATCTATTCTACCCAAATCTCCGGTGTGTAACCTTCCTTCCGTATCGACTGATTCTTTGGTTTTTTCTAAATCGTCAACGTAGCCCATGAAAATGTGTCGTCCGAACGTACATATCTAAAATAAAAATATTTCGTCAATTTTTTTTTTTTTCAAGGGTGAAAATTATCATCAAATTTGCGCTTACTTCGCCTTCTTCGTCGTAAGTGGTTTTTTTGATATCGAGTTCGATATGAGGTAACTGTTTACCGGCGCATTTCATCATACAGGCGATCGGCGTAGCGACAGTGATCGGACCGCAACTTTCAGTCATACCGTAAGCCTGAAAAAAAAAAATCAATAATTAATCGATCGAATAGAATAATAATAATATTATACGTAAGTAGGTGAAAGAACGTAAAAATATTACTTCGCAAATGGGTATATCAATTCCAGCAAAGAATTCTTTAGTATCTAACATAATAGGAGCAGCGCCACTGAAAAAGTATCTACATTCGGAAAAGCCTAACCCGTCTTTAATTTTATTACAGACTAGATATTGAAACACGTTCGGTATTTTATTCATTAAAGGCATCGAGTATCTGGAAAAAAAAAGAAAAAAATTGAAATTATTTATTCAAAAAATCTTAAAATCATGACAGGCAATTTGGAATTTTCTAGGATGTAGCTCGCCCTTGATTTGAAAATTTCTCAATGTTGAATGTAAGAAAGATTTTTTTCACTCTCCAAAAATTTTAAAAATATGTTTACTTCACAAAATAGAAAAAATTTTCTGGCTCAATTTCAAAAAAATTCTTGATTTTCTCTGCAAAACTTGAAAATTACCGTTTTTAAAAAAATGTAGGTAAGTAATTTTTTTCCAACAAAGGTGAAAATTTTCTCAGCAAAAATTTGAAAGAAACATAATTATTTAAGTATTCTTACTCCAAAGAAAACGAGAATTTTTCATTTTAAAAAATTAGGAAAATTTTTCTTTTCACTTTTCACCAAAAAAAGATGAACAATTTTCAGAAAAATTTGAAAATCGAGATTCTTTTTACTGCACCTCCCCCCCCCCCCCCCACCAACCAAAAAATAATATTTCTTTCAATAATAGCACAAAATTGTTTACTTTGACAAATTGAGAAGTTTTCACTCCAAAAAATTATTCCATCAAATTTTTCCCTCAAAAAAGTAAAGAAATTTTCATCAAAAATTGAAAAAAAAAAAAATCTTCAAAAACCGAGATTTCTACTCCCCATCCCCACCCCCAAAAAACACAAAACATTCTACTTCGAAAAAACAAATAATAATTTTTTTTTTTCTGTTTCAGAAAAATTAAGAAAACTTATTTGAGAAAAAAATCAGATTATTCGCCAATTTTTTTTGAAATATTCAGCAAACACTTTTAAAATATTTTTACACCCGAGAAATCGAGATTCGAGATTTTTCCAATCCAAAAAATCCCCTTTAAAAACAAATTTCTCCATAAAAATTATACCTAAAGAGATTCCTTTGATTAAAAAAAAAGTCCAGTATGGGTTTTTTTTTTAGAAAAAAAAAGAAATGATTTTGAAAATCCACTAACTTAATCAAAAAATTCGAGGCGTCCCAAATGAAATTAAAAAAAAAAAAAAAAAAAATGTGAATTTAGATCATTAGAATAATTTTAATGGTACGACTCATTCTCCTCCAATTTTCCCCCAAAAGAAGTAAAAAAAAGTCAGCAAAAATTTAAAAAACATTTTCAACTCTAGGTAAATAAATTAAGATTTTTTTATTTCAAAAAATTAGAAAAAAGTTCCTAGAACAAAAATTCTACAAATGAAATGTTTTATGTGCCTAAAAATGTTATAATTTTTTTCTCCAAGAAATTGTGAATATTTTTTTTTCAGGAAAAATTTAAATAATACCTTCAGTTCAATGAAACAATGAAATCGAGATTTTTTCGCCCTCCCCACCCCAAAAAAATGTATAAAACAATTTCTACTCCAAAAAAATCGAGAAAGATTTTTCTTGAAAAAAAAACACCTTTTTTCTCCAAATAAGTGAATTAAATCTTTTTCTAAAAAAATTAGGAATTTTTTATTCCAAAAAAAGTGAATTTTTTTCTGAAAAGTTTTTAAAATATTTTTATCTTAGAGAAATTGAGAATTTTTTCACCCTCAGAAATTGAGAAAATTGTTTTTAAAAATAAAGAAATATTTTCCTTCATAAAAATTAAATAGAGAGATTTCTTTCCTTGAAGAACTGATTTTTTGCTCCAAAAAAATTTAGAAATTAAAGAAAAATCGTTTCAAAAAACAAAGATTTTCTTCTTGTCAATATTTTTTTTTCTCTAAAAATAAGAGTTTTCTACTCTAGCTTCAAAAAATAGAGGTTTTTTCCCCCAAAAAAAATTAAAAAGATTTTTATTTAAAAAACAGATTTTCCCCATATTAAAAAAAAATAATTATCTCAAAAAAACTAAGAAAATTTTTCATTTTCAAAAAAAATGAAAAATTTGGTCCAAATAATTGAGAAAGTGTTTTTTCAGATAATTTCTCCATTACAAAAAAAAAAATAGAAAATTTTTTCATCCAAAAACGAGACCTTTTTTTTCAAAAAAAAATTATTATTTCTGTAATTTAATTTTTACTCAAAAATATTGAAAAAAAATTTATCCGAAAAAATTACGCAGCACTAAATAAATGTTCCAATCTGCCTAATTCGACATCATCACATACCCGTTAGATAAATGTTTATATTTGTGAGTCATAACGGACGTCGTTCCATACAGCAACCATTTCTTAACAGCCGGTCCGCTTTTCACTTTAGCTTCGATACCTTCTTTGATCTTTTCCCATATCCTAGGCACGCCGAAAAATATCGTCGGTCTGACTGCTTTCAAATTATCGATTAATGTTCCCTGAAAAACAAACAATTTCAGAATTTCCGTCCGTATATACAAAAAACATTATAGTGACGTTTTTTCAATGCCATTCGCCAACCGCACCAAGCTCTCTAAGTAACCGAACTCGTTTTAACACGCAAGTCTATTAAGACTTAATTTTCATGAAGGAAGAAAAAATATTATGTACGACTAAAGCTACCTATTCGAAACGTGTCCAATATTAATTTAAAATATCGTTTAAATCGAAAAAAATATACCTATAGTTATAGGAACTTGGAATTAACTTCCGGTCTTATAAAGTTGAGAAAAAAAATCCTCATGGCATGAGATACCTACTATATATCTACAATTGCTGTCTAAATAGGTATAAAATTATTAATCCAGTTTAAAGTAATTTTTTCTCATTATAAAAATATGCTTAATATTGAAGTATTTTTCATTTTAGAGATAGGTAGTCTCATCTTTGGATTAAGTAGGTAAAGGTATAAAATGTAAATTTACGTAAATAATTTCGAACACATGTGCATGAATCCGGTGATAGGACTTTGAACCTGGAACGTGAACTGAAGGTCGTTATTAATTCTTATGATACGAAAGGATTCGTTATTAAAAAAAATATATAATTATATGTTTTACGAATTTTAGGTACCAAATATAAAAAAATATTGTTTTCATTTTCTACAAATTTATAGCCAAAAATCTTTCAATCGGTATAGTGCAGTAGCAATTGGGAGGATAGAAGGAGAGGGAGGGGTTCAATCAAAATTTTTCTAATGACTAAAATTATTCCTAGGATCTCAATCTAGGAATTTTGTTTGAAAAAATTTTCAATTTGTCCCCTCCCGCCCTCACTCCACGTCTTTTAATTTTGAAATATTGAGTATTTACAAAGTTGGGTAAAATTGGAGGGGAAGGAGGGATCCATACGAAATTTTTGTGATAACTAAAATTATTCTCAAGATGTCAATCTACAATTTTTGTTTGAAAAATTTTTCAATTTGTCCTTTCCCTCCCTCCCTCCCACCGTGTCTTTTAATTTTGAATATTAAGAATCTAGAACGTTGGGCGAAATTGAAGGGGAGGGAAGGATCCAATCGAAATTTTTGTGATGACCAAAATGATTCCTACGAATCTACGATGTCAATCTTCAACTTTTGTTTGAAAATTTTTTCAATCAATGTCTCCCAATTTTGAATATTAAGTATCTACGAAGTAGGGCGTAATTGGAGGGGAGGGAGGGATCCACTCGAAATTTTTCCGATGACCAAAATTATTCCTAAAATCTCAATCCACAACTTTTGTTTGAAAAATTTTTCAATCGGAGTCTTAGGTACAGAGATAAGGAGATTTTTTAGAAAGAGAAATGGATACTCTGAAAAAGGAACCTTTAAAAAAAATGAACCCAACTCATTTTTTTTAAACACTTCCTAGACCACGAATCAATGATAATATCGCTATTAACCTTTCGACTGCACGAAACTTCCATTTACGACTGTACTATAGACTGTGACCAACCTATCATTCCGAAGAAGATTTCAATCGAAGATGTTATCAATTTGGAAAATTACTATCAAAGTACATGCATCTCCATGATTCATCGTTTTTATATAAATATCGAAAACAGCAATTTTTAAAAATATTTAAAAAATTTACCTAAGTGGCAATTAAAAACTCGAAATAACCTATTTACCTATTTCGCAATGATAACCTAGAGGTAAGTACTGCGATATTGGCGAATGGCAACTGTCATTCATTCATTCATTCATTCTTTCTTTTCAGCCTAATTACAACTACTGTGTTAATTTTTCGTAACATCGCCGCAATTACGAGATAAAAATGATAATATTATCGATGAAAAAAATCGTATCGTGCATACCTTCAAAACGTTGGCATCGGCGAAATAAATAGTGCCGCCAATTTGCAAGCATAAACATAAGATGATCTGAAACAGAATCGAAAAATAATATGTATTACAAAATGGTAAAAAAATAAAATAATCGCCCATCGGGTAATCAGAATCTACAGTTTATGCAATTCGATACACGAACATGATATATTCCGGGAATGAGAGAATGGCAATAAGCTAAACCTGATTCTCGAGCATGTACACAGTTTAACATTCTACAGACACAATAAAGCAATCTAATTACACCTGTAAAATGATTTAAATTGCGGATGACTTGACTCGTTATCAAAACACGAGAGAAGAAATGCGAGTAAACTCGTATTTCGTATAGGTATTCGAAGCATATACCCACAAATTACAGGCAACCAATTGGGAGGGGAAAGTTCTTGGAAACTTTCCGCGAGTAAAACTTGTTGGAAATGAAAAAAATTGGTAAATTATGTAGGTACCTGTTCGGCAATGTGGCTCAACGGTAAATACGTCAGAACCTTTTCGAATTTTTCTTTACAATTTAACGCTTTTTGCAGAGCTTTGGCGGTGAATACGATATTGTCGTGGCTCAACATTACACCTTTCGCCAGTCCAGTGGTTCCGGACTGAAATTTAAAAAAAATCCATTTTTAGATACATTGTCGGCTTGGGTAATTATCGAACCGATTATTAACCATGGGTAGGTAATTACTGTGAATAAAATGGCGCAGCATTCGTTAATGGAGGTATTTTGTAAAGCTTTTTCCAATTGTTCGTTCGATTCATTCTCACCAATTTCTATGAGTTGTTTCCACTGAAACAAGCGATAGAAAATATTAAGTACATAGAATTTGTTTTTGTTTTTTTGTAAGTACGGTAATAAATATTAGGTACAACTTGCGACCTTCATTGTGAGGTTAACTCATATGAAGAGAGAATCTTCGTACATGTGGTACGTACAATTATGTATTTTTTGCCAAGTTTTTAATTAGCTCTTACCGAAAGTACATCGGGATAATTTGGGGTGCCTTCTATTTGTACGATTGCTTTTAATTGAGGGGCTTGGTCTCGTATTTGTAGGATTTTTTCCAACTGGCAAGTATTCTGAACGACGACGATATTGGCGTGACTTTTCTTCAAGCAGTGCAAACAAGCTTCGGGCGAATTGGTGGTGTAGATTCCGGCTTGAATACCACTGAAATGATTCGATTAGGTTTTTTCAATTAGTAAACGATTTTCTAACGAGTTATAGCAATAGTCAGGCGTGTTGATAGACTTCTCCAACTTTCAAGTTCGGTTTGCAACGTGGGAGCTGTAATTTAGTTGGGATATTGGTAAAATTATACGTATACGTTTCGAAAAGGACATCTAAATATCAACCGAATCGAGCGAATATCACCTTTCACCTGATTTTTGTATTTGACAAGGAACTAAGGAAGTAATTTTACTCCTATAGACTTTATTATAGCGTACCTAGGTACATGACCTACGATCGAGAATTTTCAACTGCAGCTGTTTTAACTGTATACATTTTTTTCTATATTAATAAATGCATAAATGGAAAACGAGAGTAAAATTTAACGATACGACACATTGAATAAAGTCAATGAACTTCAACATAGAGGTAATCAAAGTGGAAACAAAATTATTGAATCGATATCGAATACACAGTTAGCGTTTTTATTCTGAAGAACAAATTCTCAAATCTTAAATTTTTATGGAAAATCAATATTTTCTAATTTTTGTTGAAGAATAAAAAATTTTCAATTTTTGTCAACACTCACGATTTTTAAATTTTCCTTAAAAAATAAATATGGAAACCAATTTATTTTCAAAGGACAAAATTGGTAAACGTTTTTTTGAAAATAAAATTATTTTTTTTTTTGAAAAATAAATTCTCAAATTTTTGTTATAAACCAAAATTTAAAAAAATCTAAATTTTTGTTAAAAAACAAAGTGCTTTAATTTTTGTTTAATAAAATTTGTTTTCAAAATCAAATTTTTAAAAAATTTGTTTTCAAAATCGAATTTTGAAAATCAAAATTAAAACGGAATCAAGACTTTTTCCTTTAGAAAAAATTTTTGATTTTGTTTTATTTTTAATTTTTTAAATTCGCGTGGAAAACCAAAATTTCATTTTTTCAATGGAGAAAATCCTTAAATTTTCTCGGAAAACAAATCATAGGTAGGTATTTGTTTCTGAAAAACAAATTTTCAAATTTGTGTTGAAAATCGAAATTTTCCCAAAAACTAAAATTCTCAAGTTTTCAGTCAAATTTTCAAATTTTCGTCAATACCCAGAAATTTTGTATTTTTCTTTAAAAAAACAAATCATTAAAATTTTTCTTGAAAAACAAAATTCGCAACTTTTTTTATTAAAAATCAGAATTTACAAATTTTTATAGAAAACCAAAATTTTCAAATTTTTGTAAAAGTCTAAGAATTTTTTAATTTTTTTTTCAAGTACAAATTCTTTCAATTTTGGTTAAAAAAATATAATTTTCAACTTTCGTTTAAAAAAAAATTTATAAAAACCTTTTTTTTGAATGAAAATCATTGTTTTTTTTAATTTTTGAAAAAAAATCAAATTTTTTTCAAAGGACAAAATTTTTAAGTACCTATGTATATTTTATTTGGAGAAAAAAAAAACTTGAAATTTTTTCTGAAAAAAAATACCAAATTTTTGTAGAAAACCTAAATTTTTTTTTTTTTTTCTTTAATAAACAAATCATTTAAATTTTTCTTGAAAAACAAAATTTGCAAATTTTTGTTAAAAATCAGAATTTTAAAATATTTTATGTAAAATACATTTCTCAAATTTTTTTCAATTTTAGTGAAAAGACAAAATTTTAAAAATATCAACCTAACGAAAAAATTCGCAAGAATTCTTCCTATTTTTGTTGAAAAACATGATTTTAAATAAAATTTTCGTTAAGAAGAAAATTTGTTCACACAACATATTTTTTTGATATTTTTTTTTGTGAGGTTGAGTTTTTTAATTAAGTTTATGAATTTTTGAATTTCGGAAGGAATATCTGGTATAACTGGGGGGATTTCATTTATTTTGATATTAAATTTTCAAATAAATCAGAATTTTGGATTTTTTTTTTTTTTTAAATTCTTAATTTCTTTTTTTTTTTAAATTTCCGTTGAAAACAAAAATTTTAAAATGTCTTCCTACGAAAAAAATTTCAAATTTTTACGAAGAACCAAATAAATTTATAAAATTTTTATTAAAACCCAGAATTTATGAATTCTTATCTATAGTAAAAATTCTTCAAATTTTTTATTGAAAATGCAATTTTCAATTTTCGCTGAAAAATATTTGTTTTGCCATTTTTTTTGTTGATTTTTGTCGAAAATCTAAACTTTCAAATTTTTGTTAAATTTGAAAACATTTCTTTTAAATTCAAGCTGAAAACAAATTTATTTTTATTTTTATGGAACGCCAAAATTTCTAAATTTTGTTTATTGAACAAATTTTTTTAAGCTTTGTTGAAAAGCAAAATTGTAAAATTTCAAAATCTTTTAAAATAAAAACTTTTTTTTTTTTGAAAAACAAAAATTTTCATTTTTTAAATTAAATTTTTTGCTAGGTATTTAATTTTTAATTGTTTTTTTCTAATAAAAACTTATTTTTGGAGAAACTCAAAATTTTCATTTTTAACTAAAATTTCCTCAAAAATCAAATTTTTTTTCTGAAAAACAAATTTTTGGTTTCTTCTCAAAACCAAAATTTTTCAAATATGTTTAAAATTCATAAGAAAATTTACCAATTTTTGACTGAAAAAATTGCTAATTTTGGTTCAATAAAAATCGAGTTTTTAATAGAAACAATTTTTATTCTTCGAATTGTCATTCACACAAGAATCTTACGAAGTTCTGTAAAAAAAAAGTACACAAAATATCGTAACGAGTTCTTCGAACGCTTTCAAGACAACAATTTTTTAAATTTTGGTTCATTTTCATCTCAAAATGATATGTAGCTACCATCACACGGCCACCTATTCCAAAAAAAAAAAGGTGAAGTACCTGCTTCAATTAAGTTCATATGTATACTCAGACCTCTGTTAAACGTTAATTAAAAATTTGCATACGTAATAGTCCCAATTTAATTGAATACTCGAAATTGGATCAAATTTATTTTCTACCATCGGTTTTCGTTTTCAGTTCAGTTGATATCGTATTGTCAGTTTTAAAATATTCGAGATCTAAATTCAAAGAAATCTAATCATTTGCCAAATTATAAAGGAAAAGCGATCGTTTATTCGTATTCACTTTGGTGTTTTCATGTTTCTGCATTCACGTGAAAACACTCGTACGAAGTTCGTAGGTATTCACACTCGTACAAGGACGTATTGCATTCAAAATCAACGTTCGAATAAGCTGATAAGAACAACAATGCAGCTGGACAACTTTTCGACGAAATTATGATTTATGAGAGAGAAAAATTACACAACCCCATCAAACCGAACATGATCACCACCTTAGTTATGCATTATTTGTTGACTGTTGAGTTGAACAACTCCATACGTAAGTGTTTTAATCGTATAAGAATTTTCATCTAAAAATCCATTACTTACCCAGCGGTCATGGCACCAAACGACGATAACAACCATTCGGGCGAATTAATTCCGAGAATGCAAACAGAATGGTATTTTTCTAAGCCTAATTTTAAGAAAGCTTTGGCAACCGTTTGTACAGATTTATAAAATTGCCTGAAACAAAATAAAAGATACTCGATTGAGATTACTTCCTGCTGAAAAAAAAAAATTATAACGCAGGAAATGCAAGACGGCTTTATTTTCGAGGACGGTTGGAACGTGCGAAGCTATGCGAATATTTTCTCGTGAGAATTATTATTATTCTCGAAGATTACTCGTTTCGCGTGTACGATTTTTAGTAATCTTCGTCTTCGTGTAAAAGCGTCCTACTCGGAAGTGGATCATAAAAATTAATAAAAATATATAAATATAAAATCACACTGTTAAGATAACGATCGGCTATTTTGACGGAAACCTGCTGCTGCTCTGATTTTTACAAAGTCCAGTACTACATAAATACATCATATTCAAAATAATTGAAAGGGAGGAAGGGGTCCAATCGAAATTTTTGTCATAACCAAAATTATTCCCAGAACTTCAAGCTACAACTTTTGTTTGAAAATTTTTTCAATTTGGCCCCTTACCTCACCCCATTTTTTTTAATAATATAATAATGTATTTTGAATAAGTAATATTATTTAAAATTGATGGGGAGGGAGGGGGTCTGATCGAAATTTTTCTTATAACCAAAATTATTCCCAGAACTTCAAGCTACAACTTTTGTTTGAAAATTTTTTCAATCTGACCCCTTACCCTCCTCCTGTTTTTAATAATGTGTTTTGAATAAGTTGGATTATTCAAATTTGAGGGGAGGGAGGAGTCCAATCGAAATTTTTGTCATAACCAAAATTATTCCCAGAACTTCAAGCTACAACTTTTGTTTGAAAATTTTTTCAATTTGGCCCCTTACCTCACCCCATTTTTTTAATAATATAATAATGTATTTTGAATAAGTAATATTATTTAAAATTGATGGGGAGGGAGGGGTCTGATCGAAATTTTTCTTATAACCAAAATTATTCCCAGAACTTCAAGCTACAACTTTTGTTTGAAAATTTTTTCAATCTGACCCCTTACCCTCCTCCTGTTTTTAATAATGTGTTTTGAATAAGTTGGATTATTCAAATTTGAGGGGAGGGAGGAGTCCAATCGAAATTTTTGTCATAACCAAAATTATTCCCAGAACTTCAAGCTACAACTTTTGTTTGAAAATTTTTTTCAATTGGACCCTTTCCCATCTCCTCTAATTTTCAAGTACCTTGGTAGTGTTATGCAAAATCCGTGGAGAGAGAGGGGCTCAATCGAAAAAATTTTCAAACAAAAGTTGTAGCTTGAAGTTGTAAGAATAATTTTGGTCATGACAACAATTTCGATTGGACCGCTGCCTCCTCCCAATTTTGGATAATCCAGCACATTCAAAACACATTATTAAAAACAGGGGGGGAGGTAAAGGGCCAAATTGAAAAAACTTTCAAACAAAAGTTGTAGCTTGAAGTTGTAAGAATAATTTTGGTCATGACAAAAATTTCGATTGGACCCCTGCTTCCCCTCCAATTTTGAATATAAAGTATTTATGTAGTTATACTGGACTTCGTAAAAATCAAAGACGTGAGCAAATGAGCATCAGCAGGTTTCCGTAAAAATAGCCGATCGGGAAAAGACACGTATGTTAGGTACATATTGAGAACTCCGAAATAAGCTTGAAAATTATTTCTATTTTACAACTTGTCTCGATTGTTGTTTTGTAAAAAGCTTTAATTGCAGCAAAAAAGTGTCATTTTGTAACGAAGCGTTAGTACAATAATTTCTACGACGTCAGCAAATCGAGATTATACTCGTAATTGACGCTCAGGTAGTCAGGTACTGCCTCATTTAATTACGAAATTCGTTTTTTTAACAGTATTTTGATAGCGGTACGAAAAATTCAGCTGTAGGTATCAAACAAAAGCGTACTAAAAATTGTACATTTCAAAATTTCATTTACCTATACGTAGATTGAGATCGGGTACAGTTTCAATGTACACCTATTTCAATCACACTGCGTGCATGCAAGAAAAAAATTCTAATTAGATCTCGATCGAGTTTTTCATTCCTCGAATTTGAAAAAATAATTAGTAGATATTTGATAAAAAATGATCCCCAATCTATTAAACTTTAGGTATAGGGCACGAGAACAATAATCTCATCTTCGCACATGAATCCTTGATCGTGATAAATTTCAATTTCATTTTGCCAATTTCTACAACCTCTATAAATAGAACTTTGAACCGAGATAGTCGCAGCGAATAATTGACTACGAATTTATACCTGATGTTAAATATACTCTCATTGTAAACTAATACGTAAGTATGTACTTATCCATATCTACCTATTTACCTATACCTAAGTCGAACAACGAAAGGTTAACATTGTTATCAGGCCACGTAGATAGATTTTTTAATAACAATATCATCATTGAACTTGGATAATTACGTTTTAATTTTATATGCTAAAAATTCAAATCCGCGTGAATTTTCTCTTATCGTCGTATTGTCCACGAAATTCCATACCTTTCGAATCACCTATGGGAATACCTAATTGACAATTTGTCGGGATCGATAATAAGCTAATTACTCATCGATCAAAGTACACCAGGTGTTGACCTATACCATTATGTAAATTTTTTCAGAGGAAATTAGCCGACCGAAGATTTATTTCATTTCTTAATGACGAAACGTTTACCTTTATAACGAAAATAATGACTTAATATTGCAAAAATTCTGCATAAAGATTATCACATGGTACTTTAAAATAAGCTAATTGAACCATTGAAATGAAAAAAAAAAAAAAACTCAATAAATGAGTAGTTATTTGTAGGTAAATTAAAAAAAATAATCTGTCGATAAAATCGACATAAATGGCAGCACACTTGACACTATTACTCATAAAAAATTTTCAATCGAGCTAAGTAGGTATACAACGATTTTTATGAAATTTTCGAAAATGAGGCGATTTAATAATTTGTTCACAGGGTATTAGTGTTATCGTGAAAATTGATAACAATGGATTACGAAATTAGAAGATCGATATTTTTGAAATCACTATGCCTACCTAATAAGTAGGTATAGTAGGTAGGTACCTACTTAATATTTTCAAATTTAAAAAATAAGACGATGCAATTTTTAGCCTACCTATTTAAAAAAATTAAATTAAAATTATGGCTCTGGTTTTGAAGGGGGAGAGGGGTGGACGTTCCATCATGTCTTTGGATTACGATTTGTAAAATAATTCCAGTACTTTGAAGTTTTGAGTCCCAAAAAGTCAAGTCTAATGAGTCGAATGAGATGAAACTTGATGTGAGGGGTATTCTAGTAAGAGAAACTGTATCCCAATTCCCAAGCTTTTTGGGGCCTTAAATTAAAGTTTGAAATAAGGCCCTTCTTTGTGAAGATTCCAGCTGAAGCTCAAATAGACGAAACATTTTGAAATTTTCATCTGAGATGAGGACTGTTATTCTCTCCAATAGGTATAGTTTTCAGCTTTCTAGTCCTAGGTCATCCCCATACCTTTCTAGGCCCAAAAAAGTAAATTCAAGGCCATTTTTTCAAAGTGATCAGACTACAGACTCCTCAAAATGCCCTAGTATAGTTAAAATTTCAGCACTAATGCGGGTTATACGTACTTATACCACTGATGTGCAAAGCTAAAAAACTACCTACCTACTCATTTTTTTGAAAATATCTATTGGGTATAACTATTGTTTTTTTTTTTTGAGAAAAAAACTTCAAGTATTTTTTAATTAAAATTTTTTGGGAGAAGAAATTTTCTCAATTTTTTCTGAATTTAATGATTTCTCAATTTTTTTTGGAGTACTTAGGTAAATAACTCTTTTTGCATTAATAATTTTTCTCACTTAATTTTTGGAGAAAAAAAACTGAATACTTTGACAATGTTTTTAATTTTTTTTTTTTCATAGGTATCTAATATAAAAAAATGTGTTTAGGTATTTTTTATTTATTTATATATTTTTTTGAGTCAGTACCTATACTAAAATTTTCAATTTTTTCAAAGTAAAAAAATGATTAGAATGTTTTTGACTTCATCAGAGAAAAAATATATGTTTTTAGAACCTAAGAAAAAAACTGTCAATTTTTTTATGAAAAAATTTCTGAATTTTCTTAGAACAATACCTAAATACGAAATAAATTTTTTTGAAGCGTGCTTTTAAAAAATCTCATAGAGCAAGACGCATTCACAACAACCAGGGCAACAACCAAACAAAAATAAAATAAATAAATAATTGGATTGTAATTCCTTTTGATACGTAACTAGAAAAAATTAAAAATCTTTTTTATTCCAAGATTTAAATTCCAAAATCCAAATCCTTTCAAGCATTGGATTTTAAATCCAAAATATATATATATATTTTTTTTTTTGAAAAAATTGTTGGTGCTTCAAGGTGTCACTTGAAATTAAATGTGAGGCTGAGGGAAAATAAAAAATTTGAAATTAATTCTCATAAAAAAAAAAAAAATTGATGGGTTATTATTAGAAAAGGCAAGATTTTTAAAATCGGTTAATTTTTTCATTTTTCTCAAAAAAAGAGGGTGACCGAAGGCTACTTGAATTTTCATGGTGTCTAACTTCATTTTTTTGTTCAAAATTCATGACTTTTTCATGCCTTTTTTCATGAACAATATTTCTATATCATTTCCAGGGATCCCATTCCAGTATAAGCATACCTTATTGCAATAAATATGGAGGGAGAAAAAAAAAATCCCTTTATTTTTTCCCAATATTTTGTGGTAAATAGTTATTTAAAAAATTATTTCGGGAGGGGCGAATGCCCCTTGAACCCCTAAGTTACGTCTATGCCTTCCGAGACCCCCTTTTTTTGTAACAAAAAAATCTACAATTTCAAAAAAGAAAGTTTAATGAATACTTAAAATTTCGAGGGTGTAATTCAATTTCTTCCCTAAAGGTGGATGCTTGAAATTGTTCTCATGATGTAATGTGAGAATGATTTTTTTCCTGGAAATGAATCAGAAAATTTTCACGTGAAAAATTTCCCTAAAAAAATTTTCAACAACTTTTTGTACGGAAAAACATTTTTTCTAGGATAGATATTTTTTTTTCACCCCAAAAGTTTAAAAAATATCTATTCATTCATTTTACTACGTACCAACGAAAAAAAAATTGATTCCCAAAAAATTGAGATTTTTTTATTTTAGAAGAATTTTTTAAATTATTGCTCGAAAAAAAATCCCAGTTTTTTTTTTTGGAAATGAATCAAATTTTTTTCTTCACAAAGAAAACATGAAGAAACTCACAGAAATTTTGAAAAAATATCACAAGAAAATTTTATAACATTTTTTCTCCAAATTTTATTCGAAAAAATCCTGAAATTTCTTCTTCCGAAAAAATTTCTACTCCAGAAGAATTGAGATTTCTCTATCTACTCCTATTTCAAAATAAATCGAGTAATTTTTTTATTTCAAAACAATTTTTAAAAATTTTTGAACCAAAAAATGCGCATTCAATTTTTTTACATTCCAAAAATGAGAATTTTCTCGAAAAAACGGAGACCCTCCTCATAAACAAATAAAAATATTTTTATTTTTAAAAAACTTCAGAAAATTGAAAAAAAATCAAAAAAATTGAGATTTTTTTACTCTTAGTTATAAAATTATTTTTATTTCAAAACAATTCAATTCCAAAACGTTGAAATTCAGATTTTTGATTAAAGAATGAATTTCGCCAACGTTTAAAAAATATATTTACTTCAAAAAATTGAGATTTTTTTAATCGTCTTTTATGTACATACAGCAACTACCTAAGGCTAGTGGCGTGAAAATGTTATTTATTCCAATACAATCTTTAAAATTTTTTGTACCAAAAAATTCATTTTTCCTTCATTTCACAAAATCTTCTTTTTTTTCTTTCCACAAATTTCATTTTTTTTATTTCAAGAAATGAGGATTTTTTCCAAAAAAAAATAAAAATAAATAATAGATTCCCCTCTCCCTTAAAAAAAAAACAAGAAAATTAATTTTCTTCTTCAGAGAAATCACAATATTTTGAAAAAATTTCACTAATAAGCGAATTTGTAATTTTGCCCGGATAATATAATCAAAAAAACATGACTTCAAAGAGTAAAATTCATGACTTTTTCATAACTTTCGTGACCCGTTTTCAAATTTCATGACTTTTTCATAGACAACCTGATTTTAGTTGAAATGAAAAAAATATGGAACTATTTTCTCATAAAAAGAAACAATTTTGAGGGTGTGAGACGAGAAAAAAAAACCTTCAAAATTAAAAATAAGGGCCACCCTCCTCAAGAATTGAATTTTGGGATATGAATATTAGAAAAATTCGGCTCTCAAGTAGCAGCCTGATTTCCACCAGACCTTTTCTCCAAAAAATTCGTCGCGATTAAAATCAAACCACCAATAAGAGGGTTCTTCGACACATCGACAGGTAAATTTCGTAATCAAATATAACTATAACGAGCAAGTCGAATATTGAAACATCGATAAACCTTATCAATCACTCAATTTGAAAATTTTCGTCGCGATAATACCGACGTAGGGCAGGTTCGAGTTCGTCTAACTTTTAAATTAAATTTATATCGTCTGATATACGAAGTAGGAACTTTGAAGAAGAAAAAAACTTGTACTCACTGGTAACTGATATTCGTCCATTTTTCATCTACTTTATAGCTCAATGCCGGATGATCTTGGTATTTTTCGGCGCTCTGTTTTATTGACGTTGGTACCGAAACGTAAGGTTTGGCGAAATCTTCCGATTTATTAATTTTAACAGCGTCGTTGATGTTCGTACATATCGAAGAGGTGGCTTCTTTAATGATATCGGGTCCTAAAAATACGAAAAAAAAAATTGAAAATGTTACATATTTTTAATATAAAATTGCAAATCACCATTACGAAGTAAATAGATACTCACCGACTGCTTTTTTAGCAACAGAATTATGTTGAATTCCATTCCTATATAAAAAAAATAAATAAATAAAATAATTGTTTAAAAATCACTCTCGTAAATATCCTATAATCGAACTCACATTGGTAATTTTTCTAATAAAACCGGCTGGCACGCGAAACAAAAAAATATTTAAAAATACGAAATTATCTTCATTACCGAGTAGGATAATGAACGAATAATAATTCGGTTGTTACGTTAATAACGAGCTTTAAAAAATGAATTAACGATTAGACTAAAATACCTATTTGTATAGATAATTTCGAGAAAAATAACGAAACGCGAAAAAAATCCCCAAACTGATAACTTTGATAGGATCGTTCACGTATCATAGATTCTATTTTTAAATACGAGTGAAAAAATTAAATTTCCACTCTTCCAAGATAAAAAAATCACCGTCTCTGTGTACATAGATTTCCGTCTTGAACCATGCTGAGTGAAAAGCCGGTATCGGATTGAAAATCTTACACACAGCTGGGGCAATATTCGGCCGAATTTTTATCAGCTTCGTATGGTAAAGAGGGAGAATAATTACCTGTATCCGAATGATCTATTTTCTTCCATCATTTCTGGCCGCAAACTAGTCTACGATGATGTTACAATGGAATTACAAGACGTTTGGAAAATTTCGAATCTCGAATCACGGAACTCGCAGGAGCTTATTCATGTAACCGCGTTAAATCATGTACGAAAAACAGACGTCAACGTCGTCGAAGCTGAAACAGGTTCATTCATTGTAAATCGCGCACACAAAATACCCTATACGAAGTTTGCAGAATTCTATAATAGTAAACAGTAATTATAACTGGTTTACAAAGCTTTTTATTATAATAACTTGTTGCCAGATAAGTTAAAGTACTCGGTCGGATTTGAAACTTGTCTTTGTCAAAGTTACGTGGTTTTTACAAGAAGAAAGGAGAGCGTGAAATTTTTACATACCCTTCAATTAGTAAGGTCAAGGTAAACATTAGAATTTATTAAGGTGCCGAAATGTACAAATTTTTATCTAACCTTATCACAAAATTCGTACAACAAATAAGAGCAAATCGGACGATGAGAGGCAAACGCGAATGGCAATAAAATTTTAACAACTTTCAGCATGCGCTGCTTCTCTTATCTTCGCTGTTCGAGATTATTTCCCGAACTCATTTAAGATTAAAATGTTATTTAATGAAGGTTAATTAATTTTTAAACGATTTTTTGACAACATAAACAAAAAAAATCCATCAACGGACACGTGCTTTAATTATTATTTATTATATTCAACTCGCACGTGTGCGGCGTGACAATAATCGTTAATCATTCGATCGAAACAGGTACCAAAAAAAAATGTCAACCAAAGATGCAACGTTCCTTTAGAAAAAAAAATAAACAAAATTTCTCCAACCAGTAAAGCACAATTCTGCACTACACAAGACACAATTATCTCAAAAATTTTCAAAATTTCGATACAAAAAGTGAAGTTGGTATAAATTGTAAAAAAAACTTACTGCTCGATATTCTAGGTAAGTTTCCGAGACGAATTGACTATTGTTAGAAAAACGATGCAACGGCGATCTAGAAAAAAAAAATGAACGGTAAATTGAAAAAACCGGCGATAATTGCACTAAAATATCCGATCCGATGAACTATAAACCACCAGTCACCGCTGCTGAATAGCATTCAATGCTGTTACCTTTTATAAATCCCACTTGAAATCGGTATCAAGTATCATACGCTATCTTGTCCTCTTGTGAACGTTGAAACCTGTGTTGAACATATGTAATAGAACGTGATATAGTAGGTAGAGGTACACGTAATATTTTTACGATTTTACGATAAACAATCATTATTCTAATTTCTCGTTATTAGATTTTTTTCGCTATAATGAGTATTTTACTCTCGATTTTTCTCCCTACAAAACACTTTCATATGTATATTTTGAAGGGGGAAAAAGGATACTAATTTTTGTTCGAATTTAGGATGAAGGGAATATTAACCGATGCTAATTTTAGACTTTCGAGGATAAAATCATCAAATGGGATGCAGAGAGGATTAACAAAGAACAAGATAAATGTACGAATGTATTTGTAACTCGATTTAGAATGCTTCAAGGAAAACAAATCATGGCACGTGAGATAAGCAGATGCGAATTTTAATTAGAGTGCAACAGTCGTCAATAGCTACTCTGATTATAGCAAAATTAATGGCTTTCCGATAAATATTTTGTTTACTATACATTACATAAGAGCCATCAGTTACAAAGGATAAGTAATGTGTATTGTGTTGAGCATTCCTTGCTCGTGGAAGACAACAAGATAATTATAACATAGTGTTTAATTGAATGACCTTTGAAATATGCCGCAAAATGCAACAAGAATGTCCTACAGCAGTGCAGCATGCACTTGGTGCTGACTGCAGCTGATGCTGACCATTCGAACAATTTTGAGTTTATTTACTTTAGAATGTATGCATACGACGACTGATTTTCTGGTTTCAAATTTTATTTTTTCCAAATTTTTGGAAAGAAATAGACTTCTAGAGCTGACATTGAATGGAAGTATGAAAGTTGGATTGAGCTTTCCTTTGAATTTTTCTAGGGGTAGTTCGACAAGTGATGAAGTAAAGGATTGCGAAGGAAGTGACGGAGTAGTCGGCTCAAAATTACAGCAATTTTCAATTGATTTTAATGTCTAAATGCACTTACCAATCACCATTGCATCCGTGGAATGCAATTTTTCCAATTTTGTACCTAATTTATGAATATCTATACTTCACACGCGGAACAATTCTCGATATATTCGGTTTCAGAATGAAAAAATTAGCATCTCGTCTAACGGTCTAATCACATCGCGTGATCTACCAATTTAAAAATAAATAAATAAAATTTATAAAAATAAAAATAGGTTCCCAATTTTTTTCTAAAAAAAAAACTGATAAAAAATTTAAAATACGAATATTTTTTAGCGACTCTATGAACACTTTTACGAACTATTCAAAAGATCGTAATTTACACGGGGCTAATTTGTGTACTTTGAAATTGACGGAGGTGGAGTAAAATAAAATTTTGTAATTTTCCATTCCAATTTTAATTTTTTACAATAATTATTAGTCTTTCTTTTCAATAGCTCATAGAATCATGGTCCATGTTCTCTAATGAAAAATGAATTATAGTGAAAGTGGTATCTGGTATGTAACTTCAAAGATGGAAATGACGTGTACGCAAAAATTTTTAAAACAAAAATAAAGTGGTAGCAGATTAAAATCCTACTAGGAATAATTTTGGTAGGTAGTAGGTACCTAATTTGAAAAATTTCAATTGAACCCCTTTCTCCTCTCCAATTTTGCCTAATATGTGTACTTTGGAGTTACTAGTTAGGGACATGTCCAGAACTGTCAGAAGATTCAGAAACTAATTGAAATGAAAACGTGTTTACTTTAAATTGTTGTACTACTCGAGAGAGTTACGAAACAAAAAATCCAAAATTATAGATGCCCGTTTCAATTGGAAAATTTTTTGAATTTTTGAAATTTAAAATTATGAGGAAATCAAAAAAATTTTAAAATTACTTTATAAAATTTCTTTGCACACCACTAATTGAAAGAACTTCAAAAACCAAACAAATTTTATCATGATTTACATATTTTTGCCCATCTCCGAAATTGAAGGGACTAGAGGGAAAATTTTTATTTCAATTCATTTAAAAAAATTCAGAAAAATTTTAAAAATTATTTCTTTGAATAATTTATGGTAAAATTGATGAGTTTTGCTATGTTTGTCAGTTTGTGTTCGAAAAATTTCCTATCACCCTTTCGTAGGCACTGCATGTAATATAGACAGAAAGCATAGCATTATTTATAAATATTACTAATATTACCATAAATTCAAAGAAATAATTATTTTAAATTTTTTTTTTTTTTTTTGAATAAATTATTAAAATAAAATTTTCTCTCTAGCCCCTTCAATTTCAGAGATAGGCAAAAAATGTGATGATTAATTTTGTTTGTTTTTTCAAGTTCGATCAGGTGGTGTGCAAAGAAAATTTTTCAATTTTTTTTGAATTTTTGATTTTTTGAAAGTTTTTATTTCCTTAAAATTTTACATTATTCAAAAATCTAAGTACATATAAAAAAATTCCTAATGAAAAAAGGCACCTATAATTTTGGTTTTGGTCACTTTTTTGAGTACCTAGTACAATAATTTTACATGTTTTCATTTCAATCGATTTCTGACACTTCTGACATGTCCCTTTAGATACTTGATAATATTCAGAAGTCGAGAATTGATGGGCGGGTGGTGTGGGGGTGGGGGGGGGGGGGGTTAAATAGGACAAATTTTCAAACAAAAGTTGTAGATGAAGATCTTAAAAATAATTTTGCTTATTACAAAAATTTCAATATGACTTCTCTTTCTTCCTCAATGTTGCCTATGTATACTACACAGATCCCTATTATTCAAAATTCGAAAGGAAGGAGAGAGCCCCATTGAAAAATTTTCCATAAAGAGAAAGACTAAAGAGGTTGTACATTTGAGATCCTAGAAATAATTATGGTTTGTAATAAAAAATTCGATTAGATGCTCTTCCTCCTTTGCATGTTATTACGTACATAGTCAAGTATTCACAATTTGAGAAGAGGGAGGGGCCAAATTGGAAAATTTGTGATGACAAAAAAATCATTTCTAAAATTTCATTATTTTAATTCACAACTTCTCTTTGAAAATTTTTTAAATAAGAAACGACCTCTCCCAATTTTGAATATAATAAGTAGGTACCTATACCTTCTACCTATCGTAGTATCAACCAAAATTGGAGGCAACGCGAGGCCGAGGGAGGAGTCCAATAATTGAAAAATTGATACGTTTTCAATCAAAATTGAGAAAAGTTGTAGATTGAGAGCCTATAGGAATAAGTTCTCTTATTACAATTTACAAACATTTTTTTTGGATCCCTTCCTTCTCTCCAATTTTACATGACACTGCTTAGATACCTAAATAGATATTACCTAATTATTCAAAGATTTGATAGGAGGAGAGTCCAATTGAAAATTTTTTCAAAAATTAGTTTTAGAATGAGATACCTAATAGAAATAATTTTGGCTTTGATGAAAAATTTGATTGTGTCCTCTCCTCTCCTCTTTGCCATAACAGTTAACACTACACAGAAATTCACTTTTTGGAGGGGAGTGGCCCAATTGGAATTTTTATTTTTTTAATACCTCAAATTTTTCCTAGGCAGTCTGCAACTCTTGTTTGAAAAATATTTCAATTGGACCCCTCTCTCCCCTCCAAATTTGAATATCAAGATCTACATAACATTAGACGGAATTAGAGAGAAAGGAGGGATCCGATCAAAATTTTTGTGATAACCAAAATTGTTCCTAGAAACTCAAGGTACAACTTTTGTTTGAAATTTTTTTCAATTGAACCCTTCTCTCCTCTTCCTCTTAATTTTGAATATTATTTAAGTATCTATGTAATGGATATGTATCAGGCAATTATTTAATTGTAGAGGAAGGGGTCCAACCGCAATTTTTATAACAACCAAAATTATTCCTAGAATCTTAATCTAAAGTTTTTGTTTGAAAATTTTTTACAAAAAATGTCTCAATAATCAAATTTTCCATATCTTTGTTTCATGTGAAAAAGAAAAATCAAAGTCGAAATTGTTTACTCCACTTGTAACAATCTCAAAGTACACAAATTAACTTCGAATTTCACCAGGCTCGAAAATTTTTCGAATTTTTTGAGATGTAAACAAAACACTTACAAGTTTTTGATAAGTACTGAACATTTTTTAAATTTTTTTTTAAATTTTCGAAGTAAAAAGTACAAGATGTTTCGAATTTAGAGGCTCTAGACTAGATCAAGACAAGAAATTCCTTCAGTTTTACGATTCTATCGCGTACATTTTCAAATTTCCCATTTTTTAAATTTTTAGTGCCGGTTATTCTGTTTCCAAATTTATGGTTCACGTCGAAGGTAATCCTTATCACAATTTTTTAATATTCGAATCGAAGCATGGCTGATACTAGTTTCAGCGAAGAGCCTTCAATATCGAGCATAGTCGAAGAAGCCGAAAGTGAAACCACCGTCGACGAACTATGCGACGAGGTTTCCGAATTGAAAACCTTCGTTCCTGAAGTCGACGTTAACGATCAACTCGAAAACGACTTGGAGACTCTCCAGACGAACCTAGCTGAAGTTTCGAATAATGATAATGAAAGCGACGATGAAGAAATTTGTTGGCAAACGGAGGAATGGAAAAGTAAAGAGAAACACGTTTTCATTCTGAGTTCTGCTGGAAAACCGATATATTCGAGGTACTTATGGCTTACCTGTGAATTCTTCTGTAATTTCAATTTAACGTGACACCGAACGTAATTCACTATACATTGATTACTTTATTTTATGTTTATTTATTAGCCGATAATCAGAAGTCGATTGTTTTGAAATTTGGCTGGCTCTACGCCTCTCGCGAATGTTTACCAATTGTTACTAGTTTTCTGTAACGTGGCCAATATTCGCGAAAATATCGCTCAAATTTACGTGCTTTTGGTTGTTAATAATTAATATCGTTGGTATTTTTTCAGATATGGCAATGAAGACGATCTAGTCACTTTATTCGGTGTAATGCAAGCGATTGTATCAGTCGTCATAGATTCGGATGATGAAATACATTCGATTAATACGTCCAACACGAGATTCACCTTTTTACGCAAAGGTCCTATTTTACTAGTCTCAGTATCGCAGATACCTTCGGATTCTTACGAATTATCCGTTCTACAATTAAAGTATGATTCACGAATTTTATTTGAAAATATCGCTATTTGAGGGTGAATAATCGTTTCGTACTTTTGTCCTGTTTTCTAGCTACGTTTATAATCAAATATTGAGTACTTTAACCTTATCGCAATTAACCAGAATATTCGAACAACACAATAATTTCGATTTGAGAAGATTACTAACGGGATCGGAACGACTCATCAATAGTTTCTTAGATTTCACCGAAAAAGATCCGGGATTCTTTCTCAATGGCGTGGAATGTCTACCTTTAGCATCGTCTGTACGAGATAGCATTACACAGGCCATTACGTCTTCTTGTCAGAAAATTAAGGTGACTCATATAAACTTCATTAAACTTTATTTTATCGATAAGATGAAAATATTGTTTTCATTTTGAAAATTTTCAGAATTTATTGTTCGCGATTTTACTGGCGGAAAATCAATTAATATCGTTAGTTCGTATGAAAAAGTACAACATTCAGCCACCGGATATTCATTTAATTTTCAATTTGATATTTTCGTCTTTATCGTTCAGAACTGGTGAAGGATGGACGCCGATTTGTTTACCAAATTTTGATCCTAGGTGGGTAACCTGGCGATTCTAATTCGCACGTGTTGAATTTTTTTAATTACCATGTTTTTTTCTTGTTTCCTTTAGCGGATGCTTACAAGCTCACATTTCGTATTTGACGTCCGAATGTGACGCGTGTTTATTATTGTTAACTGTCGATCGAGATCTGTTTTTCACATTATCCGAAGCACGACAGAAAATAGTCGAAGTACGTATGAAAATTTCTTTCATAATTCTTTCGTTGAATTCGCAAGATAATAATGTTGTTGGCTTTTTTTCACAGAAACTGCAAAAAAATAATATCTTGGAACAGCTCACAGAAGCGATTAAAAAACCAAAAATTTCTCCCGGTGAATTTAATATTCCCAAACTACGCCATTTTATTTATAAAAATAAGAACACTCATCAGTATGTTTATCCAATTTACGACGTTCCTTACCACGAACCAGAGAAACAGAAGTCATTGTTGAGGCTTTATACCCAACTCTATACCCAAGTCAACTCGCCCACCAGACCATTGAAATTACTATTCCAGCAATTGAAAACAGAGGCTGTGTTAGGCTGGGTAAGTGAAAAATATTGTAGACTAAAAACTGGACTCGAAAACGTATCTAACCTGGTCATATGGCCAGCAACTTGTCAATGTCAGTAGCTCAGATGCTCAAACTATAACTAAAACTTCAAAAGTGAGATGAGGATGAGCTATATTTTAGAAAATCCTGAAAATGCATTCCTCATTGGATTACAAATTTTTTTTAATTTCTTCAGAATTCGCTTTTTTAAAAGTTCTCAATTCGTTAAAATAAAAAAAAACTTTTTTTTTTTTTTAGAGAAAATTTGTTTTTTATTTAATTTTTTGAAAAATAAAACTTTAAATTTTTTGTAGAAAAAAATCCAAGTTTTTTATTTTTATTTTTTGAAGAAAAAAAATCAATAATTTTGAAAAGATTTATCATTCTATTCTTTGTGAAAATTTTTTTTTCTTTTTTTGTAAAAAAAAAAATTAAATTGAATTTTTTATTGAACTTTTTGCATTTTTTTTTAGAGAGAAATGCCCACTCATTCTTCAATTTTTTTGTGGAAAAAAATTCTTTAATATTTTATGGAGAAAATTCATTTTTTTATGAGAAAAAGTCTTGATTCCTTTCGGGAGAAAAATTCGAAATTCATTTCTTCAGTTTCTTGCGGAAAAAAATTCGTTAATTTTTTAGGGAGAAAAATTCCATGAAATTCAAAATGCAATTCTTCGTAAAAATTAATCAATTTTTTTGAGGGGAAAAATTCTCAAATGTTATTGTAGAAAAAAAATTTTGAAATATTTTTTGGAGTAGAAATATTAATCAAAATTTTGGAGAAAAAATCTTTGAATTGTTTTAGTTGAATTGAAAAAATCTCAACTTTTTAAATGAAAATTTTTCCCGTTTTTATTTCAAATATAAGTACCTACATATTTTTTTAAAAATTGAATAAAAGTTTTTTTATTTATTTTTTTCTCGCAATAGAAAAATTTTCTACTCGAATAACAAAAATTTTCAATTTTTATCAATCAAAGACTGTCCCATATTTCAGGAATAATAAAATTGATTAAAAAATCTTTCAATCATTTGGGAGAAAATAAACTTCTTCTTTTTTGGGACAATTTTTTTCTTCCCAATTAATATCGACAAAAAATAGCGTAATTTTTGACGAAATTAAAAAAAAATTATTTCATTTAATTTTTTTGAAGTACATAAAACATTGTTCAACTTTTTTGACATGAAATTTTTTTACCAATTTTGAAAAAAAGTGTTTTTTTTTTATTTCTATTTTTTGAGGAAAAAATTTCGGTTTATTGGGTAAACAAGTCGTTGAGAAAAAATCTATAATTATCATCATTAGAATTTAACTTTTTTTTTTAGAAGAAAAATAAGTATCAATTTTTTTTGTTCTTGAAAAATGATCTTTTTACTTTTAGAAAATTTCAAATTTTGTGGAGAAAAAAATTTCTCAAGTTTTTTGGAATGAAAAAAAATGTAATTTTACTGCGGAAAAAACTCAATTTTTTGGAAAAATCTCCTAATTAAATATTTTAGTTTTTTTTTTTTTTTTTTTTTTTAATTGTAAGTAAAAATATATTTTTTTAAATTTTGTAGAAAAAAATCTTTGAAATATTTTGTTGTAAATAATCAAAATTTTGGCGTTTGAAAACTTTCTCATTTTATTTTTGGAAGGAAAATTTTTTCTACTTTTTGGAACAAAAAAATAGCTTATTTTTGAAGTAAATACAATTTTTTTTGCATAAAATTTTTTTCAGATATTTTGAAAAAAACTTGTTTTTTGAAAGACGTATTTAGCTCCTTGAAATTTTTGTGGAAAATCTCTATTTTTTGGATACCTAAACAAGAAGTCTCTTACTTGTGGAGAAAAAAATCTCATTTTATTTCAGAAGAAAAATCTTGATGTTTTTGTTTCATAAAAAAAAAAAAATAGAAATAATCTTCCAATATTTACATTATTACTTTGAAAAAAAAAAATTGGAAATTTTTGGAGAAAAATCTTTGTTTTGCTGAGAAATAAATTTTCTAAAAAAATCTTTATTTCTTTGCAGAAAAAAATACTCCTTTCTGGAAAAGAAAATCTTAATCAGCACATTCAACATTTAAAAATTTTCAACCCCTCACCCCTTTGGTTAAAAATCGAGCTAGCATCATATAAAATTCTTTCTTGATAGCCCTGCATGCCTATCTTGATTTTTTTTTTACTGTCCACAGGATACCAAAGGATTCGAACTATATTTAGTTTTCGAACCATTTGTTACCAAACAAGAAGCGATCAATGCTGTAAATAAATTATTGAAAATTATGAAAAAAGAAGAAGATACATTATTCATCAATAATTCGCCCACTTTCTAATTCGTCAGTTTAATTTGATAGTTACCGAATCGAAAAGGCAGGGGAAAATGTACAATTCCAACTTTAATCTCGATAATCGCTTAATTTTTTTTTTTATAACTATCTCGTTTTATATCATTGGAATAATTATTTTTCGTACGAAAATAATATTATGTTGAGTTATTTAAAAATTTGATATTTTTAGCATTATTTTTATATTCTTATCATACAGGTCACTTTCTTCAAATATAAACGTACTTTCGTTACAATCTCATATTTTTCAATTATGAAATAAAGTTCGTATCAGACTATCAGTGGTTTTATACAATCTGAGCACAGACCAAAATTAATTTCATTACGAAAAAATTAACTCATACCGAAAGAAAATATTGCTTGGATTTTATTCGAAGATTAAAATATAATATAAATTTCAAATCCGAGGATTTCTAAATAAATATCGTTATCTTTTTTTGAGCTTGAATGAATTTTAGACGAATTTTATTATACGAAATGAAGAGCATCGTCTTTTGCATAACCACGGTTGAACCCGTTTTTAAGAAGCACGATTATGCTACTTTATTAACTTTCCATAAACTGCCTATTATATTATAAAATCAATTTCCTACATTCAGTTAGGTCATGAATTTTCCTTTACGACTCTACACGAGAGGACTTGTTACATTGGATGAAATGATTTTAAAATTTGAAGATAACACTTGACATTCTATAATAATTAAAATTTATAAAAAATCATTCGTTTAGTAACACCCTTTATAAATACTCGTACCTTTCATCGTTTTAGATATATTTCATCGTCTCGGATGTATTAATACACGAAAATGCGGTGTAAAACCGATAATACACAGTATTAAATTAAAACGTCATAATCGTGATACTGTTAGTGTTACCAAAAATGAAAACCATTCTGGAGCATTTGAAAGCTTTACGAATTAATCAGCGAACCGTAGAATACCGTCGAATTCCCTCGGGGAACGAACCTTTGCTGTATCACAGCATAACAGAACGTTCTGCACGGGAGATGATAAAATGCCAGTTTATATACATTTAACACCCGAAAAGCATTCGAAAATTGAGTTCTGGCGTCTTTTTTTTATAGCGAAGGGAATTGCTTGTTGGTTGAAATTCTTCATCAATGTGAGGGATAAATATTTTGTAATTTACGAATTTAATTAACGATTGATATTCTAACATGTCCTTTGAAAAGAAAAAAAAAATGCTAAATCGATTGTTGTGCGAAGAATCGCTAAATTGTAGTAGAGACCATTTCTCTTGCAATAAGATCAGTTAATTTTCTTAAAAAAAATAAAAATAAAATAATCTCTCAGCCTATTTTTTCAAACGAACAATTGGGGGAGGTAGGGGTCCAACTGAAATTTTTTTTTTTTTTAATTTTTAAAAAATTTTCAGTTTGAATTTGAAATTTTTTTTTCAAAATTTAAATTTGGAATTTGAAAAAATTCAAATTCAAGAATTTTTTCGAATTTAAATTTTAAAAAGTTTTGAAAATCCGAATTTGAAATTTTTTCAATTAAATTTTTTAAATTGAAATCAAAAATTGTGTTCATCTATTTATAAAAGTTTTTATCAATAATTTCTTCAAAATGACATCATCAAAATGCAAAATGAAAATAATTTTCTTTTTTTGAGAACTGCAATGCATTTAATTTTTCAAGAATCAAAAATTATTTTTTTTGTAAAAAAAAAAGCAAGATGAAATTAGTTTCCAATTTTTATTCAAAAATTTCATAGATGAAAAATCGAAATGACGTCATGCAAATTAAGGTCTTGGAAAATTCCGCTTATCAACGCTATGCATTCAACAAAAAAAAAAAAATTATGGGTCCCTCTTAGAAAAAATTGTGAAAAAATTCAATAAGTGAACATATTAGGTAGATACTTACAGAAAAATTAAATACTGTTTCACGCAGTAGAAAGTAAAATCGTAAGAGATTCGCGCGTATTCGTGAGGTAATGGGTACCTAGACCTACCTAGTCCTTAATTATGAAAAGTCAGTTATTGATAGTGGATTTGTTATTTATAATAAGATTGTATCTACGTTAGATGATTGACAATTGTAAAACTAAAAAATACCAGGTGTCTGGTGTATGTAATTTGATCGAATACCTAAACGTTTTGAAATGTGTATTTATAAATGAATTTTTATTTCTCGCACCGAATAATACTGTAAGTGTTGAAGCTGAATTCCAAGCAAAAATATTACGCCAATAGTACTTGTCTAGGGTGAAGCTGGATTTCTTTTTCAAAGGAACGCGGCGACGAGTTGGAATTTTCTCAATGCTGATGAAAAAATTGAGATGATTTTTTAGCATAGTATATGCTTTTACGGAGACCAAAATGGAAAAAAACGACAGGAAAATCCGAGACCAAAATCCGACACCATTGGGTTAGGTTAGGTTACATTAGGTTAGGTTTGGATGACATAAAAAAACTTGGAAAATTTTCAATAAATTCGACTTTTTAGACATTATGTCAGACATTTTGAAACTTGAATTTTTTTTATTAATTTAATGGCTTTTCTTACGTGTAAACCCCACGAGCGAAATTTCATTTGTTGGAATAAAAATCGTGGAATCTCCGTCCTTTATCACTCGTCTCGTGAAATTTCGAAAAAAAAAAATTTTAAAAATAGGTTTCTATGACGTCAATTTTTTTTTTAAATTTTGCATTCATCATTTTTTTTTTTTTTTTTTTTTTTTTTAAACTTACCAACAAACCTAGCTTAATTTTTTTTTTTGGAAGTTTTAAAGGTTAATTTGAAAGAAAAATATTTGTAATTCGATTTGAATTTTTCAAAATTTTTTAAGAAAAACTATTTTTAGACAACTAACCATAAAAAAAAATTATTTTTAAAAAAAATCTCAGAAATTTGAGAAATTATTTTTCCATAAAATTTAACAAGCGAATTACACTTTAGGTTTCATAATGATAGAATCACATTTGAAAATCGGTGAATTTTTTTCATTTTTCCAAAGAAGGGGGGGGGGGGTGACCCGGCACGGGTTAAAATTCAATTAGGGGAAAAATAAAAAATAGGGAATTATTTTCTCATCAAATGAACACACTTTGGGGTGAAAATTGAAAACATACTCAATTACCTATATTAATTTGCTTCGTTCAAAAAAAAATAATAAAATAACCAAAATTTTCTATAAATTAAAAAAAAATGAATACCTAGGTAAACAGATGATTTAAAAATAAAAAGTGATAAAAATTTTTATAAAAAAAAAATTTGAAAAAAAATAATTAAAAAAATTTTGAAATCGAAAACTGAAAAAAAAATCCAATAAATTTATTTTTACTGTGAGTAGGACTATCACGATTGGTGGTAGGTACGTAGGTACGTACGTACACGAATTTTTAGTTCAAAAATTATAGGGGCAGAAAAAATGATATTTTTTAATTTTTCAATTTTTAAAAAATTTTATGGGACCAGAATTCAAGTAAAGGTCTAAAAGTTTAAATTCAAATCCAAATGAAATGCAACAAAAAAGAAATAATAATTAAACCCTTATTTGTGTGAGTATTTCAGCTTCTTTTCAAGTACAATAATTCAGTCTAGTGATATGTATCATATTCAATTTATGTTCTACGATGTGGTAAACGCACTAACGTTTCTTTATTCGAAAAAAAAAATAAACTTCTTCGCAGAGTTTATCAATCCAATAAACATCGCTCCATTTTGGAAAAAAATTCGTGTACTTACGTAAGTACCTACCACAGATCGTGACAGTTCTACCTACACTAAAAATGTACCTAGCTCTTTTAGAAATTTCGTCACGGAGTAAAAGCATATACTATGTTTCATACTTTCAAACGGCCTGGCGAGGCGCAAAGCGCCGAGTTTTTTTTAAATTAAATTAAAAAAAAAAAAAAATTTACACCAAAAATTGCATTTATACTGAAAGAAATTCAAATTTTTCTTTTAAAAGTTAATATTTTATTTTGCAAAAATAAACATATCTGCAAGTAGGTCAAAATATTCGAGAAAATATAATCTTTTGAAAATAAGATAGTTGAAATTTTTTTCACCAAAAAATTAAAAAACCATTCCTCCAGATTTTTCTTCAAAAATTTTAAAACTATTTCATCTCTCAAAAAAATCAAGTTCCCATCAGCCACAAAAAATAGAATCCCCCAAAATTGAGAATTTTTTTCTCTATACATTTTAGAAATATTTTTACTCCAAAATTCCAAGAAAATTCAAAAAAATTTTCTGCAAAAATTAAGAAATGGAAAATATTTGTACTCCAGACAAACTGGATTTTTTTTTATAGTCCAAAAAAAATTATTTTATTTTGGTAGATAGGTATTAATTTTTTTTTTGAGACAAACAATTGGGATTTTTTCCCAAGAAATTAAAAGATTTTTTCTCTTAAAAAAATATCATTTTTTCAAAAAAATAAGCATTTTATAGTTGTGGATTTTTTCCTTACTTGAAAAATTGTGAGATTCATTTTTCAACAGAAAAAAAGAGAAAAACTGTTGTAGCATGTTTTAGAAAATATTTTTTTATTTTAGTACTCCCAAACATTCAGAGAGTTTTTGTACCGAAAATTGAGACAAAAAAAAATTCGCAAAAAATCAAGTGCCCCCCCCCCCGCCCGAAAAATTCGTAGTGTATTTTTTCAGAAAAATAGAAATCTCATCTAAGTATTTTTTACTTCAAAATAATTGAGAATTTTACACGCCGACACCAAAGCAGGTGAGATATATTATTTTGTTCATCGTAAGAAAATTCAAAATGGTTTTCTCCAAAAAAACTGAGATTTTTTTCTCCAAAAATTAATAATTGCAATTTATTTTTAATAAAAAAGATTGGAAATTTATGTACAAAAAAGTTTAAGATTTTTTCCCAAAAAAAATTAAGACAGAAATTTCTCCAAAAAATTAGAGGGGTTTTTTGACAAAATTAAAATATTTTTTAGTGCAAAAAAATTGACGAAAATTGAAATATTTTCTCTTAAATAGGTAGAGGTTTTTTTTTTCAATGAAAAATTTATTAATCTCTTTTTACTAAAAAAAAAAAAAAAACATTTTTACGTTGACTCCAAAACAGGCGAGATATTTTTTATCGCAAGAAAATTCAGAATTATTGCTTTCTCCAAAAAAAAAAAAAAAAACTGAGATCTTATCTCCAAAAAATTTCTCTAAAAATTAATTGAAAAATATTTTTACTAAAAAAATGAAAAATTTTATACACAAAAATGGAGTCTTTTACTTTAATAAAAAATAAGAAATTTTTCCCCAAAAATTTGAGAAAAAATTGAGACAGAAATTCCTCCTAAAAATTACAAGGGTTTTTTCTTTGAAAAAAATTGAAATTTTTTTTCTTAAATAGGTACCTACCTATAGTGTTTTTTTCTTTCTTTTTTCAATTTTTTCAATGGAAAATAAAATTGAGTAAAAAATGTGTTTTTTTTTTCAAATCGTTGGAGGGGTAATAGCTAGGAACTTTATACCGTGCTCATTAGGTAGCCCATAAAATGTTGTAAGGAGATCGCATATTCCACACGAGAGGTAGAAACTGCCATCTTTTACAACTCGATTAAAACGAAATTCAGTTATTTCTGAGAAACAATATTTTTAAAGCTCTATTCGAAGCGAAAAGTGTTCCGCAGCGCGATTGAAAACTCGACGCTATCATCTCTCGCGAAAAGTTTACGGCTAGCAACAAAAGGATAGAATGACAGAAACTGTGTTATCAGTAACAAAACAGAAAGTCCCACGAGATGAGCTGGGATTTCAAGCCTGTCGCTTTTCAATTTAACAGAAAAGCCAAAATAGTTTCGAAAAGCTTATCGACCAAATATACACTGGAAACTTTTGCATTAATCCGAAACCTGGAAATTAAAAATAATATGTTTCAGTATTGTAAATTCGCGTAGAAATATAAGTACCTACCTTGATAGGCTATATTTTTGTTGATAATTCTAGACAAAATTTTGAACGTAGGTACGTCGTAAATTTCGATATCTTTTTTTTTATAAAATTGTTATTTTCATTTTAAATTAGGTAGGTACTAGGTACTTACTTTCTTCGATCAATAATCGAGAAAGTAGGTATAAATTTTTATAAAAATACGAAAAAAGGGTTTCACACGATCTATGTAAGTAAGTATTTTTATTCATTTGTAATGGGTAAGTACATACATTCAGCTTAGGTATGATAAATGAGTTTCTAGGTATGTTTGTGTATCTGCATAATGAATGAATCTCGATTTCAAATAAGTTCAATTCGACAGAACTTACCAACTACACCTACATTTAGATAAAGAGATAGTATACCAAATACACCTGTTCTCGAGGTACGATTACCTTAAAAAGAAAGTAACAGGTCAGGTACCTATCTACCCTAGAAACTAACCATTTCGTGGGAATAAAAGTAAACATAATATAAAAAACTGGGGTTAGGTAATTTTACACTTTCATCTTTTTTTTATTGAAAAAATAATCAATTTTACGTCTCACACATCATCTTTCATGGAAATCTTAATCTTACCATGAAATCATATGTATATGGTAGGTAGAGATACTCACCGATCGAGTCATTTTGATTGAAAAAAAGAAAAGAAGAAGAGACAACTCTTCGAAAGCGGAAAAGGATAATAATTGGTATGAATTTGACCAATTTTTTATACGATTTTATAATTATTACCTAGTTGTGAATAAACGTAAACTTGTACACAGCTCAGGTAAGGATTAGAGTTAGACCATACAGATGACAACCCCAAAATGACGTTTAAGTTTCCGTCGTATCTTCTGCATGGCTTGGAGCACGCCCGAACCGGATCCAACAGAAGGTGTCGTGGCGTATCTTAGCATGCAATAAAAGGGGTAGCTCGATTATCCCTAGCTAAGGGGATGGTGTATTTAATCCACGCATGTCAAATGGACGCTTGCTTTCGATATAGATTCATCCGAGGGTACAAATTCGAGCACTGTTTGCGTACCTTGGTCTTCGATCTATCGATCGCGAGATCGAAATATCCAGGTCTGTTGCTAGTGGTCAAAATGTTGAAATGGGAAAGCATTTAGTCTGCTTTTTTCGCGATAGGTAATTTTTTTTACTTATTTCTTGCAATAAAATGTTTTCTCAATTTTTTGGTATAGAAAGATCTTCCAGTTATTTCTGAAGAAAAGTATGTATGTGAATGTACTTAGATAAGTATCAGTTTTCTTTAGAGAAAAAAATAATTTCTTGGAGTAAGTAAAGAAATTTCCTACTTTTTGGAATGAAAATTTTCCTATTTTTTTCATAATAGGTTCATTTTATTTTTTGGAATTAAACAGTCAGGTAGGTATTTCTTATTTTCTTGGGGTGATTTTTTTTCAATTTTTTCGAAGTAAGTAAAAGTATCTTTATTTTTAAAAATAAAACAAAAATTCTCATTTTTTTAGACAAAAAAAAACTTAATTTTTTAAAATAAATTTAAATTTTTTCAGGGCAAAAAACAATCTTTGAATAAAAAAAAAAATCACAATTTTTTTGAATAAAAAAATTCTAAATTTTTTAATACCTACCTATTTAAAAAATTCTAAATTTTTTTATGTTAAAAAAATTTTAAACTTTTATAAAATTATGTTTAAAAAATTTCTAAATTTTTAATATTAAAAAAATTTCAATTTTTTTAATAGGTACCTAATTAAAAAAAATTTAATTTTTTAAATGAAAATTTAAAAAAAAATTCTCAGAGAATAGTTACCTGGGTTTGCAATTTTTTTGAGAGAGAGAGAAAAAAAAATTCTGTTATTCAACATGAATAAATTTTCAACCGACTAGCCATGCCACTCTTTCGAAACAAATCACCCCAGAAAATTCTACAAGTAGGTAGTGATGAAACACAGCTTCATAATACGTACTTGAAAATACTTAAATTTGAATTTTTTCACAAAATGGAGTATTTTTTCTTCCACAAAATTGATATTTTCCTTCCCGAAAAATTGAGAATTTTTGGCTTTGAAAAACTGTGAATTTTTTTCACTTGAGTAAATCGAGAAATTTTTTCATTTCATAAAAATTTGAGGTTATTATTAGTTTTTACAAAAGTGGAGAATTTTTTTGTCAGTAAAATTTTTATTTATTTTTTTTGTCAACTTGAAAAATTAAGCTAATAGCTAAGTATATTATGGAAATTTTTTTATTCAAAATTTAAAAAAAATATTTTCAATTTGAAAAATCGAGATTTTCTTACATAGGTACCTAGACTTTTTTTAAATAAGAAATTTTTCAGTTTTGATAAGCTTAGAATCTTTTATTTAAAAAAAAATAAAAAAAATAGGATTAGGTATTTTCTTCCAAAAAAATGAGAATTTTTTTGCTCCTAAAAAAGTGATGTTCTAATTTTTTTCGAGAAAATTTAGAGATCTTTTTATGCTTAAAAAAAAAATATATATTACAAGAAAATACACGGCACAATAAATGAATTAAAAAAAAAAAAAAAAAGTTTTAATACGAAAAAATAGAGAATCTTTATTATTTCAAAAAGTTGATTTTTTCTATGAGCTCTAAAAAAGTGATACTTTTTTTCCAAAAAAATTAAAAGTGTTTCCTTTCAAAAAAGAAAAAAAAATACATAATATTATGAAAAAACTAAAAACAATTTCATTGCAAAAAATGAGGATTAGCTCTCTTCAAAATTTGACACCCCCCCCCCCCCCCCCATAAAATTACGAATTTTTTCCTACAAGAAAATAATAAAGAATTTTTTTCTTGAAAATTTTGAATTATTTACCGAAAAATTGGGTAATTTACGTACTTTTGTTAAGACATATTTTCACTCCAAAGAAAAGGTACCCATTTAATTCCAAAAAAATGGAGATTTTTTTATTACCTATAGGGAATAAAAGTGGCGACGTCACAGTCACGTGATAAACACTTTGATAAAGTTGAAAAGGGGATACTAATGAAAATTAATATGGGAAAAAGTGGTTTTTTCAATTTTGTAATAAAACGGTGCAATTTAGAGAAAAAGTTTATAGAAAAGTTTTTGTTGTGGAGAAAATTTCCTATCAGAAGAGAGTTACTGTGAATGTCTCGCGTGTTTAGTTTCCAAAATTCTTATCAATTGTAATGTGTACGTTTTCATTATTTTCCTTGTTTTCACTTAATAACTCGAAAACTAGGAGTTTTACAGAAAATTCATAAGAAACATTTTTTGTAGGTAAGTGAAAGAACTTTCAATTCAAATATAAACATTTTAATTTCGTGTTGTACAAACGGAGATATCGCTAAAACAAAATTGTACTCTTTTCACATACTCTCAATCTTCAAGTATTATATCAAATAAATCGATAGTAATTCATTTTAGCGAAAAGTTTATTATATCATTCGAAAGAGGACAAGATTCTCTATATTTCGTTTTCTTAAAACTTTATTCTGGCTCTTTTAGTTTTTTAGATATTTCGATTTGAAATGTAAAAAGCGTTGAAAAGCATGCGAAATCCGTTTGCTAAACATCAACACTAATTTCAAATTAAAATAACTGAAAAACTAAAATAGCTAGAAATTTTTTTTAGAGAAATGAAATGTAGAAAATCTTATCCTCTTTCGAATGATATATCAAATTTTATTATACAGTCAATTACACAAGAGTTATTTGTTTGAAATGAACCAGAAGTATGCTGAAGAAGTATCGTTTTGTTTTCTCAATATCTCCATTTATACTACACCAAATCAAAATGTTTTTAAACGAATGAAAAGTTTGTTCAATTTTCTACAAAAAGTGTTTCAAGTAAATTTTTTATAAACGCTCTATTTTTTGAGTAATAACCTAATAAGTGCAAAAATTGTAACTCTTGTGATAAGCAAAAATACCATGATCCCCTTTTCAACTTTATCACAGAAAAATAGCCGATTGTGACGTCACATTTTTATTCCCCATATAGTTACTCTCAAAAGAAAGACAGTTTTTTCATTCAAAAAAATTCTCACAAAAAAATGAAGCTACTTCTTCAAAAAAATAGGTAAGTAGATACTTATAAATAAAGCATTTTTCTTCGAAAAAATGGAAACGTTGTTTTGAATGTTTCAAGTGAAATTTTTTCTCATCAAGAAAATTTTTTAGGAATTTTTTCTTTAAAAATTTGAGAAATTTTTCGATTCTAAAAACGTGTATTTCTTCTCATAACAACTGAGACAGAAAATTGGAGATATTTTCTTCAGAAATCTAAGACATATTTTTTGCTAAAAAAAATGATAAACCTTTTTTCCAAAACTTAAAGTTTTAGGCTCCAAAGAAATTTTAAATTTTTAAAAATTTTCCAAAAAACTGAACGATTTTTCTCTTTAAAAATAATACATTTTTATCTCCAATTTGTCTTTTAAAAAAGAAAATTTTTTTTCGAAAAAAATGGGAAATTTTTTACTTATCTACCCATTTTTTAATTTTAATTTTTCAGGAATTGAAATATTGTCGGGTCAAGTCTCAAAGCTGCCAACCTGATACGACATCATGAAAAAAACAATTTTTCACATTTTTGGACCTTTAGCAGGTTTGGGATTTGATCCGACCTCCGACTATTTTTTTATTCCAAGAAAATTCAGAATTTTTTTCTTCAAAAGAATTGAGAGATTTATTCCTACGAAAATTTTAGACAAATATTTTATATTTAGAAAAATTAAGATGTTTTTTTCTCTGAAGGAAGAGAATTTTTCTTTAAAAAAAATAAAAATGGCATCATTTAAAAAAAATTGGTTAAAAAATGAAAAAATTGTAGGTATTTAAAAAAATCGTTTTTTCTCTCCCAAAAAATTGAGATATTTTTCAATCGCAAAGAATCGGAATTTTTTCTCCGAAAAGATTGACTAATTTTTTTGCGGAAAAGTGAGAATATTTTTACTTTGAAAAAATGACCAAAAACCTGAAAAAATTGTAAGGGAGAGTCCCCCACAGTGAGACATTTTTTTTTCAAAAATTCATAGCTCTACTATTTATTATCAGAAATGGTTGGTTATGGGATCAAATGAAAACTACATCGTTTACGCTCATAATGCGTCCATAAAAACTGAAAAAATATCATTTTAGGACCATCACACGATTTTTTAAAAAAAAATTGACAAGTTGTCTCACTCTGTACACGGGTAGCTCAGAGTGAGACAGATCGTGGTGAACTATGAGACGGTGTCTAAAATGTTATAATTAAATGGAAATACGTGCTCTTGAACCAATATAATATTCAATCATAAGTCCAACATATGCTATAACTTGAAAAATTTACAATAAATGAAAAAGGGGAGCTATAAATTTTTTTTTAAATTTCATAATTTGAGAAAGTTTGCATTGCATGAAATTTTCTTGTTTTGTTCATTTTGCTCTTTCTGTTGTCATTATTGCCATGAGGTGTACATAATTTGGCAGTATTAGGCAGTATAACATCTAAAAATCAGACTTGGAAATTTTTTGTATGTTTATTGCTATTACATTTTTGCCGATATGGTGCACAATGGGACACTGTCTCACTGTGGTCGACCCACGTTTTTTCTTCTTCTAAAATTCATAACTTTTGATATTTTATACTTAGGATTATGATTCTAACGTTAAAACGTACTTATTTGGTTATATTTCACATCAACCCATAAGAGTATTCTCGAACTCAACAGGAAAAATGAAATTTTCAAAAAAAACCACTTTTCACAAAATTAGGAAAAAAACGTGATTTTTAGAAAAATTGCAATAGCAGGTTTAGCATTGAGCGGAACGAAACATTTGTTAGTTCACGTGATGTATATGATTAAAAGCTATATTGTGTCTGAAGGAGCACAAAAATTAGCAATATTAAGTAGGTAAAAAATAGGCTGTTTCACTCTGTCTACCGTCTCACTGTAGGGCACTCTCCCCTAAGTTAAAAAAATGAGAGGTTCCTCAAAAAAAAGTACCCGAACACCGTCCAAAAAAACCTAAGATACTCGTATTTCTCAATCACAAAAAAATCAGATTTTTTTTTTTGCAAAATGATTGACGAATTTTTTCTCTAGAAAAGTGAGAAATATTTTTTACTCCAAAAAAATCAGCAGATTTATCTACACTCCTCAGCAATATTATTATTAAAAAACTGCAGCCTAAAATGCTTGGTAAACGCCTCAGAAATAAAAAAAAGACACGATCTATCAAATTTCATGTTCCTATCTACCTACCGATGCTCAACTTGGTACAACGATGCACACAACCCTTTAAATTATCATCTTGTTATATACAATTACACAAATTCGAACGCAAAGACATCTTAAAAATCCTATCACGTATAAAAAAAAGTATCCTATAATCGAATGCGGTGAAAATCTAAACGATTAGAGAACTAATTACGTTTAAATACATACGGTAGTCGGATAGGAGTGTACCCTTACGCCAAAAATTATCAATGAAAAACTCTCGGATATTTTTTATTCACTTCCATTTGTAATAATTAAAGGATGCGGCCACGAGGTACGCGATATACCTGGCTGTACGAAGCAGATGACACACTCTGCGGTGTACGAGGTAAGGAAAAAAATGGGTTATAATTTTCTGTGACAAAACCTATACGTAGGTACTATGTATTTAATAATTGGGTCAAAAAAATGCCAGCTTCTTTCTTCTCTGCTTCTACGTACTTACATATTATATAATATTTAATTGTGTTTAAAGAACATAACAAGATAGGGGTGGGTAAAACATAGGTTTTTGTTATGCATGCGTATAGCTGTCTGTAGGTGTAGGTGAATCTAATTCACAGTAAATAATGTCACTTGCATTCTACGTAGGATTTTATAAATATTTTTCATGGTATCATGCATAGGAAAGAAGATCAATTACATAAGGGATAGGTTTGAAAATTTCGTAGCAATTTTTATCGCCCGTGATCTGTCCTCGATACCCCTAATCCATAATTTATCGAATGAAAACATGTACCTATCAATTATTTGTATTGCGTGAGAATTAGCTGTGAATTTTTCTCAGGGTTTTATGCGAACGTTGTGCGGTATATGTGTTTAATTTGCAGATAATATCGACACGTTACATCCTTCCACTATGACCTTGTCAAGACTAAAAATTATATACCGATGATGAATGCCGATAAGGCATTAAACCCTTCACGTTAAACGCAGATAAAGTGTACACGGACGTTTTCATAGCACGTGACCATTTTACCCTTATACAGCCGCTTAAATTTCCCTTCTAATAATTGATATCCAATTTGAATACATTTGATTAATTTTTACGCGTTTCGAATAAAAATATATTATATAGGAAAACGTCTCTCGAGTATAGAGCATTTTCTATTCAGTTTTTTTGCAGCAGCACGAGCCAATGACTTTACAGTGTCAAAACATGATAGGCATATCTATATGCCATGCTATTTATCTTAACACCAGCTTAATTCGTTCATCTCGCGAGTAATTTCATAATTATAATGCGTATGTTCCGATCTGAGTTCACTCGAATTGACAGATCTTTGGAAAGAAATATTATCCGAGTACCTATCATCAATTACCTACTTGAAATGTCAGATCAAAATTGGAGGAAAAAGTTACGTGAAAAAATTCAAAATTAATTACTAAAGTAAACCGAGGCTTGAGAATCTAAAATAAAAAATGAATAAAAAAAATCAGAAAATTTTTCTAGTTAGTATTATTTTAAGTAGTTAATAGTTAGGTACTGCAAAAAATCTTAATGCCTAGGTCATTAGAAAAAAAAATGAAAAAAAAAAAAAAAACATTTTAGAAAAGGAAATTTAATGCGAATAATTATCTTCTCAGAATTCATTTAAAAATGCCTCACAAGTTACGAAAGAACCTTCAGTGGTGTAATAGGGGTTGGCGTGGATAGGTCTGGCCCTCATAAAAAGAGTTTGCTCCTTCCCATTTTCCCCACGCTGTTCCATTTTTTTCAAAAAAATCAAAAAATGCAATTTTTTATGCAAAAAGTTGAGAAAATTGAAACAAAAAAATATTTTTTCTCCTAAAATAACAGACTGATTGCTTCTCCCAAAAAATTGAAGAATTATTTCCAAAAAAATGAGAATTTTTTGAATTAAGAAAATTGAGAATTTTTTGCATCAAGATAATTTAGAAATATTTGTATCAAGAAAATTTAAAAATAGATTTTTTTACTGTAAAAGTAAACTATTTTTGCAAAAATTGAAGAAAAAAAAAAAGTGATAACTCGGCGCTTCGCGCCTCTCCAGGGGGGCAAAGCCCCCCTCCCCTGTACCCCCCGGGTTAGCTCTATTTCCACACTACGTTTGAAAGTATGAAACATAGTATATGCTTTTACTCCGTGACAAAATGTCTAAAAGTCACGAATATTAATTTCCACGGAAATTTAAAAGTCTAAAAAGTATAATAATAAAAAAAAATCAAGTTTCAAAATGTCTGAGAAAATGTCAGAAAGTCATCTTTCTAAAAAAAATTCCAAGTTTCAGGATGTCTGACAAAATGTCTCTAGTTTAAGAATGTCTGATAAGAAGCCTAAAAGTCATAAAAATTTTTAAAAATTTTCCAAGTTTTAGAATGTCTGACAAAATGTTTAAAAGTCATAAAATTTATTTTAAAAATTTCTAAAATACTTAATTGAATAAAAGTTTCAATATGTCTAATAAAATGTCGGAAAGTCATCTTTATAAAAAAATTTCCAAGTTTCAGAATGTCTGACAAAATGTCTAAAAGTCATAAAATTTCAAAAAAAAATTACAAGTTTCAAAATGTCTGACATAATGTCTAAAAAATCGAATTTATTAAAAAAATTTCAAGTTTTTTTATGTCATCCAAACCTAACCTAATGTAACTTAACCTAACCCAATTTGGTGTCGGATTTTGGGGTATTTTTTTCCATTTTGGTCTCCGTAAAAGCATATACTATGCTAAAATCCTTCGACAATTTGAGAATTATTTTAGGTGGGTACCTATATCTATTTCCAAAACAATTAATTTACTTGTGATTTTTTTTTCTTCAATTTGAAAAATATTTTATATTATTCAAGAAAATTGAGAAATTGTTATTGTCGCCCCCTCCCCTTAAAAACTGTAATTTTTTATCCAAAAAATGATTTTTTTTTTCAAGTAACCAATTTGAAGTAAAAATCAAATTTTTGAGAGACATTGTCTCCAAAAAAAAGTAATAGAAGGATTTTTCTTCCAATGAAAAAATTAGGAAAATTTTCAACTTTTCTTTGAATTTAAAAAATTGAGAAATGTTTAACTACCAGAACATTAAAAATTATTTTCCTCTCAAAGATTGAGGTTTTTATCAACGACAATTTATTGAGAAATATTTTTACTCAAAAAAATTAAGGAATTTTTTCTCCAAAAAAAGAAGATTTGGCTGATTTTTCATTTGAAATTTTGGGTGTAGCTGGAGCACCAGAGCTACTGCTAAGTTGACTCCTTGCAAGTGGTCGCAAACGACTCGGGTAGGATGGGGTCGAAATTATTGTGTAAACCGATTTTTAGATTTTCATCTATTTTACTATTTTTGTAATTTTCGCAATTTTCGAAAATTCATCAAAAATTGAAAAATCAATTTCGAAAGTTTATAATTTGGTTCTGAGATATGGGTGACTTATTTTTTCATTGCGCCAAATTTCAGCTCAATCGGAGTTGACGAGTTGTTAATAAGGTTCCCTTGTATTATGTACCTACATAAAAAAGTTATCATCCAAATAAGAAATTATTTTATTATTTGAAAAAAAGCATCATAATAGTTACAAGTTGGAGAAAAAATTCAATTAAAAAAATCCATTGAGAACAAAGTCATCCTGAAAAACATTATTTCAATAAAATTAGAGAAAAACTTTCCATATAAGTTATTTTGAAAAAATTCTTTTGAAGGGAACGCCAATCAAATTCCCGAGAAAAAGAAAGTGATTTTAAAAATGTGGGTATAAAAAGATCGAGAATTTTTTCATCTACATAAAAATAACGTACATACTTTTTTTTTAATGTTGCAAACTGTTTTTTTTTTAAATTTTCTTTGAAAACAAAATATTTAACTAAATTGTTTTTGTCCTTTTGTCGTGCATTTTTTTAAGCATCGAATTTTTTTAAGGGAGAATCTTGAGAATTTTTGATTGAAAAAAAGGTCCAATTTGTAGTTGTACGTTCTTTAAATTTTTTTCCAAATATAAATTTTTCAGAAAATTTCTCTGGAAGTGCAACTTTAAAAAAAATATATATTTTTAGGAAACAAAAATGATTAAAAATTCACAAATAGGTAAGAAACAATCAGAAAATGAGTATTTTTCTGCATAATAATTATTTGTGAAAATTCTGTTCTACCAATTATTACTCAATTAAATTACAAATTGAATGTACTGTAAACTCGCTTATTTACACATAAGGTACTTTCAAGAAATACTCGATTTTCTATTTGTTTCGTCAAATAGAATCTTCAATTTGATGAAGAAAATTCAGTCCCTAAAGGCGCTCGCACTCACACATATGGATACTTTTTTTTTTTTTTTTTAAATATCACTTCAGTAAAAGCGAGAAAGGAGATATACATGCCAAAAGAAAATAATTCCAGAGATTTTTCTATTCCGAAGGAAAAATACATTTCTATGTATTCGAATCAAACAAGAAAAGAAAAGGACGTATTATGGGACATCATTCCTATGGTAACGTTCGAAGTTCCGCCTAGAATGTTTTCTCATTGGCTGGTGGCATCACCCCTTAAACTAACTGAAGCACGCTTGGTTGGCGGAAACACACATTACAACCCTTTTTCTCCGTATCTGTTAAATATTAATCATTCGAAGATGCGCTTTGCTCTCGATTTACTCAGTTGTTGAGGAGTTTTTTTTCAAGTGGTGCTTTTGAGTGAACCTTTTAATACAGGGAATTTAATTCGAGGTAAGTGTTATTTTATTTCATATATTTTTTTCGTAAATTTTGGACAAAAAAAATGAAAAAAAAAAAAAAATTTTACTGAAGTATTGGTATAAGTAGAAGTGTCTTTGCCTATATCTAGGATTCTAGACACTCTATTTTTATGAAATTTTTCGGAATTCGCTACACTTTTAACTTGGGTAGATATATCATTCACAGATTATTATTATTCATTGACGATTTCGGATGCAATTTTTTCTATAAATTTCTAATTTTTTTTGTATTTTTAGTTTATAATTCAAGTTGAAAGGGGGGAGGGTGTCAGAGTTTCATAGAATTTTCAACAACAAAAAAAGGGGACCGTGGTAGCTTTGGCAGACTGTTCTCGTGAGGAAGGGCGAGGTGAATGTGAAAATTTGATGGAAAGTTTCAAAAATAACATAATAGACTGCACAAAACGTAATAGAGAAAGGACAAGGTATTCCTTTAAAAATGACATTTTAAAAAAAAATATAGGAGAAAATTTCAAAAACAGAAAAGAACTCTGAGTATAAAAATTTATGAAAAATTAATAATTTATCAATTTTTTCTTGAAAAAAAAAATCTATCATCTTGGGACAACATTTTAATTGAAACTGTTCTCTACGCATTCATAAAAAAAATTACTTACCTGCAAATAAAAATCTTGAAGAGATGGATTGGGCATTGAAAAATTTGCAAAAACTCCCAGATTGTGATGGACACAACTTGAGATTTGGATGTGTACAGTGTACACCCGGTTCCTATCTTTGCAAATTAAGGCGTCACTGAGGTTAAAAAATGGGTATTTTCTTAGCAAAATTGTTGGGTAACCACAGTCTCGATAATCATGTTAAAAATCAGATCAACCATTTTTTTCCCGCCAAAAAAATTGTGGAAAAAATTCTTAATTTCCTTGGAATAAAAATATCTCAATTTTTGGAGTAGAAAAATTTCACCCTTTTTTTCGGAATAATATTTTGTGAAAAATTTCATAATTTTTTAAATTAAAAATTTCCCTCAATTTTTGCGATAAAAAATTCCTTATCTTTTTAATAAAAAATAATTATGATAGGTAGAATACCTATCTCATTTTTCATTTTTAACAACTTTTTCAATTTTTCGGTAAACAAACATTTTTCAAATTTTAGAAGAATAATTTTTTTCAGAGGAGAAAATCTCCTAAATTTTTTTTCTCAATTTAATTTTTTTCTTCAATTTTTTGAAATGTACTATTTTTTTTAAGTAGAAAAATTCTCTTTTTTGGATTTTTTTTATTTGGAGGGGGGGGGGGGGGTTGGTTCTAACAGATCGAAGTTGTTTCTACTGATGAGAAGTAATTCCCGATTTTTTATTTTACCTTATATCTGAATTTAAAGGTGTTGCCTTCTCCATCGATCTCCCCATTTATCAAAAAAATGCAAATACCTACTAAAAATCGTTCGAAATTTTTAAACTCGAAATTCAGAGTTGTTTGGAAATTATTCTCAATTTTTCACTTTTCCCTTAAGTGAATTTCAAGGAATGCTTAGTGATGCCCCCACCAACTTTCAAATTGACAAATTTTCAATTTTTTAAAATTTTATTTTAACCCATCAAAGGGCTTTGTTTTCATGGGGGTGCAATGCGGAAAAATTGAAAACTTTCCCCTGTTTCTGCAAATAGTTATGGTAAAATGGTAAATTTTCTTGATTAAAAATAAGTTTTCAAAAATTTTGCACAAAATAATATGCAGCTCCTAAAATAGGTAATGGAAATTTGTTCATTTTTTTACTTTGTGTATTTTGACGCTAGTTTTCGCGCCACCCGTTAATATTTCAAAAAAATAAATAGAAGATTTTTTCTGGCAAATGCTATGTACATAGTTACCTACTTCAATTCGAAAAAACAATGGAGGGGGTGTCCACTTAAGGAGCACTTCTCAAGGAGTGACGTTCGCGAAAATTTTGGTAGGTACCTAGGTAATAGGGACATCGAAAAAAAAAACATTTTGAAATCAAAAAAAAAATTGTTGATCTAATCATTTTTTGTGCTCCATTTTTTGAGTTCAATTTTATTGGGTCATTTCTTAGTCATAATGGGTCATATCCCCAAATTTCATCGTGTAATTCAAATTTAGATTTGACAAATATTTCTCAAGTTATCGTTGAAAAATATTTTTTTAACATTACTTAATTTATGTGAATTTTTACGTGTTCCCATTTTTTTGGGAAAACAAAACGTTTTTCATAAAAATTGATAAGAACCAAAATTCTAAGGCAAAAATTTTTCTTTCGTCTTTGAATCGTTAGAATTTCAATTTGACGAATATTCCTCGAGTAATCGTCGGAAAAACTGTTTTTTTTTTATATGCAAATTTTCACATTTTCCTTTTTTCCGGCTGAACAAAAAGCATTTTTTGTGAAAATTGATAAGAACCAAAATTGTAGAACGAAAAATTTTCTTTCGGTAATGGCACATTTATTTTTTGGGGAAAAAATCACTCATATTTGTGCGAAACGTTTTTTTGTCCCTCCTGAAAAATTGCCATTATGGACTTTGACGGTTTAGCAAAATTGACTGATTCATTTAAAAATAATTTATATTTTTAATCGTCCAAAAAATCGAATTTTTCGTGGGGAGATTTACCTATAATTTCTCATAGCCACCGACCCACCGTAACGAATCAAAACAAAAACACACCGGCCTTCATCAACCACATAAAACGCCCCTAATACCTATCCCTTGCGGAAAACTACAAGTTGTCACAAGTAGAATTTATGATAAGTTGTAAATTCGAAGGTGTTATGACAACTTGTAACAACTTATTTTAGGTATGAGTTGTCTCAAGTATTCCTAATACAAGTAATCAGGCCAACTACCAAAAACAAATCTTCGATTACTGTTGATACCTTCAAGTTGTGATAGTGTCAACTAACTTGTAACAACTAACTGAGGTATAACTATTCACTACATATACATGATATACATAATATGTTCACAACAATACAATATTATAATGGTATAACTATTCACAACTTATTACAGCAAGTATTCACAAAATGTGAGGTACAAAATGAGTATTTATAACATGCTTATTCACAACACACTATATCTGCGAGTATCAAAATGACCCTCAAAATTTCTGAATGGATAAAAATCTCACAATTCCATGCAAAATTGTGAAAATCGGCTTGTGGGGGGTTTCCGCAGCGCTGAATCCATTTTTCATTTTATTTTGACTCTAGACCCAAAAGGGGCTTCAGGGGGAGGAGCAAAACTCAAAATTACCAATAATGGCATGTGGGGTGTGTAAATCTAGGTTTTCCTAGGTGCTGAATCCGTTTTTGATATCGATTTTGACAAATTCTCAATAGGGGCTTCGAGGGGTACGGGCAAAACTCAAAATTAACAAAAATGACATGTGGGGTATACAAATTAAGGTTTTCTTACTTCCTGAATTCGTTTTTGATATCGTTTTCGAAAAATTCTCAACTGGGTCTTCAAGGGGAGGGGCAAAACTCAAAATTCATCATAATTTTGAAGCATTTCTGGTACATTTTCGATGGAAAATTACTGATAAGTTTTCTATTTCTATTTCGAATTGAAATTTCATATTATTATATTTTTAAATCAAATTATTTGTACAGTCATGCTGGAAGCCTAAGACCACGATGATCGATGGGGCAGCAAAAAAACAACTGTTTATGAATTATCAAAATAAATTTGGCGTTATCCATCATGAGAAGGGTACGATTTTCTTTAAAAAATGAGGTGAAAACAATCCTAAAAAATGTTTAAAATTTCAACTTTTTAAAAGAATACTTTGGAGACCTGTATGTTTCATGAATCATGATTTACATAATCCAAGAGTGATGCATGGACAGTTATAAAAAAAAATCATTTTACAAAACGAGTTACTGAATTTTTTCAAGTTGTATGAAAATACGATATAGTGAGATAATAATGGTCTGAAACTTTTGTCAATAAGTCCAAGTATTCAGTTGAATACTTGTCCATTGAAAATTTTCCAACTACAAAGTATTCAAAGTTGTAGAATACTTATCTACTGACAACAACTTCTGAAGAACAAGTTGTTTTCACATTGAAGAGTTGCTACAAGTAAATGAATACTAATCCATTTACAACTATTCTTAAAAAATAAGTTGTTTTGTAAAATACAACTTGTTAACAACTATGGATTACTTGTTGATCACTATTTACAACTTGTACTTTTCCGCAAGGGATGTACTTCTGAATTTGAATACCTGCTCGCCTGCTCCAAAAGAGAATAAAAGATCCTCGATGCAAGGATGCAACAATTATTAAATTTACATCGGCAAAATGTCTTGAATTATTCACACCATGAAATATATTTTTCATTTACATTAAACGGAGCGTAAGTAACGTGGTTATTGGTGTTTCCACCCTGTGACCATGCCGCGATCGCATAAAGGGGTTGAAAAATAAACATGATATCTGTTTGGAGTGCGGCAATAATTATGGTATGCAACATAGCGTGTCATTAGTTAGGTGACGGATTCGATGGCCTGTATCGCGCATAGTTGCTCCCCTGGGATCACGCTTTTAACCCGACCACCAAAAAACGCGAAGCCGATTTTAAAATTTTTATATCTGATAATAAATTAAACTTCGATGTTTGGTCGTATAGGTCTCCAGGTCTCCATATACATCTATACATATAAGTTCCTTTTTAAAACTCATCACTGATATTCTACTGTAAATTTACAGGTCGGTGTTTGGCCATTTACCTACTTAAGAGCAAATTGAAGAAAATTTCTATATGAAGATTTGTGTTCATTCTTGAACATGCCCCACACAGGTGAGTAATGATGATTTGTAAAACAAAGCGACTACTTACTACCTAACACACCTTTTATTATTATACCTTCGACAACCTGTACAAGAAGTTATCGAAACCAAAACTATAGTATTTTCTTCCAGCAAAAGGGTGGTCTCGTACGAGAACAAATTAATAACACCCTTCTTATATACTCGTAATCACCTCATTAATTTGAATATAATTTCTTTTAGGTATCTAGGTAAAAAATTACGAAAATAAAAAAAGGTGTAAATATTTCGAAGAAAGTGTTAAGCGTAGATATATTTTTTACACCTTAATGGCGGAGGCTTTTTGGTCTAATAACGACATTTAAAAATATAGGTACTAATAAGAATGTTGTTAAAAATGCATTTTCTATAATAAATTTTAAATTATAGGTATCTTCGCGCCTTTTTCGAGCGCAAATAAAACCTACAATTAATCTAAGGCGTTTATTTTACCTAGGACAAGCCGGTGTTAATCAATTAGGCGGTGTTTTTGTCAACGGACGTCCATTACCAGATTGTGTTCGAAGACGAATTGTGGAATTGGCTTTGATGGGCGTACGACCTTGCGATATTTCTAGACAATTGCTCGTCTCTCATGGTTGCGTATCGAAAATTTTAACGAGATTTTACGAAACTGGGTCGATAAAACCTGGATCAATTGGCGGTAATAAAAATAAGGTGAGATTTACAAGAACTTGTCCCTAGGTTTGGACAATTTACCTAGCTAGGCCTACCTCATTTTTTAGGAAATAAAATCGAAGAAAAAATCTATAGCTTGATTAGCCAATTTGATACACATGAATGTATTTTCGTTTTTTCAAGTGCTAATAAAATAATGAAGTCGAATTGAATTTTTCAGCACAGCGTGAATGCGACAACAATGGTGAAAAAAATATTCAGATGTAAACAAGAAAATCCTACATTATTTTCGTGGGAAATTAGAAATCACTTACGAGGACAAACGAATTGGGATCCCAATTATGGAATTTCCGATAGTTCATCTATGAACAAAATGCTTCGCAATAATCTAAACACTTGTAACAGTTGAGTACATCATTTTTTCTCTTTTACCTCGTAAAAATGTAATATTTTATTATATCATTTTTTTAAATTAAATCCAGCCTGTGAGGATTTTTATCCATCCCTGCATAAATCATTTTATCAAGTGTAAAATTTTCCCCAAGACAACTTTTGAAATATTCACAAAAATATAAAACAATTTTGAGAATATTTTACAATTCAAAAAAAAAAAATTTAAAGGCCAAAATTTCGATTTTACAAAAAATACTTATTACGTTATTTTTTAATTTCTTAAAAAATGTTTGCAAGGCCAAATTTGTAAATTGACGATTTTTACAAATTCTCGCTAGACCATTTTCCAAACAAAATATTTTGCAAAATATTAGGTATTTTGAGAATTTTTTCAAGAAACCAAAATTGTGAATATTTTGCATAAAAAGAAAAATAATATTCAATTTTCAAAATATTTCGTCAAGGATATTTTTGAAAATATTTTTCAAAAAAGGGGTTTAAAGTTTTTGCAAGGAAGGAATTGTAAATATTTTACATCCTTTTTTTTTGATTCTCGAAATCTTTCGCAAAAGCAATTTAGATAAAATAAATAGTTATTTTACAGAAATTTAATTCTAAAAAGGCGATTAAAAACACCCTAAAAAATCCAAAAAATTAAAAAAAAATTATCAATATTTTTCAAAAAAAATTTCTAGGTGAAAATTGTGAACATTTTGCAAAAAAAAAGAACTATAATATATTTTTCAAATTTTTTGCAAAAACAATTTTACCCAATTAGCTTGCAAAAATATCATCATGTTAAATTTTTTTTTTTTAATATGTTTAAAATTCTGAATATTTTGCCTATTTTAAATTTTTTTATAAGTAGGTATTTTGAAAAAATGAGAATTTTAGTGTTTGTATTTTCAAAATCTTTCGCAAACACAATTCTGAGCATATTTTACACGAATTTCATTTTATTAATTTTTTTTTCAATTTTTTAAAAGTGTTTTTTTTTAAAGCGGAGATTCCAGATACCTTGCAAAATATTTTTTATCTTTCTAAATAAAAAAAAATTTGCAACATCAAAGTTATGAATATGTTACACCCCCCCCACCCTCCATCGCCAGATTCATAGAATTTTTTTAAGGACCAACGAATCGCTTTAATTAATATGAATCTGGTGATGGGGGGGGGGGGGGGGGAGGGGACATATTCATATAATTTTGACGTTGCAAAATTTTTTTCAAAAATTTAGAAAGAGAAAAAAATATATTATTTTGCAAGATATTCGCAATTTTTGCATTGAAAAAAAAACACCTTTTAAAAAGTGTTTTTTTTTAATTTTGAAAGGTGTTTTTTTAAGGCAAAAACTGTAAATATCTTGCAAATATATTTTTTTCTCTTTCTAAATTTTTGAAAAATTTTTTGCAGCGTCAAAATTATATGAATACCTATGTTATACCCCCCCCCCCCTTCCTTCCCCTCCATCTTAAAAACGGATTTTAAAAGGCGTTTATCGCCTGATTCATTTTAATTATTTTTTTTAATAGATCAACGAATTGCGAATATTTTTTCTTTCTTATTTTTTGCAAGACGAAAATATTGTGAATGCTTTTCAAAAAATTGTTTGATTTTCAAAATCTTTTCCAAAGACAATTCTGAACGTCTTTCGCAATAATTTCATTTTAAAGGGGGTTTGTTGTTGTTGTTGTTGTTGCGTTGTTTCATTTTCAAGATTTTTTTTCAAGGATAAAATTGTGAATAGGTATCTTGAAATTTCTTTTTTCTTTTTCTAAAATTTTGAAAAAAAAATTTCAAGGCCAAAATTATGAATAGGTAACCCCCCCCCCCCCCCCCCCCCAAAAAAAGTTCTGATTTTCAAAGTTTTTCCTCAGATTAATTTTAGTAAGCCTACTGTAAACATTTTACCAAAAAAACTGCTGATTTTCGCAATTTACTGATTTTAAATAAAATTACCAAAAACTTCTTCTTTTTTCAAATTTTTAGGGAAACTTCTGAACCTTTGCGAAGTTTAATATTGCGAATACTCTTAATTTTAAAAAAAATAATAAATTGCCATTTTATCCTTCAAATCAATCAAACTTACGAGTATTTTTCGAAAATTCGTATTTATTGTGACGATAATTTTCTAAAAAATTATGTAATCATTTCTATAAAAACCTTGGACTCTCGTTATGCTTGCGAATATTAGTACAACTAAATATTCCTATTTTATTACAGATTATTCAAAAAATATCGAAAAACTCAACACCGATTTACAAAGTAACATTTTCCTAGAACGTTCTCGATCGTACTACTCCAACCAAACGAACCTCTGCCAATACACGAGTAACTGGTCAAGCAATACCAGCGACCAACTACACCCAAATTACACCACCCACGAACAGTTACCATATCGACAAATTGATGCTCATCAAAAAGACGACCATGTCGAATCTGCTGCCAAAAGAGACGCTTTGACGCTGCAAATTTCGGAAAAACAATCCCACCATGAAAACAGCAATACGCGAAATGTAACGAATACGAAAAAATGCTCGTATTCGGTGGAGGAGTTGTTAAAAAAAGACGATATGGCGGAATCGTCAAAAATTCATTCTTTGTTTTATTCTATGCCTCCTTGTGGTTTATTATTGGATAAGAGTTGTACTTGTAATTTAAGGTTCATTTCTGAGAAATAAATTAGTCTTGTAAGTGTTTTAAAATTTTTATGGTTGGTGGCAGATTGCAGGGTGCTGCTTGATTTGCTCTTTTCTTCATCCTTGGAGATTTTCAAATTTTAATTTATTATTTATTTAGCGGTGTCAACTTTTGTGTTACTCATATGATCGAGTAATAGGTACATGAGAGAAAATTGAAGGTGCTGATAAACTTGAGGTCTGAAATTTAAAAACAAATGAGACAGTATTATTTTCTATGTAGGTAGTAGGTACCCTATTTTTATTTTTATTTTTTTGAAAAACAAGTTATTATAAAATTTATTAAATATTAAAATGGCTTAGGTAGTAAAATTCAAATTTCGTTCAATTTTTTTTTAAATTTTATTAAAACATCTAGGTAGGTAGGTAGGTAGGTACTTATTAAAAAAAATTATATTCATGCCAAAATCATTTTAAAATAAGACAGCTTGTGAGGGAAAAACATATCTAGTTTTACAAATGGAGAGAGCGATTTAGAAGGTATGTAGAATTGCAGATATACGCATTTGTAAATTTTAAAAAAAATATATTGCGAAAAATTTATCCAAGTTTTGTTTGAACCTGAAGTTTTTGAATTATGCTGAAAGACCTATTTTTCAAAATCATATTTGAACCATTTTTTAAAATTCTGATTCTGGAGGAAACACTTTACCACTTGTCCTTGGAAATTTAAAAAATATTAATAAATTTTGTTCCAACAATTTCTCTAATAATTTTTAAAAATTGAACAAAACATTTTTTGAGAAAAAATGAAAAAAAAATTAGGTAGGTAGGTACCTATTCCAATTATTTTATAGGAACATTTTTTCTTTAGAAAACAATAATTTAGAAAAATAATGTAAATTGAAAATTAAATTTTAATACAAAGTTTCCTAGTTTTGTTTGTGCATGACGTTTTTTTTTAAATTTTGCTTTAAAAAAAAACTATTTTTCAAATTTTGTTCAACTCAAGATTTTTTAAAATTTCGATTTTGCTAGAAAACCTCAAAAATTGTAGTTAGCAATTTTCGAAAAAAAACTGGTCAAAGAATTTCTGATTTAAAAAAAAAGATTTTAAAATGGCTTTTAAAAAAACAGACAAAAAACAGTTTTGAAAAAAAAAAATGGAAAACGTTACAAAGGCGAACATTTTTTTAGAAAGCAATCTAGAAAATTCAACTTTCTATGTCCTACCTATACTTACTCGGAAAAAAGTAATTTTCAGCAAATAAATTTTCTGAATTTTCTTTGAACTTTAATTTAGTGAATTTTGCTAAAAAATCTATTTTTCAAAATCTTGTTCAAATGTTTTTTCCAATTTTGATTTCGTAGAAAACCACTTTTTTCATTCAAATTAAAATTTGAAAAAATTAAAATTAAAAATACGAAAAAACAATTTTTAAAAAAAAAAATGGAAAACATTTTTAAAAATTTTTTTAGAGATACAATTTTTGAAAAAATAATTTATAAAATTCATACCATATTATATGTATTTTTTTCAAAAAATTTACCTACCTACACTGCGAATAAATTTTCTAAATTTTATTTAAACATGAATTTTTCGAATTTTGTTCAAACCAAAATTTTGAAAAATTTGGATGTTTGTTGTGGATAGGTAAACATTGTTTCATTCTTTTTGAAAACCTAGAAAAAAAATCGAAATATTCCAAGAATATCGCATGTTCAATATTAGCAACTTTGCAAAAAAAAAAAAAAAAAAAAAAAATGAAAATTTTGTTGGAGCAATTTCTCCACAAAACTTTTGAAAAAAAAACATTTAAACATTTCAAAATTATTTTTCGGGAAACAATTTTTTAGAAAACAAATAATTCAGAAAATGTAACAATAAAAGTACCTAATTTAAAAAATATATATTTCCAATAAATTTTCTAAATTTTGTTTGACCTTGAATTTTTTGAATTTTGATAAAACAGCTACCTACCTATTTAAGAGCTTGCTTGAAGTCTTGAACCAAAATTTTTAAAAGTTCTGTTTTCTTTTTTTTGAGAAAATTTTTTTTTATTCCCTTTGAAAAATTACAAAAACAATTTTAGAAAAATAAAATAAAAAAACCTGTAAGACTTTTTTTTTAGGGGTAAAACCATTTAGAAAATTTGTTGCGTATGTTTGAACTTCACGAATTTTTTCAAATTTATTTTGTTCAAATCACAATAAATTAGGAAGGAAAAAATCATGAGCGGCAACACCTCTTTTCAAAATTACTCTCATTTCAAGCATCGAAAAAATCGTTGAAGTATTACAAGATTGTTGTAGTTATTCTCAAAAAATCGTGCAATATTGAAAATGTCTTTGAATGTTGCAACACAAATTTTCGAAAAATATCTTCAATCTAAAACGTTTAAAAAATTTTCTCGGACTTGAATTTTTTAGAATTTGTAGTCAGGAATACATTTATTAAAATCTTGTTCAATCTTCAATTTTCTAGAAAAAAAATCAATTTTTTTAAAATGATTTTATTGAAAATATTCAATTTTAAAAAATCATTTCTACTTCGAAGTCTCGAAAAAAAAAATTGAAATAAAGTTCCGCAAAAAATCGTTCTCTCTTACTGGATCCCAATCTCTCGTCAATAATCAATAAAATGATCAATTTCTAACTCCTATGAAATCCTGATAGGCAAATCAACGAACCAGAATGCCATGATGTACGCTTTATGATTACTTCGCTGGCGACTTGCGAGGCTGAATCATACAATCAAATGTTAATATTATTTTCAATTAAACCAATAATACTTTTACAGAATTCAGGATAAAGCTGTAGAAAATTGGAAATTCATTTTTTCATTATTCTACGTTAAATTTATGCATACTTAATTGGTGGAGATTTAATAAAAAATACGCGATTTTTTTTCAAAAAGGATCACGAATTGGAGCATCTAATATTTTTTTTCTAATTTTTGCTAAAAATAAATAAGGAAATGACCATTCTAGTAAAATAAAATAATAAAATACGAAAGAATTTTAAACGTTGATTTGTTCGTATGATACACTTCTCCAAACTATACGGAAGCACAATCATCAATTTTCAAGTTCTAGCCATACTTTTTTTATTTTCATTAAAAATACTAATCTATTTAACTCCATTTAAAAAATCAAAACGACCACATAACATTCACAATATTCACAAATGAAAATATAAAATTCACTTCTGATGTCCTTTGATTCCTTATACAAAGTCAATTCAAGTGCCCTACAGGTATACTTTGTAAGTATGTTAATGCTATGGGCGTATAATATCACCGTCCTAGAAAAAATTTTAAAATAAAAATATTTAGACTAGGTATGGAAAATATCGAATATAAAATAAAAAAAATTGCACTAAAATTATAAAAATTATTGAATTAAAAAATAATTGCTATTCCAAGTATTTGTTCATCAGAGGTCGTATAAGATATTGCAATATAATTTAGCCTAACGTTACGATTCAAACACTCTCTTTATTATATCTGTTGCAAAAATTCATCGATAATACGAAAAATACATTTTAAATCGAATAATATAATTTAATTAAAAATAAAATAAAGTGAAGTGGTTCGTAAAATTCCAACAATTGAAAAAATCGTATAAAATAACATAGAAATTATCTTCATGTTGTTTATGGTATACGTGACAGTAGGTTAGACGTATGATACGCGGGAAAAGAGCAAAAAAAACTCGATAAATGAGTAATTTTTTGGATTTATATTGAAGAAATTAGCTTCTCAATTGATATGGAAATAATTTTGCAATTTTTTAGCTCGTAATTTAGTAAAAATATAATTTTTTTAGTTACATATCACGAAGGAGTATAATTCATTTGATATTGAACGCGCAAAAATTTGTGCTTGAGCGTCCGAGAAAATAATTTTTTTACAGCATTAAAACGCTCCGGAATTGAAGAATTTTTATGTATTTGTATTTTATGAAGATTACAGACTCGATAAAAAATTAATTTAAGCAAATTTTCCAATTAATTTATTTAATTAAAACGTTTTTATTCGCGAGTATTAATACTTTGAAGTAAACTCGTCTACAAACAACGCGGTGAAATTACAGTAATATTCGTCCAATGGACTCGAATTTTGTATTATTTTATTCGCTAATCTTCGAGGAATAGGAAAATGCAATTTTTCGCAAAATTTAAACGTTTTATAGCCAAAAACAATAAAATAAACGAAGTAGTAAAACACGAAATGTGAACTTTCACAATTCGAATACACCGAACGACGGTAGTTTCTTCGATACGGTATTAGTTTGACGCGCTGCGCACCAGTTTCTCCGCTACGGTATTACTTCCGAGTATATATATCCGCGGCGGCGTTCAGTCGTGTCGTATCTTGTTCACTATCGTGTTCTCTCGTGTTGTTATTTGCGTTTTTCGTGATTCGTGTTAATCTGTTCAATATGGTTGAATCAACTGCTGAAACCGTTCCCGCTACTCCGGTGGCAGCTTCGCCCAAAAAGAAGAAGACACCAGTCAAGGGTAAGGCTACCGCCAAAAAGGCTTCCACTCATCCGCCTACCGCTTCCATGGTCAACAATGCCATCAAGACGTTGAACGAACGCGGTGGTTCCTCTCTTCAGGCCATCAAAAAATCCATCACCGGTACTTACAAATTGGACGCCGAGAAATTGGCTCCTTTCATCAAGAAATACTTGAAATCAGCCGTCGAAAAAGGTACTTTGATCCGTACCAAGGGCAAAGGTGCCTCTGGTTCGTTCAAATTGGCCTCCAAAGTCGAACCGAAAAAAAAGACCGCCGCTCCTAAAAAGAAACCGGCTGCCAAGAAGGTGAAATCTGCCGAAGCTAAACCCAAGAAAGCTAAGGCTTCGCCCAAGAAACCGGCTGCTGCCAAAAAAGCCAAAACTGTTAAACCGAAAGCTGCGTTGAAACCGAAGGCTGCCACTGCTACTCCGAAAAAGGCTGTTAGCAAAGTGAAGAAGACCAAAGCCACTCCGGTCAAGAAGCCCAAATCGCCCAAGCCAAAGAAGACTGTTGCTAAGAAGCCAGCAGCCAAGAAGACCATCACCAAGAAGTAAATTTTTCCTGTGGTCATTTGGTCAGACTTGAATCGTTTTAAAACGGCCCTTTTCAGGGCCACCAATTTAATTTCTTCAACAATTGAAAATACAGAGTTGAATATAATAATGGTTGAGTCAGCTCAGTCAGCTGACGTGCCAATGAAGGAGGGTTATTGATAGGATGGTGGAGTGGTAAATAAAATGTAGGTACGTTGAATGTAGGCCTTAGGGTGGCCCTGTGGGATACGACTGATACGAGGTAGGTATTATTCGATGTATGCAATCGAAAATCAAAATCCACAAAAAATCTTCACCGCAAACTCGGAACATTTTTGCCCGAACTTATATTTTTTCGCCTTATACAAATTATTCATGTATCTCAGTTTCTAATAAAGTGACAGAAAAATTTCTCATACAAAAAATGTTAAGAATTGAATTTTTTACAAAATTGGTTATTAAAAATTTTTCAGTAGGAATGATATTTACGCCGAAAATCTACTTTGAAGTTACCGTGCATGCATCATTCATTCATTCATTCATTCATTAACCACACATACCTACTTATTACGTTAACGTTTCCTCAAATACGAGTAGGTAACCAATTTTTTAAGAAAGTTGATTCTGTAGGTAAAAATTTTGTGTTGGAAAATTTTCACTAGGTAGCATTATTAGGAACTGAAAATATGTGAATGTGAAAAAGAAAATGTTCATAATTGCCATTTGCCTGCTATTTATTTTCATGCTAGATTAACAAAAAAAAAAGTGAGAAAAAAGTTAATTGTAGGTAAGTATTTTATGAATCAGGTAGGCAAAAAAGTCTCCTTTTTCACGATTTAGGATCGTGTAATATTCTATGTTAAAAAATTCCTTCAATTTTTATCCTTGAATTTTTTTTGTGTGATTTTTTTTTTCAATTTTTCGAGGCAACAATTTTTTTTTTTTGATGAAAAAAATAACCTAATTTTCCGTCAAATCATCTACTTTAGAAAAAATAGGTAAATTTCTTTTTTATTTCTTAATTTTTTTGAATAGAAGAATCTTCAAGTTTTTTGGAGTAAAAAAGTAGGCACCTATCTCATTTTTTGTAGTGACAGAAATGTGTAAAACATTTGAAGCATTTTTAAGGAAAACAATTTTAACCGACCTTTTGAGAAAAATCTGAGTCTGGTGCAAGTTCACCTTTTGCATCCCCTCTCTGTCGCTATTTGCACATCAGTTTTTTCCTAAATTAAAAAAGAAATCTTTTCTAATAAAATATTTAAAATCAGTTTTTTAAGAAATACATATTTGGAGCGATTTTTTGTGTTGTTTTTTTTTTGGGGGGGGGGGGGTAATTGATAGGAAATTTTTTAATGCACTTTTTTGAGGGGTTTTCACTTTTCTAGTCAAGTTTTTCCAAGATTTTTTTTAAAATCTTGAAATGTTATAAATGTACCTACCTATTTATCATTTTATTATGATAATAGGTATAAAGTGGATTTTTTTTTACCTAATTCATGAAATAGACAAAAGGAGGGGAAATTCTGCCTATTTCATGAAATACACAATTTTCTTACACAATTTATGAATCGGGCAATTATTTATTAGGTGTAACAATATAATACAAAGTCTATTTCTGGTGTAACTATCGTTCCTACCAAAAAATTTATATGAACTAATTTTGTAGAAAATTGAATTTTACATATTTTTTTTATGAGATATTTTTCTGTAACTCCGCATTATTTTTTGTGTGAGAAATGTTTTTACAGCGTTATTAGAAACTGAGATATAGCTGAGGAAAAAAAAGTTGAGGAGCAGAAATATGGATTTTTGAGGGAAGCTTCACTTGGATTGTTGGTGGATTTTGTGTATGTCAATGACATCTCTGCAAACAACTTTGTGAAGGAAAAACATCATTTTCTTTCATTTTATTAGGGCTTTAGGGCAAATGATCCAAATCGACTGGACTATTTTTAGTATTACTTCACTTTGATACTAATTGTAAACAATACTAATGTATACAAAAGATGTGTAAGCTAATGTGGTTTTTAAATTACCTGTTTTTTACTAAAAAAAATTCCTCAAATTTTAATTTCCATCATGATTAACAATTAGAACTGATGTATAGGCCTAGTGAATAAACGAGACGATGACGAATTTCAGATACTGATTTGTCTTGTTGAACTAATTCTTACTTTAGTTCTTCATAACCAGAGCATAAATTATCTGAGCATCGAGAATTCAACACTGCGCAGACAAAATATTCTATTTGATGATATCATAATAAATGATTATTTTTCTCAGCTCATTGCAATTTATTTGAATCATCTTCACTTAATAAAAAAATGAAAATTAGTTGCATTGGAAAGTGAATGTGTGTGACTATGTATTTTTTGCACTCAGCCTATTTCAACTTGAAATAAACTGATAGTGACCTACTTTGAACGACAATGGGGGGGGGGGGGGGGGGGGGTAGGTTATAGGCGACGTAACCGTAACACAAATTCTCAAAATTCCATTTGCCACGCTATCCTACAACTCAAAAGACATAGAAAATTTGTATTTTGAATTTTCCATAATGGAAGCAATCATCGAATAATTTTTTGTATCAATTTCACAAAAATGGCCGAATAATTTATTAGAAATTTATTATTAGAAAAAAACAAATCCGGCGAGGTTTGAAAGATATGTGAAATTTTCAATACACTGAAAGTGAAGGAGAGATAACGAAATTTTCAGAAGTGAAGTAATTTTACTAGAAAAGCACGTAAGTTTTATTTTATCTCACTTTGACACTAAATTTGTGAAACTATCACACCAACACACTTCACACAAACGATGCATAACGACAATAATGCACTATCACTTTATCAGTATACGTAAATGAAGTACCTACAGTTGTTTTAGATGTTTCACCAGCAGTTCGAAGTTTTAATTTCAAACACTGTATGTAGGTAAATTAAATGAAATTCGAATGAAAAATCATCATAATATTATAATAAATAATTACAATATCAACGAATTCATAGAATAATTCGAAATAATATGAACAAAAACCACCTTAAACATCCGCTCTTCCACTCCTAGCAAAACATGAAAAAGACATTAACCCAAACGACGCTTCCCCATTGGTCGAAACCTTATAAGCAACGAACCAATGAAACGCGCTCTTTGCACCTTGAAAATCATATAAATACAAGCGGAACGCTGCAGTCGATATTCAGTTCTCGTTCGTTCCTTGTTCGTGTATACTTGTGTTCATACAAACTCATCATGACTGGCCGTGGTAAAGGTGGTAAAGGTCTTGGAAAAGGAGGCGCCAAACGTCATCGTAAAGTATTACGTGATAACATCCAAGGTATCACGAAACCCGCTATTCGTCGTTTAGCCAGACGTGGTGGTGTCAAACGTATCTCCGGATTGATTTACGAAGAAACCCGTGGTGTATTGAAGGTGTTTTTGGAAAACGTCATCCGTGATGCTGTCACCTACACCGAACACGCCAAGAGGAAAACCGTCACGGCTATGGATGTCGTATACGCTTTGAAACGTCAAGGCAGAACCTTGTACGGTTTCGGAGGTTAATTTTCCATCTCGCAGAAGGAGCAAATATCTAAAACGGCCCTTTTCAGGGCCACCAAATTCATTTCTTCTACAAATTTGAAATACGTTGTTGTTAGAATAAGATGATTGAAAAATAAATAGATGCATTGGATATTTTTATTTGCATAATATGAATAAATTGCAGAACATTGATTACCATGAATGAGTAGAGTGTTGAGTGTTTCATGGTCTTCGTTTCGTTCTTTTTCTTCACAACATTCATAATGTCTTGTACTCTCACTTATCAATTCTCACACCCTTACGATTTATGTATTGTAAGATGACACCACTCCAACTTGAGTTGAAGTTGAGTATTTCTCGTCATTTATGAACTTCAAAGTTCAAATCAATATTTCAATATGGATGTAACCTTGTAACGTACCTAATAGAAGATTTTTTTGTTATAGCCACATTTTAGTCATAATGTCATAAATTAATTTCTCTATCTCCAGTAATCTGAATGTTTGACACGTCGGCAGACGATCCCTTATTGTGCCTCACTTTTCAAACAATATGGCGTCTGTCACTTCATTATTTTATTTGCTCATTGTTCTGCTGATTATTGAATATTGATTCAGATATTGTAAGGCATTTCTTTCCTGGAATTGTTTCGTTTTGTACGGTTTCAAATTTTGCCATAATTATTTACTCGCTACAATACAATTCTATTCCATTACATAGATTTTTTATTTATTCCATTTCCCCCCATATTTTTATTTCTTCTAAATCAACATGACCAAAACCACCTAGAGATACAAGCCATGAACGTAGAAAGGCAACGTCGCATTTTTGAGTAGTAGACGGCCGACTTTCCAATCCGTTTTTTGACGATAACTCGGGAAATATTCATCGAATCGAAATTCTGACAACACACTAACGAAAGGAAATTTTCTGCTCTACAATTTTGGATCAGATCAATTTTCACGAAAAATGCTTCGTTCGCTCTGAAAATGAGAATATGTGAAAATTTGCATATCCAAGAAAACATTTTACGCTGAGAAATCGAGGTATTTTCGTCAAATCGAAATTTCAATAATTTTAGGGTGAAAGGATTTTTTTTGCTCTACAATTTTGGTTCATATCAATTTTCACGAAAATCGCTTCGTTGCCCGGGAAAATGGGAAAATTTGATAGGCGGCCAACTTTCAAAATCAGTTTTTCGACGATAACTCAAGAAATATTCGTCAAATCGAAATTCCGACTACACCAAACAAAAGTAAATTTTTTGATCTACAAATGTGGTTTTTATCAATTTTCACAAAAAAGGGGTCGTTGACCTTGAAAATGAAAAAATAAATATTTTTTTGACGATAACTCAAAAAATTGATCGAATTAAAAATTTTAAAAGCACTAAAACTGAAGGATTTTTTTTGCTCTACAATTTTAGTTCTTATCAATTTTCATGAAAAACGCTTTGTTTATCCGCGAAATAGGAAAATATGAAAATTTGCATATCTGAGAAAACAGTTTTTGCTAATGAATCGAGGTATTTTCGTCGAATCAAAACTTCAATGATTTTAGGATGAAAGGATATGTTTTGCTCTACAATTTTTGTTCTTATCAATTTTTACGAAAATCGCTTCTTTGACCGGGAAAATAGGGAAAATCTGGTGGACGGCCAATCTTCAAATCAGTTTTTTGACCGTAACTCGAGAAATATTAGTCGAATCAAAATTCCGAATACACTAAACGAAAGTTAATTTTTACCTCTACAATTTTGGTTCCCATAAATTTTTTCGAAAAACACTTCATTTGTCCAGAAAACGTATTTTCAATTGCTCAAGTCGGCCGTCTTCGGCAAGGTTGCCAAATTTAACTTCATGGCTTTTTGACATGACCCATTATAAAAAAAAATTGTAAAGTTTAGTACTCGACGTTGATTGGTTCTTATCAATTCATAAGGATAATGCAGTTTTATAATTATTCTTTTTTTCTGTGAAAACTTCCTCTAATTTTATAAAAATCATTTTTAAACATTTTATTGAAATTATCAATAAAATCAACGATCAATTTCATAAAATAATATGCCATATTTTTATTTTTTTTTTATTTTTTTTTACAAAAATCACTTTGAAGAACAACCTTAATATGATCATGGACAATAGAAAATTTGGTGAATTGCTATTGGTTGATTTATTATGAAACAACATTCTGAGTGAAAACTCGTGTTTTTCAGCTTTTGGCCTTATTTTTATTTTTACTAAAACGAGCTTCTCTGATAATTTTACTATGAATTATTCAATTAAAATGAATAAAATTATGAATCGAATGATAATAACTATTCAAGAACAACGTTATGTCGTTTCATTCCACCCGCGTGGAAGACAATTGAATCAATTTTATTTTTCATAAAAAACTGTGACCTGAATCAGAGATTTTTGTTTTTTTGATATGAAATGAAACTAATATACAGGTAAAAACCTAACGCTAAATAAATCAATAAATCGAAGTTATAAAATCGAACTAAAACTATTCCAAAAACATCATCATGGTTAAACTAGACATTTGAAGCGTTGCTATTGGCTGATTCCCCGTTTGCTTTCAATGAGAATGATGACGTTTGTTTGAATCATTTTATTTTCCCCAAAAATTATGACCTAAATCTTGGAATTTTGACTTCTTTTATCAAATCAACCTAGTATTCAAGTGAAAACTAGCATTAAATAAATCAAAACGAAAAATCGGGTCAAAAAACTATTCAAGAACAACCTTATGTGGGTGTGCGTCTGTCCCATTTTATCATTTATTTTCATTTTCGACAGTATGAAAACAATCTTCAACTAGGCCATGTAATGAACGAGGCAATGATAATTGGCGAAGTGTTTCTATCATCTGCATTCCTTCATCCTCACTGTCAAAGATATAAATCCCTTCCGTGCCTTCATGGTAGGTTCTACGTTCTGGATTTTTGTTGCTTATTCGGTGCCTAACTTCGATAGCGATCACGTAGGATGCCATTTCTTGAAGAGTCGGTAACTTTTCGTAAAACTTTAAAAGTGAATTGACCAGTAGAAATGCTTCAAATTTTCAATCCACATAAGGTTGTTTTTGAATTGTTTTGTGACTTCAATGCTTCAAATTTATAAAATCTTGATGTGTTTGGAATATTTTTATTGTTCGATTTATCATTTTGATTTTGATAAATCGAACAATAAAATTACTATTCCAAAAACATCAAGATTTTATATAAATTTGAAGCGTCGCTATTGGCTGATCTTGTTTGGCATAAATGCATAATTGACATAAATTGGTATAATTTTTTCACCAAATAAAAAGACATAATTATTTCAATCTCAAAAAAAAAATCCTTATTTTGGGTAATAAATATAATTCAACGCTAGAAATTAAGAACTTGCACCTTTTTAAAAGTTCAAACACTGTCGCGTTTTTGATTTTTAGAGTCCATCCCCTTCCTAAAAAGCCTTTTATATCCGTTCCTAAGGTCCCAATTAAAAAATGTTTCAAACAAAAGTTGTAGATTAAGATATTTGGAATATTTTCGTATATTACAAAAATTTCAATTGGACCCCTCCCTCCCCTCTAATTTTGCATAGCTAATACGTTTGAAAATTGTCTGATCATTTTCATGTGTAGGTGCCCTTGTCCCTTATGCAATTTTGGTGGCGAGGGAGAGGTCCAATCGAAATTTTTATAGTATACAAAATTATTCCAAAGATCTCGATCTACAACTTTTGTTTGAACATTTTTTCAAAAGTGGCCTTTGGGACTAAGATAGGCAGTTGCCAGAGGAAGAGGCTGGACCGTTGAAAAAAAACGGCATACCACTGTTGAATTTATTTTATTTTTCAGGAGGTAATTTCGATCAAATTTTCATTCGTTTCTTTTTTCTTTTTTTTTCGCTAAAAAAAAATCATTTATCATATTTTTCCTGTTTTAGTCACACGGTGGTCATACATTTTGTACCCAATACTTTGGGACTTTAACCTACTGCCTACATGAACGTAGGGAGTACAAAGTACACAATATATTATTCATATTTTTTTGAATTTGAATAATGCTCACATTTATTATTATGATTGTGTGATTGTAATACTCGGTAATCTGTAATAATTCGATATTTCATATTTTGCAAATTTGCACAGAGTCCAAAATAACCGAGTCCAAATTCAGTCCATTACAATTTACATAGTTGTTACTATTGTTACGTTTGAGGTTTGACCTTTGACCATACTATTATTATTTTAATAAGAAGGTATCATTAGAATAATAAAATTAGAATTATTTAGAATCAACTAATTTGATTCTAGTAGCTTTAGAATTTTCAATGTACCAATACTGATGAAGAAATAAGTTTGGTGGCCCTGAAAAGGGCCGTTTTATAGAAGTGCATTCAAAGCTTATGCTTTCTTTTCGGTTTTCTTGGGCAGAAGAACAGCTTGGATATTCGGTAAAACACCACCTTGAGCGATGGTTACACCGGATAACAGCTTGTTCAATTCTTCGTCGTTTCTGATGGCCAATTGAAGATGTCTCGGAATAATACGAGTCTTCTTGTTGTCACGAGCAGCGTTACCTGCCAACTCCAAAACTTCAGCGGCCAAGTATTCCATAACGGCGGCTAGGTACACTGGTGCACCACCTCCAACACGTTCGGCATAGTTTCCTTTGCGGAGAAGACGATGGATACGACCAACTGGGAACTGTAATCCAGCACGAGACGAACGGGTTTTGGATTTACCCTTGACTTTACCGCCTTTACCACGACCAGACATATTGAATTAGGTAGAAGAATAAACACAACAACACAAAACGAGAGAATGAAGAAGTAATGCTGAACTGAGCGCTCGCCGGTGTTTATATATGAAAACGCGAAATCTCGTTAGCCAATCAGAACGCGGCGTTAGTGTAGCGGGACCGAGTTCACACATTCAACACCTGGCCTACCTAACCGAGCGTTCTGATTGGCTAACGAGTTTTCAACGTTTTTATATAAATACTACGCGTTGTCTTGACCCTGGCATCATTCACTGTTCGCTCCTGCTACTTGAAGCTTGTGTTCAAATTTTACAATGGCTCCTCCGAAGAGTGCTGGTAAAGCTGTCAAGAAAGCCGGTAAGGCTCAGAAAAACATCAAGAAGGACGACAAGAGGAAACACCGCAAGAAAAGGAAAGAATCATACGCAATCTACATCTACAAAGTATTGAAACAAGTTCATCCCGATACTGGTGTCAGCTCAAAGGCAATGAGCATCATGAACAGCTTCGTCAACGATATTTTTGAACGTATTGCCGCCGAATCTAGCCGTTTGGCTCATTACAACAAGCGATCGACTATTACTAGTCGGGAAGTTCAAACAGCCGTTCGTCTTTTGTTGCCTGGTGAATTGGCCAAGCACGCGGTTTCCGAAGGAACCAAAGCTGTGACCAAATACACTAGTTCGAAGTAGATCAGCCATTTTTCAACTAAAACGGCCCTTTTCAGGGCCACCAAATTTATTTCTTCACAATATTGAAATGTATTGTTCCAGTATGAAGTAATTACTAATTATAATGAAACATGAATAAAGCTAAATTGAAGTACATGGCATTAGCTTGTGATAATCTCGTCGTTTATTGATTATTGATTACTGAATTTGAATTTGGACTTGTAACGGGTAGGTCATCACACACTACAAATAATGTAATCATGCCTATTATCCTACCAAGTGATGAATTTATAACCTCAGGATTTATAGTGATTTGGATTTTTATTTCATTTCATTTTCAATTTCTAATATTTCGTCTTTTGATTTGTATGTTTACTGTACCTATATACTTGGAAGTTGGAAGTTTGGAAATAATAAGCGATTACTTCTTTATTTCAAATAATTATTACATCACTTCGAAAAAATACGAACTGATTACTGCAATCTACATGCTTGTAGCAAATAATTATTACCAATGCTTTGCACCTGGTGATTTTTCATTAGGTAGGCCTAGGATAGTAAATACAATAAATTATTAAAAATGAACAGCATACACTAATCAGGGTTCTTGGCTCCAGCGCAAGAGGGGCAAAATTTTTCAACTTGTTTTTTTCTTATGGTAAACGCAGTAAAGTAAACAAATTCAAATATAGAACATCGGAACGTTTTTTGTAAAAAAAAATCAAACAAAAGTTGTAGCTTGAAGTCTAGAAATAATTTTGGTTTTACAAAAATTTTGATTGGACCCTTCCTTCTCCTCCAATTTAGCTTAAAACTACGTAGAAATGTTGATATGTACATAATATTCAAAATTTAAGGAGAGGGAGAGATCCAATTGAAAACATTTTCAGACAAAAGTTGTAGATTTAGATCCTAGAAATAGTTTTTGTTATTACAAAAATTTCGATTGGACTCCTCCCACCCCTCCAAATAAGCTTGATACTATGTATGTACATATAGATGCATAACACTATGTAGATACCTAATATACAAAATAGGAGAGGACGAAGGGGCCCAATTGAAAAACTTTTCAAATAAAAGTTGTAGGTTGTGATCCTAGAAATAATTTTGGTCATTATGAAAATTTCGCTTGGACCACACCGTTCTCTCCAATTTCGCGTAAAACTATACGTATTAATATTTGATACGTAATATTCAAAATTTAAGGGGAGGAAGGGGTCTAATTGAAAACTTTCTCAGACAAAAGTTGTAGATTGATATTCTAGAAATAATTTTTGTTATTACAAAAATTTCGATTAGACCCCTCCCGCCCTTGCAATTTAGCTTGATACTACGTAGATGCCTATATAACTATGTATAGATTACCTAATATTCTAAATTGGAGGGAATGAAGGGGCCCAATTGAAAAAATTTTCAAATACAAGTTGTAGGTTGTAATCCTAGGAATAATTTTGGGCCTGATGAAAATTTCGCTTGGACCACCCTCTTCTCTCCAATTTTGCCTAATATTACGTGGATACCAAATATTCAAAATTGGAGGGGACGAAGGGGCCCAATCGAAAAAATTTTCAAACAAAGTTGTAGTTTTTTATAATTCTAGGAATAATGTAGGTCATTTTATAAAAATAAAAATTTGATTTCACCCTTCCCCCTCCCCGCACAATTTTGCATATCTTTCGCTACCGCGACTACCTACATAATTATTATTCAAAATTGGGAGGGAGAGAGGGTCCAAAACGAAAAATTTATAATGACTAAAATCATTTTCAAGATTTTAATGTATAACTTTTGTTGGAAAAATTTTTCAATTGGACCTCTCCCTCCGCTCCAATTTTGAATTATTATACATTTACATTATTATTCAAAATTGGAGGAAAGGGAGGGATCCCATCGAAATTTTCATAGGAACCAAAATTACTCCTAGGATCATAAACAAGATAATTCGTTTGAAAAATTTTTACGAAAATATCCGACTTTCCATACGTCGAATTTCTCGAAATGATGGAGCTATTTTTCCTCAGTCAGTGCTATTTATCTCATTTGTAAATCTACACAGGTATTGTACAGCTATTTTAGAAGAGAAGAATTGATTTTCATTTTTTTAGAATATTTTTTACCGTAGATATTCGCTTGAAAAACTGCCAAGTTTTGCTTATGTCATACCTATGTGGTTCTTCACTTCAACACCGTAAACAGAACACAAATTACTCGTATTCGTACGTACGTACAAATGAAATTTTCGGCTCTTTTTTTATTTCAACAAGTGAAGAGCATAATTATCGTATTAAATTAATCGATATTAATTACAAAAAGGAATAAATAAATTAAATTACGACTTCTACGTAAGAAAATAAAATAAATGATAAAACAACGTTAACTTCAGTACAGTAACAGAACACTACATTCGAATAAAAAAGTCGAGTGTTTTTCATTTCAACACGAGTAAATGGTGAAAGTATTATATTTTAGTAATAAATTAATCGATAATATTCTCAAAAAAATAATAAAATCAATAAAATTACAATTTGTACGTAAAAAAATAAACGATAAAACAACGTTAGAGAGGATAAAACCGCTTCATCAAATAGCAGCAATCCCATTGGCTATTCGAATACGACCCGGGAACCAATCACGTTCGTATTTTCGAAACACTGGTTCCGAAATCGTATAAATACAGCCGCGTTTCCTGTTGGATCATCATTACCGTTCGTCTTCTCACTGTTGTATTGTGTTCTCGTGAACTACTTACTTGTCCTGAAATGGCTCGTACCAAGCAAACCGCTCGTAAATCCACCGGAGGAAAAGCCCCAAGGAAGCAGTTGGCTACCAAAGCTGCCCGTAAAAGCGCACCGGCCACCGGAGGTGTAAAGAAACCCCACAGATATCGTCCCGGAACCGTCGCTTTGAGAGAAATCCGTCGTTACCAGAAAAGTACCGAATTGTTGATCCGTAAATTGCCTTTCCAACGGTTAGTTCGTGAAATCGCTCAGGATTTCAAGACTGATTTACGTTTCCAAAGTTCGGCCGTTATGGCTTTGCAAGAAGCCAGCGAAGCTTATCTGGTCGGTCTCTTTGAAGATACCAACTTGTGCGCCATCCACGCTAAACGTGTCACCATCATGCCGAAAGATATCCAATTGGCCAGAAGAATCCGTGGAGAAAGAGCTTAAGTTCTCTTGTTTCGTTTTTAAAACGGCCCTTTTCAGGGCCACCAATTTGATTTCTTCTTCGATATGTGAAAATGAACATTGTTGCCTTCTTCCTTGTGTAGAATTACTCAGTCACAAATACAGTGACAAGACAACTTGGACAACTGAATCTCGTTGAATTTTTGCATTCCTAGATGAAAAAAATGTAAAATTGAGTAATCTGATTCAGATCACTAATTAGCTGTAAGCCTGTAAAGATGAGCGATGAGCTATTTTACTCAGCAAAAAAGTCGTCGATTTCACTTTACATGATTTTCAAGTAGAGTTGTCAAATATCGCTTTAAATCATTATCGATAAGTATCGATAAGTTATCCGTAATTTTCGATTTTTTTTTTTTGGTTATTTTCTAATGAAATTGGAAGAAAACTTTGATTATATAACTAAGAGAAAATTTTAAATACTGGTTACTCTGTTGAAATAAAGGAAAAAATATATTTTTTCATAAAAAAAATACCTAACAAGTTACACGACCTACATATTTTTGAAGAATTGTAAACCCCCCCCCCCCCCCCCCCCCCAAAAGAAAAAACAATTAAAAAAATTGTTTCTATAAAAAATTCAGATTTTTTTTTTTTTTTTTTCAAAAAAATTCTTCTTGAAAAAAAAAATGTTCAACTACTCAAACAAAGTAAAATTTTCGTAAAAAAAGAACGAAATTTTAAAAAAACTGAAAAAGATCGATTTATCGATAATTTTGAGCTCCTTATCGATAAATATCGATACCTGTTCTTAGCGATGAGTATCAATGAGTTACCGATACTTGGACAGCTCTAAGCTGATTTTTAAATTCATCTTTCGAGTTTCGAAATTCGAACATTTTTTAACCTAGATCTAGAAGAACGTAAGTATTTAATTTTTTTAAAAATGAGCTGGTCTGGGTTCCATTTTTTGAGGCCTAATTTTTCCCAGAGTTCATCCATCATCCCCCTTTCCAACCTTTGTGTTTGTACCTACTACCTAAACCTAAAGCTCCAATTGAAAAAATGTTCAAACAAAAGTTGTAGATTGAGATCCTTGGAATAATTTTTCTCATCACAAAAATTTCGATTAGACCCCCCTTCTCCTCTAATTTTGCAAAGTACGTACGAAAATTATTTTTAAATCCAACTTGTGCTGCTAGCAGTCACCTCTATGTAACGTGAGCTTGGGGCTTGGGGTACAGCCAAGAGGTTAAAAATGGATTCGGTTATAATTCGACCAAACAATTAGATAAAACTCATAAAACAGTTGAATGACGAACCAGTACTTCATTTTCCATGTTTTCCTTTTATTGAGAGTCTACCCCCTAACAATTTTTTTTCTATCTCTGTACCTAAAGCTCCAATTGAAAAAATTTTCGAACTAAAGTTGTAGATTGAGGTCCTTGGAATACTTTTGGTTATGACAAAAATTTCGATTGGATCCCTCCCTCCTCTCCAATTTTGCATAAAACGTATAAAAATGATCCGGCGAATCTCATATGTGTTATGCAAAATTGGGGGGGAGGGAGGGGTCCAATCGAAATTTTTGTCATAACCAAAATTATTCCAAGGACCTCAATCTACAACTTTTGTTTGAAAATTTTTTCAATTGGAGCTGTAGGTACAAAGATGTGAAAACTTTTTGGAAAGGCGAGATTACGAATCAGTCATTAAAATCGCTTTTGACCTCTCGATCGTACGGATACTTTTTTTTTCTGTTAGAGACTATATTAACAACTAGGTACCTATTTAATTAAAGTAAAAAGATATTCACTTGCTAGTAAAGTTGTTGGGTAAAATTTAGGCTTTGTCTTGTAATTAATTGTAACTTGTAAGAAATGGGACCATGGCTGAAACTTAGACTAGTAATCTTTAAATTTGGAATAAAGCTGTTAGGCACCTACAAATGAGAATAATGAATTGTTCATCGTGCATCATTGTAAGTTGTAATTTGTACCTAAATTTCCATGAAACTATTCAATAAAAAATTGCAATTGGTTATGAATAATATGAAAATATAATTTTCACATAAATAAATAAATAAATAAATAAATAAATAGATAGATAATAAAATAACTAGACAAATTGATGGATTTGAGCTGGGTTTATAATGGAAATTTCTGCGATGTAAAAACCAGATTTGGGTTAAAAAAAAATTTTCCCATTGAGAATTGAGATAATAATAATTATAATGTCACAATAATTTCATTTTTCATTAAATAAAATATAAAAATATTGACATTCGTTGCAATGCTCGTGTTCAACTTTTCAGTTCCCAAAAACGAGTTTCAGGAATTTCATTATAGGTAAATCCAGCTTTAAGTTGCAGAACATTTTACACAATTTAAATAACATAACAGGACTAAGATTTCATTTGCAGAACAACTATTTAGAAGATTTCTTCTTATCGTGTTTCTTCAGACTTCGTTTTTTCATTAAATGACTAGAACTAGAAGAATGCTTCGGACTGGAGTTGGTTGATAATTTGCTACTACTTCCACCGTTACTATTAGAAGAACCTGATCTGCTAGAATGAGAACTACCTGAAAAATTAAAAACACAATTCGGTAACTTTTCCCTCGAATTGATTCCTTTTCAGTTATAAATTCATAATGACAAACATCAGTCGAACTAACCATAAGAACGAGAGCTTTTAGTAACAGACGACGACGATGAAAGACTCTTCGAAGAAGGTAAAGCCGGTTTACTGGCACCAGTAGAAGACGAACTCGAGGCTTTATTTTTATCCTGTCAAAAAGAATAATGATTCGTATTAAATTAGGAACAAAAATTATTTCAAACTCGATCGATAGAATGCTTACACTGGAAGTAGTAGTAGTTGTGGTAGTAGTAGTAATATTTTCTTCGCAAGACGAACAGTACCAAACGAAACGAGGATCACTCAACTCCATATCATCGATAGGAGGAAAATGACACTGTTGATGATAGTGCTTATGGCAATCCACGCATTCCACCAGTTTATTATTTTCTTTCGAAGACGAGCCCCTGATAAAATAACCACACATTAGCATTTCATTGCAACAATAACGAATTTTCTTTCTCATTCGTTCTACTCTACTCACTTGCACTTCATGCAAACTCCATCAGGATTCAGTATCTCGAGCGGAGATTCGTCGTCACTGTCGATTTCACTGCTCGATCCGTGTACTTCTACGTCCTCTCCTATGTAATTAAATACCGCCGAAGCTGGAGCTCCACCTTGGGGAGACGCCGGTGCTGATTTGTGAAATATACTCGGAGGATCTAACTTGGATTTTTTCGTTTCAAGTTGAAAATCGTCGTTCGACTGTAGAAAGAAAGTAAATTGTTATTTTTAAGTGGTACTATATTCCAGAGTGAGTTTAATTACTTCGTGACCGGCTTCTCTTTTTAATCCCGAAGGTATATTGATTTTGTTTAAAACACTGACAGGTTCTCTTTCTGTGCCATATTTTTCTTTCACCGATTGTTTCCAAAGCTGGCGAAGTTGTTCGACGGAATCAGGATCTTTGGAGTGTAGTAATCTGAGGCCTTCTAGGACCGATGGATCTAATTCTTGACTTACAACTGAAGTAGCCATGTTACTAAATTATAAATTAATAGAATTATACTAGATTAGCGAAAATTTATCCCTCAACCAAGCAGTAGAATGGTAGCTTATCACTTTACAAATTCACAGCACACGTTCGATTCGATTATAGAAACTTGATTTATCAACTGAGAAGTTAGTTTTAAAACATTCCAGAATATAAAAACTTCGATATTTTCCAAAGAATTTTCAATTTTTGAGTAGAAAATGAATTTTTCAAATTTTTCTATCATCTCTTATCAATTTTATTTGACAACGGACAAATCGATTCCCAACGCCACGTAAGGTTTGATCAAATCATTCGCGAACTCTATAAACAAAATGTTCGTTGTTATCATCAAAATTCGAAAAATCATTTTTCAATTTCTATCTTTCTTTCACGAAAATTTTAACGAATTAATTATGAATTTCTTTTGCATATTTTGTAAAAAAAACTACAGTCGTCTCTACAACTTCAAAGTGCATGTGAAGAAATTCCACCCAAAAGTCTACGCTGAAAGTGAACTATCGAAGTCCAAACCGAAATCTGACCAAAGGTGTCCTCTTTGCGATTTCTCATCCAAGCTAAGAAACGACGTGGAAAAACATCTCCTCAACTTCCACCGGATAGAAGAAGTGAGTAATTTCGAAATAATCTACTTCGACACGAACGACGAATTTACAAAATGGAAGAAAGAAGTGGAAAATTCAACCAACACAATATTTATTCAACCGTGCGGAATCCAACGTTCGAAAAACGTCAAAACTACCTACTTTTATTGCAACAGGTCGGGATATTTCTGCCCCAAAGGATCAGGCAAGAGAGCTTTGAGATCGCAAGGATCGACCAAGATAAATTGCATCTGTCCTGCTAAAATTAAAAAGATAGAGAGAGAAGATCGTATCGAAGCTCACTATTTAGATCTACACATCGGCCACACCGCTGATCTCAGACATCTTCGTTTGCAGAAGGAGGAAAAGGACGAAATAGCTTTGAAAATTGCGCAGAATATGCCTTTTGATGATATCTTGCAAGAAATCAAGCAATCTGTCGAAACTGGAGAGAAAATAGAAAGACTGAAGTTACTGAATAAGAAAGATTTATGGAATATCAAGTATTCGTACACGGCGAATGGTACAATTCCTAATATGGCCTCGTCAATTATTGCCAAGCAGGGAAAGGAAGACGCTGCACATTCCAGTAATGAGATGGGTGCTGTAAAACAAACGCCAGTTATTGAAGTATTACATGGAATTCAACCTGGTACGTGTGAAATTTTTCACTTTTATATTTTTTGACATTTGAAAATTGAATGATTTCTGTTTTAGAATCTCTTATCACCGAATATGAAATAATTTCAATAAGAAATGAATCAAGTTGATGGAAGATTTTTATTTCACTTCTATACATTCAACTAGAACCTACAGTACGAAAAAACGAAAAAAATAAAAAGTACGTTTAAAATATTCACAAAATCTGGAAAATATGAGTATCAACAAACATAATTAATTTAATGGATAGAACACAATTGATATATTTTTTAAATAACTTAAATCATTTAACATAAGCATGGCTCTCTTAATATGTATCTAAACAAACAAAATCACTTATAAAGAGATCATTTATTACTAAAAAAAAAATGAGACCATTAACGTGTTTGCCATTAATTATTTTAATTCTTACAACTAATTTTTATGTATTTACCTAATTCACTCGTTTTCTAGGTACAAGTTGAATTCTTTATACTGCGTTTCCACGTTTTCATCGAAGAGTCCATTCTCCAGATCGAAATACAGCATCGTATCTTTATTGGATATCAAGCTGAAGTCGTCTTTGATTCGAATATTTTCCGTAAGTACATTTTCAAACAATGCATCACCTGTGATATTATTTTTGTTTAACAAGTTCATTTTTCAATACTTTTTTTTTTTTTTTTTTAATGAACTGCTACAAAAAAGATATTTACCTTTGACTTGAACTAACGAATAAGTATCGTATGGTTTGTCGCCAGAAATTTCAAATTCCATGAAATTTTCTGGTAATAAATTCGAAGAGTCGTATGCTTCAGTTTTGATCGGTCGATATTCTGTTGATTTTTTATCTCGGTGAAGTGTTCGTTCTTCGTTTGTTTTGACTGGCTTGAACTTTTCTATAAAACAAATATTATTTTTATTTCCGAATTCATTTGCATTGCAGAATATTAATATTTTTTCTCGAAATTACCTGTTGCAAACATTTTTTTTGCTAGAACATTTTGGCTAACTTGTTTTTTCACTGCGGATGATATATTAACGTAATTCTGCAAAAAAAAAAAAAATCAATTTAAATTATTGAATGTTCTAATGTAAATTATTTTAAAACGAGTTAATATTTTTCTCACTTGTTTGCGAAGTATCTTATGTTTTTGAGATACAGAAGCGTGGATTTTGATATGCTTTCGTAACGAACTGGGATCCGTGTATCGTTTATTACATCCTTCAATTTGACAAGCGTAAGGTTTCTGTTGAAAAAAATTAATAAATAAAAATTTTAAAAAATCACGTTAGGCCAGTAAAATGAGGAAATGAAATAATTCATTTTGAATTTTTGAGCCAAAAAATAAAATTTCTCACCCTCCCATTTTCGCAAATATGATAAGTAAAATTTGGAATGAACCGTATATTTATGAACGACACACCATAGACTCCAAAAAAGGTCCCACCTCTTTTCCAATTCGAAATGTTTAATTATATAGACATTAGGGGATGGCCTTTATTTTCAACTTCCGAATTGAGCAATTAAAAAAAAAATTAAAGTAAAATATAAATTTAGAATTTATACGTAGATAATGAAAAAACTTAATATTTTATTTGAAGTAAAAGATGTATACCAAGTTCATTCTATTTTTTTTAGAAAAAATGTTTAGTCTCTTTTTTTGTTAATTTTTTTGCTATTTTGTTTTTTTATTGTCATTTTTTTTTTTTTTTTTTTTTTTTTGAGAAAAAAAATCACTATTTTTTTGAAAATTATTTCAGAGCAAAACTATTTTTAAAATTATTAAAGTAAAAAAATATCAGAATTCTCTTGGATTAAAAAATTTAAAAAATTTATAATTACCTGCATCATTTTATTTGAAGTAAAACATGGATATCGCAAGTTCACTCTTTTTTAATTTTTTTTTTTTTAGAAAAAGTGTTTTATCACTTTTTTTGTTTATTTTATTCTTTTTGTACGGTTTTTTGTTTTTGTTTGTTTTTTGTGGTCGATTTTACTAGGTAATTAATTTGGGAGCAGATGAAGAATTTTTAAAATTTTGAAAGTAAAAAAATATCAGAATTCTCTTGAATTGAAAAATTCACAATTTTTTTATAATAAAAAAAAACTTTATTATTAATGTATACCAAGTTCACTCTATTATTTTATTTTTATTATTATTATTTTTATTTTTTTTTAGAAAAAGTGTTTTATCACTTTTTTGGTTTATTTTTTCCTTTTGTTCTGTTTTTAGTTTTTTTTGTCGATTTTTTTTTTTTTTAAATCACCAAATTTGTTTTAAATTATTTGGAAGCAAAAATATTTTTAAAATTTTTAAAGTAAAAAAAAATCAGAATTATTTTGGATTGAAAAATTCATAATTTTTCATAATGAAAAAGTTTACATTTCATTTGAAGGAATTTTATAGAAAAAGTTTTTCGTCACTTTTTTTGTTCATTTTTTGATTTTGTTCTGTTTTTTTTTCAATCTTTGTTTGTTTGTTCGTTTTTTTTTTAAATCACTAAATTTGTTTCGTTTTACTCCTCCCCAGTTTTTTTCTTTTAATGAGAAAATAATTCTTTTTTTTCTATTTTTCCCTCAACTGAATTTCAAGAGACTCCTGGTCACCCCTTTTTGTAAAAATGAAAAATGTTGCCTTTTTTAGTCTAAACCCATCAACGTTGTTCGTTTTCATGAGAATCAAGTTCTAATTTTCTGTTTTTTTTTTCAACTTGATTTTAAACCGTACCTTGATGCACCCTCCCCTCTCCCAAAAAAAAAATTATAAAAAATGACACATTATTAAATTTTAATTTTAAAATAATTGATGTTTATAAATGTTTGAAAATTAATTTTTTTTTTCAAAATAGGTACTTTTGAGGCACCACCTAAAATTCAATCAGGAAAAAATTAAAAATAGGAAAATTTATTCTCATAATTTTTTAGGGGGGGGGGGGGGGTTAATGACAAAAAAATCTAATGTTCGAAATAAGGGCTACCCTAGTAGACAACTGGACTGGGGTTTAGTGAATACCCAATTTAATTTGGTAATTTACCTGATCGAAATGAGTTCGTTGATGTTTCGCACGATCCGAGCTATTGCTAAATGCCTTGGAACATTGAGCGAATTGGCAAGCATAAGGTCGTTCTCCGGTATGAGATCTTTGATGAATTTTGAGATTTTCCAATCTCGAGAATGCCTTTGTACATGCTGGAAACTGTTTACAAAATCGAATTAGTTACTGTTCGAGTCGGTTTCTTGAAATTTGAAGAAGTGTTTCGTCAATACTTACTGGGCATTTGTTGGGTTTTTCTCCGGAATGAACTCTCATATGAATTAAAAGCTTATAACGAGCGTTGAATGGTTTCAAGAGTCTGGGACAGGGCTGCCATAAACATACGAATTCGTCTGATTTTCGCGAATCGACGTGATTTTTTTCGATGTGATAAACCAAGGATTTTTGAGAGAGTAGTTCTTTGTGGCATCCGATCCAATTGCATTGGTGCGAATCTGTGGAAAAAATTAAAATTTTTTTTTTTTTTTAAATGCTTGAGGTTTTTTTCAAAATTATATGTGGGTGTTTTTTTTACCTTTTGTGGTCGAATGAGGGGTTTCTTCGCATTTTGGTGGTGGTTGTTTCTCGTCTGATAATGATTCAGTCATGAGATCTGTTAGAACTAAGCTTTCGTCTTGTGGTAGGACCACCTTTGGGTAGAAATCGAAATATAAAAATTTTAGTAAATTTGTAGTTGGTTCGTATACAATAAATCTGAATTAAAAATATTACTTGATTATTGGAAAGTTGCAGATTGAGTAAATCTTTATTATCGAAACTGTCTAATTCGTTAGTGGAAGAAGTTGAATTGAGATCATCGTAAAAATCAGAAAAGTCCAATAAATGGCCAAAATTTTCGTCATCCTCGGTATTTGATACGTCAGACGGTGAATGTGTTTCATTTGAGATCTGGTTAATTTAATTTATTTCAATTATAAATAATATAGAATTTGGTGAACTTGAAAAAAAAATTAAAACTATCACATAAGTACTCACCATACTTTGGGTGGAATAATGTTTTCCAAAATTATCCAAATAATCGAAAGAATCTGCAGAATCGACAAAATTCTTTGTACCTGGTACCATCGAAGGTAACGTTCGTTTTCCAATCGGGGGCTGAATGTCGAAATTCTGCCACATATAATTTTCCAAATTACGATCATAACTGTATTCACTGGAATTAGAATCGAAATCGATTTCTTCTTTTATAACGTGCAAAAAATCCGAATCACAATCGTATTGATCCTGCAGATGAAAATTTTCCGATCCAGAGCACGTATTAAAATCGAGTGAAGCCATCGCGATACGAAAAAATTATTAACGCGGGTACGAGTATCTTGTACGAGTGACATTTGACAATTAGATGGTAATGTTTAAGACAAGACTAAAGTATTCGAAATCCTAATGAGTGATAACCTCTCTCTCGATTATTTTGAAACCATTTGTGCAAGCCTTATGTAACACATGTGTTTAAGATGAAGATGAAAAAAAAAATGTCCCCGCTCTTGAGGTTTGTACGTATCTTTAGGCACACGATTTAATACATGAGGTATTGGTGGTACTTATGTCAGCGTAAAGCTATTAATTACTCTTTTTTTTCGTCTAAATAGGGGATACTTTCTTCGCATTATGCGTTTGCTGATCGCGTAGATGGATGTAATTTTTATACCGAATGTTTTTTTTGACCAATTAGAAAAGGGGATTTTCTTGAGTGTGTTTTTTTTTCACGAAATAAGCCTTATGCATTTCTAATTGTTTACACTTGAAAAATTGTTTGAACTTGGAATAAATATAAAAGTATAGGTATCTACTACCTAGTGGTTTTTTTTTTTGGTTTTTTTTGCTGAAACATTTTTTCTCCATAGGTAATGAAATTTTAAAGTTCACGGTTTGCATAATTATTTTTCAAATTTAAGAAATCTTCAAAAATTTTAAAATTCAATAAATCCTAAAAATTAAAAAAAAAATTAAAAATATTAAAATTGGGAAAATTTCAAAATTGAATAAAAATTAATATTTTGATCATTTTAAAATTGGATCGATTTTCAAAGTTTGATAAATTTTCTTACTCAATTTTATAGATTTGGTGATTATCAGTTTTTAAAACTCGGATTAATTTTTAAAATTTTGGAAAATTTTCAAATTTTAATGAAAATTGGAATTTGTATCATTTTTAAATTGCAATAAATTTTTTAAATTGAATCAATTCTCAGAATTTGATAAATTTTTACTATTTAAAATAAGCAGTGAATCATTTTTTTTTTTAGATTTAAGAAATCTTTTTATTTTACTTACCTAATTTAGTGAATTCGTTTTTTTTTTAAATAAAAATTCAAGTAGGTAAAAGAGTGATTCTTAAATTTTAAAGAATTTTTAAAGTTGATTCAATTTTCAAAATTTGGAAAATTTTCAACTTCTATCAAAATTGGAATTTCGGTCATTTCTAAATTTTAGTAAAATTTTCCGAAAATGGATCAGATCGATTTTACAGTTTGATAATTTTTTTATAACTTCGAAAATTGAAAAAGATTTCTTATGCTTGGAAAAATATTCAAAATTTTTAAAATGTAGCATAAAATTGAAAAAATTGACAAAAATTGAAATTTTGGTACAAATTTAGAAAATGTGGTCATTTTTGAATTTAAATAAATTATAAGTTTAGTATCAATGTTGAATCAATAATTTACAAAATCTAAGAAATCTTTAAAAATAATTTTAAAAATTACAAAAAAAGTATGTAGGTAAGAATTCAAAATTTACAAATATTTACAATAGGTATTAGTCAAGATTGTAAATTTGATCATTTTCTGATTTTGATAAAATTTTCGAAATTGGATAAATTTTCACAGTTTGATAAGTTTTTAAACATTCAAAAATTGGAAGTATTTATACTTATTTTTTATAATTAAAAAATCTTTCAAATTTGATTTTTTTTTTCAAAATTTGGTGAAAATTGGTATTTTAGTAAAAATTCAAGACGTGGTCACTTCCAAATTTTAAGAACTTTCTGATGTTGGATCAGTTTTTAAAATTTTGAAATTAAAATGTTGAAATATTTAAAAAAATTGATGAAAAATCAAAATTTGGTAGTTTTCAATTTTAATAAATTTTTGATGTTGTACCTATTATTTATTTTTATTTTTTTTAAATTTCAAAAAAATTTTTATGGGAGACCACTTTTTAAAATTTTAAAATTTAATTGATCTTTAAAATTTTCTAAATAGGTATGATTTTTTTTTAAATTCAGTAGGTATCTATTTGAAAAAAAAAATTAATTATTGTTAGGTAAAAATTTAAAATATGCCAACGTTTAAATTTTAATCAATCTTTGATTTTGAGTAATTTTTAAAAATTTTAAAAATTTGATTACCTAACCTTTAAAATTTCAAAAATGGAAAAAATTCGTAAAAAATTGAAATTTTGGTAGGTATCTATTGTCATTTTTGAATTTCGATAAATTTTTAATAAGGGGTCAATTTTTAAAATTCAACGAATATTTAAAATTTTAAAAAATTCAAGATGCTGTGGCTTTTAAATTTCAATTAATTTCCCACGGTTGATTGATTTTTAAAATTGAAAAAAGTAACCAACTTAAAAATTGTGTGAAAATTCTGAATTTAAAAAATTTCAAACTTTGGTAAAAATTATAATTTCGGTAATTTTCAAATTTTGATAAATTTTCAAAATTTGAATAAAATTGAAGTTTTGAAAATCTGTAAATTTTCCAAAATTTGGAAAATCAAAATTTGATAAAAAATTAGTATTTTGAAGTACGTAATTAAATTTTCAAAATCGAATCCATTTGAAGGTTGGATTAATTAATGTTTACAATTTTTATCGTTTTTCAAATTACCTAACTATCTAGTAATCCTTGTAATTTGGCGAGCAGTCATTTTAAAATTTTAATGAATTTCTGAAGTTGAATCAATTTTTACAATTCAACCAATTTTTCAGTTGGTCAATATGTATACTTTGATATTATTTTCTTTTTTAATTTTATGAAAAGTTAATTAAAATTTTTAACATTTTATAAAACTTGGAAACATATGGCTGTTTTTAAATGTAGTAAATCTTCAAAATTTGATTTCTTTTTTAATGTGGCAGAAGATTCCAAATTTTCAAAATTTTGTAAAAATTCGAAATTTGGTGATTTTAAAATTATAATATTAGGTAGGTAAATTTTAAAAATTCGATCCATTCAAAATTTTTACGATTTTAATGTTTTTTTAAAAAAAAATTTAAAAATTTGGTAACAACTCAAAATTTGATTAAAAAGATGGAATTTTGGAAATTTTAAAATAGGATGCAAATTTTATTTTTGTAATATTTTGAAATTTTATTCAGTTAATTTTTGAATAGAGGCCAATTTAAAAAATTCAACTTTTTCAAAAAAAAAAGAGAATTTGTGTAGTTTGGTGAATTTTTTTCAAATTTGAAAATTTTTCAACATAATATTTTGATTAAAATTTTGATAAATTTTATTATTAGTAAATCTCTGAAAATTCGAAATTTGATAATTTTTAATTTCTAATAAATTTTTAAGATTTTAGATAGGTACATTTTAAAATTTGATAAATTTTTACGATTTTAAAAATTTAGAATTTTTTTTCAATTAAGTACATCTCTGAAATTTGAAACATTGTTCATTTTAAAAAAGTCCCATACATGTCCTGCTTTTTGATTTTTGTTGGGCACGTCATTTTTCATATTAAGAACATAATTATTATCTGCATGAGAAAAATTCATATCTGTTAAAACTTTCTCCACCAATCAGCAACGTCTACTTTTATGAGTAATCATATACTTTGTCATAACCCTGTAATTTATGTCAAGTGTGAAGATGCATCAACCGTTGACTAATTATTTTTGCATTTCAAATGCAATTTATCCCATAAATCGTACACATGCTCCCTACGCATACAAACTGTTCACAGCGCTAAAGAATTTATAAATATTTCCGGAATTGCAAACAAACCCTACAATTTCGACCAACAGCGTAGTACTGTGCCAATTTTTTTTTTCACAGGAACGATTTGTCGCCTTAAAAAATTCTGTGGATTTTTTTTTTACTCGCATACTCGTACATCAAGTTCACAACTTTGGTAAAACGAAAACCTCATCACTACATACTTACCGAAATTATTATATAATTCTATAAATGGTAAAATATACCTCCTACGTGTTAAACAAAACACATGTAAATAGAATCTGGAGTTGTTCCAGACAATTGGTGCGTGTGTTCAGATATTCTAATAGTATAAAATAGCAAAAAAAAATTATTTTCACTACGAGTCCATGATGGGTTATTTGGTTACAAAGGCGCGTGGATAAAACAGATGTCGTAATTTTTTTTATTCGTTTTGGTTTAAGTATTATGATCAAATTGAAATATGTAATAGTACTTGGAACTTTGGTTGGTTATGTATGTAAATTGCAAATTCTCGAGATTATGATCGTACTGCATGTGTTTAATTTGATATTGAAGATGGGGAAAAATTAGCATTTTTTACGATATTGGTTGAGTACAGATTTACAATAATTAGTCAAAAACTAAATAGTTTGAACTTGAATTTACTCATGAGTAAGACAGTGGTGAATAATGCGTTCATTGGGGTAGGGGGTAATTGCATTTATTAATTTTCTAATATATCCAAAAACTCTGAAAAATGGAAAATAATAGGTATGCTCATTTATCCTTCCAAAAATCCAAAAATGTGCTCCTGACTCCCAAAAAATGTGTTCAAATAAAAATAGGATTTTTTTGTAATATGAATTTAAAGGGGTTTTTGTAAACATTTTTTCAACAAAAATTCTCCAAAGAATTCATTTTCTGCAGAGTTTTTCTTAAGAGGTAATTTCTTTGGAAAAATGTTTATTGTCTAATTTTTCAAAAATTTTAGTGTAGGTATTTTTTCGAATAAAAAGATCCTCTCAGACTCAAAAAAATTCACAGAAAAGATATTTTAAAACTTTTCTTAAAATAAATTCAAAAATTTTATCAAAAAACTACCTACAAGTAATACTTAAGTATTTTTTTTGCAAAACATTTTTTTTTTTTTTTTTTGAAAAGTATAGGTATTTAGTTCAAAATTCTTTTAGAAAATGTTTGATTTTTTATGGAAAAATTCTCATTTGCAGAAAGAAAATTTTTTTTCTTTGAAAAACAAAACAAAAAAAATGCAATAAAAACGTTATTAAAAATATTTGTTTACAAAAAATTCTGGTGAAAAAAATTTCTTACAAAAATTCAATAATTATTTCAAAAAAATATTCTAAAGTATGTATATTCTTGTATGAAAAGTCCATTTGAATAAAATTTGCAAACATTTGACGCTAAAAAATTAATTGGAAATAAATTCGCAAAAAATGAATGTTTAAAATCCTATCAAAAACTCGCAAAAAATCTTGGAATCTCCAAAAAATATATGCCGATTTCTTCTTAAAAATTTTTTAAATATTTTTGTACCAAAAATTTGTGTGAATTTTTTCTTTACAAAAAGTGAAAGATTTCTTTTATATTGAGACATTATGCCAAAAAATTGAACATTTTTTTTAATCCCAGAACACTGAGAAAATTTTTATTTTTTGCTTCAAAAAATGAGGAATTTTGTTACTTTCAAAAATTGAAAGATTTTTTATTCCAAAATTTTTTTTAATTTTCTCCACCAAGTGAAAGATTTTTTTTATATTGAGAAAAAATATGCATCTTTTTCTCAAAGAAATAAAAACATTTTTTCTACCTAAGCAAGACAATTGAAATTTTTTGCAATAAAAAAATCTTTTATAATTTTTGGAAGAAACAAAATTTCTCATTTTTCGAAACAAAAAGGAAAATTCTCTCAATGTTCTGAGATGAAAAAATGTTCAATTTTTTGGCATAAATATTGCTTGATTTTTTGAAGAATGAGAAATTTCGATACTTCCAAAAATATTGAAAGATTTTTTATGCCAAAAAATTTTCAATATTTTCTCCTCCAAAAAATCAGAAAAAAACTGAAGACTTTCTTTTACAAAAAATTTCTAAAATATTGTTTTTCTTCAAAAAAAAAACAAAAAAAAAACGATTTTTTAAAAAGAATTTGAAAAAATATAGATACCTAATATATTTTTTGAATGAGGCAAAAGTATTTTTTCAAGAAATTACCCCCCCCCCCCCACAAGTAAGAGTTTTCCTATCAGAAGGGGAAAAAAATCTTCAAAAAATTAGGCAATTTTTATGCAAAAAAATTAAACGTAGAAGTAACAAAATTTCTAATTTTTTGAAAAAAATAAAATTTTCTCAACGTTCTGGGATGAAAAAAATGTTCAATTTTTTTGGCATAAAAATTGCTTAATTTTTTGAAGATTTTTTTTCGTTCTAGAAGGAAAACTCTTACTTGTGGAGGGAAGCTGCAATTTTTATGCCAAAAAATTAAACACGTTTTTTTCATCTTAGAACACTGAGAAAATTTTCCTTTATGTTTCAAAAAATGAGAAATTTTGTTACTTATTCCAAAAATATTGAAAAAATTTTTATTCCAAAAATTTTTAAGATTTTCTCCTCCGAAAAATCTTTTAGAAAATTCTTTTAAAATTTTTTTGGTAAGAAAAAATTCTGCTGAAAAATGCAGTAAGGGAATAGTTTAACCCCCCCCCCCCACCATAAAAAATGCTGCAAACAAATTATGAATAATATTTTTTACAAAAAAAAAAGAATGAAAAAATGAAAAAAAAACTCCTGAAAAATATTTTTTAAAACTACCTATTTCAAAGTAGATAGGTTTGATGATTGATAAATATTTTCTGGCATAAAAAATTTCTTTGGAATAAAGAAATTTTTTGAAAAAATCAAAAAAAAATCTATTAGAAATGGATTTGAAGAATCTTTTCCAAGAAATTTTTTTTAAATGGTACTGAAAAAAATTCAGAATTCTAGTCAAAAAATTATAAAAAATATTATTTTTTACAAAAAATAATTTTGAAAAAGAATGAAACAAAAAATTCAAAATTCTTCAAAAAATGTTGACAACGTATTTTTTCTGAAAAACATTTTTCAAAAAGGTACTTTTAGTACCTATTTGGAAATTTTTGTTATAAAAATTTAAAAATTCTACCAGAGAAACTTATAATATCTTGAAAAAAAAAATTCGATAAAAATTCTTTCGAAAAATAGTTGAAAAATATTTTCTGGTACAAACGATTTTCGTAGAAAAAATTCGCAGAAAATAAATACCTATTTTAAAAATTCTCTTGAAAAAGTAAAAAATCGTTTCAATATTCTTAAAAAATTAATAATTTTTCAAAAATTGGCGGTTCTTAGAAAACCCACGATTTCTCAAAAATTATCTAAAACTTACGTTATTGACATTTCGAAAATTGATGATTTTTCAAAAGTTGTTAATTTTTCAAAAATTGATAATTCATTGATGATTGATGATTTTTTAGAAACATTTCTAATGGTGGTTTCTCAAAAATTGATAACTTTTTAAAAATTGAAAGTATTTCAAAAATTGATAATTTTTTGAAAATTTATGATTTTCCAGAAATGGATTAATTTTCAATTTGATAGTTTCTCAAAAATTGATAATTTTTTGAAAATTCATAATTCTTTGAAAATTAATTTTTTAATAATAAATGATACTACCTACCTAATTTCTCAAAAATCGTTGATTTTTTTCAAAAATTTATGTTTTATTAAAAATTTGTGCTTTCTCAAAAATCAATGATTTAAAAAAATTGGTATGACAAATTTTCAAGCTGCACAAAACTCTATATAATTTCCAACTGTTTTTTTTTTTTTTTTTAAATAATTATCAAAGTTGACGCGATGCAACAAGCGATATTTCTAATTTTTTTTTGACGTGTGCGTATAAAACCCATTATTCATAAACCATTGTGTAATTAGATACCAAACACATAGCCAAGAACGTTCACTGACATCAAAGCTGCATTAGCAAATGGGGTGCTCGCGAGATACAACATTCGAAAAAAAAAAATAGAAAAAAGTCAACGACAGCAAGTATTTTATTGACGGTCGAGGGGTTAAGTTACTTAAAGTCTTATAGGATTTTTCTATCACGTACGTATAGTATAATGGAATCGCAGCGTTTGGGCGTTATTAATTTCATTACCATTAACCTCGTGGTTCATCTGTTTCAAATCTACATGAAATGCAGCATGTCAAGCTGAACAAAGCATGTGTAATTCAAATTCAAGAATAAACGGGAGTCTTAGTTACAGTTGGATTATCTTTACTTATGTATGTACATTTATTAAGAAGCGTTTAAATCATTTTTATAGTGAAGAAGATGGTCATGTATCTGACACCCCTTCCTACAATAAGTTTCCGCATTTTGAATCGATTAGGTACTGAATTAGAGCTTTACGTTTGCTACCTATTATTACCTATTCTTGGTTGTTGATAAGTTCGGCATGGTGAACGTCTTATTAATTTTAAAATTAACGCAGCCGTTGTACAACAACTGATAAAAAAAAAAAAAAAAAAAAAAGTTTAAGAAGAGCACAACAAGTGAACCCGATCTTACTATAAAAAAATACTATTTACTATATGCCACCATATGTGTCACAAAAAACGTGGTTTTTCACTCAGTGCAATGCACTTGTTCATCCAACAGACCTTACCTTAGGTTGAAAAAAATACGTACGTATGTACTTACAAATCGACATCGAGACACGTTTGCATTTTGCCAAGTACTTACGTATATGAAAATAATGAAAAATTGAAATCACATTTATTAATTATTTTAAAAATTATTATAGGAATAAATAATTCAGTAGGTAGTCGATTTCAAATTTACGTAACAGTTTCTCTGGGATACAAATTTCAACAAGTTATAAAATTTTAAGCGTATGAAAAAACACATAGGTACTTATTCCGTCAAAAAAAATCACTCACAATGGAGCTGTTTGAGTAATCGAACATTGTGGTTCGGAGTAAATACCGTATTTATATTTACAATAGCAATCGTATGTTCTCTGATAAGTTGTGAGAGCGGTGGTCACAGTGTTGGCGAAAACATTTGTTAATTGATCGCGTTTGTTGGTTTGATCGATGAATACTGAACCATTAAATACTGCTCCGTCGCTCTGAAATGAAAAAAAAAAAATTGTCAGGTCAATTCGAATGTAAAATATTCAGGTAGGCAGGGATGGACACAAGTTTCTTTTTCAACTCTAACTCGCGAGTTGACTTTTTTGCAAAAAATAGTTGAAAAGAGTTGGGAGTTAGTTACCACTCTTTTTTCGAAAGAGTTTAAAGAGTGTTTCATAACTCTTTTGCAACCCTTCCTCAAATTTTTGGTTCTAAAAATTGAAATAGTAGAATGGGTTTCAATTATTCACTGATTAGGTAGGTATCCTTCTTGAAAATACAAAATGTTCAAAATTAAATCTAAAAAAAAAATGAAAAATTTGAAAACAAATAGGTACATTTTTGATTTTTCTCAGATTTTTAAAGAAAAGTCTCAATAAAAAAAAAATTCAATTATTTCAAATATTTTTTTTAAATTTTTAGTGGGTAATGAAAACTTCTCATCTTCAATTTTTTCAGAATGACTTTTGGATCAAAAAACCCAAAATTTTTGAATTAGTAAATTTTTAAATAAAAAATTTCTTAAGTTTTTGCAGTAAACTTTTTGGGATAAATTTTGAAGTGAAAAATTTTTTTTTTTTTGAAATGGAGAAACTTTCAATTTTATAAAATATTGAATAAATTTCCAATTTTTTTCAATTTTTTTTTTTAAAATTTTTACTAGGTAGGTAAGTATAGGTAGTAAAAATTTCTCATCTTCATTTTTTTTCAGAATGACTTTTGGATCAAAAATCCCAAAGTTTTTAGAATAAATTTTTAAATAAAAAATTTCTCAATTTTTTGCAGTAAAATTTTGGAATTAATTTTGAAGTGAAAAAATTATTGATTTTTTTGAAATGGAAAAACTTTCAATTTTATAAAAAAATAATGAATAAATTTCTAATTTTCTAAAAAATTTTCCATTTTTATTTTTTAGTAGGTAGGTAATAAAAACTTCTCTTTTCAATTATTTTCAGAATGACTTTTGGATCAAAAATCCCAAACTTTTTAGAATAAATTTTTTAATTTTAATTTTAAATTTTTTTTTGCAGTAAGAATTAACTTTTTTTTGGAATAACGTTTTGAAATGAAAAAATTATTAATTATTTTGACATGGAAAAACTTTCAATTTTATAAAATATTGAATAAATTTCCAATTTTTTTCAATTTTTTTTTTTTTTTAATTTTTACTAGGTAGGTAAGTATAGGTAGTAAAAATTTCTCATCTTCATTTTTTTCAGAATGACTTTTGGATCAAAAATCCCAAAGTTTTTAGAATAAATTTTTAAATAAAAAATTTCTCAATTTTTTGCAGTAAAATTTTTAAAAAAAATTTGGAATTAATTTTGAAGTGAAAAAATTATTGATTTTTTTGAAATGGAAAAACTTTCAATTTTATAAAAAAATAATGAATAAATTTCTAATTTTCTAAAAAATTTTCCATTTTTATTTTTTAGTAGGTAGGTAATAAAAACTTCTCTTTTCAATTATTTTCAGAATGACTTTTGGATCAAAAATCCCAAACTTTTTAGAATAAATTTTTTAATTTAAATTTTTAAATTTTTTTTGGAATAACGTTTTGAAATTAAAAAATTATTAATTATTTTGAAATGGAAAAACTTTCAAGTTTTTATAATACCTACCTAATAAATAAATTTCCAATTTTTTTTATTTAAAAAAAAAAAAAAAACTTTAATGTAGGTAGGTGATAAAAACTTCTCATGTTCAATTTTTTCAGAATGACTTTTGAATCAGAAATCCCAAAATTTTTAGAATAAATTTTTAAATAAAAAATTTCTCAATTTTTTTGCAGTAAAATTTTAATTTTTTTTTTGAATTAGGAAAAAAAGTTAGAAAAAGAGTTTATCTCTGAGTTGACCTCTTTCGAAAAAGAGTCAACTCTGAATTGAACTCTTTTGCAGTACGACTCTAAAGAGTTAAGAGTTAGAGTTGAACAGATTTTTTTTTTCAAAAGAGTAAGAGTTGGAGTTAACTAATTTTGAAAAAGAGGGATGCTGTAAAATAAACAAAAAGAATGGCTTACCGTTAAAGGAAGAATAACGGCTGCTTTATTCATTCTAAAAAGCTCCAAATAATTCACCATAGGTTTTGTACCTTCGGCGGTGTAGACGTTTCTCGTATCAAATCCTAAAATACATCAAGTATATCGTTGTTAAAAATTCGTAAAAAAGTACGTAAGTAAGTAGGCATTGAGTCTCGGTAGCTACTTACCAAATACATCGGATATATCGGTATTAGAATCGATTTGAGGTAGGGTAGTTATCATAAATATTGGAACTTTGCCACTTATCACATTCCAAGAAACTATTGCGTTGACTATTGAACTGAAAATCTGTAAAAAAAAAAAAAAAAAAAAAAAAAGGATTAAAATTGCAATGAATTATTTTTTAAATAATTAAAAATGTAGTAAAATTCGTACGTTGTATCTATCTAAAGTTAAATCATCGATATCTGCCTTAATATGAATAATAGCTTTTACAGCTTCGTTTCTGTAAGGATAATCGTTGGCAATTTGTAAAGCTTTTCTAGAATCGTAGTCGCCTGAAAATTACAAAACCAATCGATGAGAATTACTTATACCTACATTGACGTAATTATTTTTTTAAAGTTGGTACCTACCTAAGAAATATTTAATATTTTTAACAGTCTTTCCCAATGTGCTACGAGGTTGTTTCGGTGGCGTATTAGAGAACGTCACTTTGGTATTTTGATCAAATCCTATTTTTCCATTGGTCGTATGAATCGACGGATAATCGCTATCTGGTCCGTAGCCAATTAATCCGAAATTCACATCTCTGAAAAAATATTCATTTTCAACCAATGAACCTTGAAATTCAAAAAATTTCAACTTTCGTAATTTAATACTGACGTGATTCCTTTGGCAGCTAAAGCTTTCTGTATTAGAGGCATTGATTTAGTTAATAATTCATTGTAGATTGGTTCGTTATATTTGGTTTCTTCGAGAATCACGACGATATCGGCTTGTTTTTGTGGAGCTACTAAGCTGGCTGAATATCCATAAGGAATGCTCGTTCCTCCGATAGAACACATAGCTAGAAATATAGACAGATATTGGGTAAATCTCCAAGTGTTACTCAGGGTACAAAATTAATCGTAATAATTCTCACCACAAGTTGAAGGTAGACTTAGATAGTATCCGTTAACGTAGGACACCAAAGAATAAGCGGTAGCCATTTTGCAAGCTGCAGCTAATTTTTCTTCGGAAGTTTTCTTCCTATTGACGACATAATCGCATAGGTTTCTGTACGGTTGCGAATTTACGAACGAAAATCCACGACTGAAAATATGAAAAAATATTTCTCAAGTTCGTATTTCAAAAAAGAAGATACCTATCTCTGAAAAGGTCGATTCTCGATTTCAATTCACTTACCTCAATACAGAGTTACCATTAAACAAATCAGTACATTCTTCAGTCCTAGAAATTTCACCCGGTGCAGCTGGAATAGGAGGATATGAGCCTTTGCCAAGATCGTACGATTTAACAAACTGTGGAATGTCCCTTGAAACCTATAACCAATACAAGTATATTTTAAAACCAGCCTTTTAGAGCACCGAATTATTAAGCAAAACTTACATTTAAATCAGGCATCGTGAAATCCAGCATATTTTCGCTGTTCACTGTTCCAAGAAGACCGTAAACTTTATTTTGGTAGAAACCAGACACTTCAATGGTGCAAATTTCGAAATTAGTTAAACAACTGATGGAAAGACTGTTATCAACGTATACGTCAATCGATCGTGGAGTTCTAATCGCGTATATTCCATCTCCATTGATCGGATAGTCTGTCGGTGCTCGATCCAAATTAGGCTAAAATGAGAGTAAAATAGAGTTAAAAACTTACCAAAGTTGTATCGGTTTCGATTTAAAAAAAATAATAATTGCTTACTCTCTTGTCGGGATATATTTCGATGTTTTGCGAATTCGATGATATTGCCAGTCCCATAAGTGCACCGTTTTTGATATCTGCCATAACGGTGAAATTGTAATGGGCGAAATCTCCGGCGAGTAGGTATTGCGATTCGCCATTTATCGAATAATAATTTCCACTGAATGTGACGATTTGTTGTCCGTCGATAATGGCCGCGGTTCCTGAAGAAAATATAAAGTAATTTAGTTTTCAAAAATTTGAACTCGTTCGATTAAAATGATTAATTTTTTTCTTGGAGAAAAAAAACTAAAGGTGAATGAATTATATTTTGAGGGGGAGGGGTGTCTCAATCTTTTGAGGAAAACTGTTTTACAAGTGTTCTGAGATGAAAAAAATGTACAATTTTTTGGCATAAAAATTGCTCGATTTTTTTGAAGTTTTTTTTCGTTCTAGAAAGAAAAGTATTTCTCATTTTTTTCATCCAAGAACACTGAGAAAATTTTCTCCAAAAAATATGTCGATTTTTCCTTAAGAATATTAAAAATATTTTTGTACCAAAAATTTGTGTGAATTTTTTCTTTTTACAAAAAGTAAAAAAAAAATCTCCCCCAAAAATCAAAAAAAAAAAAAAAAAAAAAAAAAAATCTCCAAAAAAGATGTCGATTTTTTCTTGCGAATTGAAAAAAAATTTTGTACCAAAAATTTGTGTGAATTTTTTCTTTACAAAAAATGAAGATTTTTTTTCCCCTTCGAAAAATCAACAAAAAAAATCTCCAAAAAAATGTCGGTTTTTTCGTAAGAATTTAAAAAATATTTTTGTACCTACCAAAAATTTGTGTGAATTTTTTCTTCACAAAAAGTGAAAGATTTTTTTTCTCCTCCAAAAAATAATTTAAAATTTTTTTTTAAAAAGATGTTGATTTTTTCTTAAGAATTTTAAAGATATTTTTGTACCAAAAAATTGTGTGAATTTTTTCTTTACAAAAACAAAAAGTGAACGATTTTTTTTGTGTTGAGACATTTTGCCAAAATTTGAACATTTTTTTCATCCCAGAACACTGAGAAAATTCTCCTTTTTATTTTTTTTTTAAAAATGAGAATTTTGTTACTTCCAAAAATATTGAAAGATTTTTTATTCAAAAAATTTTTAAGATTTTCTACTCCAAGTAAAAGATTTTTTTTTATATTGAGACATAAAAAAATTAATCTTTTTCTCAAAAGAAATTAAAACATTTTTTCTACTAAAGCAAGACTCAAAAAATTAAGCAATTTTTATGCCAAAAAATTGAACATATAGAAGTAACAAAATTTCTTATTTTTTAAAACAAAAAAGAAAATTTTCTCAGTGTTCTAGGATGAAAAAAATGTTTAATTTTTTGGCATAAAAATTGTTTAATTTTTTATTTGAAAATTTTTTTGTTCTAGAAGTAAATTAAACTCTTACTTGTGGAGGGGGCAGAAATTTTCATGCCAAAAAATTAAACATTTTTTTTTTCATCTCAGAACACGGAGAAATTTTTTCTTTTTGTTTCAAAAAATGAGAAATTTTGTTACTTCCAAAAATATTGAAAAATTTTTTATTCCAAAATATTTTAAGATTTTCTCCTTTGAAAAATCCCCCTTCAAAATATAAGATTTATTCCCCCCACAAAAAAAAATTAATAATAATAATACTAATAATGGAGAAAGTATAGGTAAATTTATTTCGCCAAAAAATAATGTTTTTTATAGAAAATTTGTGAAAATTAGTTCCAATTTTTTTTTTAATTCTGCTCCAAAAAAATTGAAGACTTTCTTTTTTAAAAAATTTCTGAAAATGTTTTTTTTCCAAAAAAAAGAGATTTTTAAAAACGACGTTGAAAAATATACTTGGATGTTGTATATTTTTTAAATGAGATAACAGTCTATTTTTCAAGAAATTGCCCCCCCCCCCTCCACGAGGAAGAGTTTTCCTTCTAGAATGAAAAAAAAATCTTCGAAAAATTAAGCAATTTTCTTACAAAATTTTTTAAAAGAATTTTCTGAACAATTTTTTAAGAAAAAGTATTTCAAAAGAATTGTTCCAAGATTTTTTTGGAGAGTTTTTTGATAGGATTTTAAACTTTGATTTCTTGCGAATTTATTTCCAATCAATTTTTTAGTGTCAAAAAATATTTTCCCAAGATTTTTTGAAAAGTTATTGTGTCGGTATTAATATAACTATTTTTGCGAATTTTCAAAACAGACTCACTTTTATACGGCGGGATTAAGTTGAACGGACTCCTGAGACCAACTCTATAAGTCATGAACGTATCTTCCAATGGAGCAAAGTCAGGATCTCTTATCCAGTTTACAAAGCTTGTCGATACGGACCAGACATTTGGTACATTCTTGAACGACAACAAAGATAATTTCGGCTAAAACAGAATGAAACGATTAAAAACGTTTTGTAGTTCATTTTTGGGATAATAAAGTATTAGTGAACATACCCAGTTCATTTCGCCATCAGTCAGATCTTTAATATAATTTGAATTATTTATGGCTGTGATCAATGCTCGTATGCTTTGGGCTAAACTCATTCCGATATTTTTCATCTCTTCTTTGATATCGTATGGTTTATCGTTCAAAATCTATGAATTATTGATCATGCAGTTACAACAAAGTACTCTCGAATTATTCTAGTTACTCGTATGTTTTAAAACGTTATTTTATATTTTGATATTCACTTTGTCCACTGTGGAGAGCACATTATCGATAAGATTTTTAAATTCCGGTGATGAAACAGAATCTTTCAAACTTTGTCCAGCTTCGGATACGACAGACCAAACGTATTTCGGTACTTGAGAATTTTTCAACTGTTGGAAAATTTCTCATTTTGAATGAAAATTGTCTAATTAAGCTTTTTCTCAATGATTAATACTCACTTGTATTAGTTTATCTTTTAGGTAACCTGTGATTGGAAGTGAACTTAGGTATTGTCTTGTTTTTTCGATGAAATCTACAACATCTGCTCTGAGCTGTTCGTACGTTTCGTAAGCCGTTTTGAAAGAATCTGTTTATCAAAACAATAAAAGAAATCAATTACAAGAGATTCGATTTTGTCCAGAGGCGGTGAGAGGGGTGTGCAAAAAGTGCACTTGCACCGGGCCCGAATTTTCCCCTAGGGTACGATCAAGAGATTTTTATATTACCTACTTACTTTTTCGGAGAGAAAAAAAGTCTTCAAACAAATAATTTTTCTACTTCATAAATTGAGACCAAAACATGATTTTTTTTCTCTAAAAATAAAAGATTTCTTTCGCCACTTGCCTTAGTTGCTGTACATGGTGTTAAAAAAAAGAAAGGAAAATAGAAAAAAAAAACAGAAACAGATTTTTTCGCATAAAAATTGAGAGATTTTTACTCCAAAACAATTTTTTTTAAATTATTTTACTCTTTAAAAAACAAAAATTAGAAGATTTTTTACTCCAAAAAAACTAAAAGATTATTTTAAAAAAGTAAAGGGGTCGATTTATTCTCTATAAATAAATAATTTTAAAAAGTTAGGCACTTATTTTTCCCGAAAAATTGAAAGGTTTTATTTTTTTTAAATGGATAAGACGAAAAATAATTTGCTTTTTCTTCAAAAAAGTGAAAAGTTTTTTTTAATAGGTATAAAATTTAGGATATTTTTTTTAATCCAAAAAAAAGAAACAATGATTCTTATTTTCAAAAAAAGTTATGACTAAAAGTAAGAATCATGAATCATGACTTTTTTTCTCCAAAATTAAAATATTTTTTCTGAAAAGAAACAGATTTTTTTCTGAGTAAAAATCAAGAGATTTCATACTATAAACAATTTAGAGGATTTTTTTTTTCAAAGAAAGAAGAGAAGTTTATTCATTTCAAAAAGCTGAAAATTTTTTACTCTGAAAAAAATTAGGAATTTTTTCCCCCAAATAAGTGAGAGATTCTTTCTCCAATGAAGTCGAGGAATTTTTACCACGCCCCCCCCCCCTTATAAAAATAAAATAAAATCAAAAGATCTTTCTTCTTTTTTTTTTTTTTTTTAAAGAAAAGATTTCTCTCGCAACACGAAATTTTGCATAAACTCCCAATAAATAAAAGAATCTTTAAAAAAATAAGATTATTGGGAATAAAAATTGTGATTTTTTTTTTCTCTTAATATAAATCTTTTTTAATCAAAAAAATAATAAAAGTCAATTTAAAAAAATGAATTCTTTTACTCCAAAAAATTTATAATTATAGAGATCACCTGCCCCCCAAAAAAATTGGGAAGGTCTAATTTCAAAAATGAAATGAAATGAGAAGAAAAAAAATAAAATAATATGACAAAAATTGAGTTTTTTCTCTTCAAAAAATCAAGTTTTCAACATAATATTATATTTTTTACAATGACCAAAATGGAAAAAAACGACACCAAATTGGGTTAGGTTAGGTTTGAATGACATAAAAAAACTTGAAATTTGTTTATGAATTTGATGACTTTTAGACATTGATTTTTAATTTTTATAATTTTACATTTCCATGGAAATTATTTTATTCTTTTTAATTTTATGACTGTTAGACATTTTGTCAGACATTCTGAAACTTTGAAAAAAAATTTATTAGACTTTTTAAATTAGTTTTACGTTTCCATGGAAATTAATTTTTATGACTTAAGACATTTTTATTTTTTTATAAGTAATTGAAAATTAAATTAGAATGTCTGACAAAATGTCTAAATGTCATGAGAAGTCATAAAATTTTTTTACTTCCAAAATTTAGGGATTTCTTCCTCCAAAGAAATTGTGAAAATTCATTCCTAAAAAATTCAAAGAAATTCTACTACAAAAAAATAAAGATTTTCTTTTTCAAAAAAAAAAAAATTAGAAAGAATTTGTAAAATAATTGAATTCCAGAAAATTGAGTAACTTTTTTCGGGAAAAATATTTTTTTATAAATGAGTGGTAAGTAAATTTTTTCAAAGAATTGCCCTCGCTCCTCTTTAAGTAAATTTTTCCTTCTAGAACAAAAAAAAAAATTGAAATTGAGAAATTTTTAGCTATGCCGAAAAAATTAACATTTTTTCATCCCAACAAAAAATTTTCTTACTTCAAAAAATATTCAGAGATTTTTTTACTCAAAATTTTTTAAGATTTTCTCCTTCAAAAATAAAACAAAAACAAAAAAGATGTCGATTTCTTCTTAAGAATTATTAATATATTTTTATACCAAAAATTTGAGTGAATTTTTTCTTTAAAAAAAAAGTGAAAGATTTTTTTCTATATTGAAAAAAAAAATTGAGCCTTTTTCTCAAAAATTGGGATGTACTCACAACAAAATAATTAGGACACATACGATTTCCTCTACTTATTCTAAAAAAATTTACATTTTGTTCCAAAAAAATGAAATTCCAAAATTTAGGGATTTCTTCCTCCAAAGAATTTTTTTTTTTTTCTACAAAATTTTAAGGAGTATGTAAGTATTTTTATTACAACACAAGAGAAAAATTTGTCACTTTAAGAAAATTTCTATGTCAATTTTAATAAAAAAGCTTGAAGTTTTTTCTCTCTAAAAATTAGGGATACATTTTCAAAAAATAAAGATTTTTTACTGCAACAAAATTGTTATTAACTTTTTTTTGGAGAAATTTTTTATATTTCAATTTTTCAAAAGAAAATTGAAATACATCTATAAAGAATTAAATTTTTTTTGAAAAATGAGACTTTTTAGCAAGTTGTGGAGGTCAAAAATGTAGGGTGTGAAAATTTTTCTTCGAAATAGAGGAAGTTCCAAACTGAGTAAAAAGGGCCTGCAAAATTATAACAATGGGGCCCTCCCTTGGCTCTCGCCGTCACTGAAGATGTCCAAAGTTCACATTACCTTTGAATGTTTCGCTTGCAGATAGTAACATTTCTCTCCAGTTATCCTTATTTGCTCTTATATATTCTACGATGTCATTCATCATCTTTGAATACTGATTCACGAGATCCTTCAACCAAGCAGAGAAATCATCTACGGATTTTTGGTATAAGGCATCCATTTCTGGTATGAGTTTTTCGAAGAATTCTGCGATTTTGTTCAATATCATATTATATCCATAGACCCAGTCTCCTAAGAAGGCAGATACTTGTTGCAGGAATACTATTACACTATCTGCTACGCTGCTGACAAGCTTCTTCCTACAGGAAAAAAAAATTTAAAAAAAGTCATCATTATTCTTGTCTGGAGAAGAAAGATGAACTGATTCGAGCCCAAAAACGTACACATTTTCTGTGGCATTTACAATGCTAGGATCGTTCTTAATTTCATCTCGTATAGCTGCTAGATAACTATTAGTCGCTTCTATGGCTGGTTTGAAATCTATGGCAGCGTTCCTATATTGTGTAATTCTAAACGCCATTTGTATATTGAAATCTGTAGATATGGCTTTGGAGGCTTTCTTTGCATCGTCGATCAAAAATAGCAGATCTCTTTGGGCATTTTCCTTTGTAGGTATAAAAAATCAACGTGAGCTTAGGAGGTCGTATTTTGTACCTATAAATTAACTATTCACTTACCAAAATGGTTCTCAAATTATCGATATTTATTTCACTCTTGGATTTCATGAAATTAACTTCGTCCAAACTTAAATTGAACGAGGCGATCTTTTTGGCAGTTTTTTCCAGCAAAAAAGCGTCTACATTGAGATACTGGCGGAAAACGAATGATGCGTTGGCCAACACTTTTTGTTTAACATCGCCTGTCCAAAAATATCGAAAAATAGTAGTTTAAAAAATTTTCTAGCTCTCAAAAAAAATTAAAATCGTCTGTCCAAAAATATCGAAAAATAGTAGTTTAAAAAATTTTCTAGCTCTCAAAAAAAATTAAAATCGTCTGTCCAAAAATATCGAAAAATAGTAGTTTAAAAAATTTTCTATCTCTCAAAAAAAAATGGAAAAAAAATTATAATCGTCTGTACAAAAATATCGAAAAATAGTAGTTTAAAAAATTTTCTAGCTCTCAAAAAAAAAATAGAAAAAAAATTATAATCGTCTGTACAAAAATATCGAAAAATAGTAGTTTAAAAAATTTTCTAGCTCTCAAAAAAAATTGAAAAAAAAATTCAAATCGTCTGTCCAAAAATATCGAAAAATAGTAGTTTAAAAAATTTTCTATCTCTCAAAAAAAAAAATAGAAAAAAAAATTATAATCGTCTGTCCAAAAATATCGAAAAATAGTACCTAGTTTAAAAAATTTTCTATCAAAAAAAAATTGGAAAAATTATACCTTTCCATTCGACGAATGCGATGAAATTAGGTTCAGTGGTTAATCTCAGTAGATTACCATACGCATGATTTATAATATTCCAGTCTTCTTTTATTTCGATGTAGTTGGATCCAAAACCTAATTCAGCTTTACCCTTGATCAACGGTACGTTCATAATTTGCAGCTAAAGCAATCGTACAGTCAGCATTTTTGATAAACTTTCCTTTGTTTTGTTCAAAATTGTTAGACTCACTTGACCGGATACTGAGTTGATTCGCAATTCGAAATTTAAAGTGGAGACTTTTCTAGCGTTTTTGTAATCCATGTAATCGAGACCGGCGTGTGCTTCCAGATGATCCAAGTACAGTGAGGCTGATCGATTCATTAGAACGTCCAATTCCTGACCCTGTAAATTTTTTTGAAAAATTACATAGATTTCGAGTTGATCAGATAGCAGATAGGCCTGTAATTGTCCTTTCGAATGGAATTTTAGGTTTTTATACTTACAACGCTGTATAATCTCAATTGATCTGATACCGAGTACCCTCCTTCCTTCCTCTGTTTGTGTACTTGATATGTAACTGTTACTGCTTGTTCTGGAGTTTTGAAAATATCAAATACTGTTTTGGCATCGACTGTTCTAACATCGAATGGAGACAGTTCTAATTCATTGGTTACTGAAATTGTCTGAAATAGGAGGAAAAAATTAAATCGAGTTGATGAATCAATGAAAATAGATAAGTGATTACTTACCTTGGGTAAAGTGGGAATTCGGAATAGAGCACTGCTTTTCATGATAAAGTCAGTCTTATCCTCAGGTACGCGATATTCGTTTCCGAAGGAAACCATCAAGTGTTTACTCTCGTCTCGTTTCTTATCGAACCATACTTTAGCGGTGACTTGAAGATCGCCTTCTAGACCGTCGACTTTGTATAGATAGGTTGTCTCCGCAGCTATTTGTCGTTTTGGCAAAGTAAAGCTGATTCCTGTGTTAATGGAAAAAGTGAGAATGAAGTGAAATTTCAGAAATTTGAAATGAAAATTATTTGCGGTATCCCATACTAGGTATTTAGTTGATAGGTATTGAGTACCTGATTTTCCTGTGGTAGAATACATCGTGTATTCGATACTCTTATCTGGAGCCCATTGTAGTAGCATACGGTTATTATAATTCGACAAACTCCTGGTAGTTTTGCCTTCAAATGTGAACTCTTCGCCGTCTTTGAAGAATGGTTTCAAATCAATGTGGGCTAAAATGTCTTCTTCGTAACTGACCGAATCTGCAAATCGTATTAGGATAATGATTGATCAATCAAATGATCGAAGGTCCATTTTCCTCCAAGGAGCGGCGGGTTGAAAATTTTTAAATTAGAAAAGAAAAAAGTTTCTCTGCAGAACAATAATAATATTTTGTCAACAAAATTAAGTATGCAAATTTTTTTAATTGTGAAAATTCATTCCTAAAAAATTCAAAGAAATTCTACTACAAAAAAATAAAGATTTTCTTTTTCAAAAAAAAAAAATTAGAAAGAATTTGTAAAATATTTGAATTCCAGAAAATTGAGTAACTTTTTTCGGGAAAAATATTTTTTTATAAATGAGTCGTAAGTAAATTTTTCAAAGAATTGCCCTCGCTCCTCTTTAAGTAAATTTTTCCTTCTAGAACAAAAAAAAAAATTTTAAATTGAGAAATTTTTAGCTATGTCGAAAAATTTAACATTTTTTCATCCCAAAAAACTGAACAAAAAATTTTCTTACTTCAAAAAATATTCAGGGATTTTTTTTACTCAAAATTTTTTAAGATTTTCTCCTTCAAAAATAAAACAAAAACAAAAAAGATGTCGATTTCTTCTTAAGAATTATTAATATATTTTTATACCAAAAATTTGAGTGAATTTTTTCTTTTAAAAAAAAGTGAACGATTTTTTCTATATTGAAAAAAAAAATTGCGCTTTTTTCTCAAAAATTGGGATGTACTCACAACAAAATAATTAGAACACATACGATTTCCTCTACTTATTCTAAAAAAATTTACATTTTGTTCCAAAAAATTGAAAAATTGTTTTATTACAATTTTTTTTCTTTAATTTTCCAAAAAACTTTAAATCTCTTCCCTCCACAAAAAAAAATCAAAAAAATTTTAACCTAAAAAATTAGGAAAATTCAATATTTTCCTTCAAATATGGATAATTATGTTAATTCTAAAATTTTGAAGATTTTTTTCACCAAAAAATTCAGAAATTTTCATCTAAAAAAGATTGAGGATTTTTTTAAAACTATTTAAAAAATAAATTTTAATTAAAGAAACTGGGTGAATTTTTTTTAGAAATAAAACAATTTTTTTTTTAATTTTTCGCCTCTCTCAAGGGTTCTTCATTCCGGAAAGAAGAAATCTTCAAAAAAATAAACGTTTTTTTATGTAAAAAAATTTCAAATATTTTTACCACGCTTTTATTAACTTGGTATGTATGTCTCATGGTACCAAAAGTGTATGTCTTCGTTCAATCCTCTCCCATTTAATATTTTACCAGAAATGAAAGACCAAAGTGCCCATCTAAGAGATTTTCGAGGTCGCTGAATTCGATTTTCGAACTGAAATTTACCTCCGACCCTGAATTGAGCCCCTGAGAGGGGGTCAATTTTGAAAATTTCAAAATTTACCAAATTGTTATCAAAATGTAGGTTTTCGAGATCGCTGAATTCGATTTTCGAACTGAAACTTACCTCTGACCCCAAATTGAGCCCCTGGGAGGGGGATCAATTTAGAAAATTTCAAAATTCACAACACTGATATCAAAATGTAGGTTTTTGACGTCGCTGAATTCGATTTTCAAACTTAAATTTACCATCGACCCCAAATTAGGTCCTTACCATGGGGGGTTACTTTGAAATTTTGAAATTCCTAATATTGGTATCGAAGTGTAGGTTTTCGAGGTCGCTGAATTCGATTTTAAAACTTGAATTTGTCAACGGCAAAAAGAGTTAAATAAAAAGGTAAACATTTTTTAAAAAACCACGCTTTCATTTAAAGTGGGTCATATGTTATTCAGGTATAGGGCTTAAAAAACGAAAAATAAAATTTACTTGAATAATGATGTGTTGAAAATAAACTATTTTTTCAAAAATTTTAACGATGAAAAGTGTGGTGGGGTGTGCATGGAGATCACAATATGTACCTTGTCGAATAACGCCCCACCATACGTTTTATCGTTAAAATTTTTGAAAAAATAGTTTCTTTTCAACACCTCATTATTCAAGTAAATTTTATTTTTCGTTTTTTAAGCCCTATACCTGAATAACATATGACCCACTTTAAATGAAAGCGTGGTTTTTAAAATTTTTTTTACCTTTTTATTCATCTCAAAAATTGAGAAAAATTTCCTCTGTTGTTCCAAAAAAAATTTAAAGATTTTTTAAATCCAAAAAATTTTGAGGTTTTCTAATCTTAAAAAAGCCACAAAAAAAATTTCCAAAAAAGATGACGATTTTTTCTTCAAGAACTTGAAAATTATTCTCACACCAAAAATTTGAGCGAATCTTTTCGTTAAAAAAGTGAAAAACTTTTATAGGTATATTAAGGCGAAAAGTTGAGTCTTTTTTCAAAAACTGAGATATGACGAAGTAAGAGATTTCTTTTTAAAAATAAAATTTTACTTGATGTTCCAAAAAAGTTAAAAATTGTTTCACTGCAGAATTAAAAAAAAAAAAAATCCCCAAAAACTTATTAATTTTTTAACCCAAAAAATTGGAAAAAAATTTACATTTTCTCTCAGAAAAATTTAAGATTACTTTTTTCACTCCAAAAATTTTTCAAAATTTTCTTCTCCAAAAAATTCAGAAATTTTTCATCCAAAAAGATGGAAGATTTTTCCTTTAAGAATTTGAATAATATTTCTATTTCAGAACACTTGAAACTTTTTTCTCCCAAATGAATTGCGTGATTTTTTTTCTCTCCTAAAAAGTTAAGTTACTTATTTTTGTTCTTTAAAAAATTAGGAACTCATTAGGAATTTTTTTTTAGCCAAAACACTGAGATTGTTTCTTCCCGAAGAGACTTTTACCTAAAAAAAGAAAAAAATTTACGCTGTTTTTTTATTATGTTTTCCTCCAAAAAAATTCCCCCAGAAGAAATATAGGTATTATTAATTTTTGTCATTGCGATGAAATTATGAATTTTTTTTATAATTGACTCCAAAATAATTTAAGTAAGTATTTTTTCTCCAAAAAATTGAGATTTTTTTCTTCAATAATTAATTGAGAAATATTTTCTCCAAAAATAAAATAGCTCGAGCGCCATGCCATCAACAATACCTGTGGCTTTCACATTATACGACAAGTCCATCTTGTAACTTTGACCTCCGTAGCGTAGATCTCTCTTCAGTAAGAACCTCTTGTCTGTGAACGTGGCTTCCAAGTCCAGCTCGTATTTTTTGTTATCCAAGCTGAAGTATAATTTATTCTGAAAATTGGATTTAAAAAAAGAAGGAATTAGTTTTTCATAGTATGGGAGAATTCATTCGCAATCGAATCATTACCGTGTTTCCATTTTCTCCGGAAGATTCTTTAGTAAATACGATTCTGTTATATTTAAACGTAATAGGACGTAGTTTATTTTGGAATTTAACCGAGCCTTCTGCTTCAAATTGCAGTTTCGAATTATCCGATTGGTAAATGTAAGAAAGGCTACGAAAAACAAAGAAACGTTATGCAAGTGAATATTACACGTTCAATATCAAAATAAGCAGGAAATTAATTCAACTGGTTTATACCTTCCAGAAACTAGTGGCATATTGGACATTTTCGCATCGAACTTGATCTTCTTCTTGATATCAGTCGAAGCCTTATTGCTGGCCACCAACGAGAAATTATTCAATTCTATAATGGGAGCGTCGATATTCATTTTGATCAAAATATCGTCGATCGAATCTAGCTTCATTTCAGTGTCTGCTTTGAAGTATCCTTCGCCTCCATGGACCCAACTGATATCTGCATCGGCGGTCCAATAATTTTTCACTTTTTCTTCGCCATTCAGTATGAATTTCGAGACTCCTTCGGGACTAGCGTAGGATAAATTGATGGCCGGTTTTGTCGGATACATGCTGATCAAACTGACCGCTGCCCATTTGCCATTGGCTGTTTGTAGGGTCACTTCGTTGGTCAATTTTTGGTTGTTATCGGTGAGCTACAAATTTTCCAAGTTATTGCGAGTTGTTTAAAAACAGGGGAAAATACTTTTCTGGAGGGTATGATACGTACTTTATTAATGGCTTGAAGGTAGAACTGTCCACTGGAAGGACTTTCTCCAGAGACTATCAATTGTCGAGCTGTCAGATCTTTACTGTATTCTAATTTCATTAGGCAGTTGGCTAATTTATTATCATAAGTCAGGTTTGTGGAGAAGAGTACAAATGGTCCGAGCAGTCCTTCGGTCTGTTCCATGCCATAGCTATAACCCACTGAAAATATTGCAAAAGTTAGCAATCCAGTTGTTTAGTTTGCAAAAAATATGGCAGCTCTGTCCAAAGACAAAATGGATCGTGCTAAATGCAGATAGTTTCAGCAACATGACGTCATCTTACTGCATGAAGCACTGAATAATTTTCCACAAAAATGAAAGCGATGTGATTTAAAGGAAAAGAAGGGGCTCATTTTGAAAAATGTTTGAAACAAAAGTTGTAGATTGAGACCTGAAGAATAATTTTGGTCATTATAAAAATTTTGATTGGAGCCCTCTCTCTCGTCTAATTTTATATAATAAAAACTTATAATTATTCAAAATTGGAGGAGAGGGAGAAGTTCAATTGAAAAATTTTTCAAACAAAAGTTGTAAATTAAAATTCTGAGAATAATTTTCATCATTACGAAAATTTCGATTGCACCCTTCACACCCCTCCAATTTCGAATAATAAGTATTTATATGTAGTATTGTGATTGTGGAAAATGAAAATTAGAAGAGAGAGGGGTCCAACAGAAATTTTTAAAATGACCAAATATACTTCCTAAGATCTCATTCTACAACTTTTGTTTGAAAAATTTTTCAATCGACCCTCTCCCTCTCCTCCAATTTCGAATAATTCAAGTATTTACGTAGTATTATAAAAATTAGACGAGAGGGAGGGGCCCAATCAAAATTTTTATAATGACCAAAATTATTCTTCAGATCTCAATCTACAACTTTTGTTCGAAAACTTTTTTATTTCAACCCTTCACTCCCTCCCATTTTTCAATAATGAGTGTCTTCGTACTAATATGCGAAATTAGAGGAGAGGGAAGGGTCAAATCGAAATTTTCGTAATAACCAAAATTATTTCTAGTATCTTAATCTACAACTTTTGTTTGAAAATTTTTTCAATTGGTCCCCTCCCTTTCCTTTAAATCACATCGCTTTCATTTTTGTAGAAAATTATTCCAAGTCCTTCATGCAGTAAGACGAGCCATCTGCATTTAGCACGATCCAGTCATAACGTACTCTTCAATGTTCTACTACTGACTCCAGTCGTCTCCCAGGCCAAATCCAATTTTCCAAAGTTGGGCTGTACCTCGAACAAGGCCTCCCAATTCAAGAATTTTTGATTTTCCCACATCAACGCGTTTGTCGTATTTATCTAGAGGAAATTTGTAAACTGTGATTATTTTTCATCTGAAAATTGTCATTGAAAGGTGCACCACTTACCAATAGATTTTTAGAAGACGTTATATCGAGCACTGTAACTCCGTGATATTTTACATCGAACGGTTGATTATTCACTGGTATTCTCATCAAAAGAGTATTACTCCATTCTGATTTATCTACTTTACCATCCAAATCGATCAAATAATTATCACCGTAGTTTCCAACAAGACGATAGGTTGTCGGCGGTACGGACGGTTGTTTCGATAATAGACCGTAATTATAAACCAGATTAGAGAACGAAGTATCGAATTGTAAATTGGTCTTATTTTTGATGAGTGAACCGTCGACCATTACCTATGTAAAAAAGAAAAAATTATTTCATTCGTATCGAGAAATTGTTGAAGGTGAAGTTGGAAAAGAAATGCTCACCATGCCACCAATTGACCAGATATTCTTGACCATTTTATTTTTAGCTGAAAGGCCTATTTTCATGGTTTTTGTTTTAGTCATATTTATTCCGAGCTCTGTGTAGGCATCGAACATGATCCTAGATAAATCGATATTTCTGCCTTTGAATAAAAAGTCTACGTTGACGGGTACGTTGCTTTTGGCTTTGTAATAGTATCCTTCGGCATTCAAATCGTAGTCGGTGAAGGTATTGCGGGTATTTCGTAAACGATCGAATTGGAAACCCATTCGTGGACCTTTGGGTACGATCAGGTCTAATCCTCCACTCACTGATCCATTGAGTAATTCTCCATCGATGGAGTAGTTTCCATTCAATTGGAATCCATATTTGTTGAATTCAACGGAGTTTCTGAAAAAAAATTTAAAAAGTAAAAAAATTAAAGGAAACAGTTTTTGTCGAATTGTTCATGTCAAAATTGCAAGTGCAGATTTACTAACTCGGTCTTCAAACTGCGACCATCATTCATCACAGAAGTGTTGGTATCAATTTTAAGCTTTTTAGAAGTATCTTTGTTCGCATCCCAAAACAATTCCAGGTAACCTTGGTAGTTGGAATCATTGACTACGTTAAGGTCCAGTTTTCCAGTAATCTGCGAAGTAAATTATTGATTTATTTTCTAATGAAGGACGAATTATTAACTATTCCATTTGTAATTTTGCTCAATTTACCAATCTGTTGGCTTTTATGATATTGATGTTCAGATCTCCGATCGCTTTATCGTTTTCTTTTTCGAAATTCGCCACTCCGTCGATTATATCCTTTATGTAGGTGACAGCTTTGGCATGAATTGCTGGGTATGGTGTCGCGTACATTGCCTTTAGTTCGATACTCCTTTCGTTATTCGGGTTTACTAACAAGTGAGCTGATTTTTCATCTGGTGTGTATTTTACTCCGACATCGTGTCTAGAAGGAATATTTCAAGTAATTAAAAATGTGGTTTTAATTCGTGTACCAAGTAAAACTGCCTGCATAATATTGAACTAGGCAAATATATCGACATTCGTGGTGAAATAAAATTACGAAGAGTTTTTTTTGGAGACTTGTGTTTTTGGGGTAAATTTTCTTGATTTTTTTTTTTTTTGTTTCGAGCAATGTTTTTCTTGTAAGTAGAAATATTTTCAATATAATTCCAATTCCGTAAGTTTTTTTTCAACTGACTTTGAGAGAAAATTTTTACCTTTTTGTGAATAGTATTTTTTCAAAGAATTATTGAATTTTTTTTGTAGTACCTATTTCTTAATTTTTTCAGAAACTTTTTTTTTGAGAAATTTTTTTTGCGTTTTTTTTTTTTGTTGCAAAATAAGTTTCTAAATTTAATTTATTGATTTTTGGAAAAATTCTCTGTAATTTTATCAACAGATTTTTTCGATATGATTTTTCTTTCAGTATGTTATTTCTTAATAATTATTTAATGAATTATATACCTACTTTTAAAAAAAATGAAAATTATTGATTTTTTTTTCAAAAAAGTTGCAGGACAATTTCTTTTTTTGAAAATTTTAAAAAAATTGGATATTTTTTATAATTTTTTTCTAAGAATGATTCTTTAAGCAATTTTCTAGGAATAAATTTTTAAAAAAAATTGAGTCAATTTTTAAAAAAAAATTTTTGAAAAAATAATTCTTTTAGAATTTGATTAATTTTTTTAAATAATTTCATTTGGCATGTTTTTTGAGTATTAGTACTATATCGAAAAATTTTGTTTTGAGAAGAAGTACGTACTTATTTATTTGGGCATATTTTTATGAGTAGGAATTTGTTGAGAAAAATTCCTAATATTCTTTCAAAAGAAAAAAAAAAATGGAAGAGGATTTTATGATTTAAAAAAACTGTGTTCTCTTACTTAGAGCAATTTTTTTTCCTATGAAAAAAATTTCTTCGGAATAATAGACTTTTAAAATGATTTTCTCTTGAACTTTTTTTTCTCTTTTTGAAAAGGAAGTTAGGTACCTATAATGAATTGCCTACCTATTGACACTTTTTTTTGAAAAATACCTATTTTAGATTTTTTTAAATTTTGGGATTTTGAAATACAAGTGTTTTCACTTTTCAGCAGTATTTTTCAAACAATTTTTTTGAAAAAAATTTTGTATGAATTTTTTTTGAGGATTTAAAAAAAATTAAATTAAGAAAATTTTCTAAATAAATAACGTTTTGAAAGAACTTCTCTTTTTGCATGTTTTGTGAGTATAAATTTCTTAGAAAGTTTTTTTTTTAATTTGTAGATTTGTAGAAGTTTTTAACAGCATTTTTCTGAAAATTTTCTATTAAATAATTTTTTTATAAATGTTTTTTTTTTTTTTTAATTTTGGGATTTTGAAGTGGTATATATTTTTTAACAAAATTTTTGCTATGTTTTTTTTTTGAGAATTCAAGAAAAATTTAAATTGAAAAAAATTTCTAAATAAGTTTTTTTGGAAAGAACTTCTCTTTTGGCATGTTTTGTGAATATACATTTTTTAGAGACAGTTTTTTAAAAATTTGCAGTATTTTTCTGAAAATTTTTTATCAAATAATTTTTTCATCAACGTTTTTTTTTTTAATTTTGAGAAAATGATCTACGATTTTTTTAATCAATTTTTTTTATGAAAATTTTCTTGAGGATTCAAAAAAATTTAAATAAGTTTTCAAGAGAATTTTTTGAGAATATTTTTGAACAAAATTGCGGAAAGGATTTTTTTGCATGTTTTTTGTAGTTATATAGGCTCAAGTTTTTATGAAATTTTTTTCTCAAAGTTTCTTGAGATTTTTTTATTATTATGCATTTCGAAACAGTTGTAGGTAAAATTGAAAAAAAATCTTCTCTAGTAAAAAAAAAAATTATAGTTTTCAAGAAGTGATATTTTATCAGAATGTTTTGAGAGAATTTTTCTTTAAGCATGACTTTTTTGTGAAGTGAATTTTTTTCAAACATAATTTCTGAAGTATTTTTTTGAAGAGTTTTTCTTCGAGTATTTTTTTCTTTTGTTTGTTTGTTTTTAGTGGGATTTTTTTAAGGATGGAATTTTTTTGAGAATAAAAGAGACATCTGAAATAGTTTCTTTTAAAGAAGCGAATGGTGATTTTTCTCATTGATTTTTTTCTAGTACATAAAATATTTTATGAACGAATTCTCTAGCAGAACGAAATAGAGGCTACTCGCAAGCTATGCATACTTATCCCATCGTTTAACAACCTTTATACTTACTTATATATTTTATTAGGCGAAACGGTGATGGTAGATTCTGATCTTAATATATAATACATCGGTTTCAGCGCATGAGTGAGATCAGCCGAAATTACAATCTGTTTTCCAGGTTTGGCGTTCAAATTAATAACCACATTAGATTTGTCAACGTCCACTAACTCTCGAACAGCATTCAAAGTTAAACTTTTTTCATTGAGTTTACTCTGAAAATTTAAAGAGGAAAAAATTGAACTAATTGAAATACCCTTTAAAAAATAAATAAATTGGAAGAAAATTACCTGTAATTGTACATCAACATTGCCCACTTTCCTATTACCAATACCGAGAGATCCGTTTAATTCTAAATTAGTGCGATCCATGACTAGAACCGAGTTACCGACGAAGTAATTGTAACCTGTTTCTTGGAACCCGGCATTCAAGTCGAATTTCCATAAAGGATACGAAGCTAAAGAAAATGCCAACGAGTTAAGGCCATTTTATAGGGATCATTTTTCTGCAGAATTTATTACACTTGCTTACCTATGAGTTCGCCACTCATTGAAGAAATGTCGCCATTTTTCTGATTCTTTACCATATTCAAAGTCTGTTTATATCTGATTTTGGACATTTTGCTGTTTAAATCTGGCCCATGAGTGAAGCTCAGGTCTCGTTCAATCTATCAAAAATTGAGCCCATTTTCATAATTCTCTTCTTTAACCTTCCTCTCGAATCATAAAGAAATATTACTTACAGAATTCGGTGTACTTCGCGTATTCATCGTGTACTTGAATCCATAATCGGCCCATTCTGAAGGCATAATGGCCAAATCGGCGTCTATCTGTTGCTCGATATCGGTATTTTTGGTATAGTTGAAGTTTCCTTTGATGGAAATGGTATTTCTGGGTTCGCCGTACGATATCACGATATCAGATCCGAATTGTGGATTGGTTGTGTCAATGTAGATGGGCCCATTCACAGATAATTTTCCAATCGGTGAAGTTACCGAAAGATCTTTCATATCGTATTTGCGATATTTCGGCATATTTTTCTTCGTTTCCAGGATTATTTGGCCTGAAATCAAAAGTCTCGTGAGGTACAAATGGTACAATCAATATCGAGAGGAATTTTTCAACATGGAAAAAACGTACCATCGACGGTTAATAGTTGCGTTTGAGGTCTGGAAGTGCCTCGTACTTTGTTGATGGATTTTTCTCGACCATCATTCGGAGTTTTCAGTTTTAAATACGGTTTATAAATCGTTTTGTTTTTATCTTGGGTGATGGTTGCTCCTAGGTCGGCGTTGTATTCGGCCAAATCGTTGTTGAATTTCAGACTGTAAGCGACTTCCTTGTCCGAGTAGATTCCTTTGCCTTGAAAATGAAAATTTTTCAAGGGTTTAGTTAAGGTGTTTGGAAATGATCGAATATACTTAATTTTACTTGGGTGGAAATTTGACGTACCTTCGAAAGTCAGTTGCTTCATTGGACTGATGAAATGAGCGTTGACTTTGTGTTCGGTTGTGTTGCAGTCCGCGAATATTGAAACTTTACGATTTATGGATGATCCTGGGGTGTCGAAGGTCAGCTCGATAGAACGGTAGTCATTTTCTGAAAAAAAAATGAAGTAATGAATTAATGATGAATAAAAAATTGGGAATTAATCGAAGAATTACCATGCTTTGAAATCCTTAAATTATGATAATTTGCAAAATTCTTAAAACAATAAAAAATTCTTGAAATAATAATTTTTATTGATTTTTTGGAAACAGGTAGGTATAAGTAATAAATTTTCAATTTTTTTTAATTTAGAGAATATTTTTATTTTTTACCTAATAGTTTTTTCATAAAAATTTTCTACAAATCTTGGAACTTTTTTTTCACAAAACTACTCCTTTATAAATTTGTTTTCATTTTTAATCACATCTCACAATTTAAAAAAAAAGTCTCACCATTTAGTGCCAAAGTTTTACCACAAGATTATATGCTTTCAAAAATTAGTAAATTTCACTATTCTAGTTTTTCTTCTTTTGAAAAATTCAACTTTTTCGACAATATTGTATTCGAAAAAATTGAAATACGAAATTCAGCGAAAAAAGTCGAGAAATATGTAGATTTTCAATTTTTTCAGCTCACATGAATTTAGCATTTTCTCTAAATTTTTTAAACTAAAATCCTTTCATTTATTTTTTTTTTTATAAAATTATAGCTTCGAAAATTTGTTATAAATTTTTTTGTTCAAACGTTTTCGATTTTGTTTAAAATTTTTATCGAATTTGTTTGAAAAAAAAAATGTGCCCTTGAATTTTGGAATTTTATTTTCCAGTCAACATTTTTTTCAACTTGAAGTACATTACATAAAGTCAAATATTTCTCTTTCATTATTGTTTATAATTTTTAAAAATAGGTATATCAAAATTTCACTAAAAAATTTTCGAGATCCCTTTAAATTTTTTTCATCACTTTTACTCAAATTTTCTCCATTTGTTTCACAATTTTTAAATAATACTCTATTTAGCTATTATGTCAATATTTGTATCAAAATCTTAATTTTATTTTCTGGGATTGAGCCTAAAAATTTTTTTATTAATTTTTTGTTCAAATTTTTCTAATCTCACAATTTTTTTGACTCGGGAAAAAATCCAATTATATTTTTTACTACTCGTACCTATTTTTTTTATCAAACTTACTAGAAATTTTCCTAGAATTCAAAAAAAATTCCCTATGTCCTCATTATTTTTTTAAAAATCTGTGATGTTTTTTCTTTCTATTTTTTTCTGCTGAAAATTGTTTCCATCAGAACTTTCTTAATTTTTGGATTTTTCCTGATTTTTGTTTTAAATTTTTCCAATTTTAATTTTTTCACATGGTAGCTTTTATTAAATAAGAAAACTTCTTTAATTCATTATGGAATTCAGAATTTTAAATTTTCTTCGATGTTTTTTCTAATTTTCAATAATTTTTATTTTTAATTAATTTTACTATTTTTCTCAATTTTTTTGTTATAAATTTTTTATTTATGGCAATTTTTTCAGCATAGAAAATTTTTGAAAAAATTTTCTGACGTCATTCTTTTGGCAAGATTTTATTCAAAATTTTCTTAGAATTTTTTTCATAGAATTCTGTTTTTTAAAAGTTTCTAGGATATTGTTATTTTTTGCTCATTTTTTTTAAAACTCAGATACGTAGATGGCTCGATGCCTACAAAAATTTGTCATATTTAAAAAAAATGTTTTGTTGATTTTTTAATTATTATTCGAAACATTTTTTTTTTTTTTGAAAAGAAAGTTTAATGAATTTCTTGGTGAAAAAATTACCTATTATTTTAAAAATGGTTTTTCCTCTTTTTTTTTTTTTTTTTTTTTTTTTTTGTTGGATTTGATATTTTCTATCAATAAGATTTTAATCGTGTTTTTTTCTAAACACGTTTCTACAGGATGAGCTCTTCAAACAACATCTATTTGTGAATTCACTTGAATACTCACTCTTCGAATCGTATAATCCTCTGATTTGATAATACTGCAATGCTTCGTCTTCTTTCAACAAACGAAGAGATAATCTTCCAGGGCCCATCGTCGGTTTATAACTGAACGCTGGAGAGCTCACTTCAGCCCACAAAGACATACCCGTCAGATCTGCCAATTGATCGAAGGTTCCTCCGTAATTATACCTACAATCGAGATACATTTATGAATTAAAAATTTGTTAAACGGGGATTAAAAGCCAAATGACCTTATAGTCGTATACTCCACCTTTTGCCAGCCGGTTTCAGTTCCAATTCTGCAGTCGGTGCTCCTCTTTCCTTTACTGTAGTGAAAGCTTCCGAATTCAACGTAAATATATCTTGATCTTTAACTGGTAACCCGAGTTGGATGTCGAAACCTTGACCGTCTAAGACTGAAAAACTGATATCTATACCGGTTGCAGTGCGAACCGATGATGAAGCTTTTAATCCGGCTGAAATAACGTAAGCGTCGATCTCCAACATTCCATCGGCTTGTAATACAGCGCTGCAAAAAATTATCCAGTAGTTATGTACATATTTTAAAAAAATCTTACGATAAAGAATTTATTTTGTGCTTTTGCTTACCTTGGCATTACTTTCAATTGAACCACTGCAGATTTTGGTCTATTGATGATCTGCGGTACATCTACGGAACCGTTCATTTTCAAATTCACTACCGAATTGACATCGGTTGATAATTTAATTGGGAATCCGGTACTGGTGGGGTAATAAATGACGTTATTTGATAATATGGGAGATCTAGCGAATCTTTTGTAATCCACCTGTTGCAAAACATCACACATGTGTTATTATTTCGACTTATAAAGTGAGAGACTAGTGTCTAGCTTACTCAATTTGTTTACATGGTGGCGGATTGTTTTTGTTGAATTTTATCAAGTCCAATACTACATTAGACACTGGATCAGGCCCGGCAAAAGGGGGGACAAGAGGGGGACACAAGTCTTGTGCCTCGAGTTTTTCTTAGGGACCGCATTTTTCTTCGAGACCCCGGACTTTCCCCCTCACCTCATAGGTCTCTCAAGGTAAAATAGCAAAATTTCTTTGGGGCCCAAGTATTTCATAATATTAAAAAAAATGAACAATTCAAATGAAAAATTCCAAATTTTATATCATTCTAGCAGTGAACGAGGTCTCAACTCAATGTGAACAACGCGACCTCAGAACCGCATAATTAAAGAAAATTAATTTAAGCTGAATTTAATACATTTTTTTCTCAACAAAATTGGAAAAAAATCAAGAAAGAAATTGAATTTCGGCTGAACATTTGTTTTCAATCTTTCTTTGATTTCCGACTTTTAAACATTTCTGCGAGAGTTTTTTTTTCAAATTTTGTCAAAAAATACTTTTTTGCATCATCTTTTTATTCAGAAAATTTTCAAATTCCTTTAAAAACGATTTTTTTGGAAATTCAGAAAAAATTTTTTTTGAAAAATTCAAATTCCCCTTCACTTAAAAAAATTGTTTTTTTTAATTCAGGCAATTCCTTTACATTTGAAATTTTTTCAAAATTCTTTGAGAACCATTTTTTTGAAATTCAGTGAAAAATTTTTTTTTTTTGAATTTTGAATGAAAGAATTTTTTACTGTTTTTAAATTTCTTTGAAAACCATTTTTTTTTTTTTTTTTTTTTTTTTTGGAAATTTAGCAAAAATCTTTTTTAAAAGTTCTCGAATTTCTCAACATTTTTTTTTTTTAAATTCAGGCAATTCCTTTCCGTTTGAAATTTTTTCAAATTTCTCTGAGCAATATTTTTTTGGAATTCAGTGAAAAAACATTTGTTTTTTTTTGAATTTTAAATGAAAGATTTTTTTTACTTTTTTTAAATTGAAAAATTTTAAAATTTCTTTAATTTGTTCAATTTTGTCTGGGAACCATTTTATTGAATTTTTTAAAAATTTATTTAATTCATGTATATTAAAAAAAATATCCACCTTTGAAATTAAGTAATTTTTTTTAATTCAATAAAAAAATTAATTTTTCAAATTATTTTGGTAAATTTTTTTTTTCACTTTTCTTAAGTCGAAAATTTTGTCCAGGGAATAATTTCATGAAAGTTTTGTTGATTTTTTTTTTTTTTTGAAATTTAGTCAATTCTTTTACATTTAAAAATTTTTCAAATTCCTTTGAGAACCTTCTTTTTTTTTTTTTTTTTTTTGAAATTCTTAAGGTATTTAAAGTGAAGAAGCATTCTTTTGTTTGTTCAATAAAATTAAAAATATTTGTTTTTTTTTTAGAAAAAAAAAAGCCCCGAAAATTTTTTGTCCCGGGGTGCTACCAGGGTTTCGCCGACCCTGTACTTCATATTAAAATTAGAGAGGAGGGTGGGATCCTATCGAAATTTTGATAATAACCAAAATTATTGCTAAGGCTTCAAGCTTCAACTTTTGTTTGAAAATTTTTTCAATTGGACCCTTACCTCCACCAATTTCTAATTATAATAAAGTATCGCAGTCATATAATCAAGAATTGAAGGGAAGGGAAGGGTCTAATCGAAAATTTTATAGTGAGAAAAATTATTTCCAAGACCTCAATCTACAACTTTTGTTTGAAAATTTTTTCAATTGGACCCCTCCACCAATTTTGAAAAAGTATCTACCTGATATTATGTGAAATCGAAGGAGAGCGAGATATGATATCCAATCGAAATTTCTATAATAACCAAAATTATTTTCATGATCTTAATGTACAACTTTTATTTGAAAAAATTTTCAATTTGCTCTGTCCTCCCCCCCACCTCAAATTTTTAATTTGTATCTTCGGAGTGTTACGTGAAATCGGTGGGGAGGGAAGGGTCCCATTGAAAAAAAATTCAAACAAAAGTTGTAGATTGAAGTCCTAGAAATAATTTTTGTTATTACAAAAATTTTCATAGGACCCCTCCCTCCCCTCCAATTTTGAATATCAAGTATCGGTGTAGTATTGAACTTGGTGAAATTCAACAAAAACGATCCGCCACCTTTTTTAAAGAAATCGAGTAAACCAGAGAGGAAATTATTTGCTGATTAGAACACTGACGTCAATATTTTTGGCAGCTTTAATGGCTTCTTCGATTTGCTTATGGAGGGTATTGGTGAAACTATCCGAAGCGACGGCGTCTTTATCGGTGTGCATATTGAGCCACTTCACTTCGGAGTCGAACATTTTGAAGCTCAGGTCAAAATCGATGTATTTTTCTGATAACGGAGTCCTTGTTCTTTTCTGTAAAATAATTGAACGAATAAATTTATTATTTTCACTTATGGAATTTGATAAATGGTTCCCAAAGTAATAGATATCCATTCGAGGGTCCTACCGCTTGCTTAATCGTGGGTTCTCTGGTCGTAGCACGTTTACTGCGACTCATGCCGACTACTTTTTGAGCCATTTCGCCGGCAAAGCTTTGAACCTGGTCGACCAAATCATCGGCTATATCTTCACCTTCGGTTGCTCTCATGTAACTACGAGGTCCTGCGTATTTTTCGATGAAATATTCTAAGTTTTCGATTCTTGTATCGACCTGACAAAAATTAATCCGCGGTTTAATTCGAGAAATTAATCTTTAGAGCCAAAGAAAGGATAGATTTCTCACTTCGAATAAATTGAAAGCGTTCCCAAATAAATAAGAGTTTAAACCAAACGACGAAGATCGTGGTACGAAGGATTGAGGTGAAAATATAACATCAGCTTCGGCAGAGTATCCCAAATTTAAAGCAGAAAATAGTTGGGAGAATTGGTAATTTTGCGAATATTGGCGGAAATCGTATGGGAACTTTTTATTGGTTCGAATATCTCCGTAATACTGTTTGAGTATTTCTTTCTCTGGTTTTGTACTGGTTCGGAGGTTTTTCAAGAACGATATGATATAACTTCCGACTGTGAAATAATTTAGCATTAGGCGAATAAAAAAATCATTTTCAAGTTGATTTCATCTTTAGCTATAGTACCTTGATCACTTTCTTCGTTATCCAAGAGATTTTTGATAATTTCTGCAGATTCTGGGGCTGGTTCATTGACATAGGCTAAGAAAGCGTTTATTCTCATTTCAGCATCTTCTTCTTTCGATGTCATAATATTCAAAGCTAATTTTCTATTCTGTGACAAAAAGTTTGTAATGTAAATTATTGTACAGGTTTTTTTTTTCAATTTTTTTCCACATATTTTTACCTATACCAACCTGCTCGTCTGAAGAATTGACCATTAAAGTCTGCAAAGCGGCTACACGAGCTCTTATCGTAGCATCTTTATTACGAATTATGTCTCTAACAGCTTTCGATACATTTGGTGTCAGATGTTGAGCATTTCTTAAACCTTTTAAACTGGCAATAACCTACACAAAAGAAAAATTTTATTGTTTCGAAAAAAATCTGTTGTATTCGAACTGATGAGGGAATATCTTGCAAATTTGCTTGGTTTCTTACTCGATCTTCGTCTTCGATCGTTTTTGCGGTTCCTTTAGCCAATGGTAAGGTAATTTTGGCGAGAGCATTTCCCAATGCTGGCGTTACTTCTTTGTGGTCCATGACGTATTTTTTGATTAACGATCCTAATGCGAGGTATCTGTCTACGTCGACGTTGGGACCATCTAACAACGCCTTTTTGGAGAAATGATTGATTAGTATGAAATTTTTGGAAAGAGGCTTATTTTAAAGAGCAGTTGATTATTTTAAAATTATGTTTCTTTTTTTTTCATTTTTAATGTGAATTTTTAAAAAAATATTTGAAACATATCAGGAGTTTTTTTTCATTGAAATTAATTTTGGGGAAAAATTCAAAAATAAATAAGAAATTGTAATTTTTTGAAAATGAATTCCAATTTTTTTAAAAATGCGAGTTTTTCTTTAATTTTTTTTTCAAAATAAATTTAAAAAATAATGAAATTTTAAAAATTCATAATTTCAAAAAAAACTTTCTCTTTTTCCAAAATTAAATTGATATTTTTTTTAAATTCGTAGGTATATTTAAAAAAATAAATTTTCGTTTTAAATATTTTTTTTTTAATTTCGTCTTTAAAGTAGGGATGTCTTTGAAAATAAATTTTCGATTTTTTTTTTTGTTAGATAACTAATTTAAAAGTTGTGGTTTAAAAAAATTAATTTATAACTTTTTGATACTCAATTTTACGAAGTATTTATTTTAAGTATGTTTAAAAAAATTATGAAAATTTACCATCAAATGGTATTTTTTTAGAAAAAATAAAGTTTTAATTTTTTTTGATAAAGTTGTTGTCTTTTTTTTTTTTTTTTTTTTTTTTGGTAAAAAGTTTCGCTTTATTTTTTCCAAAATAATTGGTAAATTTTTCAAGTTCACATTTTCAATTGAAGAAATTTTTTTGTTTTATTATTTTACCTAAAATGAAATTTTTACCAAATTTTTTGAAATTTCTGTCAAGTGTTATAGGTACTTTTTATTTTTTCAAATGATTATAAATTACCTAATTAAGATTTTATATATTTTTTTTGTTTTTTTTTTAAACATAATTCCCAGTAGGTATTTTTGTAAATGAGTTTTTTCCAAAATTAAATGCATTTTTAAAAAAATTTTTAAAGCAAGTTTTGCTAAGTTTTGTTGAAAATTTTTTTAAAAATTGTTTCTCAATTTTCAAATGTTTACACTTTTTTACTCATTTTCTAAAGACTTTTGAAGAACTTCTTAATTTTTTATTTTTTGTTGAAAATTTGAAAAAAAAAAATGGAAAAAATCCAAACCAAATATTTTTGAAAAACTTTCTTTTATGTTTGAATAAATATTTCATCAACTTGAAAAAAATAAATAAACCTTAAATGAAATTTAGCAATTTTTCAAAATTTACTAAAATTAAAAATTTCCACAAAATTGATGGTTTTAAAAATCTTGAAAAATTCGTCAGAGGAGGGTAGCTTTTTTCATTGATTAAATGCAATTTGCCAATTTTTCTGAAATTACTGAAATTGAAAATTTCCACAAAATTGATGATTTCAAAAATCTTGAAAAATTCGTCGGAGGAGGATTTTGCATTGATTTTTAGGGTAGCTTTTTTCATTGTATAAGTGCAATTTGGCAATTTTTCAAAATTTACCTACTAAAATTAAAAATTTCCACAAAATTGATGGTTTTAAAAATCTTGAAAAATTCGTCAGAGGAGGGTAGCTGTTTTCATTGGTCAAATGCAATTTGGCAATTTTTCAAAATTTACTAAAATTAAAAATTTCCACAAAATTGATGGTTTTAAAAATCTTGAAAAATTCGTCAGAGGAGGGTAGCTTTTTTCATTGATTAAATGCAATTTGCCAATTTTTCTGAAATTACTGAAATTGAAAATTTCCACAAAATTGATGATTTCAAAAATCTTGAAAAATTCGTCGGAGGAGGATTTTGCATTGATTTTTAGGGTAGCTTTTTTCATTGTATAAGTGCAATTTGGCAATTTTTCAAAATTTACCTACTAAAATTAAAAATTTCCACAAAATTGATGGTTTTAAAAATCTTGAAAAATTCGTCAGAGGAGGGTAGCTGTTTTCATTGGTCAAATGCAATTTGGCAATTTTTCAAAATTTACTAAAATTAAAAATTTCCACAAAATTGATGGTTTTAAAAATCTTGAAAAATTCGTCAGAGGAGGGTAGCTTTTTTCATTGGTTAAATCATAAACCTTAAGTAATAAAATTGAATTTTTGTGTGTTTGGGGGGGGGGGGGGGGTGATTGTCAATAATTTTTTTTTCAAAATCAGTGCAAACTCTGAGAGTCCAAGAATTATGAATTATCATGTAATTTACTCTCTTACCGAAACAATTAGCAACGTTTCGTCAGTCGGATGTTTTACGAAAGACAAACACATCAAGAATTGTGATATTTTATCTTCGGGCATTTCGTTATTAATAAGCAACGTTGCCGCTGTTTCTGTTGCAGCCGGTGTACCAGCAGTGATCAAACCATCCCAGAAGACAGATCTATAAAAGAAGTGAAATAATTTCAAATGAAATGAATTAATTCCACGAATCGAGATTGGAGACACGAAAGACCTCGTGACCATCTTACTTGGCTATCTCCTTATTCTGGAATCCAGCTCCGCTTTTGACTTGAGCGTATGTGGTCAAGATATCAGTTCGTTTGGCTTGTTGTAAAATAGACACAAATTGGCTGAAGGATTTCGCTGCACCGGCTGGAAGAACTCCCGATTCATCTAAAGCGCTGGCTTCTTGGATAGCTTTTATTATGGTGGGTACGTTGGTGCCTGTATTTTGGGTTTTTTCAGTTTCGAATAGTAATGATGATGGAGACTGATTTAGCGAAGCTGCAAGTATAATTTATATGAGGATAATAATGAATAGGTACACTTATTTAGAGTAAATGAGGCAAAGATGTACTCACTGATGGTTATTCCATTTTTACTCTTTCCTAGTAGATTAATTTTACTCGATACAATGACCGATGTTTGGGAATCTCCGTAATTAGTCAAAGGTTGATAATTATATTCTTCGTTTACCTCGACAGATTTTACGACACCTTTTTCTACTCTCGTTACCGATTTTAAATTGGCTTGGACGAATGGATTTGTTTGGAAGGGCTGTAAAAATATTTAAAATTGAGAGATTGATGCATAAAAATGACCAATTTATACCTATTCGAATACCTACACTGTCTGAAATGTAGGTACTGGATGATACTGCGAAATCGAATCCTTGTCTGTATTTGCATTGATTCAGATCTTTATTTTTGGTGATGGTCCACGTGCCATCTTGTTCTTGACTAGTTTCAATGGTTACAGGGCATCTTCCATAAATATCAGTCTGGAGAACAAAATTATATCTTTTAGAATAGGTGAGCCCTCGAGGTAGATAGATGACCCATGCCTTCAAAAAAATGTTCACCTCGTAGGAAGACGACATATCAGCCGAAGAAGATTTAGACAAAGGATTACCCCATGATGAAATTTGTAAATTGGTAATAATGGAACGTTTTAAATTTGAAGCTGTAATCGAGTCTTGACTATCGATACAGAATTTTTCCAGTTTTCCATTATTCCAGGAAAATCGAGCCGGTTGCCCGAGTAATGATCGGTCGTTATATTTCTATTTAAGAAAATAAGATATTAGATAACTTTGTATATTAATGGATTAAAAATTAAACTAGGTATATGAGAGTAAATTGTTTACTTTGCCATCAGGACCGATGACGTCGACTGAAGAAATCCTCAAAATGAAAGAGCATTTATTTTCGGCGATCAGATCGAAGCTCGCGAGGTAATTTAGTTTTACACTTTCCCCTTTTAATGAATTGGGTAAGTGGATTGAAGTGATACCTTCGAATTTATATTTGTATACTTCATTTTCTCGGTATTTCAGAACCGACGGTTCAGCTCCTGTAGAGGAAAATTAGCACGTGAATTGGATTATTGAGTAGTTGCTTGTGGGAGCTGCTGAGTCAATCAACTGGGAGTTGAACGCTGTAAGTAATGAATTTCAGTTCAGGTTCAAGTTCTGGTGTCGGTTTTTGAATCATTTAGGGTTATAGTTGGGTTCAGAATTCGGATTGATTTTTTTTTTATCATTTTGGTTCACATTTTCACAAAAAAACTGAGTACTTTTTTATAAAAAAAAATAAATAAAAAAAAAATGAACATTTCTCACCGAAAAAATTGGTTATTCTTTACCTACCAAAAAAAATGATTAATTATTTTTTTACCAAAAAACTGGTAGGTAAATTTTTTACCAAAAAATATGGTTATTATTTGTTTAATTTTTTTACTATAAAATTGGTCAATTTTTTACCAAAAATTTAGTTATTACATATTTAATTGATTTTTTACCAATAATTTTGGTTATTTTTTTTACCAAAAAATTGGTTAATTTTTTCAACCAAAAGTTTGTTAATTCAACCAAAAAATTGGTTAATTTTCCAACCAAAACATTTGGATAATTTTTTCAACCAAAAAAATTGGTCAATTTTTTCAACAAAGAATTTTATTAGTAATTTTTTTTAATCAAAGAATTATTGGTCAATTTTTTAAACCAAAAAATTGATATAATTTTTAAACCAAAATATTGATCAATTTTTTTCAACCGAAAAAATAGTTTAATTATTTAAACCAAAAAGTTGATATAATTTGTAAACCAAAATATTGATCAATTTTTTTCAACCAAAAAATTGGTCAATTATATAAACCAAAAAATTGATATAATTTTTAAACCAAAATATTGATCAATTTTTTTCAACCAACAAATTGGTTAATTTTTTCAATCAAAAAGTTAGGTATTTTTTCAATCAAAAAATTGGTTAATTTTTTCAACCAAAAAATTGGTTAATTTTTTCAATAAAAAAAATTGGTCAAGTTCTTCAACCAAATAATTGAAATTGACTTAATTTTTCTACCAAAAAATTGATTTAAAAAATGTTTTTTTACCAAAAAGAGTTGGGTACCTAGTTATTTTTCACTGAAAAAATGATTTTTTTTCTCTAAATAAATGAACAGAATTGTTCCTGTATAAAAATTAAATGCTCAAGTAAGCCTTTTCATTTCAAGAAAATTCATAAATCCCCCACCGCGAACTGCTTATTTTTCCACAAAAAAATTGTTTATAAAAAATTGGTCTTTTTTCCTCTAAAAAAATGGGTATTAGAAAATTCAGATTTTTCTCCTCAAGAATTTCAGGGATATTTTAAATTCAAAGAATACCTGTGACAATTTTTTTACTCTAAATAATAAACGTAGTTTATTGTTTCATTTGAAAAAAATTGAAAGTTTTTTTTTCAAAAACGTGCGATAAAAATTTATTTAATTTTCTCTAAAAATGAGTGTGTTTTTTTCCTACGAAATTAAGGGATTTTTTGCCAACTTCAAAAATTTGAGATAGAAAATTTCTATCATCCTAAAATTGACTGAAAAATATTTTTATCTGATCCAAAATAATAATTTTGAAAATAAATTTTCCATTTATAAAAACTTAAAAGTTGTAACCCAAAAAATTGATAGAAAAATATTCCAAAATTATTTTTTTTAATTTAAAAAAATTGAGAAAATTTATCGCGGAAGTAAAATAACTGGTTAGAGAGGAAGATCTGGGACAGAAGTGTACTCTCTGAGGAGGAGAAGCTTCCCTTCTTTGAAATTACGATAATTTGAAATTAAAAAAAAAAAAGGTTAGCCCTCCCCACAAAAAATTAGCTGATGAAAAAAAAACTTGACTGGGACCTCCAATTTTTTGAAGTGCTCTAAAGCCTCCAAAAGTGGGATCACCTCACCACTGGGTTGTAGTTTTTGAATCGTTTGGGTTCAGGTTGTGGTTTTTTAATCATTTTAGTTCACATTTGGGTTCAATTTGTGGTTTTTGAATATAACCCAAACCTGTTTTTCATTAAGTATGGTTCAGGTAACAGTTTAAAAATCACTTCGGTGTTTTGTTTCACAATTCAGGATACGAATTTCGAATCGTGTTGAGTTCGGGTTTTGGTTAAGGTTCAACTCCTTGTGTTAATAAATTCTGGTTGAAATTACAGTCTGAGAGAAGCAGTGATTACGTACCATCTACACTTTGGCATATGTTTGTGCAGCTGTTGTCTGAAATTTTTTTTAAAAAGAACCTATTAATACGATGAGTTGGTGGGTAGGTGTAGGATATGGCTAAATTTTCAATATAAATATTTATAATAGTAATTATTCCGATATTTTGAAGAAAAAAAATTATCACTAAATAATAATTGAGCGAATTAATCCAGAAATCACGAATAATTTTTTGCCAATCACACTATGGGAGTTTTCTTCTTATCATTTTTTTTTTTATTTACGTACGTATCAAATATCAATCTGACAAACATATAATGTGGGTTTTTTAATAAAATTATAACGTACCTACATATTATTTTCAGGTGATATTAACCTACGCAGAAAGTCGAAGCTTATCTGGAAATTACGATTATCAGACGCGTAGACAATAGGAAATGTAAATAACACGTTTAATTCGTGAGAATTACCGCGATAATGAATAATAAAAGGTCCGTTAGGGCAACTGATTACATCAATAATATCAAAATCAACGCCAAAGACAACAAATTATTCGTATGGGTATGTAAAATTAAATCTTATCACTGAATCTTTTTCTCATCAATCGTCTCAACTTGCATTTCCTCAAACATTCCACAATCCCACATGTACGGTATTAAAATTTCATTACCTGTTGGCAAAGGTAGCCTTTGCCTTTCCACTTGTGGCCCAGGTGCTTTTAATTTCGGCACAAACAAAGGCGACGAAGATCTCCTCGGATTACTCGACACATTTGCGAAACACAACACAAAAATTAATAATAAAAAATGTCTCCGAAGAAAAACGCGCATTTCCATAACTTCAGCTGGCCAAGACGATCGTGGTTTTCATGTATATTAATCTTCGAATCGAAAAAAATTAAGCTTCCAGGGTATAAAAAATTCAATGACCCCACTACCGAATTGATTCGTCCAATTAGAATGCAGTCTGCGTAAAGGGAAAATAATTAAATTAGTTACAAATGTACCTAAACATATTACTTCTTATACGCGTAGAACACTCTTATGTATGAAAAATTTCTAATCTAACACCATTTTTAGTAAATGGTCTGAGAAACTAATGAATTTTTCAATCGATAAGCATTCAACATTGATTAACTATTTTGTTCGCCAGTTACCTCGTTATTGATATAGAAAATAGGTATCAAAGGTCGAAATTCATTTAAACTGGTGCAATTGTACTACAGAATCGTATTCTAGGATTAAATTGATCGAATTTTATTTTCATTTTGTTCGCAGGTGCGATTGTTGTTTGTTTTTTTGGAAGAACTTGGCCATAGAAAGATTACCATGATCGAATCAACTGGCTGCGGTTTATTTAATTGTATCAAATCAACTCAATTACATATTTCCAGGCGGCGTTTCGCAGAATGCGTTTAATATTTAATAAGCTTTTCCTGTGTCTGCCTTTTTAAACGCTCGAAAATCAGCTTTTTTCTAAATACCTATTTCCTATACAGTTCGAGTTCACGGTTTATTGGCGACCATTGCACCAAGTTGCTCAAAATATTCGACAGAAGTTAGAAAAATTATACAATACTTACAACTCTGTTGCAAAGTCTACGTATCGAATTTCAAATGCGAACACGTACGAGGGTTTCACTTTTAAAAAATAATTTTCCAAGTATAACAATTCGACCAGACTCGATCGTACCTACCGAATAAGCCGATGATAAGTTACTAAACTAATAAATTTATGTACTAGAACGTTTTGGTGAATTTTGCGACGCTTAATTAAGTTCAACTTATGCGTAATCATTTTAATATTTGCGATAAATTATGAAAAAACTCTGTTTTAAATAAACGTCAATATATGCGACAGCACCGCCGTTGGCATGACATCACGAAAATGCTACGTATGAGAGAGAAAAATTGGCGAGAAAAATACTCTACCTTCGAGGTAAACATTTTCTAATTAGCGAATTGATGAATAATACGCAGAATTACGAGTTCTTTCGTCACCGGTGACAATGAAAAAGATTCAAGTACAGATGTACGAGCGACTGAATGGGTTTCTTTGGCAAATGGTCGAATTATTCGAAAAAAAGATGCATACAAAGTGGGATGGATTTTTTTTTTTCATTGCTAGGTACTAATTCAGTTGCTTATTTGAAATGATAAGCTTATCATAATGAAAAGTTCATAGTGATCATAATTATTATGCGTTTCCCATTTGTTTTTTATCAAATACATTACGTGCGATTCTTTTAGCAGAATTTTACCCTGTTTTACTTTTTTCACACTTGTATAAAACGAGATAAGGTAAACGGTTGCAAAACGATAGTCAAGTGGTTTTCAAGATGCATCAAAATTATTTTTCAAATTATCTGTTCTGTTTTTTTTTTTTTTTAACCCACAGCTAATTGAATAATTAACATGATCTGATAATTATTCCAACGTACAAGTCCTGTACCCAAGCTGATGTCATTTCTAAGTTAGTGATGAATGGTTCGAAATAAAAAAAAAATCAGCTGAAAGGTGATTAACTCCTTGTACTTACTACGAGTAATTCAAATTATTTGTAGATAGATGAAATTGTTTTAAATGTTATATTAACAGAATAATACTAACTTCAGCTTCTTCTCGTATAATTTCGGATTATCTAATTGCATCAGGTAAATTGTATTTCCCCATTATCGAAGTTGAATTAATTTGATAGTGGAAGTCGTAAAAATTCCATTTTCCGGGTATTTTAATATGGTATTTTTAAATACACGAAGACAAGGGTCATCGTTTCAATACGTACCTTTCTAGGTATTTACTTTTGAAAAAAAATTGGATAATTTTTCCAAAGTAATTGAATTTGAGCAAAATGTGAAATTCATACATTGCAAAAATGATTTTTTTCCAAAAATAGGAATAATTGAAAAATTATGAATTTTTTCGCCATAACCTCGCAGAATCAACCCGATTATTGAGAAAAAATATTTTTGGGCAATTTCTTTAAAGAAATTCAATTTTAGGAAAAATGTGTAATTCGCCATGTAATAAGTATGTACCACTGGTACTTATTAGTTATTACATTGCAAAAATGATTTTTTCCAAAAATGTAAATAATTGACATAAAACCTCTCAGAATGGAACCAATTATTGAGAAGAAAAAAAAAGTTTTTTTTTTCAAAGAAATTCATTTTTAAGAAAAATGGGTAAATGGGTAATTCGTCATACGTAACTATAATTAAAATGATTTTTTCCAAAAATGGGAATAATTGAAAATTCTGAATTTTTTGGTCTTAACCTCTAAGGACGGACCCGACTGTTGAGAAAAAAATTTGAGTAATTTTTTCAAAGAAATTTAATTTTGAGAAAAATGTGTAATTCGCCATTACACTGCTAAAATGATTTTTTCCAAAAATTGAAATAGTTGAAAAATTTCAACTTTTTTGGTCATAATCTCTCAGAATGGACCCGATTATTGAGAAAAAAAAATTTGGGATATTTTTTCAAAGAAAATCAATTTTAAGAAAAATGTGTGATTCGCCATGCTAAAATGATTTTATCCAAAAATGGAAATAATTGGAAAAATTCAGAATTTTTTGGTTATGATCTCTCAGAATGGGCCTGATTATTAGGAAAAAAAATTGGGCAATAATGTGTAATTCGCCATACTGAATGTTTTTTTCCAAAAATGGAAATAATTTAATTTTTAGATAATAATCTCTCAGAATGTACTCGACTATTGAGAAAAAAAAATATTGGGCAATTTTTTCAAAGAAATTCAATTTTAAGAAAAATTGCAAAAATGATTTTTTTCAAAAATGGGAGTAATTGAAAAATTCTGAATTTTTTGGTCATAATCTCCCAGAATGGACTCGATTATTGAGGAAAAAAATTTTTGGGCAATTTTTTCATAGGAATTCAATTTTGAGAAAAATGTGTAATTCGCAATTGCAAAAATGATTTTTTCAAAAATGGGAATAATTGAAAAATTCTGAATTTTTTCGTCATAACCTCTCAAAATGAACCTTATAATTAAGAAAAAGAATTTTTTCAAAGAAATTCAATTTTGAGAAAAACGTGAGATTCGATCGCCATTGCAAAAATTTTAACATTACAAAAATGATTTTTTCCAAAAATGGGAACAATTGAAAAATTTTGAATTTATAGGTCATAATCTCTCAGAATGAATTGGATTATTGAGAAAAAAGTTTTTTGGGCAATTTTTTCAAAGAAATTCAATTCTAGAAAAAATGTGTAATTTATTGCCATGCTAAAATGATTTCTTCCAGAAATGGAAATAATTGAAAATTTTTGAATTTTTTGGTCATATAATCTCTCAGAATGGACCCGAATAATGAGAAAAAATTTTTGAGCAATTTTTTCAAAGAAATTAAATTTGTGAAATTTCCCATGTAAAAAGGCCAGCAAAATTTTTACCCAGTGGCAAAAATTAATTTTTTCCAAAAATGCGAATAATTGAAAAATTTAGAATTTTTTCATCATCATCTCTCAGAATAGACCCGAGTATTAAGTAAAATTTTTTTAGGCAATTTTAAATTTGTGAAATTTTCCATGTAAAAAGGCCCGCGAAATTTTTACTTGGCAAAAATGAATTTTTTCCAAAAATGCGAATAATTGAAAAATGCAGAATTTTTCCGTCATAACCTCTCAGAATGAACCCGAATAATGAGAAAAAAAATGTTTGCGCAATTTTTTCCAAGAAATTAAATTTGCGAAATTTCCCATAAATAAAAAGCTCCGCGAAACAACCGGATCTTTTTACATGGCAAAAATGAATTTTTTCCAAAAATTTGAATAATTGAAAAATTCAGAATTTCTCCATCATACCTCTCAGAATGGACCTGAATAATGAGAAAAAAAAATTTGGGTAATTTTCTGAAAGAAATTCAATTTTAAGAAAAATGTGTAATTCGCCGCCATGTCAAATTGATTTCTTCCAGAAATGGGAAATTATTTAAAAATTCTGAATTTTTTCTTCATAACCTCTCATAATGAACCCAAATACTGGAGGAAAAAATTTTTGGCCAATTTTTTTAAAGAAATTGAATTTATGAAATTTCCCATGTAAAAAGCCCCGCGAAAAAACCGGTTCTTTTTACATGGCAAAATGAATTTTTTCCAAGAAATGCGAATAATTAACAAATTCAGAATTTTTCCATCATAACTTCTCATAATGGACCCAAATAATGAAAAAAAAATTTTTGAGCAATTTTTTCAAAGAAATTAAATTTGTGAAATTTCTCATGAAATAGCTCCGCGAAACAACCGAATCCTTTTACATGGCAAAAATGATTTCTTCCAGAAATGGGAATTGTTGAAAAATTCTGAATTTTTTCGTCATAACCTCTCAGAAATTCAGAATGAACCCGATTATTAAGAAAAAAAATTTTTGGGCATTTTTTCAAAGAAATTCAATTTTTAGAAAAATGTGTAATTCGCCACGAATTTTTCCAAAAATGGTAGTAATTGAAAAATTTTGAATTCATTTTAGAAAAATCGGGATTTTTTTTTTCAAATAAAAAATAAATGATTTAATTTTTCAGCGAAAATTCGAAATTTTATTTTTGAACAAAAATTTGAAAATTTTAGCTCTCCAGCAAAGTTTGATAAATATTTATGTTATTTTTAAATTTTTCAGATTTTTTTAAAAACGAAATATTAAAATAAAATATTTATAAAAGTAGAATTTTTTGAACAAAAATACAAAAATTATTCTTGACAAAATTTTTATAAAATCATGGTATTTGGGTATATTATATTTTTTTAATTTTGAAAATTTGTTTGAACAAAAACTTTTAAAAAGTTCAAAAATATTTTCCAGCAATATTTTGAAAATATACTTATGCAATATATATTTTTTCAATTTATAAAAATGATTATTCACTCAAAATTTTATATGTACAAGTCGCATTCGAGTCAAAATTTTTAATTTGCCATTGAGTATACATATGTCTAGGTACATGTAAGTATAAGTAGGTACATAACTAAGTACACGATTATTAATTAATTTTCAGTCTGTTCGTGACTACGTTGACTTCTTCGGAGAATATCGCGAATATAAAACTACAAATACCAATATCACAAATATTATCGCCACGATCCAGTTTCCCAACGTGGATTTTCTTCGTTCTACTTCTGGGTTGGAAATCGCAGGATATCCAGTGATAATCTTATTTAATAGTTTGTTAATATCAGTTAAACCTGTTTTGGTTATTGCGCTGCATTCCATATACCCAAAAGCTCCAATTGAATGTGCAATCGATAACCCCTGTAAAATGTTATCATATTAGTGAAAAATATGATTGAAAAAATTCGAATCAGAGAAAAAGAGGTGAAGAGTGGGTGATGATGTACCTACTTCTTGAAAAGTGACATGGATGGGACGGTTTAATACGGAGATATTTTCGTTCATTTCTGTTTTTGTATTTTGTCGTAAATCTGATTTAAGACCAATTAAAATGATTGGTGTTTGTGGACAATACCTTCTTACTTCGGGGCACCACTGAAACATTAAATTAATTCCGTTAATTAGGCAGGTATATAAAAATTATAGCAGAAAGTGTTTGAAGAACATAAATACTTACCCGAGACTGGACATTTTGTAAAGATAAATGATCCACCAGAGAGAAACATATCAAAAATACATCCTACAATGAGAAATAATTTTCCTATTTATTGCCAAGTCAGATTATGGTAGGTATAGTTAGATTCTTAAAAAATGGCACAAAAAATTCACTTACAGTTTCTCTGTATAAAAGATGACGCCCATTATCGAAATCTACGGACCCAAACGTGTCGTAAAATAATATTTCAATCAAGTTTTCGCTGTTGTCGTCGACGTAATCGGACAAAATACTTAATCTAGAAATTATTAGAGTAAGAATTAAGAAAGTTGTTGGAAATTTGGAATCGTATCCGTAGTGATAGGAAATAAGTGCTTACATGACTGGTGCTTGATCTTTAGGAAATGAACCAGTTGCATGTGTGATAATTAAGCAAGATTTACCAACTTGTCTGAAAAAATATTGAAAATTTTATTCCATTTTATTATTATTATAATTTTTTTTTTTTTTTTTTTAAGAAAAAATGTCAATCTTTTTTGATAAAAAAAAATAAAATAAAAAAATAGAGGTATCATCAGTTTTCCCAGGGAAAAAATCTCGACTATTTCAGCGGAAACAGATTTTGAATTTTTTGAATGAAAATATCCTTTCAGAGAGAAAAAAAGTTTTAATTCTATAGGAAGAAATCGGTGTTTTTTTAGAGAGAAAAAAAAATTATAATGTTTGTGTATTATAGTGAAAAACTGAAAATACTCCTCAATTTTTAGAATAAAAAACTGCCCAATTTGTTGACATGAAAAATTTTAGTACCTATCTGTTTTACAAATTCCTGAAAGAATTTTTATTTTTTTGAGGAAAAAAACAATACCAGGTATCTTTAGACGGAAAAACAAAAAAAAATTGCAATTATTGTTTCGAGAAAAAAATAGAAATATTTCTTCAATTTTTGGATGCAAAAAAATTTCCCGATTTTTTGGAATGAAGAATTTACTCATCTGTTTTGAAAATATAAAATTTCTAAATATTTTTAGATTTTATCTACCATAAAAAAAAATTATCAACTCATGGAGAAAAAAGATCGCAGTTTTTTTCAGTCGAAAAAATCTCCCAATTTTTTTTTTAAAAGAAGTTCTAAAATTTTCTGGAGTAAAATTATTCCTCAATTTTTAGAAAAACAAAATTTTCGAATTTGTTTAAATGAACATTTTTCTCATCTATTTTGGAATAAAAAAAATATTCTCTCCCAGATTTTTGGAACAGGCGTTCCAAAGAATTTTCCAATTTTTTAGATAAAAAAATTATCAATTTTTCAGGAATATAAAATATATTCTTCAATTTTTCGGATTAAAAAAATTTCCCAACTTGTTAGAATGAAAAATTTTCTCAGTGCTTTGGAAAAAAAATTCTTGATTTTTTAGATTTTTGGAATTATTTATCATAAAAAAATTTTCAACTTTTTGGAAAAAAATATCATTATTTTTTAGGAATAATAGATTTTTTTTTAGACAAAAAAATCTCCCAAGTACCTAATTCTAAATTTTTCTTGACTAAACTTTTATTCCTCAATTTTTATAATAAAAAAATCCTCAATTTGGGTAAATGGAAAGTTTTTTCAACTGTTTTGGAATTTAGAAAGTACTAGATTTTTTGAAACAGGTAGGTAGGTAAGGTACCATACTCAAAAGAATTTTCCAAATTTTTTGGAATTTAAAAATGGAATTTTTGGCGGGAAAAATTATTTTTTTATATTATTTTCACCCTTTTCCGGGAAAAAATCTCAATTTTTCAGGAATGAAAATAATTATTCTTTAATTTTTCGAAATAAAAAAAAAATTCCTCAATTTTTGGAAAGAAAAATTTTCTTATCAGTTTTGGAAAAAAAAAATCTTGATATTTCTAGATTTTTTGCAATATTTGAAAGAATTTTCCATTTTTTCAATTCAAGTAATTAATCCCAATTTTTTCGAGAAAAAATTCTAAATTCTTCTGCAGTGAAAATTTTTTTTCAAGTTTTGGAATAAATTTTTTTTTCGATTTCCGGAATAAAAAATTCATCATTTTTCTGGGAAGAAAATTTTCCATCTTTTTTTTGCTGATCCGTTTTGGAAAAAAAATGGAATAAAAGAATTACAGTTTTTGTTTTAAAAATCTCAATTTTTAGACGAAAAAATATTTTAATTTTTCGGAAAGAAAAAAGTATTATTTTTCTAAACTTTTCCAAAACAAAAAAAAATTCAAGATTTTTTTTTAATTTTCTAATTTTTCATATTTTTTGTGATGAAAAAAGTTTCAATTTTTTTGAAGAGAGTAACCTCTTAATTTGTTATTCTTATTATAGCAAGTGTCTAATTTTTTGAAGAAAAAAAATCACAAAAAAAGGAATCTTTAAATTTTTGAAAAAAGATTTTCTCAAATTTTAGGAGTAAGAAGTACATTAATCTATTTGAACATTTTTGGAAGAAAAAAATTGTAAAAAAAATTAATTTTTGTCTCAATTTTTTGGAGAAAACATTAATTATTTTGTAGAAAAATGAAATCCCAATTTTTCAAAAAGAATAATTATTACCTTATTTGGTTATTTTTAAAAAATGATTCTTGAATTTTTCAGCAGAAATATTTTTCATTTTTTTTTTTTTGAGAAGAATATTATTGTCTTTTTTGGAGAAAAAATTTCTCAATATTTTGCAGAAAAATTCGTTTTCAATTTTCGGAGAAAAAGCCCATTTTTACATTCAACATTTAAAAAATTCCAACCTTTCCGTTGGAAAAAATCGAGCTATACCTGGGAAAATTCCAAATTGTCACACTCTGATCATGGCATTATGAAGCGAAAGAATGTACCTTTTAATTTCTGTTTCAAAAAAAAAATATAGATTTCAAGTTGATTTTTAATTTATCGCCAATTATACTTTTTTATATCGACTAATTTCACTTTATTTTGCTTTCCTACCCATGTTTAGATACAATCTAAATTTAAATCGATTGAAAAACTTACTCATCTCCGACCACTACGACTTTCACAGTGGACATTTTTCTTCACTCTGGTCACTGGTCGTCTCTATATAAAAACTATACCATCACAACTCACCACGTCACTCTAAACTGATTTAATTTTCTCATCATGCAGAAATGGCTGAACATTCAAAATGTGGGCAAGTCCCACACCACTATATTGTGGTATCGATGGACGAGAAATGCACGTACATACACAAGCTAAAATGATTACACTTCAAAAAACCGAGCACATTCTTATCAAGTTTCGTGACGTTTCCGAGTGTGCATAAATTTCTATCACGGTGTGTGCAAATATTAAATAATAATATGGCAATTAGATAAACTCGAGACCACCAAACTCTTTAAAAAAATTCTCAATTCTGGTACCTGTCAAGAACGAATGAAGGAAACGTAAAACGATATTAATTAAATACTCCCAGATCATGAACTTTGAGAAAAATGAAAATTGAATAAATTTTATTTAAAATGACGTTACAAATATTGTGAAAGTTTCAACATTTTAATTAATCTAAAAAAAAAAAAACAGAGAAACTATCCTAATCATACAATATTAATAGCCACTAACACACTGCGAAATAAAAACACCTAAGTACATACACATACGTAGATAATTTTAAATTACGTACATCGACAAAAAAAATAACAAACAATCATTAATAATCTAAGTTTAAAAACACGATATATTCGCTTTTTAAATGACGAGCAATGTGCTCAAAATACTGTAAAACTTAAAACCCAGGAGCGAATGGATCAGCAAAAGGAAAACGACAGAAGATGGTTAAATTAGTAATACCATAAATGTTAAGAGATAAAACTAATCGAAAACCACTATGTTTACCCTACATCCATCGCTCCCGTTAGGATGGCATATTTTAGACGGTTAGTATCCGGAAAAATCACTAGAAACTCGCCGCAGAAGTACAAAATAAGGATGAAAAATTCAATGGCAGTTTAGAAAAGATATTAGAAAATTCGAAGGAATTTATATTATTATGATTGGAACTTGAATTCATTCGAGATATTGTCGTCACGTTTAACGGTGAATATGACATTACTGAGAAAAAAAAAAAAGAAAAAAAAAATGGCCATTCGGTGTCCGAGGCAAAAATTATAAATTTCAAGGTGACAAAATGAAAACGAAACGAAATGGTGAGATCGTAATAGCCTAACACTAATAGCTTGTAAATGTAATTCGAATTTCCAATGAACACCATCGAGTGGTTCGACGAGAGAGAGTAACTAAAAGCGAAATACTATCGAAATAAAAATACTACCTAATTCTAAACAAAAACGAAGTTACAAAATTTTTTTTTACAAAAGACTACAAAATTCGTTTAATTGATTTTAAAAAATCTAATCGTTGGTAATTCGCCAAATTAACACTAGCTCCGTACAATTTGGTCTGAAAAGTGATATAAATGGATAATAGTGTGATCGCGAATCGCCAGCGGAATTAATTATGCAAATTTACAACAACGAACCCCCTCCCCCCACAAAAATGAATTATTTATAGCACATTTAGTTAGTTTTTTTTTAAGTTCGCAAAATAATACGAAAGGAACTTTGCTTTCGACGAAATTCGATAACCAGAGTGAAAATACATAGAATATGCACCAATGCGAATATAGGAATTAGGAAACAACAAACAAAAGAAAAACATTAGGAAAAACTTATAAAATAATGCGTTAAATTAACTTAAGCTACAAAACAAGCGGTAACTGTATAAATTTGAATATTTTGCAAACGAAAAAATTATGGTTTGTTTTTTTTGCTAAGCGCGATCAATTTCGAAATTTTTTTTCGTTACCTCTAAACGCGTACGAGAGTGAGATCACAGCCGGGAAAAAAAGAAATGAAATCACGAAAATCGGTGAAATGGTAGAACGAACGAAAGATGATAATAATAGAAGATAAGAAGACGAAAACAGAATGATAACATAACAAAAGGTGAGAAAAACGTGCTGATTTAGCAAATTGGCTCGAATATTAGCACGAAATACGTGGTATCTAATGGGATTTCCATAGATAAAGGACAGCAATTTCCCCATTCTATAAGAGTAATGTCGTTCGGTCGTCACAAATCAGGAAACCTGTAATATAATTTTTCATTATTGAACGAGTGATCTTTATGGTGATGTAGGTTGCGAATGATTCGTTAAGATTTGAAACCTGTCCGGATCTTCGGTGTAATCCTCAGGAATTCGGAATAAACTTTCGGACACGTTGTTTAAAAATCTAAATTCCTGGAATGTTACTTTCGCAGAGACCGTGGGCAGGATTGGTATATCTGGAATTTGATTTAACACAAAAAACAATTGGTATCGAGTGCGACGAATATTTATGTCGACTATTTCGTTGACTAAAATTTACCTAATTTGACGGGAAATCCGGGAGGTAGTTTCATTTGGACAAATTTTTTCAATTTCGTCGAGTGTTTAAACGGTGCAATAATTTCCAATACACTTAATAACATTTCAACCGAGAGTGGAAAATCGGAACTCTGAAACACAAAACAAAATTAAATTACTTGTTTGCAGAAGAAAAAAAAAGGAGCAGTCAAACTACTACGTAAGAGCTGATTTTTTTTTAAATGACTCTGAAATTCATTTTTGGGGCTTAGAAAAGAAGTGGGGATGACTAGAAAGCTGAAATCTGGCGTTAATTTGCATATTTTGGAATTAACATAGGTTCCAAGTTTGACTGTACCTACCTATTATTTTGTCAATTTTAAAAAAAAATCAATAAAATGAGAGAAAAAATCTCTCATTTTATAGAGAAAAAAAAGGAGGATTAATCTTTTTTTTTTTTTTTTTTTTTTTTTTTTAATTAAAGTAAAGTTAAAAAATTGCCATAAATATGTAATCTTTTTGGGTGGTAATGTGTATGAAACGATTTTATGCATTAAAACTTTTTTTCAGTTTTTAATCATTTTTTTCAATTTTTTCAAAAAACATGAAAAAGGATGCTTTTATTTCTGTCTCATGAAAACGGAGATAAAGATGAAAAATAATCGAAAATGCTCTTTTTGTATAATAATATCTATCATTCATGATTATTTTGATGAATTTTTTTTTAATTTTTCATTTTTTTCGATATTTAAAATTTTTTTCAATTTTCTATTTTTTTCAATTTTTTAAATCTTTTTTTAAATTTTTTTTTTTAAACTGGAGCCCAGCGGCATGTTTCAAAATGCAATTACGGAAAAAATAATAAATGGGGAATTATTTTCTCCATAAGTGTCACCAATCGACGCCGGATATTAACAACATTTCCAAAATTTTAACAAAAAAAAAAAATCAAAAAAATTGATACAAAAATTAGGTTTTTTAAAATAAATAAAAAAATCTCAGAAAAACAACTGAGGGTTAAAAAGAATGAATTGAGAATTCCACATAAAAAAAAGGTGTTAAAAATTTTTTTGAGAATAAATCCCAGATTTTTGCCTTAATTTGAACACAAAATTTTAATTTTTTTGGAACAAGAAAATTTTTCAATTTTTCGAAGGGTAAAATTTTTTTAATTATCTAAGGGAAAACAATATTATAATTTTTTTAAAGTCAGTGTGAAAAAGTTTCTGATTTTTCAGAGATTAAAAATAAAATTATTTTTCCTAGAGAAAAAACATTATTCGAGTTTTTGAAGAAGAATTATAATTTCCTGTCTCATTTTTTTCAAAAAAATCGATAACTTTTTTGGGATGAAAAAATTTCTCAATTTTTGTAAGTAAATTTTTTTTATGATTTTTTTCGGAGGAAACATTTTTTCAATTTTTTGGAGAAAAAAGATCTTATTTTTGGAGAAAAAGAAAACTCAATTTTTCGAAGGATAAAAATCATTCAATTATCTAAGAGAAATCAAACTTCTAATTTTTTTGAAGTCTGTGTGAAAAAGTCTCTTGATTTTTTTTCTCAATTTTTTCGAAAAAATTTATTATCATTTTTTTGGGATGAAAAAATTTCAAAATTTTTGGAAGTTAATTTTTTAATAATTTTTTTCAAGCAAAAAAATCTCAATTTTTTCGGAGAATTTTTTAATTATCTAAGGAGAAACAATCATTTAATTTTTTTGTAGTCAGTGTGAAGAAGTTTCTTATTTTTCCGAGATTTTTTTTTTTTTTTTTAAAGAAATTTCTTCTTTATAGAGGAAAAATATTATTCAATTTTTTGAAGAAAAATTCCAATTTCTTGTCTAATTTTATGCCGAAAAAATCTATAATTTTTTAAGAATGAAAAAATTTCTCAATTTTTGTAAGTTAATTTTTTAAAGATTTTTTTCGAAGGATAAAATTTTGTCGATTATCTAAGGGAAAACATTCTTTTAATTTTTTTGAAGTCATCCGTTTGAAAAAGTTTCTGCTTTTTCAAAGATTTAAAAAAAAAAAGTAATTTCTTCTTAATTTACAGAGAAAGGCCATGTTTCAATTTTCTGAAGAAAAATTCTGATTTCTTGTTTCATTTTTTTTTTTTTTTTTTTTTTTTTTTTTTTTGAAGAAATCTATTACTTTTTTGGGATGAAAAAATTTCTAAATTTTTGAAAGTTAATTTTTTTATAACTTTTTCATGGAAAAAAAAACTCCAATTTTTTTAGAGAAAAAAAAATCTCTCAACTCTAGAGACAGAACAAAATTTCAATTTTTCAGAGAATTTTATTTATTAATTTTTTTTTGGAATAAAAAAATGTCTCAACTTTTTTTTTTTAATTTTGACGGATATGTACTTGCAAAGGTAGTAGACAGTATTAAGGGGAATTTTATAGATTTTTTTTTACAAACATTTCAAGCACTTTTTCCAAGGTCAAAAAACTGTTGTTTAGAATTTTAAAGCTCAACCCACCGAATTTCAAGATAAAACCAAAGCTTTATTTCAACGTGCCGTCGAGAACGAATTTTACGGAATAGAAATCGAGCGACTCATAATCACTGAAAAAAATGGATTTTCAAAAACCGTAATGATTCTGGGTAAAACACAGTAAATTTAGGATACGTCGCCAATTTTAGAATTATTCCGGTGAAAAACAGAAAAGATTCAGTTGAACTCCGTAATCATTCCGTAGTTCAACAGAATCTTTTCTGTTTTTCACCGGAATAATTCTAAAATTGGCGACGTATCCTAAATTTACTGTGTTTTACCCAGAATCATTACGGTTTTTGAAGATCCATTTTTTTCAGTGAAAGCTAGATACCTATAGATACAAGCAGAAATCGACCAAGTAGGTTAGGTATCTATAGTCTACGAAGTTGATTCAATTTACGCTATAAAACAAATTTAATCTGTTGTTTCGCGAGTATTTAATTCGAAATATTATTTTGCTGTATTTTCGTGTTATTGCAATTTGCGCTCTTTATTCAAATTTTGCGTGTACTTCGTTAACTTTGCCGCATATCATGAATTTTTTAACGTCTATCTACTGTTCGTGTCGATCTTTTGATTAAAATGAATAACGCGTTTAATGTTATATTTTGAATTATGTTAATCCTTTTTTCGAATTAATCGCACGTATTTTTATAAAGTTCGATTTTATACGTATAAAGTTAAAACATTCTGTTTAAAATTACGTGTTTCATAGCTTTTTCTAAATACCTTGAAGAAGAACTTTGGAAACTATCATAATACCTACGTGCGCTGCGTAGCTTGTTCGAAAAAGCATAACGTTACCTTCTAAAATAATGATTTAATTATTTTTCAATTTCGCGCAGTTTTATGAAACAGCATATTTTTGTTTCAGTTATTTTACAAAGCACTAAAATTGTACAAAAAAAGGAAACTTGCATAATTTGAAATCCATCGTTACCCTTTTTCGAACAAGTTATTATGATAGTTTCCAAACTACGAGTTGAAATTTTTCAAAAAATACTTTTTAATTTTCAAACCGTTCATAGCGTACTTTAATTTTTCCATTCTATATTTTGAAATTTGAATAAATTTCTGTACACTAAAGCACCGATGATGGAAGTCCATTTTTTTTCGACTTCGAGATTTTTATTGTTTATGAACCTACAAGTGTCCAAAATTCAAAAAACTTAAAAACCTCGAAGTTGAAAAAAATGTGACTTCCATCATCGGTGCTTTAGTGTACAGATTTGTAAAATAACTATTCACGCAATTTTATCTTAAAATATCCATAACTCCATAACTTTGAAAAAGTGCTCGAAATTTTTGGAAAAAAAATCGATGGTGGTCCTTATACGACTGGAAAAAAATTTTTGCGATTGTTTTCGATGAGCTACAACTTAGGAAAGTTCAAAAATGCAGAAACTAATCACACATTACCAATCGAGATCTCTGGATTCTCTCATATTTTTTAAAAAGGAAAACCGTTCTCAGTATTTTTGGAGAAGAATTTTTTTTAAAATTAATATTTGGAAGAAAAAATCTGAATCTTCTTTGGATAACAGAAATATTTAGGTTTCGGTATTTTTTCAGTCAGCTTAAAATAGTTCTCAATTTTTTGTAGAAGAAAATCTTTTTTTGAGTTTCTTATGTTCTAAAAAAATCGTAATATGCCCAATTGCCCATCTTCCGTCTTAACTGAAAGAAATATAATTTTTTCAATTCAAAAAAATCTCATTTATACTATACCTATGTACTGTCTGATTTCTTTTTTTGAACAAAACAAAAAAAATTATTTGAAAGGAAAAAAATACTCATTTTTTTTTTAGATAAAAAGTCATTTTTTTCAAATAAAAATACTTTCCAAAATTTTTAGAGAACAAACTTGTTCTTTTGGGAAAAAATCCAATTTTCAGAATTAATATCTCGATATTTTAAAGTCAGCGTAAAAAATTCTCAATTAAAAAAAAAAACTAGTTTTGAAAAAAATTACCAAATTGTTTGGAAATAAAGATCATTTGATTGAAAAAAAAATTAAATTCACTTAAAAATATTTTTTGAAATTTTTGGAGAAAACAAAAATAAGTTACGTATTTTGAGGGGAAAAACTAAAAAAAAAACAATTTTTTTAAACAAACAAAAAATCTTTCAAAATTAGCCCAAAAATATGTTGAAAAAAAATTCTGAACTATCTGTTGGTTTTTGTAAATCTAAGTTAACAAAGGTCCACTTTTTCGAAAAAATTGATTTTCTCAATTTTTTGAAAAAAAAATCAATTATTTACAGAAGAAAAAAAAAATTACTTGATTTTTCAAAAATAAAACTCACAAGAACGTTTCAAACTTATTAATGTGTGAAAATTGAACTCTCTCTTAGGTAACCAATTTGTATGGAAGAGGGAAGGGGGTATATTTGATTGTTATTACAATACATTGTTCATACAAATTCATAAGAATGTTTCTAAAAATATGATTTTAAATAAAAATTAGCTAATTCATAAGTATTTTGAGAAACCTTTTTTCAGTCGAGGGAGGGAGGTGAGGGGGCTAAAATCGTTCTGAGAGTCAGTTTTATACAATTGAGAGCCACGCTGCGCTGAGGCATTGGCACTAAAAAAATTTAATTTTGAAAATTTTAATGGAAACTTGTAATTTTTTTTATTTTGAAAAATTGGGGGCCCATTGCAGGGAGGGATTTTCACGGAGGAGAAAAACAAAAAATTTGGAATTATTTTCTCACCAGATGTTACAACTTTGAGGGGGGGGGGGGATCAAAAATTGCAAATTCGAAAAATAAGAACCACCTTACAGTAGACAAGCCAATCTACCACGAAATAGAAAAAGACAAGAATAAATGTGATTTTAAATCCTACACAAGAGTCAAAAAAGGTCCAAAAATTGAAACCAATAAAAGGCACACCAAGAGGAGCATCAACTAAACCAACAATGAAATTCTATGATCCCTAGACCACGTTGGGGGTCCTGCAGGTTCATAAATATTAAAAAATGGCCCCTAACTTATTGAGGTCTAAAAAAAAGGTAAGAATGACCTAGGAAGCTGAACTTGTATATTTTGGAGATGGTATAAGTCTGCATTGGTAGTGCAAATTTCAACAAAAAAAAAATCGTTACTTTGGACCTTTTTTTCCTCTCAAAAAAGTCTCCTACTGCAAATTACAACTTAGAACACCAAAAATTTCAGGGTAGATTTTTTTCTCCTTAAGTGACCCAATCATTCGACTCACTATACTCGACGACAGAGGTCCAAAGGTAGTGGAAATACTCCCAATGACTTAACCGAAGTCGTAGTGTTCAAAGTACAGGAGTCCAAATTTCCAAAAATACGACCAGAAGTCATTCCATCCCCACTTCTAAATCAGCCATATTTTTTAAAATTTTAAATTCGACTAAAAAAGAAAAGAAACGAAATAATTTACCATCGCGACTGTAGCTTTGTACGCTCTGGCAGATTCCTTGAGTACCATAGGTCTGCCTAAATTTGGATATTTTCCAGGTTCGCAATTTATATATTCTTCCCAAGTAATATTACTAGGAGGTGGTGGTGGGAGGGATTCTCGACGTGGCGTTTGCTAAAATAGAACAAATCGTTAATACATCGTTTACTTCGCTTTGATAAATTGCCATGAAAAAAATAGAGCACCTGTGTTGATGAGCAATTCGTACATTGCGGAGGACCTCGAGTGAAGGTTTCAAGAAGAGCTTTATTCTTTTGTAAATCTTCCTCCGATAAATGCTCTCTTCGTTTACGTGACTCTAATACCATGCCATTAACGATGTAATAATCCGAATTGAATGATCCGACCATTTCCTAAAAAAAAAAAATTGAAATTCAATTGTAAAAAATTAAATTAAAATTAAATTTCAAAAAAAAATATTTCATAAAAAATGACGACATCGAAACAATATAATAAGTGCTCATTGCTCAACTCTTACATGTTTGTCTTCTTTGAAAAACCACCCAGATTGTGCTCTAGTGAATGTAATTGACTTGGTGGACATTTGTGCTGACATGATATCGTTCCTCATTAAATTATCAATTTCGTCTTCTATCTCGCTTTCCGTTTCCTGAAATTAAATCGATATTAATACAATCTACATGCGAATCGAGTACAATAATAAATTAACGTCGTTTACGTCGTGTCTAATTCTTTGATAAACACGGGTCACATTATCCATAATAATCAACGATTCATCGGGTGGAGCTGAACCATTGAATAAAAACGTTATATCGCCACGTTCCCACTTCATATCGTTGAAATCGACCAGAGTCGAGTCGAATCTAATCGACGAACCGTGTTTCTGTATACGGCACAAATCCGACGGCAATAATCTGGACACCAATGGTACTGCGGATGATAATAATTAATTAAAATCGTCGGTAATCGAAACAAAATCAGGCAGCAGGTGTTACATACACCAACTATGAAAATCCCATTTCAACTCCATGTAGAAATCTTGCATTTTATTCAATCCGGCGAGTAAATTCGGTCTCCTTTCTTTCATCGTTTCTCTCAATTGCTGCTTGAATTTTCGCAATAGTGATAATACTGAAATATAGATTGTAAAATTCAAATTGAATATTGCACAATGTAAATATATGTACATAGGTTGTTTAATGAAATATTTCAATAGCACGCTATATTGTTATAATACGTCACGAATTTATTTTCAAAACAACGTTTCATTTCAAATATGCGCAAACATGTCATTTCATTAAAAAAGATTTATTATTCTCATTACTTGTCTGCCTATCGCCATAACTAATGGCTTCGGATAACGGACTCCAACCAGCTAAATTCTTCAACTTTACAGGAGCATTATGAGCTAGTAGTAAATGAACACATTCTGCAAAAAAATACACCGATTAACTTTTTGAGTGTATACTTTTTAAATCGAATATCGAACAATTGGTACCTTTCTTTCCTAACATGACAGCTAAATGCAGGGCGGTATTTCCTGTAAAAAATAAACCGTTTTTAAAATCGAACACATGAAAATTTAACGTTAGAATGAAGAAAATATACGATACCGTGTTTATCCTTCATGGCGATATCATTATCAGATCTCAATAAAGCGGATAATTTTCTCAAGTCTCCGCTAAAGATGCATTCGTGCAAAGGATACTGCTGATTTTCAGCCATCGCAACACCAACGGAAAAAAGCAGCGAAATAGCACAATTCGAGTTAATTATAGCACATTCATAGAAAATGATTACTTTCAATTAAACACATTCAAATACTTTCACACATAATTAAGTTTACAGTTAAATAAATGCACGTTAATTGACGTAAAAAATTGGATCACTTTCTTCTATAATATAATTCAGGTTCATTTGATTAGAATTTAGATCACGTACGAAAATACGATTGTTTTTTTCAAAATTAAAAATAATTGATACGTTGAAGTACGAAATATGATGGAGTAATCAACAATCGTGTTCAATTCATCGAAAGCTCTAAACTTTACTACAAAAACTTTCAAAATCCTTTGTGAAAATCCCGAAATTGGAGGAAATTGAAAACGACCAAAAAGTTCAGGTAATTCTTATCACTAAATAAATTTTATTACAGCGCTCTAGTGGTGAAAGTATGAACTATTTATCGTTAAAAATATCCAGGTAAGGTAATTTTCCAACAAAAAAATGTCAACGAAAGTTTTTTTTGACCGATTACGTTTTTCTGGGCTGGCTTGACTGGAATTTTATGAGAAGGAAAAATCCAGAAATAAAAAAAAGTTCAATCAATTTGGAGGGAAAATTTTCTTACGATTTTTGGTTAACTTTAGTCTTTTTAGTCATCATATTACTTGTTCGGAATTTCGTGTGAATTATACAATGTGTTCTGTTTCCATTTAAATATCATTCGCAAGTATTACCATTTTTATTGTGATACTTATACCAAGTATTACTACAGCACTCAATACCGTCGGTTCCTCTAACACACGACTCGCTATATTACGAAATACAATCGTGTTCGTCGTTTAAGTCTATTGAAATTTCACGAACTGCCGTTAATTATAATACGTATCCTTAGTTCCTCCATTTTAAATCCTTGTTTGTACGTGTTAGATTTGGTTTCCGTCTAATTCATGAAAAGTAGTTTCACTATCTAAAATGGCCAAAGTTCAGGTTTGCAACGTTAACGTTCTCAATAATCCTTCTCCTTTCAACAGCCCTTTTCAATTTGAATTGACATTCGAGTGTATCGAAGAACTTCAAGAAGGTAAATATACATTTTCATCACCTTACCTTGTATCTTGCGTCTTGATACTTACGTCAATTTCTGTTGCAGATTTAGAATGGAAAATGATATACGTCGGTTCGGCGGAAAGCGAACAATACGATCAAGTATTAGATACGATATACGTAGGCCCAATTCCAGAAGGCAGGCATATGTTCGTTTTTGAGGTGAGATACTTTTCTAGTCGATATAATCTGAAAAATCTTTCGTTTAATGTAAACTTTTGTTGTAGGCCGATCCACCAGATGCGACGAAAATCCCTGTAGCCGATGCCATCGGTGTGACTGTAGTATTATTAACGTGTTGTTACAAAAAACAAGAATTCGTCCGTGTCGGATACTTCATTAATAACGAATATAATGACCCAGAAATGAAGGAAAACCCACCAGCAGTGCCAGAATTTGACAAAGTAAGCCATCTAGTTAAAATACTTGAGTAATATTTGAAATTTGCCTGTTCTAAATTCGGCGTTTCCTTTAGGTTACTAGAAATATACTTGGAACTGAACCGCGTGTTACGAGATTCAAAATCAATTGGGATGATTCGGAAAATGGACAAGCAGATCCGTCAAATGACACAACACCTTTGATATTTAACGAAAGCAGTTGCAGTCAGACCGCAATGGAGGTGTCGTAATTTTTATTAATTTTTGTGTATCGTGTATGGAACTATTGACGGGTAAATTTGCTCGCATTTTATGTTAGTCGTGTTCTTTAATTTTATTCAATGCGGTTAGCGCTTTTTACGAAACAGTATCATTACTAGCGAATATTTTTTACTATTTTTTTTCTTTAATATTATGCAATTTCAATGCTGTGTGCGAATAAATTTTGAAAACTTTTTATAATTAATTTGTCGTGACGTTTGTATTTCCTAAAGTTTGTTTTGTTTCGAACTGTATTGATGTGTGAGTCCCCCATCTATTGGTATAACTAATGTTTTGAATCGAATCGAATGATTAATTGACTATGAAGAAAAATCTTGAAGTTCTTTCAATCCCTCGTACGATAAATGAATTTCAATACAACACAGTTTCCAAGAAAAAAATATGTAAAATAATTAATTTATTGTAAACTTTTTACGAAATGATAGGTACATCAATACTACGTAATCTATATTACACACTTACGTATAATTCGATAAAATATAAGTAAATAAACTTTCCTAAGTATAAAGACGTAATTTCAAGAGAATTAAGACCAGACTGTGCCCTTCCTTGTTCTAGGAAACCAAAGAATGATCTCCGCATGGCACCACCAAAATGAGTTAAAATACAAGTGCAAGTACGTAATCCGATGCCAAATTCAAAAACCTTTGGTATAAAATCACCCATCGCACGAAAGAATGTAAACAGTGTAAACGATGAAATAGCTTGAAGCGAATTAATTTTTTGCAAAAAAAAAAATAAATGTTTAAAAGTAAATTGGCTATATTTATTTAAATTCGAGAATGGTACTCAAATTTTTTACAGATGTAATTAAAAAATTGTAGTAAATGAAATTTGAAAAGTACATTTTTGTAAATATTTTAATGGAATCGCGGACCACGGAAACGATAAGCCCGAAAAATTCGCTGCGGTGCTGTCGGTTCTATATTTTTAAAATTTTTTACAGTAACGGAGTTGTTTTTAATTCCCCAAAATTCCGAAGGTGTTAGATTTTCTTCATTCGCGGTAAATTTCCATCCTAAATGGTACTGACACGATTTGCACGACAGAATCGACCAAGAATATCTGCGAAAAGAAATCCTTTGAAGTGAAACTAGCCAAAGATCGAATTTATCTAAAGCAGAGGGCAACTTACCCAGGGAACCAGCTGTATTCTTTTTGTGGTGGACCTTGAGCATATGTGTTTTTAACTTTTTTCAACGTGATTAACTCGTGTACGTAACCGAAAGAGTTCACGTAGGTTCCATGAGGTCCTTCAGCACTCATTGAGAATATATCAGAATGATACCCGATTGACGTTTTGCATGTAACGCATAACAATTTACTCGTCTAGAATCAAATGAGTAAAAATTTACACAAATGCATAAATTCTGATTACCATATCAGTTACATGAACCATTCGTGATTACTTGCGAATCCAAAACGAATAGCAGCCAACGTAAACGCTGAATGGGCGAGTTAAGTTGCATCGCTTCCAAAACCATTTTTTGTGAAATTGGTACAATTTTCAATAATTGAAAAGATAACATGGTAGGATCGTCGGGTAAGGTCAAATTTTTAACTGAAATTCATAAATAATGGCGTTAAAAGAACCCCTGATTTTTCAACAAGTTCGTACAAAATTTGAAAATACATACATTTGCAATGTTCGGCCACTTTCTTCTTAACTTTGTCTACCAAATATTTTTCATCATAATTACGATAAGTCCACGCTGGCCATCTTGTTTGACAAGATTCCCACCTCATGCACCTATATAAAAGTCGGAAGAACAATCACCGAAATGTTGTTTGAATGCAGCTTCGATTTATTAAAATTTATATTTACTTGAAACGTTGACTAGTACGGAATTTATTTAGTGACGGTAGCTGTACACCATTTAGCACCGGTTTCAAACAAATTTCAGGCTGGATTTGGATGAAGGCAAATTTGATATAACTTCCGCTATAAATCAATCGTAAATCAACGAATGTTCAAAATTTTCTCAAAGTAAAAAATACGAGTGATCTGGCTGTACTTTATCAACTCCGAAGTGACTTTCAGTATTTTAAAACGCTGCCTTCCTTTGGCTTTAATAATGAAATTATTATCCGATTGAGCGTACTCGTAAATTTCGGCGGTTGTACCGACTGCGTCGCTGATTTTTTTAGTGGGGTCCCTGAAATCGACACGACATAAGTAATACGTCTAAATAACACAATTTTGTTCAAGTACCACTAACCAACAAGCCGGAGACATGATGCCAAATATATGATCACGTTCAACGGCGTATTTCAAAACGTTGATACCAGCTTCCTGAGTTTCAATTAGAGGAACTGTCTGCCCAGGTACTAGCATCACAGGATTCGTAGGTATTAAGAGAGGAATTTTTTGTATAGAATCGTCGTCCATGATTATTCGGCCTCTGATCTGTTCTAATTCGCCGAGATACTAAAGCAGAAAAATTGTATCATACGTTACACACAGATACAGTTATTGAGAATACAAACAAGAACATAGATTTACTTTATGTTCGCATGGCAAAGTTCTTGTAGGATCGTCAGGATCAGATGTACTTGGTTCCGTCGAATGTTCCGATTCAACACTTTCAGCATCAGAAGAATTGTCATCACGGTAGGGTGGGAGCGATTCGCGGAACAGGCTGAAAATACGAACGGCGCTAGGAAAAGGCCCGTCGATTTCACCGATATCGGAGTCAACGTTCTCCGATTCGCTGTAATTTTGATCGTCGTCTTCCATGGCGGTGTCAAGTCGAAGAAATGAAGGGCTCTGCGAATAAAACACGAACTTTATAAAGGATGTAAAAGATAGAACTTGATCACGAATTAATGGGAATTCTGTACGTACCAAACACAACAAGATCCGCTAAAATAAAGTAGAATTAAAGTAAAACTTTGTTCAACAATTTCTCACCTTTGATTAATTAAATTATCAAACGTATCAAAAAATTTTGTTATTATTTTGATTTTTTTTCAGGAATTTTTGCGTCGTCACAGAAAAAGTAAATAATGCGGAAAAAGTGAATTGCTCATCACGAACCTAGTGTTGATTTTTTGAACTATAATTTTGGTCAATTTTATTTTTAACCAGGCAAGCAAGCAAAACAAGTAGTTTTTCTCCCTCTTCCCTTCAACCCTTAATCAAAAAACACAAAAAATGACTTGAAAAAACCGCGAATGGCGAAATTTGACTGCTGATGATAATAATTACAGAAAATAGTTTAATTATTGAAGTTATTTGTTCTAATTTAGTTGAAAATAATCGTAAATTTTGAAAAAAATCATTCCAACTTCAAAAAGTGAACGTTATGTGGCACTTTCAGCATAATAAAGTGACATTTTGAAATCGTTTTTCAATTGATAACGAAATCATCTGTATCGATATTCTCCCATTGAACTCTTAGCTTTCCTGGCAGAATCATGGAACCCCGTGAATCGGATGATTTGATGCCACGTCCATCACCCAAACCATCTCAATTCGAAGTAAGAACTCAATTTTAGCTGGTGTAAATTTCTCGCTACGAATTTAATTTACAACGAATTTATTGCAGGAAATCAGCGTAAGACCGGAAGTCCCCGAACTCTCATTAGTGTTCGATTGCTCCTCGGCTAATTCGAATCGAATCAACTCACCTGTGACTCGCCAAATCAACAATACCCAACAGCCAAGTGCTTCCTTGTTGGACACAAACTACTTTTTACCTCGTTTGGATCATCATTACCTGTCAATTTCAAGTCCTAGATCGCCGGTTCCTTCTTCTCCGGCGCATACCGCGTTGAAAACACCCCTCAGGTTGGACGATCGAGGCGTATTAGCTGCGAAAAAGGTTTCATTTTCACCGCATGGGTCAAAACCTGACACGAATGGTTTGGAACTAAATGACGTCGAATTGCAACAACATAAAAACGAAAGTGCAACTTCGCATTGTGTTCACGATACCGTAATTGGACCTCAGTATCATCACAGCTCCAAGTATACGTCTGATGAAAAGAAAACTTGCCTTTGCTCGTCGTGTTCGAATGACAACTTCGATTGCTCTTGGGATCATTCTACTTCAATTCAACGTGCGTTGAAAAATTTAGAACGTAAAATAAACACCAAGGTTTCTTACGACGATTTACAAAAAACCGAACTAAAGATCGAAAATATTTTATTGAAACATAAATGCAAATACGATAAATTAGGAGAAAACTGTGTTAGTAAAGACGAGTTCAATAGAACTATTAAAAACTACGAATCGCAGGTTAATTTATTACAGTTACGAGTGGAAGAATTGACTCAAAAGTTATCGTGTTCGTCTCACTATATCAATTCATCGTGTAATCATGAAATCAAAAAATGTAACTGTGCAGAAGATGTCGTTCTTAGAAAAAGTCCTCCGAAACAAATTCTCAATGCTGTCAACTTCGCAAGTCGTAACTGCTGCCCTTCTCATCGAACTCCAAACGATAATTTCATCGCGAATGAGAAAAATTATGTCAACGGTGATGCTGCGATATCAACCAATAATCACCCTCAATTCAACGTTCAGCCTACTAGATCGGATAATCATGAATTGCAGCGAGTGAAAAATTGTCTACAGAATTGCTGTCGTGATCAAGAGAATTTCAACAGTGTTGACCATTGTGATCCTTTGCTCAATAAAAATCCATCTATAGAAAAGCAAGTTATGATTCAAACGATGAATACGCATTCGCCATCCGAAGAATATAATCAAATGCCTCCCTCCGGTTATAAATCAAGGTAAAAATTCACTTTTTGAGGCTTTTTTAGCCAAACTGATTTAGATAAAATTTACAATTATGTCCAATTTTCAGCTCAAATCAACTTTTAACCCATCAACATCACTCTAACCAGCCTCAGAATCTACCACGTGATCATCAACGGCAGTTGAGTGAGAAAAATGAAGAGCAGTGAGTTCTCGTTGTTTTTTGTTCCTAAACACCACATCCTGAACTGAAGTCCTAACTTTAAAAAAAATGTTTTTCAGATTGTTGAGTACTGAAAAAAATATTCGTTTGGATTGGACATTTTATAACAACATTGTCGTAAGTTTCAATCATACGTTTCTTCGAAATTTTCATAATTTAGAATAAAATTTAATGACAAATTTTTACAGGAAGATGTAAAAAACTTGATGCAAAAAAATACCAAACCTTCCGATCCCAACGCCGAAACAATGGATTTTATCAAACAAGCCACTATAGAACATCTTCAAAAAATGGGAATAAATATGGACAATCGTATTCCAAATGAAAGGCATTCTCCGAGTGATCATCACAATAATAAATTTATTGCAACAAATTCAGCTCCTTCGCCTGATTTAAGCTTTCGTCTGAATAGTGTGGCTATGAAATACGTATCAGAGACTCCACCCGATCTAGAATATCGTAAGATTTGTTTTTAACTTTTTAATCTCTTACAGAATGGTCATCCATTTTATACCTGGAATTTATCATCGCTACTCAATAATTTTATTAATATCATCGATTACTTTACAGATAATAAAAAATCTCCACCGAATGATAACTCTTTTCGTAGCAATTGCAATAATGTTTCGATAGCTACGTTACAATACATGGAACGGTACCAACTATTGCCCAACGGCGAGCAACGATATGGAGGTGATTTTTTTTTTCATGTACTTCTATTTTTTTACAAATTGTAATTTAATAACGTTCTACGTTTCAAGGTAATTCCGCTGGATTTAGTAAATATGAACAGAATGTTGGGCAAGATCATCGTCACAAGAGCCACAAACCGAGTCAAAATAATGACAGAAGTTTTATATACTGATTGAATTCATTCCAAAAAGAAAGGTGACGCATTATGAAACTGCATTTAATGTAGAAAAGTTTTTGCTCTTTTAAATTTAATTTTAATTATTTTTTATTTACGTAATAATTGTTTTTTTTACCCGGATATCAAACGATAACTTCAACGAATAATTTTTTTTCTCAAGTAAACGCGTGAATTTTCGAGATTAAAGTTTAATTTTCAAACTACCTATATGATGTTATTCTTTAAACTAGTTTTTGAAGAGATATGAACGTTTTTAAACGTTGAACACTATCACTGAATTTTTTTAAAAATTAGTAGCATCTCCTAAGCATCAGTTTTCTTGAAAGGAAGTTTTAAAAATACGAGCAATTATTTTTAATGAATTACTATCACAAAGTATCAAGAGATTGACAAGAAAATTAATAGCTTTTATCTAATTCCTTTTCACGTGTATTTTACGAGATAACTCAAACAACCTTTCAACCCTGATTTACCAAACACTTCCGAAAAATTCTTAATCATTACGTAACGACTGAAAATCGAAATTATAAAACAATGATCGATGATAATTTATTTCACTTTCAAAACAGATTAACTAACAACCATGAAAAAACACGTCGAGAAATAGAAATTTTGATATCTCTAAAAAACCTCCAATACCAGTTCGGTTTGTTCGTGATAACGAAAATAACATGAGTCGAATAAATTTTCAACGAATAGTTATGAAAATAATTACTTTTACTGAAATTTTACTCCTAATGAGAGACTAGACAGAAAAACTTTCTCCACAGCCACAGGTTCCTTTTATATTGGGATTATTGAAAACAAACTCTGATGATAATTTGTTTTCCACGTAATCCATTTCTGTCCCGAGTAATGTTAATTGAGCTTTTGCATCGATTAAAACACGAACACCTGTAAAACGATAAATATGTAAAATATGCTTAGACAATTCAGAGAATTTCATTTGAAAATTTTTTTAATACCATCTTGAATAACTTCTTCGTCAAGTTTGCCTTTTTCTTTGGCATAATCCAACGTATAACTCAGACCATTACATCCTCTCTGCTTTACTCCGATTTTCAAACCAATCTATGTAAAAAAAAGAATAAGATCAGATGAGTTTTCATTTCTTTATACTATAAAATAAGAAGAAACAAACTTACGTATTCTGATTTTCCATCGAGTATCTTTCTGATTTTACTGACAGCTGAGGGTGTCTGAAAAAAGAGAAACGTAGTTATGCAGATGAAAGTAAACAATATGATGCAATATCTTCAAAATTTTTATGACATGTAAATTAACGTTGAATTGACAAGCTGAAATGTTAGAATCGACTTAAAGAAGAGAAATAAGAGAAAAAATCATGAAAACTTACCAAAACCAGAGCAGCTTTTGAAGGTATAGTACGTTTACTTTTGAGGGCTCTAACCGTAGCCGCTGCGACTATTTTACTCATTTCACAGGTACTGATTGACGTTTGACATTGTTACGGTAAATTTGACAAATTTTACAACATTGTAGCTAATTATAGTCGAATTAACCTCTGAAAATTTCAAATTTTGATTAGGAAATCGCTGTTATCAATTTTTTGAATGTCATAAAAAAAATCAAAAAATGACGAACGATCGAAAGATAGAAATTTTCTCTGTGAAATTGATCGCCTATCTTCGTACTTGGAATAAAAACGTAATTTTTTCTATTTTAACTACGACGAATCGAAATAAACGATACAATTTGACAATTTTTAGTCATATTTTTAATTTAAAAATGCGTAATTATTTCTATTCGCGAATGAATTTTCAAAAAAAATCATAACACATCCATCTCGCAAATAGGATTTTAAAACTGTTCGTTTGTTTCGTTCGTTGTTTCAATGCCACGGTTCACGCCACAAAACTTTGAAAAGGCGGAGCCAAACAGCTGTTTTAAGGGGCGTAACGAGCCGAACATAACCGAAGCTCGGTTTCGGCTGAAAACGTTGACGTCACATTCGGAAATTCTCGTTAACGAATATCTGTCCGCGATGTTATTACACTGTTATAGTGGCTGTTAGAATGCCACAATAGTAGATGTCGGCCATAAGTGTAAGTTGGCTTAATGTATCGTGGGGTGCTGTTTATATCGAGACCAATTACGGCCTCATGCAGCATTCCTATATAGAAATTACAAATAAGTTATTAGGAGCTTTGGATTCGGAGTACAATGTAAGCTTTAATTTTGCTATTCTGCGTTGGTTTCGTTAAATAATTTGTAATTTGTGAAGTATGATTCGTAAGCGACGGTTTTACATGCATTTGTAGGTTATCTCTAACCGAGTTCGCTTTCGTAGAAAGTGCATTTATACTACAAAATTAAGTGTTTAACTTTACCCATGATCGTCCGAAGCATTTGAGGAGTACTATTACCAGCCAGGTTTATGTAATATATATTAAGTAACTATTTTTACATTTTATTGAAAATGGCCTTACGGCACGTAGATTGAGTGACGTACTGCCCCCGATTCCGTATTTTTAGGCGCAGAAGGTTTAATACGCATGCGTATTGTAACTATTCGAACTTGTCATTTTAAATTTTATCTCAATAACGTTATGGTAAATATTTTAGTTTGAACGAAATTTAATCGACACTCGTCGTTTTGCTCATTTTTTTCTCAAATTAATAACATATTTAACGAGAAAATAAAAAATTCGCCAGACCACATTTACCTGTTGTGAAAAATTTCCTCAAATTTATTCCAGTTACGTTATCAATGTAATTGATGAAGCACCATGTTTTGGCAAATTTCGGGTGGATTCCACTATAACGGGGGCATCTGTCACGTCCGCACTTCAATCGATCACTATAATCACTAATTTGAATGTAATTTTACACTAATCTGTCTTGTCAGACTGCTGTACTTGAATCCTCGTTCTTCAAAGAAGGAACTAAGAAGTTATTCGTCAAACTCTCAATTATCTATTCATAGTTCACCCAGAATATCTGTCTAGTCAATGTGCAAATCAAACCGTCGCTTTCGAATACATATTAATTTTCTTTTACCTTGTAAACTTCTGCCAAGAAGTAGCAAATCATCACGAAACAACCTTTCTACAAATTTCAACGATGACACGTCTTGTAAAATTGATTTTGTTCTAATAGATTTTTCTTCTTTTTCTAGGTTGTGGATATGGCTACTGTATTTGAAGTTGTGGCAGTGTTGGAAAGAACACCAATCACACGGGAAATACTTGAGGTACATTTGATAAGTTGACGAATTACGTAACACGAGTACTCAGGGTAAAAATATGGAGGCATTTTTCATGATGATAATTCTTAAAAAATTCTCAGTACCTGAATTTTTGGCTGTCGAACTCACTCACTGATTCTCGCGTATACCAAATGTCGTGTTTGTTTATGAATGATTTTGATTTCTTTTTTAAAAGAATACACATTTCGTTTTCCAAGTTTTATTTTCGTTTCTCTGTATCGTACTGGGTGTTTTAATTACAATTACCCCGATAATGAGGTCTCCCTTTTTAATTGGTTCAATTCATAAGCGTTACGTGTTTCGTGTATAGTTAGGTATTGTTTTATGAATAGGGAAAAATTAAGTGAAGATTTTGTATGCATTAGGTTCTAAAATGTTGAATGAAGTTACATCAGAGATGATTTGGTAATGGTTGAAATGAAATCGGACGTTGTGCAGTTTCCAGTGAATAGATCGGTTCTTTACGTAGGTTATGGACCTGATTTTTTTTCTGATTTTACTCCCGTATTTGTTTTTTCCCAAGTCCTTTTCACTAAGACGTGTCATTGATGGTGACATAAATACTTCATATTCGAAATTACAGGGGAGGGAAGGGTCTAATCGAAATTTTTGTCATAACCAAAAGCATTCATAGAAGTTCAAGCTACGTCTTTTCTTTGAAATTATTTTTAAATGGGTCACTTGCCTCCCCCAGTTTTTTATAATGTATTTTGGATTTGTATGAATAAATTATGTTACTCAAAATTGGTGGGGAAGGAGGGGTCCGATTGAAATTTTTGTTATAACCAAAATTATCCCTAGTACTTTAAGCTACAACTTTTGTTTTAAAATTTTTTCAATCTGACTCCTTACTTCCCCGCTGTTTTTGATAATGTGTTTTGAATAAGATGTATTATCAAATTGGAGGGGAAGAAGGGGTCCAATCGAAATTTTTGTTATAACCAAAATTATCCCTAGTACTTTTAAGCTACAACTTTTGTTTTAAAAATTTTTCAATCTGACTCCTTGCCTACCCCCTGTTTTTAATAATGTGTTTTGAATAAGGAATTATCCAAAATTGGAGGGGAGGGAGGGGTCCAATCGAAATTTTTGTTATAACCAAAATTATTCCTAGTACGTTAAGCTATAACTTTTGTTTGAAATTTTTTTCAATCTGACCCCTTACCTATCCCCTGTTTTTAATAATGTGTTTTGAATAAATTGTATTATCCAAAATTGGAGAAGAGGGGTCCAATCGAGAGAGGAAAAGGTCCAATTGAAAAAATTTTCAAATAAAAGTTGTAGCTTGAAGTTCTAGGAATATTTTTGGTTATGACGCAGATTCGACACGTAACGTAGTTCTCTAACCTTGTTCCCCTTTTTGACGAAAAATTGGTAATTATTTCCGGTCGAGTAAGACTCATCGAAATATTGACAGATTGAGAAGGGTTGATGACGTGGGATGCGTCTAATTGGTTGATTTTTCAAATATTGGAATACTTGACTATGAAATCAGTAGGTGGGTGTTTTTTTCTTCATTTGGAGCAACTTTCGGTCGATTCTTTTCACTGGGGTTCCCTATGAAAATGAAATATAACGTCGATGTGTCTTGGAATAAGCTGGTCGGAAACGTTGTAGCTTTTTTTAACGAAGTTAGAATCGCGTATTTAATCATGTTAACTACGTCACTGATACATTTTGTATTTTTACGTAGACCACACGACTGGGTAAACATATCAACGAGTTTCGCAAGCGAACCAACAATGAAGCATTGGCGAAACGAGCTAAACTTTTGGTACGACAGTGGCGTAACATGATCGAGCCTATGAAAAGCTCATCAGTGGCATCAGCGAATCGAGCTCTATCGCCGGCAGTAGCTCCAGCATCGACGTCGTATTCGTCATCCTCGGCAGCATCTTCGCTAACAGTGCCTCAGCATAACGGCACGAACGCCTTGCGTTCCCTGCACAGATCCGGCGACCGCATCGGCACGCCTTCTATATCGCCAGCTCTCTCGGTAGGCCGTTACGATGGCACAGTGAGTCCTGCATCTTCCTTGTCGCCGGGTGGTCGCGACCCTAAAGTAGAATCCGTACCCAAAACTCATGTAGCCAACAAACGCCTGAGAAAAGCCGCCTCGCCGGACGTCGGCGAACCGCCTGCCAAAGCGAGTAAAGCCAACGGTGCTATGTTCGTCGACAAAGCTCGCGACGTTTCGATGCCTTCGTCGCCGGCACCGCTCGCAGCAGCGGACGACGACGACGAATACTCGCGATTACGCGACCAACCGTCGACTGCGGCCCTGGCCAACGACGGCGAGCCGTCCACCGACGGACGTCTTTCTACCGTGGTTACTGAAAGTGTTCCACAAGCCGATCCCGCGTTGCCTAAGAAACGCAGTCGTAAAAAAGCGAACAAAAAACGCGTCTCCGAGGAGGACCTCATCAAGGAGAAATTAGTCGCTATGTCCAAGACTGCACGCGTCAAGACCACCGAAGAACTGGTGGCCGGATTGAACTCGCGGACCGAAGCGACCACCTCAATCAAGCCTAGTCTTTCTAACAATATCCACTCCGCCGACGGCGACGGCGCCCTAGCCGCAGCCACGTCGGCCGATATCGCGGCCGCCGAATCCGCCAAACAAGAACAACTCCTCAAGCTCGACCCGGAGACCCGAGTGGAACGCGAAATAGCCCAAATTTTGGCCAAACTACCGCCCCTGAACATAGACGAAATAAGCTGGAGTTCGCCTGAACCTTCGCCTCCTTCTACGCCTAATCCAATCACCGAAGAGGACGTTGACCGGTACCTGCGTCAGAGATGGGACGGTGTCAACGGTTGTGTGACTCATTCGCCCCTCGTAACCGCCACCACCACCACCACAGCAACCGCCGTCGAGGCCACCGATACCCCAACGCCAGCAGCCGATGGAAGTGGCGATCACCAAAATAGTGAGTTTCGAGAATGGCACGAAATGGTCGCCAGAAGAACCTTCAACGATGATTTAATACATATACTGCCCTACAGTATAGTTGACTGACATAATTCGTTTGTACAGAAAGTGTGATTTTTTTTATGTATTTCCTCCTCCTTCCTACCTTTCTCCTCTGTTTTTTTCTACCTTATATTTTTTGTTGGAATTTTCATTTCTGCCAAGTTCGCTTGTTTTCTTTTTCGCTTCGGTGGGCAATTTTTTTCGAAAACTATTCGTCGTCGAGATTACGGTTCTGTTTCCAGAAGTTCGATTTACGTGCAATTCAGCGATGTGATTGGTTTTCATGGTGTTGTGCGAAGCTAAGATATGTCACATGAGATTCGACGAGGAAGAAAATTTAGAAAAAGAGTTGAAAAGTACCAGGAGGATGCCAGTTGTTCACTTTGAATTTGCTTCGGTTTGCTTTCGAATACAGAAAACCAATTACATCGTCGAAGCGAACTCAAAAAATGGTCTGTTTGCCAGTTTGGTTTTCGTTTCTCACCTTTTTGTTTGTATTTGTGACCCTTCCCTCGATCCAATACTCAAATATGATTCTTGTGTACTTCCAATCGATCTTGAAAAATTATTCTCAACGTCAGCTTTTCTAATGGCAGGATTTCTTTTACGAGCTTCACTAATATGGATTTGGCTTCCACAGCAAATCATATCAGAATTTGAGGGATTTTCCTATTTCGTTTTATAAACTCGAATTTGGGTGATAATGTTACTTCAAAGTGGAATTATTTTTAATAAGTACGAGCGTACTTGTTTTGTAAAACGTTGAAGTTAGAAGGTATTTTAGTTTTACGACGGTGTACTCTTTTTCTTTTTCCTTATCAAATTTATAAACTGCATGCAATTAGCTTGTTAGGTACGCCCGTTTAATCGTGATATTAGTTTTTGATTAAGTTTTTTTTTACTATTATTATTTGAGAAATTATTAAAATAAACGACAGGAAAGGAGCCCTGTAAATTACCTCGAAATTTGATTGGTATAAGAAATCTCGTTTCGATTACCAAGCTTATACGATTAGCTTAATATCTTTTCTGGTATGTTTATTTTTTTTCTATTATTTTTTTTGGACGCTTCGAAAAGCTCGCCAAGATTATTGACTTTAGATATTTTTTAAGAAGAGAAAAAGCCGTGTGGAAATTTATCCTTAATTTTCGAAGTTACCGTGTAAATCATTCGAATATATTGGGAGCTTTTTTAGTATTGTATAATTTCCTAGGTAATATATTAGTTACCAAATAACTAAATTAGTTTGTTTTTTTGTTATGTTGCCGAGCACTGAAGAGTGTCTCGATGATATTGAGGGTGAATTTCCACAGACACCTGTTTATAAAATACCTTTCTCTACTTCGACGTGAATTCTTCTTCCCCTCTGTTTCCTCTTCTAAAACGGATGATTTTCGTCTTTTGTATATTTTTCTAAATATAAATTTATACCTAAATGATACGAAAAAAAGGGAATAATTTGTAATTATTTTTAAGACTGTTTTATTAGACGCGCGCGTTATTTGGCGACGAATTTGAATGTATCGCAGATTCCAATGAGATGTCTTGCCTTTTTAATTTTTTTCATCTTTATTATTTCCTTTTTTTTTTTTAATATACGAGGAATTTTGTAATAGGGATTTTTAAAGTAAAATATTTTTTTATTTCTTTATTCAATTTTCCTACATTATGAGGAGATGAAAAACCACGAAGAGTTGAGTCGATTTGTGTGTGGTTAATTTTTTTTTAAAGTGCCCAACATCGATGGTGACTTTTCGTCAGGTCAGATTTTCTCCAAGTTGTACGTATTTTTATCATTTTTGTTGTGATATCGAATTAATTACACGGTATGGTTCTTTGGTTTTTTTTCTTCATTTTTTCGTATGTGTGTATAAAAATAATAATTATTTTTAAAGTGTCATCGTGCCTTGTTTGTGTTAAAGAAAAACCTGTGTAGATATTTGTATTACTGTCTATAAATTTGTATATTAAATCATTGTTAAGATTTTACAGCAAACTGTTTTTTAAAAATCGGTTTGTTACATATATACCATGTATTTATTAAATAAAAATTTATTATTACTCGTTAATAATACCGTATGATTATTTTTTCTTTTTTTCATTACACATTTTTTTTTTCTCGTTTGTTTTATTATTATAACATTCGTGATTTTTCGCTACATGTGTAAAAATTTAATGTAAGTTCATTTTTACCTACGTAGTCAACGTATAAATAAATCTGTTTGATTTGTAATGAATACGTTACTTCATGTTTATTAAACACCGTTTAAATTGACGAATTTTTTTTCAATTTGAAAATACGAGGTTTTCGTAATCTCGTGTCGTCTGTCGTAAGCAAGTATGACGTCACCACCTAACCCCTGCCTTTCTTGTGGTCAGCTGATTTATAATGAAGTGGATCTGCTGTTATCTATTATAATTTCCAGCTTCAGTAAAATCGTTATATTGTATACTTATAAAATTTATTTTATTTATTCCTTCGAGTCGTCTTGTCTACGTAAGTGGAATTATATTTTGATAATCTGATTATTTTCTCGTGCTTGGAGATGGTTTAAATTTTTCTCAACAAACAAACTTTTACAATAGGTACGCTCATTCGAACGATAATCATTGACCCATATTTATGTACGAATCGTTATCATCGTACTTGTTGGCAAAATTTAAAACATCAGGTTATCTACGATGATAGTCATGGATGGTCCTAACTCGGTTTTTTTTTTTTTTTTTTTTTTTTTTGTTGAAAAAACTACTTACTATTTTAGTGAAACTTGAGAATTTTTGTATACATCGCAGCTCAAAACCGCTGATGGTAAACTTGGGTTCAGTGACCTCAAATTAGCCTGTCATCTGAATTTCGTCTCGATTGGACCATAAAATAATACCTACTCAGGAAATATATCAGATATTTTTTTTTCAAAAAATAAATAAAAATAAAGCAATTTTCAGATGAGAAATATTTTAGAAATTTTTTTAGAAAAAAAAAATCTAAAATCGTGCAAAATACTGATAGAAAATATATTGTTTTTTTTTGCAAAAAAAAACTCTTTTTTTGAAACTGGAAATCGTTTAAAAAATGTAAGTAAAAGTTGTAATGTTCAAAAAAAGTGCTTCTAATTTTTTTTTTAATTAAAAAATTTGAAAATTGTTTTAAAAAGTTCTGCTGATGGAAAGAAATCAACAGATGGCAAAATCTTGATGATTTTCATTTTAAAAGTTCAAAACTGATGCAAAAAGTTCTCTGGGAAGTTTTTTGCTGAAAAAAATTTGAACGCTCTCTTCCAAAAAATAACAAAAATACCTACCTCTGAAAATTTCCTTTTTATTTTTTTAGAAAAAAGTCTGATGGAATAAAATTTGCATGTAGGAAAGCTCAAAACATTTTCAGAAAAAAAGAATAAAGAGTCATGTCAAGAAATTGTCAAAAATTTCCTGAGAAAAATACAAGAATTTTTTCAATAAAAATGCTTTAAAAATAGTTTGCTATCCACCAGAAGGTTTATATGGTGTCTGACTGTCTGTCACCTCAATTCGTTCATTTTTCGTGAATTGAGGTTTTTTCATTAATTTTATGTGATTAAAATTGAGTAATCACAAGAAATGCTCAAATGAAAAAACTAATCGCGGATTCGAGTTCAGCAGGTCAAACTACCCCCAATTAGACCTTTGCAGCTATCATTTTGCCCAAAATTGAAAAAGTTAAACTTTTATCTATATTTTCTTCATTTTACCGAAATTAGATTTTTTGGTAAAAATGTAAACTTTTTCAATTTTATTTTCCGAAGTCAAAAGTGTAATTTTATGTAGTACGTATGTGAGCAAAAAATGAAATTTTCTCAATTTCGCAAAAATTTCTGTTTATGATCAATATCGACTTGAAACATGTCCAAACATGAATTTTAGGCCCTCCAGACACCTCGAGGGATACTGGGGTCCCCAAAATGGCGTCACTCAGTTAATTTTAATGGAAATTAAAAAAAAATAGAAAAAATCAACGAATTTCATCCAAATTTGGGTTGATGGTGTATAACTACATACTTAATGATATATGTAGTATGTACTACGATGACAATTTTTTTCGACCAAAAATGACTGTTTTTCGCGCGAAAAATGATGAAAAAAATCAGTTTTTTGCATTTTTGAAGGTCTTCCACCTATATAAAAAATTCTGAAAAATATATATGTTGTACATCCAGACTAGGTGTATAATATATATTTTTTCCATTATTGCACCTCTGAAAGAACTTGTCGAAATGGCCGTTAGAAAACTTGAAACGCGCATTTCACGATAAAGACAGGTTCGAAAAATTTTGAAAAAATTTCCATGGATGACCCTTGAGTACACCTAACATCTACCAGAGTTTGAAAAAATTCGGTTGAAAACTGTCGAAATAAAAAAATATACCTAATCGAAAAATCACATTTTTCGCCCTAGGAGGGGGTGGGGGTGAGGTAGCGACCTAAAAATTTGGTCACGGGGGTTATAGACCATAAGGACCAACTTCCACTAGTTGGTTTCAAAATTCGCTCTGGGGGCCAAATCACCCTATCTTACCCGGCTATACCCTTTGTGTATTAAAATCTTGGGAATAATTTTGGTTATTTCAAAAATTTCGATTGGACCCCTCCTTCCCCTTCAAATTTTTAAAATAAGTATCAGGCCCTGTGTCAATGAACCCGAATTTGCTATCACTTTTGTTCTTCTATAGTCTTTTAGCAATGTACGTGAACTTTCGGACTTCATTTTACATTTTTACTTCACTTTCAAAAATTGTCATTTTGGAATCGACGAAGCACTAAAACTAATACGATGAAAAAATACCACTTATTTTTTCCTTCGGTTAATTGGTTTCCATCCAAAATTCAAAACACAGGTGAAAGTTACGTTGATAATTAGGTAGGTAGCTAGGTACCCATTTTAAACGAATTTGTCAAATCGTTAGCTACATTGATAAATATTTCAAAAAAAAAAAAATCGAAACAATATTGGAAATTTATCTTTACAGAATACAGTTAACTTTTTTAAATTTACCTATCGACTCCATATGAATTTTTCAGACTACAGATGAATTTTTCAAACACTCACCATTTCTACGACTTCTCACACAGCTCGAAATTATCATTTCATTTTATTTTATCTTCCAACTAATTTAATTTTTCGAATAAATCTCACACTAAAGGAACTAAAATTTAAAAATTTGAACACGTTGATAACCATAAATTGAAACTTTCCAATAACGTATCTTCCCAAAATAGGCAACTTCCGCCCACAGAATTACCAAATCAAGAAAATCACAACAGAAGAAGATAAGATACCTCCTATCAAATTCTCAATTCAAACAAAATAAACAAAATGAAAACAGTAGATTACGATTACAAAAGAAAATTGTAATTTATTACATGATTTCATCAACGAATTGTAATTAAAAATTTATATCACTTCTAAATTGGAAAATAAAACAGCGAAACTTTCGTACGTACAAATTACACCCAAAAAATTAACAAAATATTAAACATAATATATTTATTTCTTAATAAATAATCAAAATGATAAAATAAAAATGTTGATACTTCGGTCGATCGACCTACGGTATCGTTAAGAGGAAGAAAAGAAAAGGTTAATATTGCAAAAAAAAAAAAAAAAAAAAATACACATTCTGAACATCTATACAAGAACATTTCAAAAGCTTAAATTCTACAATATTAAACGTTATTCGTTCAACCAATAAAAAAAAATATTTTTTAAAGCTTATAAATACAAAAAAATTTTATTAGCTAAAATGAGTTTTTCCGAGAGGAATCTTTTACAAAAACGAAACAAAAAAAAAATTCATTCACTATGATCATTTGAATACGGTAGGTATATAAATTGGTAGATAAAGTGGATGAACGACTGCGTCTTCTCGAGACCGAATCGTTTACACAGAAAATAGTATAATTATATTTCTTTTCAGCAGACACCTTATTGTCGCATAATTTTGTAAAATTTGGTAAATGCTTCGGATTATAAAACAGAAAAAAATAAATAAATGATAACGAATGGGTAATGGGTACAGTACGGTTTTTCTTTTCATTTTGTAATAATATTACACCCAAATTAAAGAATCTCTGTGTTACGAAAAACTACAAGCTATTCAGCGCTTAAGTATTTTTTTTTTTCAATTAAAGATTAAACGGTCGTAAAATTTGCCATATACGCATACCTGTTAAATAGGCGAATAAAAATATTAAAAAGAGACCATCTTGTTGTGAAATGGTACCGCTTCGCAAACGGTATTCAGAACCGTTTGGTCAGTGTTGCAGCAGGTCTTCAAAATTTGCGAAAGCGCACGATCCGAGACCAGAAGACGACATTAATGATATTAATTCGGTCGTATGAGCTACGGCTACTTCTAATGGCGGACGTCTGGCTAAATTACTTGATTCTGAAATCACATAAGTCGAATGTAAGTACGATTTTGGGTCATTTATGTTAAATTTTTAACGCAGATTTTAATATGTATAAATTATGAAACTCACCTAAAATGGCAGAATTAAGTGTAGCGCAAACTGATTCTCTTTGTTGGGGGTCTAATTGCCAACCTACTGGACTATTCCATGGATTAGAATACGCTAACAAACTAAAAGCATCCTGTAAGCAGAAAACATTTGTCGTAGAATGGTGAAAAATCTATCTAAGTACACGAGTGGGTCAATTAATAATAAATTAATCAAATATGTATTTAGCTGGAAAAAACAAAAAATTGAAAATCGATTCAACGCCATGTTCCTCCATCAGGTTTTACCTTCTAAATATTCTACGTCCACTTCTGGGTTTAATTTTTTAAAAAGTCCAAGGTCCCTGCTCTGGATTATATTTTTTCATGTGACCCAATATTCCCACTATTGCTTTCAATTTTCAAGTCACCCAATGACCACCTCTTGATTTCTTTTTTCAAGTGATCTAGAATCCTATCTTTTGATTTTATTTTTCAAATGAGCCAGTGTTTTCATCGATTTTATTTGTCAAGTGACCGAGAATCTCCCCCCATAGAAGCCTTCCTCTTAGGTTCAGTTTTCAAGTGGCTCTATCAGTAGAACGACGAAACGATACGTAGTGGAGGGGATAATTCAAATTTACTCCACTCTTTCCAAAATTTATTCTGCTTGGCGGTGATTTTCGAAAATAAAACAAATTTTTTTCTTCGCAAAGAAAAAATTAAGAAACTTTTCCACAGAAATTTTAAAAAATATCTTCATTCTTCACATAAGAAAATTTTATATTTAACATTTTTCTTCAAAAATAAATTTTTTTAGATATTTTTTATTCCAAAAAATCATGAAATTTCTTCTTCCGAAAAAATTTATACTCCGGAAGATTTGAGATTTCTTTATTTACAAAATTAAGTAATTTTTTTTATTCCAAAACAATTTTTAAAAAATTTTGAACCAAAAAATTTGTTTTTAATTTTTTTGTATTCTATTTTTCAGAGAATTGAAAAGAAAATCCAAAAAATTGAAATTTTATGCTCTGGAGTTGGAAAGTATTTTTTCTTCAAAACAATTTCAATTCCAAAACGTTTAAAATTCAGATTTTTGATTATTTTAAAATGAGAATGTTTTCGCGAAAATTTAAAAAATATTTTAACTTTAAAAAAATTGAGAATTTTTTTTTCAACGTCTCGTACAGCAACTACCCTAGGCTAGTGGCGTAAAAATGTTTTTTATTCCAAAACGATTCAAAATTTTTTGTATCCACCTACCAAAAAATCCATTTTTTTTCATCATTAGTTTATTATAAAAAATTAATTTTTCTTTCATTCCAATAAATGGAGATTTTTCCAAAAAAATAGATTCCCCTCCTCGTCGAAATTTTTTTTTCAAGAAAATTAATTTTTTTCTCAAGAGAAATCACAATATTTTATGTTTTTTTTTTTTTTTTTTTTGAGAAGATGCAACAGTTTGAAAAAATTTTACTTATATGACTTTAAAGAGTAAAATTCATGACTTTTCCATGGCTTTCATGACCGTTTTGCAAATTTCAAGACTTTTATGATTTTCATGACCTGTAAACAGTTAGACACCCTGTGAAAATCTATAGAAACGAAAAATCTTGAGTGATTTTTCATTAAAAAATCAAATTAATTATAATCCAATCCGTAATTTTGTCCAATATAAATTTGGAAATCTACGATTTCAAACAGTTGAATCCACGAATTCCATAAATATTTTGGATTTTTTCAAGTTTTCAAAAGGAATTGAAATTCAAAGCTCTTTTTTTTGTGCTGTGAGTGTGACTTGCTCGGTGGAATTTTTTTTAATTAGCAAGAAAACTCATAAATTTTTTATTAAAAAATGAACATATTTTTTCTTACTATTGGGCGTTTCCACGAAGCCAAAAAAAAACAAAAAGTTTTTGTTTACATTCGAACTGGGAGTCATCGGAGTGAAAACACATAAGACACAATGGTAATATTTATCAAAATAACTCGAAAAATATCATCTCAACAAAAAAAGTGCAAGACACTTTTTTTTCTTAGAATTAAAAAATCTTTCAATTCATGTATAAAAAAGTTGATTTAGCGACATTAGTGAATTTTCCCCAAAAATTCATCTATGTTCCCAAAAATTCACTAATGTCCCTAAATTAACTTTTTTATACATGAATGGAAAGATTTTTTAATTCTAAGAAAAAAAAGTGTCTTGCAGTTATTTTGTTGAGATGATATTTTTCGAGTTATTTTGATAAATATTACCATTGTGTCTTTTGTGTTTTCACTCCGATGACTCCCAGTTCGAATGTAAACAAAAACTTTTTGTTTTTTTTTTGCTTCGTGGAAACGCCCAATACTATATACACTTATCAAAAAAAAAAAAAATTATAAGACAGATTTTTACAAAAGAATTCAGTTTTTTTTTAGCCCAAAAATTAAGTGAAAAAAATTTTCATTGCAAAAAAAAATATACTCCAAAAAATGAAAATTGAATTAAATTCAGAAAAAAAATAATAGATTTTCTTTAACAAAAAATTTTAAGTTGAAAAAAATTGCTATTTTTCAAATCAATTAAGAGGCGGATAAAAAGGGTTTTTCTTTTGGGGGGGGGGGGGGGGGATGGAGGTGTTTTCAAAAAATTAAGTACTTCGATTTTTACTTTTTTTCGCTTGGCTCGAGAAAAATCGAGTTTTTTTCATTTCGAAGAAATACAGAAATTTTTCAACTCCAAAAAAAATACCTTCGAAAATTGGAAAAATATTTTGTAAATTCAAAAAAATTGAGAAACTTTTTTTCGAAAAGTAAAAAAATTCCAAGTTTCAGAATGTCTGACAAAATGTATAAAAGTCATCAAATTTAAAAAACTTTCTAAGTTTTTTATATCATCCAAACCTAACCTAATTTAACCTAACCTAACTCAATTTCGTGATGGATTTTGGTGTCGTTTTTTTCAATTTTGGTCATCGTAAAAGCATATACTATGCTAAAATCAATAAATTTTATTACACATACTCCAAAATAAAAAATTAATTAATTAATACCTAAGGAATGTTTCATCCCAAGAAAAATTGGAATTTTTTCTGTAAAAGAATTATTCGATAAGATCTCTGAAAAAAATTAAGAGACGAGTAAAGAGTTATCTACTCGAAAATTAAAATGGCTCGATGTCAGAGTAAAAGAAAAAAAAATGGATTTTTGATTTTAAATACAAATATCACAATAATTTTGGATTTTGATTTCAAATCCCTAACCCTGCCTGGAATCTCTACTATTGGTTTTATGGTTTCAGTGACCTAGAAGCCCTCCAGGAACTCTATGTCTCAAATTTCATTTTTCACGTGACCTAGAATCCCCATTGGGTTTTATTTTTCGAGTGACCTAGAAGTTCTTCTCTTGAGTTTAATTTTCAAGTGACGTAATATACTTATCCTCTCAGTTCTATTTTACAGGCAAACCAATCCCTTCTTGATTTTATTTTTAAATTGCCCAAGGTCCCTCTCTTGATATTTAGTTTTTTATATGACCTATAATCCTCCTCCTGATTTTATTTTTCTAGTGGCCAACAAGCCTTCCTCTTGGTTTTATTTTTCTAATTTAATTTTTAAGCAACCAAATGTTCCTGGCTTGATTTTTTTTTTCTTAGATGGTCCAATGTCCCTCCCTTGAATCAATTTTAAATGAAGAAGGATCCACCTCTCTTATTTTTGTTTTTAGTGACCTAAAAACGTCATCTTTTTTTCTTAAATCTGTATTGAATGAAAATTCGACGTAATAAAATTAATCCATGTCGATAATACGAAATTTACCTGTAACATTTTCTTATTAGTTTCACTTTTACCCAGTTCTTGTCTCAATTGTACGCTGAGTAAGAATAATTCTCGACCGAATTCTAACATCCGCTTAACAGCTGGTTGACTACCACCACATAATTCTTTTTTATTAGCGTTAGAATGATTAGAAGAATTATTATTCGATGGAGGATCGATATCTGCAACGTAGAAAAAATTCATATCAACGAAAAGTTCAATCAAAAGCGCACCTAACATGTTTTGAAAAACCACTACTAACCCATATCTTCGACACTATCATTATGAGCGGTACCATTCTGGTACCCGTTGGTCGTACCATTTGTGACACTTTTGGTAATTGGAGCTGGCGTTGAGCCGTTGACTTTATCTTCGATAATTATCGTCGTCGGCTGACTGATCATTTCAATGTCATTTTCGCAAACGCCGTTTTTCACTGATTCAACACCGTTCGCTCCGTTCAGCAGAATATTCGTGGTGTTCATCTCATCTACGAGATCATTTTGACGATTGTTTCTACACGAGCAAGCAGAAAGAAATTAGCCAATTGGACGTCGGACGATGATTAAAAAAATCGACGACGAGAGGGATACGCACTTGTTACTATTAACGTTGTTATTATTAAGTGACTTAGTTGATTGTATTACTGAGGTTGGTTGAGGAGGCGTTGACGTTGGTGAAGAATGTGAGTTTTGTTGGCCGCGCGGACACCTCGGCGGGCATACTTCGGTATCGGTACCATTGACCATCTCTACGAATTGGCGGCATTTTAACATGAACAACAGATTTCGGTTGTGTTCTAGAAGGCCCGGATATATCTTCGAAGTCGTCTCTATTGCTTCTCCCATTTTCCCGTTTAGAACTAATTTTAATATTCCTGAAATTAAAAACCAGAGTAAGATTACGAAAAAGGTCGACGCGACGTTAATTTTCTCTTCTCAGCCATCTATTCTCTACGGTGCTTACTTTGTCTGTTTTTGATTGATGTGATTTCTTCGTCAAATGCTTGACCAGTACCACGAGCAAATGCTTCGGCTGTAGCGCAATAACCGTGGTGAACAAGATAAGTAGAAACCATTCTAGAAAAAAAAATCCGTTATTACCTGGCTCATTTCACCAGAATTCAGTTTACTCAATTTGTGTACTGCAGGTGTGAGTCGTTTTTGTTGAATTTTCTCAAGTCCAATACTACATAGATACTTTGTATTCAAAATTGGAGGGGAGGGAGGGGTCTAATCGAAATTTTTGTAATAATCAAAATTATTCCTAAGACTTCAAGCTACAACTTTTGTACTCCACCAATTTTTAATAATATCATAAGTATCTAAGTAATACTACCTATGTTAAATTGGAGGAAAGGGAAGGTCCAAGGGCCTACCAAATCGAAAATTTAGAAAGTTGAGGATCCCTTTTTTTTAAATATTTTTTCTAAAAAAATGTAAAACATGTTTTCTAAAATATTTTTTTCAACAAAAAATTCATATTATTTCCATAGAGAAAATCCTATTTTTGCATAAATTTCATTTTTGATACCTTTTTAAAAAAATTCGTACACTTTCTAGGAGTAAAAAAAATTGAAGAAAAAAATTCCACAATTTTGGAAAAAACGCCTAATTCCCCAAAAAAATTATGAATTTTCTTTCATTTTTTTGGGAGTGAAAAAATTTCTCAATTTTCCTACGTTTTTACTTTTTTTTTTTTTTTTTTTTTTTTTTTGAAACGAAATATCGTATATTTTTAGATTTTTAGAGAGAAAAAATTGAATTTTATGGAAAATTTAATTTTTAGTTTCATTAGATATTTCTATTCTTTATTTATTTATTTTTTGAAAAATCTCTAGTTTTTTTTGGAGTTAAAAATTTGATTTTTGGAGAATAAATCTAAATTTTTGGTTTTCATTTCTAATTCTTTATTTTTAAATATCTGTTATTTTCTTTAATAATTTCTTTGCAATAAAAACCACATTATTAAATTTTTAGAAATAGAAAAATCGTATTTTTGAGATTTTCCTTCTTTTATTTACTTATTAGTCGCTTTCATTTTCTTGCGGTAAAAAATTGATTTTTTCTATGTAAAAAATTTCTCAATTTATAGGGGGAAAAAACTGAATTTTTTGGACATTTTTTTTACTTTTCTTCAAAACTGAAAAAATCTCATGATTTTTTTTTTTTTTAATCTTTACAATTTATTAAAGTAAAAAAAAAAACCCGATTTCTTTTCAAGATGAAAATTTCTCAATTTTGGTTGGAGGTGGAGGGGGTAGAAAATTTCAATTTTGGAGAAAGAACCTGAATATTTTGAAATATTCAATTTTTTTCACTTTTTTGATAGTCAAAAAATTTCTCAATTTTGCTGGGCCTAAAACACCCGTTTTTAAATAATTTTTTTAGAGAAAAAAAAAATCATAGGAAAAGCTAAAGGTGATGAATTTTTCAAATATGGCCCCCTTTAAAATATTACCACTCTGAGACGTTATTTATGAATAGGGGCAACTTGGGTAGATTTGTGAAAATCGAGTTAAGAGTACCGTGTTATACTACATAAAATTCCCTTCAAAATGAGACCAAGACGAATAAGTTTTGTTCATTATTCACGGAGTTATGAATTTTCAAACTTTGAATTCAAAAAAGTTAAGTTTCAAAAAAAGCTCGTTTAAAGTTTTGTATACATGTTTTAAACTTTTTTTCAACACAAAACTTGTAATTGCTGTGAAACTAAGCTAGGTACAAAAAAAATGCATAGAACCAAAATTGTAGAGCATGAAATTTCTCAACAACATGAGGTATTAATTTTTTTGTAAAATGTTTATTTTGAAAGATATGGAGTAAAAATGGTTTACTCTCAAAAATGTTAATTTTTGTAGATTTTTCATAAAATTGGATTTTCTGGCGAAACTAAGGGTTTTATGCAAAAAATGCATTGAACCAAAATTGTAGAGCATGAAATTCTCCATTTGCAGTAAGTTGTCAGATTTCGGAAGCTTAGTTTTCGAGATAAACCCAGTTACAACTTCACCACATTATCAGTATTTTTTCAAAACTATAAAATAATTCATTTTTTGAAGAAAAAAAATCCTTAATCATACCCCATATGAATTTTTTATCAACTTCCAACTTCGTGACAAAAAAAAATAAAACATTACATAGCCACGAAACTAACGAAATTAGCCCAGCGGAACGAGATGTAAGTGAAGTTCATTCTTCATCACCATATTTTCGCGTTACCAAAAACATACCAAAACTCACGTTTTTGTACCGTTTGCGTGGTCGTATCGAACTAAACAGTTGTACCATTCGAAAGAGCTTTAAATTTTCTATCTGAATCCATCAAAACCTGAAAACGGTAATTTTGACCTGAACACGAATTATCGCGATTATCTCGATTTCAGTTTTCTACCCAAGTTGTCCCTTTTCATGAATAATGTCTCACTCTAAAATACATAATTATTTTTTCCACCAAAAATGAAAACTTTTTTATTTTAAGAAAATGAGAAAATTTTCACTCCGAAAAATTGAAAAAAAATTTAAAAACATGAGAATTTTCAGAAATAAGAAAACAAATAATCCTTCCTAAAATGCTTCCAAAATTGAAAATTTTCCTATTTTTACACAAGACTTTTCCAGAAAGATACGTCATTCGGACCGTGCACTCAAATAGAGCGTGCTAGTGCTCAGCGGAAAAATAGACGGGACTTTTCTTATCAATTTTGATTTTCACCAAATTTTCACGTATTTCTCAAAAACTATTAATTTTACAAAGAAAGCTTTTAGACATTTTTGTAGAGAATTAAGAGACCTTTCTATTGATGTATAAATATTCGCATTTTTGTGAAGTTTGGTGGAAAAGTGAAAAAATTTGTCGATCACCCTTTCAATCACCATCACTTTTTTTTAAATGTCATGAAATGCAAATATTTATACATCAACAGAAAGGTCTTTTAATTCTCTACAAGAATAATATATTTTCTTCGTAAAATTAATAGTTTTTGATTGAGGAATACGTGAAAACAAGTGAAAATCAAAAATGATAAGAAAAGTCCCGTCTATTTTTCCGCTGAGCACCAGCGCGCTCTATTTGAGTGCACGGTCTGAATTACTAATGTCTTCAGACTAAATCAATTTTTTGATTTTCAATTTTGATTTTTTCATTCCAAAATCACTACGTTTACTACCTTGTAGACACCATGAATTATTTCTAAGGCCTCAATCTACAACTTTTGTTTGAAAAAAAATTCAATTGGACCCCACCTCCAATTTTGAAAAGTATCTACATGATATTATGTGAAATCGGAGGAGAGGGAGGTATCCAATCGAAATTTTCATAATAACCAAGATCTTAATCTACTACTTTTATTTGAAAATTTTTTCAGTTGGCACCTCCCTCCCCCCAACTCCAATTTTTAATTCGTATCTTCGGAATGCTGGGCAAAATCGGTAGGGAGGGAGGGGTCCAATTAAAAAAAGTTTCAAACAAAAGTTGTAGCTTGAAGTCCTAGGAATGATTTTGACTATTACAAAAATTTCGATAGGACCCCTCCTTCTCCTCTAATTTTGAATATCAAATATCTATGTAGTATGGTTTTGGTAAAATTCAATAAAAAAAACGATCCGCCACCATGTAAACAAATTGAGTTAACTAGACACTAGTGCTCAACAGTAATATTTTAATTTTTGGTGTAAAAAAAAATTTACTTCTGTAGAACGGACTGCCATTGTCCGTAATTATCTGGTATGGGATAGTCGTAAATGGTGTTTCTAATTTTCGCTCTCAGTTCTTTCATCATGTCTTCAATATCGAACACAAATGGTGATTGGCCGAAATTTGCATCCACCACTTCGCCTGGCGTTTGCAAACCGACGGTCGGATATAAATTAGGCTAATACATGAAACAAACATATCGGTTCAGTTCTTCAATATTACATTATCCGGTGCATACGTATAATCTGTACGGGTCTACGTATGCACTTGCAACTGTCAGAATACGTGCGAGGTTTACTCTCTATCAATACTAACAGGTAAATCGGTGAACGCGGTGCCCAAATTGTGGCCGTTTTTCGTATAAAATGCCGTATTCTCGATTAGATTTACACCGCAACCGATCACGTCGCCGGTCGTAAATGTCGGTCCGTAAGGTTGGCCCGTTCCAGAAGAGCAAAATGAATGGCCGTCGTCTCCGTGATATCCGTACGAATGTTTATCCCATCCTGTAAATTGAAAATATTTTAGTTAATCTCGGTTTTATATAGGCACGATAGCAATGCAAGATACGAGTAATTATACAATTTTAATCTCTGATAGTCGCGGTAGGAAAATTGAAAAAAAAATCGAAGCATGTTTTTAAAATACAGGAAATGTAAAAAAAAAGTTAATTTAGTATTTTTTTCGATTGATGGATATTAAAAGAAAATTATCAAGCGTAAAAAATTTTACTAAGGAAAAAAATTCAAGATATGAAAAAATCGTGTTGAACTTTTTAATTTTTTTTTTTTTTTTTTTAAACAAGAAAAAAATGAAAAATACCTATACTTATATAAAAAGAAAATCGAAGAGCAATCAAGAACAAGAAATACAAGAAAATGAACGTAAAACTCTGAATACAAAATTCAATAGAAATCTGAATGGAAATTTGAATTTAAAACCGAGATCAGTTTTTCATTCAAATTTATATTAAATTGTTTATTCAGTTTTCAGTTGAAAAATTTACTGGAAATCTTGAAATTTCAAAAGTTACTGTATTTGACTTCAAGATGGTTGGTTTTGGAAAAAATTTGAAAAATGGTTTGAATGAAAATGAATGCAGTTTATTTTAAAAGAAAAAATATATATAAAATTGATTTTTGGAAAACCATAATTTTTTCAGTTTTTTGGGTGGGTGGGTGGGGGTGGTAAATAACGTGAATTCTTTTTGGCGAAAATCATAAGATCGTTGTTGGAAAGAAGTGCGAATTTTTTTCAATGAAAAATAGAAAAATATAGATTTTTTGGTTTTAAAAAAAATGAGTAAATTTTTTTGAAGAAAACATTAACAAATTTTTCTGGAGGAAAAACGTTTTTTTTTTTTTTTGGAAAAAAGTGACAATTTAAGAGAGGAATAAACAATTTTTGGGACGAATTGACAAATTTGTTAAGAAGGAAGTGCCAAATTATTTTGGGGAAAATACAATTTTTGAAAGACAATTTTGGGAAAATCATAATATTTGGAGGAAACTTGACAATTTTTTGTGAAAAAGTGGCACTTGGAGGAAGCAATATTTTAAGAAAAAATGTAATATTTTGCGAGGGAAGTGACGATTTTTAGAGGAATAATTTTTTAGGGAAGAAATTAACAAATTCTTTTCGATTTTTTTTTTTTTTTTTTTTGAATTTTGCGTTGGGAAAAGTTGACAAATTTATTCGATGTTGAAAGAGGGAACATATTTTGAAATTTTTTCAGGTATGGGAAAGAATGCAGATTTCTTTTGAGAGGGAAGGGAAATAATTTGAAAGTTTGTTTCTGTGGAAAAAATTATAAAATTGGTTATAAAATTTTTGGAAAAGAAGTTATTTTGGGAGGGGGCTTGTTTTATGGATAAAAATTGAAAATTCGTGTTCTATGCTCTTGGGAGGGAGGGAGGGGGGGGGAAGGTAATTTGGGAGTTTGTTTTGGCGAAAAAATTTGAAAAGGTGGCTTGAAAGGAAAAAAAATAGGATGTTATTTTAATTTTTTTTTTAAATCATCAAGTTTGATTTAAAAATATTTGATTTGATTACCCATGAAAAAAATTTTAAGGAAAAATTTGAAAATGAAAATTAAAAGTTTATATGTTGAATGAAAAAATCCAAAAAACTAAAAATGGTTTTATATTAGCACATATTTCAATTTTATTTTTTCTCGAAAATAATTTCAATATATTTTTATTTTATTATTTTTAAAATTTAGAATTAAAATAAAAAAATCGAGACCTATTGTAAACAAGTGCAAATTTAAAAAAATAAAAAATGTAGATTTTTTTGATAAAAAACATACCTACACAATTTTTTTTTAGAGAAAACATTGACAATTTTTGTGGAAAAACGTACAAATTTTCTGGGGAAAAAAGTAACAATATTGAGAGGGAAGGGGACAACTTAGTAGAGGAACTGACAATTTTTTGAGAAAAAACTAGAAAGACAACTTTTTTGGTACGAAATGTGACATATTTTGGGGAAATGTGCCACTTGGGGGAGAAGGGATTGACAACTTTTCAGGGGAAGAAATCAACTTAATTTTTTTGAATAGTTTTTTAAAAATAAAGTTTTTTTCAATTTTTGCGAATGGAAAAATTGAAAAATTGATTCAATTTTGAAAGAAAAAATTGTAAAATTGGCTTTTGAAAAGTATGTTTTTGGGGGGGGGGGGGGGGAGTAAAAATGATGGTTTGGTTTTGAATAAATTATAACTTAAAAGTATTTATACAGGTGGTCCTTTACTTTTGGAATTTTATTTGTTTTTTGATGAAAATTTACAAGTAAGATTTTGAGAAAGAGAGTGTTTGAAATGTTAATTTTGGGAAAAATCAAAAAGTTGATTTGCGAGGTGTAGTGTAACTAAAAATTTCTTTTCTAAATAAAATAATTTTCTGGAATTTTTTCTGAGCATGTTTCTTGAATTACTAATTTCGTATTCAGATTTTTTTCATGGTCAAGCTACAAAAATGATTTACACCTACGTCTAAAAAATCGCAGAAAAAAAAAGGATTAAAATAATTTTGAAGAAATCGTTTCTGAATAAAAAATAAAAAATTGTATTAAAAAAAAATTAAAATTATATTGACTAAAAAAATGGAAAAATTGAATGAAACTGTTGTTTTTTAGTTTTTGATACATTTCGTCTATATTTTATTTACTTTGGTGCTCGTGACACGTTACTGTACCTGGTAATCGATTCATATTAACGCCTTGTCCGGAAAGCCCGATTCCCATATATCCATCGCGTCCTTTGCTGACGATTTTCACCTCGAAATAATATAATCCGCAAGCCGGTGGAATGGGATAAGTGGCTCGAACGCTGGCCGCATCTTTATGCGTTTTACCATGACCTGTAACAAGACAAAACGGAACAAAAAAATCATATAATCGATTGTAGTAATAATTCGCATTAGTGATTTTGCAAACTACCACCTTCTTCCTCGCAACCTCGCCCATTTCGCTCCTTCGGCGACCGAAGACCGACGACGTCGACGTTGCGTTCTCGTACATACTTATTCTTATGACTGTAAAGTCAACGAACCTCGCGCCTATACATGCGTGTGCTTACGCAATAATGAAACCTTTTACGTTCAAAGTGACCAAGCTGATTGGTTAATAGTACCATACAAACTATAACGTAGGCCTACATCAATATATACCTTTTACCTACGTAGCAATTTCCACGCCTATGTTTGTAGCTAGTAAATGAAAATGCCAAGAAAAATGAATGGAAATGGAAATTGAAACACATAGCTCTGTTACGCGATACACTGCTCGTATTTACATTGGTAAAGAGATTCTTTGTATTATGTGTAACACGTGTGTGCTCTGTGCAACCTCGATAATGATCGCACAAAGAAAACAATCGTATTCTCAGAATATTTTTTAATTCGTTAACAACTTGCTATTATCTTCCCTCTATACATACTACGTCATCATATAGCTCTATGGTCAAAGAGTTATAGGTACCGAAAACACAGACAGACGGAAAGAAAAAAAAAAAAAAAAACCGCCATAATAACGTTATAAGTACCTAGAGTACCTAGGCTGGTTCGACCTTCACAGAAACACGATTCTAAGTCTTCGACAACACCAACACCACGAATACGAAAAGACCGAATGTCTGCATTGATATTGCTCTAGACCAGCGAAGCGATAGGCGAGATTTCGTTTTCGGTCCCGTTCTCGTTTGGACACAATCCATGGTGTCTACTAGAATTAAAAAGTCTGAAAGTATGACTTTTGTTTGACCAATTTTTCATTTTGTATGACCTTTTTTTTGGAGGGGGGGTTCATTTTTGAGAACTTTTTTTTTGAAATTAGTAGTTTATTGGAGTAAGGGGGTCTTATTTTCGATAAACTTTTTTTTCGGAGTAAGCAGTTCATTTTTCAGAGGTTCATTGATCATTTTTGAAGACTTTTTTTGTTAAGGCAGGAGCGGGTGGGTTTTCAAAACTGAAGAAATTTTTTGAAGCTTTTGACACCTGCTTCAATAAAAAATTTCTTGAAGGTCCATTTTTTTGTAAGACGATATGGCAAGAAACCACGGGAACCAGAAGGAATTTTCCATCCCAATAACTGAACATTTTCAACCCCACCATATTTGCATTTGATGACGCCTTATATCAAAAAATCCAAACAAAGGGAGAGAATAAAAGTATTTTGAATTTTTTTTTTGATTTAAGCTTCCTCATTCCGTTGCTAACAAAAAAGTGAAAAAGAAGCGAAAATTTTTCAGTAAAAAAATACTGCCCGAGCGCAGCGAGGGCGAAAGTTTTGAAAAAATTGAAATTTTGAACGAAAAAATGGGTTCCTTCTTCAGAGATTTTTTCGAAGTATGGAGCTGATTTTGGGTCAAAATTAAGAAATTTTTTAGCTGAAAGTATGACTTGTACGACTTTTGTATGACTTATATGACCTCATGGCTCAAAGTATGACTTGTATGACCTTGTAGACACCTTGCAATCCTAATGGGACTGTTCGCGAATTAATTCCAATTCTCTGACAGCTTTACTAGTGTCTAGTTTGTTGGGTTTGTACTTTGTTACAATTAGATGGATCGTGTTGTTGATTTTTTTCAAGTCCAATACTACATAGATACTTTATATTCAAAATTGGAGGGGAGGGAGGGGTCCGATTAAAATTGTTGTAATAACCAAAATTATTCCTAGAACTTCAAGCTACAACTTTTGTTCGAAATTTTTTTCAATTGAACCCCTCCTTCCCCACCTATTTCGCATAACATCACCAAGGCACTGATTAAAAATTAGAGAAGTTAGGGCGGAGGAGACCAATTGAAAAAAATTTCAAATAAAAATTGTAGAATAAGATCCTGAAAATAATTTTGGTCATTATAAAAATTTCGATTGGATCCCTCCCTCTCCTCCAATTGAGGGAGGGGTTCAATTGAAAAAAATTTTTTTTGTTATTATATAATTTTCGATCAGACCCTTCCCTCCCCTCCCCTCCAATTTCGCATAATATGACTTTGAGTAAGGGTCCAATTGAAAAAATTTTCAAACAAAAGTTGTAGCTTGAAGTCTTGGAAATAATTTTGGTTATTACAAAAATTTCGATCGGACCCCTCTCTCCCCTCCAATTTTAACATAACATTATGTAGGTATACTCTTTCAAAATTGGGGAGGGGTCCATCCAATTCATTGAAAAAATTTTCAAACAAAAGTTGTAGATTAAGGTCGTAGAAATGGTTTTGGTTATTATAAAATTTTCAATCAGACCCTTTCCTCCCTTTCAATTTTGCATTAAATTATAATGCAAGATCAGGATTATTTACAATGAAATTGAATTTCACTCCTGGCAGTGGCGAAGAATTTATTTTTCACTGCAAAATTGAATTTAATAAAAAATTAGGAATTCAGATTTATCTACAAATACAGTAAAATTGAATTCTACTGCAAGATCACGATTAATTACGATGAAACTTACGAGTAATTTCACTCCTAGTGCAGGATTTTTCACTTCAAAATTGATTTTTATGAAAAATTAGAAATTCAAAATTATTTACGAAAAAAATTAAGATGGGTACGACTTGAATTCTTATTATTATTAAAAACGGTAGAGGGGGGGGGGGGGGGTAGTTCAATTTAAAAAACTTTCAAACAAAAGTTGTAGCTCGAAGTACTAGGAATAATTTTAGTTAGATATTACAAACATTTCAAATGAATCCCTCCCTCCCTCCCTTCCTTCCTATTTTTCGAAATTGGGAGAAGAGGGAGGGGCCCAATCGAAATGTTATGATAACCACAATTATTCTTAGGGCTTCAAGCTACAACTTTCTGTTTGAAAGTTTTTTCAATTGGACCTCTGACCTCTCCCTTCTCCAGTTTTTATCAATATAATAATCCCAGTCGTGTTATGCAGAATTAGAAAGGAGGGAGGGGTCTAATCTAAAATTTTATAATGACCAAAATTATTTCTAGGACTTCAATCTACAACTTTTGTTTGAAAAAATTTTCAATCAGACCCCGCCCCCCCCCCATTTTGAAAAAGTATCTACTTGATGTTTTGTGAAATCAGAGGAGAAGGAGGGGTTCAACCAAAATTTTTATAATAACCAAAATTATTTTTAGGACCTCAATTTATAACTTTGGTTTGAAAATCTTTTCAATTGACCCCTTCCTTCCTCACTTGGTCACTCTAACATGATTTCAAACAAGCATCTACGAAGTGTTATGCAAAATCGAAGGAGAAAGAGTGGTCCAATTGAAAACAATTTTCAAACAAAATTTGTAGCTATACGTCCTAGGAATAATTTTGGTCATTACAAAAATTTTGATTAGACCCCTCCCTCCACTCCAATTTTGAATATTAATAATTTGCGCATGTTACTCGTATTTACATAGTCTTCTATACCCTGAAAGGATTATGTCCAGGCGAGAACGATACCGAAACCCAAACCTCGCAAGCGATAGTCCTAAGTACACGATGTGAAAAAACCGTTTTAGTTTCAGGTACTTATTACGGTGAAAAAAAATAATATATACCTAAGACCTAAGATAAACAAATAATACTGCAAAACGGACAACCGCAACGTTCCATTACACAATTCAAGGTTGCACCATCGCCATCCACTCACCAGTAACAAATTTCCCTTTCCAGTTTCAATGGTTCGAAAAGTTGGAATACGAATTTTAAAAGGTTTATTAACGCCAGGCTTTACCTATAGATTTTTCTCATTCGATCCAGATCCAAGATCCAAATCACTCACGATGAAATTAATAAGTATTATGACAAGTCGTTTTGCACGATGGAAACGTACCAACTAGGTAGTAGGTACCAACACTATAACTAACGCCAAAAAAATATTCCTATTCGCAACAAATTTATATGCGGAACACGTGATGCATGCATATGCATCGCAACGCCACAAATTACATCAGCGTTTAAAATTTTCTCGGGTTCGCGATAAAAACGCAAGTAACGCAACGTGGGTTTGATGAGTGTGGTCACGTGGAGAAATTTTTTCAAGCAATTCAGTAATTTCCGAAAAATTTTACGCCAGTTTTTAAAAAAATTTCAAGTTGAAACAAATTGTAAAAAATATAAGGAAAGCGGAGTAATTCAGAGAAAACAATGACAATTTAATTCATCAAAAAAAAAAAAAACTGGCGAGTAATTTTTTTTGAAAAATTTTCAAACTTGAAAAAATTGTAAAAAACGATTTTTTTATTACAAAATATTAAAAAAAGTAAAAAGTTGATAAAACTGAGGGATTTTTGAGGGGGAAAAAATCTAAATAGGTAATTTTCATTTCTAATTTCAACTTTTTTTTTTTTTTTTTTTTTTTTTTTTTTTTAATAATTAACTAAGTTCAAAAAAATCATTTATAAACAAACGGATAGAATTAAGTCATTAAAAAAAATCTCAACTCATTTTTCAAAAAACAAAAAATTGATGAGTCATTTTTTTAAAGCTCCTAAATTCAAAAAAATTATTTAAAAAAATTAATGAAATGAGATTCTATTGAAAAAAAAAATGAAAATTTACTAATTTATTTTCCAAAAAAAAACGTACCTATTGATTTTTCTGAGTCATTTTACTGAGAAATTTGTGGGTTCAATTTTTTTTTTTAATTAAAAATATCTACCTATCCGGACTTCTTTTTTTTTTTATCTCAAGTACCTACTCATTTTTTCAAAAAAAATTAAGTCATTTCTTAAAAAAAAAAAAAAAAAAAAAATCAAAAATAAACACCCGAGCGGCACACTCGATCGATATTATCGGAAGATGTAACGTATCGATAAAAAATCGTTTGAAAATCTATAGATGTTCTCACGATATTATAAAGATTTATCGGTACAACTTCATAGGCAAAAAATCTAAAAACTATCGAATTCGATATTATTAAGATTTTATGACGATATTCGTCAACGATACTATCGACAAAGAATATTAAATTTATCGATTCCGATTTTCCACCGATTTTGTGCAGATATTTGAAACTACATTATCGACAAAGAATATTAAATTTATCGAATTCGATTTTTTAACGATTTTGTAAAGATATTTAAAACTATATTATCGAAAGATTATATGAAATTTCTCGACTTCGATATTTTACCGATTTTTTGACGACATTTGAAACTATATTATCGACAGATTATATTAAATTTATCGAATCCGATTTTTTACCGATTTTGTAAAGATATTTGAAACTATATTATCGACACATAATATGCAATTTCTCGAATTCGATTTTCTAACGATTGCGTGAAGATATTTGAAACTATATTATCGACAAGTAATATGAAATTTCTCGATTTCGATTTTTTAATGATTTTGTGACGATATTTGAAACTATATTATCGACAAATAATCTGAAATTTCTCGAATTCGATTTTTTAACGATTTTGTGAAGATATTTAAAACTTTATTATCGACACGTAATCTGAAATTTCTCGAATTCGATTTTTAAACGATTTTATGACGATATTTGAAACTATATTATCGACACGTAATATGAAATTCCTCGAATTCGATTTTTCAACGATTTTGTGACGATATTTAAAATTATTTCCAAATTGGTGAAAATTTTTCTAAGTCCAACACGTCTGGAAGTACTAAACTGCCTATTATAAGCGTTTTATTGCTAATTCCTCAACGATAAGGTATGACATAGTGGTTAAGGAAGAGGTTTACCATGCAGGAGGTAGATGGTTCAAGCCCCACGGGTGGCAGATTTTTTATAATTTTTTTTTTTGACTTTTTCTGAAATGATCCTCTTACCGTAACATGAATAATGTGTTTAGGCAAAGTTTAATGCATTAATTATGCTAATTAATGATTTTTAATTATAGAAAAAAGCTAGTAAAAGACAAAAAATCGATAAAAAATCGACAGAATATCGAATTCGATAAAGTGTCGCGAAAGTTCCGCCTAAATCGTGAAATTATCTTTCGATATTGTAGATAGATTATCGATAAAATATCTTACTATAATCTCGAAATTTTTATTAACTATAATTCGTCGATAATCTATCTATATATCGAAAGATAATTTCACGATTTATGCGGAACTAACGCGACACTTTATCGAATTCGATATTCTGTCGATTTTTTATTTCGATAATTTGTCGATTGTGCTGCTCGGGCAATTGATTTTTCAAAAATGTTCAATTTTTTTCAAAAAAAATTCACGACTTTGTTTAGAGAAGTTTTCAAGTTTGAAGAAGACTATTAAAAAGAGTAATAATTTAAAACAAATAATAATAAAAACTGGCAATTTATCGAATTCATTTGTTAACAATTTTAATCAATTTCTTCAAATTCAAAAAAGTTGTGGAAAAATTTATATAACTAATTGAATGAAATTAAAAATTGATTAATTTTTCAAAACAACAACAACAACAGTGTAATTGTATTTCTTATTTTTTTCAAAAAAAATCAAGTATCCGATTTTTCCAACCAAAAAAATTTCAAGTGGAATCTTTCAAGTACACAAAAGTTGTAAGAAACTAATGGAAGTGAATAATTTTTGAAAAAAAAAAATTCAAAAAATTCCAAGTTAACTTACTTTTCCAAAAATTGAAACTATTTTTTTTAGAAAAAAAAAGATGGTCATCATTTTTTTAGATAAGTTTCGAGCCTTTTTCTTGAGAAAATTCCAAATTTAAAAAATGTGATTAAAATGAGTAAAAAAGTCATTTAAAACTTTATTACCTAATTATTTTTTTAAAAAAATCAATTCAATTTTTAACAAATTTTCAAATCATTTTTCCAAAAAATTTCAAGTTGGACTTTTTTTAATTTCTAGGTTTGAAAAAATTGTAAAAGTTTTTCCAAAAAGAGTAATTTTTAAATAAAATTTTGAAAATTGATCAACTAATTTTTCAAAAAAAAACTCAAATTTTTTTGAGAAATTTTCAAGTAATACCTAGTAAAAATTGTAAAAAATTAATTAAATTAAGTATCTAGGAACTTATTTTTTTTTAAAAAGGAGGTAGGTAGTGCAGTTCTACTCTCCAAAATGCAACGTTTCGTTTTCTAGAAAAAAATTCAAGTTCAAAAAATGAACGGCAATAATGAGCGGGTTTTGAAAAAAAAAATTGAGCTTAAAAAATGGTACCCAATATCTAAATCTTTTATGGGATACAAATCTTTTGAATAAAAAATTTTTCAAAAAAAATTATTCAACTAGAAAACTTTCAAGACCAGGAAAAAGAAATTGATCAAATTGAGGGACTGGACTTTTGAAAAATTGTGTTTTTTTTTTGTTTTTGTAATTTTAACAACAGGTTTTTTTTTAAAATTCAAGTACAGAAAAATTGCTGTAAAATCATCAACCTAAATGATTTATGCAAGACAAATTTTTCAAAAATAAAAAAGTAAAATGTTTTTTGAACTGATTCAGACAACATATTTAAAACCAAAAATGCTTCAAAAATTTTCCAAATACATACACCCCCTCCCCCCCAAAAGTTACACAGGTTCATCCAAAACCCTCCACCACTTCAAAAATCGTTCATAAACGACCCAAACTCATCCACTAAAGAGATAAAGAGAAAGAAAAAGTGCCAACTAAACAGAAAATACAACGTCAATGTCATCGGTGAGTTACTTACGTACCTGTGATGAGTATAGAGCTCAAAAACATCAACTCGAGTAACGCGAATTAATAATAATACCCATTATACACACACCAAGATTATGGTAGGTAAATTGGAATGGGTAAAAAACGTGTCATTTCCATCATATCGTTTACATGGCAAATGAGTGCCTTTTTTTCGCCTTCCCCTTCTCGACACAGCAAAATTCTTGAACTAGAAACTGTCAAATAGTGTTATCGTACCTAATACGTAATACGTATTAATATCGAGGTAAAAATATGTCCAATACACCAGCGTCCCATAAAAAAGACAGAAATCGAACGTGCGTTAGGTCGCTCGATGCTCATCGCCAACGTTACTAATGCGTAGATGCGAAAGCGTTGGCGAGATGAGAGCTTTTTAAACAAGTCGACCGTAAAAAAAAAGTACAAACAGAAATGGGAAATTTTCGCTTTTCCAAAGTTGAAAAAAGGTGTTTCGAAATGGCAAAAAAACAAACCACACCACTAAAATTATCTAATTAAAATTTAGATCAAAGAGGAGAGAGAAAATTTCCATTTGAAAATCCAAACAAGGTAAGGTATAAACCTCCCAAAATGGTACACCACCGTTGATATTGATTATGCAAAATACTCGAGTACCTAGCTACCTACCTACGTCTTCATAATGTAGAAAATTTATAAGTATAATCTCCACAAAGTTGTAATTTAGGCTCAACAACATGAATAATGTACTAACTAATTCGAATACTCGAGCTGGTGTACGACCAAATGAACGCTACTTCGTGGAATTCTTATGAGTCATAATCATAATTGCACGAATCAATTTTCAAACGAAAGATTTTCGTGGCTGGTTCGGTTAAACGAACTTCACAAAGTTGATACGAGTATATGGGATCCCTGAGAGGAAAATTTCTATCACGAAGGAAGTCCTCGATCGTAATGAATGAAATCGAGCTTTTCAAACTAAATACCAAAATTTATAGACAAAGACAAAGTACAAAACCCATGGACAATTTTTTTTTATTCATACCAGTTGTTTGGTGTTAGTGTTTTTTTTTTTTTTTTTCAAGAATACATTTATTTATCGTAGTCAGATTAGGTGTACACAGCACACACGAAAGTGTGTTCCAAATACGATATACTCGACTATATTATTAGCGGTTATCGCGTACATTAAAAGTGCACAATTAACTGGTCAATCCTGCGAATGAAATTCGACCACTGTGCTAAAGTGAGAAAATATTATGCACATACGCGATGAAATGAATTCTCGTTCAACTAGAACCACTCGTACTCGTAACTCGTATCTTGTGCACTAGATATTGTCGAACAAGACGAACGAGATGATATCTAGCGCGAATCGATTAGCTGGCTTTTTTTTTGCTCTCTTTTTCGCAGAATTATTTATACAGCTCGAAAGCGAATTAGATAAATTTATGCCTAAAATTCTCGAGAAATAGGTAGGTAGGTATTTTGCGTATTAAAACTTGAAAAAAAAATTAAAATATTTTATTTTTTCGTGAAAAGGAATAGGTAATTTTTTTCGAATTCCATCAAACGACTCTCGTAAAATATACAAAAATATGCTAAATATAGAATTTCAAAGTAAAAATATGCGTTTCATGATATAAAATATTATGTACTTGTGTGGGTTAAAAATTGAAAAATTTGTTCTATTGTCTTCTCGAATTTGAATAAATACGCCTACCTAATGAAATTATTCCCATATCGGAAGCAGGAAAAAAATGTGTAAAATTTTTCTTAAAAAAATGACCCAATTAAAAAAATATAATTATTATTTTAAAGAAACTCATGCAATTTGTAGAATCTCCAAAAATAGAGGTAGGTAAGTATACGTAGGTAATTTAAATAATTAAATAATCCATGGGAAATGTTCTCATTATGAGAAGGTAATAAGTAAGCATTTTTATATCAATTCCAAAAAAATTTATAATTTCTTCATAAATTTTTTTGAACCATCGAGGACGTAAATTTGACAACATTCAGGTATAACATATTGTTCCATTAAATGTCTAAATATTATTTTTATTTAAAAAATGAACTACACTGTTTGAAAATAAAGCAAATATTTTCAAAAATTTTTGATTTTTGAATTTTTTTGAAAATAAAATAAGCCCTCTGAATGTTTCTGAATTGAATAATTTGACAACTGAATTCTTTCTGTAATAAAAAAATCACCAACCCTAAAAAAATTCAAGAAGGAGGTAAACTTTTAATTTTTTCTTTTTTAAAAAACAAATTGAATGAATTTTAGGTACAGTAGAACTCGATTATACGATGTATTGATTGTCCGAGCAAAAAATTGCAACCGATTTCTTTCGATTGAAAAAATTCATTTCACAATATGAGAAATTATTTATTAAAAAAAAAAAAAAAAAAAAAAAAAAATGAATAAAAAAAATAACATTGAAAATTTAAAGTTCCAGAAAAAAAAATTATTCCAAAAAATTAGGAATTTTTCTTTCTGAAAAAATTTAATATTTTTTTTTACTTCAAAAAAAAAATCAAAATCAAATCATATATTCCATTTTTTAAAGGGTAGGTGTGCCAAATTACAAAAAAAAAAAAAATCAAAAATTTTATTTCGAAAAATTATGAATTTTTTCAACTCTTAGATTTATTCCAAAGTGATTCACAATGCACTTTTTCGTTGTTCTGTTTGTTCAGAGATTTATATAAATTTTTTGCAGTAAGAGCGAAGTTTTTTGCTGCATTTTTTCAAAAAAAATAAAATAAAAAATTTTCAAGTTGTATAGTTAAAATCTACGTATACTATCGAACGAATCATGCACAAACGACCGAATTAATTTAGCAAATGCATTTTTTTCAATTTTGTAATTTAAAATTTTTTTTTGTGTTTTTAATTTTCAATTTTTTCCATTTTTCCTGTTTCTTTTTTTCTTCTTTTTTTCAGTACATAAGACGCATCAAATTTTTTACATCTGGCAATTTTTCTAATTTTTGTTTTTCTTTCAATATTTTGAATTTTTCTAAATTTTTCTCATTTTGCAATTTCATTTTTTTTCTTCATTCTTTCCGAATTTCCAATACTTAATTTTAAAATTTTGAAATTTGATTATTTTTCTAATTTTGATTTTTTTCCGAATTATCAATCAATTCTTGACTCTACCTAATTTTCTTCAAAGTTGTAATTTCGTTCCTCTTCAAGTGTCTCATAATTTCATTTATTATTTTTTTAATGTTTCGACAGTTTTTTCAATATTTTATGCCTAGGTACATTTAATTATTTTTCAATTTCTAATTTTTCCAGATTCTTCATTTTTTTCAAGTTTTTCCATTTTTAAAATTTTTATAACCTTTTCAAATCTTTTAATTTTTTTCCAATTATGAGGATTACTAATTAATGAATTGTTTGCGAACGACTCAATTTTCTTCAGAAGTGAATAAACACAAAAGACTCGGAAAATTCTTCACGGGATCCCTTCAGAACCTCAGTAAAGATAAATCTTCCACATTATGCTTCAATTACAAGACTACAATTTGCGCAGTTGTAAGAAAACCACCAAACATCTAATTGTAATCCACTGGGACATGGCAGATCGTATACTTAGAATACCTTCGCAGAATTACGAATAACCATAGAAGAGAAGAAAGAAAAAAAAGGAAAAAACATCACCTACGTAAACACTGCAGTTAATACCAGGGTTGTAAATAAAGAAACTTTTTTTCGTTACTTCAGTAACGTTATTATTTCGTTACGGAATTCGTGTGATTTTTCGTTATCGTTTCGTTACGATATTTTGTTATTTTCAATTTTTCGTTACGTTCCGTTATAACGTTACTTCAGATCACCTCAATTTCGTTAATTCTTCAATTTTGTAGTTTTGTTACGTTATAACGAAACTTTTTTCGTTATTTCGTTACGTTTCATTACGCTTTGTTGTGGTCAATTTTTTTGTTACGTTTCGTTATTTCGTTACGTTACGTTTCGTTCCTGCAACCCTGGGCAGTTGGTAGGTGGATAAGTAGGTATTAAATGGTGAATTGATGATCATTTTTATTGCAATGCTAAAAAAATAACGTAACGAAAAAATAACGAAAAAAACAAAAAAAATTCGTTATTTGATTACGTTATTTTTGAAATTTTAATGTTTCGTTTTCGTTTTGTTTTCTTCAAACATTTCGTTTCGTTATTTCGTTTCGTTACAATTTTTTCTCTTGTCAGGTTTCGATATTTCGTTACGTTTCGTTATGGTCAAATTTTTCGTTACGTTTCGTTATTTCGTTACGTTACGTTTCGTTCCAGCAATCCTGGTTACTACGTCGGTCGGTAGTCGACACGTAATTGTAATTTGTTAATAACGAAACGTGTGTGAGGATAACGGGATAAGCGGGAAAAGGAAAAGGATAAGGCCGAGACAGGAGACAGGCAGGCATCAGGCAGACTCGCAGACTGGTGCGATGAAGAATATTTGATAACGCAGTGTTGTCATTCATTCTTACACTATGTACAGTAGTACACAGTTACACAAACCCAACATTTATGCACGTTGCACGACACTCGCATATGTGGCAATGAACTGCGCGGCTTCAATTCAAGTCTCGAAAGTAATTGCGGGTTTGGCGAATTTCCCAGTAAAAATATTCATACTACAAACATTTCTACAAGATCGTAAAATTAACAAAATAATACAAAGACAAGACCAGGGTGAGTATTTATAAGATTGCGTGGTTGGTCTAGGAATTTCCAAAAACTGTGTATACGTTTCTAAATGAAAAATTTCGAAAAAACGAGAGTGAAGGTTGAAATAGAAGTTCACTGACCTTGAGCAAAATTGCTGAACTGGGTTCTCGAAACATTTGCTATCGAAAAACTCAAAAATCTCTGTTCTAATCGTGAATATACAGGAATACATTAAATGTGAGCTAAATTTTGAAAATACGAGTAAAAAAAATCACACTATGGAAATAATAATTTTACTAATGCCAAAAAATTTCAAAATTCTTTAAAATTTTCAAAACAACAAAGTTCTACCAAATTCCAAGCATTTTAAAAATATGGAAATCGCTAAAAAATTTGAATTTCTATCGAATTTTGAAAATTTTTCATATTTTTAAGTTCTTTGTGTTTTGAAAAATTTTACATTTTTTTTTCAAGTCTGATTTGCATAGAGATTCGATAAATTTTGAACATTTAGGTATTGATTGACCAATTTTAAAATTTAATGTTTTTGAATTGTGGTTATCAAAATTCAAAAATTTACTCCAATTAGAAAATTTTTCAACTCTAAAATTTCATAAATTCTAAAAATATCTCATGTTTTTAAAATTTTTTATTCTCAGATTTTTCAAGTTTTTCAAATGCTCAAATTGTGAGTGTCTATTGTCTAACTATTCAAACTTCAAAATACCAGCAAACTTCTCAAATTTTAGACATTTACTATAAATTCTAATTTCTTTTAATTCTAAAAAAATTCTCAAAGTCTACAAACTTCAAAAATTTCATAAAATTTAAAAAATTCTTTTAATTTTAAAAAATTTCTCAAATTCTAAAAACTTCAAAAAATTTTCAACATACGAAAATTTTAGAAACTTCTCGAATTTTTCAAATTCTAAAATTGCTTAACTTTCTAAAAAAATTTAATATTTGAAAATATCTCCAACTTTACAAATTGCTCTAATTCTAAAAATTTCTTGACCTCCAAAAATCTAAAATTTTATACATTTCATAAATTCAAGAAATCTAAAAAATTCAAAATTTTTGGAAAATTTTCAATTTTATTTAAAATTTTTAAATTCTAAAATTAGGTACTCAAATTTCAAAAATACCACAAACACTGAAAAATTTTCAACTTCTGAAAATTTCCTAAATCATTCAAATTCTGACAATTTCCTAAATTATTCAAATTCTGATTTCCTAAATTTCAAACTTTAAAACTCCATCAAATTTTGAAAATTATAATATGATCATCATTTTAAAAAGTAACAAAAAATTTGAAAATTATTAGGTATCCTAATTTCAAATAACTAGGTATGCATATTGGCCACATTTTAAATATTGGTTCATCTACTTATCCATATCTCAAAATAGCGTGGTAAAATAATTTTTTTTTCAAAAATTTAAAAATTTTTTGCCAGAACCTCTCAGGATGGACCCAAATGATGAGAAAAAAATTTATTTGAGCATTTTTTCAAAGAAAGTGAATTTAGGGAAAATTTGAAATTCACCAGGTAATAAGTAGAAGTACCACTGGTACTTTATAGCGTGGCAAAATGATTTTTTTTTCTTCAAAAATGTAAAAAATTGAAGAATTCAGAATTTTTTGTCAAAATTTCTCAGAATGGACCCGATAAATGAGAAAAAATTTTGTTTGAGCAATTTTTTCAAACAAATTGAATTTAGGGAAAATTTTTAATTCACCATGTAATAAGTAGGTATCTAAAATAGGTCGAATTTTAGAAGCCATCAATTTTCGAATGTATATCAATGTTTTAAAACTGTTATCATTAAATCGAACTTCAAAAATCAACCTTTCAAAATTTTCGAAAACTTTTCTGAATTTCAAAAATTAAAAGTGAAAATTTTTGATGAAAAAAAAATTTTAATTGAAGTGATGATGATAATCACCTTTTACGGCGCTTTTTCGGGCCATTAAAATCAATTTTTGAAATTTTGTCAAAATAAAGTTATTTTGCATTTTTTTCAACAACGTTAATAACGGCAACATGTCGTCGTTTAATAACAGCCAGTTCATACACGAAGATAATAAAGTTATTGCTTGTTTTTATAAAGTAGGTACTTAATCGAATTAATGGCATCTCTTTAAATCGTATACCATTACTTTATACGTTACTCGGATAACGTTATTTTTTACGTTTCAATAAAATAATGAGACTCGGATTTTCATAACTTTATTGAAATAACATTATTTCGAATTAAATAATGTTATTAAAATAACGTTAAGAAATTTTCATCTTAGTAACGTTACAATAACGTCATAATGATATCGCTATTAAATGTTATTATGTGAAATCATAAATACAATGATTACAATAGGACATTATTGTCGTTTGTAGTGATGTTATAATAGCTTTATTAAACGTTATTTATATCAGGACTGTAATAACGAAACATAACGTAACAAAATAACGAAACGTAATAAAATATCGAAATGTGAGAAGAGAAGAAATCATAACAAAACAAAATAACGAAAAAAAAAAAATGTTTGAAAGAAAAACCCGAAACATAACGAAAGATTAAAATTTCAGAAATAACGTATCAAAATAACGAAATAATTTCGGTATTTCTGTTTCGTTACTCTATTTTAGGCATTTTGCAGGTAGATGTTTCAAAATTCAAAAATTTTGGTTTTTGGGGCGGGCATATCATCCCTCCTAAGGAACCAAAAATTCAAATTTTGTATTTTTACACTTCTTTTAGATTCAAAAATAAGCTTAAAAATAATATTTCAGCTGAAATTTCTCGAATTTCTGAGTGCCCAGGCCCTCACATGCAATAACGAAATATCATGACAAATTAAATAACGCAATAGCAATGACAAAATAACGAAAAAAATAAATAGATGAATTATTGTATAACGAGATAACAAAAAACGAAAACGCATTTCGTTATTACAACACTGATTTATATAACATTATCAACATAACGTTATGGTAGCGTCGTTAATACCGTTATAGTAACGTTATGATAACGTTATCAAATGTTATTTGTACACCATGATCAAGACAACGTTATAACAGCGACATTAGCGCAATCACAGTACCGTTATAATAACGTTATCGTAATAACGTTTCGATTTATGATAATTTTCACAATATTTGTTCATAATATTATTGTAAAGTGAAGTAAAATACAAAATATCGTTTTTTCTGACGCAGTTGCTCCGTAACAGGAGTTTTTCTACGTACAAATGTGCGCACTTCATGCAACCCTGCACTTCTCCACTTTTCCTATTCATTACAAAGTGTAAGGTTGATTCGATTACAGCTGAGATAATCAGATTCCAGAATATCCACCGCGAATAGAGTATTCCATTTTGAAAAAGAGCTGACGAGGTAGTTAACCTGCGCAGGAGCATCGATAGTATATTATGGATAAGTATAAAATAAATTCTGCCACCTCAATTACCTAGGATAGGTGAAGTACTTGGAACAACATTTTGTGGTATGGACCCAACTACGTCATGTGTTTTTGTTTCAGCCCGGGTTAATTTTGATTTTACGACAGCCAAGTTTTCGTATTATTAAATTGCGCTACGGATGTTGATGTTGCGTCGCATCGCGTACCTACTCGTGCTCTGCGCTGCGCTCGCTCGACTCCCAATTGTTTCCAAAGTCAAAATTTTCTTCTCAAAACATTTATCACCTCGTCCCCGGCGTCGTCATTGCCATACGCGCTCTTGTTAGCGTATTGCGTTCTTCTTTGCCCCCTTTCTTCGTCCCTCGACCACAGATATAAATAATTTCACGCGTAGGTTTCGCCGCATCGCATCGCATCGCATCCGTACTTATACCACTCGTACCGTCATTTTTTTTTCATCGAAATTACCCGACTCGTAGCGAGTATTATTGAAAATAGCCAGCACGACGCGACGGTACGAGTTCGCTCTATCTTGGTTTTGGCGGATACAGAAGAGGGAAAAAAATTACAAAAAAAATCAAATAACTACCTCTCGACACTCTTCGTACTGGCGTGCGGCGCGCACGGTTCCATATTCGACGACATATCGGGTACTTTGAGGGCAATGAACTGTGTACACTGTACGTACTCGTACTTTCGAAAACGTGTACTCTGGTCGTATATATACACAAAGATATACTTAGTTTGACATTTTTCTATATACACGTAGGGTATGTCGACTTCGAGACACTTTTTAATATTTTACAGAAAGAGAGACAAAGGCGAAGAATTTGAATAGTGTGGTGCCCGTCACACCACACGTTGCGTATTCGTAGCTCGTGTTTTGTTTGTGTTTTGTTTTCAATTTTCGTAAATTCGATATACCAAAAATATAGATTTTCTCTTCGAGTGAAATGTGTATTAAAAATGAGTTTCGTGAGAAATTTGCAGCCAAAATGTATCGCGAAAATTGAACACTGCCGATTGTGTTAAGAGTGCTTTGGCACAACCTACCCCCCCCCCCCCCCTCCTAAAAAAAAATCCGAATTCCTTTGGAATACCTACAAATATCTCAATTTTCCAAAGTAAAAAAATTGCTGAAAAAATTACCATATTTTTGGAGAAAAAACATTTTGAAAAAAAGTTTGACAACTTTTTTGAGGCAAATATTTCAAGAGGAAAAAATCTCTGAGGATTGAGTCAACCTTGACTGTTTATGCCAATTTTATTGATAAATAAATAATTATCTCGACACCTTGAAAGTAAAAATATTTCTCAAATTTTTGGAGAAATAATTTTTTTGATTTTTTTGAAGACTCAAAAAATTACAAGAAAAATCTGAATTGCAGCCTTGATGATTTTTTGGCTCAAAAAACTTTTTATTCAATTTTCAGTCGTGACACATGTGGATGGGGGGGGGGGTAATGAGTGTGTTAATTTTTTTGGAGAAAACATCTCTTATTTTTAAAAATAAATTATTTTTTTTCAATTTCCAACCAAAATTTTTGAAGAAATCCTCTCAAAAAAATCTAAAAATAATTTCAATTTTTTCAATCATTCAAAAAATCTCTACTACACCCATGGATTTTTTTTTCTTCAAATATTTTTTTTTGCAAAAATTTTGAACTATTTTTTTTAAAGAAAATATTTTCTTGAATTTCCAACGAAAAGTTTTAAAGAAATTCTCTACAAAAATTAACCAAAAAAAAAAAAAAGAATAAGGAGGTAGGTAGGAACTAGGTAAGTATCTGGGTAGGTAAATTAAAAAGTTTCAATGTTGTGGTTGGCATTGTTCTTTTTTTTTTTACAAAAAGTCAGTTCTTTGATTTTTTTAACCTGAAAAGAAACGAAAAAAACGAGTTTGTTTAGTTATTTTCAAACATATTTATTTTAAAGTTTTGTTAAGTTTTTCTTTTCTTTTTAATTTCATTTTTTCGTTTCCTGTTTCGTTTTATTTTTATTTCATCTCAAATTCCTATTTTTTCGTTAATTATTTCGTTTTTGGGAGGTTTGCTGCATTAGAACGTCGAGTTTTTTTGGATTTACAGCTACTGAGATATTAGACAAATTTGATTGTATACTACGGTCGGTTCGTCGAATATGAAAACAAAACAATTTTTTTGAGGAAAAAATCAATAAATAAGTAAGTTTTTACTATTTTTTTTTTTTTGAAAAAAATATCTTACAATTTTTGTATAGGGAAAAAAATTGTTCACTTTTTTCAAAGGAAAAAAATCCATAATTATCTTTATTTTTAAGAAGTCATCGTAAAAAAATTTCTTAAATCTTTCATTTTTTTTAATCTAGCTAGATTTTTTTGGAAATCCATAACTTTCCGTGGCTTTTTTCATGACCATTTTTATTTTATTTTTACATTTTGTCCTAATGTAAATCCCTCGGGGGAGGGGGGGGGGGGTTTAGGAAAGAGAGGCCATATTCAAATTGAAGCTTCAGAACTGTATACTTTTGTTTGCCTGATATAAAAGCTAGGTCAAAACTTTCATTAATTCCTCCTTGACTTTGACGACTCTTTTCGTATCTGGATCTCATCCAAACGAACACAGGAAGTTGGAATTTCGACTTCGAATGCAGCATGAGCTGATGTTTTTGACCTTTTGGTCGGTTCTAAATTCTCACTCTTCTCTTTCCATCTCACGTCAGGTGGGTACAATTTTAGGAAACATTCGATACGTATTGTGACCTCAGAAAATATTCAAGATATATAATACTGCTAATTTATTAAGTAAAAAAAATGAATAAATTCTACCTTTAAATGGAAATTCAGGTTATTGATAAGGAAATTTCAAAACTTGAAAACTCACCTGCAAGAAAAAATAAAATAAAAATTAGAAATCAAATAATATATCATTACAAAACAAAGAAAACATAAACGAATAAAATAAATACGATAAATTACAGGCAGCAATTATCGATTTTACCACCAACGAAAGAACCTTCCTTATCCTTTCAACAACAAATCAGCTGATGAAACAACGTCAGAAATTACAGTTAGGAAACCCCATTGTTTTTTTTTTAAACGATGCACGATTCGTCATCAAAAGCACGTGCTCTCGAACGTCTCATAGGAGGAGATCTCCCTCAACTTCAAGTATCCCAAAAAGAGTCAATTTTTCCAAGCTGTACAGATCGAGAGCCGAGATCATTTCATCATCCAGCTTGGTAATTGGTTCAGGAAGAAACGAGAAGAAAAATTAGACGTACGTCTACGTACAAATGCACCTCGTCATTCCGTCGACGTGCCGAGTCACCAGTCTCAACATCGTACTTGTCACCTACACAGATATTACAACTCGTACCCGTCTGTCAAGGTCGTCCCGATGATATCAACAATTTGCAAAAATCCTCTTTGTATAACTTCTCGCGTTTGTGGAAACCGACCTCACACAACGATGCAAATTCAATTCCACCGATACTACGAGTAGATATTCGAGCTCGACGCACAGAAAGAGAAGAAAATTATATCAACGCCATACTACGGATACCTAAACCTTATGGTAACCTTGAAACACTCAAATATGACCTACATTTAAACGAGTAAACGTTGATACGAGAATACACAGTGTACGTACACTGGGCAAAAACCATGCGAATATACGTACTAACGACGTTAACGTAGATAGGTAATATAGGTATACGCAACCAGCAGAAGTACAATAGAATAATACACGTATGTATAGAAGTAGATATAAGGCTGTAGGTAGGTACGCAAAATGTACATACAGGTAAGTAGGCTACCCAGTATATTGTAATATAGATTTACATTCGAGTATAAATATTCTGCTCCCTTCGTATCTCTTTGTTATCTTCTTTCGCCTCCTCTGCAACGTCATTCTCCTACATCATTTAGTCCGAATACACGCGAGAGTACAGCAGAGAGCAGTGAAATCGCCAACACAAGGCTCATCTGAACTTCTGAAACGAGCATGTATTGCTATAGGTCGTGTCTCAATTATACGATATCATGTACCGATTATAATCGAATCGTAGCATTCGTAATGAGCCGAAGACTGGCATCTAAGAGGATCAAGTTGCCTGAGAAAGTTGAAAAATTAAAATTTTAAATTTTAAACTTATTTTTTTAAAATAATTGTTTTTTTTTAAATAAAAAATTTCATACCTACCTAACAAAAATTGAAATGATGAGGGTTGAAAAATTAAAAAATGAAGGATCGAAAACTAAAAAACACAAAAATTGAAATAAAATTGAAAAAAAGTATATATATATATATATTTATCAAAAAATTGACGATTGAAAAAAATTTAAATTCAACAAAAATTACTAAAAATTTAAAGTTAGAAATAGTATTGGTAAAATCTGGCTAAAAAACAGGAGAGAAAATGAAAAAACAAAAACTGGGAAAAATGAAAACTGTCAAAAATGACAGTTCAAAAAAAGCTCACGCTGATTAAAAATTATTCGTAATCGAGAATTTGAAAAAAAATTGATAACTAAATAGAAATAAAATTTTGAAAAATCAAAAATCCAAAAAATTGACCACTGAAAAATCAACATAGAATAAAAATTACCCACTAAAAATAGAAACTAGAAAAAAATGGTAGAATTTGACAACTAAAATAAAATAAAATAAAATAAAATCAGATGAAATAGGGAACAATGAAAAAATTGAAAGTAGGTAAAGATTTAAAATGTTAAAAATTAGAAATATTGATAAAATCTAAAAACAGGTAAATAAATTGTACAAAATAGAAAAAAAAATCGAAAAATTGACGATTGAGAAAATTTAAATTGAATAAAAAATTACCTACTAAATTAGAGAAAATGGAAAACATCAAAAAATTGGCAAATGAAATTTTTAAAAAAATATTTAAAAATTAAATGGGCAAAATCTGACAATTTAGAAAAAAAAAGAAATATACCTAACTGGAGAAAAATAAAAATTGCTAAAAATTGAAAATTCAAAAAATTAACAAAATGAAGTTGAATAAAAATGACACAAAATCAAAATTGAAAAAAATAAAATTTCAGAAAATTTTTTGAAAAAATTTACAAAACAATGTTTCGCACAGTTTTATCTTCAAAACGATTTTTGACAAATTTTTTCCTTTGTTTTTTTTTGTTTTTAGAAAACTAAATATGCGGTGTTAAAAATTTTCAATTAGGTATTAACTTGGTAGAAATTGACTAAAAAATGCTAATAATTTCAACAGCTACTCACATTTATTTACATATTTATTTTTTCATTACTTAATTAGTTATTTCAATAATTTCTTTAATTTTTCTAATCAATTTTTACATTTTTGGCCATTTTTTCCTTTTTTTGAATTTATTTTTTTATAATATAAAAATACCTTTAGAAATTTTTATTCGCTAATTTATTTACAAAGAATTTTTACAACCTGAAAAAAATTACATTTTCAATTTTTTTCTCTTCATTTTTTCAATATTTTAAACAACTGACCTTAATGGTCTCGTTTCAAAAAATGCGAATTTTTCAACCGAAATTTCATATTGAAATTTTTCGTTAATTTTTATCTATCAATCTTAGGAAAAATTGAATAAAAAATTATCAATATTTTAATACTTCCATTTACTCACAATTCCAATTTTTTTTCCGTTTCTTCAATTTTTTTTCAATTTTACTTTAAATACGATTTTTTTCAACTTAAATTTCACATTAAAATTTTTTGTAAATTTTCCATGCTAAATTAAATTTGGAAATACTTATCATGGTATCGTTGGATTTTTTTTTACTTCGAAATAATTTCAAAATTTTCAGCCATTTTTACTGTGAAAAAATTGTATTTGCGACACGAATGAAATGACAAAAAAACGCTGAATGAAAGAGAATAATATGATATAGAGCAAAATAGAAACAAGCGAACGGAAACACACAACCCCAGCGATGACGTTGCACGTTCCAACTTCGGCGCACTAGCGCCAACACCAACCCCATCGTCATAGTCACACCGTGAAAACCCTAACCCGGAAAATTTCGATCGTCTTGTAAAATTAACCGCCCTGCCGAGTACATAAAATTACACAGATTTTAATTCCACATTTCGAACTCGTAAATAAGCCATTGGGCGCACTAATCAGCGCATTTTGTTACATTGAAATAATTGTAAGTCTACCTAAAGCGGTACAATTCGATCGGCCGAGAACACTTAAAGGCCTGCTCATAACCTTAACCTCGTCGTGCTTTTTCGAGGTACATACTCTCCCCTGTCTGCCTCATCTTCGCCTCGGTGGTACGCGAACCTTGAGGCTGGCGCACTAATAAGAAAATTACCGAGTTCTCGAAAACAGCGTCGTATCCTTTTCACCTCCACCACCCTCTTATTGCTCGTGGCACGTCGCCCTCTTGTGATTTTTCTCGTAAAGAGGAATGAGGATGTGTTGTCGTTGTCGATACCATCATAATGCGATTTGAAAGTACATACGAGTAATTTATGTAGTTTTTACGATACGTCTTCTGTGCTCGATTTTCTTCTCATTCTCGGATACAAAGCAGTTGAAATCAGTTGCGTATATTTTTTTGCAATAAAAACTCGACGATACATTATTCGAAAATTTATTGTAAACTTTATTATCGTTCCTGGGGTAGTTCCATTTTTCGTCGTGCTGGCGAATTTTCATTTGGTATTGACGTAATAGTAACACAAGAAAAACTGCAGTGAAAATGATAAGTATAGTATAACTCGAGAAAAAAACACTTCTTACTCAGAGTATTTCCTCAAATTTGAGGAAACTTTGAGATGTAAAGTAAGTAAAATGAGATGTTAAACAAAGATTTGAAATCTTCGAAAAAACAAAACAATAAAAATGATAATATCATTCAAAAAAATTAAATTCAATTTCAGGGTGTTTCCTCAAATTTGAGGATGTTTTGGAGTAATGAATAAGTAAAAATGGAATAAAGATTTGAAATCTATGCAGAAACTGAAATCTGGAAATGAATTTTTGAGACTGAAACTGAAAACTGAAAAAATTTCAGTTTCACTTTTTAGTTTTCTTCTCCCCCGTTTTCACTTGAGATAGAAAACTGAAAAAGGAAGATAGAAAACTGAAAAAGGAAAAAACTGAAAATGAAAAAAAAAAATGGAACTGAAATCATGAAATGAATTTTTGATACTGAAATCAAAACTAAAACTGAAAAATTAAAAACTGAACTGAAAAAAAAAACTGAAACTAAAACAAAAAGTCAAAAACTAAAAAATTTTTAGTTTCAGTGGTTTTTTTTTTAATGAGTTGATTTATGATTTATCTTAATTCTCGTACATATCTTTATCAAAGAATTGAAACTGAAAAGTGAAACCAAAAAATCGAAAACTGAAACTGAATACTGAAAAAGGACCAAAAAGGAAACTGAAAACTCTAAAATTGAAAACCAAAACTGAAATTAATTTTTTTTTCAATTTTTCATCTCTCATCTCTAACTGGAATGCTCTACTTTTACAAACAAAAAAAAAAAAAAAAAAAATTTTTAGCAATATAAGTCAAGTTGTATTTTATTAGAAAATAAATTAAATAATAATTCCCTATTTATCCTTTAATTCAATTTTAGAAGATGCCTCGAACCCGCTTTTTTTTTGAAAAATAATGAAAAAAAACGAATAAAATTTTCGAAATTTCAGATTTTTCATTGTCTTATCCCCTCCTCCCACACCCAAGTTGTTTCTTTTCATGAGAAAATAATTCCCTTTCTTTATTTTTGCCCTAATTGAATCTCAAATTGGGGGTAAAACTCTTGAAAAATCTAAAAGTCCGAAATAAAGGCCAAGCAAGGCACACCCTAAATCGTGTATAATTCGATTAGATAAATTAATAACAAATTATAATAAGTATAAAAGTAATGGCGCAAAAAAAGCTGTAGATCAATTTTTCAGATATAAAAAACCACAATGAAAAGGCCGAGCTCGAACCAAGCCAGATAGAACTTTCGCTTCGCAAGCAATGTACTAAATGGGTGAACTTTTTCAGCTAATAATAATTTCATCGCGTAAATAAACTTTGGACGAATTTCTAGAGTGCAAAAACTGATTGCATTATTTTCACGATTACAAAATAATAATATACTCGTAGCATGCATTTAATCATTGCTGTGGTTCTTTTTTTTTTCTGACGATAAACGTCCACTTTGTCTTTGTCGTCGTTGCATAAACAAACTTCGCTTTTTAATTCTTTTTTGGCAAGCGTCTCGTTTTTGTTTTTCTCATCGTTGCATTGCAATCGAAAAGATCGCGAATAAAATTAAAGCCGCCATAAAGCGTAGCGCTGAAATCGGACTTTTTTAGAATTAAATTTTTCATTGTGCTAAATGCCGCCGCCACCTTGAACCGTTAAAAGATTTAGCTTTTTTCGCCTCCTTTGTTCGCGTCTCTCTTTGTTTTATTGTCGACGTTTCTTTTTTTTCTTTCTGCGCACGTTATCCTGGTTTTATTCTTTTTTTCGTGTCCATTCCGGCGGGATCCGATAATTCGTCGAAATGTTTATACGAGTGAAGAAATAAACGAAGAATGAAACGATTTAGTGACATTTTCAGTCCGACTACCGGTGGGGGGGGGGGGGGGGGTGTCAAGGGGGGAGAGGAAATGGAAATACGCTTTTGGTGTTTTTTCTGCGGTGTGGCGTTCGAATTCGGTATGATGAGAAAAACAATGAGAAATTCGCTTGGAAGCATCAACTTTGACTAATTCGAATCTATTTTTATAATGCGGATTGTGTAAACTGCGAAGCCTTGAAATTGAAGATATTTTTACGTAATTCGGAGTCGTAATTTGACGAATTCTTTACGAATATGATTATCGATTGAAATAGAGATCAATATGATCTTAACGATTCTTTGAAATGCATCTTTTTTTTTAAAAATAGGATGACGTTGTCTCTGCTATCGACTTTTTTCAATCAATTATGAATTTCAGATTTTTCACTGTGTAGTGCAGTACACAATCTTGAACTGTGTAGTGCAGTACACAATCTTGGGTAGTGCAGTACACCATCTTGGATAGTGCACTACACTATCTTGAACTGTGTAGTGCAGTACACCATTTTGTGGATAGTGCAGTACATCACATCTTGGGTAGTGCAGTACACCACATTTTGGGTAGTGCACTACACTATCTTGAACTGTGTAGTGCAGTACACCATCTTGTGGGTAGTGCACTACACCACCTTGGGTAGTGCAGTACACCACATTTTGGGTAGTGCAGTACACCAGCTTGGGTAGTGCACTACACTATCTTGAACTGTGTAGTGCACTACACTATCTTGAACTGTGTAGTGCAGTACACCATTTTGTGGATAGTGCAGTACATCACATCTTGGGTAGTGCAGTACACCACATTTTGGGTAGTGCACTACACTATCTTGAACTGTGTAGTGCAGTACACCATCTTGTGGGTAGTGCACTACACCACCTTGGGTAGTGCACTACACTATCTTGAACTGTGTAGTGCAGTACACCATCTTGTGGGTAGTGCACTACACCACCTTGGGTAGTGCAGTACACCACATCTTGGGTAGTGCAGTACACCACATTTTGGGTAGTGCAGTACACCAGCTTGGGTAGTGCACTACACTATCTTGAACTGTGTAGTGCAATACACCATCTTGTGGGTAGTTCAGTACACCATCTTGTGGGTAGTGCACTACACCACCTTGGGTAGTGCAGTACACCATCTTGAGTAGTGCACTACACCATCTTGGGATGTCTGTGCAGATCAGGTTATCAACTTTAAAAAATCTAATTATGGATTTTCGTGTTTTTCGATGAGAATTCGATTTGACCTATAATTTCTTAGAGAATTGCCCCTCCCTTTTTTTCTCTCTCAAAGGGGGATAGATGGTGTATTACGAATATGTCAAAATAATCTTTATTGATAATTTCACGTGCTCAGTATAAAATTTTCACAAGAATTAAGCTAATTTATTTACTCCATTAAATTTTTCACCGATAATTTAATTTTTTTAAATCTAATTTCCAAAAGATAAATTGAGAATATCCAAGTTGATACTTGGGTTGAATTTTTCATTTATGTTCAAATAGCTGAAAAATTCTCAACATTTCAATTTTTCAGGGTAATGTAATCCACATTGGACCATTTTTTGAAAATTCCAAAAAAAAAAAAAATTATAACCCGAGCGGCACACTCGATCGATAATATCGGAAGATGTAACGTATCGATAAAAAATCGTTTGAAGATCTATAGATGTTCTCACGATATTATAAAGATTTATCGGTACAACTTCATAGGCAAAAAATCTAAAAACTATCGAATTCGATATTATTAAGATTTTATGACGATATTCGTCAACGATACTATCGACAAAGAATATTAAATTTATCGATTCCGATTTTCCACCGATTTTGTGCAGATATTTGAAACTACATTATCGACAAAGAATATTAAATTTATCGAATTCGATTTTTTAACGATTTTGTAAAGATATTTAAAACTATATTATCGACAGATTATATGAAATTTCTCGACTTCGATATTTTACCGATTTTTTGACGACATTTGAAACTATATTATCGACAGATTATATTAAATTTATCGAATCCGATTTTTCAACGATTTTGTGACGATATTTGAAATTATATTATCGACACATAATATGCAATTTCTCGAATTCGATTGTCTAACGATTGTGTGAAGATATTTGAAACTATATTATCGACACGTAATATGAAATTTCTCGAATTCGATTTTTCAACGATTTTGTGACGATATTTGAAACTACATTATCGACAAATAATCTGAAATTTGTCGAACGATTTTTCAACGATTTTGTGACGATATTTGAAACTTTATTATCGACACGTAATCTGAAATTTCTCGAATTCGATTTTTCAACGATTTTATGACGATATTTGAAACTACATTATCGACAAAGAATATTAAATTTATCGAATTCGATTTTTTAACGATTTTGTAAAGATATTTAAAACTATATTATCGACAGATTATATGAAATTTCTCGACTTCGATATTTTACCGATTTTTTGACGACATTTGAAACTATATTATCGACAGATTATATTAAATTTATCGAATCCGATTTTTCAACGATTTTGTGACGATATTTGAAATTATATTATCGACACATAATATGCAATTTCTCGAATTCGATTTTCTAACGATTGCGTGAAGATATTTGAAACTATATTATCGACACGTAATATGAAATTTCTCGAATTCGATTTTTCAACGATTTTATGACGATATTTGAAACTACATTATCGACAAATAATCTGAAATTTGTCGAACGATTTTTCAACTATTTTGTGACGATATTTGAAATTATTTCCAAATTGGTGAAAATTTTTCTAAGTCCAACACGTCTGGAAGTACTAAACTGCCTATTATAAGCGTTTTATTGCTAATTCCTCAACGATAAGGTATGGCATAGTGGTTAAGGAAGAGGATTACCATGCAGGAGGTAGATGGTTCAAGCCCCACGGGTGGCAGATTTTTTATAATTTTTTTTGACTTTTTTTGAAATGATCCTCTTACCGTAACATGAATAATGTGTTTAGGCATAGTTTAATGTATTAATTATGCTAATTAATGATTTTTAATTATAGAAAAAAGCTAGTAAAAGACGAAAAATCGGAATAAAAAATCGACAGAATATCGAATTCGATAAAGTGTCGCGTTAGTTCCGCCTAAATCGTGAAATTATCTTTCGATATTATAGATATATTATCGATAAAATATCTTACTATAATCTCGAAATTTTTGCTAACTATAATTCGTCGATAATCTATCTATATATCGAAAGATAATTTCACGATTTAGGCGGAACTAACGCGACACTTTATCGAATTCGATATTCTGTCGATTTTTTATTTCGATAATTTGTCGATTGTGCTGCCCGGGAAGTTTACTCAAACATAATTATTCCTGAGTTGTGCCCAAGACTATAATTTTAATCAAAACATTTTCCTCCAAATGTCAAAAAATACTAAATAGCCTTGTTTGACGAAATTTTTAAAAAATTTGCAAGAAATAATTTTTTCAAATTTTGTTCAATTTTAAATCTTTGTATGAGATAAAATTTTTAAAAATTTATCAAAAAATTGAACATACATTAATTATTGTCCTGATCATTTTTTTCGATAAAAACATTCCATCATCGAAATCACACCGTTTTCATCCAACAACCTATAATCGATTTCTATCAATCAATCATGTCACAAAAATAACAAATAATAATCGCGTTCCAAACGTGATAATCGATTACATCGACGACGACGACGACAACAACAACAACAACAACAACAACAGCAAAACCAGCAGCAGCTCAACAAAAAAGACAATTTAATCGAATACCGTTTTAGATAAAAAAAAAAAATCATCAAAATTTACATTATCAAATTGGTACACTCAATTAACCCGATTTCGTTCACCTACCTGGTCGAGTCGGACTCTCGTTTATTTCCAAAACAGACGATTTTTCCCTCGACAAATTCGCCGCAGCTTACAAAGCGAAACGTCAAATCCCCTGGCAAAAAGAATGTATCAGAGAAAGGGATAAAAAGCAGGCTGAAACGTAATCGCATTTACATTTATTATATTCATATTCATCGAATATATATTCCAATTCCTGTATTCGGCGTGCAACAAACAAGTTTATAAAGTAACAAAATCATAATGCCATGGCACACGCGAATTAACATTGCCCTGAAATGCTACGCAAGCGGAATTAGGGGGTATCAAAATACGCCTTAGTGAACATTTTCCTTGAACTCGACTCGTCCACTAGCTATAAACTTCAACAAATTGACAACGAGTATACAGATTCGCAATGTTTTTATATAAGATACGTAGTGTTTTGTTTTTCCATTGTTAATCCAATTCCACCTCCGTTGGGTGTGGGTGGGAGGGGGGTCTTGGAAAATGGGCATTTTCTTACGATGGTTAAAAAAGATCGATACTCGAAATATCTCGTTTCCAACATAACGCCAATCTAATTATCGTCGATTAAATTCTTCGGTCGTATTGTACCGATTATACAAGTGAACGCGTGCATTTCATTGTAAATATGTAGTAAATACGCTCTTTTATTCGTATATTTACTCCGATGTCAAATTACACGTAATATACACCGCGTGAGGTTCGTATTATAGTGGACGTTAGTACACTGCTGGTCACAAACTCACAATTCATGATACGTACATTAAAAACAACAACAACAACGCCGCTTCCACTAACGTTATACACGCCTACTAAATTAATACACCATCGTATAAAATTAACAGTTGAACACGCTTTGGTGAAAATTTTTTCCTATCCCATTATGTTTTGCTTTTTTACTCCATATTTCGATAATTACCGTGTAATTTTACTATACTTACAGCACGAGTAAGTATACACATGTGTTTTTCTTACGGTTAGTATGCTATGATCGGACCTTGCAACCTTTGAGCGATTCTCTATCATCTCGAGTATAATAAAATCATCGTAATAGGCATATTCATATTCAATCATACGGAATAAAGCCATCTCTTTATTTGTATACAAATCGAAAATAAATATTTGCTCTTCCTATATAATATACTGACTGGCTCGGTTAGGGTTTCGTATTATTACAATTTTTTTTTGTATTCCGCGAAATGCTCCAAATACCTATCGACTCTTCCATTCGACGAAAAAAAAATGTTGTATGATGAAGTGACAACAGTATCTAGACCTACACGTATCGATTTTTTAAGCAAGAATATAGCACGGTTTTATTAGGGTTCTTTTTTGTGACTCCCCCCCCCCCCGCAAGTTTCCAATGGTTCGTATGGGACTGCGTAAGAAGAAGAATTTGATGTGTATTTTTTGCCGAAATTTTTCAACTGAGCTGCAGAAAGTTGATTATTTTTTATTTTTACCTAGGCAGGTTTAAGTCGTTTTCGAATTTTTATAGTTCTCAATACGCTTGATTTTATTATTCTATGAATTTTGAAGTAGGGTTTTTTAATAAGTAGGTAAGTATTTTTTCAGAAAACCTTTTCTAAACAAAATTATGTGTGAAATTGATTGAAAAATTAATGGTGTCACTTTTTATGACCTTTGAAAATTCTTAAAATCAACAAAGACGACGAATAAATTTCTTCCAATGTTTTTCTTGAATTTTTTCTCTCAAAAAATCATTTTAAATTTTCAAAAATCCATTTTTTTCAAATCTCACTGAAATTTATCACTTGAAATCTACTTTTTTTTTAAATATTGTTTTCATTAACTTTCACTTTTTCCCTGATAAAGGGAGGATTCTTGTTCTTCCTATTTGAAAGTACGGGTTATTCCAGACATTTTTTCTTAAAATTTAACTCGATTTTGTTTTTAACTACATTTTCAGATACCTAATGATTCTTTTTTTTTTAAAAAAAAGGGGGAAATGGAAATTTTGATAAACACGTGATCTTGAAAACAAATTTTAAAGAAAATTAAAAAATATCATTTTAAAATAACTTCTAAATTTTTTTTACTCTAAATTTTCATGAAATTTGAAAAAAAAAATCCAAAAAAATTCCCTCCAAATTATCATTATTTTTTCAATAATTTTTAAAAATTCAATTTTTTGTCGATAAAAATAGGTAATTTCTTGAGAAAAATTTTGAAAATTTTAAAAACATGAAATTTTTAAAATCTGAACAATATATTGTCACCTGCCAGGCAAAACCCACAAAGTCATCTGGCCTGATTTTTGTTGGAAAGGTATCTAAGGAGGGAGCAAATAGGTAATCGTTTTTTAGACAAGACGAATTTCCAATAAAAAATGTCAAAAAATGCATTAAAAACAACTTCAATTTTTCCCTCAAATTTTTCATCAATTACCATTATTATCATTTGTTTTCAAAAAAAATTATTTCATTTTTGATTTTTTTTGATAAAAACTATAATATTTCAGTAAAAACGTGAATCATGAACTTCTAAAAAATTTTCAAGCATTTTTTTTCTTTGATTGCTTTCAAAAAATGCATTTTATAATGTATACAAAAAGAAAAAATCAACAATTACGTATTACGTAGGTAATAAAAAAAAAAAAAAAAAAAAAAAAATGTCAAGAAATAGTTACAATGATAACTTTACTTTTTTAAATTTTCGTCAAAAAATACTTGTATTGTAAATTAATAAATAGTCAATTGTTCTTAAGAAAATGCACTGCTTTATAAATATTTTTTTCAAAGACAATTTTTAAAACTTGAATAATTAGTTGATTGCGTAACTTTTATTTTAAAAAATTTTAAAAAAATCAACTTGAGTTTTTTTTCCAAATTTTCACCAATTTAAAAAATATATATTTTTAAAAATTTCAATCTCTGTGAATGAAAATAATTTGAAAAATCTAGATGTCAAAAAATTGTTATGAAGATTACTCCAAGTTTCAATTGTTGAAAAAAAAAATAGGTAATACAAATAATAAAATTACAAAAAAAAAAAAAAAAAAACAGAAACAAGAAAATAGTGATGCAAAAATTACTCCAAATTTCCATAAATTTTTTTCCAAATACCTAGGAATTTAAAAAATTGTATTTTTTGCTGATAAAAATAAATAGATTAAAACTAAGATTATTTCATAGAAAATATTAAATCTTGAGAAAAAATTTCGAGATCACCAAAAAATTGTTATAAAAATTACTTTAGAATTTTTTTTCATAATTTGTGATCAATTTTTTCAAAAATTCAATGTTGTTTTTAGGTTGGTATAGTAAGAATAATTTTCGAAAACTGGAAAATTTCAATTAATTTCAGGGATGTCGAAAAAATGATGATAAAACTAGGTAATCCCAAAACCCCTTTTTTTCAAATTCTCATTATTTTAATATTTTTCAAAAAATTTAATTCTTTATTGACAATAGAAAATAATAATATTTTGGATTAAGAAAGACTGGAAAACTATAAAAAAACACACACACAATCCAAAGATGTCAAAAACAGTTACAAAATTACTTCAAAAATTTTTCTCCAAATTTCAAATTAATTTTTGTCGAAATAATTTTTAAAAAATCCATTCTTCATTTTTTTTTATAAAAATAATTTTTGAGAATGGCTAGAAAACATCAATAAACTAAATCAATATGTACACCAGCTGACTAATATTTTTTTCCAATTCCAAAAAAGTAAATGTTGAAAAATTGTTACGAAAATCCCAGAAAAAGGTCATTAAAATTTTCAATCACTTTTTTTTTAATCTCCTCTTTTTTGATACAAGTTGAAATGAAAAAAAATTCAACTTCATCGAAAAATTTGCCCTTATTCAACCGGTTCAACACGATTGGTAGGTATAGGTAAGCAGATACGTAGGTAGCTACTTATAAAATCACCCCTACGTATCATCGTATCCATTTCGTCCATTTCTATGGGCGTAATTTTCACGCTAGGACACGTCTCTGTCGCGGGCTCATCGTGGCGTGAACTTCACTCGTCGATCTGGCGACGATGATGGAAGCAGCCCCGCGTCTTACATTACATACCGTTGATGGTCGATTAATTGAAAAATCACCAACGTCTTGGCACGATGGGAGCCAAAGAGGGACAGATGGAGCGAGTGAATCGTGACGTCTTGGTCGAATGACGATGCGCTTTTTAGTCTAATTTGTTGTACACTGCACATAGCTGTATGAGCGTTACGGTACACTACAATTTCATCAGTTCAGCTGCGCCTCTTCCTTATATGTTTATGGGATATATCATCGTATAGCTATAACTTATTATGTACTTTTCTTTTCACTTATTATACCTGTCTGTATACGCACATGCGTTCGCATTCGATCATTTAAATGTCGAAATGAGCTTTTTTACATAGTAAACATATCTATACCCATCGTTGAGTATACTTCATAAACCTATAAATGTACAAATACTATTGCTTTTTAATATATTCAAGTACCTATCAGTGTTGTTATTTACTCGAGGCAGGCAGAGCACGAGCTGCTATATAAATTTCATCATTTTTTTAGTGAATATTAATTCTTATATAGCCAAACTCATCATATCGTAAGTTACCAAATTATTGAGCTCACGCGTTACGACCCCGGCCGGGTATACGTACCGTACGTATACGATTCGGTACATCGTACGATAAAGTCAAACTCGAACTGGTTTTTACGAATATTTTTTTTCTCTCTCTCTGCTTCGACACACACATACACAACATCGCCCCGAAGTTCTAATCAGGAAATAATTTAAAACCAGTTTACTACACTCGACGACGACAACGGTTGCCGCTGAGCTACGGTAGCTTGTTGTATTACGCAGCAATAGCGTTGTCGTTCGTGGTTCAATTTGTCGCCGTTTATGCAATATGTAGGTATAAATCGCAATTCGCAAATCATTCGCAAATTTAATCGAAAATTTGCGAGAAAGAAATCCAAAATGGATAAGAAATTCGCGAGTTCACACCAAAGATACGCGCTCTACAGATCATTCTTGCAACTGTATGAATATGGGATACTTAAATACGTCATATAAGGGGAAAATACTGTTTTTTAAATTTTTTAGCAAATTGAGCGGGTTTAGGTGAAATTTTTATAGGACATTATTTTTAGAGAATAAAAAATCCTATTGAATGGTATATTTGACGAAGTTTTTATACCTTTTTTTCATTGAGATTGATCTCTTGAAAGAATCATATGATAATGAGAACTTGTAATTTTTTACAGTTTACTCAAAAATGAGTGGGTTAAGAAGAATTTTGGAAGAGACTTTATTTTTAGAGAATAAAAAATCCAGTCGAATGGTCTATTCATCGGAATTTTACATGTAGTTTACTCAGAAATATGGAATATTAAATTATTCAAAATTCCATAGATCTGAGCAAACTGCATTCAAAATTCCGATGAATAGACCATTCGACTGGATTTTTTATTCTCTAAAAATAAAGTCTCTTCCAAAATTCTTCTAAACCCACTCATTTTTGAGTAAAATGTAAAAAATTACAAGTTCTCATTATCATATGATTTTTTAAAGAAATAAATCTCGATGAAGAAAAGGTATAAAAAATTTTCCAAATATACCATTCAATAGGATTTTTTATTCTCTAAAAATAAAGTCATTTCAAAAATTCTTCTAAACCCACTCATTTTTGAATAAAATGTAAAAAATTACAAGTTCTCAATATCACATCATTCTTTAAAGAGATGAATCTCGATTAAGGAAAGGTATAAAATTTTTGCCAAATGCACCATTCAATAGGATTTTTTATTCTCTAAAAATAATGTCCTATGAAAATTTCACCTAAACCCCCTCAATTTTAAAAAAAATCCAAAAAAATGAAAAGCCACAATCATCCAGTATCCCATATTGGTCTGTTTAGTAGCGCCAACATCAGCGCTCCAAGCGAGTTGTGAACTTCCCAATTGGCTGAGTTTTTCAAACTTTCTAACGTAAGCAAAATTTTGGCTCTCTACCTCACCCTAGCCCATAAATGTGACAAAAATGTGGAGTTTCGTTATATAAGTGTTTGTTTTTTACGACTTACTAGAAAAAATTTACCAGCAGCGTAGCCAGACAGTCATGTAAGGGGGGGGAGGGTGTTCTTGACCCAATAAAATGAAAATTTTTGTAAAAAAGAGCATTAAAAAGCTGAAATTTCGTCATTTTTTCAACTTTTTCTTCGTCACGAGGGGTCTGGACCGCCTTGACCCCCCGGCCCCCCTGAAATACGCCACTGAAATTTACCCTGATACTCGAACAACCCTAGGCTTGATTTAAATGTTTTTGGAATGTGGAAGTTTTCAATTTCAGAAGATTTCAAAGTAGATACAGGTTCCAATTCAAGATGATTCCACAGTGGATGGTTTCAATGATAGATGGTTCCATTTCATAGTGAAAGATTCCAATTTTTTTGAATAGTTCATTAGTGAAAGGTTCTAATTTTCTATGGTTCCAAAGTGGAAAGTTCCAATTTTAGATGGTTCCACAATGGGCATTTTAAATGTTGAATGGTCTCATAGTGAAAGGTTCCAATTTTAAATACTTACTTGGATCGTTGGATCACCAGTGAATGGTTCCAAAATAGAAGTTTCCAATTTCGGTTGGTTCCACAGTGGATGGTGTAAATTTAAAATGGTTCTATTGTGAAAGGTTACAATTTTATATGGTTACAAAGTATCAGGTTCCAATTTCAGATGGTTCTACACTACAGTGGAAGATGCCAAGATGGTTTCATATTCATAATCATAGTGAATGGTTCCAATTTTAGATGGTTCCAAAGTGGAAGTTTCCAATTTCAGATGGTTCCACAGTGGACTGTGTCAATTTTACAATTGTTCTGTAGTGAAAGGTTTCAACTCTTGGTATTAGACAGCTCTAAGTCTAAACCTAAAGTGAAAGGCTACAAACTTACAATTTCAGGTAGTTTCAAACAGGGATGTGATAAGTGATAACGTTATTTTTTTAGGGTTTCCGTTCCGTTTCCAAACCTCGATTTCATTCTGATTCCATTTCCTTTCCTCAAAATTTCATAGTGTTTCCTTTTTGTTTCCGTTTTTCACTTTGAAGAATTCGGTTTCCAACTTTCTGTGTCAGTTTTTGTTTCTCACTTCATAAAATTCTGTTATGGCCTCAAAATTTCGCAATATGGGTATCATTTTAAAGGGCAAATTTAATAGAATGTGTTTCAATTTGAAAAAAGTGATAAATGAAACAAAAAAATTCAGAAAAATAATGTTTTTAACGAAAAAAAAAAATAATAATTAAGCGAAAAATCTTTCTTTTTTTTTTTACGAAAAGAAACGAACAATACTTTCTTACAAAATGGTCAATTTTTTACCAATGTTTGAAAATTTTTAAACTTTATCGATTTTCAAGAAATTAGCAGTACAAATCACAGTCAAAATATTATGAATCAAGCCAATAAAAAAAATCATACTTCACCAGGCCAATTTGTTTCCCAAAAGAATAAACGTTATCATCATTTGATTTTTAGGTTTTCAATCTGTTTCCGTTTTCACAATGATGGTTTCAAAGTGAAAAGTTACAATTTAGATGACTTCGAAGTGTAAGGTTCCAACTATAGATGGTTCCACAGTAGAAGGTTCCAATTTCAGACGGTTCAAAGTAAAAAAAATATCATATTTTAGATGAGTTTACACTTCACAGTAAAAGATGCCAATTTTAGATATAGTAGGGGCTTATTGAAAAACTCCGAGGAGTACTCTTCACTCAAAACATTTCTCCAAACAAGCTACACTCCTCACACTCCGACTCTAACGCTGATTCCATTCACTCTGAGTAACTGCACTTCACAACTCTGAAGAGTACTCTTTATTCCATTTTTTTCCAATTTCCACCCAAGCTCCAATTCTCATTCACGTCTCTCCTCACATTCAGATAATTTTTACTTTGACTCTGTTCCTTTACTCTGCTAACCCCACTTGATTTTTTCAAAAAAAATCAGTTTTCATTGTAAGAGTAGCTCCTGGTAAAACTCCTTCAAAAAATTATATTTCACTTCAACTCTTAACTTTTTTCGCGAATTTTTCCACCTAAAATCATCATTATTGATTGAAAATTTTCTTTACTGCAATAGAAGGATTTTTTTAAAAAGAAGGAAATTCGACCCAAAAGTGACGCTAATCGAAAATCCGATAATTCGTCTTCGATTATAAAACTTTCTCGTACGAAAGAAAGGTTTTTGTTTGGAAAAACTTGTGCTAGAGTCGACCGAACAGTTCGATTAAAAGTTGAGAATACGAAGGAAAAAATAAAAATCGTCCTATGACACATCATGGCCATCTCGATGTGCCATTTTCCTCTCTTTTTTCTACCGCGGAATTAAATTTTTCTCAATTACTCTTCTCGCCATAGACAACAATATTGTATTTAATTTCACGCTTTGTATCTATGGTACATACGTAAACGTGTGTTATACCTAATACCTACTCCTACCCAATCCTATCTCATTTGTACAATGACCTAAATACACACATCTGTAATTCTGTATATGCCAACTCTCATATATCGTATTCGTAGGTGCGTCCATCGACCAATTTTGATTTTCCTTCCGCATCACGCAGGGTCATATGGTACTCGAAAAACTAAATTCACAATTGACTGGTCGCCATCATTTTCTCTTTCGTTCGTTTCGCTAGGAAAACGCAGTACTCGTACTAACTAAGTATGTTGAATCGTCTTCGCATTACGTTGTTGTTAATTTACGTTAATTAAAAAGTAGACTTTTTTCATTAATTTTATCGGTATCACATTGGTCGGTTATTAATTCAGTATTCGTGGCATCGCGCGAAACCGCGCTAAATCGCAGAAAAGTAAAGACTATAAAGCCCTGACAAAGTAAGGTCATCCGATGTTTATATATACATAAAGGTAATAGTACCTGTTGCGTGTTGCGAGCTTACGGCAGCACGATCGATTCGAGTACCCGCGATTATCATACAGCGAATGCGAATCCTGCTCAACCCTTTATACGTCGTTTCACTTCGCTTCTTATTTTTAAATAAATTTCAAAGTATTACTATTAGGTATACTGTATCTAATTATACACCGAAGTATACTAATCCTTTTCCCTGCTTTTCTCTTCCTCCATAAATTCCCTTCTGATGGAAAGACACTGTTGGCGAAGGAAAAATTGATCGTTTATTAGACGATATTACGTGGCGAATACGTCAGGGGTGGATTCGTGCGGTTTCTTCGAGTATTTATTTACTTCTTGGTTGAGCCTTTCGCGCCGCATAAGTTCAATTAAGGAATTAATCGATCGAGTTGGCAGTTTAAAATTAAGGTTTCGATAGTATTTCTCGGAAAATTGAATAAATTCGAAGGGAAATGGAAAAATTCCGCGAACTTGAATCAAACCTTCTCATTCGTGATATTGTTCAATTGTATCAACTTTGGGCGAGTTGCTGTCAAAATAACAATGAACTTGGTTTTTGAAGATATGTCGATGTGACTAACAGTGGATCATTTGATCCAAACATTTTTGAATTTTCGAAAGAGCGGAGGGGAGGTGAGGGGAGGGGAGATTTGAAAATATACAAACATAATACACTCAAATTCGGTTACTTTTGTTTTCTTAAAAATTGGAATTGAAATTTTAACAAAAAAAAAAAAGTCCACCGATTGAAAAAATTTTAATCTTTCAAAATTGTCAAACAAGCAAAGTATGCCAATTTTTTAAATGTTTAAAACCTAACATTTTTCTACGTTTTTCAAAATTTATTCAACGTTTCTGAAATTTTACAAACTTTTTTCCAGCACTTAAAATTTTTAATCTTTTAAAATTCTGCCAATTTAAAAAAAAAGTTGCCTGTTCATCAATTTTTGAATATTTATTTTCCATGTTTTTTAAATTTCAGAATTTTGTTAGTTCTTCAAGGTTCACAAATTTTTAAAATTTTTTCCAAAATTTTCAAACATTGAATTTTCCCGAGCGGCACACTCGATCGATAATATCGGAAGATGTAACGTATCGATAAAAAATCGTTTGAAAATCTATAGATGTTCTCACGATATTATAAAGATTTATCGGTACAACTTCATAGGCAAAAAATCTAAAAACTATCGAATTCGATATTATTAAGATTTTATGACGATATTCGTCAACGATACTATCGACAAAGAATATTAAATTTATCGATTCCGATTTTCCACCGATTTTGTGCAGACATTTGAAACTACATTATCGACAAAGAATATTAAATTTATCGAATTCGATTTTTTAACGATTTTGTAAAGATATTTAAAACTATATTATCGAAAGATTATATGAAATTTCTCGACTTCGATATTTTACCGATTTTTTGACGATATTTGAAACTATATTATCGACAGATTATATTAAATTTATCGAATCCGATTTTTTACCGATTTTGTAAAGATATTTGAAACTATATTATCGACACATGATATGCAATTTCTCGAATTCGATTTTCTAACGATTGCGTGAAGATATTTGAAACTATATTATCGACACATAATATGAAATTTTTCGATTTCGATTTTTTTACGATTTTGTGAAGATATTTAAAACTTTATTATCGACACTTAATCTGAAATTTCTCGAATTCGATTTTTCAACGATTTTATGACGATATTTGAAACTATATTATCGACACGTAATATGAAGTTCCTCGAATTCGATTTTTCAACGATTTTGTGGCGATATTTGAAACTACATTATCGACAAATAATCTGAAATTTGTCGAACGATTTTTCAACGATATTTGAAATTATTTCCAAATTTTAAAAATTGGTGAAAATTCTTTTAAGTCCAACTCGTCTGGAAGTACTAAACTGCCTATTATAAGCGTTTTATTGCTAATTCCTCAACGATAAGGTATGGCATAGTGGTTAAGGAAGAGGATTACCATGCAGGAGGTAGATGGTTCAAGCCCCACGGGTGACAGATTTTTTATAATTTTTTTTGACTTTTTCTGAAATGATCCTCTTACCGCAACATGAATAATGTGTTTAGGCAAAGTTTAATGTATTAATTATGCTAATTAATGATTTTTAATTATAGAAAAAAGCTAGTAAAAGACAAAAAATCGGAATAAAAAATCGATAAAAAATCGACAGAATATCGAATTCGATAAAGTGTCGCGAAAGTTCCGCCTAAATCGTGAAATTATCTTTCGATATTATAGATAGATTATCGATAAAATATCTTACTATAATCTCGAAATTTTTATTAACTATAATTCGTCGATAATCTATCTATATATCGAAAGATAATTTCACGATTTATGCGGAACTAACGCGACACTTTATCGAATTCGATATTCTGTCAATTTTTTATTTCGATAATTTGTCGAGTGTGCTGCTCGGGTTTCAAAGTTTGTTAATTTTTAAAAATATTTTCAAAATTTATTGGTTTTTTGAAATTTAAAATTTTTGCAGATTTTCAATTAATAATTTTTGTACTTACGTACAAATTTCTAAAATTTCAAAAAAATGATCAGTCATTCAAAATTTGCTAGTTTTTGAATTCATTCCGTTTTTTTTATTTTCTAAAGTTTTGAGATTTTCAAAATTTACTCATTTTATCAATGCTTACTAATTTTTTCCAATTTCTAATTTTAAACGAAATTTCAGATTTTCAAAATTTTCAATGTTTTGAAATTTACGAACTTTTCAAAGGTTTCAAGTTTCTCTTAATTTTTACTTTTTAAAAAAATTTTACTGATTTTTTGGATCATTGAAATACAAAAAATTTGCTAGTTTTCTAAAGTTTCCAATTTTTCAATTTTTTACAAATTTTTCAGATTAATTTTTTGAAGCTTGCGTTTCCAAATATTTTCTGTTTAATTTTCAATTTTACACCATTTTTTAAGATTTTTTTTTTTAGATTTTTTAAAATCATATTTTTCAAATTTGTAAGATTTTTCCATTTTTTCCATAATTTCTAATTTTATAAAAATTTTACAAATTTTTTAGATCTTGAAAGTTTTAAAAATTTGTCAGTACTTATAAATGAGTTCAGAATTTTTTATTTTTTCAAATTTTTTCACAAAATTCAAATTTTTAAAATTTTTTACCAAATTTAAATTTTTAAAATTTCTTACAAAATTTAAATAATTTTTAAAATTTCTTACAAAATTTAAATAATTTTTAAAATTTTTTACAAAATTTATACCTGCAAAATTTAAATTTTTAAAATTTAAAACCTTTATAATGAAACTTGAAAATTCGGCTATAACGCTTGTGGTGCGGGCAGCTTATTTAATACCTAGGTATCTAATTTTGTAAATAATTTTCAAATTTTTCAGATTTCAAAAAATTATAATTTTTTAAAAATTTGTTGGTTTTTTCAAAGTTTACAATTTTTTAGATTCGTAAAATTTTTAAAAATTCGAACTCAAGTTTGTTTTTTAATGTCGTCGTATACATTTTTCAAAATTTGTAAGCTTCTCAAAGATAACATTTTTTTTTCAATTTTACAATTATTCTTCAGTTTCTTCAAATTTTGAATTTTTTAAAATTTGATGATGTTTAGAATTTTACGGTTTTTTTTTTCAATTTATAATCCCGAGCAGCACAATCGACAAATTATCGAAATAAAAAATCGACAGAATATCGAATTCGATAAAGTGTTGCGTTAGTTCCGCCTAAATTGTGAAATTATCTTTCGATATATAGATAGATTATCGACGAATTATAGTTAGCAAAAATTTCGAGATTATAGTAAGATATTTTATCGATAATATATCCTATAATATCGAAAGATAATTTCACGATTTAGGCGGAACTAACGCGACACTTTATCGAATTCGATATTCTGTCGATTTTTTATCGATTTTTTCTCTTTTACTAGCTTTTTTCTATAATTAAAAATCCTTAATTAGCATAATTAATACATTAAACTATGCCTAAACACATTATTCATGTTGCGGTAAGAGGATCATTTCAGAAAAAGTCAAAAAAATTATAAAAAATCTGTCACCCGTGGGGCTTGAACCATCTACCTCCTGCATGGTAATCCTCTTCCTTAACCACTATGCCATACCTTATCGTTGAGGAATTAGCAATAAAACGCTTATAATAGGCAGTTTAGTACTTCCAGACGAGTTGGACTTAGAAGAATTTTCACCAATTTTTAAAATTTGGAAATAATTTCAAATATCGTTGAAAAATCGTTCGACAAATTTCAGATTATTTGTCGATAATGTAGTTTCAAATATCGCCACAAAATCGTTGAAAAATCGAATTCGAGGAACTTCATATTACGTGTCGATAATATAGTTTCAAATATCGTCATAAAATCGTTGAAAAATCGAATTCGAGAAATTTCAGATTAAGTGTCGATAATAAAGTTTTAAATATCTTCACAAAATCGTAAAAAAATCGAAATCGAAAAATTTCATATTATGTGTCGATAATATAGTTTCAAATATCTTCACGCAATCGTTAGAAAATCGAATTCGAGAAATTGCATATCATGTGTCGATAATATAGTTTCAAATATCTTTACAAAATCGGTAAAAAATCGGATTCGATAAATTTAATATAATCTGTCGATAATATAGTTTCAAATATCGTCAAAAAATCGGTAAAAAATCGGAGTCGAGAAATTTCATATAATCTGTCGATAATATAGTTTTAAATATCTTTACAAAATCGTTAAAAAATCGAATTCGATAAATTTAATATTCTTTGTCGATAATGTAGTTTCAAATATCGCCACAAAATCGTTGAAAAATCGAATTCGAGGAATTTCATATTACGTGTCGATAATATAGTTTCAAATATCGTCATAAAATCGTTGAAAAATCGAATTCGAGAAATTTCAGATTAAGTGTCGATAATAAAGTTTTAAATATCTTCACAAAATCGTAAAAAAATCGAAATAGAAAAATTTCATATTATGTGTCGATAATATAGTTTCAAATATCTTCACGCAATCGTTAGAAAACCGAATTCGAGAAATTGCATATCATGTGTCGATAATATAGTTTCAAATATCTTTACAAAATCGGTAAAAAATCGGATTCGATAAATTTAATATAATCTGTCGATAATATAATTTTAAATATCGTCAAAAAATCGGTAAAATATCGGAGTCGAGAAATTTCATATAATCTGTCGATAATATAGTTTTAAATATCTTTACAAAATCGTTAAAAAATCGAATTCGATAAATTTAATATTTTTTGTCGATAATGTAGTTTCAAATATCTGCACAAAATCGGTGGAAAATCGGAATCGATAAATTTAATATTCTTTGTCGATAGTATCGTTGACGAATATCGTTATAGAATCTTAATAATATCGAATTCGATAGTTTTTAGATTTTTTGCCTATGAAATTGTACCGATAAATCTTTATAATATCGTGAGAACATCTATAGATTTTCAAACGATTTTTTAACGATACGTTACATCTTATTCCAATATTATCGATCGAGTGTGCCGCTCGGGATTTTATACAAAATTTTTAAATTTTTAAAATTTTCAATTCATCGAAATTTGCCAGGTAGTTTTTTAAGTGCATGATTCTTTTCAATTTTTCCATTTTTAATTTTATACTAATTTTGAAGATTTACAAAGTTTACAATTTTTCAATTTTTCAAATTTTCATTTTTATACAAATGTTTTGAGTTTCTAAGATTTTGAAAATTTTCAATTTTTTAAGCGTACTCAAAATTTTAAAAATTTCACAATTATATTAAAGGTTGCAAAATTTTCCATTTCTAAGAGTATGAGTTCTACAAAAACTGTTATGGCATTCTTAAAATAATACATCTCTACGAAGTGACAATTTTTCAACACAATTGTTGCAACACTGCACTTGCACGTGCGCAAATCAAACAAAAAATTCGTTCATTAACACTCGTCTCTGAGCAAGCAACTATTTCGCCATTGTCTAAACCATAAGCAAAAAGGTCAACACCCTAATTAGGAAACTAAATTAATCTACGTTAAAGTAATTCGACGAGATCGCGTGAAAATATTATGCAGAGCAAAAAGCTCCAAAGTTGTACTTGCAAACTAATTAGCACACTTGAAAAAAAAATGTAATTTTTTTCGTTTCTCTGGAGTCGTAGAGAAAAAAACTTCCCTACATACATATATTCGTAATGTTATGAAAATAAATAATAAAATGATAAAATGAACGATCGAGAAGCCAGAAGGTGATTCTATTCTTATCTATATAAATTCACTTTGTAAATTTCTTTAAAAATCGCAACATACATAATTCGAACGAGCTCAATTTAAAAATTGCACTCGAACATGCATACAAAAATCATCGAAAAGGTAACCTTTTACGAGAAAATGTCGAGTATATCGTACATACATGATACCAGGCCCGTAGTCAGGTGGGGCTAGCGTCAGATTGAGCCCCCTCTAACAAAATTTCGTCAATAAGAAAATTTCAGGCTAAACCTACACATACTTTTTGCATTATTCCAAAAATACTTCTTTTTCGTCAAAAATCTTATGTTTTTCAAAATTTTTTCCCTCGCTTCGCTCGGGCAGTATCCTTTTTCTTCGTTCTCTTCAAGAATAGAATATTTTTCAAATTTTTCGCCCTCGCTTCGCTCGGGCAATATCTTCTTTACCACTTTTTATGATGTTAATAGTATGAGTTGGAACATTTCAGTAATTCAAGTTGGCATTTTCAATGATTTTGCCACCCCTTCCCCCAAGAAAAATCGCTTCGGTTCGTCTCTGTATTAAACAGTTGAAAAAGTATATTTTGTGCCTTGTACGAGTTTTTCACCCATTTTTCAATTTTTACCGAAAATGCTAAATTTTCCACAAAAAAAAGTTCCAGCCCCCTCAAATATTTGGCCAGCCCCTCTATAATCTGACTCTGACTACGGGCCTGCATGATACGTATGCACATCGACACACTCGCTAATATTTTTGTACATTTCGCAGACTTGGACTGGTACAAAGAACAAACAACGACGTAGAAATATTCAACAAATCCGATTCGTCGTCATTCTTTAATTGCGCGTCAACTTTGAACCTGCACGTGCCACAGAAATACTGCCCTAGACCAACCCCGAGCACAAAGCGATACCTGGCAACGTCTAAACCAAACTACCATCACTCCGACGGGTTATTTCCCTTTTGCAAGAAACAAAGCATATGTCAAATTGAGCTACAGATTTCCCAGCATCGAAAGCTGCTCCAGGCGAGTCGATAACATCGCGCAAAAAGCAGAACCTCCGACTCTCGAACTCGACAAGAGTGAAATTTCAATACATAACTGCATCGTAATGTATTTCTATAAGTACATTTATATACGTATTCGACTCGGATGCTGCGAAGAAGAAAATTCCAAAGGAATAAGATGGAAATCGATACTTTGCCTTTTGATAGGTATACATATTTTCTTCTTGTGCAGCGCACAACCGACGTATCAGATTCATTTCCTGGTAGGTATAATATTTGTATTAATGCATAATGCCATAGAATTCAAAGTAAAAATACGGTATTAAAAATCCATTTCTGCAACGTGAATTTCGGATTCGGATTGGTGCAACAACCGAGGTCATTCAACTTGTCGTCGTCGCACAGTTTTTGCTGCGCTGTTGCCTGCGTTAAGTTCTGGTGCATACGAAATCAAACATCGTCCGTGTGTTACTTTTTTATATACTTTTTCGAGGGAGGCAGCCGAGCCAACTAACCCTTTTCTATTTTCATTTCTACCCTCAAATCCACCACCTATATTATGCTTCTCTCGTGTAAACAGCGAAAAATTCAATTTCCATCACTTATTAAGTTTCCCAAACCCCTTGAATCATCTCAACCCACTGACAAATCTGCCCGATTTTTTCCCCTGAGAATCATTTAGAGGATTTTTTAGTAGGTCCTAAATAAATTCGCAAAATTTCTGCTTCAAATGCACCCCCCTCCCCCTACAAATCACAAATGGCAGCAAAATGAATTAGTTTGAATATGGTACCATTTTCTCAATGAATCGAGTGATGGTTCTTCATCTTTAGAAAATTCATTTAAAAATGTCAAACTATAGAAAAGAAATTAAATTATTAATTTTTTTTAAATTAGTAAAATTTAAAACGTTCACTTCTGAAAAAATAAAAATAATCCTCAACTATTTTACAATAAATTTTTCAACCAGGCCTTCACATTTCTTTTTTTTTTTAGGAAGCTCTTTTAAAATAATTTTGAGAAATTTTTGTCAAGAAAATATTTTTTTAACGAATTAAATATTTTTTTCGATTTTTTTAGAGTGTTGTTCGTTGTTCTTGAAGTATTTTTTGACAATTTTTGTCAAAAAAATGATGACACCCCCCCCCCCCCCCCAGAAGGAATTGGGGCCTGAGAATATCTAAGGCCTTAACTGGAAAAGTTCATTTTTTTTTTGAAGTTTTCATCAGCAATAGGTGCCCTCATAATGTCTCTATGCAAATTCCAGCTTCCTAGGTCACCCCCCCCCCCCTTTCAGACTCTAAAAAGTTGATTTTGGGGTCCTTTTTCAAATTGAGGAAGCTACCGTCCCCTCTCAAATTAGTCTAGGATCACAAAATTTCATCGAAGATCTGAGATCAACCTCTTTGATATGATTTTTGCGAGTCTTGACCTTTGGACTGATGTTGGCTCTCGTCTAGGGTCAAAAATCAAGTATTTTTAGGGGTTTCCCTGTCTTTCGGGACATTAGCCAACCTACATCCCAATCCCAGCGACGCGACGTAGGGGATCAAAATTTGGTATGTACAATCTATAGAGACCACTGATTTCATTTTTGGAAATTTTGACCTTTGAGTCTTAAATTTGGGGAGAGCCTTTTTTTGTGGGAACCTTTGGGGAGCCTCCACACGATGACAAATTTTTTTGAAATTTTTCCAACTTTGGAAACTTACATTATCGTTGACATATCTAAATTTCAGCTTCCTAGGACATCCCTGCCCCTTTCAAGGCGCCAAAAAGTTAATTTTGGGATCATTTTTCTTTTTGGGTATGACTGCAGTCCCCCTTCAAATTGACCTAGGGACCCAAAACTTCATCTTAAGTCAAGTTTGTGCCTCTAATATGCTTTTTGTGAGTTTCGACCTTTGGACCTATTTAAACCTTTGTTCAGAGTCAAAAATCACGAATTTTTGTGTTTTTTCCTGTTTACGTACCTCGATGTTGGTACATTATCCAGCCTACAGCTTTAACCAAATGACCTAGGTGATCTAAATTTGATATATGTATAGTCGATAGAGGTCACTGATATGTACGTTTTGGGGATTTTGACCTTTGAGACCTGAATTTGGAACGAGCCTCGTTTTTGTGGGGACCCCTGATGAGTCCAAAATGACAATTTTTTTTGTTGAAATTTTCACCAATAATGTGAACTGACATTATCTCTAATACATCCTAATTTCAGCTTCCAAGGTCATCCCATCTCTTTTCAAGCCCCAAAAGTGGATTTTGGGATAATTTTTCCTTGATTTTTCACGACTGTTCAAAAAGTTACATCTACTTATTGTTTTGGAATTTTTTCATTCCCTTGTCTCGCTAGTAACCCTCAATAAATTTAGGAAGGCAATACTTTTCGTAAGAATTTTCTCTTGCTTCAGCTCCTTCAATTTCAAAAATAGACTTTCCAGTGCAATTGGAACTTCTTTAGCATTTTTGAAATGCTTTACACCCTGGGGGGGGGGGGGCAAAAAAATTTCTGAATGCAGTTTTTCCAACCAATTTTTCATAAAAAATACAAATTTTCAAATCGCTGTAGCGCCTGAATTTTCAAAGATAGGCACCAGGTGTACATGAAGTTTTTTATGAGTGACACTCAGTTAAATCCAAATCTCAAATATTTCCCACCCCTCGTCGGGCATCCTGTAAAGCATTTCGACGAAAACTTTTCAAAAACTCACTCAATTATTATAAGAGTCCGTACTAAAAAAAAAAAAAAAAATTAGGGAAAAAACACATTTTAACTCTATTCGATTATTTTACGTCTTTAGATTGAAAATCGATCGTAAAACAGCTATCGAACGACGCGTCGAATAACCTACGATATTTAGTATTTATGTATACAATGCATTTCTACAGCAGTATCGAAATTGCCAATAACGATCGACTATTAACCTTATTTCTGATCGAGTTAATCTTCGCAGCTCAACACCAACGTGCCCCCCCCCCTTACTCCTTAGTACTCAAACAGTTGATTTCTTCCCTGGACGGAACGTAAAAGAACGCAGTCAATAAACACGACACGATGCTCCTTTTCCAGGGGTGATTTTTTTTACGATCGTAACATACTATACGACCATAACATGGCACAGTATCATCGGGGTTTACCCTCGCTCTTCCAAATATCCGCAACTTTACGACAAAAAATTCCGCTCTTGTCAACGAGCAATAACAACAACAACGCCAGCATCAGCAATATAAAAAAATACAACCACCGCGAGGACGACGGCGAAGAAAAAGATGTTAATCGTATAATGAGACCGAACGCGGGGTAAACAAAATACCATACCTAACTCAGAGAGGAAAAAAGATCCCGTAAACCACTACAAAGAAACAAAACCCTCGAGTTTTGCGCAGTTTTAAACAGCACACAACGCCATCGTCGTACAAAACCAACAACAAAATGGTACAACAGTTTCTACAGAATCGATATACACCTCGGCCCCTTTTGACGCCCCGCGAGGCGCGAACCTTGCTTCGGAGAACCTTATCTCAGTCTCTTTTTGTTTCTCTCGAAATGTACCCAATGTCGAGCACCGTTTGGCAATTTGCGAAATTACGCGAGAAAATTAATTCACTCGGTGCCCTCTCACCCAACCCCCTCGTCTACATTCGTGTTTCTATACGCTCAAATATCTTTTTCCAGCTTAGGAGCGGGGTTTCTTCTTTCGTCGTGTACGATGAAATTGCGAAATTTCTAGACGTATCGATAATAACTTACATTTTTCAGTGGATTGGGAAAGAATTAGCAGGGAAATATCCTTAAACTAAAGTTCATTATCCTTTGAAATACCTAATGTTAAGCTTGTCCGAATTTTGTTCAGAAGGAGCGCAGGCAAGTTCGTGGACCCTGAACAAGATTTCTAGAGAGTAGCAACGTCTCAGTGGCCAATGGCTATAAATGTAAAAACTAGATACTAGACCAGTGAAATAAGGAAATGAAATGGTATTTTCAGCTAACGAAAGATTTTTTCATTTCGAAATGTTTCTTTCTGGGTCCTAATTACACAACAAAAAGTTCCCGAACCTCTCACCTCTTCCTAAGTCTCTCAAATGTGGACTCAAAGAGACCTGCCTTTTGTTTTTAATTAAGCTTTTTCACTTGACGTCATACGTGTGTATTGCGGGATAGTGGACTCGGTTTGCCGTACGCGCTGTAGGAAAACAAACTTTTCGAAATATGCGTTTTTAGCAAAATTTAATGATTATGTTATTTAAATAAATTTTAAAGGTTAAATTTGCTTTTATACTAAATTTATAAGATCTTTTAAAGCTTAAAAAGTGAAGAAAAATTGAGTTCCATAAAAATGTCTAACTGATAACGAGTGATAAGTTTTGTTTTTCTACATTAAGTAAGGCGAAAAAACGCAACACGCATCAAAGTGATAAAGCCTAATCCCCAACTGAATTCAAAGTGGTGCCACTAATAAACATTTTGAAAAAAATGAACAATTACTAATTTTTAAAATGAGTGGTTAGTGACTCCATTTAAATTCAGTTCGGGAAAAATAAAAAAAATCCTTCTGAAAATTTTCGTGAAGTTAAAAAAGTTGTCAAATCGAAAAAATTGTTCAATTATTTTTTAAAAATAACAAAATGAAATCAGATGTTCCCCAAGAAAAGGTACAACTTCGAGAGATTTGAAAAAATTGAGATGATCATTTTGGGTGAAAATGCAGATAAAATTTCTAAAAAAAAAAAATTTTAAAAAATCAACTAAAGTTATCAAAGTTTGGTTCATAACACCTGTAAAGTTAATTCAAAAAAATAGTTTTGAGAAAAACCACCTTTAAAATTTGAGAATTTTTTGAATTATTGATCAATTTAAAGAACTAACTAAAAAATAAAAAAATAAAAAATTGAAACTTGAGAAGAAAAATTATTTGATAAATTGATCAATTTTATTAAATTTTTGAAAAATTTAAAAAATGACAAACGGATGAAATTATTGGAATTACACTTTTTTGAAAATTTTAAAAATTGAGCAGTTGAACATTCGAAAACTTGAAGAAACTGAATTGAAAAAAATTTTTAATGATAAATTTGAAAGAAAAAGTTTGAAAACTGACAACATTGGTCAATGTTTTAACTATTTTTATTTTTTGAAAATTTAAAATAAAATGAAGATTTGGAAAAAAAAATTCCGAAATCCCCCCCCCCCCCCAATCTAAGATTGTAAAATTTTTCAAAAATGGAGTTGGATTTTTTTTAATTGGTATTTTTAGCCTACTGAGAACTTTTTGAGAAGTTTAACATGTAGTATTTTCTAAAATTTCGGTGTTTTGTAAGAATAATTAGAAATTGTTCAAAAATTTAATGTGTTTTTTTTTTTTTAGAAATTGAAGATAATTTTTTTGTAATGTAGGTTCATAATTTTTTTAAGGAGGGCCATCTGAAAGTCTAAAACACAATTTTAGGGGAAAGATAGAAAGTGGCGAATTATTTTTTAATAAAATGCAACAACTTAAAATGCTAAGAGAAAATATTTTGTCAATTTCTTACGTACTTGACTAGAGGCAATATTTTAAAGTCAATTTAGTTCATTAAAAAAATAAAAAATAAAAACGACCAAGGGACACTTAAATTTCAGTTAGGGGAAAAAATTAATAAATCGGCGAGGGGAGGGGAAGGGTAAGAGTAAGACAAAAAATTCACAAGTTTGAAAATTAGGTAATTTTTATTTATTTATTTATTTTGTAATTGGAATGCCTTTAGGCACCACTTAAAATTCGATACAGGGAAAACCATTATTTTGTTTTTGTTTGTTTTGAAAACTTGTAGGCACCCTAAGGTCCCAATTGAAAATAGGTTCAGAGAAATATAAAAAATTGGGCGAATTCCTTTCCAATGAACATGAACAGCTTTGATGGGTTTTTAACAAAAAAATTGCAAGATTTTGAAAATCGAACATTTATTTAATTTTTCTAAAAAAAAAAAAGGTAGGTGATAAGGGGTCACTTAAAATTAATTTGGAGGAATATTTAAAAAAATAGGTTATCATTTTTTCAGAACGAGACATAACTTGGACTGTAAGACCAAAAAAATTCATACTTCCAAAATAAAAGCAATTCTATAGTGTGGACAGTTGGACGCGAGTGAACTCAGTTTTTCAAAAGTCTGTAACTCTATAAAATTGTGGCAACAAAAATTTAAAGTACATAAAAATTGCAACAAAAAAGGTTATATTTCCTACAAAATCACTTCATTCCTTTTTTACCATAATTTCACAGCGAGCACCTTATTCATAAAAAAAAGAAAATTTTTATTTTTTTTTCTCTTGTACTTTTTTACGTTTTTTTTGCGCCACCCGTTCACTTCTCGAAAAAAATAAATATAACCTTTTTTGTTGCAATTTTTATGTACTTTAAATTTTTGTTCCCACAATTTTTTCATTTAGACGCATATGTATTTGAAGAGTTATAACCCGAAAACAAAGATGGTTCTCTCTTTGGGTACTTATTTTGGAAACTTGCGAGGGATGAGATTCGAGAACTTTTTAGTGGTGAACCAAGGTACATCGAAAGGGACATTTTAAGTAAAATCAAAAAGTCTTTGTTAGCTCGAAATGCAATTTGCATCATTTTCTTTTATCTAATTTCCCTGTGTTACGCTCTCGAACCGATAAAAAGAATTCATGAAATTTTTTTTATCTCATTTCTTCTCAACGATAAGCATCCCCTCAAGGTATTTTCTTTACGTTTGATGAAATTCCATAAAAAGGATTTTTCCCCTTATTATTAAAAAACCAACAATGATGTATTTAAGAAAACCCACCCACACACATTTTCATTTTTTTTTCAGCCTACCTACTAAAAAAGATATCGATGCGAAAATAACAATATTCTAAAATTAGCTCGAATCTTTTCCACTTGAAAACCAAGCAGGAAATAAAAATCATCAAAAATTTGTCGAAAAATAAACCTTTGCAAAACTGTCAACAAGTGGTCAATTTTTTCTTCACTTACCCTCCCACACACGCAGGTAACTCATCAGTCAACATTACAAAATCTAACGGAACGAACCAAGGTTCCCCTTTCCCCTTTAGCCCAACTCGACCGATTCTCGTTTACCATCTGAGTGAACATCTGATATGGCCAAGACTCAGCATCGACGTCATACACATTAACTGATAACACTCTTAAGGTAAGGTATAGTCGGTACATGAGCATAACACAGGATGGGTTAACTAACGCGTCAGATACACAAGTTTATTCTCGAGTTATCATCGTTAATCGCACCTCGTACCCACACAAAGTAATATTTTTAATTACTTTTCGCGTACATCACTCGAAATAGCACGTAGTGGTCGTGTTCGCTTCACATACACGGTGACCCAGTCGAGAGATAAAGTAACAAAATGATGATTCGCAGTCAAATGGAAACGTGTTGCCAGAGAGGTGTAGAAAGAAGATATCGTTTCGCATCAAGGCTACAAAAAGGGTTAACTTCGATGCTCGTTGGCTAATATACGAGCATATATTGAGTACATGGCGTTGATACAGTAGGAAAAAATATGCTTCCTAAGCGTACTATATTTCATCGTAATTGCAATTTTATATGTATCTCCTCTTCTTCGTGCGAAAATTAAAAACTTATCGCTTCGAAATTCGATATGACAATGTGGTTTAATTTTATTACGTCATATAATTATTCTTCTAACACAACTACATAAGTATCTCATGATCTCATCTCATTTCATTTCCGATACGATAGTATTTATTTTCTTTCAAGTTTGAATTTTATTTAAGTAGATAGAGAATAACCACCCTTATACAGGGTGTCCGAAGACGACGAGTGGCCTGCCAAACTTGAAATTTTGATATAACCAAGTACGACTAACAAAAAACTTCATAAACACAAATTGCCTAACTCTGAAAATGAAGGTGCTTACAAAGAATTGGAAATCTGTATTTTGGCAAGCAAAAGCAGTTGGTAACACTGCATCCACAAAATTTTTTGACACGGGCCACCGTGGATAGCTTTACAAAAAAAAATTGTAGGTAATCACATTGGGATGTCTATCTTTGAAATTGAAGGAGTTATAGCAACATAAAATTCCACTCAAAAGTATTGCCTACCTCAGTTTATAACGGCGCATTGGTGATGTTGATGTACAAAAACTTCAAAATTTCATCAAAACAATACATTAAAATAGATGTAAATTTTTGAGATGAACAAAAAAGTTATGTGAACAGTTTGCCTATCTTTGAAAATTAAGGCGCTATGGAGCCTTGAACTTGAAAAATATAAATTTTCAACGCTTTGTAGCCCCTTCATTTTCAAAGATAGACAAATTTTTCACATATCCATTTTTATTCCTTTCAAAAAGTTACACCTGCTTCATGCACAGTTTTGGCGAAATTTCTAAATTAAGTACGTATTTTTGTAGACAAGTGCCAGGGTGTCTTTTTTTTTAAAGTTATGACTTTTTCATGAACAATATTTCTACATAAGCGTAACTTGGAAGAAATATGGGGAGCAAAAAAATTCCCTCATTTTCCCCCAATATTATGTGATAAATAGCTATTTAAAAAAATTATTGTGGGAGGAGGTGAATGCTCCTTGAACTCCCTATGTTCTGCTTATACCCTCCATCATCCCCTTTTTACTTGTAACGAAAAGAATCTATACAATTCCAAAAAAAAAGTTGAATGAATACTTGGAATTTTCGAGGGTATAATTAGATTTCTTCCCTAAAAGGTGGATGCTTGAAATTTCTTTTCATGTTGTAATGAAAGAATGATGTTTTTCCTGGATGAAATAAAAAATTTTCACGCAAAAAATTCTCCTAAGAAATACTTTTTCAACAGAAAGACATTTTTTCAATTTTTTTTTACCCAAAGTTGAACAAAAAATTTTTATTTATTTATTTATTTTACTATCAAAGAAAAAAAAATGATCCCCAAGAAATTGAGATTTTTTCATTTCAGAAGAATTTTTAAAATTATTGTTCGAAAAAAACCACAGTTTTTTTTTCGAAAATGAAACTAATTTTTTTCTTCACAAAGAAAAAATTAAGAAACTTTTCCACAGAAATTATTTTAAAAAATATCTTCACATGAGAAAATTTTTCAACATTTTTTCTCAAAAAAAAAATTGGATATTTTTTATTTTAAAAAATTCTGAAATTTTTTTCTCCAAAAAAATTTGTGCTCCAGAAGATTTAAGATGATTCCAAAGAAATAAGAATTTTTCTTCAAAAAACAGAGACCCTCTCCCAAAAAAAAATATTTTTTAGAAAACTGAAAAAAAATCCAAATAGTTTAAATTTTTATACTCTTAGAGTTCGAAAAGTATTTTTACTCCAAAACTTCAATTACAAAACGATAAAATTCAGAATTTTGATTTTAAAAAATGAGAATTTTTTCGAGAAAGTTTTAAAAAAATTTTCTTTAAAAAAATAGAGAATTTTTTAACACCTTGTACAGCAACTACCTAAGGCTAGTGACGTAAAAATGTTTTTTATTTGAGAACAAGTTTTAAAATTTTTTTACCAAAAAATTCAATTTTTTTTTCATTCCACAAAATTCTTTTTTTTTTCATTCCAGGAAATTGGAATTTTTCCCCAAAAAAATTGAGATTTCCCTCCCGCTCGAACAAAAAAAAAATCTTCCAAGAAAATTAATTTTTTTCTTCATCAAAATAACAATACTTTTTTATGTGTTTTTTTTGAGAAGATGCAACATTTTGAACAAATTTCACTTTTAAGCGAATTTGACAAATTTGTGATTTTGCCCGGGTAATATCACAAAAAATTCATGACTTCAAAGAGTAAAATTTATGACTTTTCTTGGCCTAGTGATTTTTTTTTGAAAAATGTATGTCTTTTCCATAACTTTCATGACCCATTTTCAAATTTCATGACTTTTTCATGACTTTCATGGCCTTCAGACACCCTGAGTGAGTCGCGATAGGCACCATGTGTACCTGAACTTTTTTATTATATCCAAATTTCAAGTTTGGTAGACCATTTGCCGGACACCCTGTATGTATGAATACGTTGGCCTATCTCGATTCAATTTCAAATACAGCCTTCGATAAAACCACCATGATTTCATACAGAGCAAATGAAAGTATATGTACCGTCTACGTAATACGTTGGACAATGTTTACAAAGAAACAAATATAGGACATTTTTTAATCGTTTTCGCTAATGCAAAAATAATGTTAACACGTTTCCTAGCGAAATAGACCTGATCAATGTATTGCTTTTTCATATTTCATCTCAGTTCATTGTTTATTTTGGTGTCATGCTGCAGAGAGGCTTTAAAAAAAAATCGTTTCACTTCGAAAATATGTTTACAGTCAACTTTCATTAAAACGAAGGAAAAAAAAAAGTTATCTGTTATGTGATATACGAACAAGAACGCCAATCAAACAAATGTTTTTTTCATGGTCAAGTTATTCGAGCTTTGGGGACAATACGTAACTCTACTGAATAAAAAAAAAAAAAGTAGAAACTCGACAAAAAAATTAATAAAATATACAGACGATTTGGAAACTACGGAATAAATTACAACTTTCAGGTAGGCAATTCAATTTCATATTATTAGAATAATATTAATAAACAAAAGAAAATGAATTTTTTATAATGAAAAAAAATTTCAAGTTCGCGGAGGACACTGCACTGACTACACTATCACAACGTGAACTCCGTTCATTAATCGATAAACGTGTATTTAATGTCAATAATAAATTGCAGTTTCCACAAACGACTCCAAAAATAAACAATTGAGGGAAATTTCGAATCGAGATAACAATTTTTGCAATTTTTTTCACCAAGAAGGCCTATTTTTAATAAATTCAACTTCGTCATAACAACAAAATTGTAACTCTTCGAGCGGGCAACACTGCGTATAGAAAGTACCCATTATCAAAATGTAGCAGGAAATTTCGGGCGTAAACCGTAAATAACGTAATAGAGTAATTGCAAAACAAATTAAGTGCGAAAATTATTTTTAGGGAGGATAAATATGCACGTTTTTATATTACTCGATGACCACTTGGATGGGAAAATACCAACAAGGAATAAAACACGAATAATAACCAAAGGCCTATCACACAAACCAACACCTGATTCATTGATTAATCCGAAATAACAGGTTTTTTCACAATACATACGACAATAAAAGTTGAAGATACGAGTAGGGTTGATTTTAGAAAGAAAAAAAAATAATAACAATAATAAACATACGAGAAAACCATACCAGGCATGCTCAGAACTAACAAAGAAAATCAACACAAAAGAGAACGCCAGCCACTAAATATAATGCGCATTAAATAAGCAGATATCAAGAAAATATGCTCGATTACATTGGTCAAACAATTTCAATTAGCAACGAGATGAAATGAGAGGTATTTTTCATTAATCTGAAATATCATTTCGAAAGGAACGTCGAATTTCTATAAAATAATGAAAAAACAGTACGATACTAGTTCGTATAATCGAATATACATCAAACATTTTCCAACACTGGGATCATTCATAAACGATACTCTATCAATGTAGAACACAAAAATGCAATTATTTCCATAAAAATTTCGACACAACGAGCCAATAATTACAATACAATGGCTTATCAAGTTTTTCGAATAGAAGTGTTTCACAATTTCACATAGCGAGTGATATGGAGGAAAGCTCTATTCATTTAAGCAACCAGGATGAAACAATGAACTCGAAGACAGGACGAAAAAACGACCAACGATTCGTAATTAATAAATCATCGGTTGTAAACTGAGCAAACTGAGCATGTAAACCAAAGAAACCCGTAGCTCGTAAGAATAACAAATAACCAAAGCTTGGAAATCAGCGAATCCGAGGTACAGCAATGAACAGCGAATTATAAACTATGGCCAAATTGGAACATTTCCTCGTTACTAGTGAACTTCTTGAAGTTGTTTTCGACGCGAATAAAATACACATCTCGTTGAATTTGTGACTATTGATAAAATCCAAAAAACAGCTGATCATTCTTTGTTAGCAAAATTGGGTAGCTTTGTGAAAGTGCGTAATTAAATTATCAACAATGCCTAACGAATAGAAATACGACAGTATTACGTAGGGGACATTTTAATATCGATATTCTACTAATAATACGTAATATTATGTTATTTTGAAGGAAATTATTAGAAAAATGGTTACCTTTATAATGAACTCTGAGATTGTTCTGTGACAAACCAATATAATTATATTTGTCCTTTGGACTCCATGATCTGGGCAGCGGAGTTTCGTTTTCGTTTACCGCAGGATACAACAATTTCAACCGATCGACACATTTATTATCCAAATTCGATTTGGAATCACTACCACCACTCGAATTGGCGGCCATTATTAATAACTTTACACCAAAAAACGTCTATAACATCGTTCGTTCCTTGTAACTCATCCAATCTAACCTGAATTACTTGAAACGTCACAGTCATATGTGGACAACAGAGTGCAGCAGTGTTGTCACTAAGAGGGAGGCAAAATCAGCTGACGTTCGGATACCATGGCAACGGAAAATGCGTTAATGAAAAATTAACATTTAATTTTATGATTTTTTTTGCAAGAAAAGGAAAAAAAATGAGTATTATTTAATGAGAAATTTTCGACTGTTGATATTTTATTTCACTCTATGAAGCTGCAGAGAAATTAAAAACGTTTTTGCTTCACAAAAAAATCTACAGAATCAGCATTCTGATCATTTTTTTTGAATTTGTTGAGATGCCAAGAAAATATTTACGAAGGTCATGTTTGATTTAAATCATCATTTAATGCGATTTATTTTATCCAGTAATTAAAACTACGATTACTAACAACAAACTGCTATCAAAGGATAATTATGATAATTTTTTGGATGTGCCTTATGCAGTACCAATGTTGACCTTTGAACGTTTTCTTCTTGCTTCCTTTTCAAATATTTATACCTTGTCAGAAGAATTAGGAAACATTAGTGAGAGATTGAGAAAATTTACACGTGATATAATAGGAAATAAATACTCCGGTATCACAGCAATAAATACGTACTTTTATTAAAAGATTACTAACATTTTAAAATAATAAAATGAGCACTTATACCATAAAGAAATAAAAAGGCATATAGCTTAATATAATTATCTACAGTTCCAGTAATACTCGTTAGAATGATGATATAATAACTGTCTATTTATGGTAATGCTATGAGCAAAGCGTTGTGATAGGATATGACACTTTTTCCGATCCTTTTAATTCTGGTATTTCATATAAAACTACGCATTCGACAACTTTGGCGCCCATTTCTTCGATTAAATTGCAAGTGGCATTCAGCGTACCTAAATCGAAAACAAATACAGACATTATTAAAATATTACATTCAATATTAGATACTTCAATAATGTACGTTGTGAATTAAAATAACCATCGTAAAACATCTACCAATCTCAAAGATAATGACTTCAAAATAATATTGGTTTTTCAAGCAAACTTTCGTTCTATGAACTATATTATTTTGACTATTTGAGTTATATCTGTAGTCAATCATACCTCCAGTAGCAACACAATCATCGCAAACCAAAGCTCTTAGGCCAGCTTTTAAACCGCTTTCTTGTATTTCGATGGTATCTGTACCATACTCCAATGAATACGTCTTCTTTCGAACTTTGCCTGGTAACTTTCCTTTCTTTCTGGCCGGTACAAAGGAGCAATTCAATGCATTAGCTAACGTTGGTCCGAATAAAAACCCTCTGGCTTCGATTCCAATCACAACGTCTATTTCGCCTTTCATCACTTCAGCATATCCAGTTAAAACGAGATTAAGCAGACTGGCAGCTTCATGATTACCGTATAACGCAAAGACATCCCTATTTGGGCAAAGAAAAACACCATATTTATAACCACCTGATACTAAGTATAATTATTCATCGTTGAGGAATTTTGGCTTATAACTGTACGTACCAGAATTGTATGCCTTTCTTGGGGAAATCCTCGTAGTAGACGAAATACTGCTTCAATTTTTCAGCATTGGCTGTGACCGATTTTGGTAATATTGGCGACATGATACCGTACACTGCTCAGCTGCAGCTATTATGGCAATCTCCACACCCAGTTTTACGCACAACTTGAGTACTTGGACTTTGAACTGATTAAATGAAGAACCCGTAGTATCGAAAATTCAATTTGATAAAGGAATAACGTAATTAACTTTCAACTGATTATTTTAAAAGGCAGTTTAGTATAATTCTGCTGATAGCAACTTGTTGATTTTTTAAATTACATGGCGAAAACAAACTTTCATTTTATATACGCTGCTCAGCTGCCGAATCATGTGCTCGAATCTTCAACTCTTCGTTCAACCGAATGGATCAGTCGTTCAATTCAGAATAAATTCTACTCTGTGATTGGTTGATTGTGATTATGACGTTGATTTTCTCATTAGTCAATTTTTTTTTATTTTTTCTATTTTAATTCTAAATAATAATCGATTGTATTCTCCTAATTCTCCTCATTAATTGAAATTTACGATCGTAAAATCAATGATTCTGCCTAATTAGGGCTCTAACATAATACATTGCAGTTTTAGGGTTGATATGGTTGAATAGTTCTCGAGGTAATTATTTTTTAGATCGATTTAATTGCCTAATAGGTAATTGATAATTTGGTCATTACAAAAATTTCCATTGGAGGAAGAGAGACGTCCAATCGAAATTTTTGTAATAATCAAAATTATTTCCAAGACCTCAATCTAGAACTTCGTTTGAAAAATTGATTCCAATTCTGATCATTAAATATGTAACTACTTAAAGTCCTATACAAGTAAGTATGCTGGACGGTCTCCATTTCGGGAACAAAATGGAGACCGTCCAGCATACTTACTTCTATAGGGCTTTATAACTACTATTAAGAAAAATAGGTGGAGAAGGAGGGGTCCAATCGAAATTTTTGTAGTTACCAAAATAATTTCCAGGCTCTCAATCTATAACTTTTATTTCAAAAAATTTTCAATTTGGTCCCTCCCTCCCCTCCAATTTTGAATATCAACTATCAAGTAGGTATCTAATTTACGTAGTATTAGGCAAATTAGGAGGGGAAGGAGGGGTTCAATCGAAATTTTTGTAGTTACCAAAATAATTTCTAGGCTCTCAATCTACAACTTTTGTTTGAAAATTTTTTCAAGTAGGCCCCTCCATCCATGGCCGGCATTAGACCAGTTGCTCTCGTGCTCGAGCACCACTACCACATGAGATTTCTCACATGGTGCGGAGCACCCCGTGAGAAATCCCGAACTGCGAAAAAAATTTGAACTTAATATGTAAAAAATTTCACTCATTAAAAAAATCATTTTTTTTTAGATTTGGGACCTTTTAAAATTTTTTAAATAAAAATTTTTTACAATTTTTTTTTTAATTTTTTAAAATGAAAGTTTTTTTTAATTTTTTAGAATGAGTTTTTTCCTAATTTTTTAGAATGAGTTTTTTTTAATTTTTTAGAATTAAATTTTTTTCCAATTTTTAGAATGAAAATTCTTTCAATTTTTTAGAATGAATTTTTTCAATTTTTTAGAATTAAAATTTTTTACAATTTTTTAGAATGATTTTTTTTTAATTTTTTAAATATTTTTTTAGAATGAAATTTTTCAAGTTATTTTTTTTTTTTTTTTCTTTTTGAAATACATATCAAAATTATTTGTTTGAATAAAAAAAATGATTTGTCAAATTTTTCTAGAAAATTTGAAACAGCAATATGAGGTCGGATTTGAAGAGAAATCAGGTAATAAAAAATTGACCCATTTTTTGGCATCAGAAAAGCGAGGTTTAACTTTGTAGTGTATAATTATGAAGTTTTTTTTTTTGTTGTTTTTTATTTGAAAAAATTTACAACATTTTTCACCTCCCTCCCGCTCCCACAATGTGAGCACCACTTGAGAAAATAATGATCCGCCGGCTATGCCTCCCTCCCCTCCAACTCTTAATATCAACTATCAAGTATCTAATCTACGCAGTATTAGGCCAAACAGGAGGGGAAGGAGAGGTCAAATCGAAATTTTTGTAATAACCAAAATTATTTCTAGGATCTCATTCAACAATTTTTGTTTGAAAAATTTACACAAAAACGTACAAAGTTTCCAAATTTTTGTGCTAAATAGACGATCATTCATTATACTCAGGAAAAAATGCCTAAAAATGAAAAAATAAAAAAAAAACAAAAAAAAAAACAAGAACGTACATGACATGTGGCGTATATTGAATTAAAATCATGAACAAATTGAAAAAAAAAAAAAAAATGAAAGCAATATCAACAACCAGCGATAAAACAATTACCTAATATACAACCTAATAAACTTATTTTAAAAAATGTTTATTATACCACCAGTTAAAATAAAACGTTACAAAATATTATGTAATGACATTTTAACCGATATCTAACTTTAAATAGTTTTTATTAATTATTTCTCTTTTTGCTGACTGTGACTAGAATCGAATTAACGTTTTTTTTTTGTTGTTTTTTTTTAAACATAAATATCAAATATATTATTCTTCCGCCATCTTAAACAATACGATAACATTCGTTATTTACAACGCGTAATTGTATGACAAAAAAGAAATCGAAAATAAAACGCGATATATGTAAAATAAGGGTTAATACCTAAACGTAAGTCTAAATAATTAAAAATATTTTGATTTTATACTTTTGAAAAACAAAAACCTAAAGTTGTAAGATATTATACTAAATATTTTGATTGTTTTGAGAAAAAAAAAATTGGCCAATAAACCGAAAAAACAGCTTTAAAAAAGCTGCGAAGTCCCTGGTATTTCTACTCATGCGCGGCCTGTACAATAAAACTTTGTACTTATTTTTAAAAAAATTTGTGCAAATATGAAAATTACATACGTGATTAAAATTACACAATTTTGCTACATATTTCGTCTTTATATCTCATAAAAGGGGCAAAAAAATCCTTATTATTAAAATGAAAACAAAATCGAAGTATGGTAGACCATTGATGAAATTCCAAAAAAAAAAAAAAAAATTGTGAAGAAATGCTCATGCAGGTTTTTGCAGGAAGAAATATAATTCTTAATGTTATAAGAAAACAAAGCACGCTATTTGTACGTTAAAAATACAAAAAAAGCTTTTATACAATAAATTTTTCGATGAAATAGTATTTATAAATATTCGATTATTAAATTAAATTTTACATATAATAAAATGTACATTCATGTGAAGTAAAAATAATGTTAATTCACGCTCACACGTCGAAAAATCAGGCTAAAGTTGAAAATTACACGCTATAAATAAACTAACTTGCTAGTACATCCGAAATCATTCACCTTCGTAATATTTTTTTTGAAAAAAAATAACTTTCTTTATTTTTTTCGAGGTAAATACAACGTATTTGTATATAAATGTTAAAAGTAATAATAATGGAATAACGATAATACGTTTAGTAAAAACAAATCATCGCGATATAGGAATACTTATTTAACGTAATCGACAAACCGACACGAAAAATTTTTCATCTCATTGATAAAATTCCAACAATTCGACTATTAACATTAGATACATTAACTAACTGGTCCAATTAATTGTTTACTATTCAAAGACAGAATAACAGTTTTAGTACAATTCTCGTGTATGGCTCGAATCACCATACACTCGATTCGAAATTTTAAGCATAGGAGCGAGTATAGATAGAAAGGAATGACGTCGAGGTATTCTCTTACATCGGTTTTGCAAAATTCAAATACGAGACGTGATCGTCGTTTCAATAACGTTAGAATTGATTTCATAAATTAATACACGCTTACGCGAATATAAAACTGTAAAGATTAAAATTTTTTTCCCTCCTGGTAAAACACACTTACGAACAAATACAACTACCAACATAAAAGGAATGTTAACAAAATACGATAATTTTAGGTAGGTAATTTACGAAAGAAATTTAAAAAAAAGAAAACATAAAATTAAACACAGATATTCCAGTACAAAACGAAAAAGCAAAAAAAAACATTAAAATATTTATAAAAATAAATGACAAAACATTTCCAAATTAACAAATCAAAACCGAAATGAACAAACACGCTAGAAGGATAAAGAAATTTTTCGAGTGTTCGATCAGTGTGGAGGATTGGCCCGCAAGTATGTGTTAAAATTTCTGGGTATGGCCTACGTCTTAAAATTTATCAATTTTTTTTCTTCAATGTGCGACTATTTTCTGACTAGAAAAAATTAGAACATAATTTTAATTTTGATAAAATGGTAAAACAAGATTGCACATTGCCTTAATAAATTACTGTACAGGTTTCGATAAAATTATATACGTATTTGTTCCAATGGGCATTCGCATTTCTGGGCAATTTAGGCATGACGAATTCATCTGTCCACAGAATCAACTCGAGTCTAATTTGATAATTTTTTTTACATGGAAGAGGATTGTCGTCGCTTGATTTTACTGATGTCTAGATATCTAATATTCAACTGGAGGGGAGAGAGGGGTCAAATCGAAATTTTTGTAATAATCAAAATTATTCCCAAGATTTGAATCCACAACTATTGTTTGAAAAATTTTCCATTTCGACCTCCCCTCCCTCCTTTACCCAATTTCGAACCCATGTTATGCAAAATTGAAGGGGAGGGGAGGGTCAAATCGAAATTTTTATAATGACCAAAATTATTCCCAAGATTTTATTCTACAACTTTTGTCTGAAAATTTTTTCAATTGAATTTTTTTTCTGCCCCACCCTTAATTTTTAATAAGTATCTTCGTAATATTATGCAAAATTCCGGGGTAGGGAGAGGTCCAATCGAAATTTTTATAATAATCAAATTTGTTCGTACGATTTCAATCGACAACTTTTATTCGAAATTTTTTTCGATTGGACCCACCTCTCCATCAGTTATGCAAAATTGGATGGGAGGGGGAGGGGTCTAATTGAAATTTTTTCAACAATCAAAATTGTTCGTAAGATTTATTTTGTTTGAAAATTTTTTCAATTGAACCTCCCCCTCCCTCCCTCTCCACATTTTTAATAAGTATCCACAATTCCACATAATATTATCCAAAATTGAAAGGAAGGAAGAAAGGGAGGGAGGGGTCAAGGGGTCTAATCGAAATTTTTATGATGACCAAAATTATTTCTTGCACATCAATCTACAACTTTCGTTTGAAAAAATTTCAAATGGACCTCCCCCTCTCTCCCTCCCTCCCTCCTCCCTCCACCACTTTGAATAAGTATCCACATAATATTATCCAACTTTGAAGGGGAGGGAGGGGTCCGATCGAAATTTTTATAATGAAAAAAATTATTTCTTGCACCTCAATCTACAACTTTCTTTTGAAAATTTTTTCAAATGGATTACCCCCCCCCCCCCCCGGTGATTTTGAATGTTATGCAAAATCGGGGGAGAGGGGGGGTCCAATTGAAAAAATTTTCAAATAAAAGGTGTAGATTGACATTCTGGGAGTCATTTTGGTCCTCACAAAAACTTCAATTGGGCCCTTCCTCCCTCCCTTCCTTCAATTCTTTCTTCTCATTTTTAATATTATTATGTTTAGTGAAATCAAGCAAAAACAATCCACTTTCATAAATGAACAAAATCAAACTACTCTAGTACAAAATCATTTCAAATACCAACGTCTTATATCTATATTAAATAAACGAACCAATCCTTTCAATCTGACACATTTCGATGACGAAAAAAAATACCTTATTTCGAGTCAAGTCGCGAATTTGTTTTTCAAAAACGAAAAAAAAAGAAGAAAAAAAGTCGTATTTCTAACAAGAAATTATAATACAATAAAAAGAGAGAGAGAGAAAAAAAAAGAGGAGAAAGTAAATAGTAATAAATGCATTTCCGTTACTTTAAAATTTTGCCTTATAAAATGTGACTTATTCGTCGAAGCGAATATTTCACTTGGATACTTCGAAAAAAAAAAATAATACAAAACCTTTTCGATAATACTGTACGTTATTTCGATCATTTCCGATCCTTCGCAAATTCATTTTGTAACACCCGACTCGGGACCGAATCGACGATGATGATATAACTTATCACAAAGGTTTTCTTGGACCCTTTTAATTTTTTTTGTAAAACATTTCAAGTATCTAGAACTAACATTATTATTTCATGTTAATTAAACTTTTTCATCGTTAATATTCAATTTTTTTTTCTTTGGAATTATGCTTAAAACATACATTATTTTATAAGATCGATACCGCGAGCGCGTAACAAAAACGAGAATACAAAGTTTATATAATTCATGATTGAATAATTTCCACGCGATTTCCACTTTCGATTCAAAAAAAATTAATACGCTACAATATAAGAAAAAAAGAGAGGAGGTAAGGGGGAGGAAAAAACAAAAGAAAAAAACATAAAAACAACTTCAAAATATTAACATAGGTACTATATTTGAACAAAATGTTCGATTATGGTAAATAAAAAAATTACTCGTTTGAACGTGCCGCAAAACGCGACTCGTTTGAAACCTGATAATTGTTTCATTTCACGCTCAAACGTACATGTACATAATTAATGAATGTTTTTGTTTTTCTTTTCCCTATTTCAGCCACATTTTAATAAACGTTTTGGTCGCTAGCTGCGGTGAAAAATGTCCATCATCAATGTACATAGACGGTACACCACGACGACGCCTCTAGTATAGGTAGGTATAAAGGGAGAAAAAAAAATGCTGAAACTGCGAGACTTCAATAGTATAGAAACGTAAAGTAAGTATAAAAAAAAAGTAACGTTGGCGGGTAAAATTATGCTTTATCGTTATAGAACACGAATTTTACAATAATAATTTAACATTTATAACGAATGTATATTACGACAGTTGAACCGTCGTTAAATTTGACTAAATATTAGACACAGGAATCCTATATTAACATATTTTCTCGTCGATAGTGATAGGTATGGTATGTACGGCGTTCAATAAAGGCCACAACCTCGTAGATTGTTCGCTATTATAACGTCGGTAACAGCGTCGAAAACGAATTGTATGTTGTTGGTGTCCGTTGCGCAAGTCATATGGCAGTAGATTTCTTTAGTAGTAGATTTGTTCTTCGCTTCAAACTGAGCTTGAATGTATGCAGCTGCTTCGCCGTATTCTTGAGCGCCTGAGGTGAGAAAAAAAAAGAAAAAATTGTATCTTTAGTTCGGTTGAAATGTATAAAATTCACCTACGTAAAAGTTGACCTAGTCAAATGTCTAGAATATTGAACATACGTTAATTCAATTTTAAAAATTAATACATAATAGGTATGATTTATTACCAACAATCCATTGACTGTCACTAACCAAATATTAAGTAGGTACCTATACTAGTTTGCATAACAAAAAAAAAAAAGGCATAACAGTCAAACCCCTACTTGAAGAGTCGAATTGTTTTCATACCTACTCTTCTAAAAACCAAAATTTAAAAAAATGACTTCTACGAAGCTGATTGTTGGTAGTCCAGGATTTGGCAAAATCCAGGAAAAACAGGATTTAAAATCCAAATTCAAAATTAATTGTACCTATTCAAAATCTAAAATCATTTCCATACTCGGAATTTAAAATGCAAAATCCAAAAATTGAAAATTTCTTTTCGAAAAGAAACGAATTACTTTAATTTTTCTTGAGATAAAACATTTCTTATTAATTTTTTTTTTTTTTTTTCTGAAGTCAGCGTAATAAAATTTACTCAGGTATTTATTTATTTTGAAAAAAAAAGTTTCTCAATTTTTTTCCAATTACAAAATATTTTTCAAATTTTCATAAGAATTTACAAATTTCCAAAAAAAACAACGATTTTTGAGAAAAAAAAACTAAATTTTTGGTTTAGTCTTAGTTGAAAAAATCTTTCAATTATTTTTTGTTTAAAAATGTCTATCTAATTTTCTCGAGCCAAGCAAAAAAACTACTCAATTTTTTCAAAAGATCTTTACTAAGTAGGTATTACCTACTAAAGAAAATAGATTTTTTTTTAGAAAAAAAAAACTCCTTATCATGTCTCTCAATTTGTTTGGAAAAAAACGATTAGTCTTTTTTTTTATTCATAAATTTTTTGGAGAAGAAAATCTTTCATTTTTTTCTAAATTTTAATTCTCTATTTTTTTTTTGAGTAAATAATTTTTTTGCAATAGTTAAAAAATTTTTGCACTTAATTTTTGGAGAAAAAAGACTGAATTCTTTTGCAGAAAAATCTGATTTTTTCACAATAAAAAATGTCTTTACAATTTTTTTTTTTTTTTTTTTTTTTTTGGAGTCAGTAAGACGTATTACTACTTGATAAAATTTTCTATACCTTCGAAGTAAAACAAAGAGTAAAAAATTTTCAACTTTACCTATCAGAGAAAAAAATATATGTTTTTAGTAAGAAACGAAATGTTAATTTTTTGATAAAAAAATTTCTGAGTTTTCTTAGAACAATAAAAAATCAATTTTTTTGAAACCAAATTTTTAAGAAATCTCATAAAGCAGGTCGCATAGAATGAAAAAAATTTGAGCACCCTCGGATGGAAAATCAAATTGACGCTACCGCCCAAAATTCACTTACTCAATTTTCAAAAAATTTCCCAATTTCAAAAAACTTGTAAAAATTTATTAAACTTTAAAATTTTCCCAATTTTGAAAACCTATTAAATCTTGAAAATTACCAAAGTTCGAATTTTTACCAAAATTTTAAAGTTTCTATATCAAACTTATCAAATTGATCTTAAAAAAAAAAAATTATCAAAGATTTACCAAAATTTAAAATTCGCCAAATTTCAAAAAAAACTACAAAATTTTAAAAATTGGGGAAAAAAATCAAATTTTCAAAAATTGTTGCAATTTTGAAAACTTAAAAATTACTCAAATTCCATTTTTTATTAAATTTTAAATTTTTTCCAAATTAAGGAGTCGCAAAATTTTTAAAATTTATTGCAAAAATTCATTCAACTTCAAAATGAGCGTAATTTTAAAAATTTTGAAGAATCCTTGATCAATTTTTAAATTTTGAAGTTTGATAGATTTTTAAAATTGGGTAAAAAAAATTAAAATTACCAAATTTTGAATTTTTACCAACTTTCTAAAACTACATGTACAAAATTACAAATTTTTATCAAATTTTGAAAAATTTTCATTTTTTTTACCCAATATTAAAAATTTATCCTTGCTATTTTTTTTTTTAATTCAACAAAATTTAAATTGATCAAAGATTCTTCTAAATTTTGGATTTTCTTCGTTTGTAGAAAAACACTCAATTTTAAAAATTGTAAACTTTTTGCAACGTTTAATAATTGAGCCAATTTCAAAAATTTATCAAAATTTAAAAATTACTCAAATACCAATTTCAATTAAATTTTTGAAATTTTATCATTTTCAGGTTATTACCTACCAATTTTCAATTTTTACCCATTTTTCCAAATTTAAAAAAATTAAAAAAAATCGGTACAGGATAATCTAGGAAGCAGAAATTTGGATCATAAAAATAGTCTAACTCGAAACATCATAGGCATGAACTTAGAATGAAATTTAAGACCCCCTAGACCAATTTAGGAGGTGGGTAGTACCCTAAATTCACCTTTCTGAGCCTAAAAGAGTGAGGATGATTTAGGAAGCTGAAATTTGCAGATTTCAGAGATAATGTGAGTTTCCAACGTTGAGGCGAATTTCCAAATATTTTGTCAGATTTGAGCTTCTTCTGGAGTCCTTACAAGGAAGGGCCTCAGAGTAAAATCAATGTTGGGGTCCCAAAATCTAAGCCTTCAAGGTCCATTACTCCAAAAACATGATCAAAAGTCATAGCATTCCTATTTCTGAATCGAGACCTAAGGCGATAGCCACCATTTTTCAAAAAATTCGGCTAAAAACCAGCGTACATATTTCAATGCCTACATTCTACTAATTATTTGTTTAAATAGCCGCCTAATTAGTCGATTGTGTGAAGAAAATGTTCAATTCAATAATCCAGACGCCAGCGCCATGCCACTGTGTAGACAAACCCGTTCATAATTCTTGTTCCCTTTTAAAAACTTCAATATCCACGTTCTCAAACACACGCTGTCATGTGTTTTTCTGTCTGTCGATGGATTAAACTATTATTCGAATATTTTTTACCATGGCTCATTGTAGCTGTATATACTTTTTTCTCGTTATTCGAAAATACTGGGAATTAATTTGTTTCGATTTTTATTATGTGTATGTGTTTTTTGTGTACACTGTGCAGTATAATTCATCGTAAACGTCGAGCCAATCACACGATCGACATTATTTCATTTTATACGAACGGGATACTTTACTTTTAATCACTATAACACGAGTTGAATTATTTGCCAAGAAATTTGTTGCATATGAATAGATGTGAAAAAATGGAATACAAAGTGCACTCGATGGTTTTTTTCTTCCTCGATATTTTTTTTTACGATGGTCAACGTTGCTCGTTCAATAAATGAGTAAATTCGACTAACGAGCTAGTTACTTCGTACATAAGAAATAATTTCAAGCTGTACAGTTCGTATTTTCAACAAAAATATTCCTTCATTTTCATCTTGAATGTACAGCAAATAATCATCATAGTCATAATGTCTTCCACGTCCAACACATTCGTATCATCTCTTAATGGTTTTTAAATGTATTTCAATTTTCGTAATCTACGACATCATTAAAATGACCATAGAAAATTAATAACTTCGTCATAGTTTCCATGCAAAGGTAGGTCATTTCTGGTACTTTATTATCGTTGATTTACAGATTCGATATTTCTGACCATTCTGTTCATCTTGAAGTTTCAGGATCCAAGTCAACTTAAACTCGAAGATAAATTTTGGATTCATTTCTTCGATACTTTGGTAAGGTTTATCTACATAATATGAGGACTGAAACGTGAAAATTCATATTAAAGCAGACTATGCCTAACCAAGGAGTACAATATTAGCTTTCAATTTTTATACGAACAAACATTAATTACTTAACCCAATTCGTATTAATGTGGTCATTTTCACAAACTTAATGAACATCAACCTCGTTCGTAGTTTATCCATGAAGCTACATAATAGTTTTGATGTACAGCACCGCCGCCGGAAATCATTTCCGCAAATTCATCAGCCAACTGCGAGGTCTTTGAGCGATTTGTTCGGCAGAAATTTTCTAATTTATCCTTCGAAGTCGACAAAAAATGTATCAAACTTCTTCCTGTTTTACGATGCATCTTGATAATGGAACAGAAATCTTGTAGTCAGGTCATATTTCGAACATTCTCTAGACATCAGTAAAAGTGTAAGTAGGTGCAATTTCTTGTGCAGATTGGTTTTTTTCATCATGTCCTCTTTCGAATCCATTGAGCTGAAGAAAAAATTCAATTTTCGCTGGAGGCTCCAAATCACTTCGAAAATGGTCACAATCGACTCGGGAGATCGACTTTAATACAGAATCCCATTTTAAGAAATTCATCTCAAAATTTACAATTTTTGTGTGAAATTTTTTATTTTTATTTTTTTTTAATTTTTAAATTGGAGAAATGGAGTAGCTGCCCAACTGGACCTCTTCTCTATCGCCTAGAACTATTTTCAGAATTTTTCAGATTTTTAAAATAAAATTGATTTGTGCGCCAGGAGCCTCAAAGTTTTACAAAAGTATTTCATGTCGAACACATATTTCTAAAAAACAGCATTACAAAATGAAATAAATGACATATCGCAATTGAAGATAAAATTCCAAATATTTTGACGCAAAAATTAAAAAAATATGTTAAAAAATGAGAAAAAACAAGGCTAAAAATGAATTTTCAGCAGGAGTTTGAAAAATGTGGAATTTTAACATTGACGCGTTTTTCGAAAAAATACTTTGTTACTTTGTTTCTGGAAAAAAATAAATAATAAAAAAATAGAATGAACTGGCAGTATCGTAATTAAAAGTACAAAGTACATAATATTGAAATTAGATTGGATTCTGTTAGTATTCACGTATTTTTTTTTCTTTTTTTATTAAAAATTGAATTTTTGGCAGAGGTTTGAAAAACACGGAATTTCCTAAATTAAAAACTCCAATTTTCAATTTTAAAATTTTTTTGTGTGAAAATTTTATAATTTAATCTAATTTAAAAATATTTAATTGGGCTGATACTGTCAGTTTATTTTTAAATTCTGATTTTCAGAAACCAAGACGTGTTCGACATAAAGTACTTTTGTGTGAAATTCTGAGGCCCCAGGTACACCGGCCAATTCTATTTAAAAAATAGTTTTTGGTGACGAGGTCTTGCTATTCCACTCGTCCAATTTCAATTTTTTTTTAAATAACAGACATCCTAATCAATAGGCTATTTTCGCCATTTTCAAAAATTCGCCTAAAATTGAAAAACTGATCATGGCAGCTCAAAAATTGGTTCTGATGACGTCTGGATGGCATGGTCTTTCAGTAAGCCAAATTTCAGCTCAATCGAAGTTGACCGAGTTGCCAAGGTTCTCTAGTAAATAAAACAAACATTCTTTAATCTTGACATTTTTTGCCTATCTTTGAAAATGAAGGAGCTACAGGACTTTAAACTTTGAAAAAATTGTTGTTGAAATTTTCAAGGGGCCATAGAGACTTTATTTTTGGAGATGGAAAAATTGAACAAATTGAGCCTTAAAACCATGGAACACCTTATTAAATACCTAAGTACTTGGTTTAAATACCCTACTATATTTATAAAATGTTTTTTCAAATATCTAATTGTTTTTTTTAAATTTATTTTCTTAATTACCTACAGATGCACAATGCAAATAAAAAATTATTGGAAAACCCAAATAAATTTTTAGAAAAAATAAATAAAATTTTCCAAGTTATAGGCAGCTAGGTACCTACATACATGATAAAAACAATAAACAAAATAAAAATTTAATAGATCTGAAAATTTCCCAAAATTTATTGAACTGGAAATTGGAAAAAATTTCAATAAAATAAAATTTAAAAAAAATTCCCAAGTCATAAAAATATTATAAAATTTGTATATTCACAAAAATTTACGAAAATAATAATCGAAAATTCGCAAAAATTTCCCAAAATTTAATAAATTCAAATTTTGTAAAACAAATTGTAGAAATAAATATTACCTACACAAAAATAAACAAAAAAAAAATCCCTCCAAAATTTATAAAAAATAGATATCTAAGTCAAAATAAAATGTAAAATTTTTCAATTTTAAAAAATATATACAGTACCTAACACCTCTTTTCAAATTTAAAAACGTAATTAAAAATGTAATAAATCAGAAATTCGTAAAAAAAATGAATAAATGAGATACTTCGTCGACAAAAATTTAGTGAATTATAATTTTTTTTAAAATGAATGAACTAAAAATTCTTGAAAATTAATCGAATCAGAAAATGTTCCAAAACTTGAAGAAACTGAAAACAGTAAATTAAAAAAATTGAAAAAATTAGATTTTCAATTTTAAAAAATTAAAAAAAATTGAAACAAAAAACCTATTTAATTATTTAAAAATGTTGAATAGGTGGCAAATTGTATTTAAATAGGGTTTCGTGAAGTACCTATATTTGAATGGTGGTATATTTAATTTTAAATAGCTTATTTAACCATTTGAATAGACTATTTCTATTTAAAATTCCAAGTAGGTCCTATCACTGCTACTCATAGGCTCGATTAATATTTTTTCTTTTAATTTTATTTTCCCTTGGTCCTTCAATTCTTGAGATAGGCACCGTCCCATAGAGTCAATCAAAAATATTTTTCTGCTAGTTTTATTTTCTCTTGCCCCTTCAAAATTTCAAGATGGCACACTAGAAATCAGCAAATACTACATTTACCCTATTGAAAGTCCTGGGGGTCAATTTTTGGGGGTTGTGGAAGTTGAAAAAAAAATCCTAAATAGCCTTACTTTATTGTAAGTAAAAATTAAATTAATTGATTAAATTCAAATTCAAATACAATTGAAATTAAATTACGGTAACACGAAATTTTCGGCAAGTGCTGCACTTTGAAATTTTCTCAAAATTCTGATGATTTAAGAAATAAATAGAATAACGATGATTGAACAAAATTAGATAGGTACTTTTTAAAACAATTTTTCGTTCTATTTAAAACTAAGAATTAAGCTTCACTTAAAAAATAATAAAAAAAAAAAAAAAAAAAAAAAAAAAACTTGTACAAATTAACGAACTGATTTAGTTAGGTAACTATTCGTCGACGTTGCTAAATTCTCCTGATTTTTCAGGAGATCTCCTACGTACTTTATCAATGCTCTATTGTTTTTTTCCTGATCTAGGTATTGATTTTCAGCAAAAGCTCCTGATTTTTTTTCTTCAAAAAATCTTCAAATTTTTGTATGTAAAATGTCACTTGATAAAGAGGGAAACAATTTTTTTCTTTAATTTCATCAACTTAATTTTTTTTTTTTTTTGTTTATTAGCACTATTTCAATATAAAAATTTGAATTTATTAGGTACACTTTTATTTATTTGTTTCCTTCAGAAAAAAAAAAAAAAAATCCACCCGAGCAGCACACTCGACAAATTATCGAAATAAAAAATCGACAGAATATCGAATTCGATAAAGTGTCGCGTTAGTTCCGCATAAATCGTGAAATTATCTTTCGATATATCGACAGATTATCGATGAATTATAGTTGGCAAAATCCATCAACAGATAAACTTTCGATAAAATCGAACGATTTTTCTTTTAAAAATCTCAAGATTATAGTTAGATACTTCATCGATAACCTATCTATAAATCGAAAGATAATTACACGATTTATGCGGAACTAACGCGACACTTTATCGAATTCGATATTCTGTCGATTTTTTATTTCGATTTAGTTTCGATATTCTATCGATTTTTTATTTCGATTTAATTTCGATATTCTATCGATTTTGTATTACGATTTTTTGTAGATTATCTAGTTTCGATATTCTATCGATTTTTTGTAGATAATTTAGCATATATGGGTATATGCGCGCGCACATTTTCAAGACCGGCTGGCGAGTTTGAAGTCGTAGTTACGCTTAAGGCTGGCGAATTTCGTTCCAAATACAGCAGTTTCTACCAAAACAAGCGTCTGTTGCGAACATCGGAGTTCGTTCGCATAATACGAATTGGATTATAATATTCAAACATCTTATGCGCGATTGGAGAAGAGGGAGGGGTCCAATTGAAATTTTTATAATAACTAAAATTATTTCTAGGACCTTAATTTACAACTTTTGTTTGAAAATTTTTTCAAATTGGCCCCTTTTTCCTCCGCTCCTCCAATTTTGAATAAGTATCAACGGAGTATTATGCAAAATTGGAGGAGAAGGAGAGGTCCAATTGAAAAAATTTTCAAACAAAAGTTGTAGCTTAAAGTTCTAAGAATAATTTTGGTCATTACAAAATTTTCGATTGGGCGCCTCCCTCCCGTTCAATTTTAAATACTAAGTATTCACATAGTAATCGTAGTATTGAACTTGGTAAAATTTTATTTAAGAACAACGATCTGGTTTCAAGTAAAATACCTAGTAAACCAAAAAAACTAGATAACTTGTTTGAAAATTTTTTCAATTTTGATTTCGCATATTACTGTTACACGTAAGTAGGTAAATGCAAAATAATAGAGGCTAGAGATGAGGTCCAATTGAAAAAACATTTCAAACAAAAGTTGTAGAATAATATTCTGGATTTAATTTTGGTTATTATAAAAATTTCGATTTGGCCCTTTCTTCCCATCCAATTTTGAATATGAAGTAGGTATTTTTTGACTAGAAAAAAATCAATATAGTTTCAACAACTATCGTTACAAAATCGTTGAAATATCGATGTCGATAAATTTCATATAATGTGTCGATAATATAGTTTTAAATATCGTCACAAAATCGTTGAAAAATCGAATTCGAGAAATTTCATATAATCTGTCGATAATACAGTTTTAAATATCTTCACAAAATCTTTAAAAAATCGAATTCGATAAATTTAATATTCTTTTTCGATAGTATAGTTTCAAATATCTTCACAAAATCGTTAACAAATCGAATTCGAGAAATTTCAGATTATTTGTCGATAATATAGTTGTAAATATCTGCACAAAATCGGTGGAAAATCGGATTCGAGAAATTTCAGATTATTTGTCGATAATATAGTTGTAAATATCGTCACAAAATCGTTGAAAAATCGAATTCGAGAAATTTCAGATTACGTGTCGATAATATAGTTTCAAATATCTTCACAAAATCGTTAAAAAATCGAATTCGAGAAATTTCAGATTATTTGTCGATAATATAGTTCTAAATATCGTCACAAAATCGTTGAAAAATCGAATTCGAGAAATTTCAGATTACGTGTCGATAATATAGTTTCAAATATCTTCACAAAATCGTTAAAAAATCGAATTCGAGAAATTTCAGATTATTTGTCGATAATATAGTTCTAAATATCGTCACAAAATCGTTGAAAAATCGAATTCGAGAAATTTCAGATTACGTGTCGATAATATAGTTTCAAATATCTGCACAAAATCGTTGAAAAATCGAATTCGAGAAATTTCAGATTACGTGTCGATAATATAGTTTCAAATATCTTCACAAAATCGTTAAAAAATCGAATTCGAGAAATTTCAGATTATTTGTCGATAATATAGTTTCAAATATCTGCACAAAATCGGTGGAAAATCGGATTCGATAAATTTAATATTCTTTGTCGATAGTATCGTTGACGAATATCGTCCTAAAATCGTAATACTATCGAATTCGATAGTTTTTAGATTTTTTGCCTATAAAATCGTACAGCTAAATCTGTATCATATCGTGAGAACATCTTTAGATTTTTAAACGATTTTTTATCGATACGTTTCAACTTTCGATATTATCGATCGAGTGTGCTGCTCGGGCACTAGGTATATTTTTTTTTTCATGGTAAACTCCTCAAATCTATTAATTTTCAAGGAAATCCATTTCTCCTGAATCTCCTGATTTTTTCGAATTTCCATTTGACGAAATTGACTATTAATCGTCAATCTGATTAAGCGCTTCAACTGTTTTACATCGGTCTTCAGAACACAACAAATTTTACATTTTTATGCGATTGAATTTTCAGGGAAACTAGGTACTTATTTCATACAATTAGAGAGAATTGAACACATGTTGCATTTGTTGCTTAAAATAAGAAAAAAAATTACCAATTTAGGAAAATATAAAACCTGGCTCTAATACAGAACCCTCAACTTATTGCTTGATTTCAATCACAGCAAACCAACTCACCTGTATATTCTGGAAAACAAATGGTAAGAGGAGATTTTTTGATTTTTTCTTCAAACAAATCCTTCTTGTTTAAGAACAAAATGATGGACGTATCGGTGAACCACTTGTTATTACATATAGAATCAAAAAGTTTTAAACTTTCTTGCATTCGATTCTGCAACAAATTAGAACAAAAATAAAAAATATTAATTACGAAATTTCAAACGAATCGATGGCTAAGAAAAATAAAAACACACACAAACAGGGTCAATAAGGTACCTATCTAATCCTCCCTCCTGCTTATATACCTATTTTTTCGCTCTAACCTATGGTACGAATTATAAAAACCCCGGCTGAGAAATGATTACATAAATTAATAACATTTAGCCTTACCTCAGAAAAAAAAAAAAGTTTATGTATAAATTTACCCTCTGGGTCATACGTAAAAAGTTTTACATCTTCGGAATTCCCCCTCCGACAAGTTATGAATATGGTTGAGGTCTTAATCGGTAGTTACTATAGAAACGGAGGATTCGTAGAGCGCACACTCCTACATTTACGGGTAATCGATAACACATTGTCATTGCCTGTACTATAACATTTGCGATTTGAAAGACATTTATTTTCAAAATATAGACTTTCGATACGATGGTAGAAATTTGCCGAGAAAAACATTCGGAAAATTTTTTTCCACCCTTAGAGGAGCCTGCTGAATGGGAAAATTTAACAAAATGAATTCGCCTTAGTAATGGAAACCTGCTTACACCGCACGATCGATATCTGTTGTGGTACGGATGCTGGGATACTGCGTAACCGCGAGACACGATATGTAATCTGTGCTTGTTTTTTCGTTAAAACAAAAAAAAAAGGGGGAAAAAAAGAGGTCTCTAATTAAACTACACGAGCGTACATTTTTCTCTTCTTTTTAACCAAAACGTCTTCGATTTTTTTCAGCCATAGATATACGTATCGCGTGAACTTCTCGTACGAGATTAAGTTTAAAAATATCTCGCAGCGAGAGTAAGAGATGGAGCTAGAGAGAGAGGGTAAGAGTGAGCACAGGGTGAGGGTACAAAAAGGAAACATTACGCGGTATATTGGTCGGGTAAGATACATTATCCAGAAGAGAGGTCAAAGTCATACTATAGTACGACTTGAGTCGTATCAATTTTGAAGGTTATTTAGCATTTATATTTCGCTTTCTTAATTTATCGTGGGTGGCGTCTGAAAAAGTACCTACGTTATCGGCAGCTAGGGCGCGAGGGGGCATTTTAAAGGAGCATTTGTTGCCTCATCGGCATACGATCCTTTCCCCTTTCGCCTGCCCCCGCGGTCGCTTGTTCTTTGCTTTTTCTCGTTTCAATATCGAGCTTATTTTCATGTATCGCCTGCCTGTTCAAAAGTAAAAGCTATAATGGCGTGGCGCGTTTTCTAAATGACCGATTTCTATATTCAAATCACGTGCAAGGTTACCGCTAAGGCGAATATAACAGATTTTTTTACCGCTCCGAGAACCGTTAAAATAAAAGGTTAATGTAACAATTTTTTTCCCTAAGCTAATTTTTACCTTTTGAAAAAAATTTAATTCTTCTACGTCGTGGGCGTATTTGAACTCGAGAGCTTATTCTCTTTTGACGGCGAGTTTTTCGTACCTATCAACGAAATTATCATTCGAAACGAATTTTTTTTTCTCATTGATTTTTTCTTTCCAATTTTAGTCCGTGTAAGGTCATTGGGGTAATTGTATCCAGAGAGAACAGCTGGGAAAGTTGGTGTAGGTTTATTTTTTAAGAAGTCCCCTATCTTCGTTTCTAAAGCTGCTTTTGAAAAAATTTTCAAACAAAAGTTGTTGATTGAGATCTTTGGAATAATTTTGGTTATTACGAAAATTTCCATTGGACCCTTCCCTCCTCTCTAATTTTGCATAATACGTATCGTATCAAAAACAACTGATTTTTTTCATACGTATAATGCAAAATATGGGGTAGAGGGGGTGTGATCAATCGACATTTTTGTGAAAACCAAAATTATTCCAATAATCGCAACATACTTACCTACAACTTTTGTTTGAAAACTTTTTCAATTGGGGCCTTAAGAAGAAATATAAAGTATTTCAAGATACATGGATGGCCCCTTTAAAAAAATAAAAAGGAGCTTTTAAAAATAGTATCAGACTAATTTTTTTATCAAACTATGTGGTCAAATTACATACAATCGAATCGACTATTTACAGAGTCTATTTTTTTCTCCTTGACAGTAATTCAAGCCAAAATTGCAATTTGCATTAAAATGTGACTACAAACTCAACAATTGAAGTTCAAGGGTAATTTTTACACTATTGTGCAAAATTGGAGGTGAAGGAGGGGTGCAATCAGAATTTTTGTAATAACCAAAATTATTCCAATAATTCCAATGTACATACAATTCTTGTTTGAAAATTTTTGCAAATTGGTCATTAAAAATGTGTAAAAAAAAAGGGGCTGGCTGGGCCCTCGAAAAAGTGGAGCCTTTGAGAAGTGGCCACACCGGTTCATTTTTTTACGCAAAAAATAGTTCCAATTTGTAGTTTCTCTGCGTTTTTAGATGTTTTGTTAAAACGTTATTTCTATTGTGAAAAATAAATGAATAAAATGGGAACAAAAAACAATTTTCAATAATATTATTTTGAAAAACAATTTCTCATTTTTTTTCAAAAGCTATTTAAAAAAAAAAAAAAAAAAAAAAAAAACAATTTTGGAAAATTTTACCTAATTATTTAAAATAAAATGAAAAATTTATTTTGAAAGATACGAATTTGAAATTTTTTTAAAATCATGTTCGATTAAATAAAAATTTTCAGATTTCTTCAAAATTCATTTTTTATAATCTTACCTACTGTAAAAGATTTATTTTGAAAATTATTTTCATCATTTTTCAATTTTAAAAGTTCCCATATCTTTCAAAAAAAATCAATGATTTGTGTATCAGGGGAAATTGCAAAAAAAATCCAAAAAAACTTGGGATATTTTTAATCAAAAAAAGTCATAATTCTATTATTCTTATAAACTTCGCAGATTTTTTTATTTCAAAAAATTAGATAAGTAGGTAAGTATGTTTTTTATTTCAAAAAATTTAACCCCCCCCCCCCCCTGGGAGGAAAAAAATTTGTCACGAGATTTTTTAGCATAATACAATAATTAAACTGAAAAAAAGGTAACCGAAATTTCGACAGTTTTTGAACGAAAGAATTTTGGGTATTTTGTCATCAGAAAATTTAAATATAAATTTTCTTTTGACTTAAAAAATTATTATTCAATTAGTTAAATTTCCATAAAATTTTTTCTACTGCTTCAAATTTTCATTTTAAAAATTGTATGACTTCTAGACATTTTATCAAAATTTTATTAAGTATAATAATGAGAATTTTTTTCCAGAGAAATTAGCAATTTTTTCTTCAAAAAATTCCAATTTTTTCAACAAAAAAAAAAGAACAGGGATTTTTTTGCTCAAAATTTGAGAAATATCAGTTTTATTTTAATTTTCAAAAATATTTTTACTCCAAATAAATTGAGAGGAATGTTTTCTTCATAATAAGATTCCAATTTTTTTCAACAAAAAAGCAGGGATTTTTTCTTCTAAAATTTTATTAATAAATCAGTTTTATTTCTATCTTATTTTATTTTACTATACCTATGGAGTTTGAAAATACTTCTGCCTACTCCACATAAATTGAGAAATTTTTTCCAGAGATTTTGGAAATTTTTTCTTCAAAGGATTTCGATTTTTTTTCAAAAAAAAAAACAACAAAAAAAAACAGGAATTTTGTTTCTTTTAAAATTTTATAAAATATCAGTTTCATTTTTATTTTATTTTACTAGGTACAGAAAATTTGAGAAACAGTTTTCTCCGAAAAACTAAAAAGCGTTTTTCTTAGGGGAAAAAAAATAATTTTTCTTCAATTTTTTTTTTTTTTTTTTGAAAAAAGGGGGTTTGCTTCAAAAAAGTGAAATGATTTTTATTTCTAAAACTTGAAAAAAAAAATCAAAAAATGTTTTTTTTCTTCTTCGAAAAAATTTCAAGGAATTGAAAATCGTACTTAATTGCAGAAAAATCCAGTGATATTTTTAATCTAAAAACTTTGTAAAATTTGGTGAGTAGCTATATTTTTTTATTTAAAAAAAAATAAATAAAAATAAAAAAAATATTACTAAAAAAAGAGTAAAATTTTGTTGGGTATTTCGAAATAATTGAAAGGTATCTTTCTGTAAAAAAATTTAAAATATTTTTTACTTCAAAAAAATTTAAAATATTTTTTACTTCAAAAAAATTTAAAATATTTTTTACTTCAAAAAAATTTAAAATATTTTTTACTTCAAAAAAATTTAAAATATTTTTTACTTCAAAAAAATTGAGAATTTTTTTCCTGAGAAATTATGCGATTTTTTGCCTAAAAATAATTCTCACTTCCAATTTGAAAAAAAAAAATTAATAAAAAATTAAAATAAAATTTTCACAAAATTGAATAAAAATAAAATTAATTTGGAACTGTTTTGAAAAATGACTTAAAATATGAATCTTGTGTTTAAAAATAGAAAAAAAAACTTATTTTTGCAGTTTTTGACCAAAATTTTGTTTAGTAGCAAATCTTGCTTCATTTGGATTTTATTCGTTTAAAGAAGCGAAACTTTGTTTTAAAAACGAAAGTGTTTACAATCCCCCCCCCCCCCCCCACCGACCTTAAATCAGATACGGATTATTGTGAAAATTAATTAAAAACTTAACTGCAAGATTGCTCGCCTTTTATCGAGAAAAACTGTAGGTATACTCGTCGGAAGCCAAATTGTGTAAAATTAGACCTTTGAAGTTCGATAGTTTAAATTTAATTTTTTTTTCTCTCGTCGCGAGAAAGAGCAACACGACGACGAGTTTAACCCTCGAGATCACAAGAAAGTCGCTCTATTGTTTTATTCGTTCAAGTGACATTTCATATTAAAACCCCATAGAGGGAATTATCTATCTTTTTCAATCTGTACAATTTAATTATCGACCGAGTACTGGTTTCCTTTAACGTTTGTGATAAACTCTCTTCATTTTATACAGAAATAGATGTAGGAGTCTCTCTCTCTCGCTCGAGAGAAGAAAATTTAAATATATGATAAATTACGACTCGACAAATAAGTACATATATATACAGAGACGTATCGTTCAATTATAAATTGACCCTTTTGAACGAAACCGGAAAATCTATACAGAGAAAGGTGGTTGAAAAAGTAAGTAAATTTATACCGTGGTTTCGTCCTCGTGTAAAACTTGATCGTATTCTGACATAGCGACGCAGAAAATAATAGCGGTTACATCTTCGAAACAATGTATCCATTTTTTTCTTTCTGACCTTTGTCCACCCACATCGAACAATCTATAAATATAAAGAAAAAAGAAAAATCGTTACAAATGGTACAAATATTATGGCAGCATTTACATATTTATAAGGCGGTGATGTGTCGCCCGTGGAATAAGTAGGTACCTTACCTATAAATAAAATTCGTTTTAGATTCGAACTATTGTACATTTATAGTGCGCTACAATACCTAATTTTTTATTCAACGATTTTGGCGAATGAAGAAAAAATAGCTACGTTTCACATCCTATACCCGCAATAAATATGAACTTTTAATTACAAAATTTACCAAATATAATGCCGATAATGAAACGAATGCCGGTTGAATTTAACAATATCTAGATATAAGGTCGATAGGAATAGCTCTCGTTCGCCAACAAAGCCAATGACATGGGAAAATTTAAAATCAATAGTCCCCTATTATACGACTCTTATACGTACAAAATACATTTATTCGTAGGACTACGAGTGTACCTATTAACTACGTGAAAACATCAAACAAGACAATTTTTTCCCCTTTGAACAATAAACGAACTAAAAATACAGAGGAAACCGCCGAAAGATTATGGAATTTTTTTCTCTTTTGAAACAAACCATAATAACGTAGTATCTTTCAGTTTCATTTTTTTTTTATCAGTCTATAAATACGTAGGTACTAGGTAGGTAGTAAGTATAGGTACCTAACTTTACCTACCCGATCAAATACTCGTCGTGAGTCGTGACTTGTGAAAAAATTTCAATTGTGTAGAATTCAACGTAAAAGTATCCGATTTACAAGGGCGACATCGACAGTTACATACACACGATGATTAGATTTCGCGAATAAATCGACGAGACAGACGGTAGGTAGTGTTATTCAGTCGAGTACTTATTATTTCGATACGAGTTTCGAGTACGAGATTTCGATGAAGTGAGCTCGCAAGTGTTCATAATATCTTAATGTTTGTTGAAAAAGAGATATTAAAATTTGCCTCGTGTGCGGTATTTCTTTTTTTTTTAGAATCAAATCGATGCAGAATCAATGAACGATTAACGAAAAACTTTTATAATTGGAAGATTAAAGGAAATTTCAGAAAATTTCAGAAGACCTTAAAACTTGAAAATTTTCATAAAATTTTCAACTTTCGAATTTTTACATAAATTTGGGAGACAATATAAGACTTGGAAAATTCTAGAAGGCTTTAAAGTATTATAGAAAGTTTAGCCAGATTTCAAAGGAAAGGATTATAAAATTCTGGAGAGGAAACTATTCTCATGTATAATGAACGCTCTTGTGAAGAAATTTTTCGGCTGAGAAAATTTTCTATTGCTCTCCGCCTCTCGAGGGGAAAACGTTTAATATAATGAAAACCGATTGTGCTGGATTTCTGACCCAAATAATCAGACCAAGGACACAAATTTTTGTACCGCTTCTTTCCTCCAAACGACATACAAAAATTATCCGTAATTGTTTTCAAAATTTGAAAATAGAAAACTTGGAAAAATTACATTACATAATTGAATAATTGAAAAACACGAAAAAATAGAGAGAAAAAATGAATTGTTCAAAAATTGAAAACATTCCAAAAATTGACCAACAGGTATCAAAATTGGATAAATTATAATAAGAATGAAACAGATTTTTTTTTTTAATTAAGAAAACTACAACAATAATGCAGGGAAATTTAGACGCGGTCATAAAATTAGAAAACAGAAAAATTGCAAAAAAAAAACTGAGTTAAAAACTTTTAAAAATGTAAAATATGTGAAAAAAAGATTTAGAGAATTACAAAAAATCAAAAATATTGAAAAAATTTTAAAAATTGAAAAATTCCAAAATAAAAATTGTCAAGAATAGAATAGGTAATTATTAAAAATAGTTTTTTTTTTTTTAAATTTGAAGACAGCATAAAAATTATAATAAATTTTACTCGTAAAATTAAAAAAAAAACAAAAAAACAGAAAGGTTTAAAAAATTAGAAAGCACAAAAAAATGGGAAAATATTAAAAATTTAAAAATATCAAAAATTCAAAAAATACTAAGACATTGGTAAAATCGAAAAATTTAAAGCAACTAATAATTTGAAAGAAATCAAAAATTTGAGAGAATTTATTAAGTTTTTTTTTTTTTTTTTTTTAAATGAAGAAAAATTTAGCAAGGTTTAAAAAATGGAAAAACACGAAAAATTGAGGAAAAATTAAACTTTTTGCAACTTTGAAAGCATGTGAAATTTTTGAAAAACTGAAAATTAGAAACAAACTAAAAGTTTTAAGAAAACCAAAAATTGGGGAAAATTCTGAAGTATTTAGGTCATTGGAGAGAATTAAAAATTAAAAAAATTCTAAAAATTAAAAAAACATCGAAATTTGAAAAAATCAAAATTTTAAACATCTAAAAAAAGAAAAAAAAATAGAAAAAATTGAAATATGTAAAAATGAATTCGAAATTAATTAGGTATAGGTACCTATCCTAAGAATTAGAAAACAACAAAAATTGGGAGAATTCTAATTTAAGAAAAACTAAGAATTTAAAATATAACTAAAAATTGAAGAAAATTCAGAAAGATTCAAGAATTGAAAAAAAACAACGAAATTTAGATATCAAAACTAGAAAAAATATTGCACACCTATAAAAATTAAAAATTGAAGAAATTTAAAATTACAAAAAAAATTGAAATACCAACCTCCCCGAAAGTGGGACGAAACTTAAGAAAGAAAAAAAATTGAAGTTTTAAAAATGTAAAAACGAAAATATGGAAACATTTAAAAAACAAAAGTATCAAAATTGAAAGAAAATTTTAAAAAATTTAAATAATAGAAAATTTGAAAAATAAAATTGAAAACTGCCATAAATGGAAGAGAATTGATTTTTTTTTAAATTCAGGCACTTCAACATTAGAAAAGACAAAAAAAAAATGAGGAAGGTAAAAATTTTAAATTTGAAAACTTTTAGGAAATGATAAATTTGAGAAAAATTGAAAATTGCAAACAACTATAAAAATTGAAAGAAATTAAAATAAAAATGAGAGAAAATGTAGAAAGATTTTTAAAAATGAATCAAATATCATATTAAATTTCTCTCATAACTTAAAAAAGGAATCGTCTAAAACAATTTTTCCAAAAAAAAAATTTTCAAAATATTTTCTAAAAAAAAAAAAAGTAAAAAATCCATTAAAAATTTTTAATACAACTTTCACAAAAAATGCAAAATTTTTCTGAAAAAAAACCTTGAAATCCAGCCATTTTTTTTAAATCTACAAAAACTAGATTCCTATACAATTCAAATAATTATCAATTTTTTTAAATTTCACAAAAAATCTCCTGAAAGAATATTTACCATATCAAAATTTTTCCAGAATTCAAAATTATTCCCCCAATTCATGAAGAAACATCGAGTAATAAAAATGTTTCTACGATAACAATTTCTCCCCCCCCCCCCAACAACCAAACTAATCGAATACAAACCTTATAATTTTTTTTTCTGACCACTCGAAATTTTGTGAGACATTTTCAGAATTTTTCAACACTGTATTAGATATTGTTTCAAATTATTGTAACCCAAATTTTCTCACGTTCAGATCATAATTTGTTACATCCATACTGAATTAATTAAATAAATAAATGTAAAAAAAGATCAAAAAGTTTCGAAACAGAGACTTGAAAACTTTGTAAAAATTAAGAAAATATTGAAGATGATGGTTCAAAAAAATTGAAATAACGAAAAATTAGATGAAATTAGAAAACTAGGTAGTAATAATTTAGAAAGATTCAAAAAATCAGAACATCATAAAAATTGAAAAACTGGAAAGAATTGAAAATTTAAAAAAATTGGAGGTGAAAAAATTGAAACAACTAAAAGTGGGGAAAATTTTAAAATACCTAGCTAAAGAAAAATAAGAAAAATTATAAATATTCGAAAATGTTCAAATTTAAAAAATAAAAAATTAGAAAATATAAAAAAATTGGGAAATGGGGAAAATTATTTAATTACCTGCTTACTTACTAAAAATCAGTATAATTAGGATTGAAAAAAAAAATCGAAACTAAATTTAAAATTGCTGAGAACTGAAGGAAAAAAAATTGAAAATGCAAAGAAAAAATCCAATTTTATTTCCAAAAAATAATTTCGAGCTAAAAATCATACATTTGCAGTATTTGCATAATTTTCAGGACTCATTCCCCGATAATTAATCACGTGCGCTATATTTCTCCTCATCGTATTCGGTTCGAAAAAATTAAGTACGTATCTATAAATTAAAATACCCCTTTACCAGACGAATCATCCGTTGAAAAAAAACCCGCACAAAATGAAAAAAGTTCTCTCTCATTCCACCACTAAATCAAAACAATTCGCTTAAACTGCGGCCATCGAAGCATAAACGGTCAATTTCCGAAAAAAATAAAATTGATAAATTACCAAAATTCGATAAATTTCGACATTAATTAAACTTTAATTATACGTAGTATGCGATGCGAAGAACCAAACCATTTCGAACTAGTAGAAACAAAGAAAGCGAATTTTATTTTTGGTTTTAATAGATTCGCGATTTTCTCATAAAATTCGAAACTTTCCCTCGATTAAAACGCGAAGAATAAAAAAATTATGGTAAATTGAACCGCGCTACCGAGAATTTATGCACAATTTACGAGTCAATTTCCGAGAAACAATTTACCTACGGTTATAGTGTGTTTACTCTGTTTACGTACCGTACTCGTTAGTTACCTATATATTGGTAGGTCTAGGTATAGGTAAATAGGTATATTGGCGACATCTCTACCGCACGTTCACGACCGATATTAAATATTAATAAATATAAATTGGATTTCTATTACAGAGTACGAATATTTTTCAAATTTCCACCCTTAGGAATCGATCCTGCGGAGGGAATTTTGTTTTTCAAAAGCTTCGATCAGATCGTATTTGCTTTTTGTGTCCAAAAATCGGTCGACAGAAGTGGACCTTTTTTCGATGACGATTTAATTACGAACTTTATTCTACACAAAGGCAGCATAACGAATACGAGGAATGAAAAATTCGGCATAAAAGCAGTACACGCGAAGTGGCATGTCGAAACCTATACGGCCGCGTCGCGGTGGCGAAAACGCCCCCTCTCACCCCCTGTCCCGTTTCAAATACGTTTACGTAGCTAGTAGGTACTCGTATGAAATCCAACGTTATTGGATTTATTTTATGTAAATACGAGAAACATTATTAACAACTACACGCGCACACCCAGTTACGAAAATTTCGAATTCACTCCCTCTCCCCCTCTCTGCTCCCGAACATCGCGAATTCTTCGCAGACATTCGTGCCGAACTATGTACAAAATTTACCGGGAATAGTATATTTTAAAATATCAAATACTAGGAAAAGGGTGCTCGAAATATGAATTATTCGTCTACCAAAAGTTGATAAATAACCCAGACCTGATAGATACGATAACAATTCCCAAAAAAACAATTATTCCTAAGTAATTGGAAAGGGTTGAGAAAACTACCTACGTTGGTTTGTTATGCAATGCTAATGTATATTCTACAGGGTGATTCGAGAATATCGTTGACAGCAAAGGGATCAAGTACTTAAAGGAGGTCAACTTAGCAGCACTTGGAGTGTTTGAGTTGCACCCAAAATTTCAAAATAAATGAGTTAAGTACCTACCCTGGAAAACTCTGAAAATTCGAATTTGAATACTAAAATCTCTGTTTCCATGGAGAGAAAAATCCCTTGAATTTTTGCTTCGAGTTGAATTATATTAAATTTTAATTTTTTAAAAATTAAATAAGAAATATTTTCAATTTTACGTTTCGAGTAAAAATATTTTGAAATTAATTTTTGTCAAAAAAAGCTCTCAATTAATTTATAAAAAGTATCCGTATTAGAATGAAAAATATCTCAATTTTTTGGAATCAGTGTTAAAAAATTCAATTTTTCTAAAGCCAAAAAAATATGTAAAAATTTCTCAATTTTTTTGAAATTTTTAAAAATTTATTTGGAAGAAATACCTTTACCTTTCTCAGAGAGAACACGTTATTTAAAGAAAAAAAAACACTTCTTTGAGAAAAGGGATTTCTCAATTTTTTTGGAGCACGAAATACATTATAACATCATTCAAATTTTTGAATGAAAATAATCAATTACGTAATTGATTTTCTTGGAGTAAAAATTTCTCTAAAATTTTAGTACATAGAAATTCCTTAATTTTGTACCAAAAAAAAAAAATCTTTCAATTTTTTGAAGAAAATCTTTAAAAACTTGATTTTCTGTCCCACTCGAATTTCAATTTAAAAAAAAATATAAAGACTATTTGTATAGAAACGTAGGCAAAGGGAGAGAAAAGGTCATACAGAGATTATTATATATTTTTGGAATAAGGAAAACAACTTTTTTTTGAGAAAGAAATCCCTCATTTATCTATAAATTTTTAGGAGAAAGAAAAATGTTGATTTTTTTTTAAATTGGCAAACAATTTAAAATTTCTTATTTATTTATTTATTTTTTTTGAAGGAAAAAAATTATTTTAATTGTCTAGACCAAGCTGTTCCTTAAAAGGGTCTGCCTTAAAAAAAAAAAAAAAAAACTGAAAAATACGTTTTTGAGCGAATTTTAAAAAAAGTTCATTTCATTTCATTTCAAAAAAAAGTTTTATAATAAAACTAGAAAAAAATTGGGTAAAATTAAAATTTTTTAAACAAAACTACGTAATAAAAGAACTAAATTTTTAGAAAATTCCGTTGAAACTTGTTTTGAATAAAATTTCCAAAAAATCATTTATGAACAAAATTTTTAAAATTTTCTCTGATTTTTAAACAAAAAAATGCGTTCTATACAAAACTGAAAAAAATCAAATACCTAAATTTTGAACGGAATTTTTGAAAAGTGTTTTAAAAAAATTGTTTTTCAGCTAAATTCCGAAAAAAAGCTTCTAAATAAAATCGAAAAAACGGGTTTTCTGTAAAATTATAATGAAGTGTTTTGAAGTAAAACAATAAAATCATTTTGGAATAAAATGTCAAAAAAAGCGTTTTTAAACAAAACTGAAAAAATTGTTTTTGAGCAAAATTTAAAAAAAAATGTTATACACAAAATAGAAAAAAGCTGATTTCAACATAATTCTTTAAAAAAAAGAAAAAAAAAATTTAAAAAGTTGTTTTCAAGCAAAAATGTTCCTGACAAAATTTAAGAAACGTTTTTGAACAAAATTTACAAGGAAGTGTTTTTGAGCAAAATTTTAAAAAAAAATGTGTTTTTAAGCAAAAATGAAAAAAATTATTTTTGAACAAAAACTTTTCAACAAAATTGAAAATAGTGTTTTAAACACAATTGAAAAACAATGTTTTAAAGCAAAATTTCAAAAAAAGGTTTTAAACAACACTGCAAATATTGTTTTTGAGCAAGGGCCAAAGTAACCCCAAAAACGACGAAAACGGTCCTTTCTGGGCCTGGGCTTGGGTCAGGATTTCAGCTGGGTTGGGTTCTGGGCCTGGGCCTGGGACAGCATTTTTTGCCAAAATTCCTAGGATTTGGGTTGGGTCTTGCCCGGGGCCTACAGCCCTGTTACAAACTCCCTCCACTTCATATAGTTGTGGCTGGACACGCAAACATTTTTTTTTTGCAAGTGGGCCAAAGTTACCCCCTAGGGCCAAAGTAACCCTATCTTACGGTACATAAAAAATTAATAAATAAAAACTAGAAAAAAAAATTGCAAATTTAATCAACATTAAAAAAATGTTTTTGAATAAAATTTCAAAAAATTGTGTCTGAGTGCGTAAATTTTTTTCAAAAAAATTTATAAAAATTGGTTTTTGAATAAAACTAAAAAAAGTTGTTAAAAGCAGAACTTTAAATTGTGTTTAATAAAAAACTAAAAAATGTTCCCAAGCTGAATTTTAAAAATCCTAAAAAATCTGCCAAAAAAAAAACTTATGAAACAAAATCTCAAAAAAAAATTTCAAATGAAATTTAGATTTGAATAAAATCGAATAGGTCCTTTTAAAGAATTTTTTTTTTAAGTTCCAGGGGTTCAAAATTTATGGTATTACACAGTGGTGAAAGCTACTTCAACATTCTATCCTCGAATCACCCTCAAAATATACCATCTCTAAATTACGAGTACATTAACTATTTTTACAATTAATATAAAAATCAATGTAGGAAAATTACTCACTTGAAATTTAAATTTTTAAATGAAAAATGTACTTCTACTATGCCGGTGGTTTTCACTCTTGTTCTGAGTATATCTTGTTCAGTTGGTTGGTAATCTTTAGCTCCTAATCGGTCTAAGTCATCTAAAAAACTAAAGGTTAACATAGGTATTTTAACTACGAGGTATTTAAAAATTACATAATACGAGTAGGTAACTACATAATTACAAAATAGTATATACTAGTATCAGTAGGTACGTGTAAGTATTGTATTTATATGTGTGTGTACGATACAAAAATGTACAAAGGTATTCGGATAGTTTCAATATACGATTACGAGCTCTACCCACGTGCTTGGTTCAACCACTTTGTGCATTATCTATGTACACATAGTATAGTATAAGTTTAAGTATCTTCCAAAACCTCCCGACCTGCCCTCCTGCTTTCTCCGCGGCTCGTTCCACGACGAAACATAATGCAAAAGTGTTTTAAAAACGTTCGTAGTCGGCAAAAAAATTATTTATAGTCGTTTAAAACCAACAACGAGTGAATTTACTGTCGAAAGAAACCTTTCAAATCGTCAATTAAACATTGTGAAATTACATTTTCGATAATGCCTAACACAAATCAATGCCAAGCAGCATCTTCGTACGATATTCTAAATTAAAATACACCAATGATTGGTGTGGTACGAAATATCTTCAAAAAAAAAAAAAGTAATCAATTTACGCCCGAAAAAATAACACCAAATCAGACGAAAACTAACACGTCTGGTTTTCTGCAGAGAAAGTGGTACGTACTAAACGAGCTGAAGATATTCGCTAAGAAAATATTTACGATTAGTAATCATCGCGATTGTTAACAATAACAAATGAATCGACAAAAGTCGCTGGCATTTTTTTGTTACGCTAAGAAATATTTCTTGGCATCGGATAAATAAAACGTCGGGTATTGTCAAAACCACCTAGACACTACACGCCATGAAGTTAAATTTGGCAACCTTGCCGAAGACGGCCGACTTGAGCAATTGAAAATACGTTTTCTGGGCAAACGAAGTGTTTTTCGAAAAAATTGATGGGAACCAAAATTGTAGAAAAAAAAATTAACTTTCGTTTAGTGTATTCGGAATTTTGATTCGACTAATATTTCTCGAGTTACGGTCAAAAAACTGATTTGAAGATGGGCCGTCTACCAGATTTTCCCTATTTTCCCCGTCAAAGAAGCGAGTTTCGTAAAAATTGATAAGAACAAAAATTGTAGAGCAAAAAATATCCTTTCATCCTAAAATCATTGAAGTTTTGATTCGACGAAAATACCTCGATTCATTAGCAAAAACTGTTTTCTCAGATATGCAAATTTTCATATTTTCCTATTTCGCGGATAAACAAAGCGTTTTTCATGAAAATTGATAAGAACTTAAATTGTAGAGCAGAAAAAATCCTTCCGTTTTAGTGCTTTTAAAATTTTTGATTCGACCAATTTTTTGAGTTATCGTCAAAAAACTATTTATTTTTTCATTTTCGAGGTCAACGACCCCTTTTTTGTGAAAATTGATAAAAACCACAATTGTAGATCAAAAAATTTACTTTTGTTTGGTGTAGTCGGAATTTCGATTTGGCGAATATTTCTTAAGTTATCGTCGAAAAACTGATTTTGAAAGATGGCCGTCTACCAAATTTTCCCATTTTCCGGGCAACGAAGCGATTTTCGTGAAAATTGATACGAACCAAGATTGTAGAGCGAAAAAAATCCTTTCACCCTAAAATTATTGAAATTTCAATTTGACGAAAATACCTCGATTTCTCAGCGTAAAATGTTTTCTTGGATATGCAAATTTTCACATATTCTCATTTTCAGAGCGAACGAAGCATTTTTCGTGAAAATTGATCTGAACCAAAATTGTAGAGCAGAAAATTTCCTTTCGTTAGTGTGTTGTCAGAATTTCGATTAGATGAATATTTCCCGAGTTATCGTCAAAAAACGGATTGGAAAGTCGGCCGTTCACTACTCGAAAATGCGACGTTGCCTTTCTACGTTCATGGCTTGTATCTCTAGGTGGTTTTGGTATTGTGCAACTTATATTTAAGAACACGCTTCAACTGTTCTCTCAAAACAAAGTAGCACTATAATAAGTATAACTTGAAAAAGAACACTGCCGTGTCTCTCCCTTCCCCGCTCCTTTCTAATTACGACGATCAATTAAACTAGCGCATCAACGACTCCCTATTAAACTTATTTTTGTTAAGAGAATCTGACGATTACACGAAATGATTGAAATTTATGTAAAACGTCCGACTTTATAAGTGTAGCATTTGATGAAGTGTTGTTGTTGTTGTTTTTGTTGTTACGACCAACGTAAGACATTTTTCTTAAAGTCCGTACTCCCTTCTTCGCCTGGTGAAGAATTTTTACATCGATTTCTTATTCTTACCTCTTACTGTTTGCTTTTTCTTTGAAATTTGACAAGCGTCTAGGGAGGAGGTTTGTTTTACTCTAACTTGTTATCAGCGTCTTAAAATCTCCGGAGTCGAACTTCTTTCAACTCGGCCATTTATATCTTTGTTCGAAATGTAGAAATTCTTTTCTTTTCCTCTAACGACGAAAGAAATTAACGAAAATCTTAACGTGGTAAGACAGGTCAAGTTAGGTCTATAAGCGCCAAGTTCTACGGTAACAACAACTGTTGAAGATATAATGAGTGTAATCGTGATAAGGATACTGGAAAGTGATACCATTAATTAAGTCGACTATTTCCGCCGGAAATTATAACGTTATGGTTTTATGGAAACCAACCATCGACAAGAGGAGTTATTTTTGGACTTCTGGGTGCTCTTCTAAAAATTATAGGTCTTCAATGGTGTTCGTGAGTTAGTAACATGAAGTTTATATCGGTCAAGAATTTCATCACGCAGGAAATAATTTTCCAACTTCGATAAAAATCTACAATTTTATTTATAAGGAGAAAAAAAAGGGAAAGCTGGGATTCTCTGGGGAATTTCTTGAGATTACTGCTTGAATAAGTTACTACCTCAGCATGAAATTTGAAAAAAATAAGGTTTTTTAAAACAAATTCAAAAATTGTTTCAAAATAATAGAGTTTAAGGAAATTGATTTCTGTGAAAAAAAATCATTTTTGTACAAAATTTGAAAAAATAAGCGAAAATGTAAATATTATTTTATTTTTGAAACAATTTTAAAAAACAGGGATTTCATTATATTATTCAAAAATTCTTTTTTAACTAAATATAAAAAACAAGCTAATTGTAGGCTAAGAATTCAAAGAGCGCTAAGTGCCAAAAAAGTGATTTCGAGATATAAGCGTTTAAAGGTTAGCATAGTCTCCCAAATCCAGGAAAATGTTGGGAAGATTGAAAATCGAGGTACTTAACACGGTTTGATGTCTTTACTACCGATTTATCGAAAAATTCGAACCATTCAACATTTTTGACTAGGAGAAATGGGGGTTCCAAAAACACGCTTTTTTGGCTAAATTTCAAAAAGATGAAAAAATAAATTTCAATGGGCGCTAAGTGCCACGACAATGAAGGCACTTAGCGCGGTTTGCAATATTCCATAGGTTATCAACAATGCAAAAGTGCCTTAATTTTCGTGGCACTTAGCGCACATGCTTTTTTGTGAGTGAATTTAGAACTACTAGGAAGTAGGTATTGGGGACTTTGGTAGGTTTAACTCAATTTTTTTGAAAATGGCACTTAGCGCTCTTTGAATTCTTAGCCTACAATTCTTTTTTAAAAAATGTTTTAAAAAAACTGTAAAGTTTTGAGCAAAATATTTAGGCTTATAAAAATTGTTTTAAAAAATGGGGTAAAATTTATGAAATTTTTTTGAACAAATTTTATCAAAATTTCAAAATGAAAGAAAAAAAAATTGTTACATTAAATTTAAAAAAAGAGCAAAAATGTAAGAATTAGATTTTAAGTAAATTTTAGAAAACCAATCTTATTAAAATTCCCCTACTAAATGTTGATTTTAGGTTTTTACCCAGAATATTAGTTTTTTAATCCTTGAAAGAGGTAAAATTGAAAAAAAAGAGAAAGTTCATTTTTCAACTAAATTTTTAAAACAATGAGCTAAATGTAAAGAATTTGGCTTTAAACGAAATTTCAGAAAACTGGTCTTGGTAAAATCCCCCCCCCCCCCAGCCAAAAAATGGTACCAACAAAACCAAAGACTTCTACGGCCAGAATAATTTTTTTAATTCTTATAAAATTATTTAAAAAATTTGTCTTCAAGAAAAAATTACAAAATTAGTAAAATTTCCAAAAAATATTTTGAAAAAAATATGAAATTCAAAAAAAAGTTTTTTTTTTTCAAATTTTTATGCAGGATAGGTATATTTTTTTAATCCTTCAAAAAATAGGGTGAATTGAAGAAAGTTGGATAACATTTCTTTTGCAACAAAATTGTTAGAAAAAATGAGCAAAATATAAAAAATTTGATTTTAAACATGATTATGAAATAAAATTCTGTCAAAACTAGACCTTCCAGAAAATATATGTGAGTGTGGATGAGAAAAGGTACCTAAGCGCAAAAAACGTTTTTTTGGTAATGAATACTTTGCAAGTCTGTATCTCCGTAATGCAATGACTGATGACTTTGAAATTTTGTACAATCATTTAGAGGTTCTAGTGGAATATTAATTTCCTCATAATTTTTACCTCTTTTCTTTGTGGCCTATTTCATAAAAAGAGGCGATTTTGAGCAAAATCAGGGTTGCCGAAACTAAAAAAAAAAAAATCCAAAAAATATTTTCAACCATGCTGATTACGAATATCATACTCATAATGTCAATTTTTTTGTGTTTCATGATGTTCTCGACCATTTTTTTTTTATTTTTATTGATTTTGGGTAAGTCTTGTCATCTGGAAGGCTGAATATTGCTCCTAGGACCATAAAAACATTTTTAATGAAAGTACAGGTCAAAATTGACCAAAAATGGTGAAAACCACAAAATCTATTTTTTTGCGCTTAGGTCCCTTTTCTCATCCACACTCACATATTTTTTGGTTCTGTTAAAAATGAGGAAAAATTGAAGAAATTTTTTAAAACTTGTTTCCAAAAAAAAGAAGAAGAAAAAATGGTTTCAAAGTAGGATTTGAAAAAAATATATACGAAAGAAAAATCGTTTTTGAACAAAATTGGACAAAAGAGGAAAAATTGCAAACGAAATTAAAGGAAAGTTCAAATAGAATTTGAAAACTTTTTTCTTTTTAATCAAAAAAAATCTTGAGGAACAAAGGGAAAAATTAAAGAAAATTGAAATATTAAGCAAATTGTTTTTCAGTGAAAATTGAAAAAAAAAATTGTAACAAAACTTGAAAAAAGAAGAAAAAGTGTGACAGTTTGATTTTTGAACAAAATTTTAGAAAAATTATGATCACAATAAATTTTTTTAAAGAAAAGATTTCAGCAAAACCAGACAATTTTAACCATTTTTTTTAATCCTTAAAAAATGATCGACGTAAAAATTAAAGAAATTTTTAAAATTTGTTTTTAATAAAAAATGTAAGAATTTATTCCGGAAAAAAAATTAATTTTCAAACGACATTGAAAAATAGCTCAAATAGAATTTGAAAAAAAAAATCAAAAAATATTTTGAAGAAAAAAATGAAAAATCAAAGAAAATTAAAAAGTCTGTTTTTTAGTAAAATTAAAAAAATAATAAATTTATTCATGAAAGGAAATTAATTTTTGAATGAAATTTTTAAAAACCTCAAATTGATCTTGAAAACATTTTGAAAAAAAAATCCTCAAAAAATGGAAAAATTGAAGAAAATTGAAAAAATTATTTTTCAGAGAATTTTAAAAAAAATATTTTGGAGCGAGATTTCAAAAAAAGAAAAAAGTTTCTGATTTTTTTTTCAAACACAATTTTAGAAAAATGATCTCAAATCAATAATTATTCCAGCAAAACCAGAGACTTTTTATGCATTTTTAAAAAAAAATGAAAGGGATTTTTAAAAAAATTGATTTTGATAAAATCTCAAAAAAATATTAGAAATTTGTTCATGAGAGGATGAGTTTAATTTTCAAACAAAATTGAAAAAAGATCAAAATACAATTTGAAAATATTTTGAAACAAAAATTAGGAAAAAACGGGGAAAAAATTACATACGTAAATAAGAATTTAATTTTCAACAAAATTTTATGAAGTGGACTGTTAATAATAATAACACCTGTTTAGAAATTTTACTTTTGACAAAACTTTAACTGATAAAGCAAAATATTGTAATTCTTTCGAAAATGACGAAGAATTGAAGAAAATAAATTTGAAGAAATTTGTTTGTTAGTAAAATTTTCAAAAAATATTCAGAATCAAAATTTGAAGAAAAAAATGCAAGAATTTGATTTTTAAAAAATACATATCAAAAAAAAGTTTTCAACAGTTCTAGAGAATTTCAACTAAAATTCATTGATAGAGGAAGGAATTGTACGAAAATTAAAGAAAAAAAAAAAAAAAACTTTCAAAATGTTTTAAAAAAAATATGTTTTGATTGAATGACAATTCGAAAAAATTCATTTCCAAGCAAAAGTTATTTTTAAAAAAAAATTGAAAAACCTCGAAAACTTTTTAGGAACAAAATTTTCTAGAAATATAAGTACCTACTTAAAAATAATAATTTGACAAAAAAAAATAACAAAAAAGTAAAAAATTTATTTTTAACAAAATTTTAATAATTTGGTCGTTATGGTAAAATTTAAAATATTTTTAAAAACAAAATATATTTTTTTTTCGATAAGACTAGTAACTTGGCACAGAATGTTGAAAAAATCTATTTTATAATTGGAGAGGGGAGTGGAGGGGAGTGGGGGAGGGAGGAAAATTCATAAAAGTCGTTTTTGAAAATAAAATTTTTAAAATATACATATATACCCAAATCTACATACATATTTTTTTCAAATGTTAAAAATGCAGAAAATCTGAGAAAAATTATAACCGCAACTGTCTTATAGAATGTAGTTTGAAAAAACTTTATTTATAGGTAGAGCTGCAAACAGTTTTTTCTCTAACAGTCAATTTTTTCAAACAATGAATAATAATAATTCAATTTTGCAAAGTTTGAATTTATTCTCTACTATTTACTCGATGAAAAAGTAATATTTGTTGTATGTATTCACAAGACGTTATCAAACTTTTCCCTTAAAAAAAATCGCATTGGCACTTGCAAAACCCCTCCTTACGTCTTCGCTGCATTTCCTCAGCATTTAGGAGCACGTATCCTGCCCGAATACGAAACCTTGAAAAAACACCGCAAATGCATAGATGATATACGATTATACACGTACGTAAGAAGAAAAAGGTCCTAGATAAAACAATTTCTCGCATCGCGAAGAAATTACCATTACCACTTTGCAAATCAAACACTACTTACACATCTCGAAATCGTCTTGCAAATATACGAAATGCGCTCTCGTCGTACGTAGATGCAATTCAGCATCATAAAAAGAAAAAAGTGCTGCGAATATTACACGCGGCAGCTGTATTTCACACCGCATACCCCGCAGAAACAAACAAACAAGACTCGAGAGAGTATACAGAGAGACGAGAAAAACCCCTCGCAACGAAGCTGAAGATGCAAAATTTCTGCTTCGATTTAAATCTCGGTATAGTGCAACGCTAGTAACCTTTAAATTACGTCGTTTTTTGTTTACTTATTAATTTTACAACTTCTGGATAAAGAGCGTACGTAATGCGACTCGTGTATTCGGACAAGAAGCGATATTAAAAAAGCATCATTCACCAAAGGGTACATTTTTAATTTGGATCGGCGAACGCGTCGCTTCGGTCGTTGGTAAAATACACCATTTTGCAACACGCTAAATCAATATTCATTTCATTTCGATGTGTAGTATTTCCATCCGAACGTCGTTTTTTTTTTCATTATCGCGCGCGCAAAATTACCGTATTTTCTTTACAGCACAAGTGAGAAATGGCGAAACTTAATTTGCTACAAAATACACGATCTCTTTCGCCAGCTTTCCTTGACTTTTTACCAAACGGGTAAATTCGTTCGTTTGGGCGAAACTCGAGCTCAAGCTCGAGCTGCCAGCGATGCTGTTTTTAAATGCAAAATCTCATCGTATACTTTTCACTTGGTACAATCTCGGTTAATAAAAAATTTACACCAGACGAGATTTAAAATTCTATGTAATATTTCGCAGTGTTGCGTTTCCAGAATTATATTTACCAACTTCCCGACGTCGAGTTCGTTGTTTTATAATTAATTATATCGTTTCGACGACTCGACTCGATAATTTATAAGTTCGTCGTATCAATCAAACTGTAAGCATTCGTTACGCGCAAGTATCGAAAAAAAGGATAATTTTCAAAATACGTATCGTCGAAAATTTTGAAAAAATAATTTGATGGAATAGGAGAAGAGAAAATGAGCTCGATGAGTGAAAGATTATCGCACGTTCGATCAATCATTCAAGACGATACTTTGTCAAAGATACTCGAACCTTCATCTGCGACAAAAAATTTCCTCTGCGTCGACTTTTATATATCGGCGGGTAATCCGAAGGGTGAAATTTTTTGACGGATTTTCGTCGTGACAAAAGTGCAAACGGATACCTCATACTCATACCTTTGTTTAAAGCGGTTGTAACCGGTTATTAGAGTTGTAATTAGGTATTTTATGAAATAATGATTCGCCTTTCTTGACTGATCATTAGTCAGATTGTTTCACACGACGAGACGCGAGTACATTACAAACACGATGAGTGCATTCGTCTGAGCGAGCAAATTTTAGAGATACAATTCAACTTACATGTACAACAGCCTATACTTAGTCACAATGTAGGTAACTTCACGACCTAAACATGCGTATTAGGGTGGCCCTTATTTTTCGAATTTTGGAAATGTTGTCGGGACGGGGGGGTCAATTGGTGATATATTGGTAGAAAACAATTCCCTAATTTTTATTTTTCCTCTAACTGAATTTTAAGCCGTTTCTCAGGAGCCCCCAAATTTGAAAAAATCAAAAAAATAGGAAAAATAGAACATTTTGAAAATTTTTGAAATTTTTTAGCAAAATGGTCATAGGGATGGTATTTCTATAAGACAATACCATTTTCGATGATTTCTTATCTTTACCCCCCTTTTCATGGGACATAAAAAAACGTCATTTTTTACGTTTTTTAAAGACTAAAAATTAAAGAAACATTTTTTTTTGAATAAAATGTTTTTAGCATACATGTTATCACCCAAAAAGGTCATTTACGGCGATTTTTCATCCTTACCTTCATTTTTGGGAACCTCATTTTTTTCAATTTTTGATAGTTTTTGAAAAATTCTCACTGATACGGCAGTGGTGAAAAATCACCGTAAATGACCTTTTTGGGTGATATCATGTATGTTGAAACCATTTTATTCAAATTTTTTTTTTTTTTAAATTTTTAGCCATTTTTTTCAAATTTTTTAAAAAACGTAAAAAATGACGTTTTTTTATGTCTCATGAAAAGGGGGGTAAAGATAAGAAATCATCAAAAATGGTCTTGTCTTATAGAAATACCATCCCTATGACCATTTTGCTAAAAATTTTCAAAAATTTTCAAAATGTTCTATTTTTTCTATTTTTTTGATTTTTTCAAATTTGGGGGCCCCTGAGAAACGGCTTAAAATTCAGTTAGAGGAAAAATAAAAAATAGGGAATTATTTTCTACCAATATGTCACCAATTGACCCCCCGTCCTGACAACATTTCCAAAATTCGAAAAATAAGGGCCACCCTAATGCGTATAAGTAACCAATTCTCGTGCTTAAGTAAAAGAAACAACTTATGTAGTTCTTCTGCATGTTATTAAAGCAGTATATTGAGAACACATACGAATACAGGGTGTTTCATAGCTGATGTTACACCAGATGGATACTCGGATAGGCAACCCATAAGACTGGGATGTTGAATTTTACCAAGTCCAATACTGCATAGATAGTTGATATTCAAAATTAGAGGGGAGGGAGGGGTCCAATCGAAATTTTTGTTATGATTAAAATTATTCCTAAGACTTCAAGCTACAGTGGCGTATCTAGGATGAAATCATGGGATGGGTTCAAATTTTATTTTCGAGTGTAGTCATTATGAAATAAAATTTTTAATTTTCAATAATGAGTAATAACAAAAAAAAAAAAAAAAAAAAAAAAAAACAGCCAATAGGGAATAATTGGTATAGAAGATGTATACCATTATCTATAAACAATAACGGTGCAAATTCTTTTGAAAATTTAATAAAAATCATTTAGCCAATGAGATGAAGAAAAAATTCAAATTTTGAAAAATCAACTCCATTTTTTTGTTGAAAATTTATCATAATTAAAAATTAATAGGTCATGGCAGAAAGTATCGAATAGATTCGATTCCTTGACAGTATCGAAAGGATTCGATACTTTTTTCAAAGAATCAAATACTTTCGATACCTGATCACAGCTTTAATCAAAGTGAAAAATTGAGGATGAAAATTCAAAAAATCTAAAAGAATTTTTTTTTTACTGAGTTTACTTTGAATAATTCGAATGTTCATGTGAAAAATCCCAAAAATTGTGAATTTTTCAATTTCACAATGTTGGATTAATTCATTTAATTTGAGTGCTGAACTGAGTGAAGATAAATTCGAATTTTTATACTCGTACAATGAAAACTCCTATCTTATCTATCGCCATCAGCAGTGTGACGAAGGATACACAGTGGAGAGGGGGTTGAAACTTGAATTTTCTCAACTAATTTTCCCTCATTTCTCAACTTTTCCCCAAAAAATATATGTTTGAGGGGGAGACGACCCCCACACACCTGGTCTTTACGCTTCTGCTATCACTACTGAGTGATTTGGTGGTTACAATAAGTAAAAATTATTAAATTTTACTGGTATATTCACCTTGAAATTATGATTTTGAAATTTGGTATCGAAGTATTCGATACTTTGATACTATTCGATTCTTTTTGGCGAAGTATTCGATAGTATCGAATCCTAATTTTCTTCGATACTTGCCATGACTAGTACCTAAGTAAAATTTCGGAATTGTAAAATTAAAAACTACGCAGTTTTGAAAAGTAGAAAAAAAAATTCGAAAAAATCCATCTTGAAATTTTTCTAGAGTAACAAATATAATTTTTGATAATTCAAGAGAAAATGATATCTAAAAATTGAAAAAAATTAAATTGAAAAATCATTCCAAAAATTGAGAATTTTAAAAAATTTTGTAATTGAAAATTAAGAAAAGTTATCATTAAATATTACTGTAAAAAAAATCAATTTTGAAAAAATTTTAAATTGCATTTTTCAAAATTTTTAGAATTCAATTTTTGAAAATCAAAAAAATTTCTAAGCAAAAAAAAAATGTATCTTTGAAAACTTGAAATAAAATGGTCAAAAAAATTTACACAGTTTCTATTTGTAAAATTTCAAAGAAAATCTTCCCAAAAATTGAAAAAAAATTAGATGTGTATTTTGAAGATTTTTACTCAACTAAATTTTTTGAAAATTTATCATGATTAAAAATTAGTAAGTAAAATTTGAGAATTGTAAAATTTAAAAAGAAACTAGTTTTGAAAAGTAGAAAAAAACACCTCTAAAAAAAATTTGGAAAAAAACAATTTTTTTATAAATAACAAAAATACCTACTATTTTTTTTGAAAATTCAAAAGGAAATGAACTCTAAAAATTGAAAAAAATCATTCTTGAAAAAATTGAAAAATCATATTATTTGAAAATTTAAGAAAAATCATGTATAAAAAATTAATGAAAAATTATTCCAAAAATTGAAAATTTTGACCAATCTTACTTTATGAAAATTCATCGTGATTAAAAATTAGGAAAATTTTGAAAAATCTCATTTTTGAAAATTTATGAAAAATTAGGGATGCATTTCGAGAATTTTTCACAATTTTAGGAAATTTTTAAAAAATATGTAAAATGAGCATCTTTGTTATGCAAGGTTTTTGAGGTATTTTAAACCTTTTTTATTTTATTTATTTTTTTGATAATGGGAGTGGTTTGGACCCCAAAAACCTCCCCTTGAATACGCCACTGTCAAGCTACAACTTTTGTTTGAAAATTTTTTCAATTGGACCCTACCTCCTCCACTTTTTAAAATATAACTACATAATACATATAAGCATCCAAGTCGTCTTATCATGTGAAATTGGAGGGAGGGAAGGGTTTAATTGAAAATTTTATGATAACCAAAATTATTGCTAGGATCTCAATCTACAACTTTTGTTTGAAAATTTTTTCAATTGGACTCTCCCACCAATTTTGAAAAAATATTTACCTCATATTATGGGAAATCGGAGGAGAGGGAAGGACCCAATCGAAATTTTTATAATAACCAAAATTATTCCTAGGACTTCAAGCTACAGCTTTTATTTGAAAAAATTTTCAATTGGCCTCTTCCTCCCTCACTCCTCTGATTTTTAATTAGTATCTTCAGAGTGTTTTACAAAATTGGTGGAGAGAAAGGGGTCCAATCGAAAAAGTTTTCAAACAAAAAATGTAGCTTGAAGTTCTAAGAATAATTTTGGTTATTACAAAAATTTCGATTGGACCCCTCCCTCCCCTCAAATTTTGAGTATGAATCATCTATGTACTATTGGACTTGGTAACATTCAACATCAACAATCCACTTTCATGTAAATAAACTGAGTAAACTAGACACTAGCACTCATAAAGAACAAAAACTGTTACAAATATATACACATGCTGCCTATCTTGAAAATTGAAGGGGTAAACTATCTTCGAAAATAAAGAGCTCCAAAAAGGTTTGAAAATCTACAAAAAAACTGTTTTTTTCATAGTTTCATGCTCTCCTGTGCCTTCATTTTTAAAGTTAGGCAAAAAATGTCAGGATCAATAAAGTGTATTTTCTTTAACACTATTTAATTTTTCTAAATTTCATTTATTCTCTCTCCGTCAATTTTCAAGATAGGCAACATGTTTTGTTCCTCAGGGTACCTATTTACCTGGTGGAAGAATCTACATCAGTTAGGAAACACACTGTACAAGCAAGTATGCCGATTCAAAGCAGCTCGTAACAAAATTAATTAAACTTTGCGCAAAGACTCTGTCACAAAGAGACAGCAACAACGACAACGTACAAATAAGTATAATTTCACAGCTTCTCGGCCTTTTCACTACCATGCGTAGGCAAAATCTTCCAAGTGATCTTTTTTGTATCCGAAATACAGCTTATTTTGTGAATGTGATAACGTGTGCAGTACGAATATACGAATTTTCTGCTAAACGATTATCTATTGTACATTTTGTATTTGTATAATCGTCTCATGAATTCTCCAAAGACGTCAAAAATTTTATTCCATTGTTTGCGAGCTTCGTTGAAATCAGTTTTTTTTAATCTTAATTTTTTATCTTTTGATTTTTTTCAAATGATTCGTTTCGTTTTACTTAAAATTAGAATAAACATTTTATGCATTTTTGAGGTATTTGTTAGATCAAGAACGTTGTTAGTTTCTTTCTTCAGGGATAAGAACCACTCTTTGATCAAACAATAAGTCAAAAATAAATTACCCCAAAAATACTTGAAAAGCTGACAAAATTAAAAAACTAACTTGATTTTGTCAAGGGTACTAATGACCCTTTTTACGTCTACCTGGTGGTGACACTGGGTAGGTGCGAGTGTATATGTGTGTGTAACCAGTAGCCAGCTACTGTATTCGTTCTCGGAGTTCGTCTCCGGATTTAATGTTCGTAAGGCCGCCGTGGTGGGTACACCAACTGTAATACTCGTAAGAGCCGAAGTGAGTAGCGCGCTCACGAGGCTCAATTTAACGTTTGTAATATGTAACGTAGTTAACCGTTTGTTGTTTAATATACGATTAAACCTAACGTGCTATTTCGTAATGTGATCAATGATGTATTCGGGTCTGTTGGACCCAGGAGGAGCAAAACAATACTCGTCATGTTTAGGGAGCTAAGCTCAAAGCTCGCCTATAACATTGGTGCCGAAACGGGTTCGTATTTTTAAATACTTACGTTTTTAAAATAATTCTTGTATAAAATGCCGCGTCCGGTAGTTATCTACCGCCCACCAATATTACGAGGCAACACGTTGCCAATTTTAATGTTATATTTTTTTAATGCTTGTAAAAATGTGATATGAACAGCCTTTGTCTTGCAAAGGTGTCAAAATTTTTGCATTTCTCTGTACCCGATTTATTTGGGGAATGGAGCACATTTTTTTTAAACAAAATTTCACCGTGTACATAGTTTACGCGCGCTTTAAACACGCGTCAGGCCGGTGCACCCCACCCGCCCACCCGACCAAGACGATCCATCGACGGAGACCCTCCGCCAAGCACATCACAAGGAGATAACTGGTAGCCTGCTACCGCATTTCCATTCTTCTCGTTGCTTTGATTACGTCGTGTGTCAATTCTTGCTTTGCATAATGTGGCGAGTGTAATTTAACGGTTTTCTCCGGCATTTTTCACGTTTTGCATTTTTTTTAAAAAATTTATTATAATTATTTACGGTACCTCTATTTTGCACGATCGATTCTCGTATTTTTTTTTCTCACAAGTGCGTGTTTTTTGATAACGAATTCTTCGTTTTTCGATATTTTGTGTTATGAGCTCTCGACTTGCTAAAAGTGAGGCATCACAGAAAATCAAAAACACGTTTTCACAACGCCAGAAAAATCAGAGTAAGTCTGCACCTATGTCTAATAATTTAAATAATGATTCGAAAATCGGTGAAACCACCGAACTCGTGGCGGGTATATCAAGTGCTGGAGATTTTTCCAACATAGAGAGCACACTCGCTCAACCAAACGATCAAAGACAAGAGAAGACTCTTGCCTTAACGAATCCCTCAATTTCACCTCAAGGAGTACTCCCTCCTGCCAACGAATTGAGCCCAAACGTTTCGTTAGGAATATTGCCGCCTAATTTATCGGATGACCTAATATTAAATAATAATCAAACAGCGACCAGCGCTGAAATACTAACTGGCGAACAGCATATTGTGACTATTCACAACGAAAGTGAAGATAGTGATGCAGAATTTGGCGATCATACGTCACAAAATAGTGCAAATAGAGAACAACCTAAACTTAACGAAAAAATTGGTGAAAACCACCCACCCACTCAGAGTACCTCTGAGAACACAATTTCGATGGAGGAATATATCCGTCGACTCGAAGAAAGAACAAAACGCGAGATGGAAGCCCATCAACAACGCGTACAACGTGTAGCCGAATTGGCGCACGAAGCAAAACGCGACGCACTCGTCGCAATTTCTACAGCATCCGAAGCAAAAAATCTCGCGACGGCGAGTTATAATTTAGCTTCGACAAACAAAACCAAAATTGAGGCGACCAACGCCCAAACTAAAAAACTTGAAAATGACATTGCGACTATGCGCAATTTAAATACTCAACAATTTGATGTTTTTGAGGTAAAAATGAATGACCTTGAAAATATCGTAGACGCGGAGACTACTGCGACGAAACAATCGATAACCATCATCGAAAATCAAAATCAATTATTAACAAATCGTGTGAACACGATAGACAATAAAATTACAATTTTAGATACCACTGTAAAACGAATTCAACGTACTGGCGGAGGCGCTGGTGGAAGTGTGATTGCACACAATAACGAGAAAATGAACGCGAAAATATTACGCGCGATGAACGTTGTTTTTAATAACGAAAATATTTTCTTTCCGCATGTTTTCTTGCGAAAATTTGAAAGTGCTTTACCTGAGGACGATGCGGGAATTACTGACCGCAAAAAATGTATCTGGTTTCGAGGTCTAATCGACGCTACAGGCGGCTCCGCCTGGGTAGACGAAAACGAAACCGTAGAAGACTACGAACAACTGAAAGCTTCCTTTCTTGAAGAATTTTGGGCATCGGAACAGCAACAAAAAGCATTTAACAAATTTTTAGAATTAAATCTGAACAACGAAGAAGACAGAGACGTACTTCGTAAAACAGTCAAATGGGTAGAACAACTATCCAAAGCTTCGGAAGTGGCGGTTGCCAGAACAATTCGTAACGCGAGAGATAAACTCCCGTCAAATTTAAAAAATCAAATTACAGACGAGCAACAATCGTCAATTGAAAAATTTATTAAAAGATTGAAAGATCTAAGTAAAATTCGGGACAACCCCGATAACCCCAAGCCTTTCAAAACTAAAAAATATCAAGTTGTGGTGTCAGCACCGCAACATAAATACACAAATTTTGTCCCAAAAGTACAATCACCCAATAATATGGGTGGAAAACAAATTTTCAAAAAACCAGACGAAATGAAAAAGGGCGAAACTTCCCGCGCTTTTACAAACACAGCATCAAGCGGTGCAAACACCGTGCCAAAAATAATCCCAGATCGATCTCGTTTCGAAAAATCACGAGACACAGTACCGGTGAAAATCACTGACGCAGAAGTGGAAGAAAACGTGTACATACACGCCGAAGACTCGGATTCCGAGTTTGAAGAACATTCAGCTCTCGAGCATGCAACACTCGTTACCGATATGGGAAACGAAACCAGCGAGGAGTAATCAACGAAGGGTCGCCTTCTCGCCATTCACCAGACCCACTTCCACCAATAATAAATAATTTTATCGACTACGAATATATCGGTGACGGCGCCGCATACTACATGTGTGAATACGAAATTGGCGTTCGCGCCAAAAAACCTTACAGACGTATTCACATTGATCTGGGAAATTTACTTAGAGAAATCAAAAACACCTCATTTAAAAAGAACAAATTCATTCTATCGATGGCCCTCATCGAGTTAAATTACTCCCCTCTCCCATATCAAGTGATTTTTCACCAAATGATCAATGTGATCAACGAACTCTTAGTCAAAGGGGCTACTGAAATAATTTTAGTCTTCCCATACGTGAAACCACGTAGGGCAGATAAAATGAAGGTAAAAACCAAACGCTATGCAATATACAAAAAAATGTACAATAAATTAGCGGAGCTAGATCCGCGAATAGCAGTTTGGTTTGAACCAAGCGAATTATTATGAGAAAACAAAACGGTGAAACCACCATCAGCTACGCCAATAGAATGTAGCGAAGTTGCAGATGACGTAAAAATTATTCCAAATAACGAATACTTTGAGTATTCAAAAAATAAAGATTCTTTTTATCTAAATAAAAAAGCGAGTGATGCACTTTGCAAAATTTTTGAAACAAAAATGAAAAAACATCTCGAAAAAATTCGCAAAAAACCACATAGTGATCTCACTGGTAAATTGAAAATTAATTTCGATATAAACGAAATGTTCAACAAAAAGGAGAAATCTCCAACTTACAAAGAAAACAATCAAAGTAGAGAAAACTCTACAAATTCACAAAAAATTGAAATAAAAATAGGTGAAAAAATACCCTTGTGTACATGTACAGAAATAAAATCGTCGACTAGCAACGAAAACTCCCCACCTACCCAATCTAGTACTTCTTCAGATATTACGTTGATAAGCAAAGAAAACCCAACGTTGCCTACCAACGTAAAGGGGCACGATGCAACCACTGAAGCGATAGTACAGGTACAAGCAATTCACAGAGATGTAGGCATCTCTAGCGAAAATAAAATTGACTTCGCTGATATCATCGATAACACGAAATTTGATTCGGAAGACTGTGACAGCGAAGTACAAAAACAAATAATAACTGAAGATACAAGTGATCCCACTTGTGTAATACCATTTCTAATCGATGAAGAAACGTATGCGATGCAATTGGACACTGGGGCACTCCCCAATGTAATCACGCAAAATACTGCGAACGAATGGCTAACAAAGCATACAGATTTCTGCAAATATATACCTATTAAACAAAAAATAAAATTACGTTTAGCCGACAACAAGTTGGTATATACCAACCAAATGCTTTTGCAAGTGACATTAATCATCGCCACTGTTACAGTGAAAATTCCGTTTTACATAATTGACACAATTGGTAAAACGTGCATCGTAGGACGCCTATCGATGGAGATACTTGGTTTGCAACCAATGCTACGCGAACGTGCAGCATATATTGAATCAAAATCCAAGAAGGAACACCTTCGAATTTCATTCCTTGAAGGAGGTACCTATCAAGGACTCGATGTCTTACATTGTGATATCGATCAGGAAAATAGCAACGAGGTGAAAAAACACCTCGAGAAAAACACTCGACCGGTACACTGGGCTTACCTAGGACCGGAGGATCGTGACAACGGTCCAGAAATTTTCTTAAAAAGTTTACATCGTTATCTCGAAGATGCACTTCGAGAAGGACGAATAACTGAAAAAGAAAATGGAGAAGGTTGGGCGACTCTCTCGCCTTTCGCCGACATTTTTAGCAAATACCCCGGTGCCTACACCGGACCAAAAGTAAACTTTGAATTTTCCACAACAGATGAGGAAATGCTCAAACATTGGAAAGGAGAGAAATTCTCTCCTACTCGTAAATTAGCTCCTGCGATGCGCAAAGCTATACGAATAATGTTAGCTAGAAAAATAATTCAACCTTCGACCTCACAATTTATTAACACTACTGTTCCAGTAGTCAAATCCAATGGCGATTTAAGACTATGCTTAGCCGCCTGGGATTTTAATCGATTTGCGATTAACCGACTCGTGGAAACGAGAAAAATAGAAATCAGAGATAAAAGAGCAGATGGAAATAAATCAAATAGCGAAATCGCCGGAGAAATTGCTCCGACAATCACAACGCATAGTTATAATACTCGTAGTCGTGTAAAAATAACATCATCGAACGAGTAAAATCCAAAACAAACGTCGTCGTTTGAAAACGTGGCGCCTCGCCGCCTCGCCTGGCCTACTAGCAAATCAAACGTTCGTTGACGAGCAGAATGGAAACAAAATGCAATCTTCAAGATTGAAATATTTCCAATAATATTAATACCAGCTCAGAATTAAATTCGAGTATTTGACTCGAAAATATTAATTACGAGTAAACTCGTCAAATTTAAAAAAATCAAAGTTGGTTTCTGTCAATGGAAAGTGACTAAAAAATTACACTTAGAAATTTTTTTTCTCTTTGAAAATGTCATCTATTTTTTTTTCTCTTTCTCATTTTTTTCCAGAAATTAATTCGTTCAGAGATTTTAATTTTTTTTCTATTAACAAGGAAACTTTTTCGTAACAATTTTTTTTAACGTAAATTATTCTTTGGAAAAATTTTTTATTAGTGAAAAGGAATTTTTTTTTCCTTTCTACGAATTTTTTACCACTGACGCAAATTTTTTCTCTCAAGTTTTTTTTCCTCCCTCAAAGTAAAGTAAACAAATATTATTGCGTAAATTTCCGAAATTTCTTTTGGAAAATTTCAAAATTTTTCACTTAAATTTTTTTTATGAAACTTAAAAATTTTAGTTCTCATTTTTTTTCTTCCAACGTAAAATAAATAACAATATCAAGTTAATTTTTTTTGAATCGTACCTATTATACCTCAAGTTCGAAGTTTCAACTTGAATTTTCTTTTTTTATTGAACGTGAAAAATTTTTTTTTTCTTCAATGTTTTTCATTTTTCTTTTCAAATCAACCACAGTTTTCACGACGTATTATGGAAACTATATAGGTGTATCTAGAACCTATTCTGAAGGGTGTTATTAGTAGAAGTTCTTCTCCTACACGAAAAGAGAGACTCTGATTCGACTGCAAAAATCACCCTACCCCACCTCATCTACCATCAAACTAAACGTGTGAAAACGAACATAACAAGAGTCAAGATACGAAAATACGAGAGCCCTCGTATTCAACTACGAAAAGAAATAGCTACGTGTGCACTCACACAAACAAACCTACTTAGAAGTGAAAACTGCACCACATTACCCCCGTCCCACCGGACCATCGGTGCAAGCACCGAGCGAACGCTTCGTCGTAACGATGAAGACAAGGTGGGGAACGGGGTGCGACACCCTGGCGACAGTTTTCAACCAAACTGCGAGGAAAAATCCTGCGCATCGTCGCAGCTCGAATTGAATGGAAAATATTTTATCATTTATGGTGATTTTACCAAGTTTTTCAATTATTACCTATCATAGCAGACTCGAAGGAAAATTCGAGATAAAGATGCTCGATGTAACCATCGAGAAGCTTTGTGAAATTTTTTTTTCTTTTATTTTTTATTTTTTTATATGACTGTATCCACTATTGATGTTCATCAAAAATATAATTGAATTTATTTTATTCTCTTTATTTTTTTATTATTCTCAGTCATTAAGAAATTGATAAAAAATCAACGAATGCGAGACACGAACTCGCACAAAAGATACGAGACTAACTCGCAAATATCATCAAAAAACCACAAGTATGCTGCGAGATATCGCTCTGCGAAGTACAGAAAACTCTTTGGCAAAGAAATTTCGACTTTGATATTTTTTTTTCTCTCATTTATTAAAAAATAAAAAGTCACACATGTAAAAAAAAAAAAAAAAAAAAAAAAAAAAAAAAAAAGACAAAAGAGGGTGAAATGCCCCAAACTAATTAGAAATAATTAACTTAAATAAATCACAGCCGTAAACTAACGTAAAATTAAAATATAAAATAACATGTATGCACAAAATTCAAAATTCAAAAAAAAAAATAATAAATAAATAAATAAATAAAAAATAATAATAGTTAACGTAACGTAAAAAAGTAAATCAATCTTTGGTATTTTATTATTACTAAAATTAATTTTTTGGCTACACTAATATGGGGCGAAGGGTTCATTCCTTTCTCACAGCTACATCGACGATCCCTTTGAAACTCTCATCATAGAATCCTCGACAGTCGACCCCGATGGCTCATGAAATTTATACGATCACTCCACGCTCGCTGAAAAACGAAACGATACTTCGCACTGTCCAGCATCGATGTCTTCATATTCACAGCGTGTCATCACGCAAATAAGATCGTAGTATTTAATTTTTCGTCCATTTGTAAATGTTTTATTGTTTTTTTTGAACCAATTTTGTAAATAATGTATTTTGTAAATATTTCTTTTGCAAATTGACGAACTCGCTAAATTTTTTCCAAGTACATTTTTACGATGTATAGTTTACGACCTGTAAAAAGGCCACCAGCGGCTAATATGTATGAAATCATACAATTTTTTCCCTCCAAATTATATTAATTAATTTAGATTTTAATTTATCGGCGACAATTTACAAACCAAAAAGATATGAGGTGATTTTCACCTATAAATTTTTCTTACAATTGAAAAATTGAAATATAATATAACAAGCGATTTTCGCTTAAAAATTTTCTTGCAAATACACACAAAGCGAGAAACCTCGCTAAAAATCTATAAAGCACACTCAAATTTTTTTTTAAATTTTTTTTCTTGATGATCACATCACTTCTCAGCCACAAAGAGAAACATAGCGTAGCTGCGACTTGCGATCGTGCTCGGTGATCTGGCTTCGTTGCATCGAAAGATGTGGCGGATGCCGGATGCTGGATGCGGTTGGGGTCTCAGTTATGCGATGCTTTCTTGAAGTGGAAAGAGTATAATTTTGGATTTTCCAAATTGAAGTGTCACCACCGCCCTTAACAATCACTCGGGGGCAGGGGGTAGACAGGGTCATCCCTTAAGAGTACTCTCTTAACGACTCGTGATTCCCTCGAGCGGCGCTGGGAGGCCACTCTCAGTAGCCACTCGGGGGCATTATGTCAAGGGTACTAATGACCCTTTTTACGTCTACCTGGTGGTGACACTGGGTAGGTGCGAGTGTATATGTGTGTGTAACCAGTAGCCAGCTACTGTATTCGTTCTCGGAGTTCGTCTCCGGATTTAATGTTCGTAAGGCCGCCGTGGTGGGTACACCAACTGTAATACTCGTAAGAGCCGAAGTGAGTAGCGCGCTCACGAGGCTCAATTTAACGTTTGTAATATGTAACGTAGTTAACCGTTTGTTGTTTAATATACGATTAAACCTAACGTGCTATTTCGTAATGTGATCAATGATGTATTCGGGTCTGTTGGACCCAGGAGGAGCAAAACAATACTCGTCATGTTTAGGGAGCTAAGCTCAAAGCTCGCCTATAACAATTTGTAGTTGGAAATTTTTCTCTCTTTTTTTTGGAAGGGGGGGGGGGGGGAGGGAGGAGAGGATTGAAAAATGAAATAAATAGCTGATTTAAAAATTGCATCTTCAAATTTTTGTTGAAAAAAATTGAAGTGACCTGCATTTTTTTCATCAAGTGGATTTTTTTTTGAAAACTTTACTAAATAATGTTGAAAATTTTTTTAAAATAATTAAAAAACAAGTCATTTTCAGCTGAAATTTTTTCGGTGGGGGGGCGTAGGGGATAGAGTTAGAGTTGAAAAATGAAATAAATGGCCGAGTTGAAAATTGTACCTTCTTCAAATTTTTGTTGAAAAAATTTAAGTGACCTGCATTTTTTAAAAATTAAATCAATATTTTCGAGAAAAAAACGTTGGATCTTGAAAGAAATAGCTTAACTTGAAAACTTATTCATTTGTTGAAAAAAATTCACTGAGTTCGGAAAATTTGACATTTTAAAATTGGAAATCGTTGGAAAATTTACTCATTCAATTTGAAGCTGAAAATTTTTTGAAATTCATTAATGAAAAAACCATTTTTTTTTTTTGTTAAAAGAATATTTACTGCATTCTTAGTTTAAAAAATTGAATTTTTTCGATATAAGGTAGGTACCTATCTCCTGTTTTTTTTTTGTTTTTTTTTTAAATTGACTAACCTACATCCCGAGCAGCACACTCGATCGATAATATCGAAAGTTGAAACGTATCGATAAAAAATCGTTTAAAAATCTAAAGATGTTCTCACGATATGATACAGATTTAGCTGTACGATTTTATAGGCAAAAAATCTAAAAACTATCGAATTCGATAGTATTACGATTTTAGGACGATATTCGTCAACGATACTATCGACAAAGAATATTAAATTTATCGAATCCGATTTTCCACCGATTTTGTGCAGATATTTGAAACTATATTATCGACAAATAATCTGAAATTTCTCGAATTCGATTTTTTAACGATTTTGTGAAGATATTTGAAACTATATTATCGACACGTAATCTGAAATTTCTCGAATTCGATTTTTCAACGATTTTGTGCAGATATTTGAAACTATATTATCGACACGTAATCTGAAATTTCTCGAATTCGATTTTTCAACGATTTTGTGACGATATTTAGAACTATATTATCGATAAATAATCTGAAATTTCTCGAATTCGATTTTTTAACGATTTTGTGAAGATATTTGAAACTATATTATCGACACGTAATCTGAAATTTCTCGAATTCGATTTTTCAACGATTTTGTGACGATATTTACAACTATATTATCGACAAATAATCTGAAATTTCTCGAATTCGATTTTTTAACGATTTTGTGAAGATATTTACAACTATATTATCGACAAATAATCTGAAATTTCTCGAATCCGATTTTCCACCGATTTTGTGCAGATATTTACAACTATATTATCGACAAATAATCTGAAATTTCTCGAATTCGATTTTTTAACGATTTTGTGAAGATATTTAAAACTTTATTATCGACACGTAATCTGAAATTTCTCGAATTCGATTTTTCAACGATTTTATGACGATATTTGAAACTATATTATCGACACGTGATATGAAATTCCTCGAATTCGATTTTTCAACGATTTTGTGGCGATATTTGAAACTACATTATCGACAAATAATCTGAAATTTGTCGAACGATTTTTCAACGATTTTGTGACGATATTTGAAATTATTTCCAAATTGGTGAAAATTTTTCTAAGTCCAACACGTCTGGAAGTACTAAACTGCCTATTATAAGCGTTTTATTGCTAATTCCTCAACGATAAGGTATGGCATAGTGGTTAAGGAAGAGGATTACCATGCAGGAGATAGAAGGTTCAAGCCCCACGGGTGGCAGATTTTTTATAATTTTTTTTGACTTTTTCTGAAATGATCCTCTTACCGTAACATGAATAATGTGTTTAGGCATAGTTTAATGTATTAATTATGCTAATTAATGAGTTTTAATTATAGAAAAAAGCTAGTAAAAGACGAAAAATCGGAATAAAAAAAATCGATAAAAAATCGACAGAATATCGAATTCGATAAAGTTCCGCCTAAATCGTGAAATTATCTTTCGATATTATAGATATATTATCGATAAAATATCTTACTATAATCTCGAAATATTTGCTAACTATAATTCGTCGATAATCTATCTATATATCGAAAGATAATTTCACGATTTATGCGGAACTAACGCGACACTTTATCGAATTCGATATTCTGTCGATTTTGTATTTCGATAATTTGTCGAGTGTGCTGCTCGGGATGTTTAAAAAAAAATTGAATGTAACGAAGTTTCAATTTTTTTAATTTTTAAAATTTCTGAAAAAACTTGAAAAATTTTGGTTCAAACCCCCCATCAACGACTCTTCCCCAAAAATTTCAAAATTTCAAAATTTCAAAATTTCAAAAAACTTTTAAAGTCCTCGGAATAGTGTAAATCAGACTTTAACGAAATTCTATTGGAACTATGCGATTTTCACCACATAAACGACTCGTGCTCTTCTTTCCTTCAATCGATAAAATCTGCAAAGTTGCAAATAGTCGACAAAAATGATGGCTAAAAGTTGGCAAACAGTAGACACCATGGCGAATTCGTATTTGCAAAAAGTTTCAAAACTCCGCTAGTGCTTCGTGTTTTAGTATAGGTAGGTTTAAGTAAAATATGAAGTAAGCGCAGCCTAATGTATTTCAAAATGGTGGGAAAAGTTGTGTAAAATGGGTCGTGTTAATATTTTGCCTAAATTCGAAATTGAAGGCGTTACGAAGCTGCCAAAGTTGGCTGAAAAAATGTCAAGCTGTATTTGATGCGCGGTGGACAATACGTGAAAAATTTTTGTACAACGGTTCGTGGAAAAGGCATCGCCATTTTTCCGGCCATTATAATTCACGTGCGAAAAATGTACGTAGGTATCTTTCGAGATGATAATTCACTACATACGACCAGAGTAATTTCATATACAGTCGATAAAAGAGCCATACAGGTGTTGGAATTCCTCCAACAGACATTTACTTCTGGCGCGAATGTAGCCTTGCAAATACTATGTAATAGTGGACTAGTTTTTACGACATATACACGCTCAAAAAACTCGCAGGCAGAAGAAGAATGGAAGTACTCGATCGTCCAAAGTCTGCTGGCATTATTTGAATATGGAGATGGAGAAATATCGCGTAAAAATTTAATACAACCTTCGAGAAATTCCTGCGAATAAAATGCCGATCGTTTTTTTTTTTTTTTCATAATTCGGTCGGTGTGAGAAGAAACCCAAGTCTTGATTTTATAGCGTATTAAGGTGGTTTTTCGCTGTCGCGTTTTCGCGAATTATATCGCACTCGTGCAGCGTCGAGCGCGACGTCGACGTCGACGTCGTTGAAAAATGTTAATATAAGAAAAATATACAGTACGATACGAGGCAAAAGCCCTTATACAAAAATAAATTTACCATCAAATCGTTCGAATAATAAAATTCTAATTTTAGTACTTTTTTCTCAACTTTAACTGGGTAACTTTGCCCTAGCACGGTTTTGCAGTTTTCGACAAATCGCTGCGCCCTGTCCGTGCCCCTCTGCGTCTACCCCCCTGGAACCCGAACGCCGTGCATATCGATCAGAATAAAAGCGTGACGTCATAACCACACCCCGTTCATGTTATGTAAAAGTATAATTCTGGTTTTGTCCGTTTAACCATTCACAAACAGATCATTGAAAAAAAATAAATAAACCGCTGCGCCGCAGCCCGGCCCGCCCCGCGACCCGCCGCAAAAACCTTAATACCTTTGAGCTTTTAATTTACGAGCAATTGGCAAAAATTACTCACTCGACTGCTATCTTTGCGTAAATTTATTCCGTAAACGTCCTCGAAACGTTTGACGTCGTCGGGGTGAACGTTGTCGCATAACGTTGGGGTCTTCGTGGCGATATTTCGAGGGTAGGTAGTATTTTTTTACCTGGTTGTAAATCTAGGATTTGGTATCGAATTGTGGAGTCTTACTTGACGTGGGTTTTACGGTTGTCGCTTTGCTCCAATTTTTGGAAAAAATTGATTTGTACTACGTCTTCTCCAACAGGTGTTTTCTTTTTGTTGTACGAGACGAGTTAGAATGTCGAATGATATTGCTGGAGGTTTTTTTAGACGACTTTGGTTAAAATGGGTTTTCAATGTTTTTTTTTCTCATTTAAAAAATTGAATATTTTTCAAATATACTAACTTTGTAAAGTTTTCAAAATAATCCGCTTGATAGAAAAAATGCAGATCACTTGAATTTTCTTCAACAAAAAAGGTACAACTTTTAAATCGGTACTTTATTAATTCATTTTTCAATCCTCAGCCCCCCTCCCAAAAAAAATAACAAAAAATTAAGCGTTTTTGTATTGTTTTTTTTAAATTACCTATTTAAAAAATCAAATCATTTTTTAAGATGTCTTGGTAAAGTTTTCAAAAAAAAATTTAAAAAAAAAACATTTGCTGAAAAAATGGAAGTCATTTCAATTTTTTCAACAAAAATTAGGTAATTGAAGTTACAATTTTTAAATCGGTCTTTTATTTCATTTTTCAATCCTCACTCTCCTCTCCCCCCCCCCCCCCCCCAAAAAGGGGAAAATTTTTAACTAAAAATTAGGCGTTATGCTTCATTTTTTTTCAATTTAAAAAATCAAATAATAATTATTTGAAATGGATTGGTAAAATTTTCAAAAAAAGCCCTTTAAAAAATACGGGTCATTTAAATTTTTTCAACAAAAATTTGAAGGTACAAATTTTTGAAATCGGTATTTTGTTTCATTTTTCAATCCGCCATCCCCTCCCTCTCCCAAAGAAAATAAAATTTTTAAACAAAAAATTAAGTTTATTCATTTATTAATTTTTTTCATTTAAAAATATCAAATTTTTTAACATGACTTGATAAAGTTTTCAAAAAATAAAAATTCACTTGAAAAAAATGCAGGTCACTAATTTCTTTCAATAAAAATTTGAAGATAAAATTCTTAAATCAGCAATTTATATCATTTTTCACCCCCTCCCCTCCGCTAAAATAGAAAATTTTTCAAATAAAAATCAAGTGTATTTTTTATCATTTAAAAAATCAAATAATTTTTAACACGACTTGATTTTATTCAAGAAAATTGCAAAAAAAAATTCCAGTAAAAATAGGTCAATTTTTTAAGAACTAAAGTCGATTCTTTCGAAAAAATACAATTTTTTCTATGTGAAAAATACATTTTTTCAGCTGAAAAATATCCCAAACGAAATAATAAATTATTTTGTTTAAGTAGGTAATTTGGTGATATTTTTTTTGAATGATTCAGAAAATTTTATTTGAAAAATGGACAATTTTATTTTATTTTAGATAGGTATTTCATCTTCTTACATTCTATCAATTTCTTGAAATAATATTGTCAATTTTCAAAAAATTAGATTGTTCAATTTAAAAAAAAAGGTAAAATTTTTGCAAAATAAACTGGCCCTATTTTTTGGATTTTCAAACAAAAAATTAGTCAATTTTTCTAAAAAAGATATATTATAGGTAATTATTTTGATAAATCAAATCACATTTTCAGCTGAAAATTACCTTCATAGTAAATTTTTCATCCAGTGGGTAAGTAAATATTTTTTTTCAAGTTGATTTTTACAAAGTAGCCTACACGTACAATTTTTTGAATAATTATTCAAAAAATGGATAATTTTTCAAGTTTTTTTTTTTTTTTTAAGCTCCTTCAACATTTTTTGTGGAAAAAATTATTGAAATTCTCGCCTATATTATAGTCAATTTTGAAATAATTTTATTTTTTTCAATAAAAATTTGAAGTTAAATTCTTAAATCAGGAATTTATTTCAGTTTGGCCCCTCCCCCTCCCCCTCTAAAATAGAAAAATTTTCAACTAAAAATCAAGTATTTTTTTTTTCTCATTTAACAAATCAATTAATTTTTAACACGACTTGATTTTATTCAAGAAAATTGCAAAAAAAAAACAATTTCCTCTAATCATTTTTTTTTACTTTTTTGAAAAATGTAGGCACAATTTTTACAAAAAATAGACTTGTCATTTCAAATCTTATAATTTTCGATTTTTCCAGTAAAAATAGGTTAAATAAGAACTAAAGTCATAATTCTTTCGAAAAAAATGCAATTTTTTATAAGTTAAAAATCAATTTTTTTCAGTTTAAAAATATCCTAATAAAAATATCAAAGCATTTTGTAAAAATAATTTGTTGATATTTAGCGAATTTTATTTGAAAAACGGACAATTTTATTTTATTTTAGGTATTTTATCTTCTTAAATTCCACCGATTTCTTGAAATAATTGTCAATTTTCTAAAAATTAGGTTGTTCAAAAAAAAAAATAATAATAATAAAATAACAGGTATAATTTTATTTTTGCAAAATAAACTGGCCTATTTTTTGGAATTTCAAACAAAAAATTAGATAGTCAATTTTTCGAAAAAGGATATATTTGATTTTTTCAACTAAAAATCAAATCATATATTTTCAGCTGAAAATTTTACCTGTACCTTCTTGGTAAACTTTTCATTCAATGAGGTAGGTAAGTATAATTTCTTTTTTTGAAGTTGATTTTTGCAAAGTAGCCTACTTTTTTGAATAGTTATTCGAAAAATGGACGATATTTTCAAGTTTATTTTTTTCAAGCTCCTTCAATAATTTTTTGTGGAAAAAATATTACTGACAATACTCGCCTATTATATTCAATTTTGAAAAATGCTGATTACCTACTTCTTCATAAAAAACAAAAAATTGTAAGTACATACAATTCTTACAAAAATAGGTTAGTTGAGTAATTTATTTAATTTTTCGATTTTTCCAACAAAAAAAAAGGTCAATTTCTTCCCTAACAATTCAAGTGAGACGTAATTTCACTTTCAAGTACAATTTTAGAGTTCTATTCGGTTCGTAATCGTTGCTATAGTGGTACTTTAAGACCTACCAGCATTCTTTTCACTTCATCTCACACGTTTCATCCAAATTAAGCATTTTTCACGTCCCTTCCCTGCACCACCTCCTCCTCCTCCTCCTCCTCACCCTGAGGCAAAAATTCGCAAGCTCGAAAACTTCGCAAGTTCTTTACCTTTGAGCCACCCTTCTGGCGTAAAATTTGTGGCAAATTCAAGGTTAAAAATTGACTGATGTAGAAAGTAAAGCGTGTCTTTGTCTGTGTACGTATTATTATGCGGGTACTAAATAATTCAGATTAGAAAGCCACATGGAATAAAATATGGTTGACTACCAAGCATCACGAGAAGTAAGTATTTCCAGAACCGAAATTTGCGAAATATTTTTTTGCTCACCTTTGCAAAGTGTGTAGAAAAGTTTTAGAATTTTCTTTTTGATACGTAGACGTACTACACGGTTGAAGTATTTTCACGTCGCGTAGAAGCTTTTATGCGATACGAGCAAGGTGGTTCGCTATTTCGCTAATCGTACAAGTAACATACACCTACGGCGGTTGTCATTTCAGTCGGTTTGTTACGTATACGTATTATTAATATATATATACGAGGGTAAAGAAAATGACGGCGAAGATTATATAGCCGGTGAGTAAACAGCACCGGAGCGTTTGCGTTTAATGGTAACACGTACATCTACCTATATGCTTACGTATGTATATTAAAGAGCAATAATTTAAATGTTGAGGGATTTTCTCGCTGTTGAAATAAGATTAGAGATGGGCGAATTACAGATATATATGGCAAAAGCGCGGTTTAATTAATACGTTAGAAGGCGAGACAAAAGAGAGCGCGGGGTGAGAAAGTCATTTTATGAGAAATGATACCTCGTGTAACTCCAAGTTATCATATCCGTACGTAAAACGCATTTGCCTTTTTTCTTCAAAGCATTTATATTCGTCGTCGTCGTCGTCTCCAGCACGTTGAATGCTGAGGTATAATTTTTATGCAACACATGTTTTCAAAATGTATCATAACGTCATCTCGAGCGTGTATAAGCGCGTGAAAAGTACCAAAAAAAGGGGTTTTTTAAGTGCATCTCGGCGGCTCGGCTCAGCCCAAAGCGTATGGATGGAGAAAATCATAAAGAACGTATAGTCTGTTCGACGACGACGACTAATTGGTCTGCTATAGTATGTATATGAACATATGAAGCAACTGGTAAAAACTCATAACAAAAATCTACCGAGTCGGGCTTAAGGCAGCATGAAAAGTGTATAAAGCGCAGCCCTGCTTCGAGCAGCAACCGTAACCTAATGTAAAAGGGGAATACGAAACGATACAGGAAGACGCGTATTTCGTGATTAACCGAATAAAGCTGCTGTTCTCACAGCAATAATATCAAATTTAATATTTTAGCGTCGATGAATTTCTCGGATGAGTGTGACGTCTTGGCATTGTCGAGGTGGTTTCGTTTTTGCAGCTTATTGTGCTTCTCGTGATCTATTTTTCTTTTAACGAGGTTTGTGTGAAATTTGAAAAAATTCATTTCCATAAAAAAAAATTGTAATAAGTAGGTATAAAATCTTTAAAAAATGTGTACCTATATTTGAAAAAAATTGTCAATTTTTTTGAAAAGTTTCTTTGGGTAATTTTTATCTAGAGAAATCGAGTTTTGAAAGAAAATGACTCGATTTTTGGTTTAAAAAAAAGTGTGTTTTTTGTTGAGAGAACTGACAAAAATGAAAAAATAACTAGGTAATCCACTTTCGTAAAAATCATAACTGGAAGAAGAAAAAAACATTGCCTATTCGGGTTGAATAAAATTTACCAAGAAGTTTTTTTTTTAAATCACAAAATTATTTTTAAAAATTCACTTTTTAAATAAAAAAATTAAATATTTTTTTGGAAAAGTTTATTTAAGTACCACCTAATTTTTATTTGAAAAAATTACCTTAAATTTTTGTTGAAAAAAAAAATGTTTTTTACTCACTTGAATTATTATGGAAAAAATTGTCCTTTTTTGGTTGAAAAAATCGAAAAATTAAAAAAATACCAATCTGTTTTTTTGAACTTTTTCTAATCAAGTAACCAGGAACTTGAAAAAATTTTAATTCTTCAAATAAAAGCTTCTGAATTATTAAAATAGAAAAAAAAATCACCCTGAAAAAAATACCTAAGTATTTTGAATTTTAATCTGAAAATAATCAATTTTTTTGATAAAATTAAACGTACCTTTTTTTGTTGGAAAAATCGAAAAATAAAAAAAATATATGTACTTACAATTTTATTTTTTCCAATTTATTATGACATTTTATTCTTTCAATTTTTTCAGTTTATTTTTTATTGTTTCCATTTTTTCATTTTTTTAAAATTCAAATTTTTCTCGTCTTCATTTTTTTTTTCAATTCTTAAAACATTAATTCAATTTTTCCAGTTTTTCAATTTTTCTCGTCATATCTTATTTTATCAGATTTTTAAAATTTTTAAAAATTGCTCAGTTTTTTCAATTAGTAACTTTTTCAAAACCATACGATTTTCCACTTCTTTGTAATTTCACGATTTTTTCAAATACAATTTTTTATTTTTTTAATATCTCAATTCGTATTGTCATCACTCATCAATATCAATTTTTTCACTTTTCTGAATGCTTTGAAGAATTCTAATTAGAGTTCATCCAAATTTTCCAATTTTCAGGATAACATTTTAATTTTTCCTAAAAATTGTAATCAAAGTCTGTCAAACAAAATCTCAAAATTGAACAGCAAGAATTTTGTAGGATCTGTTTTCTCACTATAAAAAATATACTACCCCCCCCCCCCCAACGAAAATCGTACTTTCACAAAATCAGAAAATGTTGCTATAAATTTGTAGTTCTGAAAAAAAATATATATTAAAAAGGCTGTACATGTTTTTTCAACTGGAAAAACTTTAAGAAAAATAATGAAAAAGTAAAATCAAAAATCAAAAAAAAATTTTAATTTCAAGAATTTTTTTTTCAAGTTAGGTAATGAAGAATTTTTAGAAGAAAACTCGAAAATGGTAATTTTTTGAGAAAAACTGACAAAATATTTTTAAATCATATTTTGATTGAAAAATGGATTTAAAAAAAAAATTGATTTCGTTGAAAAACAAAAAAAAAACCTAAATAAATAATGCTAAGAAAAAGTAAATTCGATTTTAAAAATGATTTTTTGAATAAGGTTCAGGAGAAGGAAATTTAAAAAACAGAAAATTTGCATGGAAAATTGAAAGAATATTACCGACAGAGTGAATTTTGGGCAAAAATTTTCAGAACAGAATTTTGATAAAAATATTTTGTTTAAAAATTTTAACAAAAAGTTTTTAAAAATATTGGCAAAACATTTTTGAAATGTAAAAAAAAAAATAATTTAAAAAAGTCACCAAATAATGGAATATTAAAAAAAAAAAAAAAAAAAAAAAAACAGAAATAAATTTGCAGTAAATTTTTTGTAACAAAACTTTATAGAATAATTTTGAGAAAAAATTCAAAAAATATAGCTGCAAAAATGAAAATGTAAGAACATTATTTTTTCAACTTAAAAAAGAATAAAAATGGCAGAATAATCAATTTTGATTTTCAAGAATAATTAAAGAAATGCAGGAGATTTGATCTAAGCTAATTTTGACAAAAACAGAACATTTGCAAGATATCACGAGGATCAAGCAAAAAGTGTGACTTTTGCATGTACTTGGTTTGAAAGCGGGACGAGCAGGGGCGTGCTAAGACAGGTGAATTATTTTTTCCAAATTCCCATTTTTATCAAATTTTTAACATTTTCGAAATTCATCCACTTTTTAAAAATTAGGAGCAAATTTTACAATTTTTTTAATAGCTTCAAATTTTCCTATTCTTAATAATTTCCTAATTTATTGAAACATTCAATTTCTTTTATTTTTTATATTTTAATTGGTCATTAATTTTTTTTTTTAATTTTGAACATTTTAAGTATCTATAATTTTTCCTTTTCTCCAAATTTTTCAATATTTAAATATTTGGTTTTTAAACATTTTTAAATTACATAAAATCTTCCCATTTCTTATGAATTCTCAATTTTATCAATTTTTCAAAACTAAACTTAGGTCTTGAATTTTTTTTTAGTATTCCACGATTTTTTTCATGGAATTTGTAAACCATTGCCCCTAAAAAATCGAGATAGACACCCGGCGCACAAGAAGTTCCGGAATACCCTGTATTTTTACAAAACCAGCGAAGAAATAATCATTGTAAAATTTTTACACTGCATTCTGGCTCACTTGAAAAATAATGAGAAATATTTATGGCACAATTTATACTTCGTCAACTGAAAATTTGTAAACAAACTGCAATTACTCTCGGGTAACGATAACTTTTGAACCGATTAAATAAATAAATCAACAACAAGTTTTACAAGAAGTGATTGATGAATTGCGTTTTCGACTTAATACCACCTCCCTCTTCCACCTTAGTCGCTCAATTGGTAAACCCATTAACATAATTTCGCTCGCTTGTGAATTTAATTTTTAGATTTTGAAATTTTACTCGCTGCATACGCGGAGACACTTGATGACTTTATTCTTTTTTTCCCCATAAATAATATACACGTAACTGCGTAAAGTATATCTACTGCAGTAAACTGAAGGCATGTTCGTTTCATTAATTTTTTGAGCTTTTGCTTTATCTTTCCTTAAGATTTTATCTACTCAAGGCAACGAGATGATTTTCACGCAAAATATGCCAATTAGTATACAAACGTGATTACTTAAGTCATTAGTCAAATTTATAGTTAGAATTTAGTATTATTATTTTTGACATGAGCGTAGAGAAACGAAAGGGTGAACAAAAATCAATACACGGCGTATCTGCAATCCAAATTTCTATATACGTAGTTGATGATTCGTAAAGTGAAAATGAAAACATAGTGGAAAATTCCAAATTTAATAATTTAATATATTCGGATTATATTGATATGGTAAAGTATACCGACGAATAGTGAAGAAAAATTATACAAATATTTCGGGTATTAGTATAATGAGAAATTCAGTGGTACGTAAACAATCGAATGGAAAGAATATCGTGAAATTTTTTAGCCGAATTTTTTTCATAGAGCGAGGATACCTAAATGTTTAAAATGGAATACGAAGATTATAAATAGGTAGGTACAGTAGAAAATGGGAATTTCAAACGATCCAAACGTTAAAAGCGATTTTATGATTATTTCGTAAAAATAAGCAGGCGTTTAATTTTTTTTTTTTTTTTGAGAACTTTTTCTTTCAAGGATTCGCTTTTTTTAAAAAAATCTCCAAATCTCAAGGCTCAAGGCCCCAATGGAAAAAATTTTCAAACAAAAGTTTTTGAATAAAATTTTTAGAGTAATTTTAATCATCACAAAAATTTTGATTGGACCCCTCCTTCCACGCCAATTACGTACAAATACATTATGAAAATTATCGGATGCTTTTCATACATATTAAGTATGCAAAATTGGAGGAGAAAGAGGAGTCTAATCAAAATTTTTGTAATAACCAAAATTACTTCAAAGATCTCAATCTACAATTTTTGTTTGAAATTTTTTTCAAATGGAGCCTTAGGAACGCGTATAATGGAGCTTCAAGTGAAGAGAGTGGACTCCAAAAAAAAAAGGAAGCCTTCATGCATCGTATTATTTTATTGAACTGTTAGAGACAGAAAAAACGACCATAATCGTCGACGAGGAAAAAATGTCTTTGACGTACGTCCAAGTCCATTAGAATCCAACACCCTTGAACAGAAGCAATTTTCAACTCTTCGCAGCTGTTTTGAAAAAATTTATCGCCCGTTGAAAATTCGCTAAATCCGAGTAAACGCGCCATACTACAGGCATCTTTATAGACACCCCAGGGGAAAGAATATTCCCAAAAGTTCCGGGCTAAAGGTGACCTACATATAGAGAGCTTTTTCACATTACGTTACGGTCAAACAGAGCGTACGGTAAAAATTTTTTAAGGAGAAAAAATCGACTATAGAGCTACCGGGGTAGTTTGGGATTGACTATGTCCACAAGTAGTAATCAGATTATAAGGGCAATTTCGTTCTTTTTTATTCGTTTCCTTCTCGGTGAATTCACTGTATTCTTTGTTTATTGTTGTACAAATCTTTTTAAAACGTAATTTTTTTCAGTTTTTTTTTTTTCTGAAAACTTTGATTAACTTTTTTTCTAAGTTTGAAAAGTTAATGAAGATTGAAAATTATTGGAAAAATTTGAATGAACAGTCAAGTTGTGAGAATAAATAGAAAAATATCGAAATTGAATCGATTGACAATTTAAACCAAAAAAAAAAAAAATCCTTGGCAAAAGTCAATAAATGGTTTAGAAAAACAATTAAATGAAAAAATTTACACACTTGAAAAAATAAAAAAAAATATACCTACTTAGTGAAGATTTATTAAAAGTATTTTAATGGGGGTGGGGGGGGGGGGGGGAGGAACATGAAAATTTTGAATACCTAACAAAAATGTTGAAAAATCTAAATAAAAATTTAGAAATAAATTTAATCAATAATTTATTTGAAAAAATTTGAAAAGATAAATTTGTAAAAATATGATGAAGATTTAGAAGCATTTTGATTAAAAAATTATAGGTAACACTTGAATATAAAATTTAGAATTTTTTTAAAGAATTGAACAAACATTTTAGAAATAAGTTTACAGAATTGGGCAATTATAAAAAAAAATTTAATGGCAAATTTGAGGAAAAATGGAAATAAAGTTGTTTCAATAAGAAAAGAGGGGGGAAATAAACCAACAACTCGGAGGAGAATTTAATTAGATGACAATTTACGAGGAAAAAGTTCATCCAAAAAAAAATCTAATGAAGATTTAGAGAAACAAAAATCATGAAAAATTTAAAGAAAAACTAAAAAAAATTAGATAAAAATACAAAAAAAAATATTAGAAAATCGATAAGTAATGTACCTAATGAATATTTTAGAGGAAAAAAATTCATGAAAAATTTTAAGAATTGAAAATTTGAAGAAAAACTAGAAAAATCTAAAATTTAGCTCAATATAAAATCCTTTACTTCCTCTTGGGGTTAGATGTGAATTTTTGTTAAAAATTTTCATTTTTGGCAGTTTTCAACCGAATTTTTTCAAACTTTCAGGGATAGTAGAGTACCAAGGGTAATTTATGCTATTTTTTTAAAAAACGTTTCTCGCATTTCTTTAAATTATGGATATTTCAAGGTTTCTAATGGTCATTTTAAGAACCCCTATCAGAAGTGCAATTCTGCAAAAAATATACATCAGGTAGATACCTAGTTTAGATCTACAGTAACCAAAATTTTTTCATTGCCACTCAAATAATGACTCACCCCCCCCAACTATTTTTTTGAATATTTTCGCTGATTTCGACATTTTGCAAGTCCTAAAATCGAGGTCCAAAATTTTGAAAAAATTGACATTTTTAATGGAAAAATAATTATGTATTTTCTATATAATCATGATGAATTATAGTTGAATCGTTGGCTTAATTGGTTTCCAATTTTTAAAATGTCAATTTTTACTTTGAACTTATAGGAAATTTCAATTCTTGAAAAGCTCTCAACTTCCAAGTTGAATTTTCAAAATGTCCAGTTTCTCAAGATTTTAAACTTTGAAAAAATTATTTGTTTTGAAACGGTTTTCAGTTTTCAAATAATTTTTGATTTCAAAAAAACGTCAATTTTTGAAAGATTTTTAATTGCGAATAACAATTGTTTATTTTTTAAAACTTTTCAATTTTCAATTTTTGGAATTTTTTTGCTTTTTCGAAGTTTTTATTTTCCAAACAGTTTTCAATTTATGAACAATTTTCAGTTTTTAAAAATGTTGATACCTACCAAGTTCTGAATTAAAAGAAATTGAATTTTTGAAGTTATCAAATTTCAAATTTTCAAAAATTTTGACTTCTAAAAAATTTTAATTTTTGAAAAATACCCATTTGTTCCTAAAAACATGTTTATTCAAATAAAAAATTCCAAATTTATAAAAAATTATACCCAAAAAATTATAAGTCGAAAAAAAATTAATTTTTGTGTGATTTTTAAAATGAGAAGGTACAAAATATTTTCAATTTTCAAAGTCTTCATTTTCCAAAAAAAAAAATAATAATAAATAAATATTGTAAAAGTTTCAATTTTTCAAAATTTGTAAAATTATCAATTTTTCAATTTTTTTTTTTTGTAAAATTATCAATTTTTCAAAATTAATAAAAATTTTAATTTATTAAAATTTGCAAAATTTTTCATTTTTCAAAGTTTGTATTTTCTATTTTTCCAAATTTGTAAAATTTTGCAATGTTTTTCTTATTAAAAAAATCCAATTTTTGAAGACTTTCAAGTTCAGGAGTTGAAACAATTTTTTATACTCTATTTTTAATTTTAATGCAAAAATTCCAAAAATGTTTTATTCAACTCGTAACGTGCACAACGAGATCGTCTCCAACTTTTACCTTTTTTTCCAACAAATGAGCCGAAATTTTTAAAGCATGTAGAATTATTATTGTAGATGTAGATGAACTATGACATTACACGACACGTTAAACAGAACAATTCAATGTGCCAGAGTATTTTAATAAACTAGCGAGTCGCGGCCCATTAATAATACACGTATAAGTAAGTAAAGAAAAAACCATATATGACATAATTAAATTAAAAGATTACAGAACAGGTTTTCGGTAAATAAATTTTAATGACTTATACGTCAACAGTTTGGTAACCTTGTCTTCAAAAGTCAGACAATCGATTATACCGCCTATTACACGTTGCTCGTTCCCCCTTCCCCTTACAATACTATACAGAAGAAAGGTCAACACCAAAGCGTGTATTCCGCGAATTTGCCAATTTTTTCCCCTTCAATGGGCTCGAGACTCGAGTGATTTCCTTCTATGCATACGAAACGTATACGTAGAGTACTTGTGCGCTGCGGTCGGTCGACTCGACGTCGTACATGTAGAATTGTAGATAGATACTTGAAACACACATGGTATTGCAAACACGCCATCAATCAACAGATACCAGGCCAGGCCACGTTTGTATTACTCGCCGATGCTGACACGCAACAATATACGATACGAGTAGTATTACAGTAATCTCATCCGATCAATATTTAAAATAAAACCGAAAGTTATTCAATTGAAATTCGCTAACATACGTTGATGTTTATTTTGCCTCGGTAGTTTTATTTTAGAATAAACATTACTGTGCTGCTTATCGATTCTACACATCGTACGTATGTTCCATGTACCTACAGTACGTTTGTGCGATTCGGAATTCCGTACATTTGATATTTCTTTCACTTACTACATACGTTCGTAAGCTTTGTGCAATAACAAAATAACTCAAACGATCCTCGTACGCTACAAGTACGAGTACACACATCTCGTACAATGTATACCGGTCTGTTTAGTGCAGCAGTACCTACCCAATTTCAACAATAACAAATTACGTACTATATCTGTTTATACCTAACACTACACATACGTATATAAACGAATATATAGGTTAAACTAGCATCTAAAGCACACAGGTCTTGTTAACTGACAGTATAGTCCTGTGTTCATAAGAGAAAAGCCCATCACACGGATCAACTGGAGAAAAGGAAACGTTTAATTTCGTTATACCTGCTTACTGATGATCGTACCTAATCAGTCATCACTATCAGTCATCATCATCGCCTAACGTAGGTAAAACTATAGGTACAGTACTATAAGCTATGTACATGACGTCACGAATCTCTGGATTTATAATATTTCTTTCAATTGATTCATTTTATTGAAATTGGGAGGGGAGAGAGGGGTCCAATCGAAATTTTCATAATAATCAAAGTTATTCCTAGAGTATTACTCTACAACTTTTGTTTGAAATTTTTTTCAATTTGATCGTCCCTTCCCTTCGGATTTTGCATATTACTGTTATAAATGGGAAATAAAAGAGGCGAGAGAGGGGTCCAATTGAAAAAATTTTCAAACAAAAAATGTAGACTGAAATATTAGAAACATTTTTTGTCATTACAAGAATTTCGATTGTACCCCTCTCTCCTCTCAATTTTTATGTATTGTCATTGTCTATAACGATACATTGTAGTATTATGCAAAATAAGAGGGGAGAGGGGTGTCCAATCGACATTTTTGTAATAACATAAAATATTCCTTATATTTCAGTCTACAACTTTTGTTTGAAAATGTTTTCAATTGGACCCCTCTCTCTTCTCTTATTTCCTATTTATAACAGTAATATGCGAAATCCGAATGGGACGGGGGATCAAATTGAAAAAAATTCCAAACAAAAGTTGCAGAGTAATACTTTAAAATAATTTTGGTTATTATAAAAATTTCGATTGGACCCCTCCCTCCCCTCCAATTCCAATAAAATAAATCAAATGAATGTTATAAATTGAAAGAAATATTGCAAGTCCAGAGATTCGTGACGTCATGAGCGTAAATGTACGTAAATGGCAGAGCTCCGTTGTGCTCCCGATCCGCTCGTATAAGTCAACAAGATGCGATGAAATTTTTCACAAAATACATATTAACCACGTCGGGTATTTTTACAACATCCTCGGATGAATTCGAGCGACGTTAAGACGAACGCGAGCCCGAGATATTATATCGGGATGGAAAAAAATTATTCTCAATTTGCACGAGGTAATTTTTCCACTAATACTATGGTTTCGTAACGAGCTCTTTTTTAATGATTATTTTGTCGTGAACTATTTTATAGTCTTCAATCTTTATTATTTTGTATATTTTTGAAACGTAAAATCCGCGTTGTTTGTGTTTTTTTCTTCGTTTCGTGGACGATGAAGGAAGGGCAACGAAGAGGAGAGAAATATCGTACACCCTGAAAATTGTTTTCGTCGTTGTACATTACCTATGTAATTTTTCAAACAGTTGAAAATTGTATTTTTCAGTCATTTCACTCATTTCGGAAAATTATTCATTTTTTGATCGTTTTAAAAATTTTATTTCGTAAATTCATTTTGAAGAATTTTTCATTTTTAATTTTTCAGAAAATTTTCACTATTTGATTAAAAGTAAGGTATTCTGATATTTGAAAAATTTGTTCTTTTGTAAAAATTAGAAAAATCAACTGAATCATTTTGAATAAGTAATTTTTCATTTCTAGTTACTTCTAAAAATTTTATCCCTATCGTGATTTTTGAAAAAATTTTCATTTTTCAGTTATTTCAAAAATTTATTTTTCAATTAGGTATTTTTGAAAAAAAAATTAACCATTTCAAAATTTTCTTTATTTTTATCGATTTCAAAAAATAAAGAAAATTTCAAAATGAGAGAAAATGTTCTCTTCTTCAAAAATGGATGAAAAATTAATTTTAATTTTGCACCTGTTTCAAAAATTCATATTTTTCAAGACAATTTTGAAAATTTTACAATTGGCAAATTATTTCTCAAGCACGTGAAAATTGTATTTTTCAGTCATTTTAAAAAATTCTTCATTATTAAATCATGTTTAAAAATGTTTCATATGTGATTTTTTGAAAAAAGTTTCATTTCTATATCATTTCAAAAATTTAATTTTTCAAACATTTCAAAATTATATCTACTTATCAATCCTTAAAGAGAATTTCCCATTTCTTAATCATTTAAGAAATTCATTTTTTAAATTAATTTTCAAAATTTAATTTTTAAATTATTTTTAAGAATATCGATTTTTTAATCATTTTATTAAAATCTCGCATTTTTAGTCCTTATAGATCTAGTCAATCAAGAATCATTTCCTATGTGATTTTCCAAAAATGTATTTTGAAGGAATGCTATTGACTTTTCGAAATTTGAAAATGTGTATCATTTGATAGGCATGGCACTTCCCTCTCCCCCCAAGCAGAAAAATTAGAAATTCGTTTTTTTCGTCCTGCTATAAAAATTGTCCACTGAATTTGTTTTTCTTTTTTCAAACTGTTAAAAATTCATTTTGAATAAAAACTCATAAAGAAAATAAAACAACACTTCAAATTCTTTGATCTCATTCAGGAAATTCATTTAAAATTAACTTTTTTAGAAAAATCATTTTCCAGAAAAAAAAATCAAAACAAAAATCTTCGTTCATTTACTTTCTTAAAAAAAAAAAAAAAAAAAAAAAAAAAACTTATTATCATCAGGAACCTTTTGAAAAGTCGGTTTCGAGGAATGTAGGAAGGGGGTGGGGTTATAAGTCAACATTTCACAACTGATTGGTCAAAAAATCTCAAACAAAAATTTCAATTTTTTTCGACGTTAAATTCAGAAATGCTTTCAAATTTTTTTTTTAATATTTCAAAATTTTAATTTTTTGTTGAAAATTTTGATGTCCGTGAAAACTGTTCAATTTTTGTTAATTGTCTGGGATTCATTTTGACCATTTTTTTTCTTCTTTTTTTTTTGTTGAAAATCTAAGAAAATTGATTAATTTTTTGCATACTTAATCGAAAAATAAAAAAACATAAATATTTGAGAAATTAATTTTACTCAATAAGGATAGGAAATTGAAGCGTGAGCCTAGATTTAATTATTTTCAAAAAAAAAATGAGAAAATTGAATGATAAAATAAATTTTAAGAAATTTGATTCTAAAACGTTGAGAAAATGTAAATTTTGAAAAAACCCTACCATTCGTTGGAAGGAAAGAAGAGCGGGGAGGAGAGGGGCGATGGCTTCATTAACATGCCAAAAGTGAATTTAAAATAATTCATTTAAAAAAATGAGTAGATAAGTAAGAATTTTGTCGTCCGTTAAAGTTTTTAATTTTTTTTTTTTTGAATAATTCAAAGTTTATTTTGAATAAAAATTTTCAAAAAAATCATTTGTTTTTGAAGATCATTTTCAAGCAAAATTTTATTCTAAATGGAATTGAGAATTTTTTCAATATCTAGGTATAGTTTAATCTATTTTCGGAACATATTTTAAAAATTCAAAATTTTTTAAATTAAGAAAATCAGAAAATGAAATTTTTGGGGAAAAATCAGGAACCTTTGAAACTAAAAGAACTTCTTCTTTAACTATAAGTATTTAAAATTCTTTCAAAAAATTCATTTTCAATAAAAAAAAATTTAATAATTATTTTCAAAAAGAATTTTAATTAATTAAAAAAAAAATAATAAATTGCCTCATTTTTTATCAACTTCCATATCAAACTGCCTCAAAACAGAATCTTATTCGAGCCACTGCCGCGAATAATCTAGCGAAGGAAACGCGAAAATCGCATTCTACTAATCGTAAGTCTATAACATTCGGGGGGTTTATCACGTTATACGTATGGAAAGAAAATAATAATCATAATAAAGTAATAAAAAAAAAAACTCATCACACGGAATACTTTGTTGCTAAGGGGTGTCGTTCCGGCTCGCAATATAAACAAATAATAAAACTTCCATCATAAGCACGAATCGATCCCCCAATCATACGACAAATTTCTCAATGTAAAAGAAAAAAGCCTGCCTCCGCTCTAAGTTTCTCCTCAAAGGCGAAAATAAAATTTTTTAGTTCAGAACACCCCCTCTTAAACTACTGAAAATTGAGGACTATAGCAATATGGGTGTCGTTTCCATATGAATCGAGCATGCCAAACATGAAAATGAGGTTGAATTTTCATTTAGACTCCCAATAATAATATATTGTTTGAGGGCGATTAAATAGTGCTTTTCTAATGAAAGAAAAAATTCAATCGCATTTAACCTTCGAAAGTGAAGGATAGGACGCTCATGTCCTTTTCACAATCTATACTTACTCGTACTATATTTCTTTAGAAATATATTATCTTCTATAAAAGCAATTGCACTTTATAGAAAAATTAATTAAAATTATGTGATATTTTGAAAATTGGTCAGAAATTATAAAAATTAAAAATTGATCAAAAATTTATTCTTACAAAAAAAAAAAAATTAAAGTTACGTATAATATGCTTGATCAATAAAAAATGCATATTTTTCAAAAATTTTATTCACTTGAAACTGATTAAGAAGTTATTTTCTAAAAAATCAATTACAAATTAAATTTTTGAGAATTCGTAAGAAAATTAATAAAAATCTTGAAAATTAATTTAAAATGTATCTAGTCCTTTGAAAAATTAGTTAGTCGAAATTCTTATTTTTCGAAAATCAATAAAAATTCAATTTTTCGAGAGTAAGACGTATAGAAATTGAAATTTAAAAATTATTTGAAAATTTTTTTTTTTTTTAAATAAGTACTTAGATGAAAAATTTGTTCACGAAATGTTCAGAAAACCCAAAATATACACACATATACATCAATTGTTGAAAAAAATATCCCATCTTTTGTACACGACTCTTTTCTTTTTATCCGTACATCTTTTCGGAGAGGGTGGGAGGGGGCAGACAAAGAATGGAGAAAAAAAGGCTTAGAAAAGATTAATAAATCACGCGAAGCAATGAAATAATTATCTCGATCGTCGTTTCGTGTTCTTTTTTTTAACCACGAGCTAAAAGTAGGTAGGTTTTTTTTCTCAACCGGCAACGCTTTTCATTGGGCTAGAAAAGAGAAGAAAAAAAAACCAAAGAAAAGGTATTTCAAAACCATTCTACAGGGAAACGCGAAAGAAAAGCAAAAAGCCATAAAGAACAAATAATCCTTTTCGTGTAATCATTGTCTGCTCGTTTAATTTACTTTCTCGAGTTATAACAATAAAAAGGGATTCGCTTAACGTTCAAGGACGTTTCGGCGATGCGGAGGGGGCGAGGGGGCGGTGTCGGTAAAATTTTTGACAACGTTGATTAGATCGTTAATGAATAAAAACATATCTCATTAAGTACGCGATGCGGCGAAACGAAAAGTCGCGTCTTTGGTCGTGAAATGAAAACAACCGCCATATTTTCTGTACGTTTTGGCGTATTATTATTGTAAAATACAATTTTCGTACTTTTAGTTACCTAGATATTTATTTATACACGCCCCGAAGCTCGAAGGGTGAAGGAAGCGAGGTGAACGTATATGTATTTCAAAATCATCAACTTTTTCCATTCGAGCTTCGAGCACAGAGCGTTGTTTCCTCGAAAAAGGTTGACAACAATCGTCGTTTATTTAAATCGAGTAAAATTTCCAGGTAATTCAAAGTCGTTTGAAATTCGCTCACGAAACCGCAGCAATTTATGTACGAGCCGATGTGCCGAGTACTATAGAGAGAAAAAATCTTCGTTCAAAATGGAAATTTTATTTTGCTTTTGCTTTTTTTACCTACTCGAGCGAGTATTTTTTCTCTCGCTTCGTTCGAGTCTTCGTTAGGAAATAATTTTTATAATTTTTTGTTGCGATCATCGCTCGTTCCACTTGTAGTTATGGAATAAAGGCCTTAGTAGCCCGCGCCCTTTTCGTTTACCTACCTACTCAGATCTGCGCGAATAATAAATTACCTTTCGCGCTCAAACGGCGCCACACTAAGCAAAATGTAATAATCGATTCGAGATAATTAATTTGCCGCTGTCGACGCTGCTGCGCCCCATCCTAAATAATTAACAACTCGTTCGGATTCGAAATTAAAATTTTCAAACCTAATATTCGCGATTACGCTTTCGTTGCTCGATAAAGTTGGCGTAGCCCAATATTTCGATAAATGAAATTATCCGCAGTTACACACCTCCTGCTGATAAATCCTCGTGCTCTATTCTTTTTACGTCATAATTCGATGAGACCTTTCGCACCAAGCAAAAGAGGAAGGATACAGATGCGAAAAAAACACTCGACCGTGGTACTCGAGTCTAGGTTGATTCTGTTCACATGGAAGAGATCCCTGATTACTATTCAAAATTGGAGAGGGGGAAGGGTCAAATCAAAATTTTTGACAAAACTAAAATTATTCCAAGAATTTCAATCTACAATTTTTGTTGAAGAATTTTTTCGTTTGGACCCCTCCCTCCCCTCCAGTTTTGCATAATATTATGCAGATATTTATTGAAAATTGAGGAGGGATGGATGAAGGGAGGGTCCAACTGAAAATTTTTTCAAACAAAAGTTGTAGATCGAGACCTCACAAAAAATTTTGGTCATTATAAAAATTTCGATTCGACCCTTTCTTCCCTTCTAATTTTGCATAATATTCTGCAAATACTTACTTTATTCAAAATTGGTGAAGGAGGGAGGGAGAGTCCAATTTAAAAAATTTTCAAACAAAAGTTGTAGATCGAGACCTCGCAAATAATTTTGGTTGTTATAAAAATTTCGATTGGACCCTTCCCTCCCTTTCAATTTCGCATAACATTATGCAGATACTCATTCTGAATCGCTGAGGGGGGCGGGGGAGTCAAACTAGAAAATTTTTCAAACAAAGGTTGTAGATAATTTTAGCCATTATAAAATTTTCGATTGGACCCTTCCTCTCCTCCAATTTTGCATAACATTATGCACATACTTTGAAAATTGAGGAGGGAGGGAGAGACGGCCTGACTGAAAAAATTTTCAAACAAAAGTTGTAGATTGAGACCTCACAAATAATTTTAGTTATTATAAAAATTTCGATTGGACCCCTCCTTCCCCTTCAATTTCGCATAATATTCTGCAGACACTCAAAAGTGGTGAGCGAGGGAGGGACGGAGGGACAGTTCAACTGAAAAAATTTTCGATCGAGACCCCACAAATAATTTTAGCCATTATAAAAATTTCGATTGGACCCTTCTCTCCCCTCCAATTTTGCATAAAATTATGCAAAAACGATCATTCAGAATTGCTGAGGGAGGGAAACAGGGTCCAAAAAATGGAAAATTTTTCAAACAAAAGTTGTAGATCGAGACGCTACAAAAAATTTCAGTCATTATAAAAATTTAGATTAGACGCCTTCCTCCCCTGCAATATTGCATGCCATTATGCAGATATTGTTCAAAATTAGTAAGGGTGGAAGGGAGGAAGAAAGGGAGAGTCCAATTGAAAAAATTTTCAAACAAAAGTTGTATATAAACACATAAACACCTTGCAAATAATTTTGGCCATTATAAAAATTTCGATGGACCCCTTCTTCCCCTCCAATATTGAATATTGTATCTAAGTAGTATACATTATAATTAATAATTATAAATCAAACAACAACGATCCACTTCCATGTAATCGAATTATCAAACTAGACTCGAGTGACCGTGATTTGCCATCAAATTGAGTAGGTCACTCAAAGAAAGAAAAAATTTTCCTCTCGGTGGCATGGCAACACTGACGAGGATGGCTTTAAACCCCCAGATGTATTTTCATTTTCTCGCCCCATTGTTTACGCTGCGCTACTACTACGGTGAGGATAAAGGAATTTTACAGCTTCTGCCATTCTTACGTCCTAATAAGAACCAAGGGTTGATGCAATCTTCTTTCAATTCAGCAGCGCCAAGCAAAAAGGAAACCCAGAACAGAATTCAATCGCCTAACATGATGAGATACGCATTTTCCATTTATAATTAATGGCAACATGTAACGAGAAATCCTCTAATCCTCTATAATTTAGACCGCGTATACGTTTTTGAATTTCTTTTTTTTCTCTTTTGCCCGCACGAAAATTTAAACGCCGACGACGTACAGTGGTGGGCGGTTTCCCCATCACCCCTTCCCTACAGCTTCCGAAGCATATCCAAAACGTGAAAAAAATTTCAAATTCGGATTATATCTGCGTCCCTCTTATAGAAAAAAGGAATCTCCGTTTGAAATTCATCTTTTGCTTTTTCTTTTTCTTTAATTATTAAAAAATACTCGTCGTCTTTCGAGGTATTTTTTTAAAGAGAAAAAATATTTTTAAAATTCTTTTTAAAGATGTACTTCTACTTACTATTTAGCGGAATCATTTAGTTGATATTCGTTAGATCTGCCGAAACATTCTTGTACGCCTGTATCTGCCCAAAGCCTTTTCATAGCTGCTAAAAGCTCGTCTGAAAACGGTTCGGTGTCTTCCATTCGTTGAATTACATCAAATACCATTTTTGAATCCGTCTGTAAAATGACAAACGAAAAGAAAAAATTAAGTAAAACAGTATAAAAAGTTTCACTATCTATACAGTATACACCCTGCTAAAAAAATAATTCCGTGACAGGTAACTGGACCGAAATGACAAGTAAGGACGAGGCGTGGGTGGGTGTACTTCGACTAATAAGGTCGAGTAAAAAATACATTTTCTAACATTACATGTCATTGTGGGTTTCGAAACTTCGAGTCTAAAATTATCTAATATAAATTATAGCATTTTTAATTAATTTAAAAATGATCAAGTTAAAATAATTGGAAACACTGAAATAGAGTGTACAATTTGCTTGAAAAACTATTTTTTAAACTCATTGTGTCAAAATGATTTTTTTTATGTAATTAAAAAAAAAATGCAAACCAATTTTTGCTTTCAAAATTCAAATCAAGAACCCAGTTTTTTCAACAATAATTTTTTTAAACATTGGTACAAAAAAAATAATTTTCAATTTTTTTTCAACGACTTTTCTTAAATTATGAGAAGTCGGAAATTATTTCACAAGCAAAATATTTTTCTAAAATGAAAATAATATAGAAATCAATAGAAATATTTCGGTGGCATTTTTTAAAAGCAGATTTTGATAATTTTTTTTTAAACATTTTTCTTTTTTAAAAAAAATATTTTTTTCAATTTTTCAAGAGAATTTTTTTTGAAATATTTTTAAAACATTTTTTTTGAGGAAATAATTTTTTCTGCATTTTTAATCTAGATAGACAATTTAAAACAGAATTCTATAATATAATTTTTTTTTTCAAAACTTTATTGTTCCTGAAAAAAATTGAGACCAAGTATTTTTCTTTTGGAAAATTTTACGATTCAATTATTCAAACTTTTCTCTTCATACGATTTTATTCAACTTTTTTTTAATACCAAAAACATTCTATCATTTTCAAAAAATGGGTCAAGAGGAATTCAAAAAAAAAAAAAAAAAAAAAAAAAAATTGACAACTTTTTTGAAGCTTTTTAAAGTGAATTAACAACAATTATTTTTTGATAGGTAATTTTATAAAAATATTTTTCGAGAAATTTTTTCACTAGAAAACACGTTTTTAATTTAAAATCTTTCAATTTTCCAAGTAATCATTCCTTTAAAACGCGTGTATAATTTTTTTTCTAATTCATAAGTTTTTTCCAAAAAAAACTCGCAAAAGGATTTTTTTTTAAATTTTTTCCCAATGGAATCGACAATTTTTGGGAATTTTTTTCAATATTTCTCAAAGGATTTTTTCCAAATATTTTCTTGACTATACGATACTTAATTTTTTCTTTTTTTCCTGAAATATTTTTTCGCAATTTTTTAAGAAAATCATTTCTTTGCCATTTTTTCTAGAGAATTTCGCATATAAAATTTGCAAAAAAATTGAAACAATTTTTTTGCAAATTTTTTTTCCAAGTTTTTAGACACAATTTTTCTTTGGTAACTTTTTACGGAATACTTCATTCAACTTTTTTATTTATTCGGGAAATTTTTCATCTTTTTTTTCAATTGGTTAAACTATAAAAGAATTTTTTTTTTAAATTTATAAAAACCTGTTTCGAATTTTTATCAATTATTGAGCTGACAGCTGACAATAAGTATAATTCGTTTTTGAATACTTTTAAGAAATATACCTCAAGATTTTTCTTTTTTCTCTCTGAAAAAACATGGTTTTGATTGAAATAAATTTTTCATTTCTTTCAAAGATTTTTCTAAAATGATTTCCTGAAAGCTTTCTTTTGAGCGAACAGGTAGGTATACTTTTTTTTTAATTGACACAATTTATTTTTCAAAAAATTTCTACAAATTAATTTTTTTACTTATTTCAAGTATTTGAGAAACTTTTTCCAATTTTTTATGCATACATACCATCTTTTTTCGTAACCCCCCCCCCCCCCCCCAAATAATAATTGTAAAAAAATATTTTTATTTTTTGTTACAAGTGAATCGACAACTTTTTTGGAATCTTTAAAAATATTCTTCAAAAGATTTTTCCTAAACAATATTTTTTGACTTTGATAATTTTTCTAACTTTTTTCTGCATTGAAGAATTTTTTCATTTTTACTCGCACAACTTTTTTTCAAATTCTTTTAAGAATTAGTCAGAAGCTTTTTGAATTTCTAAACAACATTTTTTTTTTGGATTTCTTCAAGTGAATTCACATTGAGTAATTTTTTTCAAAAATGTTTTCAAAATATTAAAAAAAAATTTTTTTTTGAAAAATATTTTTTGACTAAAATAATTTTTTTTTAGTCTTCTAAAAAAATCATGATAATTTCTTGGTTTCTTTTAGAGTCTTTTCTCTGGAAAATTTTTTCCTACGCAGCTACTCGTATGTATTTTTTTTTTTAAATTACACAATTTTTTTTCTACACGAAATTATTTTAGGTAAATTTTTCATTTTTTTTTCTTTTATTGGTAAGTATGATTTTTTGTCAAAAAACTATTTTTAGGATATAGCGATCTACTTGTTACCAGTCTAAAAAAATCCACAGAAGCTCCGGTGCACTTTTCGTCAAAAACTTCACACTTGATTTTCATTTCGCGAACATAGATATTTCAATTCGCGATTTCATCTCTTTTGCAACCGTCGACACGCTACGCAAACGACAAAATTCATCGCTTAATCGTATCATCTCAATCAAATTACACCTCACGCGAATCGTTCGACAAAAATAGCACACGTGGTTCGAAAAAATTACAGCAACGAACCTCGCTCGTATCGTTTTAGTAAAAAATTCGCGAAAAATTCAACTCGAATCGTTCGAGTATTTTTAACTAGATTAAAATTTTTAATATCATCTTACAAAGTCACACATCGTAGGTAGCATTACGCGATTTGACGTCAACTTCGGTTGATATATTATTTTTATTCCACTTTTACTCCGTATATACTTTCGCAGGAGCGAGACAGAAGATCGAGAAACGAAATGAATTAGCGTCATATAAATGATTAATAGAAGTTAATGCATGATCGTGTAAACTGAAAATATCGAACTCGCGATTTGAAACAATAACAATGAAAAAAAGTTCAATTTCGTAATGTAGTGTACCTTTTCAATTCCCCTTTTCCATCATCTCGTTCTCGCAAACTCGTTGAATGAAATACCGAGAAATTTTTCAGAAATACGAGTACAACGAGGTATTTTTCGTGTGAAGAAATTTGAACAAAAAATTTTTCATCTTTGTTTTATTGCTCTCTAGTACTACGTACGTATACAATATATATGGTACATGGCGAGGATGGAAGGGTGAAACAGACGAGATTAAAAAAAAGAGAAAAATACGCAGGGAAAAAAGGGGGTCACCGAAACATAATACCAAGATTACACAATCCGACTCGGCGTATTTTTTTTTAAATTTTTTTTTCGTATAATGTAATACGAAAAAATGAATTTCGCGCTGAAAATTTATATTCGCGAACATATTTTAAATTGTTGTTATACTCGGCGTTCCAAAAAAAAAAAAAAAAACGCGAAAAAAATTCAGTTACAGATGTATGAGAAGCAAATCCCCGAAGGGCTGTTTCCACGTAACGTATACGAGAGTTAGGGGGGGGGGGGGGAACTTTCTCAACATTTTCATCTAGTGCGACTCAAATTTTACCAAGGCTTATACAAAGTTCAAATTCGGCCCGTTTATGAATGAAAGGGTCAAGTTTCACGGATCGATCGTCTCGTTGGTATGTTCCAAATAAGAATTACAGGACGACGACGGCGGCGGCCACCGCCGAGCGAAGCCACGCCACACGCCACGTCACGATACTTAGGCTATTGAGATACATGTACAAGAGATACGACCAGCTACCGACCGAAGGAGTGTGCCGGCGAGTACAATACCATGCATAAATGCGAGTACGACCAAAATAATAATACGAATAGGTAGTATCTAGACAATAAAAGGTCAAATTTCAAACCAGAAAGTCGTAGATTTTTTTTTGTATTTGTTAAAAACGTGAGATGTTGGCGGTGACGTCAAATGCAGTAACCATGGAAACGTAGGAAGCTGAGAAGTGTCGGTTAACTACTTTATGTAGGTAATACGATATGCCTAACTCGTGCTACTCTACATGCCAAAGCTTAATGACCCGATAATGCTAATTGTTCGGATTATCTCCACTTTATTATTATTTTCAATTACCCAGCCGAGGCGTACTGTACGTGCGGTACCATTCGACGAATGTCTTTTAATTTTCTGCATACTAAGCCCGTATCTACAGTATAGCCTTCGTAAACGTACGCCAGCGCCCCAACCTATCGCAGATTTAACCGTGAAAACCCTTATTACCTATTTCGGTTAAAAACGAAGCAGCTATCCGATCAAATCGTCGTCTTTTTCCTCACACACCCTCCTCCTGCCCCCTCGACCCATTATAATCGTACGTAAGACATGGTATCCCAGCTGTGAATAAGCACACTTGGCATTTAGATGTGATCGAGTATCCCAAACAAAAAGCTTAATGTACACATGGTGCCTAAAATTTGAAAATGAAAGAGCTGGAAAGCTCTGAAAATTGGTATTTGCTAAGTAAAGTCGGTTGGCAACACTGTGTTCAGAAAATTTTTGACCTCGACAATGTATTGCACTTCGAAAAAGCAGAAAAAGTTCTAAGCATATTGGATTGTCTATCTTTGAAATTGAAGGAATTATGGCAACAAGAAATTCCTGTCACAAATATTGCCTACCTCGATTTATTCAGTGCACTGAGAAGTGAGGACTCATGAGGAGACATTAAAATTGCAAAATTCCGTCAGGACAATATTATATGAAACAGGTGCAACTTTTTGAAAAAAACAAAAAAAGTCATGTGAAAAATTTGCCTATCATTGAAAACGAAGGCCCCACGGAGCATCGTTTGTTATGTCTTTGATAGTGCTGAATTCGAATATTCATTCACTTTTTTAGTTTTTTATTTAGGGTCTCCCAAAGCTTTTTACTGGGTTTATGTCATATCTCGAGGACTAGGAGAAGCATGCATCGGAGCGAAATTTGAAAAAATAAAAGTAACTTTAGTAACCTGAAATTTCAAAAAAAGTAACCAAAATTATCGAAAAAAGTAACCAAAAATTTTCCATTTCCACTTGAATATAATGACTCATAACCCCCTCCCCTCCCCTCGTCACCGTTTTTCTCATATTTTCGCTAAATTTGACGTCTCACAACTCTTGAAATCAATGGTAAAAATTTTGAAAAAATCAAAATTTTCAATTCAAAAATAATAATTCATGCATTTTTTCTTTTTCTATAATTATGACGAATTTTAATAGAATAGTTGGCTTAATAGGTGCTCAATTTTTATATCATAGGAAATTTCAATTCTTGAGAAGCTCACAATAAATAATTTTTGAGTTCCTATCAAATCTTAATTTTTTTTGAACTCAATATTGAAAATTCAAAAAAAAAATTTTTTTTTCTTGAAAATACTTGATATCAACTTTTTTAAGTTTTTGAACTCTTATTTGTTTTGAAATAGTTTTCAGTTTTCAAATAATTGTTGATTTCAAAAAACGTGAATTTTAGAAAAATTTTAAATTACAAACAATACTGTCCTTTTTTTAATTTTTAAATTTATTTTTTTTCGATTTTTTTTATTTTTCAAACAATTTTTAATTTCTATAAATTTAAATTTATTAACAATTTGTAATTTCTAAAAAGTTCTGGATTTCAAAAAATTCAACTTAAAATTCTCAATTTTTTGATTTTTAAACAATTTATATTTAATTTAAAAAAAATAGCCGTTCCTAAAATTCATGTTTATTCAAATAAAAAATTTCCAATTTATAAAAATTGTAATGCCTAAGAATTTAAAATATAAAAAAATCAATTTTTTGATTGGCTTATTGCAAAATGAGTAGATACAAAAAAAATTTAATTTTTGAAAAGTCTTCATTCTCCACAAAAAAACAATTTTTCAACATGTGAAATTCACAACTTTTCAAAATTTTTAAAAGGAAAGTTTTGCTCATTTGAGAAATATCAAATTTTTGAAGCATTTTAAGTTCACGAGTTGAAACGATTTTATGTTTCATTTTTGAGGAGTTCTCTATTTTTCAAACATAATTTTCAAATACTTCGAACACATTTTTTTTTTAATTGAAAAAATTACTAGGTATTCTCATTTTAAAAAAAAGTTTTTAATGAGGAGAAATCGGTTTTATTCTTCGACGGCCTCTACTTTTTTTGAAAAGAAATTTTGAGAAAAAATCGTTTATTTGTCGAGAAAAGAATTTCTCAATTTTTTCAAAAAAATACGGCTTATCTACTTACATTTTTTTTTTCAAGAAATGTGGCTCATTTTTAGACAAGAATAAACTTTAATTCTTCAAGAAAAAAAATCACAATTTTTCATAATGACTTGAAAAATGCCTATAAAAGAACTTTCAATTTTTTTAGGAGCAAACATTTTTCTACCTTGAATTTCAATACATAAGTACAAAATAAATATTCCTGAAGTTCGAGCAGAAAAAATCTCAATTTTAAAAGAAGATTCAATAAATTGTTCAATTAAGGTCAGTTGGGGTAACTGGGCCACCAAATTTTTTTTTTATTAAGGAAGATTCAAGATGTGTAATTCACTTACCCCCACTCAAATCTGAGTTTTGGGGTAACTGGGCCACAGTTGTTGGGGGTAACTGGGCCATGTCATGTTACTCAAATTACTGAGGTCTCCTCAAGGGGAGCTAGGAACCGAATGATAATTGTTATGGTGGGCTTACGATGTCAGTGTTACCATGCAACCAACCATTTACGTCAAGACGATTTTGGAGGGGATTAGGAAGAGAATGGCCCAGATAGCCCGGTGGCCCAGTTACCCCAACTGACCTTACTTAATTCATTTTTAAATAAAATATTTCAAATTTTTTGGAAGCAAAATCTCTGAAAAAAACTTTCAAAACGTTTTTAAAGAAATTTTAAATTTTGATGGCAGCTGTTCGTCAGATTTTTGACGAAATAGTAACCAAAATGAGTCCAAAAGTAACCATAGTAACCAAAATGAGCCCAAAAGTAACTAAAGTAACCTTGCCTTTAAAAAAGTAACCAAGTTACTAAAAAGTAACCGTGTTCCGATGCATGGAGAAGGCATCGGGGACTCCAATCAAAAAAGTAAGTGAATATTTGAATTCAGAACTATCAAAAATATAACAAACGATATGCCACACCATTCTGTTGTTTTTGTCAATTTTTTTCAAAATTTTAGGGGTGGTGGGAGGCTTGGAGAGGGTTCAATCAAAAAATGAAAAAATAAGACAATATTCGAACTCAGTGCTATCAAAGATATCACAAATGAAATGTCACACCATTTTCTTGATTTCATAAATTTTTTCAAAATTCAAGGGGTTATGTAGGGGGGGGGGGGGAGAGGCTTCTGAAGTGTTCTATCAAAATATTAAGGTGATATTCGAATTCAGCGTTATTAAAAATGTAACAAACGATATGTCACTCATTAATTTTTTTTTCAATTTGGGCCGAAATTTTGGGGAGCTGTGTCCCTTAGAGGTTTCAGAATTCCATTCCGAAAATCATTATACCAATTTAGTATAATACTCCTAATATCTCTACACAGAAATTTTTGTAGATTTTTTATGAGGTCCCTAGAATTCTGCTTATTCTTCATATTTTAAGCTTTTCCCAAAAAAGCTCAACGTTCAAATTTTGAAATTTCCATTGGTGATTCTGAATCTCCTTTCAATGCTTTTTAACACCCAGTCTATCAATTTTCAATACCTAGTACCAATCTTGATGCACAGCTCTCCAAAGTTGGGTATTATACAACAAGAAATTTCACAAGTACAAAAAAAGTCTCAGAAAAAGTCCCCAATCGGGAGACTCAATGTAAAATCATGGACGTATTGACTTGACACAAAATGACCCATTGATATAACCTGAATCAAGGTTGGTGTTATAAACTTTTTTTGAACATTTTTTTTAACGTTATTTTTTCAACTAATTTTTTTTTAAACGTTTTTTAATCTATTTCTTTTAGTTGAGATTTTTTTTATTGACCGAATTTTGAGTCCAGGGGTTAATTTCTTTTATCAATTTTTCGAAAATTCACCAGAAAAAAACAATCATGAAAAACCAAGTTTTCAAAGAAAACATGTTTAAAACAACAACAAAAAATTTTAACTTTTTTTTGTTTGTTTAAAACGTCGTCTGTTTTTTAGGGTGTTTAAAACACTGTTTTTTGCTGTGATAAACAATTAATAAAAAAAAAACCAATGTTTTGAAGTTTTTTTGGTTTTGAAGTTGGTTTTTAAATATTTTTTTAAATTTTTAAACGTGATTTTTTTCCAACTAAAAAAAAGCAACAACATAAAAACAGTAAAAAACAACGTTTTTAACATTTTTAAATCACTCATTTTCAGTTTTTTTATGTATGACCAAATTTTGAGTCCTACATTGGGGCACTGAAATTTGATATGTCCAATTTTTTTATCAATTTTTCGAGAATTCACCACAAAAAAAATGAGAAAACTGAAAAAAAAAAAAAAAACATTAAAAAAAACACGTTGCAAAGGAAACACGTTATAAACTTTTTTTTTGTTTTGTTTTAAACGTTGTTTGTTTTTTTATGGTGTTAGAACACTGTTTTTTTCGAAGGTTTTTTTTTTGGTTTCAAAACGTGATTTATTTCAACTAAAAAAACAACATAAAAACAGCAAAGAACAACGTTTCTTCAGTTGAGTTTTTTTTTTGTGACCAAATTTTGAGACCCACACTTGCGTGCTAAAATTAGAGGTGTCTAATTTTTTAAAAATTCACCAAAAAAAAGTTGTAGATGCTTTTTTGTTTTAAACGTTGCGTCGTTTGTTTTTGGGATGTTTAAAACACTTTTTTGTTTGTTTGAAAGTTTGAAACATACCAACTCTGGGTCTGCGTATCGCGTATCTGGGTGACATACTCACTTAGTGAGTCAAATTTCAGCTCAATCGGAGGTGACGAGTTGGTAAGGTTTTCTTGTCAGAGCCTGGACACCCTGTATAGTGTATCCCCAATTCGCCATATTTCAAATAACACTAACAATGTTTTCCACTTATTATCTTGCCCTACTCATCAAGTTAACTGGAAAACTTGAACTGGATATTTGAGACGTTCATCCACATGCGAAAATTTCATACTTGCGAGTACGTTTTGTCAATAACGTTTCTCGTATGGTTTGCAAAGCTACACGAAGTACGCTTTCCATTCGAACGAATTCGCCGATACGACACAGTTATATAAAATTTAGCTCGCTATCGTTATTTTTATTTATTTCGCCATGTCAAACATATACTTACGAGTCCCAAAATGGCACTTTACAATAGAAATTTTTATTAGCATGTTGTGCCCATTTTTTTTTTTGTTCTCGCGTATTCGTTTCGAATCGCGCGTTTAATATACGTATTTTTACGATATATACCGAAACCTTTTCATATTCATCTAAATATGACTATTGGTACCGCCGTCGTGCCCAACCTACACTTATGTACCTTCGTTTCGATGCAAAAAATAAAAAATTACCTATATTTCGCCAAAGGTATATAGCGTTTCATACCGTATCGCACGCCTACGTGGAAATTTTTGCAGAAAGTTTCGCACTGTTTTCACTCCTGTTTGGGCATAAAATGGGCGAAGTTTTCGTCGACTTGTGCGAACGCGAGAGTACTGTCTATTTAAATAGCTATGCGAAAGTTTGGGTTTATTTTGAGGATTTTTCTGAATAGCAGGGATTCGTAGATATTTAGGTGCCTACGAAAGTTTTAAATATTCAAAGGTAAAATTCTGGTTCAAAATAATATGAAAAAAATAAGATTTTATTTCATTTTTTTATGTATGGTATCTACTGTTACCTCCAGAACTTTAGCTGATTTTTTTTTCTAAAATCACTACTTTTCACAAAATTTTCGGAAAACACCCCTCAGAAATGACAAAAAATTCAGAAGCCCGCCTTTTTTCTAAGAAATTAGATTAAAAATTTATTATAGGAAATTTTTAAAGTGGTAGGTAAAACTCTTATTGATTTTTTTTAATAATGAACAAGATTTTTCGACATCGATTTCTTGATTTTTTTTACTACTTACTTTTTTCGAAATTTCAACAAAATTCATTTTTTTCACAACCTATAGACACCCTATTGTAGGTATCTACTTGAATGGAAATATATAAAATATTTTTTAATCAAAATTGAGATATCGTTGCCAAAATTTGAACCTTTGAAAATGTCAAGTATTAAATTTGAATCGATGGTTGAAGTTAGTTCATTAAATTTCAATTCAACAAATTTTGAAAACTAAAAAAAATCATTATAGGAAAACTGATCCCATTTAAAAAATTTATCAAGATTTTAAAAATCACAAATTTCAAAATTTGAGGAATTTCGCAAAATTTACAACATTTTGTGAACTCACTAAATTAAAAAAAAAAAAATTATTCAAAATCATAAACATTTTTTATCAATATAAAATAACAGATTATAAAAAATTTTACTTATTTGCAAAAATGTTTGTTAAATTTTTGAATTTATCAACTAGATAATTTTCTTTTTTCTTTAAACGAAAATTTTACCTAACATCTCGTACCTTAAATTTAAAACAAAAAAAAATTGAAAATTCATTTTTTTAAAAATTTTTATAACTTTAAATTATATTTCAATTTTTTTCAACTCCTAGTTTACTTTAGTTTGAAACTATAATATTTTTTTCAACTTTTAATTATTTCTAATTCGGTTTCAATTTCCACCAGTTTCTTGTTTTCATTTTTCATTTTTTCAATTTCTTTAAATTTTGAATTTTTCCAATCATTAATTTTGAATTTTCTTTTTTCTAATTAAATTTTTTTTTCAATTTTTAGTAACCTTAAGTTCAATTTTTTCAGTAAGTATTCAAGTTTTGTCTGAAAATTTTTATTTTCTTCAATTAGGTACCTAGACCTAACTTTTTTTTTTCTTTTTTTTCGGATGTGCCTATCCTACGATTAGAGGCAATGCTTTCTATCAATTTATTTTTGATTCACTTTTTGGTTGAAAAACTTTCAAAAATACAATAGGTAAAGATTCTTAAAAATGTATATTATACCTTTATACAAAATTCACAATTTTCAAACAAGAAATGCTTACCAAAAATGCCAGTAAAACGAAACAACGAAATCTAACAGGTTATATCGAGTCGAAGTTGATGACTTTCAGCATTATGGTGAAATATACTGTTGCTATGTACTTCCTTTTTAACACGTATTATTTATAAATTACACCGAACTTATTATTTGTTCATCGCAACATTTCATTCAAGTTTTATACGCGAACAACAAAACAAAGTCGTCGTGAAAGAAAATTCAAACTTTCAACTATATTATTCGATACTTTGGAAGAAATTTTTATTAGTTTAATCTAAGTTTTATTTTAGTCTTTACATAAAATACGCCCAAATACCACAACCACAGTTTGATTGATTGGAATATTGGAATAGTAATTATTATTGAATAAAATTAAATTTTCGTAATATATTGTATATTTTTTTGAGAAAATTGGATGAGTTTGAAAATGATCTAAAGAAGTATAATAAAGTATGAGCTTTTAATGTAATTTACGTGAAATTTTACGATTAAATTGAAAAAATCCCAGGTATAATAAAAGTTGCATGATTTGGGTTAATTTGAATCGAACCATAAGCATTTTTCATTTTATTTTGTATTCTTTTATACGACTTCTGTAAACGATAATTTCATCAATTTAAAACGATTTCACGAATTTCTTGGAAAGTTCTTAGTCTTATAGCTTCTTTAACCCTCTGATCATGCACACCCTGCTGACAAAACTTATACGTTAAAGTCCACTTCCATGACAACACTGCTGGCAGTGTTTTCAAACATTTATAGAGTCAATTAGTAACATAATAAAAAAATGCGAAAAATACGCCATAATTTTATTACCCATCTAGGCGATTTTTTTTTCTGCGTAGTTGAAAGCAAAAAGTCGTAAATTTATGAAATTATTTTAATAAATTTACCGACCGCGTTTCTATTTCACGATTACACCTCCTTGTGTATTTATATATAGACCAATATTAAATCAGAAAAAACTTCATCACGTTATCGTCGCCATAGTTTGAAATAGGGTGTTGTTATTTCCACCAGCCTGGGTGAGTAGTTGCTCGGATGAACGAAATTGCTCACACTTTCTACTTCCTTCAGTTCAGATTCTGGACTTGGAATATTTTTTTCAATTAACACGTGTTTTATTCGAAATTGAAGGGGAGGGATGGGTCCAATCAAAATTTTTGTAATAACTAAAATTATTTTCAAGACTTCAAGCTACAACTTTTGTTTGAAATTTTTTTCAATTGAACCTCTACCTTCACCAGTTCTCAATAATATAAGTATCGAAGCCATATTATGCAAAATTGGAGGGGAGGGAAGGGTCTAATCGAAAATGTTGTAATAACAAAAATTATTTCTTAGATTTCAATCTACAACTTTTGTTTGAAAATTTTTTCAATTAAGCCTCTACCTCCGCCAGTTTTTAATATCTAAACCATATTATGCAAAATTGTAGGGGAGGGGAGGGTCTAATCGAACATTTTATAATATCAAAAATTATTTCTTGGACCTCAATCTACAACTTTTGTTTGAAAAAATTTTCAATTGGACCCCACCGCCAAATTTTGAAAAAGTATCTACCTGATATTATGTGAAATCGCAGGAAAGGGAGAGATCCAATCGAAATTTTTATAATGACCAAAATTATTTTTAGGATCTTAATCTACAATTTTTATTTGAAATTTTTTTCAAATGGGCCCTTCCTTCCTCACTTTTCTAATTTTTATAGCATCTTCTGAGTGTTATGCGAAATCGATGGGGAGGGAGAGGTCCAATTGAAAAAATTTTCAAACAAAAGTTGTAACCTGAAGTCCTAGAAACTAGAAATAATTTTGGTCATTACAAAAATTTCGATTGGATCCCTCCTTCCTTCCAAAATATAATAAATGTTAATTGAACCTTTAAAGAAATATTCCAAGTCCAGATAAAATTTTACGTATATTCACTTGATACGACCTAGTTGGAGTCGAAAATTTCCTCCTGAACCCTCGAAAGAGTGCGGCTCGCTACTTGTTTCTCCACCATGGAAATATATAAACAAGACGCACTACAAAACGAGACTATTCTAATTTGAAAATTGCGCTCAGCGCTAAATTAATTCTACGGGCGACAGCACTCCAATTTTGAAAACTTATCCGTATTAAATCGCTTTGAACTATTCTTGTAAACTTGAGACGCGAGCAAAAGACCTCCACCTACACTAAATAAATTCAAACGCTTCGAATCGCTGCGGCAAGATACTTTTTAACAAATTTAAAATCTTTTCAGAATACTTTTTTAAACGCGGTACGTTATAAAAGCCATCTCGAGACGTTCCAGATATACCCATTAGCTATACGTATATTTTAATTACGATATCGAAGTTTAAATTCCAGATTAATTTAGCGTAGTACACGACGAATCCACAAAATGAGAAAAAATAATCGAGTTGGTTCGCATTTTCGAGACCTCCAATACCTATACACAGATGAAGTGTATTGGTTTTCGTTGTACATATTTAATTTACTACGAGCGTAATAGTAGATTTTCTTGTATATAAATGTATTCGTCCCACTTTTTGGCGTCATCGCTTAAAAAGTACCTATAAAATATTCGATTAAACTTCACATCTTACCGGAAGTCCCTTCGTATACAATGTTGAAAGCTTTGTTATAAAATTGAAGTGAAAAAAAATTCCCCCGACATAATTTTACGCTTTTAATATCATCGCGTTTAATTAGGATTTTTGCATTTTTTTCCCTTTTCATTATGGTTAAATATCACGCAATGGCATATTTTGTGTAATATATTCAACGTCGTTTTGTCCGTTGACATTTATAGAGCATTATAGACTTCTAATTATACAGGAATCGAATGCCCGACATGGACGAAAAATTAATTAAGCTAGAAAACGTCATAAAGTGTACAATGTACATAGCTAGGGCTATTCCACTGCGACGTCATTACATGACGTCATGATTAAAACGAATAAAATGAAATTCGATGTTATTATCAGTGATGTAATGTCGTGACGTGTAATGATAGAATAGTGACGTATGTACTCGGGGCAAAAAACAAATAAATAAACAAACAGAAAAACACAAAGTGCAATAGCTTCGATGATTGATGGTCAATACATATTATATTGTCAGTTGGAGACAGGCACTCGCATGAAACAATCAATTCACAGTGTTTCCAAATTTGTAAAAAAATGTTATTTGTAAATGTTTGTTTGTAAAAAAAAAATAGCCAAAAAATTAAGAAAAAAATTAGAAAAATTGGAAAAAATGAAAAAATTTAAAATCTGTTGAAAAAATCCAAAAATAAATCTTTCAAGTATTTTAATTTAATTTTTTTTAAATCTGAAAATATCAAAAAAATCAAAAAATCCACTAAAAAATAACTTGGCAAATATTTAAAATTATATACCTACATAATTATTTATGAAAAATTTTTAACCAAAAAATTAAAACGAAGTTCTAAAAAAAAATGAAAATAATATTAAGAATTAAGTACGTTTTAACTTTTCTCAATCTGAAAAAAAAATTAAAAACGTTGGTTTTCGATTTTTTTTTTTTAAATCTACCTACAAAATATATAGGTACTAGGTAGGTAGAAAAACTTTGGAAAGATGTTGGAAAAAATACATCTCAAAAAATTTAAAATCTTATAATTTCCAATTTTTTGAATAAATTAAAAAATATTTTTTAACAATCTTTCCAACAAAAAAGAAAAAAAATTGATAATATAAAATGGAAAAATTTTGCTGCTAAAAAAAAGAGAAATATTTTGTTTTCATAGAAAAATTACATTGTTCATTTCCGAAACTGAAGTATTCATTTTTGAAAAACTTGCTCCCAGAAATCCATACATATTTTGTAAAAATTGATGGAAATTCTGAAAAATCTGAAACTGGGTGTTCAACAAAACTTTCAAATCAAAAATCAGCACATTTTTCAACACTTGCTCAGAATTTCGTAACATTTTCAGAAGAATGTTTTACGAGACCCCCCCCCCCCCCAAAAAAAAAAAGAATATGAAAGTTATTTTAAAAAATGAACGTCTTTAGCTCAAAACACTTAAAAAATTGCCAGGAGAACGTAAATTCAAAAAAAAAATTTCTGATGAATTTTGACGAAAAACTGAGAAAAACGAATTTTCAATTAATTTTTATAATAGAAGGACCAAAAACAGTACTTTTTTGATTTTTGAAAAATTTCCCGCCAAAAATTTTATAATTAAAATAAGTATTTCCAATTTTTTTTCCTAAAATTCAGGAAATTTTTTTTTAAAATCATACTAACTTATTTACTAATATTTTTATAACATAAATATCTACCTCATCTACATTTTTTGTGATCTGAAAAAAACAAAACGTATTTTTAAAAAGTTCCCACCAAATTTTTTGAATTCGAGTATCAGTTTCCAATTTTTGATCTAAAAATTCAGAAAAATTTTTGAAAAATTAGAGGAAAATAAACATGATATTGAAAATATTTTTTTTATAAGATCTGTTTGTCAAACTTGAAGAAAAATACTTTTGAAGAATTTTAAAAAGCATTTGTTTGACAGTTACTATTTTTAAATTTTTTTTTTCAATTTTTGGAAGTTCTAAAAAATGAAAAAATTTAATGCAAAAAAATTTCAGAAACAGTTCGGGAAATTTTTTTAAATTCATGCCTAATTTAAAAAAAAAAAAAGTTTTTTAAACTGAAAAAGAAATTAAAAATATTCATTTATAAAAATAAATCATTTAAAAAAAATATAGGTAAGTACATGAAATTCTTACAACAAAATTGAAAAAAAATATAATTCAATTGAAATTATTTTCAATTTTTTTAGCTTGAAAAAATTTCAAAAATATTAGTTTTTGAAAAACTGATTGAAAAAGCAATAAAATATTTTTATAAAACATTTTTTTTTTTTAATTTAAAAGAAAATTAATGTTAAAAAATTTATTACCTACTTGAAAAAATTGAAAAATTTTTGTTTCGATTTTTTTTTTAAATTTCAATTCTATCCAATTTTTGTGTTTAAAAATAAAAAAAAAATCTGAAAAAAAACAAAAATAAATTTAAAAAATGTTTTTATTAATTTGTTCAATAAAGTGAAAAAAAAAACATTTTTTAAATAAAATGAAATCATACCTAAAAGTTGGTATAAAAAATTTGATTTGTTGAGATTTTTTTGTAAATAGTGAATTTCGAAAAAAAATCAAAAAAGGTATTTCTGATTCTGATGAAAATTAAATAATTTTATTTTTTTTAATTGGAAAAAAATGTATAAAAAAACTGAAACTAAAATTCGATAGATTATTAATTGAAGAAAAAAGAGGGCCTGAATAGGGCCATAATTCTAAACTTTGACTGACTCGCAAACCTACCCCAATTTGGGAACCCACGAATGAACCACATTCACCCCGTAGGTACAAAATAGGCACAGTCAGGTAAAAAACAACCTTCGGCGCAACTTGCAATTATCATCGAGCAAATTCGACCTACACGAACGTGCAATAATAAACGACTCGACGTTTCGTTTTTTTGAATTTATTTTTTTTAAGCGTTTTAATCTCGCCAAGCCAAGTCTAACTAAAGGTATACTTTATATACTCGAGGAAACGAAAAAAAAAAATCCGTATTACAGGTATAATGATATTTTGCATATTTTATATACCTCGAATATTGCATGTCCGCGGAATCAACGCTGAAATAAAGGGGTGAGGTCAGTGCTCTTTCAGCATCGGTTTTTATTCTATATCTATTCAACTTTTCAACTTGATTATTTTCATAGGGTTGCATAAACAATGGTAGTTTGACGGAGGATAAGGGTAATTTAGAGACAAGGTGAACAGCCTTGCCAGTACAGTAAGCAACCATAGACAGACGACCAGATCCGTATACTTAAATACCTCGGTGTGTTTTTTCTTTTTTTTTACATTCAGTATATAAATATACACACTCGTGTTGTCTCCCTGTCTTTTTTTTTCACTCCATAAACAGACATATTATCTTCGTTATGATATGCGCGGCCAGTCTAAACGGCACCGTTTAAATTAAAGCTCTCGGTTGGGAACCGGAAATTCTTACTTGAAAGTTTCACGCACGCGATGCCTCTTCCAAGTACAACGTAGCGTTTAATCCCCTTCGTACGATTGCGAATCGAAAAAAGTCCCGCCTATTACCTGAATTTCACTGTCGTCGACCAGTCGAGAAAATTTCGATTTCGTCTACGATACGGTTTTAAAAATTTATCAGCTTTTGACAATTTACAATGTATACATTATACACGTTGATGGGAGAAAAAATGTATACTACTTAGTATGAAAAAAAGCTGAGCGTTTTAATTTATTTACTCGCTTATAATCTCACCCGGTTAAAAAGGGGCAAAATGCCAAAAAGCCTTTCTTCCTCGTTTGTTCGCCGATTGCCAACAATTCCTGGTATTAAATTTTGACACCGTGTATATCTCAATTCACATGCCATGCTACCTCTCGGCTCTAATAGATTAACGATGATTAATTTATCGTGTAATTGGATAGGTGTAGGTACCTATTGATTTATATGCACGGGTCTCTTGTAGCCTTTTAAAGTACTCTTGTCCAAAAAAAATTGGGGGAAATGCCACTAGGTATAGCTCAGTAAAATAAAAAATGTATGTAGTAGAAGTGTGAAATTAATTTTTAAAATTATCATAAATGAAAGAAAATTTGATTCTTAATAAGCAGGTATGAGAAGTACCCTACCAAAAACATAAAAAATGAAAAAAACAAGAAATTATTACGACGATTCAAAAATCCAATTATTGAATGACGAGAAAAGCCATTCAAGTTTTGAACAAAAATAGAATTATTATTGTCAGATGGTCCATGTGGTTTTTGAAAAAAAAGAAAGAAATAATGTCGAAAATCCATTAAAATTTTTTTGACAAATTTTTGAAAAAAAATTCACTCAAGGCCCCAATTGAAAAATGTTTCAAACAAAAGTTGTTTATTTAGAGTTCAGGAATAATTTCGGTTATTACAAAAAAATTGATTGGTCCACTCCTTCCTCTCCAATTGGGGGGGGGGGGGGGGGTCCAATCGAAATTTTTGTAATAACCAAAATTATTTTTAGAACCTCAGGCTACAACTTTCGTTTGAAAAATTTTTCAATTGGATCCCTCCCTCCCCACCGATTTTGCATAACCCTCAAAAGATACCTACTAATTAAAAATTAGAAAAGTGAGGGAAGAAGGGCTCAATTGAAAAAAATTTCAAATAAAAGTTGTAGATTAAGATCCTAAAAATAATTTTGGTCATTCTAAAAATTTCGATTGGATCTCTCGCTTTCCTCCGATTTCCATAATATCAGGTAATAAGATAATTTTTCAAAATTGGGGGAGGGGTCCAATTGAAAAAAATTTCAAACAAAAGTTGTAGACTGCGGTCCTAGAAATTGTTTTTTCATTATATAATTTTCGATTAGACCCTCCCCTCCCCTTCACTTTTGCATAATATGACTTAGATACTTATAAATTATTAAAAATTGGCGGAGGCAGAGGTTTAATTGAAAAAACTTTCAAACAAAAGTGTTGTAGCTTGAAGTCTTGAAAATAATTTTGATTATAACAAAAATTTCGATTGGGCCCCTCCCTCCCCTCCAATTTTCGCAATATTGGAGAATAGGGAGTGGTCCAATCAGAATTTTTGTAATAAACAAAATTATTCCATGGACCTCAATATACAACTTTTGTTTGGCAAATTTTTCAATTAGGGTCTTAGGTAAAGAAATAGGGTGATTTCTGGGGGTGGGATGGCCCTATAATTTTTCCAAGAAATATTTTTATCTCTTTACTTAAGACCATAATTGAAAAAATTTTCAAACAAAAATTGAATATTAAGATCTTAGAAATAATTTTGGTAATTACAAAAATTTTGATTGGTCTGTTCCCTTCCCTTCAATTTTGCATTATACGTGATTTGTAGATGATATACAATAGTGCATGGAATAATTTTTCAATGTTGAGCTTTATATACGTGTAAATTTTGAGGGGAGGAAGTGATCCAATCAAAATTTTTGTAATAACCATAATTATTCCCAAGATTTAAATACACAACTTTTGTTTAAAACATTTTTCAATTGGGGCCTTGGAAAATTTTCAAAAATTTTTCGAACTTTCAAAAAATTTTAACATCATTTTTTTGTTTTTCAAAAAAATTTAAAAAAAATTTAAAAAAACGTGGACCATCACACAATTCTATTTCTTTTCAAAACTTGAAAGACTTTCCCCGTCATTCAATAATTGGATTTTTGAATCGTCGTAGTAATTTTTTTTTTCATTTTTGATGTTTTTTTTAGTTCTGTTTTCCTCTGTATATTTTAACGCTTGTTTTTGCGCCAACCGTTCACTTTTTTGAAAAAATGAATATAACCTTTTTTGTTGCAAACTTCATCTACTCTAATTTTAGTGATATACATTTTTTTATTTAAACGCATATTTGAAGAGTTACAAGCAGAAATCGACGAGGGGGTCACTTGGGGTCCATATTTGGAGGACTTTTCCCAATGGAAAAGATTCAGGGACTTTTTTATGGTTAATCAGCACACCAAAAGGAATATTTCTTTGAAGAAAAAATTTCGTGCAACCCAAAATGCACTTTGCACCAATTTTTGACCTTATTTTACTGGTCTATTATGCAAACAGACGATTACTTGAGACAGACGGGCTCGTACATTGTATTATCGTAAGTTAGCTCATGCATCGCGTGTACACGCCGCCGGATTATCCGGTCGTAGCAGCGGTAAGTATTGAGTTATCTGTAAACACGTGGTTTTTAGAGAATACCAAAGGTGCGGTAGAGCGGTATCAGATAGAGTTAGATAATTTCTCGACGGCGGTGGCTCGTTCCGCCTAAACGGAAAGTGACGATCGATGATAAAACTATAATAGACAAGAAGCGAAGGCGACTTCACGAGAAGCCGAGCTTATTCACGAGACGATAAATTGATTAGATATGGAAATACATAGATACATATGTTATTTTACCATATAAATATGCGCTCGCGCCACGGTGTAATTTTATTGAATAAATCAAGCAAGCAATGGTACGTATAATCACAGGTATGATTTATCGTGAACGAATAAAAGCCGACAAATAAAATCGTTTTAGCCTAAACGTAAACGATTAAAAGGTCTAAATGGGTCTATGCGGTGTTGCCTCTCGCTGCAAGAATTTCCAAACCCAAGTATATACTATAAGTATCATAATTAACTACATAATACGAGCAGGAGAACGATGAACTCGCGACAAAAATTAATTCATTCGACCTCGACTCGAACTGTCTTCAGTCACCTGCAACTGTAACCCAGTTTAATTTATAAGGAGACATTTTTGAGCAGGTTTCTTCCTTCCTTTTGTTGCCAGTGTAATTGAGTAATTTTTGCTGTTTTTCTCGATCATTTTTTAGCTCAAAAAATCAAATTTGAAATCTGAGTAGTTATGTGATCAATTACTAAAATAAAATTCTATAAAATGTCTCTGTACAGTGTACAGAGCCCCGTCGGCGGTCTTTATCTTGAACATTTTTGAAATTTTTTCGCATTCCCCCCCCCCCCAGTAAATTGATTACATATAATATAGAGAAAATAATAATTCATTTTTTATATTTTTTTCTCTAAAAAATTTAAAAAATTTAAATTTCAAAATTTTTTCAAAGTTTTATAAACAAAATTTTCACTTTTACAGGTGAATACTGAATAAGTTTCCTGAAAAAAATGATAAAATATAAATAAATAAAAAATCAACTGAAATGAGAAAAACAAATTTTGGTATTCTATACTCATCTTCACTCAAAAAGACTATTTACAGCGATTTTTGAACTTCGCCTAAATTTTTAGGAACTGTCAAAAGAAATTCCTGAAAATTAAAGTATAATTTAAAAAATTGCCCGCGTAAATTGTATTTTCTAGTAGAAAGACCCACTACTCCTCAGTGACCATTTTTTTTCTCTCAAAACGGAAAGGGGCCTCTGCGAGACCACTAAAATTCAATTGGAGAAAAAAATTATTTCTAAATTTTGCTGCATTGCATTGTTTTTTGAGAACATTGAATTATATACCTATTTTTACATTTAAAAAATTAGGTAATTTTATTAAAATCGTTCATTTTGTTTTAAATTGAGAACTGGATTATTTTTAAATTTTCATAAAATTTCAAAGTTGAATCAATGTTTAAAATTTAGCTAATTTAAAAAAAAAGAAAAAAGTTGAACGGTCAATTCTCAAAATTATGTCCATATTTTGAAATTTGGTAAATTTCTAAAAAAAAAAATCAGTAATTTTTTTGGCAATTTTTGAATTTTAATGAATTTTTAAAGTTAGGAAGTAAGTAGGTATTTATTAAAAATCATTTAAAACAAAAAAAAATTAAAGGACCAATAAAATTTTATTAATTTTTACAATTTTCATGTCAAGTACTTGACATTTGTTGATTTATAAATTTTGTTAGGTACATTTTAAGATTTAACCAAATTTTAAAATCCTACAATTTTTTTTTTTTTGGAAGTTAAGAAGTAAATTTTTAAAGTTTCGTAAAGTATACGAAAATTCGATAATTTTTTAATGGGATAAATATTATAAGATTGAGTAAATTTCTGAAATTCAGTTATATTGAATGTTCAATCATTCTTAAAAATTAAATAAATTTTTGAAAAACAAATCAATTTTCAAAAAGTTGATAAGGTCATCTTCGAAATGAATAAATTTTCACAGTTTTAAAGATCCGGTGAAAATTCGAAATGAGATCATTTTTGAACAATAGAAAAAAATTCAAATCGGACTGGTTTTTGAAATTTAACACTTTTCAAAATTCAACTAAATTTTTTAAAATTTTCAAAAGGTCGATTTTCAATTTTTTTCAATTTTGCAAATGTAAAAAAATACGAAGTAAATTCTCAAAGTTTTGTAAATTTTAAAAGTTCTTTAGATTTTGAAAATTTTGAAAAAGTACAAAGTACATTTCATGAGAAATTTGAAAATTCCAATACTTTTTGAAAAATGATATCAACTTTTCAAAATCTGGTAAATTAAAAAAAAAAAAAAAAATACATAAAGTTGAATTAATATTCACAATTTTAAACATTTGGCCTCAAATTTCGAAATTCTGTTACCTAATTTGAAAAAAAATTAAAAGTCAATTTTGAAAGTTTTGTAAATTTTGAAAATTGATAACTTTTCAAAATTTGGTAAAGTGATTTTCAAATTTTAATAATTTTTTGAAAATTAGGTCAATTTTCAACATTTGAAAGAAAATTTAAAATTAGAATCCTTACTAGTTAAAAAAAAAATTGATTACTTTTTAAAATTCAACTAAATTTTCTCTACACTTTTAGGAGGTCAAGGTCAATTTTCGAAGTTTGATCAATTTCATAATTTTTGAAATTTTGTACGAATTGGCTAATTTTCAAAAATTTTTGAAATTAGATTAATAAGTTTTAAAAATAAATGTTTAAAAAATCTGCAAGTCAATATTATTTTATATTTTTGTAAATTTTTACAATTTTTGAAATAATTTTATTTGAATAATAATTGTGGCAAATCTTTAAAATTTGACAAATTTCCAAAGTTAAATGTTTAGATTTTATTTTTAAAATTTCATCAACTTTTTAAAATTCTGCTTTCTTTTTTATTTCTTTTCAATTAAAAATTCGATTCTGAAATTTGTGTACATGGAAATTTTGAAAATTTAATAAATCCTCAAAATTCACTAAATTTTTGATATTTAGTAAGGTAATTATTAAAATGTAATCATTTTTCGAAATCAGGTCAATTTATAAAAATCCTTTAATTAAAAAAAAAAATAATTTTCAAAATTTTCAAAAGTTGAGAATAGAAATTCTAAATGAGGTATTTTTAAATTTCAATTGTTTGAAATTCATCTAAATTAAAAAAAAAAATCAACCATATGTACAGGTATTCTCGTATACATATGTAGAAAACATTAACCAGTAAATTCCTACACGAGGTTGTTGAAAAACCATCTCCGAAAACTGGGTACTCGACGCCCTAGAAATTCCCCTTTTTCGCGAGAGTCGGTCGATTCGTGGTGAGCCAAAAACACTTTGTTTTTCGTTGCTTTTATAAAAGCGTTAAATCGGAACTAACACACCGAACCGGGTAAGAATTACTGGTACATTTCTAATTGTATTATGCAAGCCGGTGCGGCGTGCTACTGCTTTCACCCTATATACAAAGGCGAACGCAACCCCTTAACCGCATGGTGGATTTCGTGCTTATATGCCATTTTTCATGTACCACGAAACGACGACGCCTAGACTTCGACAATTACTCACGGCATCACGACAAACGCGCCGACTTAGGTATAATTCGGTTTATTTAATGATATAATTAACGCTTTAATTATTTCTACAAATGAACGGAACTCGTAAAAAAAAAGGGTAGTCGTCGAATCCGCAGGTGTAGGTGCCATTTCGTGTTCGCTGATTTCTGCATTGCATTGCATAATACAACTAATCTTATTTCATTCATATTTGGTATTTCACCTTTACTCTTTACCTATAAATACTGCATACTCTTAGGTAAGTGCGCATAAACCCGATCCTGAATAAGCCAAAAAATTAGCATTCTTTTCTGAACGCTAAAAACAACCGGTATTTTTGAACTTGCTACTCCTTATAATAAATCATTGATATTCTGTTGTCCTACGTCGCGCATATTGTATATCGTTTGTATGTAGTATACACAATATACTCGTACGAAACATGTATTCGCATCATTAACATAAAGGCTTCGGTATAACAATGTAATTTAGACGGTACCGAAGCAATAAGACAAGCTCTACGTTATTTCTCATTGACAAATGGGTACAACCTTGCGAACGAAATGTTGGTAATTTATAAAAAAAAAAGCAAACACCACACCAGAAAGGGGCAGTGGACACCTATTTATATAGACGAAGAAATCGTCAATGAATTTCAACCTTAAATTTTCAGCCCTTTTTTGATGAAAAATTCCTCATTTTGGAGACTCTGATTTCAATTATCATGCTACTAGCATTTTTATAATTTATTAGTTTAGAAGAAGATAATTTTATAGAAAAATTTTCAAGTACCTATTGAAATTGACCTTCCAATTCTGTAAATTACGATTTTTCCAGGTTTGAGTAATTTCAAAATTTTCAAATTTTTCAACAGATATTAAATTTTTTACGAAGATTTACCTTAATTCAATTTCAGTTTTTAATATTTGGCAAGTTTCAATTTTTAGTCCAATTTAGAGGTACTCGTAAATCCTCAGTTAAAATTGACCCAAGAAGGGTTCTTTGGAAAAACTGCAATAGTATATTTGAACTTTTAAAAAAAGTCATCCTTATCGCCTGGGCATTCTACGCAACATGAAAATATCAATGGGAAATCCAACAAATTCTACACGTAGGTACGTTTTATAATTTTATTATGATGCAATAGTTGCATACAGGTTTCCGTTGTACAAGTAGTGGATCTGTTATTATCTTATCAATCATCCGCACGAAGAAAAGAATTTCTTGTCGTAAACATGTTTTTCAAATTTTGTAGGCTTCTCAAAAATTTTCCACCAATTATCACGAACTAAAAAGATTTTTCATTTTTTTTAATAGAACAAATTCCAATTTTTTTGGAATAAAGAAATTTTATGATTTCTTGGAATGAAAAAATTTCTTCAATTTTTCAAATTTTTGGAATTTTTAAATTTTCTTAAAGAAACATTTAAAGAAAATTTTTGAAATGAAAAAATGTCAAATTTTTTGAAACAAAAAATTATCATCTTACCAGTTCCGTATTTTTTTTTTTTTTTTTTTTCAAAAAAACGAAGTTCTTAGCCTTAGGTACTTTTTGTAATTCAAAGTCCTCAATTTTTGGGTTGAAAAAATCTTCAATTTTTTAGAACAAGAAATGTTTCAAATTCTGGGGAAAAGTCTCCACTAACTTTTTCAGAGAAACAATATTTCCCGAGCAGCACACTCGACAAATTATCGAAATAAAAAATCGACAGAATATCGAATTCGATAAAGTGTCGCGTTAGTTCCGCATAAATCGTGAAATTATCTTTCGATATATCGACAGATTATCGATGAATTATAGTTGGCAAAATCCATCAACAGATAAACTTTCGATAAAATCGAACTATTTTTCTTTTAAAAATCTCAAGATTATAGTTAGATACTTCATCGATAACCTATCTATAAATCGAAAGATAATTACACGATTTATGCGGAACTAACGCGACACTTTATCGAATTCGATATTCTGTCGATTTTTTATTTCGATTTAGTTTCGATATTCTATCGATTTTTTATTTCGATTTAATTTCGATATTCTATCGATTTTGTATTACGATTTTTTGTAGATTATCTAGTTTCGATATTCTATCGATTTTTTGTAGATAATTTAGCATATATGGGTATATGCGCGCGCACATTTTCAAGACCGGCTGGCGAGTTTGAAGTCGTAGTTACGCTTAAGGCTGGCGAATTTCGTTCCAAATACAGCAGTTTCTACCAAAACAAGCGTCTGTTGCGAACATCGGAGTTCGTTCGCATAATACGAATTGGATTATAATATTCAAACATCTTATGCAAAATTGGAGAAGAGGGAGGGGTCCAATTGAAATTTTTATAATAACTAAAATTATTTCTAGGACCTTAATTTACAACTTTTGTTTGAAAATTTTTTCAAATTGGCCCCTTTTTCCTCCGCTCCTCCAATTTTGAATAAGTATCAACGGAGTATTATGCAAAATTGGAGGAGAAGGAGAGGTCCAATTGAAAAAATTTTCAAACAAAAGTTGTAGCTTAAAGTTCTAAGAATAATTTTGGTCATTACAAAATTTTCGATTGGGCGCCTCCCTCCCGTTCAATTTTAAATACTAAGTATTCACATAGTAATCGTAGTATTGAACTTGGTAAAATTTTATTTAAGAACAACGATCTGGTTTCAAGTAAAATACCTAGTAAACCAAAAAAACTAGATAACTTGTTTGAAAATTTTTTCAATTTTGATTTCGCATATTACTGTTACACGTAAGTAGGTAAATGCAAAATAATAGAGGCTAGAGATGAGGTCCAATTGAAAAAACATTTCAAACAAAAGTTGTAGAATAATATTCTGGATTTAATTTTGGTTATTATAAAAATTTCGATTTGGCCCTTTCTTCCCATCCAATTTTGAATATAAAGTAGGTATTTTTTGACTAGAAAAAAATCAATATAGTTTCAACAACTATCGTTACAAAATCGTTGAAATATCGAAGTCGATAAATTTCATATAATGTGTCGATAATATAGTTTTAAATATCGTCACAAAATCGTTGAAAAATCGAATTCGAGAAATTTCATATAATCTGTCGATAATACAGTTTTAAATATCTTCACAAAATCTTTAAAAAATCGAATTCGATAAATTTAATATTCTTTTTCGATAGTATAGTTTCAAATATCTTCACAAAATCGTTAACAAATCGAATTCGAGAAATTTCAGATTATTTGTCGATAATATAGTTGTAAATATCTGCACAAAATCGGTGGAAAATCGGATTCGAGAAATTTCAGATTATTTGTCGATAATATAGTTGTAAATATCTTCACAAAATCGTTAAAAATCGAATTCGAGAAATTTCAGATTACGTGTCGATAATATAGTTTCAAATATCTTCACAAAATCGTTGAAAAATCGAATTCGAGAAATTTCAGATTACGTGTCGATAATATAGTTTCAAATATCTGCACAAAATCGTTGAAAAATCGAATTCGAGAAATTTCAGATTACGTGTCGATAATATAGTTTCAAATATCTTCACAAAATCGTTAAAAAATCGAATTCGAGAAATTTAATATTCTTTGTCGATAGTATCGTTGACGAATATCGTCCTAAAATCGTAATACTATCGAATTCGATAGTTTTTAGATTTTTTGCCTATAAAATCGTACAGCTAAATCTGTATCATATCGTGAGAACATCTTTAGATTTTTAAACGATTTTTTATCGATACGTTTCAACTTTCGATATTATCGATCGAGTGTGCTGCTCGGGTTTCTCAACTTTTTTGGAGTTGAATTTTTTGTACTCAAAGGAAATTTTAAAAATATTTTTGGAATGGAAAATTCAGCATAATTATGTATTTATTAATTTTCAAGCAATTCAATTTTTTTATTTTCCTCCAAAACAGATCTTTTATTTCATTTCATTTGAAAAAAAATCTATTTTTTTTTGGAAAAAAGAAATTTTATGATTTTTGGAATGAAAAATTTTCCCATTTTTTTGAATAAAAAACTATCTGTCAATCAGGTTTTATTTTTTATTTTTTGTTTTTTAAAAAACAAACTTCTTATTTTTTGGAACAAAAAATTCTCACAAGGGAACCTCGCCAACTCCGTCACCTCCTATTGAGCTGAAATTTGGCTCACTAAAAGAGCATGCCACCCAGACCTCACAACTAAATTTTTGGCTGCCGAAGTTGATTTTTCGATTTTTGGCGAATTTTTTGAACATGTCCAAAACCTCCTCCAAAAAACCATTTTTTGAAAAAAAAATTGTAAATTTCAAGATTGAATCCTGAAAATCGGTTTGTAGACCAAAGTCGACCTCTCGAGTCGATTGGCACCATTTTCGAAGCGATCCGGAGCCTCCAGAAAATGTTGAATTTTCCTCAGCGCACTGGAATAGCTCCAGACGGCGCTGTAATTAACTTCGGCAGCTGAAAATTTAATCCTAGCGTTAGTATGATGCCATCTATCGACTGACGTAGTTGAATCCAAAATCCGAGGTGACGAGTTCGCACGTTTTTTTTAACAACTTGAAAATTCTGCATTTTTTAAAAATTTCCAAAAAATTAATTTCTCCAGCATATCACCCTAAAACTTTGTCTACCACCTAAAGTCGACCTCCCGAGTCGATTGGCACCATTTTCGAAGCGATCTGGAGCCTCAAGAAAAAGTTGACTTTTCTCCAGCACTCTGGAATCTCTTTAGACGGCAAAAGTCAACATTTTCTGGAGGCTCCAGATCGCTTCGAAAATGGTGCCAATCGACTTGGGAAGTCGAATTTATAGTGTACAAACCAAGTATAAACCGATTTTCAGGATTCTATCTTGAAATTTACAATTTTTTTTCAAAAAATGTTTTTTTGAAGGCGGTTTTAGCCATTTTCAAAAATTTTCCAAAAATCGAAAAATCAACTTCGGCAGCTAAAAATTTGGTTGTGAATTCTGGGTGGCGTGCTCTTTCAGTGAGCCAAATTTCAGCTCAATCGGAGGTGACAAGTTGGCAGAGGTTCCCTTGTATACCTAATAGTTGCACGACCATTTTCTAAAAATTTTGCTAAGGCGAATTAGATAATTTTCAACTTGAAAAAATGCGGAAAATCGTGCTATTTTTCAAATTCAATCAATTTCTCTAATTTCGAAGCGTATAAAATTTTCAGTAAATTTTCGAATCAATTTTTTTTTTTAAATTCTGAAAGTCGAATTTTTGAAAATGGGGCTTCCTGACGCCTCTTTCTAGACTCCAAGTCTTGAATTAATCCCAATAAGGCGTTGGGAGAATTCAATCAAAAAAGTGAGTAAATATTCGAATTCAGCACTCTTAAAAACATAACTTTTTTTAATTTAATAAATTTTTTTCAAAGTTTTAGCCATTTTCAAAAATTCGCCAAAAATCGAAAAATCAACTTCGGCAGCTAAAAATTTGGTTGTAAGGTCTGGGTGGCATGCTCTTTCAGTGAGCCAAATTTCAGCTCAACCGGAGAAGACGAGTTGGCGAGGTACCCTTGTCAGTTTTATGGATTGAAATTTTTTTTTTTTTAATTTTGAAACAAGGAATGTTTTAAATTTTTGGCGAAAAAAAATCTCCACTTTTTCGAAAAAAACAATTTCTCGACCTTTTTGGAGTGGCAGTAAAAATGTTTTATTTTTTTTCCATAAAATTGTTTTTCGTTTGTTTGGAAAAAAAATCGCTTAATTTTTTCGAAACTTGACAAACTGAAAGTGAAATTGTCTAGCTTGCTCAATTCCTCTCAAATCTACTGTTCACACCTGCATCTCTCAGGCTCCATCCTACTTTTCCCACGAGAGACGCCTAGTACAAAAACTAACAACTTTGATGTTAGCTCGTTTTTTTCTTGGTTTGAGGTACCATTTTAAATTAAGCAGAGTGGGAGAAATAAAAAATAGGAAATTATGTTCTCATAAAATAAAACAACTTTAGGTAAGTAGATACCTACTGAAAGAAAAAAAATCCCAAATACAAAATAAGGATGAAATAAATTATTGAAAAAAATAACGTTTTTGAAAGTATGCCCTGTTGAAATTTTAAAATTTTTCCAATGAAAACCAAAAGGAAATGAAGTGAAGAATATTTACAAGGACGTAATGACGTCGACACCTATTGCTACGCTGCGTCAAGTGCTCTAGTTTTTTCTCACGTGAAATTATACCCACTGACCCAATACCTTTCATGGTGGAGCTTTGAAGCTGAATATAAATGCGAAAAAATCCTATTGCTAGTCTATCTAAAATAAACCTATATCCAAACCATTCGGTATTAAAGGCTTGTACGCTGAAGGCTGGACACGCTCACGTCGCGTTGCCTCCGCTTTTTCCTACGTTTATCGCAGAAGAAAAAGAGAAAAATAGGTACCAACCGTCTCTTTGTTGTTCGATTATGTTTTCGAATCTTCCTTATACGAAATGGCCGATTCGAAAATATGATTACTACACGTTCGGGCACAATTACTCGGTAAAGCGAGAACTTTTTTACAAAATGTTGAGAAATTTCCAAATGAAAATATCCCGAAGCTGCGCGAATTCCCTCGCATATTGCATATTTTTTTGCTCGGAAATTTAATTTCGAGTGAAAATATTTATTCGCTTCGTCTTTTGCATATGTTGTGTATGATTTGTAACAATGCCAACATAAATGCAACAATAAATCGTATAGCTTTGTGTATTTACTTTCGGTACGTACGCGATTATTCGTCTAAAATAATACCCGCAGCTTTTTCAAGCATCCTGGTTTTTTTTTTACCAATGCACTTCTCGTATTGCAAGACCTCAAATAATGAATATCGCTCATTTCCACGCATCTTTCAAAGTAAATTCCGACGAAATTTTTCCCTCTTTGGTGCGCTGGTGTGGAAAATCAAACATTAATATTCGTTTTATTACGTATTGTTAGCAACGGATGGTGTTTTTTTTTTACCAAATCGATCTACCCTTGAATTAGCGGTTATATGGTACCAATGAAGTCTCTTTTATGTAAAATTCGATAAGAATTCATTTTAACAAATTGAATAAGCGAAAATAATTGTATTGTGTTATGTACCTATCGAGCATACGTATTTGTTCGATATAAAACGCTGCAGTTTGCTTTTGATTTTTTCTTCTTCCAAGAATAGAATACATCGCCGCAAAAAAAGGTCCGAGTTTTTATCTCGATAGAGATGTTTCCATTCCTTTTTTCCACTCTGTTTCTTACTCGTAGAAAAAGCACGGAAGTATAATTTTTCAAATGAAAAATACTCTTCCGCTTATTTCTAACTGGAGGTTTTTTTTCCCTTCGTGGTGATAGTTTCGTTGCCGGAACTGTGATTTTTTCAAATGTCTTCGAGTAAGCTTTCATCGTTATCTCTCACGAGACGAATTTTTGCAAGTTTTATTAATTTGAAATAGGGTGAATTATTCGAAGCATTTTTTTTTTTTTTTACTTTTTAAAAAACATTTTTTTGGTAAACAACAACAACTTCATCATCTGGAATTTTTCAAGGTAATCGTCTATGGGCAGATTGAAAAGAAAAAGCTCGAAAGATGGTCTTTTGTGTTGGTTGCCTCGCTTCGGAAAAGAATATTAGAAAATTTTCTTTCGCTTTTGAATATAGATGAAATTCGTAATATTATGAAGCCGAGTCGTAATTTTGTTTCAGGAATTAATTTGATTTTTTTTTTTTTTTTTTTTTTTTTTAAACGCCATATACAGCAACTAAGGCTAGAGGCGTATCGTGAAGGAGGTTTAGTTATGGAAGGGATCGTAAATTATATAAGGGAAGAAGGGATTTTAATTTTATAGTTGATATTTTTACCATAAACATCTGAGTTGTTTTTTTATTCGTGTTTGAATTCGTAAAATAACACATTTTTGATTTAATTTGTTTATAATTATACCTATTTGAAAAAAAATAATTCCACTTTCAACAAAATACGTCTTTAATTTTTTCGATAGATTTATAACTTTAGAAATAATTGTAAATAAAAATGTAAAAAAATTTTAAAAAACCACGCTTTTATTTAAAGTTGGTCGCTTTGTAAAACGTTATTCATAGGGAAGTAGTAAGTAATGTCTTAAAAAACAAAAAATTAAATTTACTTGAATACAAGAATGTGTCATAGAAGAAATTATTTTTTTCTCATAAATTTTAATGATGAAATCGTGGTGGGGCGTTAATCGATAAGGCATTCGTTAGCTTCTCGCACACCCCACCACGCTTTTCATCATTAAAATTTATGAGAAAAAAATAATTTCTTCTATGACACATTCTTGTATTCAAGTAAATTTTATTTTTTGTTTTTTAAGGCATTACTTACTACTTCCCTATGAATAACATTTTACAAAGCGACCAACTTTAAATAAAAGCGTGGTTTTTTAAAATTTTTTTACATTTTTATTTAACTTTTTTTGTCGTTGAAAATATTTGAATTTCATAGTTTTACAAGGTTAAAATCATTGACCTCCTTTCAAGGGCTCACCTTAGGGTCGGAGGTAAATTTAAGTTTGAAAATCGAATTTGGCGACCTCAAAAACCTACATTTTGACACCAATGTTGTAATTTTTGAAATTTTCAAAATTGAACCCCTCATAGAGGCCCAATTTGGGGTCAAGTTTAAATTCAAGTCCGAAAATCGAATTCATCGACCTCAAAACCCTATATTTTGATACCAATGTTGTGAATTTAAAAATTTTCAAAATTGAACCCCTCATTGGGGCCCAGTTTGGGGTCAAGGGTAAATTTAAGTCCGAAAATCGAATTCAGCGACCTCGAAAATCTACATTTTGATACCAATGTTGTGAATTTATAAAATTTTCAAAATTGAACCCCTCATAGAGGCTCAATTTGTGGTCGGGGGTAAATTTCAGTTCAAAAATCGAATTCAGGGACCTCGAAAACCTATATTTTAATACCAATGGTGTGAATTTCGAAATTTTCAAAATTGAATGCTCTCATAGGGGCCCAATTTGGGGTCGGGGGTAAATTTAAGTTCGAAAATCGAATTCAGCGACCTCGAAAACCTACATTTTGATACCCATGTTGTGAATTTCGAAATTTTCAAAATTGAACCTCCTCATAGGGGCCCAATTTGGGGTCAAGGGAAAATTTAAGTTCGAAAATCGAGTTCAGCGACCTCAAAAACCTACATTTTGATACCCATGTTGTGAATTTCAAAATTTTCAAAATTGAACCCCCTCATGGGGGCTCAATTTGAGGTCGGGGGTAAATTTAGGTTCGAAAATCGAATTCAGCGACCTCGAAAACCTACATTTCGATACCAATGTTGTGATTTTCTGAAATTTTCAATATTGAACCCCCTCATAGGGGCTCTATTTGGGGTCGGGGTAAATTTGAGTTCGAAAATCGAATTCAGCGACCTCGAAAACCCCTAATGTGAGCACTATGTTCTTTCAATTCCAGTAAAATATTAAATGAGAGAGGATTGGTTGAAAACATACTCTTGGTTCCATGAGACATACATAGACATACATACATACATACATACTAAGTATATAAAAGCGTGGTAAAAATGAATAAATTTGTAAAATATCAAATTTGACTGTATTGGCTTGTCTTAAAAAAAAAGATTCCAATTTTATTGATTTTGTTTGGGGGGGGGGGGAGATTCAACTTGAATTTTTCTTTGAAAATTTTAAAAGCTGAAAAATTGAAAAAATTGGCTAAATTTTTTAATTTTTAAAAAAATCGAGTTCAATTTTTTTAGCTAATTTTTTTTAAATTTCATTATTGATTCGATTTTTGAAAATTTAACTTATTTTACATTGCTCCAAAAAATTAGAAATTCTGATCGTAAAATAACATATTATTTTTGATTTAATTTGTTTATCTGAAAAAAAAATTCAGTTTCAACAAAATACGTCTTTAATTTTTTTGAAAGATTTATAACTTTAGAAATAATTATAAAAATTGAATAAATTCGTAAAAATATCAAATTTGACTGTATTTGGCTTGTCTTAAAAAAAAGATTCCAATTTTATTGATTTTTTTTTTTGGGGGGGGGGGGGGGAAGATTCAACTTGAATTTTTCTTTGAAAATTTTAAAAGCTCACAAATTGAAAAAATTGGCTAAATGTTTGAAATATTACACTTGTAATTGTAATATTGACTAGGAGGATAGGTATGTTTAAAGTTAATTCAAATTTCAAAATTTTTCAAAAAAATCGACTTGAAAACTTTTTGAAAATTTCATAAATTTGAAAATTACAAAAATTGACTGAATTCGTAACACACTTGAATGCATGTTGAAAATAGATTTTTTTTTAATTTGAATTTTAACATTTTTCTGGAAATTTGACTATGAAAATTTTTTGAATGTTTTACATGCCCAAGAGTAAATACTTAATTAGAAACATTGGTTAAATTCGTAAAATACCCCATTTTTTTACCATCAAAATTTCAAGCTTCCAATTTTGTTGAAAAATTAATTTTTTATTCATTTCAAAATCAATTGTTTGAAATTTTGATTGCATTTTTTTTAATGTCTCAAAACGGATTTTTTTTTTCATACTTAGTTCGAAGAAGAAGCTCGACATCAATCATTTTTTTTTTTTAATTTGGATTTAAAAATAATTTATTTAAAAAAATTGATCACGAAGTTTCTTCAGGGTCGAGTACTTCCACTATAAAAAGTTCTAGAATTAATTCCGAAAAAAACCTCGATAATTAATTTTAGATCAAAAACAGCAAGCCTCCCCCCTCACCCCTTCACGCAACATCCAAGTAAAAAACAAAAAACAAACTACGAAAAATTAAACTTTCGTTACGGACTTTATACGTCCTAATGCGGTAATTTCGCCTCACACTATTAAAATTTCAAAGTGCGAGGATTTTTTTAATTAGCTAAGTGTAGAAATTTCGTGCCAAGTGGCGTCAGCGATGGCTGTAGAGAGCATTAGAGTAACACGATGATGATGGGTAATGTGGAATGGAGCCGTATTTACGGATGGGTGCGGGTGAGAGTTACGTAACCTACATATGAGATATCTCGTTCAACCCACGGTTTTACTATCGTCCTGGGTCTAATTATTCCTCTGCGACCTTGAGTAAAATTAAATTTTAAAAAGGATGATTAAGCTGAAAAGTGTATTGTGTGGCTGAATTTTTAACGTACGTACATACGTTTCTGTGTGTTACAAAGTGGAAGGCATATGTACGTGTACGAAGAGAAAATTCGTTCAATCAAATTTAGTCTTCGGTGTAATGTAGTTCTGAGAGTCGCACGTATATACCTATAATTATAAGTCATACAAGGTGTTATAGGAAGGAAAAGCTTTCGACGTGTATGAAATTATAGTACATCTGTATTTGAACAGAAATTATAAATTATTACTTTATTGGCTTCGATGTAGCAAATAAAACAAAATTACTACGTACAAATAACGTTATCGAAATACGATTATAGAAACTGTATCGTACTTATCGTCGTCGATAACGTCAACCACTTGTAAGTAAATGTAAGCCTTTTATAACTCCTAGAATTCAGGTAGGTAGTAGGTAGTTGCTAAAGTGACGGCGGTTTTTTTTTCCTACTCCAAAATAAGGGAGAAGAAAAAAACGTCGAGCATATTTCTTCGTAAAATATAAAAATTTTCTTCGCTTTCGCGAAAGCAAAAATCACATTGCATCGAATATAGAAATGGTAATGAAATTTTACGTATTCATGTCGAATCACTATATATGTATAGTATATATATACACGAGTACGGTGAAATTTTCAACTACATAGTCATTTTCAATGCTTATATATGTACATTGTACACGGCTGTAAGTGTAAGTTACTTGACAGGGCACTGACAACTTAAAATATGCGGTTTTATTTCCTTTCAACATCACGCCCTTCGTATACTGGCGGTAATTGTGAATTTCAACAGTAATTTTCTATCTCTCTCTCGGCAGAACTCTCGTATGGGTAATGAACTATATCCTGAATATGTACGTACAATAATATTTCGACAACGATTTTTTTTCTCTCTCTCCGCCCGGTATGATTCGGAGACCAGCTGAATGTCATGATTTTTTTCAACACCGGAAGAAAAGTAAACAAGGCGATGCTTTGAAGACAGAAGTGCGTGTTTTTTAGGTGATAATATTTATATCGTTGTGATTGAAATTTTTCATCAACGAGATTACGAATTATTTTTGATCGAAGTTTTTTTTTTTTCGTTCTCGTTGTTATAAATTATTTTCAAAAATTGTTGATTTTTTATTTTGCTGATAAACGGTAGCGAGACTATACTCATTAATCAGTTTAATTAGTAAACAAAAATATAAGAAAATTTCTGGTTTTTGTAATTTTTTTCGTTCGACCAAACAATCAAGAAAGTTGAGATTTTCGATAACCTGCCTTCTTCCGTACTATTTCAAATCGAGATGGAAAACTAATCAGTGATTATAACAAGAAAAGTCCAGTTTACTTTTTTTTCTTATTTTTTTTTATGTATCTAATTGGTTTTTTTTTCTTTAATGCGAGAATTTTTGAAAATTAATTAAGAATAAAAATTCTTGTGAAAATATTGATTTTTCAATTTTTGACCAAAATGATCGCTGAGAGGGTCTATAAATCGGGGTAGTTTGACCTGCCTAACTCTAATTTGTGACTGTTTTTTTTATTCATGTCATTTTATGCGAGCACTGAAATTTTCAGGACAAACAACTTATGGAAAAAATCCAGTTCATGAAAAATGAGTGAAATTCGGGTAAAAGGCGCATAAATAAGACCTAGCTACTTAATGTAATTCGAGAAAAAAAAAATGATTAAAATATGAGCGTTTTATGGTGGAAAAAACACGAACGTTATCAGTTTTTTTAAATTTTTGGTGTGACCCAACCCACCCCACTCCCTGGCAAAAATCCGAAAAAATTTAGAGTGAGCATCTAGAGTAAAATAGTTCAGAAAAACATTTTTTCCAGCTGGTCAACTCCTAAACTGTACCTTCCTGGGCGATTTGAAATTTTCAATGTCATTTTAAAGGTCATTTTAGCAGTAGGAAAAATCTGGAAAAATTTCTCAACCTTGCCCTTGGGTACCTGTACCTACATGCCAAGTTTGATGAAAATCGATTAAAACTCGCGGAGCTGGGATTTTTAATGTTGAAATCACGTATTTCGGGGCACCAACCCCCGGGGTTATGGAAAAGAATCGCCGATCGCTCTAAAATCATATAAATCAAAAATTTAAAAAAAAATTGAAATTCAGCTCTGGGACTGATGCAAGCCCCCTTACGTCACCAGAGCATTTTAAAAATAATTTCAAGCATTTTTTCAAGCTCAATATTTATTTAGGTATTAAATGTTGGGGAATTTTTGATTCTTATTATCTTAAATATTTACAAATTTTCGAAATTAATCATAATTATTTTTACGACTTTGGATTTTTTTTCCAATTTTAGTTTATTTGAAATTTTTGTGAATTTAAAAGTCAATAAATTTTGAAGAATATTCAGAGAAACTTTTATTTTGTTCTTTAATTTATTAGACAGGTAACTAAATCCTTATTATCTGGTTAGTTTTTATTTTTTTTTAAAATTATTTATTTGATTTTTCGGTAATGAATGAAAAAAAAAAAAAAATTAAAAATCTCTTTCAAATGATTTAGGAGTCTAAAATTCTTGTCTGTATACATGCTTTACCTCGATACACCTCACATCACATGTCAAAATTTCAGTAAAATTGAAAAACTTCATATTTTTGTCCATTTTTACAAATTATGTATTTTTGACTTTGGAAAAATTTGTACAAAATACCTAATTGGAAAAAAATTTAAAATTTTCAATTTTGCTGAAATCGTCACAAATGACAAATATTGAGTTTAGATATGTCCAGACATGAATTTTAGACCCCTAGGTTATCTGGAAGGAGGATGAATGGATCGCCGCAGTATTATTTTTTTGGCACCATCGAAAATTCACCAAGTTCAGTACATAGATATACTTGATATTCAACATTGGAAGGAAAGTAGGGAGAGAGGGAAAGGTCCAATCGAAATTTTTGTAATAACCAAACTTATTTCTAAGACTTCAAGCTACAACTTTTGTTTGAAAATGTTTTCAATTGAACCCCTATCTCCACAACTTTTCAATGATATAAAAGTATCTAAGTCGTATAATGCAAAATTGGAGGGGAGGGGAGGGGAGGGTCAATCAAAAATTTTATAATAACAAAAATTATTTCTAGGACTTCAATCTACAACTTTTTTTGAAAATGTTTCAAATTGCCCCTTTTCCCTCACTCCTTCAATTTTTAATTAGTATTTTCGGAGTGTTATATGCAAAATCAGTGGAGAGGGAGGGGTCCAATTGAAAAAAATTTCAAACAAAAGTTGTAGCTTGAAGTCGAAGGAATAATTTTAGTTATTACTAAAATATTGATGGGACCCCTCACTCCCCTCCAATTTTGAATAACAAGCATATACGTATTTACGTATGTAGAGTAGTACTGAACTTGGTAAATTTTCGATGATGAAGATGGCGTCATTCGGATATTTTAAAAGAAAATTTGAAGAAATGGAAAAAATCAGCGACGTATTTAAGGGGGGTCGAGGGGGTCCAGACCCCTCTTGACGACGAAAAAGTTGAAAAATGACGAAATTTTAGTTAATTTCAGTTTTTTAATGCTTTTTTTAAACAAAATTTTTTATTTTTCCCCCGTCTTGAATGATTGGCTGGCTACGCCACCGGAAAAAATGAACGAATTTGGTCCAAATTGAAGGTAATGGTGTGTTTAGGTGTATTTGGAGGGATATTGCAATACAAAAAAATTTCGACTAAAAAATGGGTGTTGTTATTTCCACCCGCCTGGGTGAGTAGTTGCTCGGATTTGTAGTGAACATGAACGAAATTGCTCACACCACCTACTTTCATCAGTTCAAATTCTGAACTTCAAAAATTTCTTTCAATAACATGTAATTTATTCGAAATTGAAGGGGAGGGATGGCTCCAATCGAAATTTTTGTAATAACTAAAATTATTTCCAAGACTACAAGCTACAAGTTTTGTTTGAAAATTTTTTCAATTGGACTTCTACCTTCGCAATGTTTTAATAATATAAGTGTCCAAGCCATTATACAAAATTGGAGGGGAGGGAAGGGTCTAATCGAAAATTTTATAATAACAAAAATTATTTCTTGAACTTCAATCTACAACTTTTGTTTGAAAAAATTTTCAATTGGACCCCTTCGACAAATTTTGAAAAAAGTATCTACCTGATATTATGTGAAATTTGAGGAAAGGGAGATAGCCAATCTAAATATTTATAATGACCAAAATTATTTTTAGGATCTTGCTCTACAACTTTTATTTGAAAATTTTTTTAATCGGTACCTTCATCGCTTATTCATCTGGGATTTTTAATTAATATCTTCGAAGTGTTGTGCAAAATCAGTGGGGAGGAGTGTCCAATTTAAAAAAACTTCAAACAAAACTAAGTTATAGCTTGAAGACTTAGGAAAAATTTTGGATATTACAAAAATTTTGATTTAACCCTTCCTTCCCCTCCAATTTTGAATAAAATAAATGTCAATCGAAACTTGAAAGATTTCAAGTCCATAGATTCAGTTGATTCATTTCTATGAACTACTCACCCAGGCGGGTGGAAATAACAACACCCCTAAAAAATGACCGGTTTTAGGGGGCGAAAAATGATGGAAGAATGGGATTTTTGCATTTTCAAGACACACCTCGATTTGAAATTCTAAAAAAAATGAGGTTGTACATCTAGACTAGATACATATAATTATATTGTTTATTTATATATTTATTTTTTTAGGAGAACAATTCAAGAATTAGCAAATGCATATCTCTGGAATAAAATGACTAGGAATTCTGAAATTTTGATATTTATGTTTTTCGAGGCAATTATGGGTGTCAAATTGAAAAATTTTGATACATGTTACACTTAAAATTTTTTCTTTGATCATTTAAGAGAAATTTCGGCCAAAATCAATGTTACCAAAATTGAATTTTTTATGCTGAATTTTGGAAGTCCAAAGGTTACTGATAACAGAAACTGAATCTGGCCATGAAAAAGATGCTCGAAATATTTGAAGAAAAAAATTCCATAAATGACCACTGATTCTGTCTACTATCCCTGCAAGTTTGAAAAAAATGCAGTTGAAAACTGCCAAAAATAATTTTTTTTTAAACAAAATGCACTTTCATCCTCCATTTTATCACGTAGATTTTAGACTACGAGGACCAACTTTCACTGGATAATTTCAAATTCAGTTCTTAGGGCCAAATCACTCCTACGAACTCGACTAGGCCCTTTTTAAGTTTGTTCGAAAAATCGAGAATGGTGAAAAAAATCCATAACGTTATTTCAAAACAAGCGTACCATATATACACATTATATGATAGGATGGAAAAAAACTAGACCTATGATTAAAAGGTCTTATAACGACATGCCATCTTCTCGAACAAACAACCGCGGCGAAGATAGGGAGAGAAAAATGAGCTGGAGGAGAAAAGCAGCCTCTTGTACGGTTGGACAAATCGATATAGAGGGTACCGAAAATAGCATCAGCGTAAGCGCAGGCTACGGCGAACGAACCGCGCACACCGCCCGGGAAAAAATGATTTGATCAAAATTGATTAGTTTTGATTAAAATCATGATATAAATTGATCAAATTTTAACAAAATCGATCAAATCAGATCAACTTAGATAAACTGACACACGTAGTGTTGGATCAATTTAGATCAAATTTTTTGTGTTTACATAAAATTTGATCAAGTATTGCTTGATATGTCTTGATCTAACTGATTGAATCCGATCAATTTTGATAAAATGTTTCGTGTTTAGACTAAATTTGATCAGAGTATTGTTTGATGTGCCTTGATCTAACTGATAGAATTCGATCAACTTTGACCAAATGTTTTGTGTTTAGATTAAATTTGATCTAAATATTGTTTGATGTGCCTTGATCTAACTGATGGAATTCGATCAGATTTGATCAAATCCGATTAATTTTGATCAACTGTTTTGTGTTTAGAATACATTTGATCTAAATATTGTTTGATGTGCCTTGATTTAACTGATGGAATTCGATCAACTTTGACCAAACGTTTCATGTTTACATTAAATTTGATCGAAATATTGTTTGATGTGCCTTAAATCTAACTGATGAATTCAATCAAGTTAGATCAAGGTTTTTGCAGATTTATCAAATTTGATCAGAGTAATGTTCATGATTTCTTAATAAGAATTCGACAAGCAAAACAATTCCAAGCAATAGTTGGCCATGTTATTATTGGATTAATTTTGAATTTCCTTGCACAAAAGGGTGTTATTGATGATTAGATAGTGTTTTTTTTACTCTTATTTGAAACTGAGTATATGGTCAAGTGTATTTAGTGTAGTGCACTTTGTATGAAAATAAAGAAAACCCATGATTCTCATATACTCATCATGCAAAATTGGATGAAAGGAGGGTCCAATCTGAATTTTGTAGTACAAAATTGACACTTTGAAATTGTAAGTATTTTTTCAGATTTTTAGGAGTCATATTCTATGTGATCCACATTGGGGAAAAGGGGTTCACATCATATTCCTCTAATATTTTTTATATAACATTTTTTCTTTAAAAAAAAAAAAGATTTTTGGATATTTTTTTATTCCAAAAAATCCTGAAATTTCTTCATCCGAAAAATTTCTACTCTAGAAGATTTGAGATTTCTCTATTTCAAAAAAAAAGTTGAGTAAGTAGATAATATTTTTTTATTCCAAAACCATAATTTAAAAAAATTTTTGAACCAATAAAATTCGTTTTTAATTTTTTTCCTACATAATATATTCCAAAAAATGAGAATCTTTTCTCCAAAAAATAGAGACTTTTTCAAACGCTTTGTACGGCAAGTCGGCAACTACCCAAAGGGTAGTGTGAAAAAATTTTTATTCCATAATAATTTTTAAACAATTTTGTACCAAAATAAACATTTTTTTTTTCATTTCACAACATTCATTTATTTTTCATTACAAGAAATGCGGATTTTTTTTCAAAAAAAAAAAAAAAAAATAATAATAAATAATAATTGGTACATAAATAGATTTCCTTCTCCCTAAAAAAAATCAAGAAAATTGATTTACCAACTTTCATAATTCCATCTTTAATAGTGTATTTTTCAGTTTGCATAATTTACTATCATCAATATACCTACGAGCATTTATACTTCATTTAATGCTCTACCTCTCGAACAGCACTAGTGGTTGTGTGGCCAAGATCATGGATTCTGGAACGGGAGGTAGTGGGATGATGCCCTATAAAATGAAAAGTGGAAAGAAAACTCGATTCGGACATGCCAACCTATTTTTTTTTTTTGAAATTCATTCCGTACTTTGATCAAAATTTGATCAGAAAAACGGTGATCTAATTAGATCAAAATAATGTCTCTATCAAAATAGATCTAACTCGATCGATTTTAATCAGAAAGTATCAATTTTGATATAATTTGATCAAAATTATGTCAATTTAGATCAATTTTGATAGGTACATTTTTTTGATTTAATTAGATCACCGTATTTTGATCAATTTTGATCAAACCATTTTTTCCCGGGCGTGTACTCGTACTGTACGTATTAAATAGCTAGAAGGTATTTTTAGAGATATCAGACGGCTCATAACATGTAACTTTTACGGCCGCCTGAGTGGGAGTAAAAGTTGAAAGCTAGCTCGGTATCCGATTTACAAGTGTCAAACTGGAACGTATTGCTTTCTAGCGGGTGTGTTTATTCGTTATCGCCGTAATAACAATGAGAGCATGATGCTGCGGCGGGGGCGGCGAAGGCGAATTATAAAATGTATCAACGCCGTGCAGCGTCGCAATACAGTCTAACCCCAAAGACGGGTAATTTATTTTTGGCCGAAGAAAATTTCCCACGACAAGATATAGCCGCGAGATATAAAACGCTTCCGATATACGAGCTACGTACATCGCTACGTACACCGGGCTCAAAATGTCGAACAAGAGAAATTTACGGTAAATTGTTTGCGAAAAGTTTCTCGTCTAATTTCAAGGCTGCTGCCGATTCGTGTACTGAAATTCGTCACCTCCAGGCTGTCCTGTCATTGGTTTCTAAATTTTTCTCCTGTCAGCCATCTTAGAATACCTACTTCATCCCTTTGTGATCGCGTTCCAACGTACGCTATATCGAACCGTATCGAATTATTGGGTATCATTTTTTCGTACAAAATATTTTCAAATTTCATAGTACTTTTCTTTGACTAAGGAAACAAATACTCGAATAGGAGCAGTGTCGTTGGGTGGGGCTGCCTCGAAGCATCCACAAAAAGAGTAGGAATTCGTCAAATTACTCTTTAATTTAAAATTATTTTTTAATAAATACTACCTAATAGTTCCACGACCATTTTCCAAAGGCGAATTAGATAATTTTCACCTTGGCAAAATGCGGAAAATCGTGTTATTTTTCAAATTCAATCAACTTCTCCTATTTTCAAGCGTATTTTTTTCAAGTTCTGAAAGTCGACTTTTTGAAAATGGGGCTTCCTGACTCCTTCTAGCTTCCAAGTCTTGAAATAAGCCCATTAAAAGGTTTTGAGAGAATTCAATCAAAAAAATGAGTAAATATTCGAATTCAACACTCTTAAAAATATAACAAACAATATATGTTACACCACTTCTTTCATTTTATAAACTTTTTTCAAAATTTTTGGGGTTGTGGGGGGCTTAGGAAGGGTCCTATCAAATTGAAACTCAGCTCTACCAAAAATGTAACAAACGATATGCTACATGTTTTTAAAAGCATTTTTTGAATTTTGACCAAAACTTAAAGGAACGGTGCCCCCCCCCCAAGGGTCTTGAGATGAGATCCCACGACGAAAATCATTTCCATGGATGTAATATAAAATTATCTACACATGAATTTTTCTCAACTTTTTTTATTATAGCCATGGCAGTTGGCATATTTTTAAAAATTGACCTTTTCTAAAAAAAGGTTCAACTTTCAATTTTTGAAACTCACATAAGCGATTCTGAATCTCGTTTCAATGCTCTTTAAATTTTAAAATCTCGTTTACTCATTTTTCGCTAATAATTTATCAATCATGACTTGAAAACTATAACAAGAAATCTCCAAAATGAGAAAAACAAAGCCTTCCCTTCAATTAAAAATTGGGAGGAAGGGGCCAAACAACAGAAGACAAATATACCCAAAAATAAGCTATATTACGAATTTTGTAAATTTTTTCAACTTTCAAGGGCATAAAATTTTCAAAAAAAAATTGAAAGTTAAGTTTAAAAAAAAAACAATAATTGTAAAAATTTGTGTTATTTTACTTATTTTATGAATTTATTCAATTCTTATTATATCTAAACGCAAGCATAATTTTTTTTAAATTTCATAATTCGAATTTCCGACAAAAAAAATGTTGAAATTCTAATTTTTGAGAAATTTAATTTAGTCGTCAATTCGGTCAAAAAAGTGTTATTTTACCCGCATAGTCAATTTCAAAAAATTATTAAGTGGAATTTTCAAAAAAAAAAAAAAAAAATCAATATTGGAAATTCTAAAAAATATTTCAACTTGTTGAAAACCGAATTTTTAAAAAACTTGAGTATTCAAAAAAATTTCAAAACTCAAGTTTTTAAATTTAAAAAAAGTTGAAACCAACTCAATTTTTTTTTTAAATTTAATCGTAAAATTTAGTCAAAAGTGTTTTATTTTACGAAATCAATCAATTTTTTATCTAATTTGTATGAGTAGGTATAAAATTTTCAACAAAAAAAATTGAAAATAGAAATTTTGAAAAATCTAACTATATATTAGTCAAATATGGCCAAATGTGATATTTTACGAATTTAGACAATTTGCTAATCTAATTTATCATGAAATTTTCAACAGTCGAATGTCTAATAAATAATAATAAAAAAATTTAAAAAGTGAAAAATACATTAAAGATGGATAAAATTTTCAAACATTTTTCAAAACTAAACAAATTTTGAAATTTTCATTAGAGAAAGAATAAGTCAAAATAATAAATACCTAGTTTCGACTTGAAAAATGACAAAATATGTTGTTGATGAATTCAAAAGCCATAAAAAAAATTTAAAATGGACTTCGAGAATTTGAAAAATTATTACAAACCATCTTTTGAAACATTTTTGCCAAAAAAAAAGTTTGAACTAAAATGATATTATGTTTAATTTTGTTTATTTTCAAAAAAGAACTTTTCTTAAAATACTTATCCATTTTTTTCTTAAAGAAAATTTTTCCTTTCAGCTTACCTACCTAATATTTTAGGCACCACAAGGAAGTTTTTAGAATATTTTTTTTATAGTTTTTTTTTTTTTGTCAACACAAACTTAATATAGTTAACTTGATATTTTTTTTCCAAAAAAATTAGCCAATTATCAACAATTCATAAAATAACTTATTAGTTAGTTGAATTTTATTCAAATGAACAAAAATACTTTTTAGGGGGGGGGGGGGGGGGGAGGAGAGAGTTGAAAGTACTCGAGGAATTTTTAAACAAAAATATTTTTCTCAACTTTTCAAGAGAATTTTCTAATTTTTTTTGGGCACTTTCTTTAATATCTAAAACTTTTTTTTCAACCTTGTTCTTTTCAACTTTTCAAGAGAATTTTCTATTTTTTGGGGGGGGGGCAATTTCTTTAATACCTACAACCTTTTTTTTCAACCTTATTTCATTTTAAGGGTAGGTAAATATTTATTTCATCTGTGTAAAAAAAATAGATTTTTTTGAAAAAAAAATTTCTAAGCGCACAATTATTTTTTTGGCACAAGACTTTTTCTCTTCCCCGCCCCTCTTTACTTACCCAGAGAATTTTTTTATAAACTCATTTTTTTCATGATTGTTTTCAGAAAAAAGTGAAAATTTTTAACCAACTTTCTGATTTAATTCTTGATAGAACTGGCAGTTTTTTAAGGGAATTTAATATTTTTTTTAGGTAAATGGCTAAATGCTTCTTGTAAATTTTTTCAGAAAAAATGTTTTTCGAGCAAAAGAATAGGTACCTACTTTCCATATAACAAGTTTTTATTTTGAAATAAAATTTTCGAAAAATTGTTGACCAATATTGAAGGAGCAGCTTTTATTGAAATAATTTTTTTAAATGTTTTTGCACAAAATTTAAATAATACTTACCTATATTTTGAAATAAAATGTTTGAAAAATTGTTCACTTGAAAAATATCGATTTCGAACAAAATTGAAAATGGGTTCACTATGTTTTTAGGGAAAAAAATAGATAGAAAAATTCAAAGATTTTTCGTCATAGCAAAATTTTTTAAATTTTCAATACTGGAAGCAATCAACCCCACCTTTTTTTTGAGGAGGGGTCGAAAATAGAATACACTCTGCGAGTTCTACATTCATATTTCACCAAAAATTCTCAAAATCTTCTTTTCGACCAATCCCACAACTTAGAATATTGTAGCTAATGTACTTCAACTCAATTACTATGTTTTTCTCCAACTAATCAGTTTAATTAAAACGTTGGCCACGTAAACAAAATCACTTAGGTAGATACTCTCGAGTATGTAATTAAATTAGACGATCGACATTATACCGATAAACTTGGTCATATTGACATTAATTGCATAAAAAATCACCTCCTATATCGTTTGACAACACGGTAACTATAGATAAACGTTACAACGATAGAAGCATTTCGAGTACGATATCCTGAAAATCTACAAAGTATGGATAGATATGTTATTAACTAGGTAGATATAACTTTCACATCAGCCGAATAGGTAAGTTAAGTACGCGAAACACGACGACGAGTACGACAAGGACGAAGACGTATAGATATGGTGGTTCATCGTATAAAAGGCTTTAACGTTTTGTAACTTTGTTATACCCTGGTCGTAAGTGATGTAACTTTATCGTACGTCGATAGCTCCATGTTGAAGCTACTAGGTATAAGCGATACTTAAACTCGTAATAAATGAAAAAAAAAACCTTCATGCCGGTCGGCGGTAAATTTTAAATATCGGCGCAGTAGCCTTTCAATATTCGATAAAATTTAAAAAGTGTAGAATTTTCAGATATGGCGAAAATATTCCAGTATACGAGTTCGTACCATGCAGTCGTTAAATAACCTACCGATATTATACGTAAATATACGACGACCTTTAGAAAACCAAGTTATGTGTAGTTTTATCCCCGTTCGCGAGCAAAAGGTGGAATTTTTTTTTTTCATATTAAAATGTTAATTTAGCTGACCCAATTTCTCCGCTGCTGCTGGACAAAATTACACGACGCGAGCTTTTTACTCGAAGCATACGCCAACGACGATTATTTTTTAATCGCTATGCTGCGTTTTTTTACCCCTTCCTCAGACCAGATACCGCTCTACTCCCTCGGAATTGGTAGTATTTTCGGTATTTCCTCGTCCTATAGCTGCTCTCAAAGCAACGCCGGAATACCTTTAATGTTTTTCTGCGAAAATAGCGCGCTTTTGAACGGCGAATCGACGAAGGGAAACGTTAAACGTTAACTTTGGAATAGCTACACGTCGAGGTACGTTGCGGAATATTTTGAGCGGCGAGTAGTTTTTTATTGAGCGCGAATACCGTCGAGAATCAATTTACGAATTCGAGTCATACGGTCGAATTGATTTTTAAGCGAGCGTATTGTTCGAAAAAAAATCAAATGAAACGAGCGAGGGAATAAGAGAAGATAGGAAAATTTGTATATTTAGATGGCCCTTATTTTGGACTAGGTATGTTTTTTTTGATGTCTCACCTCCTTTCTAAAGTTGTTTCTTGTAATGAGAAAATGATTCCTTGTTTTTTTCATTTTCCCCGCTAAACTTTAAGTGGCTCCATTTTTTTTTTTTTTTTTCAAAAAAAGAAAGAAAAAATTGACACATTCTATTTATTTATTTATGGGGGGGGGGGGGGGGGGGGATAACCATATAAAATTTGTTCTGCTTCATTAGAATTCATTCCCATTTTTTCATTTTCTCACAAACTCAATTTCAAGATTTACCTTTCTTGAAAAAAAAAAATTAATTAAAAAAATTACCAAAATTTTTGTAACTAGCCTAAAATTTAATATTTTTTCTGTTTTTTATTATGAAAATAACACTATAATTCTATATTTTTTATTTTCTCCTGTATAATTGAATTTTGAGTGGCGCGATTTGACCCCAAACCCAATTTTGAAAATTGGTAATTTTTCTTTTTTTTTCCAAAATGGGGCTAGCAATAGAATACCACTTGAAATTCAATTAGGAGACAAACATATAAAATAGAGAATTATTTTCTAATAGAAAGCAACAATAGCTGGTACTAAATATTATTTAGTTTTTTTTTTCTTCTTTGAAAAATTTGAAGCACCTCAAGGTATCATTTAAAATAAAGTTTGGAGAAAATGAATAATTGAGAATTAAGTAATTCTCATGAAAAGGAAAATTTTGATAGGTAAGAACCAAAAAATGCAAAAGTTCGAAAATTTGGTAGGTAATGTTTTTATAGAAGGGACTAGTGGCACCACTTAAGTTTCAGACTCGAGTCTATTTTGATGAATTTGTTTACATGGAAAGCTGGAAAAAGATCGTTGCTCTTAAATGCTATCAAGTTCGAAATATTGCATAGCTACTTATTATTTAAATTTGGTGAGGAGGGGAGGGAGGGAGGGAGAGAGTAAGGAGTCTGATCGAAAATTTGAAAATTTGAAAAAATTTTCTTCCCTAAATTTGAATATAAATATCTAATCTACATAATCTTAATTATGTGAATTTGGAGAAGAGGGAGTGGTCTATTTGAAATTTTGATATGAACCAAAATTATTTTTAAGAGTCTAATCTACAACTTTTGTTTGAAAAATTTCCCAATTGAACCTTCTCTTCCTCTCTCCTCTAATTTTGAATAAGTATCTACGTAGGGTTATGCAAAATAGTAGGGGAGGGAGAGGTATAATTGAAAAAAATTTCAAACAAAAGTTGTAGCTCGAAGCCCTAGGAATTATTTTGGTGCTTGAAAAAATTTCGATTGGACCCCTTCCTCCTTTCAATTCTATATCAAGTATCAAAAAAAAGGCAAGATTTTAAAAATAGGTCAATTTTCATTTTTACAAGAAACGAGGATGGGCAAGGAAGGGTGCACTTAAAATTCAGTAATTCGAAAAATAAAAAACTGGGAATAATTTCTTACGAAAAGGAATAATTTTAATATTAATATGGTTCAAAAAAAAAAAAATGAAAAATTTCAAAAATTTTGTATTTTTTTATTGATTTTTAAAATGGAGGGTATAGAAAATAAAGAAGTTCTTTTCTAATAAAAAGGTTCAATTTCAGTTGCTAAATGAAAAAATTTTATTCATTTTTTTAGTTTTTGTATTGTTGTATTTTTATTGGGGGGAGGGGGGGGGGCAAAAGTACAATTTAAAATTTAGTTGGGGTGAAATAAAAAATGAGGAATTAGTTCTCATGAAAAGGAACAACTTTGATTGGTTACAACCGAAAAAATCGTCATTTTTTTTTTATTTTTCAAAGAAAGGAGGTCGACATAGGGTCTACATAAAAAAATGAGAATTATTTCGCATGATCAGGAATGATTCTGATAGATTAAAAAAATGCAAAAGTTCAACATTTTGATTATTTTTAAATAATTTTCAAAATGGAGGTAAAATTCAGTTATGGGAAAAGTAAAATTAAAATAAGGAATCGTTTTATAATAAAAAGGAAAAACTTCAAAAATTAAAACAAAGAAATTTGTCCATTTTTAAAAAAAAAAATGCACCACTTGAAATTGAGTTTGGAAAAAAAAAGAAAAATCGATAATTATTTAATTCTGATGAAAAGTAAAAACTTTGATGAGTTAATTAGCCAAAAAAATCAAGATTTTAAAAATCGATCATTTTTTTCATTTTTTTGAAAAAATATGATAACTAAGAGCGACTTAAAATTCAGTTATGGGAGAAATGAAAAATAGGTCATTATTTTCTCATAATAAGAAGCACCTTTTGGAGGATGGAGTGAAACAAGAAAAATCGAAATTCCAAAATAAGGGCCACTTTAATGTACCTGCAATCTGCATACCTAATTCTGCTAAATATTGGATAACGAAAAAAAAATTGTAGGTAAATCCTTCCATATTGGGCGTTTCCACGAAGCCAAAAAGTAACAAAAATTTCTTGTTTACATTCGAACTGGGAGTCATCGGAGTGAAAACACATAAGACACGATGGTAATATTTATCAAAATAACTCGAAAAATATCATCTCAACAAAAAAAGTGCAAGACACATTTTTTTCTTAGAATTTAAATCTTTCCATTCATGTATAAAAAAGTTGATTTAGCGACATTAGTGAATTTTTGGGAACATTTCACTAATGTCGCTAAATCAACTTTTTTATACATGAATGGAAAGATTTTTTAATTCTAAGAAAAAAATGTGTCTTGCACTTTTTTTGTTGAGATGATATTTTTCGAGTTAATTTGATAAATATTACCATTGTGTCTTATGTGTTTTCACTCCGATGACTCCCAGTTCGAATGTAAACAAGAAATTTTTGTTACTTTTTGGCTTCGTGGAATCGCCCAATAGAAATATAATTTAAAAAATTATCAAAATTTTGAGAACCACTGGACTAAAACGATTTATAATCAAGCTTTTTTTATTCTCTCCCTTTTTTTAGAGCAAGTTACTGTCTAGGGAACCGACTAGAATATCGATTAAATTTTTTTTTTCTATTTGGGATATATTATTTCCTGCTCAAACGTAGGTACGTGGAATTGTTTGAGCGGGTAGGTTTTTTTTTGGTTTAACGTACGGAAGCATTTGTATATAAACTTACCTCTCTTTCGGGACTTCCAAAGGGTATCATTAAATTTGGCATTGCTCTTAATATAGCGACTAGTGATTGCACGGTATTACTGTAAACAACTGGTCTATATTGTTTGAAGTCTTCAGACGTAAATCCACTTTCGTGTATAATTCTGTAAAACAATAAAATACAATTATATATATATACATCGAATACATGACGTATAAATACATTATATATACGCGTCGACGTCATCGAATTCTAATTAAAAATTACACAAAATCGTATTGCTCTCGAGGATCCTGCCGCCGAACTCACATAACCGAGCGACGATGACGTGTACATACGAAAAAGAAGTAAGAAAAATTACAACGTTCGTTAATTACGAAATTACGTCGTCGTAATGGTTGACATATACCACAACATGCGATTCGTCCATGTACATACGAGAAAGTAACAAATTATTGCAAAAGTAAAAAAATGAATAAAAAAAAAGAAAAGAAAGAAACATACACATCTCGATCAAATTTTGATCGTATACGCGCAGATATCAATTAAAACTGGCTTTATTAAATTAATATTTCTGCGGAAAGATAATTGTTATTTTCGCCTTTCATTAATAAGCCCTACAGCGATAATCGCTTTTATATTAAACTCGAAGCGCTTAATTTTGCACTTTACCGCGTATAAAATGATTTATAGTATCGTTTAAATGGTCTACCCGCCTTCGTGCAACTTTTCTCCCAAGCTCTAGATTCGTAGTAAAATCATTTCATTCGATCGAGTTACCATTCGCATAGAATTGCCATTCTAGCTCCCTCCCCTTTTTCTCTTTTTTGGAAAAAACTGGCTAGGTTCCAATTTACACGCGTTCTACACTCGGCAGCGATGCTTAATACGACGATTTGTAAATAACTATGCCTATATATCTCACACGGCTGGAAATGCTGGAGAAAAATCTTTCAATTTCATCCGGACTTAATCGAGCGATACTTATATTTCAACGCCACTATTTAATAATTTCGAAAATAGGTACAAATTTTACGTTGTGTTGGGATGAATTTCCATCGTAGATGCGCCACCGAATTTGGCAATAAAGACGGATAAGATACAGGCGCAGTGCCGCACGGACAAAGCAGCTCTGGAAAATTGCTGTACAGTAAGCAGTAAGCATCTCAAGTTTGGACAATTCCAAAAAAATTACAGTATTTTTTAAAATTTAAAAACTATGTGAAAATAGTAGGTAATTATATAGGTAAGTTGCAATAATTTTTTCAATTTGAAAAAAAATTGAAATTTTTTTATAAATTTTTAAATAAGTAACATTTCTTTTTTTACAAATTAACTGATTCCATTCAAAATTTTGTAAATGACTTTTTGCTGAAATTTTTCATCAATTTTTATCAAAAATTTTGTTAGTGAATTAAAAGTTTTTTTTAGACTGAATTAATATTTTTTAAAAATGTTTATAACACATTTTTTTCAAAATTTCAATAGAGTCTCGAACAAAATTTTCGAATTATTTCAAAGCACCTGCTAACTCCAAAAATTGATAGTTTTTTGACCTTGAAAAAATGAAGGTGCATGAATTCATGATGATTGTTTTCTTCGCTCTCTTTGGGTCAAACATCTACTAAGTCCAAAAATTTGAACATCGGGGTCACTTTATGCTAAATCAAGTAAAAAAATTTTTTTTTAATTTTTGGACTTACATTTAGTAGGTTTTAGATTTAGTCTTTGCAATCCCTTCTGTTTTTTTTTTGTTTTTTTTTTCAAATTTTGGATCCATTTTTATCAATATTTTATAATTTGGTACCTACCAGTACCAACGTATGTACAATTTTTTGAAGAGTTTTCCATGAATAATTTTTTCAAATTTTAGTGGTGTAAGTAGAAACAATCAAAACTGTTGTTTAAAATTTTTTTTATGAATATTACGTAAGTAGTGCACAATTTTTGGAGTTTTTTTTAAAATGTGTTTTTTGAATTTTTGTACCCAGATAACATTTTTTTTTTTTTGCTATTAACGACCAACATCTGTCAATTTTCAATAATTTTAATACGAACCAATTTTTAGATTTTTTTTAATTTTCCAAAATTCAGCCGAGTAAGTAAGTTTGAAAGTAAAATAAAATAGATTTTAAAAAGCACAATTTTTTACAATATTTTTTTTTGAAAAAGAAACTTTCAAATTTTGTATAAGTAAACACAAATTTTTCAAAAGTTTTCAAAATGTGTTTCTTGGATATCTTTTACATTTTTTTTTCAACTATTTTATGCAATAGAATTTTTACGAACAATTTTTTCCTAATTTCAGTCGAGTAAGTTTTAAAGCAAATTTTTCAAGTTCCTTACGTTAAAAAACTTTTTATATTTTATTTGTGGCTAAATTCTTAAAAAGTAGGTAGATATGTATAATTGTATAATACAAATTTTTTCAAATTGTGTGTTTTGAATATTTTTGCAGGTTTTTTTTTTTAGAGTAAATTGCAAAACAAAAGTTTCAGATTTTTTTATTAGCAATATTTAAAAAAAATTCATGGCCAAATATTTGAAAATTTTGTAGGAATGGATACAATATCTTGATTTTTTTTTTCAAAATTGTTTTCTTTTTTTTTTGAATTTTCGATCAATTTTCATCATTTTTTTTACATACCTAGGTAAAATTTTTTTCAATTGTTTACCTAATATTAGGGGAAAATCAATTTTCTAAAAAAATTTTGGGGAGACTTTTTTTTGTTTAAAAACAACTAACAAGTATTTTCGATTATTTTTTTTCCATAAAATTATGTTTCAATATTTTTAATATATAGGTAGGTAGTTAGGTACCTAAACCAATTTTCAGAATTTCTAGAAAATATATTTTTTTACATTTGTATACTGAGTGTATCCAAGTAAACCCCTTTAAAAAATCTATCATTTAGAAACATATTGTTTAGATGAAAAAAGAATTGTAAAATTTTGTAAAAACACAAGTTCTTTGAATTTTGTTGAGAGTGCGGGGTATCTAAGACCCCAGCTCATTTTTGATCATAAATTTTTTTTTTCTCGAAGTGCATCACTAGGTACTAATTTATACGTCTCTTTCTCGAATTTCAGCTCAATTCATTCATTTTTGACGAATGTGGTTTTTCCATAAGTTAAACATAGCAATTCTTTCATTTTACCAAGTTGGAGTTTTAGTAAAAATGACTTTTTTCAATTTTGGGAAAAATTATCGCTGAAAGGGTCTAAATCAGGGACCCTAGTTTGGCCTATTTTAAAATTCTACTCGTTGGCAAATTTTACCCCCTCCCCCCTTAGCCTACTGCAACACAGTTTTTTTTTCAATTTTTCAATGTTTGCCTAGTTTTAAACTAATTTTTCAAAAATTTTATTTAGGCGAAAACTTTGAAATTTTTTTTGAAAATGAATTTTTCCGATTTTCTTTTTCAAATTTTCATTCAACTGCATTTTTTGATTTAAATTTTTTTTTCTAAATTTTGTTCAAGATCAAGTTCTTGAAAACTTTTTTTTTTTTTAAATCATTCCGTAGAATATTTTAGTAAATTCTATTTATCTATCTGACAATAATTTTTTGTTCAAGTAAAGCAGTTTTTGAATAATCACGACAGAGAATATTTCAACGATGTTCGAAATTCAACATCATACTCAAGGTCTGACAAAATACGTATTCTTATTATAAATCGAGATAAAAGTACACGTCGCTTCAACTTACTTCATCTGTTTCACAATGGTACTTTTTCCCGATTCTCCAGCACCTGAAAAAAGAAGAAAAAGTTAAGCAATTTGATTAAAAAAATTTCGCAATTCGATAACTGAAAAAAATTCATATTCTAGAATTCCACAGGGACATTTCATTACCAAAAAAAAATAAAAAATAACCTGTGGTATTATTGAACGATAGATTAGGTGTATTTTCGTTCAAACTAGCGTGAAATTTAATATACCAGCGTGATAAAGCAATTAGCTAATGAGACAACGTCACCTGTACCCATAGACAGAAACACCATCGCAAACGTACCTACACATTACTCTCGATCGTACGCTAGCGGCAAAAAAAAAAAAAAACTATCGTTACGCAATACACAGCACACACATATGCTGCAAACTTGCAAACTTTTCAAAATTTCTGCCACGAAAGTTCACGCATAAGGTGCATAACATTAACGAAACGTAATCCATACAACGTGTAGACGACGGTACGTGAGGGACGGGGAGAGGTAAAAGAAGCGAATTTTATATAATGTTAATAACCACAAAACGTAACGTCACCGTTTCTTCGTCGCACCGACCTACAGTCCCACACCTTCATACGGGTGATTAATTTTCGATAAAAGTTTAAAATGACATGTATTCTCGTTAGATAAATCAACGAAAAGCACGATAACAGTAACGGTCAACTAACGTGTAAGACAAGCGTCTACGGATCCAACCAATGTGTCACATATTTACTCTCTCGAATTTTACCAAGTCCAATACTTCACAAATACTTGATATTCAAAATTGGAGGGGTGGGAGGGGTCCAATCAAAATTAGTCTTATAACCAAAATAATTATTCATAGAACTTCAAGCTACAAGTTAGGTACTTTTGTTTGAAAATTTTTTCAATTGGACCCCCTGTCTTTCCCCGATTATTAATAATAATGTATCTTAAGTAAGTGGTATTATTCAAAATTGGTGAGGAAGGAGGGGTCCAATTGAAAAAATTCTCAAACAAAGTTTTAATTTGAAGTTTCAGCAATAACTTTGGTCATGAGAAAAATTTCGATTGGACTCCTCCCTCCCTACAAATTTTAGGTAATACAATTTACTTAAGATACATTATTAAAAATATGGGGGAGGTAAGGGGTCCAATTGAAAAAGTTTTCAAGCAAAAGTTATAGCTTGAAGATATATGAATAATTTTAGCTATAAGAAAAATTTCGATTGGATCCCTCCCTCCCCACCAATTTTGGATAATACAATTTACTTAAGGTACATTATTAAAAATAAAGGGAGGTGAGGGGTCCAATTGAAAAAATTTTCAAACAAAAGTTGTAGTTTTTGAAGTTATGAATAATTTTGGTTATAACCAAAATTTTAATTGGACCCCTCCCTCCTCGCCAATTTTGGATAATACAATTTACTTAAGATACATTATTAAAAATAGGGGGGAGGTGAAGGGTCCAATTGAAAAAATTTTCAAACAAAAGTTGTATCTTTTGAAGTTATGAATAATTTTGGTTATAACCAAAATTTTGATTGGACCCCTCCGTCCTCCAACTTTGAATATCAAGTATCTTGGACTTGGTAAAATTCAAGAGAGTAAATGTGACACATTGGTTGGATCCATAGACGCCTGTGTCAACTAAGTTACAACATAAATAAATCAAAAAAAAAAAAAAATGGTCATGTAAAGTACGTACGAGTATAACTAATATTTTAGCATACACGTGATAATTTATCGAAATTCGTATCTGGGCGTACACATATAAATATAGTATACTTAGGTCAAGCTACAATTTCACGAGTTCCAAGTATAAACCGAAGACAGTGAAATTACTGAAATTAGTACACATAGGACATACGTTATTCGAGACCCATTGCGATTCGAATTGTTCAAAGCTTGCAGGGTAAACCTTTTTATGAAAAATCTTCCAGCTCGCGAATTCTCAGTATATAGGTATAGGTCGCACACGTTGCGTTGGTTTATTTAATTACCAGTCGCAGAAGCTCGTCAGCTCAAAATCCTCGATACAATGTTACTAATTAAAAGTAAAACATAGAACGTGTCACGAATGAAAGAAATAGATTTATAATGAATGAGTACGCAGCCAAAGCCATACCATACGTTAATCATCACGTAAAAAGCTAAATGTGTTCAGCTGTCCAAAGTGTCCACCTCTAATAATTGTATAACGCGGGTAACCTGGTTTTGTTTTTTGATATTCTTATTTCTTTTTATCTTAATTTTTCACAAAATATCGAGTAGTCAAAAAAAAAAGGACAAGGTTACCATACTATCCATAATTACTGTTTTTTCTTCTCGAAATTTTGATGAGCCCTAAAGCCTAAAGGCACTTCAAACTATTACAAATTCAAGAAGGAAAAATCACTCGGCAGTCTGCAAAGGACAGGTAAAAAATGCTGAATTTTTCGCAACGTTTGTTGTCCTGAAAAGTGATTCTTCCTGTTGTTCAAGAAGGAAATAGAAGGCGTAATTTGGTCATTGATTTTTCAACTTGAAACGATGACGTATTTCCATGAAGGAAAAACAGAAAAAAATATAATTCGCAACGTCCTCAAAACAAGGCTGCTATTCAGGTGGGTGGCATGGCATCTCCCTCCGCACGAGAAGGAAAAACTTTTGAATGGAATTTTTCTTCGAATTACCTATCTTATATACCCTGAGCGCTCCAAAAAATAAAAACAATCGCCCTTTGCAGAATACATTTTAATCGCGAGATGTCAAAAAAAAAATGTAATTTTCAGCAGAATTTTAATTTTCTTCATTTTTTCTACTTTTTGGAAAAATACAATTTTTTCGTTCGAGGTGCTTTTTTATGCGATGAGTCACCTACGAGTATGAGTAATGTTAAAAATGAATACGCAATTACAGCCAGTCAAAGTTTTTGCAACGTGAAAGCTGCAGTCACACCAGAAGGACCAGACCTTATTTTAATCTATATAGGGCGTAGTTCCATCGATTTTTTTCTTCATACATTTATTCAGCATTTCTTTTTGTTTTTTTTTTTTGGTAAGTTTGCAAAAAAAATTTATGAAACTTTTAGGCCCGTATTTTAAAAATTTGCTTAAGCAAACATTGACCTTAAGGCGAGGCGATTTCACACGTATCGTGTCAATTTACATCGAGCAGCCATTTATTTGTATGGAAAAAATAAACAAAACTACTTGGTCTGTGTAAGAACGCTTCGCCTTAAGTATAAGGAAATTTTTAAAATACGGGCCTTAGATTTAAATTAATGAACAATTATTGTACTTTATTCTGATAGAATTATCTTGTAGTAATCCTGGATGAAGGTTTAGGTAGTTAAAAATTACAGATTACTATATAACTGGGGTCGTCCTTAATTTCGATCATTGATTTTTTTGATATTACCCCCCTCCCCTCCTTAAGTTATTTCTTTTCAAGAGAAAAATATATATATAATTCTTTTTTTATTTCTTCCTTAATTATAACTAAAGGTTAAGTGGTGCCTAGTTAAACCCCCTTTTTTTAATTAATTTTTCGGAGCTAAAATATTTCATTTTTTTTAAGCGAAAAGAATGAGTGAAATGAGTTCTGAATTTTTTAGGAGTAAAAAAATCTATATTTTTTGGAGTCTCCGCAAAAAATTGCCAACTTGGAAAAAATAAACTTACGAAAATTCCTCAATTTAAAAAAATCATATACCTAGTTAATTTTTAAAGAACAAAATTTTTTTAAAAATTGAAGATTTTTTTTCAGATTTGCTCATCTTTATTTTTTTTTAAAATAATTTTTCAATTTTGCCCTAAAAAATTCTTCAATTCTCACTCCCAAAAACAATTCTCAGATATTTCATTTTTTCTGGGATAAAATAATTTAAATTACTTATTTACTTTGGAGTAAAAAAATCTCGAAATCTTTAGAATCAATTTCTGGGAATGAAAATAAAAAAAATTTTCAACCAATTTTTTCGTGAAAATCTCCCAATTTTATACAAAATGAAATGGGGGTTTTAATTTAAAAAAATATATATTTCAATTTTTTAATAAAAAGATGATTTATTTCCTTCAGAAAAAAAAAAAATTTAATTTTATTATTTTGAAGTAAAAAAAATCAATTGAAAACAAATCTAAAAATTTTTTTGGTGGTAAAGAACCTTTTTTATGTATTTTTTGAGAGGAATAAAATCTTCAATTTTTTGGCATAAAATTGAAAAATTTCGTAATAAAAATCTATCAATTTTTCGAAACAAATTATCTTTCACATAATTTAACCCCCCCCCCCCCCCCCCAAAAAAAAAAAATCTCTAAATTTTTTTAGACAAAAAAATCAAAGATGTTCCAATTTCTTTAAGAGAAAAAAAAACATTCAAATTACTATGGAGTAAATAGGATTTCAAATTGTAAAAAAATCTGCAAATTTTTCGGCAGCAAAGAAATCTTTCTATTTTTTTACGAGGAATAAAATTGCCAATTTTTCGTAATAACAAAAAAACTTTCTCAATTTTTTGACGGGGAAAAAATCTTAATTTTATGCAGAATTGAATATGGTTTTTTTTCTGGGGGGGGGGGGGGGGTTGAACATTATTTTAATTTTTTCGAAAGTAGTAACAGAATTGAAAATCTCAACGTTTGATCCAAAAAAAGAGAACCTCCTAATTTTATGAATAAAAAAAAATATTCTCGCATTCAAGATTGAAAGATTTTCAACCCTCAACCCCTTTTCGAGAAAAATCGAGCTACGCACCATAGAAAATTCCAAATTACCGGTCCGGTGTTTAATTCATCGCACTCGTCTCACAACAGACCTTCTTTCTAGGAATAATTTACCGAGGGGAAAAAACAACAACAACAAAACAGGAAATGGCGAAGAGTTAATTTAATTTCAATAAAAATCAAAACAACTCGAAGCAATTCGAAGTTCTATATTTTATCAGACTGACAAATTGGCATTTCAACTGTCGATACATTAACCTCGACAAACACCTACAAATAATTCGCACAAAACACAATCACATTTAAATAAATCATCGCCAATATCGAGCCAAAAACAATAAACATGAAAAATTCGCTCTGCTCAAAAATTATCTCTACAATCGGCCGATTTGTCTTTTTCTACATAAATATAACGGATAAGGTCGGTAGAAAATTATCATAGCTGAGCAATCCAAATAAAAATACGTTTCGTACTTTGTTAAACGATATTAACGTCACGTTACACGGCGATTTCGAAGAAATTAAATAATTTGGAGCGGTTCAGACTTTGGAGACTAATACAAAGCGACAACGATTAATTCATTTTTTTCGTCTAGAGCCAACGAACATAATTTTTGAAAATTTCCTTCACCGTGTGAGATCATTTCTGTTTCTCGAAAGGCATCTTTTTCACAAAATGAACGGACGTGTCGTTAACGAATGCAATGCAGCACAGCTACCTACAGCTCATACAAATACAATGTCTGGTATGCTTCATGGTTTCTTTCTATTTTCGGTTTAAAAAGTGCCACGAGGCTGTTTTTAGACAATTACAATGATAATAATGCACATAATACGAATGGTAAAATTTAATTCAACCAAACAACGACCTTGTCTATAAGTCGAATATAAGCTATCAGGTTAGCGAAACTTGTTCACAATAGTACTCCAAGTCCAAGTAAAGCTAACCAAGATACTATACTCGTACGTGATTGTGACAGTGTAGCGGAATAAAATTTTCCATATGTATTCGTAGTTATGCGTCTCATAGCATCGATTTTTTTCTTTTATTCAACCGCCAAAAAAAATACTCGATTAATAATTCACACAACACGACGTTCTTCCGTTCCCCACACGATGATAAAAACTTACAAAGCCGAACGAAGGAAAGACACGGATGTGTGTTTTCCAAGATGAGAAATTGAGAACGTAATTCAGCATTACATAGATACCGTAGAAATTACGTAATTTGTAATTGTATTTTTGAAACATTCGAAAAAATATTCACAGGGTGGTCGAATTAAATCTTCGATAGTTTTGAAAAAAATAAATAAATAAAAGATAAACAATTACTTGATATAACTTTTTTTTTCATTTAGCACAGAGAGAGTGTTTTTCTGATCAAAATAAGGGTCCTACGAAAAGAAATGCTAAATCAAAATTGTAGAGCGTGAAATTTTCTTTCTGGATGAAGCAATTAGGTAGTTCTGATCTGGGAGGCTTAGTTTTGTGTATTTTGCAGTCGAAGTTCAAAAGAGCGTAGCAGGGTTTGTACATCTAGTTGATTTGGCCCTGAGCACCGAATTTGAAATTATCCAATTAAAATTAGTATTTATGGTCCGAACCCTCCCTGACGAAATTTTTAGCTCGATATCTCACCTCTCACACCTTCTGGGGGGAGTTAAATGTGGATTTTCATTAAATATTTACATTTTTGGTAGTTTTCAACTGAATTTTTCAAATTTGCAGGGATTAGGAGACAGTGCAAAGTACATAATTTATGAAAAATTAAAAAAAAAATCGAAACCTTTTTCAAGGTCAAATGGACATTTGAAGGTTTCTACCGACTATCTGGTAACCCTTTTTCAGTGGTGCAATTTTGAAAAAAAAAATAGGGAATAAAAGTGTTGACGTCACAGTCACGTGATAAACTTTTTGATAAAGTTGAAAAGGGGATACTAATGAAAATTAACATGGGAAAAAGTGGTTTTTTCAATTTTGTAATAAAACGGTGCAATTTAGAGAAAAAGTTCATAGAAACGTTTTTGTTGTGGTGAAAATTTCCTATCTGAAGAGATTTATTGGGAATGTCTCGCGTATTTAGTTACCAAAATATGAATAACATTCTTATCAATGTAATGTGTATATTTCCATTATTTTCATTGTTTTCACTTAATAACTCGAAAAATAGGAGTTTTACAAAAAATTTACAAGAAACACTTTTTGTAGGTAAGTGAAAGAACTTTTCATTCGAATAAAAACATTTTAATTTAGTGCTGTGCAAACGGAGATATCGAGAAAACAAATTTGTACTTTCTTCAATACTCGTCAATCTTCAAGTATTTCAACGATTGTAGTTCATTGCAAAGAAAAATTTATTACATCATTCGAAGCAGCGTGAAATTCTTCACATTTTATTTCCTTAAAACTTTATTGTGGCTCTTTTAGTTTTTTAGATATTTCGATTTGAAATGTAAAAAGCGTTGAAAAGCATGCGAAATCCGTTTGCTAAACATCAACACTAATTTCAAATTAAAATAACTGAAAAACTAAAATAGCTAGAAAATTTTTTTAAAGAAACGAAATGTAGAGAATTTTGTCCTCTTTCGAATGATATATCAACTTTTCTCGTATTTTTAAACGAATGAAAAGCTTGTTCAATTTTCTACAAATAGTGTCCTTAGTAAATTTTTCATAAAAGCTCTACTTTTTGAGTAATAACCTAATAAGTGCAAATATTGTAACTCTTGTGATAAGGAAAAATACTGTGGTCCCCTTTTCAACTTTAGCACAGAAAATAGCCGATTGTGACGTCCCACTTTTATTCCCTATTATGTAATAGGTACCTAGTCTAGACGTAGGTATGACATCATAATTTTTAGAATTCCAAATCGTGTTGCGTCACCTTCAAAAATGCAACCCCCGAATTTTTTAACCAGAAATAGCCATTTTTGGTGGGAAATTTTTTTTCTTGCAATATGTTATCAATTCACCTATGAATATTTCATCGACTTCAGTTTGAACCAAACATTTTTTAGAATTTTTTATGCGGTGAAGACGCTCGAACACGGGAAAAACTCTTTTACACCATTTTTTCCTGCATATATCACTGATTACATTTAAATACACCATCAAACCGAATTTACATCAGATTTTCTCATTTCCCCCCTTTTTTATCATAGATGAAAACTAATCACTTCATGCAGAAAAAATTTACACTACACAATTTTTGTTCTTGGAATTTTTTTTGTGGGACCCTCAGTTCGGCCACAAAAACACCCTGTATACTAAACAATAATGTTGTGATTTTTGTTATTACGAACTTTGACTGAAAAAATCTTGGAAACTGCCTCCTTGAAAAACCTAATACCTTACTGCAGAGCGGACCTTTATGATTTGAGTTCGTGGTTAAAGGTTATGGGTTTTGAGAAACCAACGAAAAGTATGTGGTTATGGGTTAATGGTTTGGGACCAGTCCTCTTGTTATAATTGGTTACTGCTCCATTCAACTTCAACTAGCCAAAATAAGTGGTTAATAACTGGTTACAGGTTTTGGGTTAATGGTTTTTCGACTATTGAATTTGATAAAATCCAACAAAGAGGATCCAAGATCTTGTGAATAAATTAAAGAAACTAGACGCAAGTATGAAAATTTGATCAAAATCAATTTTATTTCATGAAAAATGGAGTAACTGAATCTGTAACATAAAAAAATTAGTGAACCATTAACCACTTTGAATTTTTTGTTTTTTTTTCTGGTTACTGGTTCAGGTTCAAAACCAGATTCAAAATTGAAAATGGTTTATAACTGGTTCATTTTTTTCAATTTTTTTTCAAAATAAGTGGTTTATAACTGGTTTCTGGTTTTGGGTTAATGGTTTGGGTCCGGACCTCTGCAGGCTTACTGCAGAAAAAAAATTTATACGTATACTAATTATTTTCAGGGAGTGAATTTTTTGGGAAGGGTTAATTTTTTGAGGTCTTTAACTTTCTGTAATTTTTCAAGTAGGAGAAGGTTTGAAAATGTTGTAAAAGAAGATGTAGAAAAGTAAGTAGTGATTTTTGAAGAAAATTTTTTTTTAAAAAACTTCAATTTAAAAAAAAATCTTTTATAAATTGAAAAGGAATCGATAAAAAATTGGTATAAAATCGTATGCTTGAGTGATTTAATTTTATTTTGAAAATTCTATTTTTCAGCAATATTTATCAGTTATATTTTCCCAATTTTGTTCGCAAAAATCTTGGAAATTTTTTGTCAAAATTTTTCATCAGAATATTTTTGTAAAATCTTATCTTACTTCCAAATTTTCCCAAAAATTCATTCTTTAATTAATTTTATTCTCATTTGTAAGCAATATCTTTTCAATTTTTTTGTAAAAATTTTCTGTAAAAATTTACGCTCAACAATTTTAATTTTAAGCATTTTTTTGTAAACCCCTAGTTTGGCCACAAAAACACTTTGTGCTAAATAAAAAAATTACTATTTTTTTCATTACTAACTTCGACTCCAAAAATCAATTTCTATTTTATTCTCAGAATATTGAAACATTTTTCAATTTAAAAAAAATCCCAATGTTTTGAAAGGGAGAGTAATGTTTTTCAATTTTCTACGAAAGAAATCGTTCAATTTTTTTAGTGAAACCATTTTTTTAAAATTTTTTAAATTTTTTTTTCAAGGGGAAAAATCTCGATTTTTTTAAAGTAGAAATATTTATTAAATATTTGGGAAAAAGATCTCTCAATTTTTCTGAAAAGAAATTTCTGAATGAAATATTTTTTGAGGGAGGAGGGGAATACCTCAGTCTTTTTGGAGAAAAAAATTCTGAATTTTCATCAAAAAATTTTCAACGTTGTTGGAATGAAAATGTTTTCCATTTTTCTGAAAAAAAATGTATAATACCTAATTATTAATTATATACCTATCTATTCTCAATTATTTGGGGATATAATTTTTTTTTCAAATTTTCGGGGTAATTAAGCCACCCAGGATAAACCCAATCAATAAACTTCAAAAAGGAAATTTTACGCTCTACAGTTTTGGATCTTGGCATTTTTGTCGTAGAACCCTTTGTTTGGCTAGAAAAACTCTCTGTGAGAAATAAAAAAAATTTCAATTTTTTTCATTACAAACTTTTACTGCAAAAATTACGGAAACTAAGTCTCCTGTAAAGAAGTAATTGCTTTAAGTAGAAAGAAAATTCCACGCCCTACAATTTTGATTCTTAGCATTTTTTTCGTAGGATTCTTAGTTTGACCAGAAATACACTGTGTTAGTCGTGACAATTTTTTTATTTTTCATTTCAAAACCATCGACCATTTAATTGGGCCATCCTGTATAACATAGGTATAGGTGTACGTAGACGTAGATTAGTAGGTAGATATAGGAAAAAGTATCGCCTTTGGGACAAGATTAATTATGTAGAAAAAAGCTAGCACAAATCAACCCGTATGCTCTTTAAAAAAAAACTTCATAATCCAGTTCTTCCATTATACGACTTCTGATTATCTATCTACCTACTTTATTATAAAAAAAAATCTTTGCGAAAAATTTTATACAAAAGGTTACAAAAAAAAGGAAGCGAATTGACATCAAATAATAGCTCCATACGACGATTATTTCGTGCCAGATTTTTAGATTGATATTCGATGCTCATTTTTTTCTTCAACTCTTCCTTTCGACGAGACACGTTTGGTTCAATTTTTCTCACCACAGCAGTTCAGGATCATCTTATTCTGCTGTGTAAAGAAGAAGCAACCTATTCGTCGCCTATAGCTCATAAGGGCAGATCCTTTTCCCTAGAATGATGGAAACTACACAACCAAACCTTCCAAACCAACCAACGCCACCGAAGTAAAAAACATTTGGCAACGCTGCTATCTGTTGAATGACCTCAAATGTTACACTTCCCCATAAACGTCGCGTATTCGGCGTTTGTTGGCAGGATTCGCGCACGCATCCTTGTACATAATAAAAGCTAATAAAAGTAAAACTAAAAAGCGAACCATGTTTGTGGAAAAAAATTAAAATGCATCGTGGATTGGTGAAATCTTTTCGGCGGAATTTGCATACTAACAGAGTGTAACTTTTCACGCGAATTAAGGGCGAAATTTTCCACAAAGCCACGCCAAAGTTTTACGCGAAAGCATGAAAACTGATCGATATCTTCCATTACAATAATGAAACATATATCGGCAAAGTTTGTCAAAAAATTACAAACAAGAGGATGAATGAAGCTATACATTTTTATTATTTGGTGAAAATCAATATGTGGGTATTTTCACTTTTTTTTACCACCCCTTTGGCATCATTTTTGAGCCATCTGCCTTCTCACAAGCATGGGCTCCATGTGACCTGTCATAAGAAAAGCAGGTTCTGGTCCGAAAAATCTTTTTTTGTTTTATTTTTGTTGAAATTAGTGCGGTATTTTTGGCGGTTATTTTACTGGTCATGGAGAAAACGTTTTCAAACGATTCTGTTCGAGCACAGAGTAAAGTAAAAAATCCAGAGAAAAATCAATACTTCTATTCAGAAAATTAATTTCAACTTTTCTTGGAAGGTAATTCAAATAGTGTCTACGTACAAATTTACAGCCTGATCGGATCAGTTTTGAGTGGCCTGTGACAATTTTATGAAATTTTTTATAAGCAAAAAGTGGAAAATTCAACTCTTTTTCTTTTCATCTCGTATATTGGCTTAAATTTTGAGAAAATCAAAATACCAAGACTAATACATGGTAGGAAATCGAATTTCCAACAAAAAATGTTCTATTCACTTTTTGCCTATCTTCAATATTTCAGGAGTTATTTGAGAAAATCAAAATCAATTATAAATGTAAACTCCTGAAATATTGATGATAGGCAAAAAGTGAAAAGAACCTTTTTTGTTGGAAATTTGATTTCTTACAATGTGTCAGTGTTCGTTTTTTGATTTGCTCAAAATTTCAGCCGATATCCTGACTTGAAAATTTAAAATTTCATTCAAAATTTGGAATTTTTTGTTTTAAGAATGGCGAAACTGCCTGAAATTTTTTTTCTTAAACACTCTAAGCGGTAAATTTGGGTTCACTTGGAGTGGCTAAATGATGCCCCAGAAATCAGCTGGATCAGATGAACGGAATGGACATGTGAGAATTAAAAATTTTATACTGCTCTCCTGTAAATAAATTTGTCTTTCGGATCAGAATCTGGTGGGCTGGTTTCCTTTTATGACAGGTCAGAGGTCACAAATGAAAAAAAAAATGCTACAAATACTATCGCGTAAAATTGAGTAAAAATGCTAATAAGTAAGAGTACACTGACCTCAAACTACAGAGGACAGAAAAAGCAGGTAAAAAGAATCACTGATAAGACTATCTTCCAACAAAAATAACCTAATAATGGTCTCTGTAATTCATTTTTTTTTTTTGCAACGTGTATTTATAATTAGGCATTTTGGCTCAACGCCGGTCTTTCATTGTGTAGATATCTTGGTTAGAAAATTTTACCAATTTTAATTTAAATAAAAAAGTGCGCCAAACTATCCAAATTATGAAACTGTGACCATAAATAAATATTTATGGCGAATTCGACGATAACGACGAACAGTTATTTCTTATCGAGAACTCGGACAAGTCGAAAGTGAAAATTACAGAAGCAAAAGAAGTAATTTCCACACAAAAATGAAAATTTTCCAACCAAAGAATGCTATAATAAATATTTCAAATTGATAAGTTTTCAAGGAATATTTTTAAATGTTGGAAAATTATACTCGAATGAATCGTAAAACATACGAATATGAAGTAGAAAAAAATACCCATCGTGTAAAATCACACCTTTTTAAAAAGAAAACACATTGAAGGTAGTCTAAGTACACGAATGATGTAAAAAATCCACCCTAGATCGTGGAAATCATCATAAAATATGATTAAATTTCAAATCGAGTGTCTAAAATTCGTCGAAATGCTTCGATCGGTCGTACGAGCGAACTACCATGTAGGTTTATCGTCCATATGTCATAATCAAAAGTACAAAAATTACGACCAATAATGAAAAACTTTTTACGAGGCGCCACGAAATGCAGCAGGGAAATTACTACATATAATTGTGGAGTTTTTATAATCGAAATAATTTTCAGCTTTCGTGTTGCGAAGCAAAGTTATACGATGAAATATAATTTTTTGAATGTAATTAACGCACGCAAAGCGAATTTACCAGCGGAGGGTAGAAAATATCTAAAATACACTGGAAGGAGCAAACACCCCATAACGCTGGCGCGTGAGGACCGCGCCCAAGATTGATTTTTTGCTTCAACAACCCTAGCGGTCATTTCGAGAATTTCGAAATGTAAAATTTACTCTTTTTGGAAATTTTTTTTACAAATTAAATCGTACTAAATGGAAATGGAAAGTCGGATTTGCGATTTGTTCTTACCGAGTAATAAAAGTTTGATATCTTTAGCTGCTTGAAGGCCATCTTCCTTTAAACTTTTTTCAATCTGCCGACTCTTGGCTAGAGCTGCCCTCTCCTCTGCGGACATAGCACAACCCATGATGGCAAATTTGATCTTCTTTTTTTCCGAAATGATTATCCAGTAAATGGCACTTTGGGTTTAATAAAACTCTGGAATGATTACTCGGAAATTTCCGAGTACACTCCAGTCAAATAATCACGATATTTTATAACATTTTAAATTTGAACATTATTGATAACTTAATTGTGTTATAATTTGAGAAATTTAATAAAAATAATCATTATAGTGTAATTTCGAATGAACACTGTAATGCGACGAAACGAAAATGAGAAAATTCGAAAATTTCAACCGTGGTAACTAAACCGATTTTTACTTGATCAAGCTTCCGCAAATACCGACGAAATTCGAATCACTTATATCCCATGTATAATTTTAAGTAAAACGATCAACTTATTCGATAAAAATTAAGTAAAAATTAAACCGAACACACAACTTTTTTACCATATAAAAATGTAACACACACTTCGACTACACTATCACAACGGTAAACGGAGACTCGCTGGAACGTCGCAACGTTTGTTTGAATGATTCAAAATGTGGATGAAAACGCTTTCCGTGTCAACAGTTTCAATGCTGCCAATATGGCGATATGAAAAATACTAGCGGATATATTTTGCATTTTGCCGGTTTGAAAGTTGAGCTTTCGATGGCTTTCGACGTTTCGAGTCATTTTGCTACCTTTTTTTTTGTGTTTCACGCGGTTTAGAAAGCTCAACAGAGTCAACACGCGATGCCTAAACTTAAACGTATTATTTAAGGTTGTTTAAGGTAAATCGTAAACAAATTACTAGAGATTATTAATGATTAGGTACCAGCCTACAATCAGGTATTTTTAGATTTCAGTAAAATTGCAGAAAATGTTATTTGAGCGAGGTAAATTTACCTGTGATGCCTTTCGATTAGTCAAATCAGTGGCGTATTTAAAAGGAGGGTTTTGGGGTCCAAACCCCTCTCATTATTCATAGAAAAAAACTTTAAAATACCTCAAAATTGTGAAAAGTTCTCGAAATGTATCCCTAATTTTTCTTAAATTTTAAAAAAATGACATTTTTAAAAATGTTTCCAATTTTTAGTCACAATGAATTTTTATAATGAATGAATGAAATGAATGAAATTTATTTGGTACCAAAATAAGATATTGATCAAATTTTTCAATTTTTGGAATGATTTTTCATAAATTTTCAAAAATAAAAATTGGATAGTTTTTTTAAACTAAGTATTTCATTTTTCAAGAATGATTTTTTTCTAATTTTTTTAGGATACATGATTTTTTTTTAATTTGAAAATATTGAGATTTTTCAATTTTTTCAAGAATGTTTTTTTTTTTCAATTTCTAGAGTTCATTTTCTCTTAAATTTTCAAAAATAATATTTTTGTTATTAAAAAAAAAATCAAGAAAGATTTTTTCCAATTTCTTTCAGATGTGATTTTTTTACTCTGCTTTTCAAAACTAGATATTTTAAAAATTTTAAATTCCAAAATTTTACTTACCTACTAATTTTCAATTATGATGAATTTTCAAAAAAATTAGTCTGGTCGAATTCTTCAACATACTGATTTTTTTCAATTTTTAGTAAGATTTTCCTTGAATTTTCACAAAGAGAAACTGTGTAAATTTTTTTGACTATTTTATTTCAATGTTTCAAGGTTAAATTTTTCGTTTATGTTAAGAAATTTTTTTGATTTTCAAAAATTTAATTTTTTTCAGTAATTTTTAATGATAACTTTTCTTAATTTTCAATAACAAAACTTTCAAAAATAAAAATTGGGTAATTTTTTTTAATAGGTAGGTATTTTATTATTTTATCAATGATTTTTCTTCAATTTTTAGAAATCATTAATTTCTCTTGAATTTTGTTGTTACCAACTTTTAAAAAAAAAATAAGATGGATTTTTTCTTTTTTTTTTAAGGAGATTTTTTCTAGTTTTTAATACTAGATTTTTTTGGTTTTACAATTCCAAAATTTTACTTATTATTTTTTAATTAGGTATGATAAATTTTCAAAGAAATCAGTTTCAGTCAAATTCTTCAACATATTATTGGATTTTTTTCAATTTTTGGGGAGATTTTCTCTGAATTCTCACGAATAGAAACAGTGTGATTTTTTTGACTATTTAGAGATTTTTTGATTTTCTAAAATTGAAATCTAAAAATTTTGAAAAATACATTTTTTGTTATTAGCGAAAATTGAAAATTTTATTTCATAATAAACACTTTCGAAAACAAAATTTGAACCCATCCTACGATTTCATCCTAGATACGTCACTGAGTCAAATTTCAAATCTACGATAGCAAAGTCATTCTATTGAGTAAAGATAGTCCAAAAATATGAGCTGAAGAACTCATCAGTTGAGTGAATCTGTGATTAGAGTGATACAGAGGCAAGTATTTTGTAATTTGTAAATTTATAGGCCTAAAAGTAATGTAGGTAAAATATCACAAAAGAATCATTTTCTAATTGTTTCCAAGTATTTAATTTTTTAGGATTAATAAATGGCAAGTTTCTATAATTTCATTAGGCATAGTACATAACTTTAGGTAGATGCGTACTTACTATAAATTATGTACATAATATTATGTATAATCAGTTACAACTTACAAGTCCGCTGTACACAAGTTGTAACTTCTAACTTTAGATTTATGCCAAATTATTTGTCTAAAGCATCAAGTTGGGGACTTCTATTAAAGCCTAAAATTTCCCATTTTTTATTCAACTTTTTTAAAAATTACCCAATATTAGTTTTACTCCACTTTTTCAGTATACTGTTTTTCCCAATTTTTTTTTGCTTGGGGATGAGAATATGAGAGTAAGACTCTCCCACATGTCACAAAATTGGTAAAATTTACCTTTTTTCAATTTTTATTTTTCTTATAGATTGAACTATGTTTTAAATTTTTGAAACCGCATCAAAGGGATCAAACTAAGTACCTCTACCTAGGTATTTTATAATTTTTTTATTTTACGTTTACTTAGTAAGTAGGTATGTCTGGGTACGTAGGTATGTTGAGTATTATTGTGATTATTTCATTATTGAGTACTAAGTAGGTACATGGATTTCAATCAAAATTCCCATAATTTTTATCGCAAGAAAACGAGAAGTCATTAAAACTAAAAGTTGGATAACTGATCATTGATGTCAATGATGTCATTAAAATCAAAAGTAAACCAATAAAAATATTTATTTTTCAAGATTTTAATTTAATAAAAATTGAAAATAATGGAAACACCATAAAATCATGCTCAAAAATTCAAAATAACATAAATAATAATTTTTATTTCATTTTCTATTTTCTTTCATAAATTAAGTTTCATACAATTTTTTGCACAAGTGTAATGGCAGCCATGTTCATGAAGGAGCTTTCCAAGTTGAAAAAGTAGTAGAAATTGTCCCTATCCCCTCCACAAATCCGCACAAATCCCCACTCCAATTCGTCGTTCTTATCTCTCAACTTTTCGTAAACAGAAAAACACGGAGCACATGAATGAAACTATCAAAGTTGATATTTTTCGTATGAAGTTAACAATAAATTCGATTATTTTATTGTTATTCGTTATTCGAACGAATAATGACTTCGAAAAAGAATTCGATAATACGTTTAACATCCGATTTCATCGACTAATTTGTAAAATAATTGTTCTACGACACTAATGTCTAATGGAAAGTGGAGTGCTACTCATGAGTAATAATTTGTTCAAAAATCCCTTTTTTGTAAATAGTTCGAAAATTATTTCGTACCTGGTTTGTTTCATTTCCATAATTTCTTGTGCTAACTTCCAAAAAAGCTGTGCAAATGCTTCTTCCGAAATCGGCGTAGAATTCACAACGAAAATAGTTTACAATGGTAAGTTCTAAATATACTTATCTCCTTCGAAAGGTTATTATTATTCGTCTTTGGTGTTTTTAAATTTCAGAGTATATCGTCGGATTCAAGAGTTACTACCGTAGTCAGACGAGAGAGAATTTCATAACTGCTGCTTTGAACGGTTCCAGTATTGAAAATTGGCATATTATAAAACGCAATAACCCAGCTAAAGATTATCCCAGTGATTTCGATATTGTTTTCGTAAGTGTACTGTTGTTGGTTCAAGCTCAAATTTCTTCATATTACGATTACAATACGAGCTTTATTTTTTCACAGATCAATGCGAATGATTCTAAAAATGGTTTGGAGGCGTTGAAAAATCACCCTTGTGTGAAGAGAATCACTCATCAGCAAATTGTCCAACGTATGATCAACAGTATACCGCAAGAACAAAGTAAACCGAACTCTACTGATACGAAACAATCTCAGCGATTTAATTTGAATCAAGTGAATATTTTAATGTCACACATTGCTTTACTTTGTGATTTAATTTCGAGAATTATTTTTATAATATTATCTTACGTTTTAGAAAAAATTCTGGCATTCGGCTAGTAGATACGTGGGTAGAAGACTGTTGAGAGCTGTACCAAAACAAATTACTACAATTTTACAAGCTGACGTTTTATGGTCTATGGGAATTACCGGTACTCGTATTTATGATAGAAATTGATTTCGAAAGTGGAGGAAGAAGATACTAATCGTGAAATTCCAGGTACTGGGGTGAAAGTTGCTGTTTTTGATACTGGCTTATCGAAAAGTCATCCGCATTTCCGTCGTATCAAAAAAAGAACCGATTGGACGAATGAGAACACTTTGGAGGATGGTTTGGGACATGGGACATTCGTCGCTGGAGTTATCGCTTCGAGCAAAGAATGTCTTGGGTTTGCTCCGGACGCAGATTTATATGTATTTAGAGTATTCACAAATAAGCAGGTGATTAATGAATTGAATGAAAAAATCTGATGTTTGTATGTAGTGATTTTACGAAATAATTTCAATTTTGCAGGTTTCCTATACATCTTGGTTCTTGGATGCGTTTAATTATGCCATATTGAAGAAAATTCACGTATTAAATTTAAGTATTGGTGGTCCTGATTTTATGGATCATCCGTTTGTCGACAAGGTATGGGAGCTGACGGCAAATGGAGTTATTATGATCTCAGCCATTGGTAATGATGGGCCTCTTTATGGGTAAATATTCTCAAATCTAGGAAGTCTTCACCAGTGCACTTCTGTGTCTGTGATATAATTTTGAGATTTATTTGGATTTATTGCAGAACTTTGAATAATCCTGGCGATCAAATGGATGTAATAGGCGTAGGTGGGATCAATTTTGAAGATCAAATAGCGAAATTTTCTTCTCGTGGAATGACCACCTGGGAACTACCTCAAGGGTAAATAATAATTTTTCGAATACAACGAATATTTTAATAAAATATTCACTTTCTCGACTGTATTTTGAAACAGATACGGAAGACTGAAACCAGATATCGTCACTTATGGTTCAGCTGTTGCTGGCTCTAGCGTTAAGGGAAGCTGTCGTTCGTTATCTGGCACGAGTGTAGCATCTCCTGTAGTAGCTGGTGCTGTAACTCTTTTAATGAGGTAAAATATTGACTTAGACGTGTATCTCAGACATTTCTAAAAATTAATCGAGAATTATTTCCAATTACAGCAGCGTATTACATCGCTCTGATGTGATCAATCCTGCCAGCATGAAGCAGGCTTTGATGGCGTCCGCTCGCAGATTACCAAAAGTTGGGATGTTTGAACAAGGCCACGGGAAACTAGATGTTTTAAGAGCTTACCAAATACTTAATAGTTATAAACCTCAAGCTAGTTTTAGTCCAAGGTAGTAATGTTCTCAAATGCTCGTAATTCCAGTGATGTCATAATAAATCTGAATTTTCCTAAAATTTGGTTCCAGTTATATTGATCTTAGCGAGTGCCAATATATGTGGCCGTATTGCACGCAACCAATTTATTTCGGAGGTATTCCGACTATTATTAATGTGACAATCTTGAACGGTATGGGTGTTACCGGATATATCAACGAGAAACCAAAATGGTTCCCTTATTTACCTCAAAATGGTCATTTTCTCGATGTAGGTGTAATTCATCAATTGCCACACGAACGAGAAATTATTTAAAAGCACATTAATTTCTGTTTAGGTTTCTTTATCATACTCTGAAGTTTTATGGCCGTGGTCTGGATGGTTAGCTGTGAGTTTAGCAGTCAGCAAGGAAGCAGCATCTTGGAGTGGTTCAGCTCACGGGCATATCGAACTCACTGTCGAGTCACCTGCCGCTGATAATGAAACTAATGTTCAAAAATCTACTATCCAATTACTTTTAAAAGCAAATATAATTGCGACACCTCCTCGAACGTAATTACCTATTTATTAACTATTCAAACACATCATCAGTATCGTTTTGTATCGATTTTTCTTTCATGTGTCGTAGAAAACGAATTCTATGGGATCAGTATCACAATTTAAGATATCCACCTGGTTATTTTCCAAGAGATGATTTAAATAAGAAAAATAATCCTCTGGATTGGAATGCTGATCATATTCATACCAATTTCAAGGTAAATTTATGAATCAATTCGATATCTTGTTCATCATTCTGTATACTGAAATGTGAAATGTGCTGCTTAGGATATGTACGAACATTTGAGAAACTCAGGGTATTATATAGAAGTATTAGGAACTCCTTACACGTGTTTCGACGCATCGCAATATGGAGCATTATTAATAGTAGATCCTGAAGAGGAATTTTTTTCCGAAGAAGCTGCAAAATTGAAAAAAGATGTCGATAACGGATTATCTGTGATATTATTTGCCGATTGGTACAATACAACGGTTATGAAAAAAATTAAATTTTTCGACGAAAACACGAGGTAAATAATTTTTTCCAAATTATACTTCCTCGTTCATTGCAATTTGAATTTAAAAAAAAATTTCTACGTAGGCAGTGGTGGATGCCGAATACAGGGGGTTCAAATATCCCAGCTTTAAATGATTTATTATCAACGTGGTCTGTTGCATTTGGTGATCGAGTATACGAAGGGTACTTTTCAATGCAGGATCGAAACGTGTATTATGCTTCGGGTACTTCGATCGTGAAATTTCCAGACAACGGGATCATTATATCGAAGAAATTGAAAGATCAAGGTATTCCAAATCAATAACAAAGTTTCGAATAGATTGTCGAATAATTGTGTTTGAAAATTAATATTTTTACAGGCGAAGAAATCATCAACAAAGATTCTTCTGTTCAAGAATCAGTTCCTATTTTAGGTTTTCTGCAGACAACTAGTGTTAATGAGGTATCCACGGCTGGTGGAAGAATTGTGATGTACGGAGACTCGAATTGTTTAGACAACAGTAACAGTGTGGAAGGTGAGTTGTTGATATTGCACGTAAAAGGAAGTAATTTCATCCTACTAACATAGCTGTCGTCTTTTCAATTATGTTTAGATTGTTTCTGGATGTTGGATGCAATTCTCCAATATGCATTGACTGGTCGTTTACCTTCTGTATTCAAAAGTGACAATGCTCAATTACAAAAGAGTGAACTTTTATTACCTCAGCGAATGGAGGGAAACCAACTGTATAGGTATTTGAAAACTTTACCCCGGTTAGATGATTCCAAATTTGTGAAACGATTTCAAAATTTTGATCTTTCGCAGATATTCGAAGGTGCTGGAAGATAATTTGGAAGGTATTAAAATTAAACCCTTGCCCGCATGTCCGCATTTAGTTTGGTCTCATCCAAACCCACTGAATCAGTCCGCTCCTGCGTAAGTTTTCCATTGTTGTAGGTTGAAAAAGTACCGAGGTAATATCTAAATCGATTTAATGGTTTGATTATGTATCTGCAGGAATTTATACAAATCGCAGGCATTACTGTCGATCGATATCGACGTGGAGTTACCAATATTCAGAGTTAAGGATTTACCAAATGATACTTTCGAAGAAGAATTTGACTGGTTACCAATGGTAGCGGTGCTCTGCATTATTTTAGGAGCAGTATTTGTTATTTACAGATATTTCAAGTTTAGAAAGAAACCGCGAAGAAGACGCGTGGTCAGGTTTAAACGGTTTTTGTCAGCTATTCATGCAAAACGAGTGCCTTCAGTTTGAACTCGCGTATTGAAAATATTACGTTGTTTTCAATTGTTTTTTTTATGTACGAGTGGATAATTTACCATTATTTTTTAGGTGTTTTAATTGTAAAGATTTTGCTGATTGTTCTATTTATGTATGATTCGTATTATCGATTTTTAAAATGTACGTTTTAGTATTTACTTTTCGAGTTCTCGTTTACTTTATGAACTATTCTAAATGATGGAAAAATTTAAAATCAAAAAGTACTTCTGTGTTAAAAGTATGTGATTTTTATGTTTATGTGCCTTTTTTATAATATCCATTTTTACGTATTATGAATTATATATTTTTGCTTTTTAATTGCTCGATTTTTTAACAGGTCATTAGCTACAACTGTAATATCAACTCTTAGAGGCGATATACTCTTCTTTACCGAAATCATAATTCTACGACTGTGAAGTCGATAACCAACCACAACGTAAAAAAGAAGAAATCGACACGTTGAACGAAATGTAATACGAATTACGAAATTCATAAATTAATCGAACAACAAAAACATTTTTCAAATATTAAACATAGTTACTTAATTCATAAAATAAACGTAATCTTCAAGAAACAGGAAAATGACATTAATCACGTTTTTTCACTCGACTTCCCTCCGATATCATTGACCAAGTCTGAACTTTTTCCATTGTGTATCATTCGAAACTATACCTAAGAAAACATAGTATTCGAGATCAATCACGTGGTTATTCATACTACACAGCGAATAAGCAATGAAATTACGTATAATTCATACCTCTCTATCCTGTTAACTCGTCACCTTTTTCATAAATGCACACCTATACGTCTACTCTTAACTCTTGGTAGATTTGGATGATGATCTCGAACACCTACATAATTATAAAAAAAAATCACTTTTGGTGAGGATTTCAAATTGACAAAATTATTTTGAAAAACTCTTACGTTGGTTTCGAATAGATTCTATGCAGTTGTCAATATGCGTAGTTCATCATGGACACAAACAGCACTTTTTTAAGGTAGGCGGCTGTACTCATTGTCAGATGTCATTTGAACTTGAAGATAATTATAAAAAAATTTGAAGTAAAAAAAGAAAAATCAATTTCTACACGGATATGGTAAGTATTTTATTTTTCAACGTTGTTATTTTTTATTTTTGAAGATAATTATAAAAAAATTTGAAGTAAAAAAAGAAAAATCAATTTCTACACGGATATGGTAAGTATTTTATTTTTTATTTTTGAACTTACTCTCATACAATAAAATTAAAAGGGACTTTAGATATTAAACATATTATTTCGTTTTAAAGTTGTCTTTTTTTCGGGGGGAGGGGTGAGGAGTTGATTTCACCTGTGTCTGAACTGAGTCTCGCTTTTGTTTGAGAGTGGAAGAATGCCGCACCTCTAGTGCACCGCATCTATCAAACAAGGGTAGCTCTACATCCATGCCCAGTCCGTTTTGGCACGGGTAGCCTTTTATTTTATGGACTTTTCTATAGTAATAAGCACAACGGAGTATATTAATATTTTTGATGTGAGTACTGTCCATGAACCAACCTTTGTTTTGTTTGAATAAATGAGGCAGAATATTTTCCGTTGATGAAAATGCAACTGATTGTAGAAGCTTTATCAAATTTGAGTGGTGTTCATTGCAGAGAAAGGTATAATCTCTCGTAATAGTGGCTGCAAATGTTTGATAAACAGTGTCCATTTTTTGACCTTTATATTCTTCATGTAGTATTTGTCGCAGGGTTCGAAAAAACTTGGAATTACCGTACTCCTCATACTTGATCCGGAAATAGAAGTTGCGAAACCGTATAGTGTAAAAGTCAAGTGGATTCGAAGGTGGATTACCATCGCATTCGTATAGAATCCGTACAGTATTTTCAGGTAGGTCTAGATTATTCCACCTGTCTTCATGTCCGGCGGTCAAATTCAAATTAGGAACCCGATTGAAAATTTGTTGTGTATTCTTAACGATATGGATTTCCGCTTTGGCCGTATTTATACCGCACTGAAACTGCGTCGCAAGCTGTAGAAACATAAAAAAATATGTTTAATCAATGCATTACTTCTGGTTTGGTAGTACACTTTTTTATTTAACTCACCATCATTTTCTCAGCCTTCTTTTCTTTGAGACATTTTTTTTCATACTCTCTCTGAATAAAATTAAGATCTGGATTTTTGAACAGTTTTTTTATCCGATCTTTGGTTTCAGACGACAAAGTTGAGCGATCGTCTGAAAATAAATAATATAGAGAATACCTACTTATGTTAGTTTTAGTTATGTTTAATTACCACACACACACACACACACAGTCTTTTTAGCTGATTTTTTATGTATACAATACAGAATAGTCTATAGTCCAACTGGCAAAAAAAGCAGAGCTGGAGCGACTCAGAATCGATTGTGTGAGTCGAGTCACAATGAATGACTCAGAGTTCGATTCTCGAGTCCGACTCCTCAATTCACTGAATCGCAAATGAATCGCAAAAATCAGACTCTTTTCTGAGAGTCGCTTATTAAAAATCATTGCGACTCTCATTTTGCGACTCCTTGGTCCTTGACTTGCGCCTATAAACACTACGAATGTGTCACATTATTCTCTTGAATTTTATCAAGTCCAGCACTTGTCACTACATTAGATACTGGATATCAAAATTGGAGAGGAGGGAGGGGTTCAATCAAAATTTTTGTCATAACTAAAATTATTCATAGAACTTCAAGCTACAACTTTTGTTTGATTATTTTTTCAAATGAACCCCTCCCTCCCCACCAATTTTGGAAAATGTAACATGAGTTAGTCAAAATAAATTATATTATCCAAAATTGGTGGGGATGGAGGGGTCCAATCAAAATTTTTGTCATAACCAAAATTATTCATAGAACTTCAAGATCTTGAAGGAATTTGCATGCTCTTTCTAATGATGTAAATACCATCCTAATCCCTCCAGCCGTTCACTCGCAATCGAGTATTTTGCCAAATTGAGTAGAATTTTTACTCGAAAAACTCTCAAAAGAAAATAACCATATGTTTTACATACTTTGCAACTTGAAGTAATCGCCTCAAAAAATTTATCGCGGTGACCTATGTTTTTTTTTAAATTGCCTTATTGGAAATTTACTCCTCTTTCCAATGGTGTAAAAATAATTTTTATTCCGTTATTATTTTGGAAGATATGGAGCCAAAACTTGAAATTTTTGCAATTTTTCAACAAATTTTTTACCTTTTTTGGCCATAAATTAAAATTTATTCGCGATTAAGAAAATTTCCCCTTATCATATTATTGGATTTTTCTCGACCTATTCAATGGTGTAATCGCCATATCCATACAATGGCCCATTCTCTCGCAATCAAGGATTACCTCAAATTCAGTCTCAATTCTATCCAAAAAACTCGCAAAAATAAAACAGAGCCACGTGTTCATACATACAGACTTTCAATCGATCGCCTCAAATAATTTATCGCGTTGACCTATATTTTTTATTTAATCGCCTTAATAGAAATTTACTCCTCTTTCCAATGGTATAAAAAGATTTTTTTTTAAATAATTATTTTGGAAGATATAGGGCAAAAATGTGAAATTTTTCCAATTATTCTTCCATTTTTTCTCCTATTTAAACCATAAATTTAAACTTATTCATTATTAAATTTTTTTTTCACAACATGTTATTGGATTTTTCATGGCCTATTCAATGGTGTAATCGCCATATCCATACCATGGCCCATTCTCTCGCAATCAAGGATTTCCTCAAATTCACTCTCAATTCTATCCAAAAAACTCGCAAAAATTACAACTGCCACGTTTCCATTCAGTGCAACTGCAAACATTCAATCGTTCGCCTTAAAAAAATTATCGCGGTGACCTATCTTTTTTTTCGAGTAATCTTATTAGAAATTTACTTCTCTTTCCAATGGTGTAAACAGAATTTTTTTCAATAATTATTTCAAAAGATATAGAGCCAAACTCTCAAATTTTTCCAACTTTTCTACTAATTTTTCATTCTGATGCCCGAGCGTCGAAGGTACTCGCTCGAGTACGGCTCGTGGCGACCAAACCAACCCTTCGCGCGACCTTTCAAAACAGAAAAAGCTCATTTGCGAGCAAAGTAAAAAAGCTAGAGAAAAATTATTTGCACCATTGGAAAGAAACCAACATGGCGCATGGGTTCACCCGTATTGTTTAGGTGCCTTAGTTAAAAGGGAATAGAGTTAAGGAACCATAAAAAGGAGTCGCAAGAAAGAGTCGTGAGAGTTGCAAAAAAGAGTCGTAAGCCAAAAGAATCCGATCAACATAGCTTGAGAATCGCGATTTACTGAGTCGTAACTTTTTTTATCAAAGAATCTGACTCTCAGAATGATGTGCAATTATTCAAAAAAAATTCCGCATATGCGTAGTTGCGTAGATGTCTACTCGTAGAAAATTTATCACTGCAGGCTGTCATCGACATTCTGGAGAAGTACTTACACTTTTGAATATTTTTTAATTTCTGCGTATTTAAATCTAACTCATTATTTTTGCTCATCTTTAAAAAATAAACTTACCGACTTTTGCCGTAACACTCGAGTCATAATTTATGCAAAACGAAGTAATAACAAACACGAAAAATGGGCCTCGAATATTCATCATCTTGATTCGACAGATGAAATCGTAATAGAGACGATTACAAAATTGACTTTTTCGATACTTATCTGCTCAAGTAGCAAAATTATTACTAGTACTAATCAGCTTTTTATCAGCAATGCGCAGTTAAGGCAAAGTACTTAGCGGGGAAAAAAAATTGAAAACTGTCTGAACAGCTATCTATATGATTGTAATTATGTATATTCCTACTTACTTTGTAAAGTGAGATAATGGACGCCTTCAAAGGGTAGCGGAGGGATCGATCACTACTTCACTTCACATAGAATTTCGCATAATTTTTGTATAAAAAACGTCGCAAAGTTCAGTCTTTTTTTTTTTTTTTTTTTTTTTTTAATAAAAAATCTTCTAAATTCTTGTAGGTAGGCATTAAAAAAATTGTGGAATAAAATTTTAAATTTTTCAGAAAGTAAAAATATCTTGTATCTAGCTATCTACATAGGTATACCATTAAAACTTTATAAGAGATCAAAAAAACATACTCAACAAGCTTTGAGGAACTAAAATTTTAATAAACGTTACCTTGGCGGAACAAGGGCCCATCTGCTGTTTTTTGCATAGGGCCAAACGGTTTGGGTATATTTAAACAAGTGAGGACGAAAGGGCCAAACGTCAAAAGAATAAAAGAGTTTTTAGAGCCAAACTGCATGATTTTTGTGTACTATTTTTAGCAATCCATGTGTGCGACGACCGAGACCACTGTATATTCTGTAACCAACTCGCCTTTGATGTTGCGCATGCCGCGAACTCGAATTACGTGGAAAGTAGTGAAAATTTTAATATGGTGCAAATGAGTTATTTTCTTAGATTTTTAAGGGCTTTCGATTGAGACCAAAACGAAGTTTCTACGATTAAAAGTCGCAAAGATATGATACGCTGGTTTTTGTAATTTTTCTAAAATTCTTCTTAAGACTCAGCCAAGCTACTGAAGAAATGGCTGAACCGATTTTTATGATTTTTCAGATGTAGGTACTATTCGTCGAGGGAATGCACCAAATTTAGTCAAATTTTGAAAATTTTGAAAATTGACCCTTCACCCCCCCCCTCTCCCCCTTTTAGCATAGTATATGCTTTTACGGAGACCAAAATCCGAGACTAAATCCGAGAATTTTTTTTTTTCATAAGAAAATTTCTCAATTTTTTATCTCTCAAGTTTTTGGGAGTAAAAGTATTTCTCATTTTTATTGAAAGAAAATTTTTCGATTTCTTTGTAACAATAAATCTTTTAGTTTTTTGAAAAACTTGAAAAAATCTTGATTTTTTTTTTAACAAAACAATTTTCTAATTTTTCTAATTTTTTGTTTCAATTTCATTGCAACATGAAATTTCTTATTTTTTGTCAATATATTTTTTTTTATTATTACCCATTATGTGTTTTTTAAATTTTATTTCTCATTTTTTTTTTTGGCAAATAAATTTCTTATGAAAGTATCACTTTGTTTGAAAAAATCTTTCATTCAAAAAGGGGATTTTCAAAAAAGTTGTTTTTTGATTTTTAAAAGAATTTTATGCAAATAATTTTTTGGGATAATTTTTTCTCTAAAATAATTTTATGCAGTGAGATTTTTTTTCAGGGAAATTCTTAATGAAAACGTAATTTTTATGAATTTTTTTTAGAAATTTCGTTCTTAAATGTTTTTTGTCTACAAAATTTTCAAGAATTTTTTTATACTTGAAATGATTTCTTCAAAAGAAAATTTTCAAGGTTTGCTACCTCATTAGTACGAAAATCCTGCGGGCGGTAATGACGTAAATTATTACGAATGTAATTTATTAATACCTACCTAAGTATAGTATTAGAATAGCTCTTGGTGCATTCCGCACAACTCCCACTGCAAGCATACTTTCTGAAGCTTCAGAACCTCCCCTCAGCTTAAGAAGACAACAAACAATAGCAAATTCGGCTCTTAACATACTTTCTACCCCCAACTTTCACCCTAAATCAGAATTTATTTTTCCATTCAATGATTTAGAACCTGACACTTCCCATTTACTTCAATCTATAATTACAAATGAAACAAAAATCCATCATTATGTCATAAATATTCTCCCACCTTGGTCTAACTTCAAACCAGTCATAAATACTTCTCTGACTGAACTAATACAATCAGATACAAATTCTCTCATCGCTACATCACACTTCAACGAACTCGCTAATAAATACCCAAATCACGAATTTATATTCACAGATGGATCTAAAACTTCAAACCTCACTGCTTGCGCTTTTGTACATAATGACGAAGAATTTTTATACCCCCTCCCTTCTCAATTTTCAATTATGTCAGCTGAACTATACGCCATTAAGCAGGCACTTACCTACATCAATAACTCTTCTTTCATCAACACAATCATATTTTCAGACTCCCTCTCAGCGTTGCTATGTATACAAAATTACAATAAAAAAAAACAACATCCAATAGCTCAGGAAATATCCCTCATGCTTTCTTCCTCATTAAAAAATACGATTTTATGTTGGCTACCTTCACACAAGAACATCACAGGCAATGAATCAGCTGACAAAGCTGCAAAACTTGCTCTAAATATAACTCCCATACAAAATATTCCTATTCCTCTTACTGACCTTAAAACCTTCATCAAAGCTAAAACTCAAATTCTTTTTCAAAACTTCTGGAATCAAATTCCCTCCACTAATAAACTGAAAAATATCAAAAACGATATACTTCCAAGAACTTGCTTTGATATCTCTCGCCGAGAAGACGTTCTACTCACACGTATACGAACAGGACACTCTCTTATGACCCATTCTTACTTGCTCAACAAACAACCTCCCCCCATTTGTTCAATATGTAACACTCAAATTTCAATAACACATTTAATTTTTCAGTGTCCAAAATACATAAATGAAAGATCCCTATACCTATCCTCTAATAATCCAAAAGAAGTCCTATCAGATGACCCCATTAAAATTCAAAACTTATTATCCTTTCTATCCAAAACTGGTTTACGATCCCTTCTCTAAGTAATCCTCCTCCGTGACACGCCTCTAGCCTTAGTTGCTGTATATGGCGTTAAAAAAAAAAAAAAAAAAAAAAAAAGTATACTCATATGTATCATATCATTGTTAATATCTCAAGAAGAATTTGACAAATCCAATACAGAATTCAATTAAAAGAATATCAATCACGAGCTCTAAATGAACAACTGATAATTTTTTCTCATCAAATGATTTCCTTATTAAAAATGTTCACATACTAATTATTGCGTTCTTAGTTTAAAACCATTTCAAAATTTTATCATCAAACGTAAATTTCCCTGACTAAAATTTCCAAGGAAAAAATACAAAAACATAAAAAGTTTTGCGAAGATGTACATTAATATTTTATTATAAAGATCAAATTTTAAGCGAAACAAAAAAATACAGAATACGAATAAATTGGGCGACGTTTCGAATTTCATCGAAATTCATTATCAAGTCCGATACGAAGAAAACAACGAAATGATGAAAAATACTATAAAATACAAAAATACAAATTTAAGAAAAATCAAAATATAGCCAAATGTTTATAGGGTTCTATACCGTTCACGTCGTTTTTGTCGTTAATCGAATTCGGATTTCGTAAGATATGGAGACTTTCTAAAAATTTTCTTTTTTGGTTTGAGTTACAATTTCTTTGGAGGATTTTTACGTTTTGGAAGTCAAAAGTATGGGAAAGTTGTTTACAATGTTTGGAAAGAATGACTTATGAACGTTCTTCAAATATCTATTAACTGAGTATATAACATTCATCTTATTTTTATACCCCCCCCCCCCCCCCATTAATCCGATAAATTAAGATAAAAATAATCTGCAACTTGACTATGGTGGTTTTTACAACAAAAAAAAAAATTGTCTCAGAAAAAGTAATATGTCAGGGTTTTGTTGTAGAAACAATTTTTTTCTATTTTCAATTAGTGATGGTAAAACATGATTTTAGAGCGCATCTTCGATCTTCGACCTTACCCCCGGGGGCTGGTGCCTCGAAATACATGATTTTAACCTTAAAAATGCAAGCTTCGCGAGTTTTTCATCGATTTTCACTAAACTTGGTATGTAAGTACAAATACCCAAGGGCAATGTTGGGAAATTTTTTCAGATTTTTCCGACCGCTGAAATGACCTTGAAAATGACTTTGAACATGTCAAATCGTCCTGGGAGGCACAGTTTGGGAGCTGACAAGCTGGAAATATTTTTCACTGTTTTCCAAACTGTTCTACACTACTCAGAATTTTTTCAGATTTTTTCCTCCGGGGTGGGGGAGATTCATATTATCTAAAAGTCCAAAAACCCAATAATATCTGTCATTTTGTTTTTTGGGTTTTTAGATATGAATCCCTCCCACCCCGACAAAAATCTGAAAAAATTCTGAGTAGTGTAAAATAGTTTGGAAAACAAGGGGGGGGGGAATTTCCAGTTTATTAGCTCCCAAAATGAGTCTCTCAGAACGATTTGACATCTTTAAAGTCATTTTCAAGGTCATTTCAGCGGTCGGAAAAATCTGAAAAAATTTCCCAACAACGCCCTTGAGTACTTGTACCTACATGCCAAGTTTGGTGAAAATCGATGAAAAACTCACAAAGCTGGAATTTTTCAGGTTAAAATCAGGTATTTCGAGGCACCAGCCCCCGGGGATGAGGTCGAAGATGGCCGATACGCTCTAAAATCATATTTTACCACCAAAAATCGAAAATCAAAACAAAATTTGAAATTCGGCTCTGGGTCTATGTAAAAAGAACCATAATTATTATTCTGACTATGGTGGTTTTTCTTTTTACAAAGGTACACTTTTTGGGACCACCTCAAAAAGTGATAAGGGACTTATTTTTTTTTTAAATGAATATCATCATCATTTTTGTTGTGAAATTTACTTTCAGAAAATAAAATTTAAAAAAGTTCGAAAATTTTGACTATGGTATTTTTAAAAAGTATCTACCTGATATTATGTAAAATTTGAGGAAAGGGAGAGATCCAATCGAAATTTTTATAATGATCAAAATTATTTTTAGGATCTTGCTCTACAAGTTTTATTTGAAAATTTTTTTAATAGGTTCCTTCCTTGCTCACTCATCTGAGATTTTTAAATAATACCTTCAAAGTGTTGAGCAAAATAAGTGGAGATGGGGTCCAATTAAAAAAAAAATCTAACAAAAGTTATAGCTTGAAGACCTACGAATAATTTTGGATATTACAAAAATTTTGATTAGACCCCTCCTTCCCCTCCAATTTTTAATGACATAAATGTCAATCGAAACTTGAAAGAAATATTTCAAGTCTAGAGATTCAGTTGATTCATTTCTATGAACTACTCACCCAGGCTGGTGGAAATAACAACACCCTTAGGACTGAGGTTTTGCTGTACTGAGCGATTGACGTACTGAAGGATTTGAATTACATAAAACAGCCGAAATGGGATGTTTTGCTGAGGGTTTGACGTACCGAGAAACTGCTTCACTAATCACCCTTTTCAGGGCCTATAGTTGCAGCAAATGTCCAAGAACAATTCGACGTCACCGATTGAAAAGTCGTAACTGGAAAGAACGAGATCACTTTTTGCACCTGAAAAAACTAAAAAAATTCCCAGAACGAGGAAAGCTGATTTGGCATCCAGGACGACACAGGACCACAAAAACAATTGAAAAATGCGAACACTTCATCGTTAAATCAATTAAACTCGTGAAAAACTCGCCGAAGAAAACTTTACTATTTTTTTCCAGCCACGTTGATGAATATTGTAGAAGTATTATGCGTTACTATGCCGATGAGTGTTTGGCCCGACTTTTTCCCACTTTTCCCCTATTTACCATGGAAGCTCAGTGGAGAAACATGAGACTCTAGTAAATTCTAATAAAGGCGATACTCTTCTCTACCGAAATTATAATTCTACGACTGTAACGTCGATAACCACAATGTGAAAAAGAAGAAATCGGTACGTTAAACGAAATATAATACGAAATTCATAAATTAATCGAACAACACGCGATACACGAAAACACTTTTCAAACATTAAACATATAGTTACTTAATTCATATAATAAACGAAAAATCTTCAAGAAACAGGAACATGACAGTAATCACGTTTTTTCACTTTTCACTCAACTTCTCATCGATATCATTGACCAAGTCTTTGAGCTTTTTCCATTGTGTAGCATTCAACGCTATACCTGAGAAAACATAGTATTTGGGATCAATCAGAGGGTTGTTCATACGACATAGAGAATAAGCGATGAAACAAATTCATACCTTTCTTTCCTGGTAATATGTTGCCTTCTTTTTCATAATATTCTCGAATGTCGACAATCACTTTGCCACGAAATTCTCGTACTTTCACGAAACGATTATTTCCCAAATGAAAACCCTCGTCTTCGTCATCTGTCTTCTTTTTGGAAGCAGCCGGTGCTGCCTTTTTAGATGGAGGCGGATTTCTCTGCAAAAGAAGAAAATATGTTCATTCTTACGGTCAATATTACAAATATGAGATTGGAAATGAAAAAAATCAGCTGAGAGAAACACACATCATCGGGGCCGGAGTCGGAGTCGGAGTCTGAAGACGAGCTACGTTTCTTATTTTTCGGCATATTTATAACGATATTAAGATTAAATTAACAGTAAAATTTGACAACGTGTTCAATTACCAACAATTTTAAGCCTTTAATTAACAAATTCACGCAATAACGACACGGACACCGCACAATACCGGAAAAATGGTGACATCTGAAAACACTTTCAAGTTTCAACGATTCCGACTACCCTTTCCCCCCACTTTGAATTTTTGTTTACCATTCAATGTCGATTTTGATCCACAGTATCGATTTTTTCGAACAAGTATCGAAGCTTTTTTGGATAAAATTGAAACACAAATTTTCATGTATTCATTAATTATATTCAATTTATTAGTGCGAATTACAATTAAAAATTTATATAATAATTTGATTAGATGAAAAACTAGAAAATTGAATATTAGAATCAGTACAAAAAAGCGATTATTTAACAGAATCACTTTGCCTAGGTAGGTATTATGTTCCTTCCTAAATAATTCGCATTTTTTTTTAAAAATAATTTTTATTTTTTATTAATTTTTAATTATAATAATCAGCTTCTCGATAGTAATGTCTTCTTATTTTACGAAGTTATTTGAAAGTTCGGTTAATGATGAGAGAAATCTATTGTACGTTCAAATTGCCATTGTGATAGCGTTCAAGATTATTGTAAAGAAATAAAGAATTGAACAATTTCTTTCCAAGTTGACCGTTGATGGGGATGTGGTCTTATCTGCGAAAAAAAAATCAAAAATTCTACTAATAATTTTGGTAGTACGACTGTTCTCTAGTAAACCATGGCCTCGTCCACCAATTTAACGACTGTCCTTTTCCTCCAAAGGTTCTGCTCTGGTTCGTATATGGCTGGTATGATTTCGTTGTATACCAAGGCTTACTCCATGCACGTGAACCTTCTCCATTCCATTGCTTTGACCATCCTCCTACTGATTGCTTTGAATATGGTCGATACTGATTCGGTTTTGTTGTATACCAAGATTTACTCCAAGTTTGTGGCTGTTGCCTACCCCATTGATTGGTCCCCGGTGGTACTCTTCTGTAATATTGCGATGAGGACGACCAAGGGCCCCATCCTCGCTGCTGTTCTTTTCCTACATTTCGCTGATTTGCATATTGACCATATGACTTGGTGTAAAAAGGCCTACTCGCTGAATATGGCTCGTTTTTATTCCACGCCTTTGACCATTGTTGACCTCCTGCTGGATATTGTTTCGAATAATAAGGTTGATATGATTTCGTATACCAAGCTTTGCTCCAGGTGGCTGGCTGTTCCCTAGCCCATTGCTGTGTCCATGTTTTGGTTAATTCTGGCAATGACCATCCTCCTCGATTCGATTGCGACGAGCTCCATTCTCGAAATTTTTCTCTATTCCATTGATTGAGATTTTCTTGCTTCGGTTGTGACTGCTTTGGTTTTGTATCATACACGTAAAAATTTCTTCTCCAAGTTGATCTATTCTTCACCACCTCCGCTTCTGTGATCCATTCTTCTAGGTCTAGCCATGACCTTGTTGTAAATGTTTTTGGGTATGTATACAATGGAAGCGAAATTTCTTTACTCCATTGTCCCATTAATGACAAATCTGACGTATTACCCCATACCCCTACCCATGGAGTAGTATTCAAAGCTGATTTTGAAGCTTCATAAAAAATTCTACTCCATTCTGATATCCAGGTAGCGTTGGAGGGACGAAATGAAGTAACATTAGAAAAATCATCCTCGTACGAGTATTTGTACCATGTCGGTGATAAAGATAGGAATCCGAAACCTGAAGTTGATTTTAAACTACTGGTAACTGGTTTACTAGGACTTAAACTTGGTTTTTTGATATCAGCGTTCAATTTTGTCGTATCAGCGTTTAATTTGGTCGTGTCAGCTTTTGATTTCGTCGTGTCAGGGCTGACTTTTGTCGTGTCAAGGCTGACTTCTGTCGTGTCAGTATTTGATTTTGAAGTGTCGGACACTGGTTTAGAAGATGTAGCACTTGCATTCGAAAAAATTCTCGTGTACAAGGGCCATTTTCCACCCCACCACGTCCTTTTCCACGTACTAGCGAAGGTTTGAGGGTACACTGTTCTGTTCCAATCAGGCGGCCATTTATCTATCGACCATTTTTTCGACCATTTCAAGTCATACATCATCTTCCTTGAACGATTTTCAAAAGTGTATCTGCTCCACGCCTGAGTGGTTTTTTTATCCCACTTTTTCAACAAAGTAGGATGTAACGTCGAATAATACCCGTACCATGGTCTTGATAAGTAGGTTAGATACCTATCTAACCGTCGGTAAGCAGGATAAGCAGTAGTGAACTCGGTTGGCTTCCATGGAAATTCATTCCAACCTGGTTTCGAAACTCCTAAAAATCTCATATGACTATTTTCATATTCTAAAATAAGAATCGTGTTTTTTGGATCAGACAAATCTTTCGTCGTGCATCCTGGCCATTTATCGAAATCGTATGGAAAAGGAAAGTCGTATTTTTCGCTGTCTAATAAAGATGTACCTCTTAAGGCCCATACTTGCTCTTGCTCTTTACTCGTCAGCCATGGCCCAGAATCTGAATTGAGTAAATAAGGAACGGATCTTCTTTTTCGAGTTGTAGTAAAGTCAGAAGTATTGCTCACCGGTGATACTTTTCTTTCTTCGGTTGTTTCGTTGGGGCTATGTTTCTCAGTATATCGGTGACTTGGTTTTTTAATTATTTTCCTTCTTATAATGTCTCTCACATTTTCAAATTTATCTTTACTAGTTTCGATACATAATGAAGTAGTGTTTCTATTTTCAGCTTTTCTAAATGAAAGACTAGAACCAAATTTCTCCTGCAGCTTACAACTTTTAGTATTCCTAGCACGAGGAGCGAATGAAATACTGCTGGGTGTTTGCCATAGGTCCTCCGTCCCAAAAATGTCCTCATTTCCTGGATATTGCCACTTCTTTTCTGCCGTAGGACTTTTTGTTGAAGTAGTTGCAAATCTTCTGGTGGTCATCGTTGTCACTCCGGTTGCATAGTATTGTTGAAATTTCAAAGGATACGTAATAGATGCATTGAAGTCGATTGTTGTGTACGATGTATTTCTCAACATTTCTACAACGTAGTCTGCAAATAGAAGATCTTCTTTGGTTAAATTCACGGTTGAGAATTTGCCTACATATTCCTGAAATTAAATTTTAAAACACGAGATCAACTAGAAGTACTGTAAAATTTATAGCTTAAGTAAGTAAGTAAGTAGGTAGTAGGTACTGCTGCTTCCTAACGATTTATAAATCAAATATTTAATTTACCATTGAGTAAGGGTCGCCGTAATAGGACTCTTTATGAAATGCATAAAGAGGTCTTTGAAAAATAAAACACGTGAGCAAAAGCAATAATGCATCTTTCATAATAAAATATTTACTACCACATGAATGGATATTTCTGTTGTTTGGACAAACAAAGCGAGCTATCGCCCATAATACTTTCTACTATAAATTGAAACAGAATTTTTGAAGACTTGGTAGTGCATGACGAAAAAAAACTATGTTTCATTTTTAATCAGATGTAGATTAAATAAGGAGAATTATTAATTAAAATAGTTTGAAAAAGTAATTAAGTTGATTTGATTGTCTAACTGCCTAGAGATGTAATGAAATAGAAAATTAAATTGAAATATAAGTTGCCTATCCACGTGCAAAAAGGCATCGAAGAAACTGAAAAACAGATTAAAATAAATAATTTTTTTGGAAATTAGGCTCTTTCCGTCTTTCGTTAGACTAAAATCCCAATCAGGCAATCAATCATTTAATTATTCACTAAGAATTTCGAAATTTAGCAAACAATTTGCAAAAAAGCAAAAAACTGTGGAAAACGGAATTAAAAAAAAAAAAAAAAAAAAAAAGATAAGAAAGACTTCCAAAATAAAAGTAAGTAAACAAATGACGGCCATTTTTGTCTGTGTTTTCGACGGCCATCATTGAGCTTTTTTTTTTTTTTTTTTTTTTTTTTTTTTTTTAATAAAAAATAGTAAACACCGAAATCAGTGGAATTGTGATTATTGTTAATTTATCATTATTTTTAGGAAAAAGTGTGTTCGAAAATGTGATTTATTGAGAAAACGCTCGGTTATTCGTCGATATATTTGACACCGATAATGTCGAACAAAGTGGTATCGTATTTTTACAATCCAGACGTGGGTAATTTCCACTACGGACAAGGGCATCCTATGAAACCTCATCGCCTATCTGTGATCAACAATCTCGTAGTTAATTATGGTTTGTACAAAAAAATGCAAATATATAGACCTTATAAAGCCAGCTCACACGACATGCTCAGGTTTCACTCGGACGAATACATCGAATTTTTGCAAAAGGTTACACCTCAAAATATTCAAACCTTCACCAAAGATTTATCACATTTCAACGTTGGAGACGATTGTCCAGTATTCGAAGGATTATTCGAGTTTTGTTCCATGTATACCGGCGCATCTCTGGAAGGTGCAACGAAATTGAATAATAATTGCTGCGATATTGCTATTAATTGGTCTGGAGGACTACATCATGCTAAAAAATCGGAAGCATCCGGATTTTGTTACGTCAACGATATAGTAATTGCTATTCTAGAACTGCTCAAATACCATCCAAGAGTATTATATATTGACATAGATGTTCATCACGGTGACGGAGTTCAAGAAGCTTTTTATTTGACCGATCGTGTAATGACTGTTTCTTTCCATAAATTTGGAGGCTACTTTTTCCCAGGCAGTGGAGATATGTATGAAATAGGCGCCGAAAGTGGCCGATATTATTCAGTAAATGTACCACTGAAAGAAGGAATCGATGACGCCAGTTATTTTCAAGTAGGCCTTTTTATTTTCTGAAATAATTATCTTGCGAACTTGAATTATATTCATATTATCGTTTTTTCTAGGTTTTTAAACCAGTAATTCAATACGTAATGCAATTTTTCCAACCTACTGCGATTGTATTACAATGCGGAGCCGATTCTTTGGATAATGATCGATTAGGCTGTTTTAGCTTGAGTACGAAAGGACATGGCGAATGTGTAAAATTTGTTCATGATCTCAATGTTCCACTATTAGCTGTCGGTGGAGGCGGGTACGTGCAGTGTACATTGTTTTGAACAAACTTTCCTATTTTGAATCGTATTAATAGATTTATTTCCATTTGTTCAGGTATACTTTACGTAATGTAGCTAGATGCTGGACCTATGAAACAAGTTTACTGATCGATGAAGAAATCGACAACAGATTACCCGTGAATGATTATTACGCCTACTTTGCTCCAGATTATAAACTTCATCCAGAGGTCGTAACTAGACAGGAGAATGCAAATTCCAAACAATATCTAGACTTAATAGTAAAACATACCTATGATAATTTGAAAATGGTACAACATTCTCCTAGTGTTCAAATGCACAGTACTCCAGGAGATCTTTTATCTAATTACGAATCTAAAATGATCGATGATTTGGATCCTGATATTCGTGTTTCACAAATTGAAGAAGATAAACGAATAGATCCACCAAATGAATTTTATGATGATGAACAAGATCAAGATAAAAATTCAGCGATGGAGGAAGTTACGTGACAAAGGCGAACCCATTTTAGAAAATATTTTGTTGAAACTTATACGCTGATTTCATTAATCTTGCTGAATGTTTTTTGAAACTATGAAATTATATTATCATTGTTGTGAGTGTGAATCAACATTCGAGATAGAAAATTTCCCTAGAATAGTATTTTTTTAGCAGAGCCAAATAATATCCGTGATTTTGAAATTCATTTCCCTATATAGCCCGAATATCCCATAACTTAATTGAAAGAGATAATAGAATCAGTATTTATATGTCCTTTTTTATTTTTGTATCATAATTGTAAATAAATTTTGAATAGATTGTTCAGATGTAAATTATTTATTACGATCATTCATCGAGACAATAACACTTTTCAAAAATGCTACAGAAGTTAAGACAAAATCAGTTATAATGAAAAAAATGATATCACAATTCAATTGAGAAAAAAATGGACATTTATTACCCAATCATTGTTCTCTTTCGTCCTCGACTCCTTACTTCAGATAATTTACGAACAACTTTATCATTAAATTTGTTAAATTTAGCATAATTACTTATAATATTATCAAAAAACCAATTGACATTATTATGCTTACTCGTTAAAGCTCGTTCTAACACATAAAGATCAACAGCTTTATCCTCATCTGACGATTTGATATGACTTAATCCAAAATCAATTAAAAATATATCGTATTCGGTATCATTTCGATATTTTAATAAAATATTCGAAGTTGTTAAATCACCGTGTATTATATTACTAACATGCATTTTTGCAATAGTGTAACCAATTTTAGCAGACAATTGGACTAATTCTTCGTTCGTAGATTTGCTATTATTTTTAGAAATTTTAGTAATATAATCCGAAACCGTCTCGCTGTTTTCAATGAACTCCATTATAATTCGTCTTTTCTCAAAATCCACCAGGTAAACAGCAGGAGTGTGTATACCTGTTGACAATAAAAAATTGTGACTCAAAATTTCAAGTCTCTCCAAAAATACTCGATATTTTTTTCATTTTACATACCCGCGTTTTTACACTTTAAAATTGATTTCACTTCTGCTCGGATTCTTTCTTTAGTTAAATGGTTATCGAGATCTTCGTTTCGATATTTCTTCTTGAAACGTTCTTTCAAAATAGCCGGTTTACCGAGGTACGATAATTTGAAAATCCTTCCTTCAGCTCCTTGTTTGAAAAGAGTAGCCGAATTTTCGTCCATAATGAGGCGTTGTTTTCTACGTGAATAATATAATTTTTTGTAAGGATTTTAATGAGTTTTAACTGTCTTTCGTATGAAAAATTGAACTCTTACTTCAGCTTGCTTCCAGTTCCAAGAACAGAATAATGAGCAATTGAAAATTCTAGAGTTATTCAGCAGCTGTTCACAATGTAACACACCGATTTTGGTCTGCTAGTCCACGTTCGTATTTTCTTCATCGAAATTCAAATTTGAGTAGATTTGACCATTTGAATGATAAAAATTTTGAAAATTCCAACTTCTTATCATCAAAAACAAAAAATCAAAAATAAGAAAATTTTTAGAATGCTAAAAGTACAACACTGATGATGGCTGCACTGACGAATCGGCGCGTCGGCGTCGTTGTTCGCCGTTCGGCTCCATTTTTTCTGTGATTCATAAATTTGTTTTCGTGCTTTTCATTTCAGCATTTTAAATTTTTTGATGAAAGCGTTTGTTTTGATTAATAATGTTTATAAATGGAAATTAAAGTTTTTTTCTCGATAAATTGTGTTTAATATTTCTATTGTAGTACTTTAAAAATGGATATAAGTAAATTAAAAGTCGCCGATCTACGTAAAGAGTTGCAAACTCGCGGGCTCGACACCAAAGGAAACAAGCCTGTCCTGATAGAACGTTTGAAAGAAGCAATTGCAAAAGAAGAAGGTAAATTTATCACCTAATTTATTGTTTATTCATTCAACATTAGTACTCTATTCAAAAATATACCATCGAATAGTTCTAATTCATCACCGCCTATATGTTCTCTATCTCCAACTTTCGACGAATGCCCTCATTGTTGTAATCCACAATCAGTTGGCGTCTTTTCAATATTCGTGCTTAAAACCATTCTTAATTGTCGGTTTTCTTGCAATTTCCACTTTTATAGTCATTTTTCTATCAAACGACACTAAATTTAATACTTCGCAGTAGCGATATATTAATTTTTCTCCTGTAGTTGTGCCCAAGTTTGTCAAATATCTTTAGGCCCAGCGGTATAATGATGGTTTTATTGTAAAATGCATAATAATAGTTTTCTCATCGTATTCTCGAATTAAGTTACTGGAGGCATAAACACTGTCTATTTAATGAATGTGTTTTATTCGTGCTAATTGGCGCCAATTTGCACGATCGATGATGAATTTGAATTATTAGAACCTAATAGGCTCGTCTATGAAACAATTTTCTTCTATTTCAAGATTTTTTCGACGTTTATTGAGAGTTAGTTCAATATTATTGCATAATTTCCCTTCATCTTGATGTTTTCGTTACAAATACCTAATTCGTAAAATGCTTGGAAAATTTGTATTTGATCTCGATTTCAATCACATTACCTACATGCAACAATGCATTAGTTCAATGATTTATTACGATCTATAAAAAAAAAATTCATAATAATTTTTTATAGAATTCGAATTTATTTTTTCGTTTGGTGAACGATAATATCGTTGCTATCAGTGAGTTAGTTATCAGTCGAATGAAATGCAGGTCGAATGTCGGTTTGCCGCGTTGTCACGGTGGGAAAATTATTGTTTCGAAGTATTATCTGTTTTTGTGAGAAAAAACCATTGTAGTTTGTTTGAATTTCCTTTACTTATTTTTGGATAAGCGTGTTTTTCTCCTGTTGAAAAAAAATATTACAAATTCACAAAACGTCGTTGTTGTCCAACTTAAAAATTCTTTGATAAAATTTTCGCTCGAAATTTTTATGACTTTTTGTGCCTAAACGTGCTTGTCATTTTAATCAGTTCGTAAATCATATTGTAATTTTTTGTAAAAAGGAACATACCGGTTGAATTTTGCCTTTAGTGAAACTCTTTCGTGTCCCACTCAACGTGTAAAACTTATCGATTCGTTCGTCTAGACATTCCTCCCTCTAATTAGTTTTGAATTTTTTCGCAGAGGAGCCGGAAGAAGAAGAAGACGAAGAGGAAGAGGAAAGTGAGAATGAAGCGTCTTCAGGAGGGGAGAACAGTTTAGCATATGAGACGGCAGAAAGCGCGAATACGACTGTTCGCGAAGTCACGTCGGCTGCATCGGAAGAAAGACCTTTTAGTGTTATTACATCGGCAGCCACCGCACCGGAAAACAACCTCGCTGACGACACCGATTCGCAATCTTCGGAAACCAACGCCAACGAGACAACCGCTTCAGACTATACCCTCTCTAAATCCCAAACCGAAGACGTGTCCATATCCGAACCTGTTGAAAAATCGGACGAAAGAAAAGAATTTCCGGAAGAACCGGAACTAGTACAAAGTCAAGCCGACCAACAAGAGCAAGTCATGCCGGAACAGGACGATATTTCGGAGCAGCAAGATGCACCGAGCTACAAAGACGAAACTGAAACGCCCGAAGTACCTGAAGAAAATCATTTCGTTAAAGAACCATCTCCAGAGTTGGATGAACCGGAACCACCCCAACAGGTTGAAAAAGTTGCCGAACAAGTCGAACACGAAGAGGAAGAACCCTCGAAAGATGCTAGTGAAGTAATCGACGAGAACGATACGAGCGAAATTCAAAATGTAAGTAACGACACGTTGCCTTATGTACCGAGTTTAGACACATCTGCGGTTACGGACGAGCCAAGCAAAGACTTGAGTGAATCGATGGAACAAGATAAAAGTACATTGAACGACGAAAGTCGAACTTTCGACGAAAATGAAGAAACCCTACCACGTACCGACCAAGTTGAAAAAATGGATACTGACGCAACACCGGAAGTGAGCGAACAAAGCGAAGAGGCTAAGAAACCAGAAGAGGTAATTTTAGTCGTTTTTGACGTTGACTTCTATTCGAAGATACGACGATTTATTTTACTGTGGTGTTTTTGTAACAGGATTCAGGCGATGCCGAATGTTTATGGAATTCTGACGACGAATCGAGCGCCCAGCCGAAAGAATCAGTCCCCGAAGCTCCTTCTGATAATGTGCCATCTGAAGAGCCGAAGAAAAGAGTACGAAAGAGTCGATTCGATCAACCCGAAGAAAGGAAACGGAAGCATTCGCCTAGTCCTTCGGGAGACGAGTACGTTGAATTGATTTTCTAATTAGAATACTTTATCTAGCTCATTTCATCTCGTATCTTCTTTCAGTTATCAATCCGGAGCACATTACGAAGGCCCTGCTAAAATACCCAAACAAGATGACGAACCATCGTACGATCAAGATTCCGTTATATTGTCTTGGTGTACGTTGACCTATTTTCATCTTTATTCGATCACAATCGAATCGTATTGACTTATGTAACGTTATAATATTCCAGATGATTCTGATTTGAATTTGGTTATAAATAAAGAAAATTTCGTGGGTGCTGTTCCGTTGGCTGAACAAGGATTCATGTATATGTGGGGAGGTGCTCGTAGTACGTACGGATTCAATTCGGGAAAAGTCTATTACGATGTCAAGGTATTGATAATTCGTTATTTTTTGCATTGTCGAGAAAATGTAGTCACGACTAATTTCTCATAATTTTACAGCTATTGGAGAAATGCCCGGTCAATACGTACGATGAATTTGAAATTTATTCTTTCCGTTTGGGATGGTCCGTTGCATATTCGTCGCTTCAACTTGGTCGGTTTATTTTCGTATTTTTACGACGAGTAATTTTCATCTTTTCTAATATATTTTTTTTTTTTTCTAATGTAGGAGAAACCTCGCTATCTTATGGGTACGATTCTAGTGGTAAAAAATGCACTAACGATACATTCGAAGAATATGGGCAGAAGTTCAGTGCTGAAGACGTTATCGGATGCTTACTCGTAAGTTTTATTACATTTTAATTATTTTTCGAAATAATTTTTTTACTGTACTCGATGTTATGCTATAGTTATCTGTTTAAATATTCGAACCACTTACTCTTGCCAAATGTGCATTCTATCGAATTTAAATTCCACATCTCTATCGATGCATGTTTTTCAGCGCATAACAAACGTTTTTCATGACGTAACAAGTGGTTTCACTTTTGTATTCGTTGGTGCAATGTCGACCTTGAAAATTTCTCGATAATTATCGCAGTTAAATTCGAGTGTATCTATATTTACGTGTTTTTCATCGACTCTATTATGTTTTCAGGACTTCGAAAGTAACGAAGAAAACGTACTGATATCGTTCGCGTTCAATGGCACAAAACAAGAAGTCGCTTTCGAAGTACCCAAAACTTCATTAGAAGACAAAGCTCTATTCCCTCACATCCTGAGTAAAAATATCAAATTCGAGGTGAACTTCGGTGATCGTATCGAAGCGTGGAATTCGGACGAAAGCTACAGAGAAAATTTCGAATGGGCTGCCAAAGTACCGCTGGAGCAACGAATTCAGGGACCGAAAAAGCCTGAAGAAAAAACCGAATGCGAGGTAATGGCTCGTGTGACGAGTTTACAATTCGAATTTCGAGCCTAGTACGAGATAAATTTTGGTGTATTTTGTTACAGGTCATTATGATGTGCGGATTACCTTGCAGCGGTAAAACGACTTGGGTTAAAAATCACGTGGAAACGCATCCCGAAAAAATGTACAACGTCATCGGTATCGATTTCGCTTTGAATAAGATGAAGGTTGGTCATCTCGAACGTTGAATTACCTAGAGAGAATATTGATCGATTTATTTATTCGTGGCACGTGTTTTTTCTCCCCAGGTACTCAGCGAACCTATTCAAAATTATTACAAAGACGCTCCGGATATGTTGGTCGAGAAATGCAGTAAATGTGTCAATCGGCTTATCGAGTTGGCTTCGGTTCGCTGGAGGAATTATATTATCGATGAGGTAGGCGATGGTATAATTCACGTATGGAATTCGTCTTGTAAGAGTCGATGACAATGGCGGCGCTTACGACGGCGAGATGTCCGGCCCTAAATGGCCATGCTTTTTATAACTTACAAGTATTTTTATGTATGTGAAAATTCAGCCGAACGTATTCTCTGCGATCCAACGAAGAAAAATGCGTGATTTCGAAGGTTATACTCGTATAGCGATTGTTATTATACCGAACGAGGAAGAATACGAACGAATGTTAGAAAAATGGAACGATAATACTTTAAGGGATACATCGATTTCGCTGATAGAATTAAAAGGTGCATATTGAAAAAAATCGAGTAAAAACAAATCACCTTTATAAACGCAACTCCGCGGAGTGTGATCTTAGACCGCGATTTTAGCAGCTTTTCGGCTACCAAATTGTTCGATCGAGTTGACTAACGCGAGTTTCATTTTTCCTTGCAGAAAATTTCAAGTTACCAGAAGAAGGCGAATTATTTAACAACGTGTCTTTTGTCGGCGTAAACAAAGAGGAAGCCGAAGAAATCGTTAAGAAGTACAATAAGGAGGGTCGCGACGCTAGGCCTCGCGATGAGCGATCGTACAACAGAGGATTTGGTGGACGCGATCATATGGACAGAGCGCAGCCGTACGGTAGACCGCCGATGGGAGGATATAGACAAAGATGTACGAGTAATCAGATTTGATTTATATTTTATGCTTTTCGTATTCGCAAATGGAGCAATTTTATGATTGATTCGTAATCTGCGACTGGGTTCAATTTAAAGGTACCATTTTCCCTAAAAAATGTTTATTCCTCTGTACCTAAGGCGTCAATTGAAAACAGTTTCGAGCAAAAGTTGTAGATTGCGATCTTAGGAATAATTCTGGTTATTATAAAATTTTCGATTGGGCCCCTCCTTCCCTCCAATTTTGCATCGAAATGGGTAAAAACTCACAATTCAAGTTGAAAGGTGTTTTATATGTAAAATTGCGAGGGAGGGAGGGGTCCAATCAACATTTTTTTAATGACCAAAATTATTTCCAAGACTTCAAGCTCCAACTTTTGTTTGAAATTTTTTTCAATTGGACCCCTCCCTCCACGCCGATGTTGCATAACATTCCGAAAAAATTAGAGGAAAGGGGAAGGAAGAGGCGAATTGAAATTTTTTTCAAATAAAAGTTGTTGATTAAGATTCTAAAAATAATTTTGATTATTATAAAAATTTCGATTGGATCCTCCCTCCTCCGATTTCACATAACATCAAATAGGTACTTCTTCAAAACGGGGGGGGGGGGGGGGGGTGTCCAATTGAAAAATTTCTCAAACAAAAGTTGTAGATTTGGGTCCTAGAAATTATTTCTTTTGTTATAAAATTTTCGATTAGACCTTCCCCTCCCCTCCCCCATTCCAATTACGCATAATATGACTTGAGTACTTGAATTATTAAAAACTGTTGAAGGTAGGGGTCCAATTGAAAAAAATTTCAAACAAAAGTTGTAGCTTGAAGTCTTGGAAATAATTTTGGTTATTACAAAAATTTCGATCGGACCCCTCACTTCTCTCCAATTTTCAATTTCGAGTATCTATGTACTATGGTCTTGGTAAATTTTATGACAGTGCCAAAAAAACAGTCTTCTGTTCACTTTTCGAATAAAATTAATATAATCTTTTTTGTTGCAAATTTTATCTACTTCAATTGTTGTCACAGCCGTTTTTCCGTTTAAACGCATATGTGAAGCGTTATGAGCGAAAAACGGCGAAGGGGTTACTTCAAACTTCTTTTTTTCGGTGAATCAAGACACAAAATCTGCTCACCTCTCTGTACCTAAGGCCTCAATTGAAAAATGTTCCAAACAAAAGTTGTAGATCAACATTCTTGGAATAATTTTGGTTATTACAAAATTTTCGATTGGACCCCTCCCTCCCCTCCAATTTTGCATCGAAAAGGCTATATGCTGTTCGATTCAACTTTAAATGTGATTTTTATTCATATCATGCAAAATTGTGGGGGTGGGAGGGGTCTGATTGAAATTTTTGTCATGAACAAAATTATTCCGAATATCTCAATCTACAATTTTCGTTTGAAAATTTTTTCAATTGGGGCCTTAGGTGCGGAGATGAAATACGTTCTAGATTAGATTAGAAACCAATCATAAAATCGTTTTCATTTTTTGGAGGACTTTTCTTCCCCATTTGTGACTTCCCTGATACCAATATTGTACTAATCACCGTTTAATTTCAGGGGTGGATAGAGGACCTCCTTCATCGATGGGACGAGGAGGCTGGGCTCCGAGAGGTGGTATGGACAGAATGCCCTCTGGGTATCGCGATCGACGTAACTGGAGAGACAGGTACGATGTAATTTTTTTCTTTCACAATTCCCCTTACGATACGACTCCAAACGAACCCACGTGAAATTTCTATCTACCAAGTTTATCTTTGAAAATCACGTGGTAAGTATGACAGGTAAGCGAGCCCCGGTGAGTATTCGGATCTAGTACGATCCTTTTTCTCGCACACGAGAAAAGTATAATAACGAAACGAATGTACTCGAACGAGATTATTTTTCTATTACTATTGCAAAGCTCGTTGCTAAACGTATGTGTGTGTACCTTGATGCGAATTTTTCCACCCTCATATTTCCCCCTCGACGATATTGCGAATTAGCCACACGATGATTTGCGAACGACGAAACGGTATTTGCGAATTGCAAAGAGAATTTTTCTCACGAGAATGGTTATCGCAACGCGATAAAGAATTGGAATGAATAATACGACGCGACGGTGCGAATTCTTTCTCGTCTCAATAACATACGAATAATGATTCATTCGAAAACGGTACGAGCCGCCGTCGAAAACCTAGACAAAGAAATTATAAAAATATATCCGCGTAATATTAATTTATAAACCATTTAAATACGTATTTGTTTTGCTAAATTTTTAGCTTCATCCAGTGTTGTAAATTTATTGGCCGTGTCGGGCGAATAAGAAGATATTTAGGCGAAAATTGAACTCATCGCAATGCCTTGCCAAACGTTCGATAAAGCCTGTAAGGAGCGTTTTTGTAGTTATTTTTTTATCATTCATTCTTTAATCTTGTAGAGCATTATTTTTTGCACGTTGATGCGAAATAATTTATAATCGCTTCGAGCGAATTGATAAATGATAACCACACTAGGTATCATAATGATCAACCAGAGGATTATGGTTACAGTATTTTTTTTTTTTTTTTTTTTTTTGCGCTGGCATATTTTACGAATTAATTCTCTATTATTGTAAAAGAGAGAAATAGAAAAAACAAACACAGGAATGCTTACATATCCGGCACGTATAGGTATGTTGCCGTTGATAAAATTGAAGCGATTAATCGTTGAATAATCAAGCGAAAAAAGACGAAGTTATAAGCCGATGGTTTTTTAAAGAATTTTAATATTTCCTATTTGATTTTTCGTTTTTACCGATATGTGTTTTTCGGTTTTCCCAAAGGAAACTGCGTCGTCAGCTTTTTAAGTTTCTTTCAAGGATGTACTCATTGTGGTGCGCGATGATCGTTGCACGCCATGGTTTACAAAACGGCCTACACGCACTGCGATGTGACGGTGGTACGCTACTTCTTGGTTCGTTCATACAGTTACGATTGACACAGGTACCGATGACCCAAATAAAATTTAATTTACTCTAAATGATTGTCGCGTCGCTTCGCGACCGCATACGTACTATACGTTACGTACAGAAAATGGTTAAATGCAGAATTGCACAAACAGAGATATTCTGTTGCAAATACCCTCGACTATAGAATGATCATCGTCGTTAACGAACGATGCTATAATTTAATTTTTTTTTCAAAGTTCGACGATATCTACCTTTTTTTTTAAAACCTAGAATGATGATTTATTGCGACGAGTTGATTCTAAAACGACTATTGTGTTGTACGCAAATTACCGTTGAATCGTAAACCATATTTTATCCGCAGGTGAGTAAAATGTGTTTCCGGTCGATATGACCGAAGTGTATTGTGGACTTGTCGTTTCGAAATACTTTAATTTTATAGGATTGAAAACTGAAAGATACCTAAAAGATATGAAAATTTAGGTGTTGCAAACTACCTACACCCAAAGGCGATTTAACGAGCTTCAGCAATACCAATTTAGTGTTGTAGAAATGTAAAATTTCGAATATTTCGGAATGTGCCTACTCGTATTATATACCTATTATACTCGTATTTGACCTAAATTAGGATCGAATCATGGTACATTTTTTTAAAGATAATAATTTTTAGAATTTTAGCATTGCTTTTATTAAAAGGCGTACTATTGTTCGAATAGTTCGAAGAAAAATAGTACGTAGATGGAAATCGACTACCTATATTGTAATTATTTTTATTAGGTTTTCTTCGAATGCATTATTGATGAATTCTGCAACGAATTGTATTTTTATATTTGATAGAAGTTTCACATATCTACCTATTGTTAGGTGTTTTCGCGAGGTGAATCGTTATTTTCTGAAAATTTCAACGCCAGATACCCCTACCACGTTGTGTTTGAGATCGATTTGATCGAAGAGTCCATTTTTTCAATTGACTAATTTTCAGATTTAGGCTGCTCTCTTCGAATTTATTTTCAGTTTGATAATTCACGATACCTTCTTGTTATTACTTTTGCACAATATTTTTTGAAAATGTGGACAAACACTTTTGTCCATTTTGCAATTATTCAAAACATCAGATTGATTCAATGGTACTTGATAATTTTTCATTTGAGGCTTTATCGAGCTTGGAAATTTGTGAATTCGCCAATGAGGTGAAAGCTTCAGATTTTCAGGATAAAAAAGAACTAATGCATTTGCAGTTGAAATATACTACTCGCACCTTTTACAAGTATTGAATCTCGTCGTTTGATCATGTTGAAATCTGCTCAGGTGGTTGGTTGCTTAAGTATGCTTTATGTTCCTCTGCTTATCTATTTATAGTTTTTATTTATTCGTTTTATCGATATTTTTTCGGTGTCCTGATAACATTGACATTATTCATTTTATGGTATTTATCCATGGCCAGCAACATAGCAGTAGCTCAAAATTTCATAAGTGACGACATGAGCTACAGCATAGAAAATGCAAGAATTGAATAAACTTCCAATTTTTTCAATGGGAATATTTTTCAATCAATCTTTTGAGAAGAAATCGGTCAGTTAATGTTGGAAAAAAAATCTTAATTTTTTTGGAAGAAAAAATTTATTTTAGGGGGGGGGGGGGGTCCTACATTATTTTTAATTAAAAGTTTTAATTTTTTAGAGAAAGAAAAAATATTGATTTTGAAGAATTTCTCAGTTTTTTGAATATGAAAAATTTCAACAAATAAAATTATTTACGTGGGAATTAAAACAAAAATTTTGTAAATTTTTTTGGTGATTTTTTTTTTTAAATTTCTTTTGTATGAAAAAAATTTCTTCATTGAAAAAAAGTTTCAATTTTTGGGAGAAACAATTATGTTTTTTAGGGAGAGGGAGTGGGGGTGACTTCTAGATTCATTGACCCAATTTTTGTAAAAATCAAAATAAAATAAAAGAATGTTTAATAGAAAAAAATCAAAGTAAAAATATTTCTAAAATTTTTGGAGTTATTTTTTTAATTGTGAAAATATTATTTTTCTCAATTCTGGGGGGAGGGGGGGGGGTATTTAAAAATTATTCTGAAAAGAAAATTTTTCCAGCAAACTAAATTTATAAATTTGAAAATTACCATTAAATTTTTTTCTTCAATTTTTCAAAAAAAAAATTTAAAATATTTTTAATTAAAAAAACGTATATTTTTTGAATTGAAAATATTTCTCAAATTTTTAGTGAAGAAACGCCTCATTCTTGAAAAATAGTCTCCTATTTTTAGAATTTTAGATTTTTTTCTGAAGTTGGTTTTTTGAAGAGTAAATATAAATATTGTTGAGGGGAAAATTTTGCAATTTTTCTAGAGTAAAAATTTAAAAACTTTTTTTATAGGTAAGAAAAATGTCTCAATTTTTTGAAAAAAAATTTAATAGATGTTTTTTTCAACTTTGGAAAATAGTTTTTTCTGATTTCCCGAATTTTCTCGGGGTTGAAAATATTTCCCCTTGTTTTGAATACAGCGGACAAAAATTTAGAGAAAGAAAAATCTCTGTTTTTTATAGAATAAAATCTCTCATTTAAAAATTAAAAAATCTTCAATTTTGAAGGTGATTTTTTTTTTTGAGAAAAATCTTATTTCCTGTTCCATTTTTTTTTCGGAGAAAATATTACTGATTTTTTTGGGGAGAGGGGGAATCTCTGAATTATTCTGGAGAGAAAAATTTTCCAATCTTTTCTGGAGTGAAAATTATTATTTTCTTTTCTGGAACTGAAAAATTTCCCAATTTTTAAATTTTTTTAAATTTTGGAGTAAGTAGAAATATTTTTTAAATTTTTGGAGAACGAAACTCAATTCTTTGGAGAATAATTTATTTCAATTTTTTGGAAAATGAAATTTTTCAATTATTAAAATTTAGAATATTTTTCAAATTTATGCGGCAAAAAAATCTGTTCTTTTTTGTTTTGTTTTTTTCTGAAGGAAAAGACCATTCTTTTATTCAACTTTTTGAAGTTTTCACCCCTATTACATCCCTCCTCTCTTCGGGGAAACCCTGAGAAAATTCTGTGTCGTAGGCCCTGTTTTTAAATTTTACTGAATGGAAGTGAAATCAAGGTATACGATTAATTGTGCATGTAACTCTCACAGGTACGCTTATGCTTCGTTAATTATTTAGGCACACGATTTATTGTTTACGTTTCTGATACTGTAATTATTATGAAATTATGAAATCAGACGTACGGTTTAAGGCAACACAGAATAATACTTGTATTGTGTTATTCATTATTTAATATATTTTAACAACGCCATTCCGAATATTCGAATTTTACATTTCAATACAAACAGTGCTAGATATTTCATTATCGGTCATTCTTGCAAATAAACTACCAGGAAACCCATCGATATTGAAATATCTTACACAAATCCAGTTCAATACACCTATCTAGGTACTACTTTGCCTAATTACAAGGAAATTACTTACGAGTAATTTGAAATGGGATTTTAATATGATATTTGCCACACGTTGACTATACCTTCTCATCTTCACACTGTAGACAAGGCAGTGTCCAGTACCTATTGTATAGAAAAAGTTGAAAACACTGGTTCACGAGCCCGTAAGGTTAAAATCCTACCCCCTATATACCCTCTTAGCATGTTTATTTTCAAATTGCCAAACCGTATTTAACTAACGATATCTTTGTTTTGCTTTTCTTTTTCTCTGTTGCCAACTACAGAAGCCCGGACGATGACCGAGACGGTGGCTATCGCAGCGGCGGTGGCCGATACCAACAACGCGGCATGCCGGGCAGCCGGTACGGTAACAGCGGTCCGATGATGGGCAACAGTCGCTGGGGTGGCGGCGGCGGCGGCGGTGGACGCGACCGCGATCGTATGCCACCTCGAGGCGGTGGCCCGAACCCACTGATGGGATCGATGATGGGTAAACCGATGATGGGGGGATACGATCGCAAAGGAGGACGTTACGGCAGCGACGACGGTAAACGACGGGAAGAAGATTCGGACGACTACGACCGCACCCGAGGTATTCCTCCGCCCGGAATTGAGGCCGACAACAACGACGACTCTTTCGACGACGGCGCCGGCTCCGGAGGCGAAGACGGCGATAGAAAACGCCGCAGCCGATTCTCAGACTCTGGCGATCGCAGAGGTGGCCGAGGCGGCGGAGGATATATGGGAAGAGGCGGTAACAGCGGACCACGAGGTGGCGGTGGCAGAGGCGGCAGTAATGGCAGATCTGGACCGTTCCCTCCGGGCAAAGGACCTCGTGGAGGTGGCGGATATAATAGAGGACGTGGCCACGAAGGCAATAATGACTATTATGGAGGTGGACGACGAGGTGGGCCTCCTGGACGCGATAATAGAGATAGAGTAAGTATAGGTGGAGATGTGCGTTGTAAGATGTAGCCCAGTGGAAAGAGGAAATGAAATATTTTAATTTAGGGTTGCAGGAAATTTTCTGATTTTAAAATGTTCCTTTCGGTGTCCATAATTGATCAAAAGAAGTCCCCGAACCTCGCTTACCCCTCGTTTTTGGCTTATAACTCATCGAATATGCGTTTAAACAGAAATATGGTCATGACTAAAATTGAAGTAGATGAAATTTGCAACAAAAAAGGTTCTATTGATTTTTTTCGAAAAGTGAACGGGTGGCGCAAAAAATATGCCTAAAAATATACAGGGTGAAAAAAAAGAAAAATTGCCTCTTTTTTAGAAAAATGAAAAAAATTATCGCTTTTAAAAATTTTGCCTTCATTGGGTTATCATCCCATCAAAGTTATCCCTTTTCATGAAAATGTATTTCCAATTTTTTATTTTCCCCATATTATGTTGATTTCAATTAATACCTTGGAAGCAGCATCAATTTTTCAAAAAAAAAAATCTTAGAATTCCAAGTTATTGCATTTCATTGGAAAATAATTATTTATTTTTTTATTTCCCCTCAAACTGAATTTTTAGTGATGCCTCTTCACCCTCCCCCTCTCCTCCACAATTCTGAAAAATAACGAAAAAACACCAAATTTTCGAACTTTTCGGATTTCTTTATCCTACTCTCAAAAGTTGTTTCATTTGATGTGAAAATAATTTTTTCAAAAGTTGAATTTCCGACAATTTTTTAAGGGTAGGAAGGTGAATTTTTTCAAGTTTTAATTTCAAAAATTTATTTAATTTTAATTTTGATTTTTTTTAAATTTTTCATTTCTGTTTCAAAAAAATTGAGTAATTTTTCTTCTCTCCGAAAAATCGAGAAAATTTTTTCGTTTAAATGGAAAAAAGAAAAAAGTCACCTACTCAGAAAAAATTGGAAATTTTCTTGACTGGGTTTATTCAAAAAAAATTTGAGATATTTTTTATTTCAAGAAAATTTTGATTTTTTTTCTACAAATAAATAGGGTCATTTTTTTACTCTTGAAAAATCGAGAAAATTTTTTCGTTAAAATGGAAAATAGAAAAAAATTCACTCTAAAAAAATTGAGAATTTTCCTGATTGGGATTACTCGTAAAAAAGTTGAAATATTTTTTATTTCAAGAAATTTTTTTTTTTTTTTTGTACAAAAAAACAGGGGATTTACAAATCAATTCCGAATCTATATTTTACTTTCAAATTAATTTTAAGTGGTACCTTGGGGCGCCCTCATTTTTCAGTTTTAAGCGGTGTCATGAGACTTCATTTTGAAAAAAAAATGAAATATTAGGTACCTAACTATTTTTAAAATGAGAGTTTTATAAAGGTACCGTCTAAAAAATTCAATTAGGGGGAAAATGAAGAATATGGAATTACTTTCTAATAAAATTCATCAACTTGAAATGCCAAGTAAAAAATTTTCCTCTTTTTTTTAAATTTTTTTTTGAAAAATTTCCGACACTTTAGGGTATTACTTTAAATTAAACTGGGAGAAAAATGAAAAATTTAGAATTCAGTCTCGCAAAGAGGAATAAGTTCAATTTGTTATAACCAAAAATAGACAAATTTTTGAAAATTGATGATTTTAAAAAATTTTCTCTACAAAGAGGGTGACTAGAAGCCACCTGAAATTAGGTTGTTTTTGGGAGGAGGCGGTATGGATTATTTTCTCATACAAATGAACATGTTTGAAGGGAAAGACAAAAACATTCAAAAGCCTGAAAATTTGTCGATTTTTAATTTTTTTAAATGGTGCCACCTCTTGAAACCCAGTTTGGGGAAAAAGAAAAATGGGTCTTAAATTTCTGAGTAAAAAAAAAATCTTCCTTAATTTTTTTTTTTTTTTTTTTTTGAAAAGTTCGGGGAGCCAAGGTACCAATTGAAACCAAGTTGAGGGAAATGAAAAATTGGGAATTCATTCTTTGAAAGTACCTACCCATGCCAATTTTTTTTTCATTTTTCTGAAAAAAGGGGGGACGAGGGAGCACTCGAGACACATTTGGAGGAGGGTAAAATTATTTTCTCATAAAAGTATAAATTTCAAAAATTTGGTGATTTTTTAAAATTATTTTTCAAAATGGGGGGGAGGGGCTAGAAGCACTACTTGAAATTCAGTTTTTTATTGTAAAATTGGGGGTGTTTCAGGGCACGAACTAAAATCAAGATATAGAGAAAATAAGGAATTGGGAATTTATATGAATTATAGTCAAATGAAGGAAAGATATTGAAAATTGGTAAATTTTTTTATTTCTGAAAAGAGGAGATCAGCTACATGAAATTCAGTTGATAGAAAAAATGAAAAATAGAAAATTATTCTCTCGTAAAAAGAAGCAACTATGATGGGGGGGGGGGGGGTAAAAATCCAAACGTTTAAAATTAGGGCCACTGTAGCGGAACAATCTTCATTTTTTCCACCCTGTGTAATTTGACGAGTTTTTTTGCGCCACCCGTTCACTTTTCGAAAAAAATGAACAGAACCTTTTTTGTTGCAAATTTTATCTACTTCAATTTTGGTGATAACCATTTTTCTATTTAAATGCATTTTTGAAGAGTTACGAGAGAAAATCACATTGGGGGTTACTTTGGGTCAATATTTGGGGACTTCTCGAGAAGTGAGGTTCGTGGACATTTTTTCCTGGTCAATCAGGACACCAAAAGAAACTTTTTTAAAATGAAACTTTCATGTAACTAAAAATAGAATTTGGTCAATTTGTTGGTACAATTTTACTGGGCTAATCTTATTATTTAGAAAACTAGTCTATAAATGTGATTCTTTCTCGTTTATAGAATCAAATGGGTCCACGACAAGGATCTAGTAGATTCGATAAACGCGACTCTGGCGGTAAAAACGATGGTAATTCGCAGGTGAGCCAGTCTGGCTGGGGCATGTATGGCGGCCAAGGTGGCTGGAATCAAGCGGCTGCTGCCAACTATCAAAACTGGGCCCAACAATATCAAGGTAAATATTTCAATCCTTTTACGAGCTCGCCATCGGCGATAAATCGAGCCAAATTACCAAATTAATCGTTTCGTTTGGCTAGCCGCAGGATACAGCGCTCAACAAATGCAGCAGTATTGGTCGCAAATGCAGCAACAACAACAGCAGCAGAACCAATCAGGCCAACAGAATCAACAATCGCAGCAATCATCGAGCGGCGGACAACAAAATTCGAAGAATTCGACCGGCAATTCATCGAACACATCTTCAACGACAGCTAGTCAGTCAGCTAGTAATTCATCATCGCAACAACAATCATCGGGCTCGCAAGCCGGGTATAATACCCAAGGATACAATACCGCAGCATACGGAACACAGGGTTACGACCCGAACACATACGCGCAATATTGCGCCCAATATTACAGTCAGTTAGCGCAACAAGGCTGGACACAACAGGTAAGAAGGAAGTAACCTTTTCTTCTGTGATGGTTTGTGTGCATAGAGCCCAGGGGTACGGAATCGGGTGAAGCATACGGTTCTATGCATGGATCAATGATCGTGTTGCCACCTGCGAATGACGAACGAAAAAAAAAAAAAGAGGTCGTAAAATTAACCTGGGCTCTATCGAAAAAAAAATGCTTTGCGTGCGCCCAATCATAAATATTAAAGAATGCCAATGGAAATTATTCTAATCCACAGAATGCATGGGCGGCTTATGGTTATAATTACGGCGCAATGGCTGCCTCGGCCGGTGGAGTTGGTGGTTTACCGTCGACTTCTGTTCCGCCACCATCGGTGACCGGAGGTGCCAGCGGATCATCGACTGGCGGTTCAGGTAATCAGTCATCGGCGGTAACATCGGCTTCTAATAAATGAAAACGAAGTCTTCATTCCAACCTAATTTTTTTTCTCATCTTTCTGTATCTCTCCTCGATGTTTGTACTTTGTACTAGAGCCTGTGTTTTACTAGATTCGGTTTATAATTATTGTAGACTTGTTTTCATTTCGTTTTATATATTTTTTAGACGTATAAATGTTTTAGAGTGTCACTTTGTTTTCATTATGTATAAATTATTATATTTGAATTGAATTAATTTTCGAACCTCTTTTTTTTTTCTTTTTTTTTCTTGTTTAACTTACATTGTATTATAATTTATTTAAAGAATACCTATTTATCGCTTATGATATGTTCGTACCTTCGTATACGATTGTATTGTATCGGTATTTCAACATCTTCTATCGGCGGATTGTAATAATTGTCAAAGTGTTACGTCGTAATTCTTTATAAAAAAAACATTGTATTATAAAAATTTATCATTTAGGATGTTTGTTTTATTCTTCTGTATATTTTCATCAGTTCTCTTGACTAGCTCCGAGATTGAGCTGAATTTTTTCAAGTCCAAAACTACATAGACGCCTAATTTACGAAATTTGAGAGGGGGAGGGATCCAATTGAAATTCTTATAATAACCAAAATTATTTTTTGGATCTTAATGAACAATTTTTGTTTTGACATTTTTTTAAATTCAACCCTTCCCTCCTCGCCCATTTTTCAATAATGAGTGTCTTCGTACTAGTATGCGAAATTAGAGGGGAGGGGAGGGTCCAATCGAAATTCTTATAATAAACAAAATTATTTTTTGGATCTTAATGAACAACTTTTGTTTGAAAAATTTTTTAATTCAACCCCTCCCTCCCTACCTTCCTTCCATTTTTCAATATTGAGTGTCTTCGTACTAGTATACGAAATTCGAGGGGAGGGAAGGGTCCAATCGAAATTTTTATAATGACCAAAATTATTTCTACGATCCTAATCTACAACTTTTGTTTGAAATTTTTTTTAATTCAACCCCTCCCTCCCCGCCCATTTTTCGATAATGAGTGTCTTCGTACTAGTATGCGAAATTAGAGGGGAGGAAAGGGTGTAATCGAAATTTTAATAATAACTAAACTTACTTTTAGGATCATAACATACAACTTTTGTTTGAAATTTTTTTTAATTCAACCCCTCCCTCCCCGCCCATTTTTTGATAATGAGTGTCTTCGTACTAGTATGCGAAATTAGAGGGGAGGAAAGGGTGTAATCGAAATTTTAATAATAACTAAACTTACTTTTAGGATCCTAATCTACAACTTTTGTTTAAAATTTTTTTTAATTCAACCCCTCCCTCCCCGCCCATTTTTCAATAATGAGTGTCATCGTACTAGTATGCGAAATTAGAGGGGAGGGGAGGGTTCAATCGAAATTCTTATGATAACCAAAATTATTTCTACGATCCTAATCTACAACTTTTGTTTGAAAATTTTTTTAATTCAACCCCTCCCTCCCCGCCCATTTTTCAATAATGAGTGTCATCGTACTAGTATGCGAAATTAGAGGGGAGGGGAGGGTCCAATCGAAATTCTTATGATAACCAAAATTATTTCTACGATCCTAATCTACAACTTTTGTTTGAAAATGTTTTCAATTCAACCCCTCCCTCCACCGATGTTTCAATATTGAGTGTCTTCGTACTAATATGCAAAATTCGAGGAGAGGGAAGGGTCTAATCGAAATTTTTATAATGATCAAAATTATTTCTACGATCCTAATCTACAATTTTTGTTTGAAAATTTTTTCAATTGGAACCCTTCCTCCTCTCCAATTTTTCATATTAATACGTGGATACTCATTATTGAAAATTGGGGAGAGGTAAGGGTTGAATTGAAAAAAATTTCCAACAGAAGATGTAGATTAAGATCTTAGAAATAATGTTTATTATAAGAATTTCAATTGGACCCTCTCCTCCATTCAAAGTTCCCATACTGGTACGAAGACACTCATTATTGAAAATTAAGAGGGAGAGAGGGGTTGAATTTAAAAAAAAATTTCGAACAAAAGTTGTGGATTAAGATTTTAAAAATAAGTTTGATTATAAAAAATTTGGATTGAACCCTCCCCTCCCCTCGAAATTCGCATATTTAGTCAACTAGTACGAAGTCACTCATTATTGAGAATTAGGAGGGAGAGAGGGGTTGAATTTAAAAAATTTTCAAACAAAAGATGTAGATTTAGATCGTGAAAATAAGTTTGGTTATTACAAAAATTTCGATTGGACCCCTCTCTTCTCTCTAATTTCGTATATTAGGCGTTGTTCTCAGCTATATACGAAAAGTTGTGATACACCTCGAAAGAAAAATAAAACCAACTGCTACGAAAACTTTTGGTATATTAAAAAAAAAAATTCTGAGACGAAATGATATAATTATGCACTGAGATAAATTTACAATGATGTCTCGTAATAGGAACGCAATAAACTTAATTATAAAGGAAAATGTACGCTTCGTAATTATATTACATAAAATAACCTACTGGGTAAGGAGAAAAAAACAAATCAACTTCTCTTCCAAAAAAATAATAAAAAGAACAGGTAACACATCGTTTCGTAAAATCGATTTAAAAGGTGGGAAAAACGTACCCATACTTTACATCAACAGCCTCGTTGATAAGACCGATAAAAATAAAAATAAATAAATACGATCATGAGGTAGTAAAACTAAGAAGACTCAAATGGTAATGGGAAAATCGTCGACGAAATATGAACAGAGTTGGTTGTCGATTTTCCTCACCAATGGCATTTTGGAATATTGGATTCGACAATTCTAAATCCAACGTTGAGAATCATGCTGATTTTTTCACGACTAGCAACAATCTTGATTTTTAATTACCGCAATAGTGTCGCTAAATCTGTAAAAAAAAAAAAAAAAAAAAAAAAACAGAAACGGTTAAATAGAGAATTATATACGACGATGATGTGGGATTCCATCGAAAGGAAAATTTACCGTCAAAGGTGGCGCAGAATTTTCCTCGTACTTTCACGTACAGGTTTCCCATCCTTCTGATCAATTTTATTCAGTACGATTTTCGGTTCTATGGTAGTACGTTTGACGATACTATTATTATTCAGTTCTCGCGTACGCGTATTATCCGTCGATACAAATTGACCTTGATTTTCTTCTTTATCGCCGGAATGAATTTCCCTTTTTAATATGGTTTTAATCGGAAACGTAGGTTTTATAAATATTCTTCCCAATTTCATTTGTTTTTTCAATCTTTTCTCTTTTGAGAGTGGTTTTTTCAATAGGGGTTTTTTGATTCGGATTTCTGATTTTGAAATATCCTTATTGGTAGTTGTTTTGATAGGGGATTGTTTATGTTTAACAATCTCTGGCGGTGCAGCTTTCTTAGGCGACGATTGTTTATCTTTCGTTATTGTCTTGGGAAAACTCGCTTCTAAAATAGGCTTACGGATATCATTTTTAACTGCAACAGGCTTCTTAATCTCGACTGGTTTTACTTCCAATTTCGGAGATGATATTTTTTTCGTAGGAGACGGTTGTAATTCTGTAATAAAATAAAATAATAACGACGTGTAAATACGAGGAATTTATCTACAGATGTTGATCGACTTACTTTGTTTTTCTTTGGGTTTTGGACTGTTGAGAGATTTTGATCTTTTTCCGTCTACTTTGACGATGTTTTTCTTTGGCGAATTATTGGATCGAGATAAACCGTTTGTATTATCACATCTGGTTAATGATATGCGCACGCTTTCGACGAAACGAACTTTTTTACTTCTCAAAATTCTGCTTTCTTTCACCGATGTCATTCGAGTTTGAGGCGGCATTTTGTACTTATTATTTTGAAAAAACTGTCTTCAATCATGAAGGAAAATGAAAACCTCACAATCTTCAAATTCAGACTCAGTGTTGCCTAATTTGAAAATTAAAATTTAATTTATTCTGCTTTGTCTTGTAAAGTTGATCAAAAATCAATTACATACATTTTTTTCAAGCAAAAACTGAAAAATTGCGCCTTGATACGTAATAATTCATGAAAAGTAATGGAAAAATAAAGAAACAAACACCTTGGGTCATCTGACAGCAGAAATCTTTCCGGACGCTGCTCTTTCCAATTCGATAACCTTGTAATTTTTTGTAAAATTTTTTGAGGAGGAAAGTTTACGAAAATCAATCTGGATGTTTTAGTTTTCCTTTTTCCTCTGTTTCTTGCTGTTGAAAGCTCAGATTTTAATTAGATGATAATTAATTAATAATTATGTTTCGTGAGTAACAGTTGCCCGTCAATTTTATTTTAAAAAATAAGTCGTAACAAAGTAAATAATATATTTAATAATTTTAATTTAATGATTAATTAGAATAAAAAATTAAATTTATAATTTTATTAAAATAGAAATATATAAAAAATTAATTAAAAAAATAAATAATTTAATTTTTATTCTTTTGGTATTAGGATTAGATAAAATAAATAAATAAAATATTTTTATTATAATTAATAAAAATTGAAAAAGTAGTTCTCTCATGAAAAGTAGTAATACAAATTAAACTGTATCCATTTTTGAAAGATGACTTTTTATTTAGTAATTTTTGCACCTAACTGATAATTTACGACCATATCAAAATCACATTCAATTACCTTGATTCAAAATTTTATCTAATCAACACCCAATAAGTACAGTTTTCAATTCATTTTCTTAACAATCATGAACTAGATTTAAACAAAAAAACTCAAAATATATTGCACGAACGTATACGTATGAAGGTCAATGACTTCAATGAGTTTTCGTGTAAATTCATTATCCATCCGTACAGTAACTCTACAAAAAAATTGAAGTATTTTTGTATCAAAAAATCCAAGTCGTAATAAGTATCTCATTGTAAGGAAAATTCCAACTGCAAAAAGAAAATTAAGATTACAAAATCTATGACATAAAATATTTTATTTCCCAAATAATATATAAATTACAAACGATAATCAAAATATTAAAAACTTAGGTTTAAAAATTCAAAACTTTTAGATACAACTAACGAAACACTGTAAAAATACTCAAACTTGAAAAAGCGAAGAACTCAATCGATGACCGTAAACGAATGTTGGGAATAACCTAGGTATTCACTGCTCCACAATAAAAATAGTTATGAAATAAAAAATAAAAAAAAGCGAAAAATGAACGGATATTCACACTAATAAAATACATCGAAAAATAAAATTAGCTCTTTAAAATGATTTACAATGAAGAAACAGTTCAACGAAAATGCGTGAAGGAAACTGTCTTGTAATATTAAAGATAAATACTCGGCGCTATGTAACGACAAATCTGCAACAGAGAAGAAAGAACATGATTAATTTCAAATTGAAATGATACCAGTCTAATGAAAACATGTACTTGCAACAAAAATGGAGTAGGTATTATTTTTAGATCAAAATCAGGAGATCAAAAGTCATGCGATTATACTACGAAGTTATTTGGGGTTTCATAAACATTAATACCTGATAAAAATAACTAATCGTTGAACAAATTAAAAAAGTAAGCAAAAAAAAATAAAGACTACACTCACTAATTTTCAACTTCAACTTCGGCATCGCCAGAATGCTCTTCCTTTTCTTCTTCCTCTTCCTCTCCGAGTTCTTCCTCAACGGCGACTTGTTTAGCTTTCTTTTTCTTAGGCGGAGCTTTAGCTTTTTTGGCTGCTGCTTTGGCGGGTTTCTTTTTCGGCTCGGGTTCGGGTTCTTGTTCTGCTTCAGATTCAGTTTCGGCCTCTGGGTCAACATCGTCTCCGTTTTCTTCTTCGATAGTTTCTTTCTTAGGACGACCACGTTTACCTTTAGCTTCTTTAGCGTCGGAGGTTTTTTTAGTTACAGTCTTTTTGCTTCTTTTAGAACTACTCTCTTCTTCGTCTTCTTCGAAATCGTTATCCAATTCAGCATACGATACTTTTTCGTTTTTCTTAGCACGCGTAGGTCTACTAGAAGCAGCCGTTTTCTCAGGAACTGGTTTCGCTCGCTTATTTTTAGCTCCGCGCTTTGGTTTTTCTTCTTTTTCCTCCTTTACATCTTCGGATGTACTACTAGGTTGTTTCGGTTTACGTCCGCGAGTAGATTTAGGTTTATTTTCGGCGACAGCAGCTTTGCTACGTCCCTTCTTGGAAGGCGGTTCGTCGGCGGATTTGTCTTTAACGGTTCGTTTAGGCGGTGAGGGTTTTTCTTCTTCGGCGTCGTCGTCGTCGTCGTCGTTCTCCTCTTCTTCTGCATCTTCATCGTCGTCATTTTCTGAAACAAAAAATACACGCAAACGTTAGTTCGTTGTGTTCGAAATACATCGACTTATGCTTCCGACTGCAAAATCTTACCGGATAATTCTTGCTCTTTGTCTGCTTTCTTTTTAGGAGCTGCTTTCTTGGCCGCTTTTCCTTTTGTGACTTTTTTCGGACTATCGCTCGTTTCTTCGGAATTCGAATTGCCTGAATCGGAACCTTCATCGTTATTTTTACCGTTCTGTACGGCGGCGGTGTCTTCGGCGTCGTTTTCGTCTCTTTCGGCTTCGCTACCCGAATTGACGGCGTCTTTGTCGACGCAGTACGTCGCGTTTAATTCTCCGACGTCGTTTTTATTCGCAAGAACGGTTTCACTTTGTTCATTACCTGCATCACCGTCGGCGTTGTGATTTTGTGCAGCAGGTTTCCCGCGTTTTGCCGCTGCTAGCTTCTTTCCGGCCATCTTAGAAATGTCAAGCGAAATGTACGATATTAAAATAATAAACGACCGTGAAAGCCACGCGATTGATGTACACGAAGAAACTAAGTGATGTTGAATTAAATCAAACTTTCATAATAGCGAAATAAAATTCGTCGACCACACCGCCAAACTAATAATTATGAAAAATTCAGATATGGACGGCTTGGTGAAAAAAAAAATGAAACCGTTAATTTGTTCGGCATTCGCAGTCGCACAAACAATTTGCGCGATGACGTAGATGAGAAAATTTGTTTCTTTTCTATTTTTGGTAAAATGGTGGTATTTACCAAATTGTCTGTATGGAATAAATCAGAATTTTTTTGCGAATTAGCTAATTAATTTGGAAAAAAAACATAACTATAGATATAAATTACGATTTAATTTTGAAAAAAATAATTATAATGTTTTTAGATCAAACAAAAGTCGTAAAAAAGCTGTAAAACGAAAATTCATAATTGTGTAAATTACGATTTCATTTACCAAAATTTGTGAATTATTTTTTAAAAAATTATGAAGGCATTTTCCAGCTGACGTTCTCCATTAATTTTTTTTTTTTTTAAGAATGATAAAGCAAAGCGGAAAACAATACACAAAGATGATTAGTAATTTTTTCCTAAATTTTCTACTTCGTCGGAGGTTTTTATAATATTTAATTAATCGACATTTTTCTCAAGTTTTTAATAACATTCGATACATCAAGTTCGGCTAATTCTCACCTACGATGAACGTGTTCGATAAAGCCTTATTATTTGGAAATCCGCAAGATCCGTTCTCCAGTAAGAATGTCGCCGATTGCACGTCAAATTCGGATCCCATTACACATTTCCATACGCCTGTTACTACAGCCACATCTGTACTCGGAATCGCCTTCACCGACGGTATAGTAATTGCTGCTGATTTATTAGCATCCTACGGATCTTTAGCTCGTTTTAAAAATTGCCCCAGAATACTTAAAGTTAACAAAAACACGGTCATCGGAGTCGGCGGTGATTACGCTGATTATCAATATCTGAAGGAATTAATCAGCGGTAAAATTATCGGAGAAGAATGCTTGGAAGACGATATTTACATCAAACCAGCGTCTCTTTATTGTTGGCTTACCAGAGTGATGTACAATCGCAGATCGAAAGTTGATCCACTTTGGAATAATATCATCGTCGGTGGCGTTCAAGATGGTAAACCGTTTTTAGGAGCTATTGATAAGTTAGGAACTGCTTTCGAAGATAGAATTATAGCTACCGGTTATGGTGCTTATATTGCTGTACCGTTGTTACGTGATGCGGTAGAGAAGAAGCCCGAGCTTAATGCTCAAGAAGCTACCGATATTTTGAAGAAATGTATGGAAGTGCTTTATTATCGTGATGCGAGATCTTTGAATAAATACGAATTAGCTGTGGTTACACCTACGTCTTGCGAAGTAACCGGACCTATCGAAATTAAAGCTGATTGGAACATCGCTCATAAAATTGTTTAGTTTAATTTTTTTCCTAAGTATCTATTTTGTAAAAGATGAACTGTATTAATAAAGGTTCTTTTCTTTAAACATTGTGGCGTTATTTTTCATCATTTTTCGATATTATTGTATCATTTTTCAAAATCAAAAATAACGACAAAAAAAGTTCAATAACACTAACATTTTATTTTATCACTAAAAAAATTACAATTTATTCATGTACATCCCATGGCCTATCTGGTTTGACTTTGGTTTGAACATCTTTGTATATGAGTCTTGGAGGTTCGTGTAGGGTTACTCCTCCGGCTTGGATTTCTTTAATTAATAATTCCATCTAAACACAGACATTTTTTAAATGATTAATTTGTCGTAATCACTCATCATTCGATTCAAAAATCACGATCAAATATTTTTACGGAAAGCCCTTGCTGATCCATTTGCTCACCTTAAATTTTTTATCAAGTCCAGTGCTACATAAATACTTTATATTCAAAATTGGAAGAGAGAGAGGGGTCCAATCGAAATTTTTGTAATAACTAAAAGTATTTGTAAAACTTCAAGCTACAACTTTTGTTGGAAAATTTTTTCAATTGGGCACCTTACCTCCCTACAGTTTTTAATAATATGTATTTTGAATGAGTGTGAATAAGTTATATTACTCAAAATTGATGAGGAAGGAGGGATCCGATTGAAATTTTTGTTATAACCAAAATTATTCCTAGTACTTTAAGCTACAACTTTTGTTTGAAAAATTTTTCAATCGGACCCCTTACCCCCCCCCTGTTTTTAATAATGTATTAGAATGAGTTGGCGGATTATCCAAAATTAAAGGGGAGGGAGGGGCCCAATCGCAATTTTTGCCATAACCAAAAGTATTAGTGAAACTTCAAGCTACAACTTTTGTTTGAAAACTTTTTCACTTGAGCCCCTCTCTCTCCACTTATCTTGCATAACACTCTCAAAATATTAATTAAAAATTGAAGGGGAAGGGGAAAGGGTCCAATTGAAAAATTTGTGAAACAAAGTTGTAGCTCAAAATTTAAAGAATAATTTTGGCCATGACAAAAATTTCGATTGGACCCTTCTCTCCCCTCCAATTTTGGATAATCCAACTCATTCAAAAATACATTATTAAAAACAGGGGGAGGTAAGGAGCCCGATTGAAAAAATTTTCAAACAAAAGTTGTAGCTTGAAGTACTAGGAATAATTTTGGTTATAACAAAAATTTCAATCGGATCCCTCCTTCCCCACCAATTTTGAGTAATATAACTTAATCATACTTATTCAAAATACATTATTGAACACTGTGGGGAGGTAGGGCCCAATTGAAAATTTTTCAAACAAAAGTTGTAGCTTGAAGTTTTACAAATACTTTTAGTTATTACAAAAATTTCGATTGGACCCCTCCCTCCCTTCCAATTTTGAATATAAAGTATTTTATGTAGCACTGGACTTGATAAAAAAATCAAGGTGAGCAAATGAATCAGCAAGGGCTCTCCGTAAAAATAGCCGATCGTTCAAAAATCACACCGAATAACGTACTTTTCCACCTGGAACCGTTTCTTGCAAGTTTACCATTTCAGTTAAACCGCTCTCAAGACAACGTCGTGCGAATAGTCTTCCAACATTGGAATAAGCTGCTTTATCAGTAGCACTGCAAAATGAAAAGTCATACAATAAAGTAATGATCAATAGAATACTTAAACACCATAGGAATTTATCAACGACCTGAATAAAAATTTCCGCACGCACCACTCCGAACTTCCAGCAGATAGTACGACATCACCATCTTTGTGGTAAACGCTGGCGACAACTCCTTCGGAACCTTCCCTGATGACCAATCTGAAACAATATCGTTTGATTTATTTCTTCAGAACAATAATTTGATAATTAAATGATGCAATACTCACTTATGCCAATACGTATTCTTAACTTTTTCCAGCTCCCATCCTTCGTTTTTATATTCTATTCTAAGTCGTTCTAAATTTCTAGGGTTGCGATTAAAAACGTTGTATTTCACTCCTGGCGGTGCTTTAATATCTGCACGAACTTTGGGAGTTAAATTCAGTGTCTTCGATCTGTGGTGTATGGTTCTATATTCTCGAACTGATTGATGAAGTATGCTCGCCGGAAGTCTTAAAATCGATCCGGTTGACATATTGTTTGAATAATACCTGAAAATGCAACATTTTTATAGTATCGTGGAATTAAGATTTGAGAAAAATCACGCTACTCTATGTCTAAATAAATAATGAAGTGTATTCAAAAAAATCAAACAAAAAAAATCAATCAATCACCAAATTAACAACGTTGTAATTATTCAATAATAAATAAAACATAAAGGAATAATATTGAAGAAAGGAATATTGAATATACATGCAAATTAATCATTATACCAATTTAAAAACAGTAAAGTAAAGGACATCATCATGACAAAAAATAATAAATAAACTCGAAAACTAGCATTATTTTGAACAGCTTTGCGTAATTCTAAATTAGCATCTTGGACATTCTCAGTTGCACCGACTAGTACAGTATCGATTCGATTAATATCTATTTCTTGCTGCATAACCATTTCTGCGAATGTTCCTTGTAAACCAGCAATGTCAGTGACTTTTTTCTCTATAGCTTTAACTTCACCTTTGAGACTATTCAATTCATTAATAAGATCTTCGTTTTCTACTTCGAACATTTGAAGTTCCTCTTCGGTCAATTCCTCCATAAAAGAGTGAGGATATGTATTATAGGTATCGTCGTTGACGTCCGATTTATAGCTATTAGATCGAGGTTTTTCTTCCTGTTTCAACGGTTCGCATGTTTTATTATCGGTCAACTGAGAAGACGTTACTTTCATCATGGAATTGTACTCGGATTGTCTTTTAGCGTAGGTTTCTCTCAAATCGGAGTACATTTTACAAACGGATTTCAAGTAATTTTCGACGATTTCCAAAACACCTTTTCTATGTTCGTACAATTGAGCTGGATTTGGATTGGCCTTTATGAACACAGCTAACTCTTTCAGTAAAGTGGAGCAATTTTTAATGATACTGCGGGCTGCCGCGTCGACTTTTTCTCTCTCTATGTCAGTCATACTTGGTCCGATACTCGAAGATGTGTTTATATTACAATACTGTGTTTTATGCTTTAGTAGATTATCTCGTAGTTTCGTTATGTGATAAACCACGTCTAATGACTTTGAATTAAATTCATCGCCTTTATTTTTAAATTTTAGCGGAGGCGTTCCTTTATCCGATCTGGTTAAACTGCGGCGTAGTTTTTCATTTTTTATATAAGCTCTAAAGATGTCCGTGATGTCCATCGTGGTTCTAAATGGGGTATTCACATAATTCAATCACATAAAAAAAATCATTACAATCTGTCTGAGAACGAACAAAATACGTACTTCAATCCGTTCGATGTAATTTAGTCAGGATCTCGGGGGTAAGACTGGCGATTAATCCAAGAGTTTAGAAGATTCTCAAGTGACGATAAATCGTTAGAAATTGCGATACACACTTGTTTTTAGAGAACATTTAAACAAAAATTGAAGATTTCAATTTTTTATCAAAAAAGATTGTTTTGTTTTTTTCCGGCCACGTTATCATTTTCCAGACATTTTTTCAGTAAATTACCGTAATTACATTGAAATTACCCAAAAATACAAAGAAAAAACTATACAAATCGGAAAAAAGATGTGGCATTGGGAGTTTACGATGGCACTATCTTATCAGCTGTTGAGTTTGCAGTGGTCTGCAGAAATTTTCGAAAAACGAAAAAAATAACGACAACCGGCGAATCTTTGGCGGATATTTTTCGTTTTAATTTATTAATTAAAAGTATAATTAGTTTGAAATTTCGTTCAGCTGCCTGCGTACCTCCACGGTTTTCGTTCCACGTTGACATTTTCGCCATGTTCGTTTCATCAATCACTCAAACCTATCACTGAAGTAATCGCAGCCGTAAGTATGAGCGTATATTCCACCCCCACAACAACCAAAACATGTTTTGACGAAGGATCTTCTCCGTGTAGCAATCAGTCATTTTATTTTACTCCTCGGGAGACGTATTCTCACCTCACTCCTCATAGCAGATCGAGAAAGCGTGCCACCCCGTACAAGGGAAAAGTACCCAAGTTTAACGTATACGACGAAGAATTATCACGATCTGAAGAGAACTTAACTAAAGATGAACTCGTCGGAATCAGCACACCAATCTCTATTCGAGGTAGCAACCGATGGGTACGTGAGAATGCTCATTCTGCTAAGGAAACCATAATATCTATCGATAAGGAGAACATAGGAGTTCGGTTTTGTTCGACTCCGTCTTTACCCTGCAAAGAAAATCCGGATGGGTTTACACCGCTGAGGAATATTTCCAATCAACCGAAGGAAAACAACGCTACGGTTTTCGAAGCTCGAATCTCCAGCGTTGGTAAACATTTCGACCTCAGGATAAGAACCGAAGCTAATGTTGATCAGCCCACCAAGTGCAACGTCGTTCAAAACAGTCCCAGTTTAACGCCTATTACCAATGATAAAGAAGCGTTGATAAATGCTACGGATAAAAGTACAAATAGAGTTACCCCGAGCAATGGTACTTTATTTCGTGGTTTCGGAATAGGTCGTAAATTGCGACGAAAATCGGTTAAAAGTATTCCGAGAAGTGCTCTGAAATCTAATACCATGGCTGATACTCCTATTCGAAGTGAAGCAAATTCGGAATACTTGAGTAAAGATGTTCCTAGAGTTCGAGATGAAGTAATTATTCTTGCCAAAAGTCAATATTATTTTGCCTGAATCCTAAATTAATTTTGGTTACTTTTTTTCAGAAACTGCAAACGAAGAATGAGATTTCGATTCCTGAAAAGCAATTATTAGATAATTCTCGTACGCCTTTGATAGTCGATATGGTAAGTAGTTTAATTTGAAACATTTCCACTCGAGAGCTGAATTTAGATAATTTATGTGCTTTTTTATTCTGTTTCAGAAAACACCTCCACGAAAGGTTAGATTCTGGCAGTTCATCAAGATTAGAAAATTAAGAATGTCTCCGGTGAAACGACTGCTCCGCAAACCTTCCAGATATTTTATTTCATTTAAAGAGAATGTGATCAAGGTTGGATTAAATCACACTAAAATATCAACCTTATCGCAAAACATCTCATTGCTCAAATTTTTTCAGCGATTTTCGTTTGATCCGGTTAAAACGCTGCTCGATGCGGAATCAGAAGATGTTTCACGTGTTTCCAGCAAAGTTAATCCTACTCAAACTCATCAAATTTGTACTTTATGCATCGAAAATTTGAGTAACAAGGAAGAGATCATGTCTAAAGCGTTATCAGCCCTCATGACGAAATTAACCTCGATGGAAGACGAGTTGAAGGAGATTAAAGGCTTAGTTAAAAATAATGGTAGCTATCGTTTATTAATTACTCGATATTTTGTATCTTTGATTAATAATTATGATATTGATATTTCAATTCTAGCTATTGGTGCTTCGAGTAATGTCAGAAACGTCTCACTTCCACCACTGCCACCTCCGCCGCCGCCGCCACCACCTCCGCCCAATTTTTTGAACATTTCCCACTCGAATGGAACTTTGAAAAGGAAAGCTGATCTTACGACGCCGGAAAATGTTAATCATGTCGTGAAAAGACCCGCCATTAAAAACGAAAGGACGCAGTTTTCTATTACCGTAGAAGATATTAGAAATGTTAAACTAAGAAAAACACCGGCTCATGTTTTTAAACCAGTACGTTATTGGATTTGCTGCGGGTTTTTTTTTGGAAACAACATTTAATAATTATCAATCGAAATCGTTTTATTTTTCTAGCGTGAGCCAAAAGAGTCGAACACCGTAAACGGTGATGAAGCGATACGATCGTCGAGAATTAATAAAAATAGAATCGGTCTAGTTAACGGTAAAAAACGAACTCAAAGTTTAGCAGAATTAAGTTCTAGGTGAATAGTCACCGTCCGCTTTCGTATTTTTTTTTCGTGCCAAATAATTGTATAATAATATTTACCTTTTTTTTTTTTTTTTTTTGCAGAGAAAACGTAACGTATAATAGAGACCCTATTAATGATTCGAGTAACCTGTTCACACCTCAGCCTAAGGAAGACCTCTCAACACTTTGTATACTCGAAGAAACACCCATCACAAGTAAGACAATATCGACGAATAATCGTTCTCAAAAAAGAAAAGAATGGTTGATAGAATCGCCGGTGAGAAAACGAATCAATACGGGCAATAATTCCAATATTTATCGCAATGCTGAACCCAAATCGTGATACCATTTAGTTTTCCTTATTTATTCCATTTAGAAAACATTTCTATTTTTCATATTGTTTCTATTTTGTTGTAAGAATGATTTCTTGTGTTCATTTTACTGTTTTGATAGTGCTATTTTTTTTCTATCCGTAATTTTTTTTGGGAATGCTTGAATAAAAGTATTTTTTATCATTTTAATAGAGATAATATAGATCAGTTTTTTAATCTTGTATTGAATAGGTTATGTCTTTTCTTGAAAAAAAAAAATGATAATCTAAGTCGCCACCGCCTCATTTTACCAAACTGTGGTAATGAATTGGTACAAGACTTCAATTTCAGTTCGATTACACGATCACTAATTTAGTACAAAACTCGCTGGCTGTAGTCACTTTACCTTTCTTTCTTTTCTTTTTTTTTAGTTTTAGTTTTAGTTTTTAATAATGAGCATCTAGGTACAACTTTTATTTAACAAACTTTTCAATTAGACCCTTTCTCCTCTCATTCAATTTTTAATAAAGTATCTACACAGTCTAATGTGAAATTAGAGTGGATGAGGGGGGGGGGGGTCTAACCGAAAATTTCGTTACAATAAAAATCATTTTTAGGATTTAAATCATCAAGTTTTGTTTGAAAATTTTTTCAATTGAACCCCTCCCTCCCCTCAAATTAAGAATTTCAAGTACCTACGTTAAGTATTAGGCCATATTGGAGGGGAAGGAGGGTTCCAATCGAATTTTTTGTTACAATGAAAATTATTTTTAGGATTTAAATCTTCAACTTTTGTTTGAAATTTTTTTTAATTTGACCCCTCCCTTCCCACAAATTGAGAATTTTAAGTACCTACCTTAAGTATTAGGCCTTATTGGAGGGGAAGGAGGGGTCCAATCGAAATTTTTGTTATGATAAAAATTATTTCTAAGATTTGAATCTTCAACTTTTGTTTGAAAACATTTTTAATTGGACCCCTCCCTCCCCTCAAATTTTGAGTATTGAGTATCTACGTAGTATTTAGTCAACATTGGAGGGGATGGAGGATTACAATCGAAATTTTTGTGGTCTTAATCTATAACTTTTGGAAATTTCTTCAATTGGACCTCTCCTTCCCCTCCAATTTGGCCCCATACTATGTATAAATACTATATATTCGAAATTGGAGGAAGGGGGGGGGGAGGTTGAATCGAAATTTTTGTTAAAACTAAAATTATTTTTATGGTCTTAATCAAAAAAAATTGAAAATTTTTTAATTGGATCCCTCTCTCCCCTTCCCTCGTTCCCTTAAATTTTGAATAGTAAGTAGGTATCTTCGACAAACGTCTCGATTTCCCATAATTATTGAATTTTTATACCTACCACGTTTGCTAAAAAAACACCAAGTTGAAAAATCAAAATTTCCAAAACACATGATAATGATACCGAAAAAAGTAGTCAGTTACAGGCAACGAGTTTTGTGCTAAATAAACAATCGTTTCTAAAACCGTTCACGATAACTTTAACGTATTTAATTAAATTTTTTATGCGTATGAATAATAAATAGTATCCCATTAGTGCTGTTTTGTGTACCAATTTGATGAATTTCCTCAACGTAATTAGGACGAATGACGTTATAATCCATGGTCATTTTTGCTCGTCATCAATATTCAAGCTTTGGAATTAACTGTATTAAACTGTCTAACAAAAGGAAAAAAAGCTTCAAAATGCCTGTAGTAGAACTTGGTAATTTTTAAAGAAATTATTTGGATTTCTGATTGAAAAAGAAACCAGTCGACGAAATGTTCTCGATCGTTTCAGTTTGTCGCGCCTACTTCAGTTCGACGAAGATTTTACGGCTCGTAATTCAATTATATTACTTATCCAACGGTATCATATCTCACGAAAAATACAAAAAATACGAACCATATTTGTACGGTGTAACTCTAATCAACAGCGGGTTTGTAATTTCAGGCCTCGTAAGAGGGTTTTTTCATGCTGCCAAAATTGTTCACAAAATGCAAATCGTATCGATTATATTCAGCGAAGTCGGCGTATCGATATTTAAAATCCTCGGTCATGTGCATAAAAAAAATCTCCTACTTACTACTTCAAAACTATGCGAAGATTCGAAATTCGGTCTCGAATGTGTCACCGATAAAGTACACGAAAAAATGAAAAAAAAGTTTGTTCCATTGATCGTCGGAGTTACGCTTACTTTTTTCATTTTGTTCAGCTTGACTTTTTTTGGTTTTTTGCTTAAATCAGAAAAAGACTATAATGATATGGATTACTACATTATACCGGAGATGTTTATATTTTCTCGAGTTAATTCGTTCGCCGAGTATCTTGGTGTTTTATGCCTTCAAATAATATTTTTGACACCTGAAGTAATCGGTTATTTGAGTCTAACGACGTATATTTGCTATGTTGTTGCTAGTTTAGAAGTTCATGTTGAAAAAATTCGCTATCTTACTGAGAATTTCATTTGTTCTGCGAATCTACGAGTGGATATAACCAAAAGGAAAATTTCCACTAGAGGATACTATAGAATTGAGTCATTGAAGGCGAATCCTCAGAATTCAATCGTCGAGCAGAAGTTTCAAACATTAGTTGAATTTCAACAGTACACTTTTACGTTCGTTTCTATTTCATGTGTTCTGAGTATATTTTAGGTAGGTACCTAACTTCTCATTAGAGCGAAAAAATAATTCGTATTTCTTCTCTCTCAGGTACTTGAACAACTTCATTTCTTATGGGAAGTGGATTTTCAACGCGATGCTTGCGTGGTTCTTTTGTACTCTGGTTTTGTTCATATTTTTAACAGATCAGGTTCGTACGAATACGGATAGATAAATTAAAAAAATTAAAATTCGAGATCCTGAAACTTATTTAACTGAATTAAAATTTTTCTGATAGGCTAACACTAATATAATAGTTACCGCAAAAATAATCAACGTTGTTGTCGGTTTCCTCATCGTTTTTTACATCCTATGTTATACTGGAGACATGGTAAGCCAAATGGTAAGTGAGATGATTTTGAATTTAATCACTGTTCATTGCGCTTGCATTAAAAAAAAGAATTACACGTAGAATGAATCAATGGGAGATAAATTTTACGACACAACGTGGTTCACTTTGAAGCCATCTGTACGTAAATGGTTTTTAACATTGATGATTTTAACGCAGGAACGAATTCAGTTGAAAGCATTCAATATGTTCACACTAGACTTTAAATTATTCATTAATACACTGAAAATTGTATACTCCATTGTTAATGGTATGAAAATGATGCAGAAAAAATAACAAAGTTTTTATGTAGTCTCATTATTTTATTAATCATTATTGATATTCGCTCACTTGAATCGATGATATGATAGATAAAGTTGAATAAACATTATTGCAATCAAAGGAAAAACGTTTATTACTGAAATATATTTTGTACCTACTTCTGTGTGCTTTTCTTATAATTAAACGTGTTACAACTAAGTAGATATTTTTATCAACTAGGTACCTACCTAGATTACTTTTTTTGTGAAGCAATTAAAATATTAGTGATGGTGTATATAATCTTCACTACTTTAGTGAATAAACCTAAATTAATGGTATACATTCCAAATATGTTGAAACTGTATTCCTTCTGTAATTGAATCATCACTACTATCATATTTCTGCGAATATCTGGAGGTAAATTATACCAAGGTGTATTATAAAAAGACGTTAGAAGGGAATCAGCATGAAATCAAATCAAATTTATGCAAATTTTCAAGTCGAAGAATATTATTATTAATTTACAAACTACTAGATAGGAAGTAAGTACAATATAAGTAAGTACAGGGTCGGCAACTTGAAAATTTCTAGTGTACCTCGATTATTTTTCAGGAGGGGTGGCGGTTTTAAAATTTTAAAATGTTGAATGCGAGGAAAAATGTTTTCTAGAAAAAAAAATTTCTTTGAAAAAACTAGAAAAATAGCATTAAAAAATTTCAACAAAAAACTAATTGAGATTTTTTTGATAAAATACGATTTTTTTTCTTAGGTAAAAAAAAAAAATCAAAAAATTTTATTTCGAAGAAAATTTTGGAATTATTTTCATTCCAAAAAATGAGATAGTTATCTCAAAAGATTGAAATTTTTTTATTCCAAAAAAAATCATCTATTTTTTAATTCCAAGAAAATCATCTATTTTTTCATTCCAAAAAAATCATCAAATTTTTCATTTCAAAAAAAATCATCAAATTTTTTCATTCCAAAAAAATCATAAATTTTTTTTATCCCAAAAAAATTGAAATATTTGTAAGTTTTTAATCCAAAAATTGGGCATTTTTCATTCTTGAAAAAATTGATTTTTTTTCTATCCCAAAAAAGTTGAGAATTTTTTTAATTCATCGAATTGGAGTTTTTTTTCTTCATAAAAGGAAAACTTTTTCTTTTTCAAAACATCTAAAAAAAAATTTCATTTCAAAAAATACGAAGTTTTTTCAATTCAAAAAATTACGAATTTTTATACCAAATAATGCTGGGAATTTTTTTATTCCAAAGATAGTAAAGAATTTTTCACCCAGAAAATTGGAAAACTCTTTATTAATAAAAATTATTTTATCCAAAAAATTTCATTCCAAAGTTGAGAATATTTTTATCCAAAACATTTTTTAAAAAATAACAATAAATTTATGAAATTGGTGATTCTTTTTCATTCCAAAAAAAGGAACTTTTTATTCCAAAAATTTGTTCACTACAAAAAATTGAAAATTTTTTATCCAGAAGAGTTGAGAATTTCTTCATTTCAATAAACATTGAGAATTTTTTTTTCACTCTAGAAAATTCGAAATTTTAAGCATATTTTTCATTTTTTTCAAAAAATGAGAATCTATTACTCCAAAGTTTGGAAACTTTTCCATCCGAAACACCGGAAAAATTTATACCTAATAATAAAAATTAGAAAAATTTTCAATCCAAAATTATTTAAGATTTTTTTCACGTAAAAAAAAAAGAGAAATTCTTATTATATTCCAAAAACAATGACAATTTTTTTATTTTCAAAAATACGAAATTTTTGTATGCAATTAAATTAGAAATTTATTACCTACCTATTCTAAACATCAGAAATTTTTTATCCAGAATATTGGGGGAAAATGTTAATTAAAAAATTAGGAAATTTTTTCATTTAATAAAATATGGGTGATTTTTTCATCCCAAAAAATTGAAAAAAAATTGAAATTTGGGATTTCTTTAATTTCGAAAAAATCGAGTCATTTTTCATTCCAAAAATCTATTTACTTCCCAAAAAATTAAAAATTTTGAAAAGTTTTGTCTTGATTTATTCTTAATAGGTTGAGAAACTTTTTTTTGTACCTACAAAAAACATTGAAAAAAATTTTAATAAAAAAAAGGAAAATTCTGTGATTTCTTAGAATTGGTGATATTTTCATTCCAAAAAATTGAAAAAGGTCTATTTAAAAAAAATTGGAAATTTTTTATTCCAAAAAATCGAGACATTCTTCATTCTAAAAACAAAAATTTTTAAATAAAAAAAATTGTGAATTTTTAAAATTTTGACAAAAAATTTTTATTTGAAAATTTGAGAAGAAATTAATTGAAAAATACAAAAAATTTTCTATACAAAGTTGAGAATTTTTTTAGCTGTCCAAAACATTAGAAAAAAATTTTAATTGCGTAAAATTTGGAATTTTTTCACGCCAAATAAGTTGAGAAAATTTTTCATCCATTAAATCAAAAAAGTTTTTTACCCCAAAAAATTTGATTTTAAAAAAAGATTGAAAAATTCTCCTGTTTTCGAAAAATTAATTTTTATGAGAATTTTTTTCATTCACAAAAAATTAAAAAACGAATTCATTCCAGGAAATTATAAAAAATTTTACATTTGAGAAAAATTGCGAAATTTCTTCGCTGTCAGAAATATGGATAGACCCCTCCCATCATAAAAAATTCGAAGGAAAATTTGTTATTCTAGAAAAATTGAAAAATAAGATTTTTTTTCTTCAAGAAAGTTGAAAAAAAAATTCTCAAAAAATTACCCCCCCCCCCCCCCCCCCAAAAAAAAAATTGTGGCAAAAAGTAAAACCTTGTCAATGTGATGGAGAAAATATTGTTTCCATAAAAATATGATATTTTTTCCAGTTTGATTTTTTTTTTAATTTAAAAAAAATAGAGACTGAAATATATTTTTACTTCAAAAAATGAATGATTTTTTCCATTCAAAGATCAGAGATTTTATGTAATCTGTGTTTAATTTTTGCATTTTCGAAAATTTCAACAGTGTATCTCATTTTACTTTTAAAATTTTGGATACTGCTAACTATAGTATCCAAGTTTCCGGCTATGGCTATGGATAAATTAGATCATTATCAATTTACCAAACGACTGACTGCTTCTCCAATGTAACATTGTAAATAAAACACCAACACAAAAATCACAGAAACTGAGATTTTTTTCATCAAGAAAAACACATCTTTCGGAATCTGAAACAATTATCACGCTGATACATTAATATTTTGTTAATTATCGTTTGTAGGTAGGCAGGTAGGTAGGTAGGTACCCTTAAGTATTACCAAATCTACCTGCGATATTGCGAACATGGTTAAAATTAATGTAAGTAAAATCCATACTAAAAATCCTACATACGTCCAGTACAAATAATTCATAAAATTTTCCAAATGCCTGCAATAGTAACCAGAAAAATTACATAAACAGATAGATAGGTAATTAATAGGTACCTATTTTAAAATTTGGATCCACATACGTACTTGTAAAAAAATTGCTGATAACGAATCATTTCTTCAAATCCTGCTTTCATAAACTTATGACGAACAATTTGAAGATTGCGAAAATTCGATCCGTGTTTTCCATCCATTTTAGCTACTTGATTTCGACTTTTAAATTTTTCATCTTTGGTCTCCAACAACTCGACTAATTTCTTATTAATATATTCAATATGAGCTTCCAAATTGCACAACATGTAACTCGTAAATATCACATAGATCCATGATAAAAATTATTTCTAAGATTTGAATCTTTAACTTTTGTTTGAAAACATTTTCAATTGGACCCCTCCCTTTCCCCCCAAATTGAGAATTTCAAGTATCTACGTAGTATTAGACAACATTGAAGGGAATAGAAGGGTCTAATCGAAATTTTTTTTCCAACCAAAATTATTTCTAGGATAGGATGCTACAACTTTTGTTTGAAATTTTTTTAAATCGAACCCCTCCCTCCCCTCAAATTGAGAATTTCAAGTACCTACGTTAAGTATTAGGCCCTATTGGAGGGGAAGGAGGGTTCCAATCGAATTTTTTGTTACAATGAAAATTATTTTTAGGATTTAAATCTTCAACTTTTGTTTGAATTTTTTTTTAATTTGACCCCTCCCTTCCCTCAAATTGAGAATTTTAAGTACCTACCTTAAGTATTAGGCCATATTGGAAGGGAAGGAGGGGTCCAATCGAAATTTTTGTTATAACCAAAATTATTTTTGTGGTCTTAATCTATAACTTTTGGAAATTTTTTCAATTGGACCTCTCCTTCCCCTCCAATTTGGCCCCATACTATGTATAAATACTATATATTCGAAATTGGAGGAAGAGGGAGGGTTGAATCGAAATTTTTGTTAAAACTAAAATTATTTTTATGGTCTCAATAAAAAAAAATGAAAATTTTTTAATTGGATCCCTCTCCTTCCCTCGTTCCCTTAAATTTTGAATAGTAAGTAGGTATCTTCGACAAACGTCTCGATTTCCCATAATTATTGAATTTTTATACCTACCACGTTTGCTAAAAAAACACCAAGTTGAAAAATCAAAATTTCCAAAACACATGATAATGATACCGAAAAAAGTAGTCAGTTTCAGGCAACGAGTTTTGTGCTAAATAAACGATCGTTTCTAAAACCGTTCACGATAACTTTAACGTATTTAATTAAATTTTTTATGCGTATGAATAATAAATAGTATCCCATTAGTGCTGTTTTGTGTACCAATTTGATGAATTTCCTCAACTGTAATTAGGACGAATGACGTTATAATCGATGGTCATTTTTGCTCGTCATCAATATTCAAGCTTTGGAATTAACTGTATTAAACTGTCTAACAAAAGAAAAAAAAGCTTCAAAATGCCTGTAGTAGAACTTGGTAATTTTTAAAGAAATTATTTGGATTTCTGATTGAAAAAGAAACCAGTCGACGAAATGTTCTCGATCGTTTCAGTTTGTCGCGCCTACTTCAGTTCGACGAAGATTTTACGGCTCGTAATTCAATTATATTACTTATCCAACGGTATCATATCTCAAGAAAAATACAAAAAATACGAACCATATTTGTATGGTGTAACTCTAATCAACAGCGGGTTTGTAATTTCAGGCCTCGTAAGAGGGTTTTTTCAAGCTGCCAAAATTGTTCACAAAATGCAAATCGTAACGATTATATTCAGCGAAGTCGGCGTATCGATATTTAAAATCCTCGGTCATGTGCATAAAAAAAATCTCCTACTTACTACTTCAAAACTATGCGAAGATTCGAAATTCGGTCTCGAATATGTCACCGATAAAGTACACGAAAAAATGAAAAACAAGTTTTTTCCATTGATCGTCGGAGTTACGCTTTCTTTTTTCATTTCGTTCAGCTTGACTTTTTTTGGTTTTTTGCTTAAATCAGAAAAAGATTATAATGATATGGATTACTACGTTGTACCGGAGATGTTTATATTTTCTCGAGTTAATTCGTTCGCCGAGTATCTTGGTGTTTTAGGCCTTCAAATAATATTTTTGATACCTGAAGTAATCGCTTATTTGAGTCTAACGACGTATGTTTGCTATGTTGTTGCTAGTTTAGAAGTTCATGTTGAAAAAATTCGCTATTTTACTGAGAATTTCATTTGTTCTGCGAATCTACGAGTGGATACAACCAAAAGGAAAATTTCCACTAGAGGATACTATAGAATTGAGTCATTGAAGGCGAATCCTCAGATTTCAATCGTCGAGCAGAAGTTTCAAACATTAGTTGAATTTCAACAGTACACTTTTACGTTCGTTTCTATTTGATGTGTTCTGAGTATATTTTAGGTAGGTACCTAACTTCTCATTAGAGCGAAAAAATAATTCGTATTTCTTCTCTCTCAGGTACTTGAACAACTTCATTTCTTATGGGAAGTGGATTTTCAACGCGATGCTTGCGTGGTTCTTTTGTACTCTGGTTTTGTTCATATTTTTAACAGATCAGGTTCGTACGGATACGGATAGATAAATTTAAAAAATTAAAATTCGAGATCCTGAAACTTATTTAACTGAATTAAAATTTTTCTGATAGGCTAACAATAATATAATGATTACCGCAAAAATGATCAACGTTGTTGTCAGTTTCCTCATCCTTTTTTACATCCTATGTTATACTGGAGACATGGTAAGCCAAATGGTAAGTGAGATGATTTTGAATTTAATCACTATTCATTTCGCTTGCATTAAAAAAAAAAAAATACACGTAGAATGAATCAATGGGAGATAAATTTTACGACACAACGTGGTTCACTTTGAAGCCATCTCTACGTAAATGGTTTTTAACATTGATGATTTTAACGCAGGAACGAATTCAGTTGAAAGCATTCAATATGTTCACACTTGACTTTAAATTATTCATTAATACACTGAAAATTGTATACTCCATTGTTAATGGTATGAAAATGATGCAGAAAAAATAACAAAGTTTTTATGTAGTCTCATTATTTTATTAATCATTATTGATATTCGCTCACTTGAATCGATGATATGATAGATAAAGTTGAATAAACATTATTGCAATCAAAGGAAAAACGTTTATTACTGAAATATATTTTGTACCTACTTCTGTGTGCTTTTCTTATAATTAAACGTGTTACAACTAAGTAGATATTTTTATCAACTAGGTACCTACCTAGATTACTTTTTTTGTGAAGCAATTAAAATATTAGTGATGGTGTATATAATCTTCACTACTTTAGTGAATAAACCTAAATTAATGGTATACATTCCAAATATGTTGAAACTGTATTCCTTCTGTAATTGAATCATCACTACTATCATATTTCTACGAATATCTGGAGGTAAATTATACCAAGGTGTATTATAAAACGACGTTAGAAGGGAATCAGCCTGAAATCAAATCAAATTTATGCAAATTTTCAAGTCGAAGAATATTATTATTAATTTACAAACTACTACCCTTGCGGAAAACTACAAGTTGTCACAAGTAGAATTTATGATAAGTTGTAAATTCGAAGGTGTTATGACAACTTGTAACAACTTATTTTAGGTATGAGTTGTCTCAAGTATTCCTAATACAAGTAATCAGGACAACTACCAAAAACAAATCTTTGATTACTATTGATACCTTCAAGTTGTGATAGTGTCAACTAACTTGTAACAACTAACTGAGGTATAACTATTCACTACATATACATAACATGTTCACAACAATACATAATGGTATAACTATTCACAACTTATTACAGCAAGTATTCACAAAATGTGAGGTACAAAATGAGTATCTATAACATGCTTATTCACAACACACTATATCTGCGAGTATCAAAATGACCCTCAAAATTTCTGAATGGATAAAAATCTCACAACTCCATGCAAAATTGTGAAAATCGGCTTGTGGTGGTTTTCCGCAGTGCTGAATCCATTTTTCATTTTATTTTGACTCTAGACCCAAAAGAGGCTTCAGGGGGGAGGAGCAAAACTCAAAATTACCAATAATGGCATGTGGGGTGTGTAAATCTAGGTTTTCCTAGGTGCTGAATTTGTTTTTGATATCGATTTTGACAAATTCTCAATAGGGGCTTCGAGGGGGAGGGGCAAAACTCAAAATTAACAAAAATGACATGTGGGGTATACAAATTAAGGTTTTCTTACTTCCTGAATTCGTTTTTGATATCGTTTTCGAAAAATTCTCAACTAGGTCTTCAAGGGGAGGGGCAAAACTCAAAATTCATCATAATTTTGAAGCATTTCTGGTACATTTTCGATGGAAAATTACTGATAAGTTTTCTATTTCTATTTCGAATTGAAATTTCATATTATTATATTTTTAAATCAAATTATTTGTACAGTCATGCTGAAAGCCTAGGACCACGATGATCGATGGGGCAGCAAACAAACAACTGTTTATGAATTATCAAAATAAATTTGGCGTTATCCATCATGAGAAGGGTACGATTTTCTTTAAAAAATGAGGTGGAAAACAATCCTAAAAAATGTTTAAAATTTCAACTTTTTAAAAGAATACTTTGGAGACCTGTATGTTTCATGAATCATGATTTACATAATCCAAGAGTGATGGACAGTTATAAAAAAAATCATTTTACAAAACAAGTTACTGAATTTTTTCAAGTTGTATGAAAATACGATATAGTGAGATAATAATGGTCTGAAACTTTTGTCAATAAGTCCAAGTATTCAGTTGAATACTTGTCCTATGGAAATTTTCCAACTACAAAGTATTCAAAGTTGTAGAATACTTATCTACTGACAACAACTTCTGAAGAACAAGTTGTTTTCACATTGAAGAGTTGCTACAAGTAAATGAATAATAATCCATTTACAACTATTCTTGAAAAATAAGTTGTTTTGTAAAATACAACTTGTTAACAACTATGGATTACTTGTTGATGACTATTTACAACTTGTACTTTTCCGCAAGGGTAGATAGGAAGTAAGTACAATATAAGTAAGTACAGGGTCGGCAACTTGAAAATTTCTAGTGTACCTCGATTATTTTTCAGGAGGGGTGGCGGTTATAAAAATTTAAAATGTTTTCTAGAAAAAAAATTTTCTTTGAAAAAACTAGAAAAATAGCATTAAAAAATTTCAACAAATAACTAATTGAGATTTTTTTGATAAAATATGTTTTTTTTTCTTAGGTAAAAAAAAAATCAAAAAATTTTATTTCGAAGAAAATTTTGGAATTATTTTCATTCCAAAAAATGAGATAGTTATCTCAAAAGATTGAAATTTTTTTATTCCAAAAAAAAATCATCAATTTTTTCATTAAAAAAAATCATCTATTTTTTAATTCCAAGAAAATCATCAATTTTTTCATTCCAAAAAAATCATACATTTTTTCATTTCAAAAAAATCATCAAATTTTTCATTTCAAAAAAAATCATCAAATTTTTTCATTCCAAAAAAATCATAAATTTTTTTTATCCCAAAAAAATTGAAATATTTGTAAGTTTTTAATCCAAAAATTGGGCATTTTTCATTCTTGAAAAAATTGATTTTTTTTCTATCGCAAAAAAGTTGAGAATTTTTTTAATTCATCGAATTGGAGTTTTTTTTTCTTCAAAAAAGAAAAACTTTTTCTTTTTCAAAACATCTGAAAAAAAAATTTCATTTCAAAAAATACGAAGTTTTTTCAATTCAAAAAATTACGAATTTTTATACCAAATAATGCTGGGAATTTTTTTATTCCAAAGATAATAAAGAATTTTTCACCCAGAAAATTGGAAAACTCTTTATTAATAAAAATTATTTTATCCAAAAAATTTCATTCCAAAGTTGAGAATATTTATATCCAAAACATTTTTAAAAAAATTACAATAAATTTATGAAATTGGTGATTCTCTTTCATCCCAAAAAATTGAAAAAAAATTGAAATTTGGGATTTCTTTAATTTCGAAAAAATCGAATCATTTTTCATTCCAAAAATCTATTTACTTCCCAAAAAATTAAAAATTTTGAAAAGTTTTGTCTTGATTTATTCCTAATAGGTTGAGAAACTTTTTTTTGTACCTACAAAAAACATTGAAAAAAATTTTAATAAAAAAAAGGAAAATTCTGTGATTTCTTAGAATTGGTGATATTTTCATTCCAAAAAATTGAAAAAGGTCTATTTAAAAAAAATTGGAAATTTTTTATTCCAAAAAATCGAGACATTCTTCATTCTAAAAACAAAAATTTTTAAATAAAAAAAATTGTGAATTTTCAAAATTTTGACAAAAAATTTTTATTTGAAAATTTGAGAAGAAATTAATTGAAAAATACAAAAAATTTTCTATACAAAGTTGAGAATTTTTTTAGCTGTCCAAAACATTGGAAAAAAATTTTAATTGCGTAAAATTTGGAATTTTTTCACGCCAAATAAGTTGAGAAAATTTTTCATCCATTAAATCAAAAAAGTTTTTTACCCCAAAAAATTTGATTTTAAAAAAAGATTGAAAAATTCTCCTGTTTTCGAAAAATTAATTTTTATGAGAATTTTTTTCATTCACAAAAAATTAAAAAACGAATTCATTCCAGGAAATTATAAAAAATTTTACATTTGAGAAAAATTGCGAAATTTCTTCGCTGTCAGAAATATGGATAGACCCCTCCCATCATAAAAAATTCGAAGGAAAATTTGTTATTCTAGAAAAATTGAAAAATAAGATTTTTTTTCTTCAAGAAAGTTGAAAAAAAAATTCTCAAAAAATTACCCCCCCCCCCCCCCCAAAAAAAAATTGTGGCAAAAAGTAAAACCTTGTCAATGTGATGGAGAAAATATTGTTTCCATAAAAATATGATATTTTTTCCAGTTTGATTTTTTTTTTAATTTAAAAAAAATAGAGACTGAAATATATTTTTACTTCAAAAAATGAATGATTTTTTCCATTCAAAGATCAGAGATTTTATGTAATCTGTGTTTAATTTTTGCATTTTCGAAAATTTCAACAGTGTATCTCATTTTACTTTTAAAATTTTGGATACTGCTAACTATAGTATCCAAGTTTCCGGCTATGGCTATGGATAAATTAGATCATTATCAATTTACCAAATGACTGACTGCTTCTCCAATGTAACATTGTAAATAAAACACCAACACAAAATTCACAGAAATTGAGATTTCTTTCATCAAGAAAAACACATCTTTCGGAATCTGAAACAATTATCACGCTGATACAGTAATATTTTGTTAATTATCGTTTGTAGGTAGGCAGGTAGGTAGGTAGGTACCCTTAAGTATTACCAAATCTACCTGCGATATTGCGAACATGGTTAAAATTAGTGTAAGTAAAATCCATACTAAAAATCCTACATGTTTGAAAACATTTTCAATTGGATCCCTCCCTTTCCCCCCAAATTGAGAATTTCAAGTATCTACATAGTATTAGACAACATTGAAGGGAATAGAAGGGTCTAATCGAAATTTTTGTTCCAACCAAAATTATTTCTAGGATAGGATGCTACAACTTTTGTTTGAAATTTTTTTAAATTGAACCCCTCCCTCCCCTCAAATTAAGAATTTCAAGTACCTACGTCAAGTATTAGGTCATATTGGAGGGGAAGGAGGGTTCCAATCGAATTTTTTGTTATAATGAAAATTATTTTTAGGATTTAAATCTTCAAGTTTTGTTTGAAATTTTTTTTAATTGAACCCCTCCCTCCCCTCAAATTGAGAATTTCAAGTACCTACGTTAAGTATTAGGCCCTATTGGAGGGGAAGGAGGGTTCCAATCGAATTTTTTGTTACAATGAAAATTATTTTTAGGATTTAAATCTTCAACTTTTGTTTGAATTTTTTTTTAATTTGACCCCTCCCTTCCCTCAAATTGAGAATTTCAAGTACCTACCTTAAGTATTAGGCCATATTGGAAGGGAAGGAGGGGTCCAATCGAAATTTTTGTTATAACCAAAATTATTTTTGTGGTCTTAATCTATAACTTTTGGAAATTTTTTCAATTGGACCTCTCCTTCCCCTCCAATTTGGCCCCATATTATGTATAAATAATATATATTCGAAATTGGAGGAAGAGGGGGGGGAATCGAAATTTTTGTTAAAACTAAAATTATTTTTATGGTCTCAATCAAAAAAAAATGAAAATTTTTCAATTGGATCCCTCCCTCCCCTTCCCTCGTTCCCTTAAATTTTGAATAGTAAGTAGGTATCTTCGACAAACGTCTCGATTTCCCATAATTATTGAATTTTTATACCTACCACGTTTGCTAAAAAAACACCAAGTTGAAAAATCAAAATTTCCAAAACACATGATAATGATACCGAAAAAAGTAGTCAGTTTCAGGCAACGAGTTTTGTGCTAAATAAACGATCGTTTCTAAAACCGTTCACGATAACTTTAACGTATTTAATTAAATTTTTTATGCGTATGAATAATAAATAGTATCCCATTAGTGCTGTTTTGTGTACCATTTTGATGAATTTCCTCAACCGTAATTAGGACGAATGACGTTATAATCTATGGTCATTTTTGCTCGTCATCAATATTGAAGCTTTGGAATTAACTGTATTAACCTGTCTAACAAAAGAAAAAAAAGCTTCAAAATGCCTGTAGCAGAACTTGGTAAATTTTAAAGAAATTATTTGGATTTCTGATTGAAAAAGAAACCAGTCGACGAAATGTTCTCGATCGTTTCAGTTTGTCGCGCCTACTTCAGTTCGACGAAGATTTTACGGCTCGTAATTCAATTATACTACTTATCCAACGGTATCATATCTCACGAAAAATACAAAAAATACGAACCATATTTGTACGGTGTAACTCTAATCAACAGCGGGTTTGTAATTTCAGGCCTCGTAAGAGGGTTTTTTCAAGCTGCCAAAATTGTTCACAAAATTCAAATCGTATCGATTATATTCAGCGAAGTCGGCGTATCGATATTTAAAATCCTCGGTCATGTGCATAAAAAAAATCTCCTACTTACTACTTCAAAACTATGCGAAGATTCGAAATTCGGTCTCGAATGTGTCACCGATAAAGTACACGAAAAAATGAAAAACAAGTTTTTTCCATTGATCGTCGGAGTTACGCTTTCTTTTTCGATTTTGTTCACCTTGACTTTTTTTGGTTTTTTGCTTAAATCAGAAAAAGACTATAATGATATGGATTACTACGTTGCACCGGAGATGTTTATATTTTCTCGAGTTAATTCGTTCGCCGAGTATCTTGGTGTTTTAGGCCTTCAAATAATATTTTTGACACCTGAAGTAATCGCTTATTTGAGTCTAACGACGTATATTTGCTATGTTGTTGCTAGTTTAGAAGTTCATGTTGAAAAAATTCGCTATCTTACTGAGAATTTCATTTGTTCTGCGAATCTACGAGTGGATACAACCAAAAGGAAAATTTCCACTAGAGGATACTATAGAATTGTGTCATTGAAGGCGAATCCTCAGAATTCAATCGTCGAGCAGAAGTTTCAAACATTAGTTGAATTTCAACAGTACACTTTTACGTTCGTTTCTATTTGATGTGTTCTGAGTATATTTTAGGTAGGTACCTAACTTCTCATTAGAGCGAAAAAATAATTCGTATTTCTTCTCTCTTAGGTACTTGAACAACTTTATTTCTTATGGGAAGTGGATTTTCAACGCGATGCTTGCGTGGTTCTTTTGTACTCTGGTTTTGTTCATATTTTTAACAGATCAGGTTCGTACGGATACGGATAGATAAATTTAAAAAATTAAAATTCGAGATCCTGAAACTTATTTAACTGAATTAAAATTTTTCTGATAGGCTAACAATAATATAATGATTACCGCAAAAATGATCAACGTTGTTGTCAGTTTCCTCATCGTTTTTTACATCCTATGTTATACTGGAGACATGGTAAGCCAAATGGTAAGTGAGATGATTTTGAATTTAATCACTAATCATTTCGCTTGCATTAAAAAAAAAAAATTACACGTAGAATGAATCAATGGGAGATAAATTTTACGACACAACGTGGTTCACTTTGAAGCCATCTCTACGTAAATGGTTTTTAACATTGATGATTTTAACGCAGGAACGAATTCAGTTGAAAGCATTCAATATGTTCACACTAGACTTTAAATTATTCATTAATACACTGAAAATTGTATATTCCATTGTTAATGGCATGAAAATGATGCAGAAAAAATAACAAAGTTTTTATGTAGTCTCATTATTTTATTAATAATTATTGATATTCGCTCACTTGAATCGATGATATGATAGATAAAGTTGAATAAACATTATTGCAATCAAAGGAAAAACGTTTATTACTGAAATATATCATCAAATTTTTCATTTCAAAAAAAATCATAAATTTTTTTTATCCCAAAAAAATTGAAATATTTGTAAGTTTTTAATCCAAAAATTAAGCATTTTTCATTCTTGAAAAAATTGATTTTTTTTCTATCGCAAAAAAGTTGAGAATTTTTTTAATTCATCGAATTGGAGTTTTTTTTTCTTCAAAAAAGGAAAACTTTTTCTTTTTCAAAACATCTAAAAAAAAATTTCATTTCAAAAAATACGAAGTTTTTTCAATTCAAAAAATTACGAATTTTTATACCAAATAATGCTGGGAATTTTTTTATTCCAAAGATAGTAAAGAATTTTTCACCCAGAAAATTGGAAAACTCTTTATTAATAAAAATTATTTTATCCAAAAAATTTCATTCCAAAGTTGAGAATATTTTTATCCAAAACATTTTTTTAAAAATTACAATAAATTTATGAAATTGGTGATTCTTTTTCATTCCAAAAAAAGGAACTTTTTATTCCAAAAATTTTTTCACTACAAAAAATTGGAAATTTTTTATCCAGAAGGGTTGAGAATTTCTTCATTTCAATAAACATTGAGAATTTTTTTTTCACTCTAGAAAATTCGAAATTTTAAGCATATTTTTCATTTTTTTCAAAAAATGAGAATCTATTACTCCAAAGTTTGGAAACTTTTCCATCCGAAACACCGGAAAAATTTATACCTAATAATAAAAATTAGAAAATTTTTCAATCCAAAATTATTTAAGATTTTTTTCACTCAAAAAAAAAAGAGAAATTCTTATTATATTCCAAAAACAATGACAATTTTTTTATTTTCAAAAATACGAAATTTTTGTATGCAATTAAATTAGAAATTTATTACCTACCTATTCTAAACATCAGAAATTTTTTATCCAGAATATTGGGAAAAAATGTTAATTAAAAAATTAGGAATTTTTTTCATTTAATAAAATGGGTGATTTTTTCATTTCAAAAAATTGAAAAAAAATTGAAATTTGGGATTTCTTTAATTCCGAAAAAATCGAGTCATTTTTCATTCCAAAAATCTATTTACTTCCCAAAAAATTAAATATTTTGAAAATTTAATAAAAATTAAAATTTTGAAAAGTTTTGTCTTGATTTATTCCTAATAGGTTGAGAAACTTTTTTTTGTACCTACAAAAAACATTGAAAAAAATTTTAATAAAAAAAAGGAAAATTCTGTGATTTCTTAGAATTGGTGATTTTTTATTCCAAAAAATCGAGACATTCTTCATTCTAAAAACAAAAATTTTTGAATAAAAAAAATTTTGAATTTTCAAAATTTTGACAAAAAATTTTTATTTGAAAATTTGAGAAGAAATTAATTGAAAAATACAAAAAATTTTCTATACAAAGTTGAGAATTTTTTTAGCTGTCCAAAACATTGGAAAAAAATTTTAATTGCGTAAAATTTGGAATTTTTTCACGCCAAATAAGTTGAGAAAATTTTTCATCCATTAAATCAAAAAGGTTTTACCCCAAAAAATTTTATTTTAAAAAAAGATTGAAAAATTCTCTTGTTTTTGAAAAATTAATTTTTTTGAGAATTTTTTTCATTCACAAAATCCCATCACAAAAAATTGGATGGAAAATTTGTTATTCTAGAAAAATTGAAAAATAAGATTTTTTTTCTTCAAGAAAGTTGAAAAAAATTTTCTCAAAAAATCCCCCCCCCCCCCCCCCAAATGAAATTTCGGTAAGTAATTTCTAAAAAATATTTCTACCTGAAATTAAAAACCCCTCCCCCCAAAAAAAAATTGTGGCAAAAAGTAAAACCTTGTCAATGTGATGGAGAAAATATTGTTTCCATAAAAATATGATATTTTTTCCAGTTTGATTTTTTTTTAATTTAAAAAAAATAGAGACGGTCATTATTGCGTTCAAAATTAACATAGTTGGTTTAAATTTTCTCGATTTTTCACAAAAACGAAATATCAACACGTCTTGTATTTTAAACTAGGGGAATTATAATGACGTAAAAATTGGCAACAATCTACATCGTGACAGGTTTAAATAATTTAAAAAAAAAATTGACAAGAATCTTTTAAAAAAGTTACGTTTTACGTTTACAAAGTAAATAATTGAGCCAATATTTTAATTACATAGGTACCTACCAATTTGCTATGTCAACTAAGATAGTAAGAAATAAGAAGTTTAATAATAAAACACAATTCAGTTTCGATGAGTAATATTTTTCAAAAATTTTAAACTACCAAGTGGGAAAAGGTAGGCGTGTTTCTGATCTGCTTGGATTTCGACTTCGAAAATTGATGTACAGTAGAAGCTCGATTATCCGATTTCTCGATTATCCGAGCAAAAAATTGCAACCGATTTCTGTCCTTTATCCGATGTTCTAAAGTCGGTTAATTTTTTATTATCCGATTTTCCCTTATTTTTGCTCAAAATGAACATAAAACGAATATAAAAATGTTCTCATATCGTTGAAATGTTGTTTAGATAACATGTAGCATTTGTCTTTGAAGACCCTTCCCACGACCCCCTTCACTTAACAGGCCAGGAAGGCTCACTTGACAACGCTGTAATATCTCGACGGCGTAGGCTGACTTTTTGGATTCTCCATAAGACACAATGCTAATTCATAATGCAATAACTTGAAAACTATCAATTTTACAAAAAAAGTCAAAGAGACCTTTTTTAAAGAGAATTAAAAGAGCTTTCCATTCATATATAAATTTTTTGAATTTGAGTGAAATTGACGAAATTGGCATTTTTCACTTTTCACTAAAAATTTCACCAAATCCAAAAAAATTCTATATCAATAGAAAGCTTATTCAATTCTCTTTAAAAAAGGTCTCTTGGACTTTTTTCGTAAAATTGATATTTTTCGATTTATTGCAATTTGAATTAGCATTACATCTTATGGAAAAACCAAAAAGTCAGCCCACGTTGCGACGTTGTCAATTCTAGCCTTCCTGTCCTGCTAAAGCGTAGGGGGTCGTGCCCTTCCCCATCGTACGAGTTGATTTTTAGATACTTTTGCCAAAGTAATTTTTTATTTTTTATTTTATTTTGAAGAAAACTTTTTTAAATTTTCAAATTTTTCCTTTTTTCAATTTTATACGAGTTTAATTATTTTTTTCGCAAATTAGAATTTATTTGTTGCGTTTTTACAGCAAAAAAACGAAAAATCAATTATCCGACTTTTCATGGTATCCGATTTTGCTCCGCCCCAATTAAATCGGACAATCGAGCTTCTACTGTATATAATTTTTATTACATAAATTAACATTAGTTGTCATGTTGTTGATCAATTATTTTGGACATTTATTTAAAAAAAATTTCCGAATGGAAAATTTTATGAAATAACTTTTCAGCTCATTCGTGTTTGATTTCCCAATGATAATTTCAATTAGGTATCATCGTTTACTCAGAGCAATTACCACTCTTTCTAATAAATAATTCCCAAGTACGTATCATTAGTCTAAATTATAATTGAATTGATATTCGATTCTTTCACGCTATATTTATTCATCGTAATAGAATTATCAATCATCGTGAAAGTGACAAAAAAATTAAAAAGACAAACAAACCGTTATTATTTTTAATCACAAGGAAATCCAATATTAAAATTCCTTTATTGATATTTTTTCAAATGTCTTTACAATAGTATCACATCATAGTAAATTAAAAAAAAAAAAAAATTAAACTTAGTCACAAAACGAAACTTACTTTTAACCAACAGGTAAAATTTTACTGATAAACTCGAGTCTACTTTGATTAAATTTCTTTACTTGGAAGTGGATCGTTGTTGTGTACTTAATATTGAAAACTGAAGAGGAGGGAGGAATCCAATCGAAATTTGTGTGGTGACCAAAATTATTTCTAGGAGTCCTGGGATTTCAAAGCTACTACTTTTTTTTTGAAAATTTTTTCAAATGTATCCCTCTCTCCAAATTAATCTCTGTTCTTTTAAAGAGGAAAAATCATTCATTTTTTGGAATAAGTAATAAATTTCTCTATTAAAAAAAAATAATAATTTAAAATGAAAATGACATCATATTCTTGGGATTGAGAAGAAATCTTACTTTTTGTCTCGAGGTTTTTTTATTGGAGGGGGGTGGAGGGAGGGGTGTGGAAATATTTCCCAATTTTTCTGCAATAAAAGAATCTAATCTTTTTTTGAATAAGTAAAATTTACAAATTTTTTGGAATAGATTTTTTTAAATTTTTTAGAAATTACCAAAATTTCATATTTTTTTTGAGGAAAAGAGAACTTTTTTTTATTTTTCTGAAATAACAAAATTTTCCATCGTGTTTCGAATAAGAAAAATTCCCACTTTCCATATTTTCTGACAGCAAATAAATTTTTCAGTTTTCTGAAATAAAGTTATTTTTTATTATTTTTTTTGCGGATGAAATTTTTTTTTAGAAAAATCTTTCAATTTTTCGTGACTAAAATACTTTTTAATTCTTCAAAAGTAACAAAATTTTCTAATATTTTTGAGAAAAAATTCCAATTTTTTGGATAAAAATTTTTCCTAATTTCATGAATGTTTTTCCCCAATATTTTGGATAAAAAAATTTCTCAACGTTAAACAGAAAAATTTCGTATTTTTTTATTAATTTTTTTTCCAGTTTTTTGGATAGAAAAATCTTGACAAAACGTTTAAAAATTCTAATCTGTTAAAAAAAATCCGATTTTTAGTGAAAATATCTCAACGAAAATTTTTTTATCCAATGTTTAATAACTATTCAAAAAATTTCCCAAATTTTCGGATAAAATTTAAAAAAAAAATTGGAACGAAAGAATTTAAAGAATGTTTTGATTTATTTGGAAATGAAAGAACTCCAAATTATTTATAATTTTTTTTTGAATTAAGAAAATCACAAATTTTATAAAATTGAAGAACTTTTCGTTAAAATTTTTTTTAAATTAATATTTTAATAAATTTTTTAAAATCTTTTGTTTCAAACTAATTTTACAACTTTGAAATAAAAAGATTTAAATTTATGCAAACAGAAAAACTCGGTATTTTTTAATTCAATTTTTTCCAATTTTTTGGATAAAAAAATCACAACAAAATTTTTAAAAATTCCAATATTTTTATAAAATTTTTGAAAATTTTTCTAATTTTTTTCGAAGGAAACTCGATTTTTGGAATGAAAGATTTTCTTAGTTTTTCTGTAGGTAATAAAATAATCTCATCTCTTTTTTTGAATAAGAAGAATTTTAAAAATTTTGGGCTTAGTGGAAATATCTCGACGAAAAAAAATTCCAATGTTTAATATTCCAATTTTTTTTTTAATTTTTGGATAAAATTTTTCAAAACTTTTTTGGAACGAAAAAATTTTGTATTTTTTGGAATGAAGAATGTTTTGATTTTTGGAAATGAAAGAACTCCAAATTTTCCTTAATAAGTCTCATTTTAATTTTTTTTTGAATTAAGAAAATCACAAATTTTATATTGAAGAACTTTTTAAAATTCTTTTTCTAAATTTATTTTTTATTATTTTTTTCAAAATATGTTGTTTCAAACTAAGTTTACAACTTTAGAATAAAAAGATTTAAATTTATGCAAACAGAAAAACTCTGTACTTTTTATAATAATTTTTTTACAATTTTTTGAATAAAAAATCAGAACAAATTTTTTTTTTAAATCCAATATTTTTATTAAATTTTTAAAACGTTTTCTAATTTTTTTAGAAAGAAACTCGATTTTTGGAATGAAAGATTTTTTTAGATTTTCTGTAATAAAATAATCGCATCTCTTTTTTTTTTTGAAGTTACCAATTTTTTTTTCTAGAGAAAAAATCTTTCAAATTCTTCGGAGGAAAAAATTTCTCATTTTTTGGGAAAAATAGAACTTCTTATTTTTCCGAAATAACAAAGTTTCCAACTATTTCATGAAGGGAAAAAGCAATATTCCATATTTTCTGGAATAATTTTTTTTTGTGGATGAAAATGTTTTCAGAAAAACCTTTCAATTTTTTGGGAGTAAACTATTTTTCAATTTTTTAAAAATAAGAAAATTTTCCAATATTTTTGAGAAAAAAATTACAATTTTTTAGGGTAAAATTTTTTCCTGATTTCATATTTATTTAAAGTTTGGGAAGGAATGGTGGGAGGGAGGGAGGGAGGGTCCAATTGAAAAATCTGCCGAACAAAAATTTTAGATTGAGATCCTAGAAATAATTTTGGTAATCATAAAAATTTCGATAGGATCCCTGCTTCCTCTACAATTTTGCATTTACATTATGTAGATTGATATAACAACTCAAAATTGGGACAGGGGTCCAACTGAAAATTTTTTCAAACAAAAGATGTAGATCGAGACTCTACAAATAATTTTAGTCATTTTAAAAATTTCGATCGAACCCCTCCCACTTCTCCAATTATACATAATACGACTTAAGACACTCATTATTAAAAATTGGGAGGAAGGTAGGGGTTCAATTAAAATTTTTTTTAGACAAAAGTTGTAGATTGAAATCATAGGAATAGTTTTGGTTATTACAAAAATTCCAATTGGACCCCTCTCTCCCCTCCAATTTTGAATATTAAGCGTCTACATAGCATCAACTTGGTAAAACTACACAACTATGAACACTACGATCCAATGTAAACAAATTAATGTTAACTAGACTCGAGTTTACAAGACGTCAAGATACTTAAGGTAAAAAAAAAGAATTAATTACGTCAAAATCACTTCAGTAGCTTCAACAGTCTCTTCCTCGAAGCCGGATACGGAACCCTTGGTCGACTGCGAATTATTTCGTTGTATCAGAACATTCGGGCAAAAACGATTCCACAAACGTCTAAAGGTTACGACACTAATACAACTGGTATTCTGTTCTTCGCAAGTTTTCTTATATTTATTAAAAACACGTAATTTGGTTTCGTGAGGAGGTAGTATCTTGATATCCTGATTCTGATGTCCAGACCGACCGCTGACGACTGCGGCATTCTCGTCGGCGTATTGTTTCAAAAATGTCACAACGTTTTTCATCTGTTCGACACTGATGGCGTTGGCAGGAACTCGTTTATAATTACCGTGAGCTCTGGGAGAAACGCCGTTCTCTTTGTAATGTTTCATCAGTCTTTTAAGTCTTTCTATTTTGATACAATGAGCGAACATGAACATGGATCGACAGACGGATACGCCTCGAAATCCGAACAGCATTTTGATACGTCGACGATCTCTCACTTGTACGGTTCGCGAATGTCGTATTTCGTTGGAGATTCTGCAAAGACTGTGAATTAAACCGAGCAATACCAAGTCCAGTTGATTTACGCCGTTTTCGTTGTAATCCAAACATTGTAATTCGAGACGATATCGTAGGAGTTCCTCGGTTTTGAATTTCGTGTTACATTGGCGCTGGCAACACTCTCGCTTCAGGAAAGTGTTCACCAATTTTTCGTCTTCTTCTACCGGATTTTCTTGCTCGTTCTGAAATATGAGATTATATTAGTAATGTAATTTTTTAAAAAGATTTTAGCCCAAAAGTTGAATGAACGATTTTTTTTCTGCAAAAAATTGAATGGAGTTTTCTCTGGATTTTTTTTTTATTTACACTGAAAAATTAAATTAAATTGGCTAAAAAAAAACAAAAAAAACTGAGAAGTTCTTTTCTTCCAAGAAAAATCTAAATTTTGATTATTAAAAAAATTGAAAAATTTGTTTCTGCAAAAATTTGAAAAATATTTTAGACCATGAGGACCAACGTCCACTATTTTTTATTAATTTTTTTTTCAAATAGAGAATTTTGAATTTGGTTCTCAGGGCCAAATCATCCCTATAATCCTGGCTACGTTCTTTGGTGTCACTGATGATACCTACTTCTATGTATAGTTCATCCATGAATGCGTTGTAATTCTGATCCTCCAACAAGGGATCTTTATTTTCACCATTGAAATTTTCTTTGCTTACACTAGCTTCAGGATAGCACACGAATTCGCCTTCATCACCCTATGACAATGAAATTTATGCGTTTAGTTCAGTTTGTAACGAATAAAATTAGCAATACAAACAATGAAGATTACGTACAGAGTCACAATTTACAACCACTACGGAATTATTTTCCTTTGCTTTTACGAAAGATCTTTTTTTCTTCACTATCTGTAATTGAATCGAAGATTTAACTATTACTACAAGTTCGATTCAGTTGGAAATGTTTCTAGAAGTAAAATACTCACTGTAAGTTTCTCTTTAGGTTTTATCGATTTTCGTGGTTTCTCCTCTTTTTTTTGCGATTTTTCAATCTGCGAATCCTAAAATTAATAATCTGTTAGCTCGATAGAAAACGAAGTTTTTATTCGAAGTGGTGGAAATCAAACTTACGGATTTTTTGGGTTTCTTGGGTTTTTTCTTGACATATTTTCTTTTAACCTTCTGAAAAATGAAGATACGTGTTATTTTGATGAAAAGTATTCTAAAGAAATCTAAACAAAATAAAATGGAAATGTAGTTACTGCTGTAGGTGGTGCTTCTTCTTGCTCGACAGTGAACCCGTTAAATACTCCGTCGTCGATTCCCAACTCTACTTCCATTTGGATTTTCTTACAGAACACGTTCAAATGGACACAATAATTAATGAAACATTTCTAATGTCGATAAATTGCACGATATAGAGAAAATTTTTGGCAAAATTAACGTTTGAGGTGTTCAGTTTTCAAATTTTGAAAGAAGTTAGAAAGGAATTTTTTTAGATAACACAAAAAGTGTTGCCAATTTAGGAAATGAAAAATTCTCTTTAAATAATTAATCGAATTGTTTTTTTTTTAATTCACATTTTATAAGTAAAATATCGAATAAAAATCTCAAATAAATGATATTAAAATTATTTTTAAATTAAAAATCATTCGGAATTGATGTTTTAGAGATTATTTCTCATTATTCACATTTTTTCAAGTTCTCCTTTACTGCAGTTTCTCTTCAGAATAAAGTTAACATTGCTTCTGCACGATGACATTCGACTGATAACACAAGTGAAACCGAACTTTTTCAAGTGTTTTTGCTTCAAAAGCTTTTCATTTTGAACTATTACCATCGGAATTCTTTTATTTATGAAATGGAAAAGGACAGAATATTCTTCCCTCAAAAGGAACTCGACGATGTGGCTCAAAGATTGATCTGCAGTGGGACGCAGTATCGCGAGAACATAGTAATACCAAGACTTCTCGGACCAGTCCATATCAAAAGTAGAGAAGAAAAGCTCATCGAGGCTGCCATGGAAAGTTGTGCTTTCAAATCTGGAATCAGCTGCGTCCTGGGTGAGTAACATCTCAAACATTTTCAAAAATTTAGTCCTATTTTTACTCATATATGACACCGAAATACAATCATTTTTCAGGGTACGGTCTTGGTTTGGTCATTGGACTGTTTTCGTCGAGTGTCAACCCTAATATTGGATTTGGTCCCGATGCTAAAACGCAGACAGTTCGTGAGATATTTCAAGATATTAAAACTACTAGTCACAGTTATGGGAAAAATTTCGCCATCGTTGGAGCCATTTTCGCAGCGTCAGAATGTGCTGTTGAATCTGTAAGATTTAGAATACTGGAATTAATTTTTTGCATTCTGTAAAATGATTTTCTGTGTATTTAATCTAAATTTTACTTTTTTTAGTACCGAGGTAAAACTGATTGGAGAAATGGAACTTACGCCGGGGGTATAACTGGTGGATTAATAGGATTAAGAGGTACAATTTTTAATCATGGTTCTTACCCCTTTGAAGGGTGTTGTTATTTCCACCAGCCTGGGTGAGTAGTTCACTGAAAGGAATCAAGTGAATCTACAATTATTTTATCTGGACTTGAATATTTCTTTCAAGTTTCGATTGACTTTATTTTATTAAAAATTGAAGGTGAATTTTTGTAATATCCAAAATTATTCCTAGGTCTTCAAGCTTAACTTTCGTTTGAAGGAGTGAGCGAGGGAGGAACCGATTAAAAAAATTTTCAAATAAAAGTTGTAAATTAAGATCCTAAAAATAATTTTGATCATTATAAAAATTTCGATTGGATCTCTCCCTTCCCTCCAATTTCACATAATATCAGGTAGATACTTTTTCAAAATTTGGAGGAGGGGTCTAATTGAAAAAATTTTCAAACAAAAGTCGTAGATTGAGGTCCAATCAATAATTTTTGCTATCATAACATTTTCGATTAGACCTTCCCTTCCCTCCAATTTTGCATCATATGGCTTAGATACTTATATTATTGAAAACTGGTGGATGTAGAGATCCAATTGAAAAAATTTTCAAACAAAAGTTGTAGCTTGGAGTCTTAGAAATAATTTTAGTTATTACAAAAATTTCGATTGGACCCATCCCTCCCCTTCAATTTCGAATAAAACACATGTTAATTGAAAGAAAATATTCCAAGTCCAGAATCTGAACTAATGGAAGTAGGAAGTGTGAGCAATGTCGTTCCCAGGCTGGTGGAAATAACAACGCCCCTATTCGAACTATTTTTCTAATTTGAAAATATATCAATGAAATTATTGTGATTTCAGCTGGAGTAAAAGCAGGCATCGTCGGTGCTGCTGGATTCGCTGTATTTTCTACCATTATCGATTATTACATGCATTCGTAAATGTCATCCAGATTACATCATTCTGATTCCAAAGACTGAATTTCTATCGGTGAAATTACCTCTCACCCAGAGAACGAAGTACGTATTTTTTATTAAGCACCCTTTGAAAGTGCTAAATTCGTATTAAGTCGATGACAATTTCATTTCCTATGCGAAAGTTTGACAGAGGTAGGATGTTCGTTAGTGTATTAGATTTTAATTTTTATCCAACTTTGTTGCTGTACATAACGAATATTAAGTATTCGGTTTGTTTTAGTTTTGTTTTCAATAAACATACCTACGTGAAAAAGAAGAATTTTATTTTTGACGAAGTAACAGTTTCAGAAATAATGTACACAAATTGATACGTCTTTCGCTAAAGTATAAATTAAATTAACAAATTATCACGACCAACGTTGACTAATTATCTACGGGGGGTATTAAATCAGAGAATTCCGTTTTAACGGATACCGACGTGCTTCTTTTGAAGTACAGTCTGCGTTTTTCAACTTCGTTATAAATTACTTTTCTTTGCTTCTCCAAAACCGTGCTCAACTCCGGAGAGAAGGGATTAAATGGTAGGTAAGGCTTGCGTCTGCGATATATGCCTTCTTTTCTTCTCATCATACATCTGACTTGTTGTTTATTCAGTGGCAGGCCTAAAAATTGTATAATAGTTTCGACATTTTTCTTCGGCTGAAGTACCAATTCTTCGTAAAACACGACCAATAGTGGTTTGTCGAATTTCTGTATCCAGTCCAAGTTCATAGATCGCCATCCTTCCAGGTGCTCCATCACGAACATCGACCATTCTACGAATATTAAGTAGTGATACGATTAACGACGAGTGGATCGTCGCAGTTCTGATTTTTTGGCTCCATCGAAAATTTGTCAGGTCCATGTACCACAATATAGATATGTACTTGAATTCAAAATTGGAGGGGAGGGATGGGTCCAATCACAGTTTTTGTAATTATGAAAATTATTTCTAAGACTTCAAGCTACAACTTTTGTTTCAAAGTTTTTTCAATTAGAGTCATATTATGCAAAATGGGGGGAGGGGAGAGTCTAATCGAAAATTTTATACTAACTTGAATTACTTCTTGTACCTCAATCTACAATTTTTGTCTGAAAATTTTTGTCAATTGGACCCCTCTCCTAATTTTGAAAAATTATCTACCTGATATTATGTGAAATCGGAGGAGAGGGGGGGGGGGGTGCAATCGAAATTTTTGTAATAACCAAAATTATTCCTAGTACTTCAAGCTACAACTTTTGTTTCAAATTGTTTTCAATTGGAGTCATATTATGCAAAATGGGGGGAGGGGAAGGTCTAATCGAAAATTTTATAATGACTCGAATTACTTCTGGGACCTCAATCTACAACTTTTGTCTGAAAACTTTTTCAATTGGACCCCTCCCCTGATTTTGAAAAAATATCTACCTGATATTATGTGAAATCGGAGGAGAGGGAGGGATCTAATCGAAATTTTCGTAATGACCAAAATTATTCCTAGGACTTAAAGCTACCAATTTTTTTTGAAAATTTTTTCAATCACCCCCTTCCTCACTTGCTCCTCTAATTTTTAATTAGTATTTTCGGAATGTTATGCAAAATCAGTGGGGAGGGAGGGGTCCAATTGAAAAAAATTTCAAGCAAAAGTTGTAGCTTGAAGTTCTAGTAATAATTTTGGTTATAAGAAAAATGTCGGTTGGGCACCTCCCTCCTCTCCAATTTTGAATACCTATCAAGTATCTTGGCAAATGTTCGATGGCGCCAAGAAATCAGTACTGTGGCGATCCATTCGTGATTATCGTCGCTAGTGGTGTTAATATTTTAGTTATACGATTTTATATTATTATACCTTTGCCATCGTGGCGTGTGAATTTATCAGCGGAGGCGTATCCGAGATGACCTCCGCTTCTTCTATTGAATTCTGCCAGTATGGCCGGCCCCGGTGACCGTATTAATAATATAGCTCTATCGAAGTACTTCCGAGTCGCCGGTCCCCATTCGTGTGTTTTTACAACGCTGACGCTCTGATTGGTTACCGATTCTCCGAACAGTCCGTTCCATAATAAACCATAATCCTTATAAACGGATCCTGTCAATATGCCTGATAAAACAATACCCCATTAACAACCCTTTTTCAATACAAACTTGGCTACTTGTATAGTTTACCTAACTACTTAAATATTGCCAAGCCTATACATGGTGTCCCGATTAAGAATAATATCCTTCAACCTGCGAAGAGGGCAACTCATTTCAACAACGTGTAGGTATGTTTGCATACCCTTACTATTGGAGGGGCTGAGATACTGCACGGTGAAAAAAATTATTTTTCATTTTTTCACTTGAAATTAAAAATTTATTTTTTCTGATAGGAGACAGATAGAAAGATGAAACTTGTGGGGAATAAAGTAGGATAGTTGCAGTAATGTCTGAAATTTTTTTTTATCAAAATCAATGCAATAGGGTGTTTAACAAATTATTTTTACCAAAAAAATGGATAAAAAATTCGAAATTTTGCAATTTAAAAAAAATGGCATCATTAACCTAGTTATTTTTTGTCAGCGGATGATCCCCCTCTACTTCATCATCAAAATGTTCCTCAGCATTATCTTCCTATCTCTTTTAATTTTTGAGTTGGAATTTTTCTAATGAGTACAAATTAATAAAAATTTGAAAAAAATTCAACCTACAGCTACATGTCGATTCATAAATAAATTTTTCACTCGAAAACTAAAAGAGATAGGGAGATGATGCTGAGGAACATTTTGTAAAGGAAGTGGAGTGGAATCACCTGCTGACATAAAATAAATAGGTTAATAATGCAATTTTTTTTTAAATTGCAAAATTTAAATTTTTTTACTCAATTTTTTGGCAAAAATAATTTGTTGAACACCCTATTGCATCGATTTTGATGAAAATTTTTCCAGACATTACTGCAACTATCCTACTTTTTTCCCACAAGTTTCATCTTTCTATCTGTCTCCAATCAGAAAAAATAAATTTTTAATTTTAAGTGAAAAAATGAAAAATAATTTTTTTCACCATGCAGTATCTCAGCCCCTTCAATAGTAAGGATATGAAAACATACCTACACGTTGTTGAAATGAGTTGCCCTCTTACTAGGTTGAAGGATGTTATTCTTAACCGGGACACCCTGTATACTGATCATGTTTACCTGTTGCTTGTTGTAATAAATAACGAAGCCAGGTATTCCCGCTGCCGGGAAACGAGGCTAAAGCAACTGTCGGTCGTTTTGTTCGGTTTTTTAAAAACTTCAACGGTTGACACCACTTTACTTTGGGCTTGTGCTGGATTATTTTGTAAGTGTGACCTTGAATGTAAACGATATTCGTCTCATTGAATCCCTATAAAATATAATTCAATTAGACGACATCGACAGGTTTGTTCATTTTGACGAATCACTTTCGAGTGTCGAATTACTTACGTAATAGCTTTTGTGTATGAAATGCAAACTCAGGCAGAATATTATTATGACGTAAGATCCGACGAATAATAAAATTAATTTATGTTTGCGTTTACTCATTCATCTGTTTACATTTCACCGCAGCCCATGCTGAAAAATATAGTATTAGAAAAATTAATTCGGCAGTAGGTAAGATTTACTCTCGAATGAAATTACCTTCTCTCGTTTTTTTTAAATTTCAAATTATTACGTAATAAGAGGCGAATTCTGCCTACTTGACGGGCTTTTGAAGTTTTGATTATGTTTGCAAAACAGACAAGACCTCAACAAAGGAAAATATAACGACTTTTCTTCGCATTATTACCTTGCACCTGCTTGATTAACGAGCGTTTTCGAGTTTACGATTTTGTTATTATGTCTACTCTAGCATATTACTTTATGGTCTGATTTTCTTTCATGTCATTTCTGACGAAATGAAAACATCGGACCACTAACAAGTTGCTAGAGAAGGATGGCCCTTATTTTTGACTTGAGGGATTTTTTTGTCTTACCCACCAAAACTAATTTTTTATGAGAAAATGATTCTTCATATTCCCCAATTTCCTCATTTCTTATTTTGCCTCGAAATGAATTTTAAGTGACCTCTGGGATACCCCATTTTTTCAGAAAAATGAAAAAAATGATCGATTTTTAAAATCTTGCCTATTTTTGGTCATCTCAAAACCCATCAACGATTTTCCTCTTCTTGAGACTGAATTTAAAAATTTTTATCCCCTAACTCAATTTCAAATAGTATCTTACTGCAGCCCCAATTTTTCAAAAAAAAAAAAAAAAAATCAGCATTTGAAGTTTGGTGAATTTATTGAAAAATAATTCCTTATATTTTTTTATTTTCCTCCAACTGGATTTCAAGTGGTGCCTCTAGGCCCTCCTTTTTGAAAAATAATAAAAATTACCAAATTTTCGAATTTGAGAAAATAATTCCTCATTTTTTTATTTCTCCTAACTGAATTTTCAAGTTGCCCCTGGGTTACCTTCCTTTTTTCAGAAAAATTAAAAAAATTGACCAATTTTCAAAATCTAGTCTTTTTTTGGTTATAACCCATCAGAATTGTTTCTCTTTGTGTAAATGAATTCGCAATTTTTTATTCCCCCCCCCCATCTTAATTTTAAATGGTACCTTGCTTATCTTACGTACTTACAAATTTTCCAAGTCTAAAGTTACCTAGTTTGTGAAAATAGACAATTTTTTTTCTATTTCTGTTGAAATAATTTTGACATGTGACGTAATATCAAGGTAAAACGGGTTTAGAAAAAATTTTTAGACCCCTAGATCATCGCCCTAGTGCAATAATTTTCGAGGCCTTTAAAAAACTCTTGATTGGAATTTGCCTGGGGTGGACGCCATTCATTTTTTTTTGGTGTCACGTGTGAAAAATTTTCACTTTTTAATTTTTTCAATCGTTTTTTAAAGATTTGTAGGTAATGTTTGTAGAATAAAAAATATCAAAATTTTTTAACAAAAAAAAGGTTTGTTAATTTTTTTTGAAAAAAAATCTCAATTTCTTTTGAGAGGAAATTTTAATGTTTTCAATTTTTTAGAATTTTTTTTTTCAGGAAAGAAATCTCCTATTTTTTAGAAAAATTCGATTCTTTGAGAAAAAATCTCAAATTTTGTCTCAATTAAAAAAAAAAAAGTTCCATTTTCTTGGAACAAAAAATTTTTCTCATATGTTGAAATAAAAATATTCCTTGAATTCTTGAAGAAAAAACATTCTTAAAATTTTTCAGAGTAAAAAATTTTTCAGTTTTAAATTAAAAATACTACTAACTCGTTTTGCACACAATTTTTTTTCAGCGAAATTTAAAATTTTTGAAAAAAAAATCTCTGAATTTACTCTAAAGTACCTACAATTCTTTTACTTTTGTGCGCAGACCTCTTTTTTTTTTTTTTTTTTTTTTTTTTTTTGAAAAGAGGACTTCTACTTTTTAAAGTGAAATCTCAAATATTTTTTGAAAAAGAAAATCTCTTATTTTTTGGGAGTCAAAATCACTTTATTTTAATGCAGGTTTTTTTAAACTTTGGTTTCAGAAGTAAATTTTTTACTTTTAGAGAAAAAAAATCATGATTTTTTTTTTTTGGAGAAAAATCCCTAAATGTTTTTGAAGAAAAAAGACTTCAATTTTTTTTTTGAAAAAATTTCAAAAATATTTTTTGTCTAAATTTTTAAAAAAATTTAATTTTCTTTAGTAAAAAATTGTTGAACTGTTGAGTTTTGGTATTGAAAAAAGTTTTTTCCCCCCTTTTTTTTCTATTTTTATTTATTTGGTCATTTTGTTTTCATTTTTCTGAAAAAGGGGATGATCTAGAGCCACTAAAAATTCAGTCAGAGGGAAAATAAAAAATAGAGAATTATTTTCTCATAAAAAGAAACAACTTTTGGGAGGTAAGACAAAAGAATTCGAAAGATCAAAAATTTTATTTTTCAAACTGGAGGGAAAAATTGACTGATTTTCAAAATTTTGCTTCCTTTCAGTTATAACCCATTAAAGTTATGAAAGTGGATAACTTTGATTGGTTATAATTAAAATGAGGCAAAATTTTGAAAATCATCCAATTTTTTTCATTTTTCTAAAAAAAAATGGGGATGGTCTGAGACTACTTGAAATTTAGTTAGAGGAAAAATAAGAAATTATTTTCTTGTAAAAAGAAATAACTTGGGAGAGAGAGTTAAGATAAAAAATTCCAAAGTCTAAAAAAGGGTCATTCATTAGGTAGATGAGGTAGGAGGTGCTGTGAAAGAAGTGAAAGGAATAGGACGAATGAATGGAATATTTCCAGTCATATCAACTAAAGTCTTATAAGTCAATTTTTATGATAACTTGATAAGTAACTTGATAGATGATTTTTTCCATTTAACAAATGACTACGTAATTTTTATGAGACCTCATCGTTTCAAATTCAACTTTTCGTTTTAAAATTTACTAATTACTAAACGAAACAAAAAATCATGTACACTTGAAAACGTTTACTAAATAGAAATTCGCAAAAAGGATGAAAACTCCATTCTCAGCATTATTTTCAACCAGTCTACATACATGCAACTTTATCCCTATTTCCTCTAAAATTTGCAATCTCAAGCGATTTTATTATCAAAATAAAAAATACAACATACAACTTACCAGAAAACAAACCAATCGAGTCAAAATTTCACGAATAATTTTACATCACCGCAAAAACAAAACATCTACCCCAAGAAGTGAAACACGAATCACGAGGGGAATATAGTAGCAAAATCAAAAGAATACCTAAGGTGTTTGTCTCGCAATCAATAATGATATGAGGATGCGCAATTGCAAGTGTAAATAATTCACCTAGCAATGTTTTTTGATACGTATTGTCGGGTACTTATTTTATTTACTAATTGAATGCCAGTACCCAACTACTCACTGAAATGAAATCTTTGGCAAAACGATAATTTATCGAGTGCTCGAATTTTTGTACTTTTTCCAGCGACGGACGAGCTTTCGAGCGCAATCGCACTAGATGTAAGGTAGGGTAGCTCTAGCTATGCGGAGATTGTCCCTTGTCACGTGTTTGTAATCTGTGTCTGTGATTTGAGATACGTACGTGAAGTGAACGTAATTCAGGCTTCAGCATGCGATGCGAATTGGCAACTTGGACGGAATTGCTTGTCCACCCTTTTATACCTTATAGTACCCTATTATTATATATTTTAAGCTACTTTGGGTTGCATGTTTTGCTCATAAAGTTGGTCGACTATTTGATTAAGTACGTTAAAGGGATTACTTTATAGGTGAGCTAATAATTGGTTTTGGAAGACGTGTATACGAAATGTATGCCTATTGCTTGTACAAGGAGGCGGTATTTTGAAAAATTACTTTCGAATATTTTTGCATATTTACCGATGTTCGAGTATCTTTATTCCTGTCCTCGAATTTTGTTTTACAGTTTGAACTGAGCAATGCTATGTTCGTTGTTGAATTATTACTTTTTTTTTTACTCTAGGGATTTCATTGATCTGGATAATGTGGCATGTATTGTCTCGACTTCTCGAGTAATATTAATGTTATGCCAATTTCCTACTTTCTGTTATGCCATGTACGAGTATTTCAATCATTCCATTTTTTTCTCCAAATTTTGTTGAAAATATTTCCTAAAATCATCATCAAATTTGAATTTTTAGACAATTTTGCTAAAAAAAATTACGCAGGTGAATTGATCGTTTATTGTGATTTAAATTGGAATTAAAACAAAAAAATAAATTTTTAATTAATCAACTCCAAAAAAAAATAAGTGAATAGCTTTATTTCAATTTTTTTCCTTTGGAATTGGATAAAAAATCTTTCATTTTTTTGAATGGGAAATTTTTTCAATTTTTTGAGATCAAAAGTACTGTTATAATTGTTAACTTTTTTTTGGAGAAAAAAATTTCTCGAAGTGTTTTCTCAACTCTTTTTCTAGAAAAACTTTTTTTTTTAGTAAAAAAATCTTCCAATTATTATTTTGAACATTTTTTCAAATTTTTTGTAGAATAGAATTTCTTATTTTTTTCGGAGTTGAAATATTTTTCCTTTAAAAAAGAAAAAAAAAAAAAAAAAAACATTATTTGGAGGAAATTTCTATCTTATGTATTTTTCATTTTTTTGAGAAAAAATTTCTCGACTTTTTTGAAAAAATAAAAGATTTTTATTATTATTTTTTTTTTTTGAATGAAAAATCTCCTAATTTTTTGAATAGAAAGTCTTTCAATTATTAAAGAGAACATTTTTAATTTTTAATAATTTTTTGGGAGTAAAAAGTAAAAACTATATAAATATGTAGGTAAGTAGTATTTTTCATTTATTAAAAAATTTCTCGTTTTTTTTTTTTTTTTTTTTTTTTTTGAAATTAGAATTCTTTTAAATTTTTAGATTGAAGAATAAATGCTTTGGAAAAAAATCTCGAAAATTCAATTTTTTTCTGAAGTGAAAATATACCTACCTAAGTACCTACCTACTTATTTCTCATTTTTTTAGGAAATTTTTTTTTAATTTCATTGGAAAAAGAAATCTTTCATTTTTTTTCAGTTTGTTTTCTAGAATGAAATTTCTCGTTTTTGATTTCTCGATTTAAAAAAAAAAAAAAAATTTTCTAATGAAAATTTTTTACAATTTTTTAAATTTTATAATACTTCCGTACTCGTATTTCTCAAAAAATGGGCTTTCAAACGCTCTTCCTTACATTTTTAAAAGAATTTCATGCAAAAAAAAAGTGATTTTCTTTCCAAATAATTTTATTCTGAATGATTTTTTTCATAGGTAAGTATACTTAGTTTTTAATGAAATTATTAATAATTTTCATTTTTTTTAAATGTTATCTTGTGTTCAAATTTTTCCTAGTATTTTGAAGGCAAATTGGAAAAAATGGAAAAAATGAGGGGATTTGGTCTAAATGTAGGTCGATGGTGTATGCCCCTTTTTCAACTTTATTGCGATTGAATTTGAAAAAATAAATAAAAATAATGTCCATTGGATAAAATTTCATTATAATTTATGATTAAATAGTATAAAATTAGCAATGGAGTACACTATTTTCATAGTATTAGCATAAAACATCAAGTTGATGGTATACATATCCATAAGTTTTACTTGAAATTTTGCATTCGTTTGTATCATCAACATAATTAAATATTTACGAAAACGAGGCGTTAAACGGTACCATGGAATGTCGTAATAGGCTGACTGCATCATACCATTCTACACAAAAGAAAAAAAAATTATTTTCAGTTGAAAAATTAATTCTATTAGATAGGCAAAGCGATACTACACCATTCGACAGATCGTTTCTCCAGCATAACATAGTATGAAGTACATCAACATGAAGGTGAGAATAACGAATATGATTTTCAATTTTGCCACCATATTATCACCAACCTGAAAAAAAAATCAACTTTCAAGTTGATAGATATCATAAATAATATTCAGTCAGATCAGATCGGGTGAATTTCTCAATTTTTCTCAAGTAAAAATATTTCTCAAATTTTTAGAAAAAAAAACTACCTAATTTAAAAAATTTTCAATTTTTTGAAAGAAGAAAATATCCTTTCTTTATTTGGGAAGAAATTTTGTATTTTTCGGGAAAAAAATTAAGTGCATATAATAGATATTTTCTAGAGAAGCAAATTTCTCAATTATTCTCAAGTAAAAGTATTTTTCAAATTTTTAGACAAAAAATAATGAAAATTTTTTCAATTTTTTGAAAGAAAAAATATCTTTTTTATTTGGGACGAAATCTCGTATTTTTCGAGAAAAAAATTCTCAATTTTTTTGAGAAAACACAAAAATTTTTTGGAAAAAATATTTTCCAAATTTTTGGAGAAAAAAAATCTTTATCAATTTTTTTGTAGAAGGAAATTTTGCATTCTCAAAAAAGATAGGTACAAACTTGAAAAACAATCTTCCAATTTTTGGAGAAAAAAGTTTTCATTTTTGTTTAGGATGAAATCTCTTATTTTTTGGGGACATTTTTTCAATTAGGTAGGTAATCTAAATATTTTTTCGAAAAAAATTATTATTTCCAGGAGAAGTAAATTTCTCAATTTTTTTGAAGTAAAAGTACTTCTCACATTTTTAGAGAAAAAAAATAGTGAAAAAAATCTACAATTTTTTGAAAGAAGAAATCTCTATTTTGTTTGGGATGAAATTTCGTATTTTTCGAAAAAAAAATCTCAGTTTATTTTGAGAATTTTTTTTTTACCTACTAAATCTCAATTTTTTAGAAAAAAATATATACTTATTTTCCAAATTTTTGGAGAAAAAAAATCTATCAATTTTAGAAGGAAATTTCGCATTTTTATAAAAAGATAGTCTGTCCCAGTTAAGAGTGCACCCAACTTAAAGCGTAAAATTTCTGTTTGCAACCAACGATATCTAATTTTGCTAGTTTTTCAGAATGTTTTCCTACCTAAAGCAAACTCATATCTAACATTAATAACAACTATGAGCAAGTTGAGTTCTAAATTTTGAGCGTAATACACAAGTTTCAAAATAAATTAAATTATTTAAAGAGAAGTGATAATCCATCTGAAATTTGTAATGATTAAAATTTATAAATTATTACGCTCAAAATTTAAAACTCAGCTTGCTCGTAGTTGTTATTAATATTAGATATGGCTTTGCTGTAGGTAGGAAAACATTCTGAAAAACCAGCAAAATTAGATATTCGTTGGTTGCAAACAGAAATTTTACGCTTTAACTTGGGTGCACTCTTTGGGACAGACTATACAAAAAAAAATTTTTTCTTTTTTATAATCTTCCAATTCTTTTTGGGGAAAAAATTTCTAATTTTTTTAGGATGATATCGCTTATTTTTAGAGAAATAATTTGTCAATTATTTAAGAAAATAATTTTGATTATTGTCAAATATTTTGAATAAAAAATCGATTTTTCTGTTCAGATAAAATTTGGGGAATTTTTTCAATTAATAAAAAAAAATGTTTTCTGAGGAAATAAATTTCTCAATTTTTCTCAAGTAAAAGTATTTCTAAAATTTTTAGAGAAAAAAAAATAGTTGAAAAAATCTACAATTTTTTGAAAGAAAAAATCTCTTTTTTGTTTGGGATGAAATGTCGTATTTTTCGAAAAAAAAATTCTTAGTTATTTTGAGAATTATTTTTTATTTTTTTTTTTTACTAAATCTAAATTTTTTTGGAAAGAAATATAGGTATCTTTTTAAAATTTTTGGAGAAAAAAATCTATCAATTTTTTTGTAGAAGGAAATTTCGCATTCTCATAAAAAGTAACAAACATTTTTTTTTAATCTTCCATTTTTTTTTTTTTTGGAGAAAAAATTTCGAATTTTGTTGAGGATTAAATCGCTTATTTTTAGAGAAATTATTTGTCAATATTACATACCTATTTAAGAAAATAATTTTGATTATGGTCAAATATTTTGGATAAAAAATCGATTTTTCTGTTTAGATAAAAGTTCTCATTTTTGGGGGATTTTTTTCAATTAATAAAAAAACGTAATGTTTTCTGAGGAAGTAAATTCCTCAATTTTTCTCATGTAAAAGTATTTCTAAAGTTTTTAGAGAAAAAAAATAGTTGAAAAATCTACAATTTTTTAAAAGAAAAAAAACTTTTTTGTTTAGGATGAAATATCGCATTTTTCGAGAAAAAAATTCTCAGTTTTTTAAGAAATTTTTTTATATCTTAATTTTTTGAAAACAAATATTTTTCAAATTTTTATAGAAAAAAGTCTCAATTTTTTGTAGAAGAAAATTTTGCATTCACATAAAAAAAATACAAACTTTTTTTTGGAAAAAACCTTACAGTTTTCTTGGAATAAAAAATACCTCTATTTTTTATAGCAACCTTTTAAAAAATGCTCAGGTCTTAATGCCAGAAATTGGATGAATTGAACTGATTTGTTCATTTGTTTTCTACCTAAAGTCTAGAATAATATTAATTAACTGATTTTTCATCTTTTTTTCAGATTTGATCTTTTTTTTCTAACGATTTGCCATTATTTTGAAGTTAGTAGGTACTAAATACAAAAAAAAACATGGTAACAAACCTGAATCGAAAGTACCAATAAAACAAAACTCAGTATAACCACCGAAAGCATCGAATTAAAAATTATTTTCCCCATTCCTACAACATCGTTCAAATATCTGCAACATGAACATTACACGAGTGTTTGTTTATCGAGATGTTAATACATTTGCATACCCAAAACGCCGCAAATAACACCAACCTGTAGAAATACTGCTGAAACACGATTAAATTTTTCATTTCACGATGCTGATTAATGATTTCATCTTCATCATGTCGTCGTACCTTCTCCACTAGACAATTTTGAGCAAAAATATGTTCCATGAAAGCTGCAATCTCGTCAACATGTACTTGGAGATTGGCCAATACAAAACATACGTACACGATGGTACTCAAATAGGCGACAATTTCCGGCGTGAAAAAGGCAATTTGTAACGACAAAAGTGTCAAGTATTCGACGAACGAATCAATCGAGCCAACTTTGAATAGAAATGGAACCACGTAAATATCAGGATTATTATAATCTACCTTCGTATCGACTAAAAATCGCAGAAATGAAACGTTGAATCCGGCCATAATGAAAATCAGCATTGTCAACATTAATGGAAGAAATTCTACTTTTAATTTACGATACATTTTGGCTAAAAAATCAGTCTTACCGAATTTCGAATTTTCGCGCAACGTGTCGGTGGTATTTAGAATATATTTTTTATTCGTACGCGCCAATATTTTGAACGAAAATTGGTAAAGAATTCCACACAATGCGGCGCTGATTTCGGTCTTGTACATGATATTTGTAGCGTTCCAAAGAGCCAATGATAGACCGAAGATTAGAATTATGTCATTGAGGAGTAGTACAGCGAAGATGTAAATTTCGTAGTTTTGATACTCGATATGTGGAACCATTCCGTTTGATAAATAAAACACGTATATGAGCAAATCCAAAAACATGTTTGCTCGTTTCGAATAAAACTTACTTTTGAAATTCATTTTTATTTTTTTTTTTAAATTAACCAAAGTCACGTTTGAAGTTATGTCAGCGTTGCATGAAAAATTTATGTCCAATGGTTTATACTTAATCATGCCATTTGGCGTTTATTTTTTCGTTATAATTCCACGTTGTCAACGATGAATTTTTTATTTTTAATTCTTGATGGGTTGAAAGTCTCGTTTGAACAAATAACTAAATGGGTAGGTAATTATTTCTGTAAGAATTTACTCCCTGTTTTCTCGTATTTGATTGGACAAGAGCGATTGAAAATACCAACAAAAAGCAATAACATTAATATACCAAAATGATTACAGTTTACTGATGATTTATTAATTCATAAGTTATTTTGTATTTCAATTCACGATTGTTTGAATTGTTTACCTAAAAATTAGCATCTCGTCTGTCATTGGAGGTTAATACTTGATCAACAAATATCTTTGCTTCAAAATTTCCCAATGTTGTCTAACAAACCGATGAAATTTTTAGATAATTTTCAAAATTTTATTTTTTTTTAAATTCAAATTTTGATAATGTTTGAAAAAAGAAAAATTATAGCTTGAATTGTGTTTGAATAATAATAAATAAAACTACTTTAAACTACAAGCGGAAAGCTACTCTGATAATTTTTTTCAATAATTTTCAAAAAATTTATTGTTAAAAAATTAAAAATTTTGATAATTTGAAAAATGGAAATTTCAGCCTATTGCATTTTATAAATAAAAAAAGCTACATACTTTACATTACAGGCAAAAAGCTAGCTTGATGAAAATTTTTATTAATTCCAAAAAAGTACTTACATCTATAGAGAAAATTTTCAATTCCAAAATAATCCTAAAAAATAGAATTATTTTTTATTCCAAGATTTTTTTTTTTGAAAATTGTTTTTTTTTCTTTCTTGTGAATGCGAGATTTTCTTCTGCAAAAAAATTGAGAGTTTTTTCTTCTCCAAAAATTCGAAAAATATTTTTCCTTCGAATAATAATTGTGAATTGTCAAGATTTTTTTTCAAAAAAACTGTGAATTTTTTCTTTTAAAATAAAAATTTTGATTTTAAACAATTTTTTTTGTTACAAAATATTTGACGATAGGTAATCATGATCATTTTTTTTTATCTAAAAATATTTAAGAAATTTTATTTTAAACAAAAATACCCCTGAGTTTTTTTTTCTTCAAAAAATGTACTTAATACTTTTTTCCTTAAAAAATAGAAATAGTTGAAAAATTTTCAATTCTGAAAAAATTAGGAAAATTTGTTGCGTCAAAAGAAACGGAAAATTTTGAAAGTACGCGACGATAGGTAAGTAAAGTTACACATTTTCGGACTACATATTTAGCGAAGAATATGTAGGTAAGTATAATAATTTGCCTATTCGTTTCTCCTTATATATTGGAAAAATGAAATTACTTTGACATACGTACTTTCAAAGTTGAAAAAAATTGATGATGGCCAATTTTTTTAAAAAAACTTTCATCACAATCGTCTTTCTCGTGAAATTTTAGTTCAGAAAATTGAATAAATTTTTTTTTCCAATTTTTGACTATGGTTGTTTTTACAAAGGACCTCTAATAATATTAATTGCTCCATTTTCCCGAAGAAAAAAAAAATTTTTTTGAGAGAGAAAATTAGAAAATTGCATAATTTTTTAGAAAACAATTTCCTATCTACTAATTTTTCAAATTATTTTTTTTTCTCAATATTTTACAGCGAATTTCACAAAAGAGTTGACTCGCGAGTTGAAGTTTAAAAAAAACTCGCGCTCATCCCTGTGATCCCTCATCACTGTTCCAATGATCCAATCCAAAGTTGTTGAGTTATTTTACTGTTTACCTGGTAAACCAAAACAGAGTAAAGACTTCAAAGAACCGGTTTACCTGGTAAACCAAAACAGTAAACATTATTGAAAGTACATTTTATTCTCGCCTGGGATCTGTTAGGAGGTAAACCCTTATCAGGTAAACCGACTGGATGTACATTCCCGTCCCGTTCATGCGGTTATTTTACTGTTTACCTGGTAAACCAAAACAGAGTAAAGACTTCAAAGAACCGGTTTACCTGGTAAACCAAAACAGTAAACATTATTGAAAGTACATTTTATTCTCGCCTGGGATCTGTTAGGAGGTAAACCCTTATCAGGTAAACCGACTGGATGTACATTCCCGTCCCGTTCTTAAAATTTAATTTCTTCAAAAAAATTGCTCAAAAATTTTTTTTCTCAATAATCAGGTCCATTCAGAGAGATTATGACCAAAAAATTCAGAATTTGAAAATTATTTCCATTTTTGGAATTGAATTTCTTTGAAAAAAACACCCAAAAAATTTTTTCCCCAAAAATCGAATCCATTCTGACTTTATGAGAGATTATGAACAAAAAATTCAGAATTTTTCAATTATTCCCATTTTTGTAAAAAAAAGTACCAGTGGTACTTACATGACGAATTACGCATTTTCGCTAAAATTGAATTTCTGGGAAAAATTCGCATAAAATTTTTTTTCTTAAAAATCGGTTCTATTCAGACTGAGATATTATGAACAAAAAATTCTGAATTTTTCAATTATTTCCATTTATGGAAAAAATTATTTTTGCAAATTTCTCTTAAATTTTAATTTATTTGAAAAAATTGCCCAAAAATTTTTTTCTCAATTGTCGGGTTCATTCTGAGAGATTATGACCATAAAATTCAGAATTTTTCAATCAAGTATTTCAATTTTCGGAAAAAATCATTTTAGCTTGGCGAATAAAATATTTTTTAAAAATTGAATTATTTTATTTGAAAAAATTGCTCAAAAATTTTTTTCTCAATAATCGGGTCCATTCTGGAAGATTATGAGCAAAAAATTCAGAATTTTTGAATTATTTCCATTTTTGGAAAAAATCATTTTTGCAAATTTTTTTAAAATTTGAATTTCTTTGAAAAAATTGTCCAAAAATTGTTTTCTCAATAATCGGGTCCATTCTTGGAGATATGACCAAAAAATTCAGAATTTTTCAACTATTCCCATTTTTGGAAACATCATTTTAGCATGACAAATTACATATTTTTTAAAAATTGAATTTGTTTGAAAAAATTGCTCAATTTTTTTTTTTTTTTATAATTGGGTCCATACAGAAATTTTTAATTATTTTCATTTTTAGAAAAAATCATTTTAGCATGGCGAAGAATTACACAATTTTTAAAAATTGAATTTATTTGAAAAAATTGCCTAAAAATTTCTTTTTCTCAATAATCGTTTCAACTCTGCCTGATTATGACCAAAAAATTCAGAATTTTTCAATCATTTACATTTTGGGATATTACACGGCGAATTACACATTTTTACTAAAATTAAATTTTTAAGAAAAAATTGCCCACATTTTTTTTCGTAAGAATCGAGTCTAGTCTGAGAGTTTATGATAAAAAAATTCTGAATTTTTCAATTTTTTCTATTTTTTTAGAAAAATTCAATTTTGCCATATAATATTAAAAACCGGTCGTTTCACAAGTTCTTATTACGTGACGAATTTCATATTTCCCTTAAATTCAATTCTTTAGGAAAAATTACCCCAAAATTTTTTTCTCAATAATCAAGTGTACTCCGACAGTTCATGGTGAAAAAATTCATAATTTTTCAATGATTCTTCCCAGTTTTGGAAAAAATTCATTTGTTCTGCATAAGAAGAACCGGTTGCGGTTCTTATAACATGGTGATTTACACTTTTTCTTGGAAATTTATTTTCTTTGAAAAAGTTGCACAACTCTCATTTTTTTTTTTTTTTGAAAATTACAAAAAACAAAATATCTTATAAATTCAGTTAGGGAAAGATTTTGCACTGGATCAAATGGTGGCTTTTTCATTGATTAATGCAATTTCGCAAAAACTCACATTTCTTGAAATATTACCGAAAATAATTTTTTTTTTCAATTCCACAGGATCATCATAATTAATCGACGTTTTGGAAAATCAATCTGAGAAATGACACAGTAATCGATACGATTACAAAACGGAGAAAAATTTACTTTGATCTTTTTTAACTTTCATATCACTTCAACGCTCGGGCTAAATCACAGAATAATTTACTCGATAGGTCGGGTCGGTGAGAAGAAATTTTCTATTCGTCCAATCGTATAAACAATAATAATTATTATCAAGCAACAACATTCGATCAGGCACTCCCACCTTGTTATTAAAATCTGCCCAAATAAAACACAACACGTGATAAATTTTCCATAGGTATACATTTAATTAAGAGAAATTAGGCGAAACAACAACACAACGAAATGAAATAAAGGGGAAACAACGGTGAAAAAATAAGCGTAAAATAAACACAATTAAATCATAAATTGCACGTATAAAAAAAAATACAAGTAAAAAAAAATAAGGAAAAACAAAACGGTCAAGCCCGAGCACGCCTTGGAATTTACTCGTATATTAAAATGTAGGAATAGAAATAATGAGTGCTGGAAGGGCGGGACGGGGGCGGGCAAACAGTTCTTTAAAATTAATTAAAATATTCGGATATCATTGTCACAACGCGTTATCTTCTTTGATCATCGTAACCAGACGAGTGTCAGTTGTCACGTTCTGAGTTATAATTATAGGTAAAGGTAAAGGTAAAGGTACAGAATATGAGACTAAGAAAAACCCTACTTATACAATTAATCACAATTACACAACAATAATTTTTCACCTAATACAGCTTTGGTAATAATGTCTTAATAAAATAATAAATACTGCTTAAGAGATACTGCGGAGGAATAAAAACAGATGCTGAGTATTGTTATGTACATCACAGATATCGGTTCGTCTTAGACGAGCATAGGTACGAATAGGTACATCAATGCGAATAGTTGACTGTGGTGAGGTTCAAAAATTTAGGAGTTTTGATCGATCCGTTTGCACTGGCTGTTTCCCAGATGAATACGTTTCCGTCGCTGTACGAAGCGTATAAATGTTGCGAATCGTAAGAATACGTAATTCTGTCCAAAAAGAAAATATTGTTGCGTTAATTAAGAGATGAATTTATGGAGAATTTTTCAGGGGTAGCTAATTCTCGAACAAAGCACGGTCGGAGGGGGGTAGGCAAATGTGGAGTAGAAAAAATAATGCATAACTTACCCAATCACGGGACAATCAGTAGATTCGTTGATGATAGTTCGTACAGGTAAAAAGTTCCAGGTACTGTATAAGCTGAAAATTGTAAAAAAAAAAAAAAAAATTAAGGAAAGTCTTGAGTCAAAATAATAATTAAAAAATCAAAAAAATCTTCAACGAAATACTAATGACAAAAATTTAAAAATCAATTGAAGAATTATTCCTAACAAAATTCTCAAAAATTCTTATAAAAGTCGTGAACGGTTAATCCTTTGAAACAAAAATCTCGAAAACAATCTTAAGAGAAAAACAAAAAATTTACCTAATAATTTTTTCAAATATAATTCCTAAAAAATCCTCTAAAAAAAATTATAAAGAGTCTTGTATAAATTTTTAAACATTTTAAAAAAATTCCCCCAAAAAATTGCAAGAGAATTTCTTCAAGAAAAGGGATCTCATTTTTTTGATTTTTGGGGAAAATTCTAACGAAGTCGCAACACATTCAAAAAAGTGTCAAAAAATCCTGACGAGAAAAATAAAACAATCGGAGAATTTTTTTAAAAGAAATTTTGATAAAAAACATTATTCAAGAAAAAAATTTCTAAATTTTTTCAAGCAAAATTTTTGAAGTGCCATAAAACAAAATACTTACAAAAAAATATTAAGAATTGGATGAACAAAATAAAAAAACAAAAATAGCAAAATAATGAAAAATTCTCAAAAATATTTTTCTTAAAACATGTTTTTTGAAGAAAAAAAAACTCGGAAATTTTCGAGGAAAAATTCTCAATAGTCTTGAAAAAAATCTTTCGAAAAAATTCTAAGAAAAACATGCGTGTGAGAAAAATTTTGAAATTTTCACAAAATATTTTTTTATTAAGAAAAAAAAACGTGAAAAAATTGAAAAAAAATCCTCATGGATTCATACTTAACACAATTTTTTTTATAAAATTGAAAATTTCGCGTGAGAAAAATTCAAAAAAAATTTTCCATGAAGCTCTAAAAAAAAATTCAAAATCGTTCAAAAACATTTTGTGTGGAAAAAAGTTCAGAAAAAAATCGCAAGAAATGAAAAAGATTTTGAACATAACTGGAGAATTTTTAAGAAAAAGTGTTATAAAAATTTTTCATAAAAAATCAAGAATAAGTAAATGCTGAAAAAAAATCAAAATAAATTCTTCAAAAACATCTTCTTGAAAAACGTTTTAAAATAATCAGAATTTTTTTGAGAAGATTTTCCGTTAAAAAAATCAAAACACTCGTAGAAAAATATAGAGGGAAAGGGTACAAATTTGGCACCCCATTTTTTTTCTTGAGCTAGCTCAAAACGGGATGGAGTAATTTTGAAAACTATTAGGTCAAAATGTAGCTCAACCCCTTGCGCATCTCCCCGTGCAAACGGATTTTCAAAAAGTTTATTAGTTTTTGAGAAATTTGAATTTTTGTAAAAAGTTCCAAAATTGGGGTCTGAGAAAATTGGGTACAAATTTGGCACCCCATTTTTTTTTTTTCAAAAAAAAAAGAAAAAAAATCAAAATCATGCAAAATTCGATACAAAACTTATTGTTTACAATAATCACACACATCAACCAGTACATGCCAAAAGGGCCCAGTTTTCACTGGAGTCTGAGAAAATTGGGTACAAATTTGATACCCCATTTTTTTCAACAAAAAAATCAAAATCATGCAAAAACGTATATTCGGATCTTTCAACGATGAATGTGTCACTTGAGTACGCGGCATTTCTAAAAACATGATAAGAAAATCACATTATCAGAGGGTGCCAAATTACACGCAACTTACACTCGTAAAATATCAAGGTAAAAAAGTATCTAAAAAACAAAATATCGAGCTACTTAGCACATATTCTGAAAGTAGACACTCGTCTCTTCGGAAAACACCATTTGCTTTTTTTTTGCAAAAAGATTTGATTTTTTAGAAAATTTTCGAAAAATTTGTGAAAAATTTTTGGCACCTCTCAAAACAAACCAACATCAATCACGTGATAACGAACTTGGGCGCACCACTCTTTCCAGGTGTTAAGGCAAGTACTACACTAGTGCTACAAGTTGAGGTGGTCGCCGGTTGGGTGCGCGCCGTCATGTCTGTGAAGTCCAGGGGTACCAAATTACCCGCCGGGTGCCAAATTTGTACCCTTTCCCTCTACTTGTAAGAAAAATTTACAAACTTGAAAGTAGACATTTTTTTCAACAAAAAAAAATCATCAAAAAGATTTCAGAAATAAATTTTTGGAAAAAGAAATTTCAAGGGAAAAATCTAATTTTTATTTTTTGAAAAAATCTATAGGTTCGTTAAAAAAAAAATAGAAAAAAAAAACATCGTAAAAAAATCTTCCAAAAACATCTCTCAAAAAATTTTGGTGAGAAAAAGTAAAGAAATTGTACTAAGAAATCTTTCGAGAAAACAAAATCGAAATTGTTTTGGAGAAGACGAAGAGGGGGAATTTGCATGAAATCACACAACAAATACTGCAAAAAAAGTAATGAAAAAAATCTCAAGAAATTCGGATGTAAAAATTATTTAAAAATTACTATGTAGGTACATAAAGAGTTTTTAAACAAAAAAAAATCCTAAAAAATTAAAAAAGTCTTGAAAGAAATGTTGAAAAAATCAAAAAAATTCTCTAAAGATATATTTTTAAATAAGAAATTTTTTTGAACGAAATTCTCATGGTATTGAAAAAAAAAATCTTTCAAAACAATCTCTCAGAAAAATACGCTTCTAAGTAAATTTTTAAACTTCACTTAGTACATTTAAAACCAAATATAATTCAGAAAAAAAAATTTAAAAGAAAATCTTGAAGAACTTTTTTCAATTTCAAGAAAAAAAAAAAATCTCCCAAAAAAGACAGGAAATAATCTTATTAATTCATATAATGTCGTAACACAAATCTTAAAAAAAAAACAAAAAAAAAACAACGAGAAACTTTAAGAAAAGCTTCTTAAAAATTCTGATAAGAAGAATTTAAAAATTTAATTCAAAGATTCTTCGTGAAAAAATTACAATTTTTTTTTGGAAAAAATTATTATAGAGTCATCAAACAAATCCTTGGAATAAAACAAAATTTCAAAAAGTTCTAATCGGAAAAAAATTTCTAGATGATTTTTTCAAAAAATATATTCTTCTGAAAATCAAATTACAAACTTGATTCTCTCTTTTTTTGATACCTAAATCTTGGAATATTTTTTGGGAAAAATTTTCCTGCGTCATAAGATAAATTCTTCAAACGAATATACCTACCATAAAATTTTGGTGAGAATGAATAATAAAAAAAATTTAATACAGAAATTTCTCAAACAAAAATATTTTAAAAATTCTACAAGTCAAAAAACTTCTTTAATACCTATAAGTTTCGAACAGAAGTTTTAAAAAAAAACTCCCTAAAAAATTCTAGTGAGAAAAATTAATAAAAAAATTACTAGATAATTTTTTCAAAAAATATCCTTCAGCAAAAAAAAAATCTCAAAAAATTATTTGGGATTAATTATCGTCTCTAGGTAATAGGGGTAATAGGTAGGTATACGGAATTTTTTTTAAAAAGAATTCTTCAATAAAAATATTTCTCAAAACTATCTTCTTGAAAAATTACCTTAAAAAAGAGGTCTTAAGAAATTTTTTACAAACAATTCTCGTAGGTACATAGAAAAAACTTGAATAAATTTTTCAAATTTCTCAAAAAATTCTGCCCAAAAAAATGGTGAAAAAAGCTTAAACTTGTTTCAAAAAGAATTCTTCAAGAAATAAATTCTCAAAAAAAATTAGGAAATTTTTTTTCTGAGGGAAGCATCTCTTTAAAAAATAGAGGAAAATTCTCGATTTATTTTTTAGGAGGAGGGGGGGGGGGGTTCTATTGAAAAAATCTCACAAAAATCCTTCTGAATTTTTCTTTCATTTTTCCCCCAATCTCTTCGCGAGCAGAGAAGACAACCCCGTCTACCACCCAAATATACCAAGTAAAAACTCTTCTCGTCTTACTTAATCATCCCGTTAGAATGTCCGGTAGCAATAACGTTAACGGAAACACCTTCCGGAGCGGTTGAAAAGCAGAAAGCGGTAATCGGCGTAGAAATAATCATGGTCCTGACTAGAGTTGCGTTGACCGTATGCAAACGTAATAGGCAATCTTTCTCGTTACCTTCTTCGAAACAAACAGTAGCTATATCACCGAGAGTGTCACTAACAGCTACGAGTTTAACCTGCGAACACGACATCACCATCATACCATCAATTATTGTACAGGTATCATTTGGAATTCGACAATTTTTTTTATCAGAAGGAGTAAAATTTACCGGTAATTTATCGCTGTCGATAGATCTAATATAAATCAACTCGTTGAGATCCCAAATAATGGTATTTTGGTCGTCGCTGACGGAAACGGCGATTCCAAACGCGTGCGAGAGACAGATATTGTTGATTTTCTTCTTATGACCGAGCAAAGTGATCGGTTCGGGGTCCACGTCGACGCCTCCATTTTCCGTATTAAACGTGTATTTGAAAACTAGTATATTTCCGGAGGTCAATCCGATCCAAATATAGGGGCAGTCCGGAGTAGTCGAGCAGACGGACACTGGATCTTTCGGAGGGCAGAATATGAACGGCATTTGGGGCTGCTCTTTACGTTCTTTGATTCGTACGATGCCGTCCAAATGACCCCACGATAATAAGGCAGCTCCTAGGAGGGTAATTCCTTCGTTGACTAGATTCACCGAACGTTCCTATAATATAAACGTAAAATTTTAGTGATGATTCTTATCGCCTCTGATGGCATAAATATCAATCAAACTGCTTACTTTGCTGTAGGATAAAAGTAAAGAAGTTTGCTCGGGTAATCCGAACACATCGTTCGTTATCAAAGGTACCAATAAAGCTACAGGACTAGAATGGAAATTATTCCACACAATTGTAGGCGCTGCTCTCGAAGGTGATCCGACATAATTGCCCCATTTCAACCCTCTGACTCCTGTTTCAAAAAATAATAACCTGATAAAAATCTAATCTTAATATCTTGGCGATTGAAAAATGCCACCAAAATCACCTTTAACGACCGCAATATCATCGTCACTCTCTCGTAATAAATTCTGCAAGACCATTGGATGAGATGTACGGAAGAGTTGTCGAGGTGTTTGTCCGTACGTCTTCACCATCGTTTCCCAAGCAGCTTTTTCTAAAGAATCGGGAATCGAATCGGAATCGAAACCGTAATAAGTGGCAGGATGGAATACATTAATGGCGTCCACAGCTTCTTTGCCAGTCTGCTTGTAACCGAATACTAGATCGATCCAATGAGGTAAGTTTTCCCTCACGTATTCGGATTCTAAAATTTGTCTGAAAAAATAACACGAGTTAGAATTTTTTTTCTAATTTCATCCTCCACCCTGACGATGGTAATTTTATACGAACCTATGCACGAGAACAAACAGTCGAGCATCGCCTTTAGCCCAAGTTGGTAATTTCACATTGTCGACCATTTCACCATTTTGTCGAACACCGAAATTAAAACCTTCTAAATTGAGTAAGAATTCCGGTAGGTAGAAAAATTCTGGAATTAGTTCTTTCACATCTGTCGTCGATTCGGAAGACGTTAATCGCCAAGTGGTCTCTAACGAATGGAATGTTCGGTCTGGTAAGTCGAAATTGTTATCCTGAAAAAGATGATTAAATTTTTAATATTGGTGTACCATTTTTATGGGGTATTTATTCGAAAAAAGTTCCAGTGAATTACCTGGTATTGCAAGAAAATCTGCGTATATGGAGGTAATCTTAATAAAAAGTGCAATACTGTTCCAGAATTACTATAATGCGAGGCGTAATGGTAGGGCTGCTGCTTCAACGAGGCAATGTTGTGATTCGTCGTGCCTTCATTTTTTAAATACTGCAAAAAAAAAAAATTATTTTATTTCAAATTCATTTAAAACTAAGATTGCCGTTTTAGTTTTGAGAATTTTTCAGGTTCACTCAAAAATTTTCCACATTCTGTTCAAAAAAAAAAACAAAAAAAAAAACAAAACATATACTTAAAACCCAATTTTTTCTGAAAGTGATTGATTTTTTTTTCATACTTTCTTTCAACTATTTCTGTCAAATTTTTTGGTGTCTGTCTATTTTTTTTTAACGAAATATTTAAGAATCATTTAAAATGATAGGTATAAAAGCTGATTTTTTATTAAAAAAGAAATCTGATGAAACATGGAAAATCATTAATTAATTTTTTTGAAAAATTATGACCAGTAGAAATCATAAAAGTAACTGGGCACATACTGTAAGTTGTTCCAATTTCAGAGATGGCAAATTTTTAGAAGGGGTGGCCGGTTAAAAAATTTAAAATTTTGAATGTGAGAATGATTTTTTATTTTTTTTTTTAGAGTTTTTTTATTCCAAAAATATTTTTAAAAATATTTTTCTCCAAAAAATTGCGCTGGAAGATTGAAATTCTGCTCCAAAAAGTTGAAATATTTTTTTTCTCTGAAGAAACTGAAGGATTTTTTTTACTCTGAAAAATAAAAAAAAATACCCCCAAAAAATTGAGAAATTTTTCTGTTCCAAAAAAACATAATTTGCCACCCAGAAAAATCAAAAGATTTTTTTCTGCAAAAAATCGAGAAATATTTTTCTTTTCTATAAAAAAAGTAAAACATTTTTTCAAAAACATGGAAGTATAAAATATCTATTAAATACATTAAGTATTTTTAAATTTATTTCAATGAAAGTTCACAATGTTTTTTCTTCAAAAAGATAGAGTTCTTTTTTAAATTAGAGAAATATTTCTACTTTAAGAATACGATACCCCTCCCCCCCCCCCACAGAAAAAATTTGAAGGTTTCTTTTTCTCCAAATTGAAAATTTTCCTACTCCAAAAAATAGAAAAAAATAAAATACCTAGGTACCTGCCTATATAAAAAAAATTAAGGATTTTTTTTATTCCAAAAAAATGTTTTAATTTTATAAAAATTGAGTTTTTTTGTTTTTTTCAAAAATATGAAAAGTTGAAAAAAATATTCTCAAAAAAATAGGAAGTTTTTCTGCAAAAATTTAAGAAATGTTTTTCCTCTAAAAAAATTTATAATCTTATTTTTTCCTCAAAAATTTCAAATTTCATATTTTCTCATCGAAAAAAGTAAAAAAAAAAGTTTTACAAAAATTTGTAACCTCCCACCCCCTCCCAAAAAAAGAAAACATTTTTTATTCTAATGAAAACTCAAATTTTTCCCTCCTAAGGAATGAACGCATTTTTTTCTCCAAAAATTAATTGAGAAATATTTTGTATCTACGCCAAAAAAATGAGAATTTTCATTCTTTTATAAAATTTTATCATTTTTTGCTCGAAAAAAATCAGATTTTTGCTGTAAAAATTTCTCACAAATTCGAAGCAAAACTGTGTGAAAAAAATGAGCAAACATTTTAAATCATTTTTATCCAATTTAGGAAGAAATAAAAATTCCAGAGAAAATTTCTAATGAAAATATCCGGGTAAAAATTTTCAAAAACGATTTGCAAACAGATTTCCCAGAACTTTTTACAATTTTTTGAATAAAATTTTAAAAAATAAAATAAAATAAATAAAAAATATTGAAAATGACTTCAAAGGAATTTTTTTAAGAGTTTCAATTTCATGTTCATTTTTTTTAAATTTTAAAACAGTAAAAGTGAAATTTCAATAAAAATAAAGAATAAAAGTTTTACAAAATTTCTGAGTAATTTTTCTCAAAATTGATTTAAAAAATTTTATTTAAAATATCATGAGAAAATTTCTTGTGGAAATTTGCTAACATTTTTAATTGAATGTTTCTACAAAAAAATAAGTGAAAGTTCATTTTAAAAAAATTAAAAAGTTAATAAGAAAATTTCAAATAAAAATGTTTAAATAGGTATTAAATTTAAAAATTGGTACTTTGGTCAGCAAAAAAAGTCATTTTTGACGTTTAATCAATTTTTTTTACGATGAAAAATTTACTGATTGCCAAACTATTTTATTGAATTGTTCCTTTTTTCGTCCTCTTAAAAAAAAAAAAAATCATTGACACATTTTATTGGCCCATAAAAATAAATCCATTTTGAAAATCATGTTGGCGTTGACAATGAAATCAAACCTAACAAGATAATTATTACGTTGATGTTTGCAAAAACCATCAAAAGTCATCGCCGTTAACACGCGACCATAAATTATTAAAAATACTCACGTTGTAGTGATTAACGAAATATATCTCCTTTTTCTTATCCTGAACTGCCATCGGTTTACTCAAATTTCTGTACAAAATAACAAAAATTATTCAACGTAGCAAAATGTTCCCATAAGAAGGACACGACCACACACGACACGACGTAATAAATATCAAAGACAACCAACCTGTAAATTTTAGGATCTTTAATGTTTATAGTTTCGCTTTTATAATCGGCCAGAATAAATGGCATAATGGGATATTGCATCAGATCGTTGTAAGATCGTCCGGCCATTTTATTTAGCGTTTTTAAATATTCCCAATTTAAAATGTGTCCTTCTTTCCATTTATCGACGGCGTCACTGAGTAACATATCGCTGACAATTCGGTTCGGTAACGAGCATTCGCCTAGAGCGGTAATGAAGTTGTCTCTTTCCTGAAAACGTAATATTTTGTTCAAAAAAACTGACAATGTTTGTAGATTTCTTTTCTAAAAAATTTAAAAAAATAAATACTCCAAAAAATTGAAAAAAAAATTAAAAATAGGTATTTTCTTCAAAAAAATGAAATTTTTATTCAAAAAAAAAAAAAAAAAAAACTTGGAATTTTTATTTTTGAAAAAAGTTTGAAGATTTTTTTTTCTAAAAATTTGTTCAAAATACTTGAGATTTTTTTTCCAAAACCAGTTTGAAGATCCCCACCAAAAATGTTTTTCATTTTTTTTAAATTGAAAAAAATAATAAACAGGTACATAGCCTATTTTCCCCTGACAAAAATTCAAAGTTTTACTTTTTTTTTAAATTCGTAGTCATACTAAAAAAGTTTTGAAAATTTTTCTTAAATAACTGGAGTTTTTTTTTTCAAAAAAGTTAAGAATTTTCCTCGAAAAATTTCAATATTCTTAGGTAAAATGGTATTTTCCTCTAAAAAATACAGCTTTTTGCAAAAGAATTGGAGATTTTTTCAAATGATAAAATAAAAATATCAAAATTAAGGACTTGAGCGATATAAAACTATCATTGCTCAATTTCGATGTTTAATTATAAAGCTGACGTTTTTCAAAAAAAAAAATTGAAATTCTACGACAAAATGTTTCAATTTTATTAATAAACGAACGCATAATTTAACTGAAATGGTCCATAAAAATTGTTCTAAAATTTCCCTTTCATACTTAACTATCCATATTTTAATCGTTATCAATAAAAAATAAACACATTTCTAAGAAAAACTACGTACGTTTCGAAAACCTCACACCATTATCTACTTCGAAAACAATATTTGAGATGGTTTTATTATTAATCGAATCTCATTCAAGTACATTGCGTTAAGAAAAACACCGCCGAGTGATAAACAATCCTCAATATACGCTCAGATTGCGTAAACTGTACCGGTTGAATGAAGAGCAGACGTCCTTTAGCTCATTTTCTCGCTTTTTCTTAGCGTTCATTTGATTAATTAGAAATTAATGGCGATTACCTTAATATAATTTCTTTGACCCCCGATAAAATAATCGATAAGTAGTAATCTCGATTAGAAAGAAAAAATGACGTAAAAACATCTCGAAGAAAACTTACGATTTGAGAATTAAACGCAATAAGGTAGGTTTTGCCATTCAGTAGGAATATTTCAATGGCTCTTTCTTTTAATTGGAATCTTCGATTATGGATTTCTTTAATCTCTTCGAATTTCACGATAAACGAAAACTGATCAGTTTCTGTGACGGTGACCTGCGCAAAATCACGTACGAGGTTAAAAAAAAGCTCCTACGATAAATCACACCAGATAAATTTAAATTTACATTTTTTTCGCTGATATGAGTGGCTATAAAGTACAAATTTTTCGCTCCTATTAATAATTCTCCGTCAAATTCGCAACTGGGTTGGACATTGGTGGCGTAGCACATGTGGGAAATGGTGTCGTCCATTGATAGGCTGTCCAAGGCCACCGTGTACATAGATTGTATGTCATTGTTTGCGAAAAGATAAGCTAGCGGCGTCTTGTAATTATCTTCTGCGATAAATTTATTTATTTTAGTCTGCGTTTTAATTTTTTTTCCACCATGAAAGCGGAAAAGTAAACACGTACTGGTTTTATTGGCATATTCCGGCTTGAAATATTTCTTATCTATGTTTAATCTGCATCTTCTTAACCTTTTGCGAACTCTAGCCGGTCCTTCGGTGGGGTCGAGCTCCCAACAGCTGTGAAAAATTAACATTGTCAATGACCTTTTCGTAAAATTAATTGGAAAATTGCACCGTGTTGGAGACTGACTTGGGGTACGAATCTGGATCAAACCAAGGAGCACGTTCGTGAGTCATCTGTTGTACAATTTGTCTCCATTTGGTTCTAGCTTCGACGTGGAGACGATATTTGTCGCGCATTCCGTTTAATAATTTCTTCCTTTCTTTGCCTTGACGTTCGGAAACAGCTGCTGATATCGTGATGGCCGTTTCGGATATTTTTTTCGATAACGATTCCCATTTGTAAACGCATCTGTGGAGGTCAACAACCGTGTAATTGGATCGAATATTGGTATTTTACAAGCGTCTATGGATCCAACCAATTGATATTCAGAATTGGAGGGGAGGGAGGGGTTAAATCGAAATTTTTGTTATGACCAAAATTATTTATAGAATTTCTAGCTACAACTTTTGTTTGAAATGTTTTTCAATTGGACCCCTCCCTCCCCACTGATTTTGCATAACACTCCGAAAATACCAATTAAAAATTAGAAGAGCAAGTGAGGAAGGAGGTAATTGAAAAAATTTTCAAACAAAATTCGTAGCTTGAAGTCCTAGGAATAATTTTGGTTATTACAAAAATTTCGATTGGATCCCTCCCTCTCCTCCGATTTCACATAATATCAGGTAGATAATTTTTCAAAATTGGGAGGGGTCCAATTGAAAAAAATTTCAGACAAAAGTTGTAGATTAAGGTCCCAGAAGTAATTCAAGTCATTATAAAATTTTCGATTTGACCCCCCCTCCCCCATTTTGCATAATATGACTCCAACTGGAAAAAGTTTCAGACAAAAGTTGTAGATTAAAGTCCTAGGAATAATTTTGGTCATAACAAAAAAATTTATTAGATGCCTCCCTCCGCTCCAATTTTGAATATCAAGTATCTAAGTAGTACTATGGACTTGATAAAATTCAAGAGTAAATGTGACACATTGGTTGGATCCATAAACGCCGGTAATTATTTTAGAGAAAAAAAAAGGATTGAATTAAGTACTTGTAAACAGCATCCTGTTGCCCTTTCTCCAAACTCCAATACACGACCGATAATTCTCGCATCGCTGCCGATACTTCGAACTGCCATCGATCGTCGGCGGTACCGATGGCCTGAGGCGATACTATTTCCCATTCTTGGAGACAATTTTTGAAATCTTCGCACAGTTCGGCGTCTGTTTCGGATAAATCGCAACTTTTCGAGTACATCAGATGCCATAAAAATACGGTGAATCTTTGCTCAGTCTGAAATATAAGCCGAGGTGTAAGAAAAAAGGTACAAAAATTGACAGAAATCGAGGAAATAGGCAGACAGAGTGTACCTCGACGTTGATAAATACCAAAGTGGATATAATATCTTTGGCTTTCGGCTCGTTTAGCAACATATCGATAACGTACATTCGCAAATGAACTGGTCGTACCGGAGCCATCATCCAGATTAATAAATTCGACGCTTGGTTCCTAAATGACCAAAATTGATTAGTTAATCTTCGTATTACGATTTGGAAAAGCTGTTGAAATTTTTCCAATGTACCTCAAAGTTTCTCTGGCTGACCAAAACACCGAACTCCAAGGAGATCCGATCCTAATATATGGTTTATTTTGTACTATATTGGAAACTCCATTCATTAAGGTTGCGAATAAATGGCACGCGAATTTCACATCTTTATCGGTAACTACAGAGGAAGCTATAAACATAACATAATTAGTAAGCTTCAATCGTCGAAAAGCGATTACTTTTGCAATCGTTTATCACTTACAAGAAAATTGTAAATATTCCGTCGCTCGATTGATTAGTAATTTGTATCGATCGATTAATTCGCTTCTAGGTAAATGCTTCTTATTGGCCGCAGAAGAAGCGAATGACATGATACTGCTTGGGATGCTCGATAAACTAGCTGACATTGATCCGGTCACTGAAACATTTGGGTAGGATCGATCGAGTATTAGTAAATAATTTTTTTTTAATAAAATCAATCAGCTGTTGATTAACTTACTGGAAGTTAAAAACGATGGAGATCGGCGACCTTTCATGAAATCTTGAGAATGATAGATGTCGATCAATTGCAAAATGGTATCCAAGCCAGCCTTCAAAACGCTGCAGTGTAAATTATGAATTATCTGAACGCATTCTTCTTCCATTCCGCAGACGGCTTCTTCGGTAACTTCGAGGTATCTGCACTTGTAGACTATTTCGTTCAAAATCTGCCCAAATAAATATCTCGATTAGTACTGCAATATTTCTCACGATAATTAAAATAATACCAGAGGTTGATTTGTGTCCTATGGTATTGATTCGACTTCGTTTTTTTGCAGTAAACTAGTTTTTGAAAAAAATTTCAAATAAAAGTTGTAGATTGTAATCCTGAGAATTATTTTGGTTATTACAAAAATTTCGATTGGACTCTTCCCTCCTCTCCCATTTGACCTAATATTACGTAGATATTTACATTCAAAAGCAAAGGGGAAGGAGGGACATAGTTGAAAAAATTTTCAAACAAAATTTTTGTAGATTGAAATCGTAAAAATAATTTTGAATATTACAATAGCATGGTGTCTAACAAAATCTCAAAACCAAATTACAGGACTTTTGCAGGAATTCAGTTTGAATTTTGCAGGTGTTTTTTTTCAACAGTCTTTTTAAAATGTGACCCCCCCCCCCCCCCCAAAAAAAACTTCAACAAACTAAAATTTGTACTTCAGATTGGGGCGGGAGGGGGGGGGGGGTGTCAAAAAATGTTTACATAATTTTTTACATAAAATTAAAATTCAAAACGTTTAGAATTTTTTTTGACTTCTGAGCTTCATTTCTACATTCAAAAACAGTACGGTGACGAAGATATTTTGAATGGGGTGAAGTGTGAGACTCAAATTTTCCCAACTTTCCTTCAAATTTTTTGAATTTAATATGTGACAAATTGATAATAGTTTTTTATATAAAGTTTAGAATTGACAGATTGCAGATCCCCCTTCATTGAAAATTTTGGGGAAAAGTAATTTTGAATAAAAAATTAAATAAGTAATTCAATAATTATTTTAAATTAAAACAAAATTGATTTTTGATTGGATTGAAAATCAGGAGAACATTAAGTTGCCTGAGCGAAGCGAGGGCAAAATTTTTTTTAAAAATTGAGTTTTTGAATGAAATACTTTTTGTTGTCCACATGAATAAAAAAAATTGAAAAACTCATGATACCATTAAGATTCGAAATAGAAAGACACGCGTTGCCCGAGCGAAGCGAAGGCGAAATTTTTTGAAAAAATTGCACGTTTTAAAAGAAAAAATGTACTTACATTTTCTTTGTAAAAATTCTGAAAACAAACCATAATTTTTGGTTAAGAAAAGATAAGAAAGTAACATGTTACCCGAGCGAAGCGAGGGTGAAAATTTTGAGAAAATTTGAAGGGGAAGGAGGGGTTCAATTGAAAATTTTGAATAACTACAATCATTTCTAAAATCTCAATCTACAACTTTTGTTTGAAAAATTCTTCAATTGGACTTCTCTCTATTCCTCTTGAATTTTAATTGCCCTCTGATCACCCTTTCTTTTATAAAAATGAAAAAAAAAATTAAATTATTTTTTTTTAAACTTTTGGATTTTTTTTTGTCTCCCCCCCCCCCCCCCCCCTTCCCAAAAAACTTTTTTTTTTTCTTTTTTTCTTCTTTTTTTTCTTTTTCACGAGGAAATAATTTTGTTCAACTAAATTTTAATTGTCGTCTGATTCTGATCCCCTAATAAAAATGAAAAAAATGACAGATTTTCAAATTCATCAAAGTTATTCCTCTTTATGAGAATAAATTCCCATTTTTGTATTTCCCTCAATTTCAACTGTGTTCAAAAAAAAAATAAAAAATAGAACAGAAAATAATTACCTATTTTTGTATTTTTCCTCTAACAGAATTTTGAATTGGTGCCTCCTGTCTCCCAATTTTGAAAAATGATGAAAAATTACAAAATTTTCAAACTTTAAAATTTTTTGGCTCACTCATCTAAAAGTTGTTTCTTCTCATGAGAAAATAATTCCTGAAACTGAATTTTATGTGACCCCCTGGTTTATTCTCTTTTCATAAAAATAGAAAAAATTGATCGATTTTCCAAATTGCCTATTTTTCATAATGTCCTATCAAAGTTGTTTCTCTTTTCAATTTTTCACAAAAATCAAAAAGGAACAAATTTAGCAAATTTAGGAAATTATTTCACAATAAAAAGGAAAAATTTGATGGCAATATAAAAAAGTTTACAAGTTCAAAATAAGGGCCAAGGCCATCTACCAAAATATAATACATAGTATTGGGCAAAACTGAAGGGGATGGAGGGCTTCAAACTTTCAAACGAATTTTTTCAATTACTAAAAGTATTCCAAGGAACTCAATCTATAACACTTTTGTTTTTAAAAATTTCTCAATTGTACCCTTCTGTCTTTTTCAATTTTGAATATCATGTACCTACTTAGTATTAGGCAAAATAAGAGAGAAGGGAGTGGTCAAATCGAAAAAATTTTAATAACCAAAATTATTCCAAAAATTTCATTCTACAACTTTTGTTTGAAAATTTTTTCAATTGCACCCCTCTCTCCCGTCCAGTTATGAATATCAAGAATTTACGTAGTATTAGACAAATCCTGAAAGAAGGGAGGAAGGGAGGGAGGGGGGGAGATAGGGAGGGGTGGAATAAGGAAGAGGAAAATCCAAAATTTTGTAATAATTAAAATTATTTTCCATTTTTGAAGTTTCACTTCACTAGCAACAATCCCACGTACACATACCAGACTCTCGTCAATTGAATGATACGTACTTGTAAATATAAGACACCCGGTGTCTGAACGCAGGTACTCATGATCAATCCAAACAAATCGATGATATCGTTAAGCAACACGCTGTTGCTTTCTATACTTCCATTACTTCCATCCGAATGAATAAGCAATAAAATAGTTTTGACTAGACTTTCCACAATGCCATTTTCGATGAGTTTCTTCAAAGCTTGAGGAACTTTATTGATCAACAGTCTGAAAAATCGAACCACGCTCAGGGCCAAATTCACGTCGTGCAACGTCCCAGGAAATATGGCCAACAGAGGCGGCAACGCTGAGAAATGTAACGCTGGCAAGGTTAAATCTTCCATATCGTCTGCCTGATCCAAGGCATCCCAGTGACATCGAGCCATCAACGAGATACAGCTGTTGACCAGCTCTTCGTTGGCCGAGTACATGGATAGTTGATTGGCCAAATGGTAGAATCCTTTCATCTGCATGACGAATTTGACGGTGTCTTCTTCGTCGCACCGGACCAGCCAAGCTAGCAATGTTTTAACCACAGCTGTACGTACTGTCACGTTTGGATGATTGGCCATGATTAGGAATAGCTTATAATCGATGATGTTCTTGAAAATGTTACCGATTAAACTGTCCGGTAGTACGAGGATCGTATCGTGGATTAAGTTGAGTAGACCGGTCGATATGATGTACTGATTACATTCGTCTTTGTAATTAGCGTCGATTTGGTTGGAAAAAAAGGTACTGCTGCAGCGTCCGGTCAACGTAGGACTGATATATTTATAGAAGTGAGTGGAGCATCTTCGATTGGTGGAGTTTTTCATTTCTGGTACGAAATACGAAACACCACCGTATTCTCCGTCCGTCTCCGTCAACTGGGGTAATGATCCGAAGCTGCAAAGCTCCGCAGAAGGTTCATCTGTGGCGTGATTTTCAACTATACCCGAATCGGTGGCTTTATCTTCGTCGTCGGATTTATTATTATGCAAATGAGCGCTGGTACCTCTCAAGAAATCGTTGATTATTTGCCTTTTTTCTTGCAAGTTGATCAGAGATTTACTAAGGCTGCGACTGTAGGGCACATGGTTATTGTTACGTTTCCCTTTGGCGGCCATCGAGAGTCTAAAGTCGGTTTCGTCTTCGTCGTTGTCGCCACCGTTTATATCCGTGGATCGTTTGAATTTACCTTGCGATAACGAACTAAATAGGAAATAGAATCCGCTGGCTGAATGCGTACAGAACGAGTGAGATGTCGGATGGACGACGAAAAGGTAATCGATGATGGATTTGACGTGATCCGAAGAAGGAGGAGAACCTATCATGGTTTTAATGAAACCTAAAATGGCGGCGCAGAGGTCGCGATTCACGTTTTCTGATTTCTCCTCGAGGACGAATTTCTCCTTACACATGTCTAGAGTTTTTTCGATTATGTTCACCGATATTAACTGCTCCATGTTGAGTTGTTTGTACAGATTCGTGCCTAGAATTAGCGAATGAAGTCCTCTGAATAAGGTGATCATCAAAGTAGAGTCTGCTTTTTCCCACTGTTGCCATAATGGAAGTAATAAATTAGTTATTATGTCCGGATTACTGATATAAACGTCGGTTTTCAAGTGCAGCTCTTCCAGATCACCTACGAAGTAATTCTTTTGACTACACATGGCGTTGGTTAGTTCGGCGTAGGCTCGTCGACCTAGTTTGAAATTCGACGACGTAAGTACCTTGCCGATGACGATGTAGCCGCTATAAGAATGGAATTGCGAGCAAAGGCGTACGTCTGAGAAGCACGATTTCAAGACTAGCTTCAAAGCATCACCCTGGGTACCTTCGTGCTGGCACGATTCGACTAGTTTGGCGAACAAATAGGCTAAAAATGGGAATCCGCCCAGTTCGTGTATGCAGGCTGAGAATGTTTTACGTTGTTCGGCGGCCATCGATGCTAAAATAACCGTCTTCATGGGCCGACTGACTCTCTGATTGATTCTAAAGTTGAATTTAGTCTTCCTAAAGATGGCCGGAGTAGCCGGAGGGAACATTGAAACGGAGACAGTGTTGTTGGCGTCGTTCTGGGTGTAATAATGGAAGTACTCGGGGTTTCGAGGGCTGAACGTGATCAGCACGTTGTCTTGCATTTGCTTCATATTCTCGTCGTACTGTTTGATTAGTCTACTGACGCTGAAATCGTTCGGAATTGTGTAGCTCGTGCTGCACATCAAGTCGACGAAATTCGGTTTCGAGGCGTTGGCTGCGCAAGTCATCACGTTCTCGGTGTCCGGTCCGAAAGCTCGGATCGTTAGGCAGCATTCTTTCGACAATATGGCTGCTCTGAACATCATGAAGTTGCCAATTGTGTAACGACTTTTCAACGACGTTCGGGTGTCTCCGACCATGATACAGGCTGGTCGAACTTTACGCATGAAAATACCCAAGAAGATCAAGTACCTGGTTTCTTCGTACAGTCCATCGATGGTTAGTGATATCTCCAAGGCGATTTTTTGCTGTTTCATGGTATCTTTAACGTTCAGCACGACGTGATGCCAGTTACCATCGTCCAAGGGTTTTTGAAACGTGGCCTGAGACAATATTTCGAAGGTGTTACCTTCGGGACGAGCCAATCTAACGACGAAACAGCAGGTACTTTCATCGACCCAAGTTTCCAGCAGCAAGGTATCGTATCCAACCGATATAATATGGATCATACCGTCGTTATTGCAGTCTTCGTGTTCTTTACGATACGTCCGATACTTGGATTCTTCGTTACGATCGACGTATTTACGAAATTCGCCCGAAGCCGGAGTATACTTGAGCCAGAACGAAGTCGAGAATCCAGTCAGCCATATGCACCAGTCTAGATTCGTATTCAGAGGCAGAGTTAGTCCGCAGACCACCCAAGGCGAAGCTACCGAAGCGTGCTTTTGTATTTCACGCATAGACAGAGCTAAAGCTTCTGCTGGATCGTCCGATTCCAACGTTTGATCCATCGGAGTGACTGGGAAACGTAGATAGTACGATGGTTGAGCTTCGGACGATGTTTTGTTTACAACTGATAACAAAGCTGATAACAGGTGATCGATGGGAGCTCGTGTGATTCTCAAGAAATCGAAAAATTTAGCAAGTTCGTCTCGTTCGACTCTGTAGTAAAATAATACAGCGAGGAATTGAGTTATCGCATACTGCACGTCTGTTTCCTCCGGAGTGAGTAGTTCTTCTGCCAAGCTCTCTTGTAATTTATCCAGAAGCTTCGATGCTACACCGTGTTTCGTCAGTTCTAAACAAATATCCGGATTTTTTCTGCAAACCACAGTAATGTGATGTAGACAATAGAGCGTTTCTTCGGTACACTGATCGACCTTCAGAGCATTTATCAAGTCGACAGCGATGGTACAGATGGTAGGATAAAGTAAGGATGATTTCGAGCAATTATCTAGCAGAGAAACTAACCCATCTCCGTCTTCTTCGGATACCTCAGAGAAGGCGTTTTCTACATTCGACCACGAGATCACTTCGTCGTCAGCTTCGTATCCGTCGTTATCGTAATTCACCTCGTTTTCGAATATCGAACTGGTGGCCGGCCAGTTCGACTCGTCTTTGTGGAAATTATCCATTCTTTCGAGAGACAGCAACGAGTCGCAGACTTGCTTTATGGATATCTTGCCCACCTTCAGGGCATCGTTTAGTAACTCCTTGACCCGACTTTGAATCGAGCTCGTATCATCGAACAAACACAAGCAGATAACCAGCAATGGTTGGGTTAGTTTGAGACGTACATCGTCGACCGATATATCTTTGGTTTTCGAACCACTGCCGGCGACGGGCACTTCTTTGGATAATATTTTCAAAATCAGGAATAAAATATTCTGGAACTTGTCTTTAGTGGGACCGAATCTAAAATACAGCTTTATGACCGAGCTACGAACTATCAAACGTTCCAAGGTGCACGTGACAGCCTTCAATTTATGCAGCAGATCTTTGCAATCTTTGAACGTAGCTCCGTTGGTGTTATTTTCACTACTCATGGTTTTGGTAACTTCTTCGTAATATTCGTCGAAGCTTTTCATCAACACGGTCAATTCCGTCGTACAGGATTCCAACAAAACTGGCGTGAACGACTCTGGGGCAGCTTCCAGTTTGGATAATTTACACATAATTCTAGTTTCCAAAATACGACTGCATAATTCGGTGAAATTTCCATCTTGCAGTAAATTTCGTACGTCTTTGATCTGCAGAAGGTCGTCAATTTCGGCGTAAAACTCCCCATAGACGAGCGAATCTCCGAATAGAGACAGGCAAACCAAGATGGCGTCTTTGTAAGCGGATTTATCTCGCGAATATTCCTTCTCGGCGAATCGAAACAGAGATCCGATGACGTTGCAGATGAAATAACGCTGAATATCGTACCGAAAATTGGCGAATATTTTCAACAAGTGACCGCCCACAGTACGTACGATTTTCGAGTCTTCGTGCATGAGTAGAACTTTATACTCGTCCAGATGTTTCCATCGTTCGATTGATGTTTTTTCGTCCACTTTGCACAAAGGACAGTCGTCGTGTTCGCACATGCCCACGTCGGCGTAAAATTTCCGCTCCAAGAATAACAACATTAAATTCCTCGTCGCTGGTTTGCGATTGATCAGCGATTTCAGTAACTTGGGCAAGAACCAATGGACAGGAACGCAGCAGCAGCAGCCACAGTATAATAAAATACGCAGCACGCTAACGGTCAATTCTTCGTCGGCGTTTTCCAGCACGATTTTTACGAGGACGACGAAAGTAGAGGTGATGCAGCAATTTTCGTGTAACGCCGAAGGCGAAAGAATGACAGGTCTGAAGGCTTTACCGAATAAGTTATCGTGATGATTATATATGTTCAAATCGACCGAAGATTCTCGGCCATCGCAGCGACTATTTCGACGTTCTTCGAATCGATTCACCTTCCGGCGTAGTTTCTTGAATCGTACGATTAGCAGGCCGAAAAAGGTAACGATGATTTTGACGCGTTTAATACAAACTCCACGATCGACGTAAGGTCTCGGTGTTAGAAAAGTCTTGATTATGGTATCGATCAAACGACCAGAAGAGCATCCAACGAATTGTCTGTATAGTTTGTTAAACGTGCACAAATTCTTCGTAATATTTTCCTGCCTGAGTATTTGGAAGAATAAATTAACAATGCTGTAGAGCAAAGTGTACAAAAAATCCAGATTACGTTGCACGGCCACGCTATCTTCGCATTTATTAACCGAATTGCAGACTTCTTGTAAGAGCTGCAGGAATATCTGTACGACGCCATTTTGAGACAACGAGTCGATGATTTTTTTGCATTTTTTCGTACCGTTGGCGCATATGATCAACAAGTAGGCCAAATGAGACCGTAGTATTTCGATAGAACCGTGATCTTGTTTATAAAATCGGTACTGGACTATGCATAAATTTTCCAACGTGAATTTGATCACCGAGCTGATGATTTCTTCGTAATCGTCCACGTTTAAATTGTCTCCTTCGTAAAGACGTTGAAGTAGGCTTAGAATCAACGATCGAAATTCCAAGCAATTGATCCGCTTTTCGAAGAGTTGGCGTACGGCGTCGTTTTGAAATTGCTCCAATTTAATAGAGTCTTCGGATTTTGTATGGAATACCGAATCGGTCGACGAACTGATGTCTCTGTTGTGTTTGGCGAATAAATACGTCGACGATTGGGCATTTTCCAACGGCGATAGGAAAAGTTTCGGCGTATATGCGATGTCTTGGTCTAACGAATCCGAGTCTAGTGATTTAAGTCGTAATGTCGCTTTGTATTCGATCTCGTGCTCGAGAGCTAATCGTTTTTCGTATCTGTAAAATAAAAAAAGAAGGGAAACGTAAGTATAAGTTGAATAGTAATTTTTCCTCGAAATAGAGGCGGGTTAAAATTTTGTAAATGTTGAAAGTAAAAATGATTTTTTTTCTCTCAAAAAAGCTGCAAAAATTTTAAAATATATTTATTCCGAAAATTAAAAAAAATATTAGGTACCTAATCTACCTATTACTCTAAAATTATAAGATTTTTTTTCAAATTTTTAAAATTTTTCACATAAAAATTTGAGCTAGTAAAGTATTATCTACTCCAAAAAATTGAGACAGAAAAATGATTTTTTTTTTTCAAAAAAATTTAAATTTTTCCCGCCTAAAAACTGAATTATTGTGTTTTTTAAACAAATTCAGAATTTTTTCGGCGTCAACTTTGAAAAAATTTTACTCCCGAGTAAATTCATTTTTCCCTCCAAATTGAGAAAAAATATATGAATTCTCTTCTCTGCAAAAAGATTGATTCATTTTTTCTTCAAAAAAATTTTTTTTTTTAAAATAATGAATAAAAAATTTTTCTCTCTCAAATAACACAGATTCTTCGCTAAAAATTTAAAAAATTTTATACTCCCAAAAATTGAGAAAAAATTTTAATTTTGAAAAAAACCACTCACCCCTCCTAAAAAAATAATGAAGACATTTTTCTCTAAAAATTCGTAGTTTTTCTAAAAAAAATTAATTTTGTTCAAAAAAGTTAGGAGATCTCCTGACCCCCGAAATTGAAAATTTTCTGTAATATTCAGATAAATATTCCCCCACAACTCCCCCCCAAAAAAATTGCTCTAAAAAATTCGGAGTTTTTTTTATTTTGTTCAAAAAAATTATGGTGTAAAAAATAGAGATTTCTTTCGCAAAAAATTGGTAAAAAATTTATTTTCTCAAAAAAAAAAAAAAAAAAAAATTTCTTTACTTATATCTATTTAGAAACTTTTGCTCAAAATTTTTTAGAGATTTTGTCCTGAAAAATTTCTATACTTCAAGGAATTGAGAAAAAATTAAAGAACATTTTCCCCTAAAAAATTCATAGTTTTCCAAAAAAAAAAAAAAAAAAAAAAAAATTAAAAATTTTGTTCAAAAACTTGTTTTTTTAACCAATTTTGAGATTTTTTCCAAAAAAAAAGAAATGGGAATTTTTTTTGTTCAAATAAATTTTAGAGATTTTTTCAAAAAAATTGAGTCATTTTTCCTCAAAGAGTTGAAAAATTTATCTACTCGTATATAATTATTAAGAAAGTGAAAAAGGGTATTTTTTTTTCTAAAAAATTCAGATTTTTGCCAAAAAAAAAATTGTGTTTTTCTTTTTTTCAAAAAATCAAGAGATTTTCCCCGAAAATTTGAAAAATTACAATATTCCAAGATGAAAAGGCATTTTCCCCTAAAAGTGCAGCTCTTTCCAAAAGAATTGCAGATTTTTTTCCCAAAAAACTAAAAGATACACTTCCAAAAAAAATTGAACTAAACATTTTTTTCCAAAAAATTAGATAATACGAAAAATAAGATTCTTTCCTCTAAAATAAGAGATTTCTTCCTTAAAAAAACAAAGATTTGTTTTCTCGAAAGAAATTAAGAAATTTGTTTACATTTATTATTGTTACTTGAACTGGCTCAAAAAAACAAAAAAATTGAAACATCTTTTTTCTTAAAAAAACAGAGATTTCTTTTTCTATTAAAAAAGTAAAATTTTTTCTCCAAAAAATTAAAAAAAAAAATTTCTCAAAAAAGTATATTTTTCCTCCAAGAAATTGAGAAAAAGATTGATATACTTTTTTGCAAAAATATAGCGATTTTTTTTTCAACAGTGAGAAATTTCTTATGTTAGCTCCAAAAAAATCAAAAAAGTTTTTATCCAACAAAATTTTTAAAATATAATTCTACCAAAAATTTAAGAAGTATTTTTATTTTAAAAATAAGATTTTTTCTCCAAAAAAATTAAAAATGAATTTATACAAAAAAGGGAAAGTTTACCTATAAAACTGAGAACCCCCCCCCCAAAAAAAAAGTAATTTGCCAAGACAAAAAATCGTTTTTTTTTGTGTTTTTTTAATCAAGGAATCTTCTCCTAAAAATAAGAGAGATTTTTCTTTGAAATAAGTTAATAAATTTTTTATTTAAAAAAATTTGTAGAAATTGATTCCAAAAATTTGTAAAATGATTTTACTCAAAAAAATGAACTGAAAAACTGAGATACCCTCTCCCAAAAAAAGAAAATTAAAAAAACATAAATTGCGAAATTATTCAAGTTGACTAAGTACTTACATAAAAACTGAGATTTTAAAAAAAATTCTCCAAATGAATTAAAAGATTTTTTTAATTTAAAAAATTAACATTATTTTTCAAGAAATTGAGATTTTCACTATTTTTTATGTTGACTTCAAAAAAATTGAGAAATTTTTTCTTAAAAAAATTAAGAATTTTTTTATTTGCAATATTATTTTGTCCACCAAAAAAGTATGTGGATAATTGGTATACCATTTTTAAAACGCAATTGAGCAATAAAAAATAAAAATTGCGAAACGATAAGAAGAAAATACAAATACTTGCTCAAAAATTAAGATAAAAAAATCGTTTATAAAACTTAGCAAATTTTCAATGGAAACCCCAGGTAAACTCTCACCGGTAATTAATTAAACATAATACGACGAACTTATCAAAATCACCAGAGGGCTTATTATGATAATCTCTTGTAACACACTGAGTTCCCTAGTACATTTTTGCGACCGATCAATTAACCCGATAAGATTAGAATTTATTTAAATTACCGAAATGATTAAACAACAGAGATGCGTTGGGGCCGCTCAAATTAATAAAAAACATAACGTAAATAACAACCAACGTAGTGTAATCACTCACTTGGATAAATTAAAATTCTTCTTTTGACTAGATTTATTTCGAAAATTTTTCGTCTTGCGTTTGATAGTGTTCAATTTATCTTGCACAACATCGTCGATATTTTTCTGCTCGTTGTCTAACAAATAAGTGGTATTTTTTTCACAACCTAAACAGTCTTCGTATTCCACAACCGCGTATAACGATATAAGCAAATTTGATAATTCGAGGGCTGTTCTTATTTTCTAAAACAGAATCACAAACATAATTTTTATTATTATTTATACTCGTAGTAAGTTTGTAAAAATTACTGGTAAAAAAAATAAAAAAAAATAAAATAAACAAAAAAAAAGATCTAAAACCTCAAAGAATTCCTTTCGATGGGATAAAAAATAAAAACACATCGCCACGATATTTAAAAACACGTATACGAGAGCATAGAACTACATACGAGATGTATGAGACCTAAATACCAAGTTGGTAATATCGATTGACGTACATTTTATCAATAAAAAGACCATCAATTATACCTAACAATTATTTCCCTGTAGATTGGTTAATTTGACCAATTAGTGAAACATCTTATCGAAACTACTCGTACATATGTCGAACTATAGTCTTATCATACCTTTTCTATCTCTACTAAGAATTTTTTTAGGAAAGATTTTGAAAAGGACTAACTAATTTCACGCTTTGTAAAAACGTTTTAATTAACGTTGAAATTACTTATGTACTTCTAAGTCGATAGATTACGAAATCGTTTCGTTTTTATAAATTTTGATGATTTATTTGGGATGGCAGCATAATTATGCTAAGTACAATTTTATATCAAATGAGGAACGAAGTTCATTATTAGTAGATATTGCCTATTCAATATGAAATGAAAAAACGTTTGAAATTTTCTGATATTCTTCGTTCATGAATATCAATTTCGGTGATCGTGGTTATTACAAAACTTCATGATTCATAAAAATAATGCCACGATAAAAAAAATGAATAAAATGACGAGGAAAGTGGAAGATACTTAAACAAACAATACGTTATCAATTGTGCTCGATGAGAAATTATTACAACGCAATATGCAATCTACATAAAAAATTTTGATAAACGTAAGAAATTTCAGGGTTCTCCTTGGTTAGGTATAAATTTTCGGACTTATTTTCAATTGAAATGAAATCGATAAGATTTATTTATTAGTACATATTTATTTACGTACCGAATTGCGAAACAATTGTAAAACAGACAAACATCTCCAGCCTCTTTCTTCTAAGAAATATTTACGAAGAGGGGCCAATTCGTCAGTTTCATTTGATTCCGAGCAAGCTCGTTGGACTTCTGAGATGAATTCACGAGCTACGATATCGGGAACGCTGAAACAAACATCGTGAAAAATTCGTCAATTCAAGAGGTAGAAATATGAAAGAAGCTGATTAAAAGTATGTAAGTATCGAATATAAAATATTAATATAAAAATAGGTAGGTTACTTTAAAAAGGCCATTTCGTCTTGAATACCAACCCATAAATGGGAACAAGATCAAATCATCGAGAGCAATTAGCAAACACAATTTTTTATCAAGAATTCACTGTGTAATGAAATTGCTTGCAAATGAAAAATTTATAAATGTCAAGCTATCTTCATGGGTAAAACTAAAGGCTTATCAGTGTGTATCATCCTTCGATAAATCAAATTAGAACATATAGAACATAAAATGCAATAAAGTCATGGAAAAGGTATGTAAACACAGGAAACCCAAGGGGAAAACCCAACGAATTAATTCACGTCATTTTTTTAAATGCGTGTTGCTGTAATATCGAAAATCATATCATTCGAAATTTATTTCGATATTGAATTTTTTAATATTGAATGTGAGAATGATTTATATTTTTTCCATGAAAATTGAAAACTTTTTCCTGTAGGTATAAAAAACCGAGAAATTTTTTCTCACAAAAATTTTGAGATTTAAAAAAAAATGAGAGAAAAAAAAGAGATTTTTCTCTCTCTCAAAAAAAAGAGTATCAGGTACTTCTCAAAAAAAAGTACCTAAATCAGATAAAAAAAGGTGACTTTCTTTTCTCAATAAAATTGAAAGACGGAAAAAAAGAGATCGCTTTATTTAACAAACATAATTTTTTTCATCTTTAAAAAGTTGAGTAATTTTCTACTTTAAAAAAATTCAGAAAATTTTTCATCCAAATAATTGAGTTTTTTTTCTCTCCAAAAAACACAGATTCATTGTCTAAAACAATTTTTTTCCCCCAAAATTAAAAAAAAAGAATTGAAAACTTGATAGTCACTTTTTTGATGATAATTTCTATGCAGCCTCAAAACATTGAGACTTTTTATTCAAAGCAAATCCAGAATTTTTTCTTTCCAAATGAATTGGGAGATTTGTCTCCAAAAATTAGTTGAGATTTTTTTTTATTCCAGAAAAAAAAACACAATAGATAGCGTATTATGTTTTTTGCTAAAAATTTTGAAGTAAGTAGATACATTTTTCTCCTAAAAATTTGAAGAATATTTATACTCCAGAAAAATTGAGACACTCTTCTTTCTAAAACATTGAGTAATTCATTTCTCAAAAAAAAAAAAAAAAAATCGAAAATTTTTTTCCCAAAAAAATATTTAAAACGTTCTTAGGTATACCAAAAAAATCAACAAAAAAAATTTCTTACAAAAATTTTGAGATTTAAATAAAAAATTGAGAGAAAAAACAAGAGAGTTTCTACTCTATGCAGCCTAAAAAGTTGAGACTTTTTCCCAAAGAAAATCTAGAGTTTTTTCTCCCTGAATGTATTGGGAATTGGGATATTTCTCCCCAAAAATTTATTTCAGAAAATGAAGACATATTTTTTGCTAAAAATTTTCTCCAAAAAACTTGAAGAACATTTTTACTCCAGAAAAATTGAGAATCTCTTCTCTCTAAAAAACTGAGTAGTTCGATTATTTCTCCAAAAAATAATGAAAATTTTTTTTCTTTGAAAAAATGCAGACAAAAAAATTGAATATTTTTTTCAAAAATATTTCCAAAAAAATTGTTTATTTTTTTTTTAAACTGAGCAGGTAGGTACCTATTTTTTAAAGATTTTTTTTTCAAAAAAAAAGTTTTTACAAAAAATTTAAAAAAGTTGAAAGTTCCCCCACCCCTAAAGATTTGAAAAACATTTTTACTCTAGAAAAAGGAACTCTTCTCATTAAAAAACTGAGTAATTAATTTCTATAAAAAATATTGACATACTTTTTTCTACGAAAAAATTTATATAAAAAAATCAATTTTTTTTCTCAAAAAAATTGAGCATTTTTTTTACTAATTTTTTGAGTATTTTTCATACTGTACCCCAACAAATTTAAATGTTTTTTTATACCAAGAAATTTCAGAATTTTTTCTCCCCAAATGAATTGAAATTTTTTTCTCAAATTTAATTGGGAAATATTTTTTTCCAACAAAATAAGACACATTTGTGCCAAAAAATTGTTTTTTTTTTCTCTAAGAATTTGAGGAATAACTATTTGTACTTGAGAAAAATTGAAAAATTATTTTAGGTACCTATCTAAAAAATTATCAAACAATTTTTTTCTTGTAGTTAGATTTTGAAATTAGGTAAAATAAATCAGTGTTTCACCTCAAAAACTGATTTTTTAAAATGAATGATTTTTTTCAATACCGTAACATGGGGTTACTTTGGCCCACTATTTGAGACTTTTTTTTTGGAAATTCATCCTGCTTCTTTCAAAATCGAAGTAAGAGGCTCGGTTTTCACTCTAAATAGTGTCGGACACTTGTGAGAAGCTCTGTAAATTTTTTCAAATTTTTCGTCAAAGCCACTCCCTCTTTCGTGGTTAGTCAAAGTCATGGGCCAAAGTTACCCGGCTCTGGGGTTACTTTGGCTCACTTATTTTTTTTCGCAAAAAATCGATTTCTAGGCATAATAATAACTCGCCAAAGGCATGAAACTTCAAAAAACAATTTGTTCAGTTTAAACCATAAGATCAAACATCGATATTTTAGAGATTTTCTAATGATGTTTATGCTTGAGCCAAAATAACTCCAAAAACGACGAAAAACGGTCCTCTGACGGGTAATTTCAATTTATCTTACAAACCCTTCACCAAACCGGCATTTTCATGACAGATTCTGACTCTACGTTAAATTTTCGATTGATTTTCATAGGAAAAAAAAAAATTCTCGCTTTTTGATAATATTTATGCGTGGGCCAAAGTAACCCCAAAAACGACGAAAACGGTCCTCTGACCAATAATTTCAATTTATCTCACAACCGCTTCAGAAAATCGATTTTTCTATACGAGATTCTGAATCTACACCAAACTTTCGATCTGTTTCCATAAGAAAAATTTTTTGGACCATTCGTTATACTTTGTCTAAACAAAAGTTTTGAAGGTAAAAAAACCACATGAACAACGCAATAATTAACAAAAAATCAGGTTTACCAAACTTGCAACACAAAAATTGTGACAATCGCATAGAAGTGAACTATGAAGGCCCCTCTATCGTTGACACTCATTACAAAATCCCTCCACTTCATGCAGTTGTGGTTGGACAGGCAAATATCTTTTTTCCGAGAGTGGGCCAAAGTTACCCCATCTTACGGTAGGTAGTTTTTTCTAAAAAAAAAATAGATTGTTTTTAGGTATTCTAAGAAAATTTAGAATTTTTCTTCCCCAAACAAACTAAATATGAGATTTTTTCTCCAAAAATTAATTAAGAATATTTTTACTCCATAAAAATTGAGAAATTCTTCTCTTAAAAAAATTGTTGTTTTTTAACTTTTATTCCTCAAAACTCATATTAAACTGAAAGATTTTTCTCAAAAAATTTAAAATATTTTTTACGTATGTACTTCAAAAAATTATGAATATTATGCTGTTTTCAAAAAAATGAGAAAATTCTCATATTCATCGATCATTTAAATAAAAATCCTTGAACAGCTTGAACGTTGTAAATCAAAACCGCAAAAACTCAAAAATATCATGTTCACTGAAATCAGTATATTATCAATAGGATGTAGTTTATCGTAATTTAGTCGGCTTGTCTAGCAACTCGATACTCTACTGTTTTTTTTCCAATGTTATATCTAGTTACATATCGACTAATAACAGGATTCACCTTTGCTATTTATTTTCCTATTATCGACTGATTAACACGTAACATGAAGAAAGGTAGGTTTATAATATTGAAACGATTGAAGAAGAAAAAAACTCAAAATAACTGAACATGACAAAAGCTAATATGGATACTTAGGCAGAATGGTAGGAGGTACTTACTCATATTCTAATTTATTGATAATATTTTTATTCGTTTGGAATTCAAGAAGAAGATGAGCCAAGAAGTAATCCAGCCACGTCTTTTTCTGCAAAACGAAAATCATATTTAGTCAGGTACATGTTATATTTTATAATGACGATAAATAAAAATAAATTTTAAAAAACACACATTTCTTCTGCGCATATTTACCTCATTGAAATCATTTTCGGAAGATAAAAATTTATTCCATAAATATTGCAATCTACTTTCCGCATCATCCATTGCATCCATCAAGTCCTTCACTTGAAGAAATTTTCACCGCGACTATTCGGCCTGTAAGAAAACACAGAAATTGAGTGAGAAATGAAGTTCCAATTTCATCTATCAAAATGTATAATATGCAAACGGAATCTCTAATACATATTATAGATATACTTATTATTATTCGTCCGAACGATTAAGCAAATAAAATACCTTCGGAATATAAATTAACCAATTATACTAATGAACAACTCGTCTGTAATAATGGTTATTCGACAGAACGAGTAAATTATGTATTGATTTATGAGCCAGTCGATAAGACGAAATTTACATTCGATCGATATTCACTTTAAAACAGCCCGACGAAAAAAAAAATTCTATGAAAAAAGAGACCTACGCCTAACGCGGATGAAAAAAATTTATTAAGAATTCCTGTTACGCGAATGTCCTCGCTTTTATGCGAAGATTAATTTACATAGCACCTATAGCTGCATATAAAGTGGAGAGAATTCCTTCCGAAGCAACTAGGTTCAAGTGGATGAGTTTTATTAGTTTAATTAAATTACGTGTACTAAAAAATCACTTTCTATACTCGTGAAAATGTTTATAAGAAGCTGCGATCGAAAAGATAGAATCATGTGGCCTGTGCAATGGCTACTAAAAATACTATCCTATAAGTACCTACATAATATTGATTTACCTAATTCTCGTTTTAACCAAACGAACAAAGTGGAAGACTTTGATAAAATGGGAAAAATTAAATATCGCATTTGAAGGATTTCATTGAGTAAGGAAACGATAACGAGATTACTTATTCGAAATTTTCATTTAATTTGACAACATTTCAGAGGAAAAGTACCTACACCTCATTCATAGTAATTTTATGTGATGAAAAAAACTAATTTTTGAAATTGGATTAATTTTTAAAATTCTGACAAATTTTTTAAAAATTTTTAAAAATTGACTTTCACAATTTTTAAAATAGGTAAAATTGAATATTAAAAGTTGAAAAGTTTTTAAAATTGTTCAAAATTCGAAATTTAAAAAATTTTTATCATAAATTTTTGAAGTTTGTGCAATTTTTACAATTTGATCGAATTCAAAAATTTGTTAGTTTTGAAATCTCAACGAGTTTCTAAAATTGAATAATTTTTAAAATTCTGCAAAATTTTCAAAAAAAAAAAAAAAAAAACATCAAAAAGATCAATTTTTCAAAATGGACCAAATCTTGAAAATTGCAAAAATAAATCTCTTGAATGTCTGAGGGGAAAAAAATTGAAAATTTAAATTTTTTCAATTTTTAATTTTGATCATTTTAAAAGTTTTAAAAATAACTCTTTAAAACTAAAAAATGTTAAAGATCAATTTTCACATTTTTCAAGTTTAGGAAAATCTTTAAATTTGAAATCATCTTTCAATTTTTTTTAAAACTAAATATTCTAAAAAAATAGATATAATAAATTATACAAAATCGATTTAATTTTTTAAATTTTGGTTTTTCAAAAAATCATAAGTAAACGATTCATTTTTACAACTTCTAAAATTCGGTCAATTTTTTTAAAAACAAGTAGAAAATCATTAGAGTTGAATTTAAAAAAAAAAATCAAAATTTGGTTGAACTTGAAAAATTTGTTCATTTTATTGTAAATTTAATATTGGACTACCTACCTAATTTGTATAATTTTGGTAAATTTTCAAAAAAAATTGATGATCATTTTCAAACTTTTAAAATTTGACTGACCACTTCTTTAAAATCAAGTCAGTAAGTATTAAACCATTCTAAGTAGAAAAAAAAATTAAAAATTAAAAAAAAATTCAACCATCAATTTATTTTATTTTTCTCCAGAAATCCAAGCGATTTATTTTTGCAATTTGCAAGATTTGTATGATTTTTTACCCAGAAATCCAAGCGATTTATTTTTGCAATTTTTAAAATTTGTTTGATTTTAGAATTCAAGTTGATCTTAAAAATTGAAAGAATTTTCAAACATCGTTCAAAATTCAAATTTTTGAAACTTGATAAAACATAAAAATTTCGTAATTTTTGAAATTTTTATTCATTTTCGAAATTGGACCAATTTTTGAAATTTTTTAGATGTTGCCAATTTTTCAAAATTTAAATACTTGAGTTGAGAAACTTTAAATTTTATTTTTGAAATAATTACGATTAATTCTTAATTTTGGAATGAGGGGAGGGGGTTCAAAATTTCATGGAAGTTGGAAATTTTGAGATTTTAATTTCATAATAAATTTTTAAAATTCTGTCAACAAAAAAATAAATAAAAATGAAGGTTAATTTTAACAATTTTGTATAAATTTGGCCAATTTTTTGAATTTTAATTAATTTTTGAAAATAAGACCAACTTTTAAAAAATAACACGGGCCCACATTATGAGACACTTGGTAGGGAGTTAGGGAGGGAGGGAGGAGGGATTTTTTGTAGTCTATGGAGTGTCATATCACATTCGCATCATTAGGGGAGAGGCAAATTTTCATTTTTTATACCCTGTATATTTCGACGCTTGTTTTTGCGCCACCCGTTCACTTTTAGAAAAAAATGAATTGGTCATTTTTTGTTGCAAATTTTATGTACTTTAATTTTAGTTATGATAATTTTTTTATTTAAACGCATATTTGAAGAGTTACAAAGCATAAAAAAACGAAAAGTTACTTTATGGGTCTAAATTTTTTGGGGGAAGGGTATTTCACAATTGGTGAGGCTGGGGACTTGTTGAAGTTTTTTTTTAAAATCTTTGCTAACTCCAAATGAAATTATTTCACTGTGTTACGACGCCTCTTCTCTCTTCGTAACAATTTGCATACTAGAAGAATTTTAAAAAATTCTAAAAAGTAGCTGATCAACAGATTAAGCGTATTTCGCATACCACACTATTTTATTGATTCAACCCTGCACCTCGCATACCCTCATTATAAATTTCTCACGTCGCAAATAATCGATAAATTTTTCATCATAAAACGCAATTTTTGCAAGGTAAATAAAAAATTAACGTGCTTCGATTAACATTCTAAGGATGAAATTGGACATCAAACGCAGCACACTTGTAGAAGATTAGTACCTGACTACCTGGGGAAAAAAAAGAGATACTTTCCTGATAACATGTCTAATGTAGGATGTACACTTCGGTATACATCAAGCATATATCCGAATATTTTGAAACTGTTTCTCAATAATTAGCAATCGTACATGGTAAATAGCCAAACAGGTTCTTCTAAACTGGTTTCGCGAATAAACTTAGAATTTAAGCAGCTACGTATAGCCTACGATTGAAAGATCAACTAGCCAAATATACGTTAATTCGCACGTGAATTCTAATTTTATCTTCGAAATAGGTATTTTGAAAGAGTGAAAGTTTATTACCAGTTTGATGCTTCTAAAAAAAGCATTTTTACTGGATTTCCAGTAAATGAGTAAAGTAAAATTGTAAATAAATATACGATTTTAACCTTTAAACTGAAGAAGGTTAATTAGGGTTACCTATATTAGAAGTTATGCATTGATTTTCAACACTATGTAATGTGTAGGAATACTTATGCATTTAGGTATAAGAAGTTGTTTTAGTACACCGACACTAAACGATAATTTATTACACAGCATATTTGAATTACAAGCCATAGGAAGCTATGCAGACTTAAATGCAATTGCATCGCTGTCAAAAACCAATATGTAATTTATCGTGAATCGAATACCTACGAGTAATATCGTGCTAGTACGTTGGATCTTGGATCAAGTCCAAGATATCAAATGCATCTCGTACCTCTGCAAATCTCTGCAGATATCAAACAAGGCAAAGTACCACTCAACTGAGATGCCCATTCTTTGAAAAAAAATCTTCGTAAGATGTTTTATAAATTTTCAAGGATAAAAAAAACTTGGAATATTTTGTAAACACGACAAACATCTTTAGATAGGTATTTCAGACTCAGGCAACTTTTTTTTCCGTTTCAGAGCTTCAGGCTATAAACAACATTATAATATGTACGTTGACGTATTAATTAATATTTTGAAAATCGTGTCAAATCATTCGAAGCGTAAAGAATTCTTTTCGATTTACAAATACTTACAGGTGAAGATATTTAATTAAAAATTCCAAATTTTCTTGGGAGAAAAAAGTGTTATTTTTTGTTAAATTTTATTTTATAGAAGGAAAATTTTTCAATTATTATGGAAGAAAAAAAAAATCAAATTTTTTTGGGGAATGAACTAATAATTTATTTATTTTTTGTAAAAAAAAAAAAAAAAAAAAAAAAAAAAATCAATACAACGACGAAAGGCAGTACGAAGGTGTTTTTTGGATAAAGCTTGTTTTTCTCTTCAACGATATTTTAATCTTAATTATTCATTGATAACAATTGAAATGAGAAAACACAATCTTATTTACAATGAAAGGTGAACCTATTTTTGTAGGAAATTCGATATCGAATGAAACTCTTCGTTGGGTAATAATTTACGGTAATGAAACTTCATTAGCAGTTTGTAGTATTTCTGGTTAGAATTACTCGCATTCATTTGGATGCAACGATGACCTATATTTTCGGTCTCAATTATGCGGGCAACTCGATACAAACAAACGTTTGATTCTAAATTAAGAATGTTAATACATTTATAAACGTGTTACGTTACATTTTCGTACACGAGTTATTTCGATGGAACCGGTTCAGAGTGATTTTGGGAAACACTACGAGAGATGAGAGATTCTTCTAATGATTCAGAGATGAATTAATCAAATTTTTAAATAATTTTTCAACGTTATCAATACGGCGACTGGCGACGACTGGCTGTATACTTGATTGATAAGTCGTTCAAATGACAATATGCGAAAGTATTTTGTAACATTATACGTAAGTTTTGCAATTTCAAATGATCTGAAATATTAAAATACCCAAGCAGATTATTTTTAGTTCTTGAAATATTGCAAAATTTGTAATCGTTTATAAATCAATGAGATATCAATCAATGAAGGCATAATTATAGAAAAATACAACTACACAGTGTTACTGTATGATCAATTTCGTGTTACAAGTAACAGGTCTGATTAACATGTGATCAATACTCGAATACTTACAGGAAATTCCAAATCGATCAAGTGAACAAGTTGAATGAAATAGTCAATACAAGAATATAAGTCATGGTCACAAATTTCAACGGTACTCGAACCCGATCGGTGAAAAGGAACCCGAACTCCCGAACTTTCGTCAACACTCCGACACCATATTCAGTGGGAAAAATGAAACAATAGTGTTGATCACGTGTGTACGAGAGTAATTAGCAAATAAATAATTAAAACTTCCTTCACTTCCTTCGCATCGACAATCACGAACAATTTTAACACATTTTCGTACGAATTTGTTTGGATCAATACTGCAGAAATGTGAAGGGGGAAATTTTTGATAAAAAATTGTTCGTGACAGAGATCTCTAACGAGAGTTTCACTAACTAAACTGTAAACGTAATTTCTGATTGGTTATTTTATTGGTAGAAGGGATGTTTCTCAAAAAGTGATAACAACCTACTGATAATGAAATTGAAAAAGATTAAGTCAAAAATATTTTTTGAAAAATAAATTAAAAATAATCCTAAACCTGACCAATGAGCTGTTTTTGTAAAAAGTAAAGAATAATCCTTCTCAAGTTCTCACTGTTAAATAAAATATTCCCCATGTTGGACCCAATTGAAAAGAAGTCATCTGTAAGTAACATTTCAAATTTACATAGATAATCTATACATGATCTGAAACACTACACTTATTCTGATTATTGATTTTCTAACTATAAAAAACCACATTTCAGGGATACTATTTCTTCGGCAACGATATCTTCGCTATTCCATGTTTTCGCGACAGTTTCCTCTATGGTGGTACCGCATCCGTCGCTTCTTCTTTACTCACATTTTTATTCACCAGTAATGGCATGAAGTCATTTCATGTCGCTTTCGGCGCCCTCATGTTGACTACTTTTCCGTACATGTGAGTATTCGAGAGTATTTTATACACTACATGAATATATTTTTTCTTTATAACCTTTTGTGCCCACTCTCGTAACAGGATATATTGTCAAGAGAAACATTACAATTCTCTAAATCAATTGCAAGAGGTTTCAGAACGCTTGAAAGGTAGAACAAATGAAAATTATCAAGTAATGGATACCCTTCCATCGGATGACCTTACACCTGATGCTATTGTTTAAGTTGAGTGAAAATATCGTTGTTTTTATTAATTAAAAAATCTATTGTAAATGTACAGATTCCTGATTTAGCATATTACATCGTAAAATCGTAATTTGAAAAAGCATTTCTGAACTTTTTAAGAATATCTTCTTCTTCTTCTCTCGAAGTGGGGCAATTTCTCCACTCGATTCGGTCTTGTAAATTTAATAGTCTTTCACTGGCTATAACTTCTCTGAAATTGGAAAAACATCGAAAATGTACCTTTTAAATTACTTTACTTTTTCAACTAATCGAAATAAAATCAAATTACCGAGCGAATTGCAAAGGGAAGAATTTTTTTATACTATGCACTAGTCTATATTCGCCTATTTCCACGTAAAAGTAGGAACTATCCGAAGTTGAAATATCTTCCAGCTTGGCAGTTGATGGCACCTCTGTTAACGTGAAACCTTTTTCTTCAGCCATATCCTAAAAATAAGTCACTTTTTAAGTATTTATTCGTCCAATGCTAGATATAATTCGTAAAAAAAATTACCATAAACATATCTTTCGCTACTGAAGCCAGCTTCGACGGAATTGGAATTGCTTGTATCTGATAATGAGGTGTTTTGTAATTCCTATCAAAGAAAACTGGCACTTTTCCTTGACTTTTGCAGTAACGTGTTAACGACATTTTAAACATATTGACGAAGTTGAGGAAAAAATAATACGATCATCAACTCAAACATAGCGAATGTTAAAATAAAGAATTAATAAAAGGATACAGTTCGATTTCATCACGCAGTGATTTATGCATTTCGGAATACGTTCGGTAATGAGCGATGGGTAAAATTATCACATGGTCGAATACTAATCCTCCTTTAGCCAAAGTTAAATAAGACTGCGAATGAGAATAAATAACATTAGTAAGGTAATCAGAACGAAAGTAATAATAACAATCATTATCACAAATGCAAAATAAACGTAAAAATGAGACAAAAAAAATTGAAATTTATATTCATTTTGTACCTCTTCTCCTATACTAACAACCAAATGTTTCTCGAACTTGGGACTCGCCAAACAGAACCAACAATCGTCTGAAAACACATCGATCAATTCGAACCCATCTCATAATTGCAAAATTTTGAATAATTATTTTCTCACCTTGACTAACGCTCATAACTTTTTGTTTACGAAGTTCGAATTCTTCATTTCTATTCTTACGTTTACGATTTTTGTCACCACGATCTTTATAATTCATATCGTAAAAGTATTGTTGAGGTGCGATATCGTCGTCGAACGAATAAGGACATTCTGTCGTATCTGTGGTCAACTGGTACAATTCGTAATCTCTCATGTATTTCAATGGCGTCACATTCATCGCGTATAACCATTTCTCTTTATTTTCATTACCCACATTAGCCAGTGCAATGGGTCGAGTGATATGATCTCCAAATCCTGGAACTTGATTTCTAGAGCAGAATTAAAATACATTAGAGTACGAGAAAAAATTCACAACAAAAAACACTTTAAAAGATTACTTGTATGGAGGTCGTTCGTAGTGACGTTTTTCCAAAGCGAAGAAATGGTATCGAGGTTTGATTTGGTAGGCTAATTTTGCCAGTAATGTGGAACCTTTGGGAGGATTACCAGTCTGCGAATTAAATTAGAATATTATACGATGAGACGAATCGACACGAATCACTCCAAGAACTGTGTGGCATTTTTCAAATTACGTACCGTGTTTTTGCCTGAATTTGAAATACCTGCAGGCCATTGAGATGTTAAAAGGATATCAGTACCTCGATACGTTGCTTGCTGACTTTTGATACAAGCTGTTCGAACTCTAGTAATATCATCGTCTGTAATTTGGCACTCTTTACCGAGCTTTGGATTTTCTACTCCGCTCACATATGCTATCGTTAATCCAGTATTTGTAGTAAAAACTCCTCTTTTACCTAAACAGAGCAAAAGTTGATGACAATGTTTCGCCGAATAAAATTAATTCGAGTACAAATATCTCACCTAAATAAGTAATATTGGGGGCCAATTCGCAACCGTTCACTTCGGGGTAGTATTTAAGAGAAGCGGCGTCATTAGGTCCAAGTACGTACGTAGAGATGGGGCCTGAAAATCGAAAATTTCAATTGTGTGAGAAATAACGTACAGACCAAACACCTCAAACACTTTGTTATTTACTTTTTAATTCGCCGGATGTGTACAGATTAAATTCATCATCTGATGTACCGAAGAAGTTTCCGACGCAAAAAAGGTAATCAAATGGTCCAGATTTCTTGTTGATATTTTCCACTCGGGTGAATAATTTCTTGAATTTGCCCTCTACGTCTCCACAAACTAATCTGTAAGAGAATTTATCAATTTAGGCGATTAATTAGGGAAAAAATACAACGAAATGAACTACGAAAGCTAAGGAATAAAACTTACATTTTCAGCGGTTCAGCCATTGGTTAGAAATGTTGGATTGGCATTATCTATGAAACAACGCACGAATGATTAATTAATGAATACTTTGACTAATTAACAAGATGAGGTAGAACGTTGATCTGTTCAAATTCTCTTGAGTTTTCCTAAATTTTCCAATTTTCGTTTCTTTTCAAATAAAAAAAAAAAAATTAGTTGATAAAAAAACAACAACAAAACTTTCTCACTTTTTTAGTGCATCCGAAATAAGTCAGTGTACCTATGACGAGAGAATAAAAAGTAAAAGATTTTTTATTAATTTATAGAAATTTAATTTATATTTCTCATTATTTTATTCAAATAAATTATTTCAAATTTAATTTTAAATACTTAAAAAGTTCATCGATGAGAAAAATAGAAAAATATCGAATTTTTCCTCGAACGGTAAATTGAGGTTCCAAAAAAAAATTGTCCTCCTTAACTTTAATTGATAACAATGAATAGATAAAAAATAAAAAATTAATTTAAAAAAAAAAAACTTAAATTTAATAGTTTAAAGTTGTGTTTTCGAAGTTATTTTGTCAGAAAAATGACTTTTGAACCATTTACAAATGATCTGCAACGAAAATCGCCCACAAACGAGTACACGATTCACTTTCACGAATATTTCTAAATCTTTTTATTGAAGTTTTCAAATTCGGTTCTCGGTTGCCTCAAATTTTGAGACGATTTGCTCAACAATACGCATGTCTAAACGTCTAATTTAATACATCACGTCTGATAATTGTAGTGATAACATTATGTTGCAACCTTGCGATTCAAATGCAGCTTCCAACTTTGGTGATCTTTCGGCTTAATTAATACAAATTTAAACCTAAACTTTGTTAAATTTCAATCAAGTTACATGTTGTGTTTGCTCGACTACGTTCTACTCGTTACTCGTAGCGATTATCTTTTAATTACCTACATCTTCTCGCAGCACAAATGATTTCTTAGAATTTCGTCGAATTACTGCTCATTATTGTTAGTAGTTTGCACAGAAGTGAGTAATTTTATCATATGTTTGATGTCTATTTAATACGAGACATGAAACGATAATTTGATTTCGTATGTCGTAGCGAATCATTTACCTTTGAACTTATCATTGAAGGTTTAAGCTGTGGCTTGAATAGTACCTATTTTCGTCTTTTATTTTTATTTCGAGTGCAATATGTTATAGAAAAATAACGTTAAATTGTGCTTTTAGAATGCTGAAAAATGGGCTGTGCTTTTCGGAAACCAGAAACGACGAATAATAATGAACCAAACTTCTTCAGAGTATGTAACTGGCGCTAGAATCATATTTCATTGGTAGTATTTTCATTACACTGTCGTTTGCTCCTGCAGGTCGTTAACATAGATCAAGAAGGAAACGATTATTTACCAGGTAAAATCGAAGTCACCTCGGAGTACCTGATACTGCATCAAGGGAAAAAGCAGTCAATTCAATGGCCTATTCGTACCCTTCGTAGGTACGGTTTCGAATATAATATTTTCAGTTTCGAAGCCGGACGACGTTGTCCAACTGGCGAAGGAATATTTGCATTCAGATGCCCTCAAGCTGAGCAGCTGTTTAGATTATTACAAGCCAACATACAGGTAATTCGATCGGTTCGTAGCTTCGCTGTATATCGAAGCATAATTCGGTGATTTCCATTTTACAGAGGAGCTGTAGTACTTCCAATGTACAATACGGTGATGTTACTCAGAATAATTATTTAGAACCAAGACCTGTGCCGGTCAGAGGCGGTCGTCTTGAAAGCGTTGGTAGCTCGAGTAGCTGTCCACATACTCCTTCTTCTCCAGCCCAAACATCATCTTCTGTCTTTTTCGATGATAAAGAAATGAAACCGAGAAACGATTCATCGGATAAAAAAACCTATTCTTTGGTAACGATTCCAAAAAATTCGGCCAATAGTAGCCCACTTTATATAAACGTTGGTGCTGATGATAATGAAAATCCTAGTGGTTCTCAAACTCAGTACCTAAATTTCTCTGAGAATTCTGCCAGACATTATACGTCGTCTTTGGACTTTAATTCTCCAACGGACGACGAACTAGACGAACAGTCACCTAGAAATAATCTCCAATATGTTACTCTAGCCCTAGGCAATAAAACTTCTTCACCGGTTACGAAAACCCCTACTCAAGAAAATAAACCCTCCGTTGGCTACACCACGATTGACTTTCAAAGAACGTGGGCACTTTTCCAAAGTACTAAACCAAATATTGAAAACGATATCGGTTGTAGGAGAAGAACCAGACATAATTCTAATTTATTCGGAGTTCATCGATGAATTTTATTTGGTTATTTGAATTGGTGGATATTTTTTTCTCTCTTAATTTTTTACGTTGTTTATTGTTGTTAGATGTTGATCACGAGTGAAACCGTCTCTCAGGGAGTTAACAATTTTCTGATTGTTTGTGCCATATTTAGTTGCGAGTTGTATGTTTTTTTATCTTTTTTTGTTCTCGTTTCGATTCGAAAAACAGCGAGGGTTGTTTGTTAGGATCTGATAATAAACTAATTTTAAGTATTGTTGAGTAGCTATTTGTTTAAATACTTACTTTGGAACTTATCGTGTGATGCTAAGATAATTGGCTTTATTTTTATTTTGTGTGTTACGTTTGTACGTGTGTGTTAATTTGGTCCCCCTTCTGTAAACTTTTGTTTTGTTTTTTTGTTTTATGTGGTTAATTTTCAACTTTTTTTTTTTTACCTCCTTAATTCGACCTTATCGCATCGTGATTCAAGTGTCTCGTATTTCGATAGAAGAGTTAATTTGAAATTTGAATTACGTTTTCGGCCATAAAAGTACAACTTTTTATTTCGTCGTAATTTTATCAACATGATGTAAACTAGTCCTTGCTGTTAATTTGTCTAAAAATGGATAAAGATGAGTTCGAATTCGTCGTTTTTTGAAAATCGATTCGATTCATTTACAATAATAATGTCGTAATGTAATAATTCGATGTTACCAAAGCTATCAAATTACGAATTAACTTCTGGTTCGTGGTTACTCGTACATGAAATTATTTACGACAAAACGTAAATTTTTACATTCCATCTCAATGTCTACCTACCTACGTAAAAATATCACCGAAAAAATTTTTATACCCGCGATTTATTTAATTTTTATACTTATTTTTTATACTAGAGATTTTCAAAAAATCTCTTCGATGTAAATAGAATAACCTTAGGTAGTTAATATAATTCGCTTCCATTCGATTTTGAAATCAAGTGAAAAAAAAACATCAACCAAATATTATGAATTTGTTTTCTAGTCATATTTAGTCAAAAGAAATCAATAATAAACATGACAAAGTGATGATCTCAATTTTTAAAAACTCAAAATACTCAGTGTTTTTCTCTGTACCAAAGGGACAGTCTACCTTAATAATTTTTTTTTGCACAGTTACGGTTGAATTTTTTTTACATAAATTTTGTAATTTCAAGTCGAGCTTTTTGCAAAACATTTTTTCTATGTATTGCTCAAATTCGTGTTCAATGTTGCTTAAACTGTTTGTACCTATCATCATTGAATTCTTGTAAACAATGCTCTGTAATTTTGGATAATTCATAAATGTATTGTTTTAATTACTTTTTTAAATAACCGGATAAATGAATAAATATAATCGCTGTTTGAATGTTATCGAGTTGTTGTTCGTTTATTTTGAAAGCGAATTGGAGAGAATGAACCTCCAGAGCTGATAGCTAACTGCAGAAAGTTCTCGAAATGGCGGGAGGTAATTTAGCAATATAAGAATTGAAAATCACCCTGCCTATTAAAATCGCTGTTTGTTTTGGAGAGAAAATTTTTCAATTTTTTCTGAAGTTGAAAAAATATTTGGAGAAGAAAAGCTTTCAATTTTTTGGGGTACTAAATTTTTGTGAATCAGAACATAATATATATTTTTTGAAAAAAAAATAATTATAATAGGTAACTGACTTTTGGGGGGGGGGGGGTAGTTCGAAAAAAATCTCAACATTTTGGTCTCAATTTTTTTAGAAATTTTTTTTTTTCAAATTCTAAAAAAAAAATATTTTGTTTTTCGGAGGAAAAAAAAACAATTTTTTTAAAGTAGGAGAATCTCGATTTTTTGGTTACAATTTTTTTTAAAACCTTCGTGAAAAAATCTCAATTTTTTTTCCGTAAAATTTTTTGAAAAAAGTCATCAATTTTTTAGAAATTTGAATTTTTTGAGTCAAAAAATTGAATTTTTCTTCAATTCAAGCAAATTGTGTAATTTTTTCAAATTACCACAGATTTGACAATTTTTTCGTTTTTTTCAACCTTTTTTTTAAAAAAAAATCATCAATTTTGTTGAAACTTGAATTTATGAGTCAAAAAATTTTATTCAATCAATTTCTCTTCAATTGAAGTGATTTTAGTCATTTTTTCAAATTCCAGCAGATTTGGTAATTTTTTTCGTTTTTTGTTTCTCGAGTAAAAATTTTGAAAAAAAAATTCATCAACTTTTTAAAAATATGAATGAATTTTTTCAATGAAAAAATTCTATTTTTAAACAATTTTTGTTCAATTCTAGTGGATTTGGCAATTTTGGTCAAATTCCAGCACATTTGGCAATCTTTTTGTAAAATAACCCTACAACTAGTGAGTTTCTCGAGAAATACTTAGTTTTGAAAAATAGTACTTTGTGGAAATTCAACATTTTTTTTCCATCTGAAAACTGAAATAAAAAAAATAATAATGGAAAAGAATATTTTTACTAAAAAAAATGTATTTTTTTGGTCTCAATTTTTTTCTGTATGAAAAATTTTTTACAATGCTTTTGAAATGAAAATTTTCCAGGGAAAAAATATTTTTTATAGAAAAATTATCGATTTTAGTTTTACCGAAAAAAATGTTGCCCTGAAAAATAGGTATCTTAATTTTTCGGGAAACCCTAGTCAAATTTTTGGATAAGGCTCTAAATTTTCAGGACAAATAATTTTTTCAATAATTCTACTTTTTACCTATTTTTTTTTTGAAGAAAAAAATCTGTATTATTTTTCTTGGGGAAAAAATGAAAGACGCCTAATATTATCCATCTCAATATTGATTAGGAAAAAATTCAATTTTTTTGTAAAGAAAGCTTGTTTGGTTTTGAGACAAAAAAATCCTTCAAACATTTGGAAAAAGTCTCAAAATTGTTGGCGCAGAAAAATCTAGGTTTTCAAAAGTAAAAAAAAAAAAAAACATTTTTTCAGATAAAATTTTCCTTTGGAGAATAATATCAATTCTTGTAATTTATTCTCAAAATTTTTTAAAACTTCGGTAAAATTGAAAGTAATGAAGCCACTGCCTCACGAGAAGCAAGAACCATTTTTTTCAGAAAAATAACCTTCACGTACCCAATTTATAAACATTAATAAACCTGAAGAATATAGCTCGAATCTTAAAAAAAGTCAACTGCGCTCATTGTACATATATTTACGCACGATATCACATTTTCCCAATCAGTTCACTAGGCAGAACTATCAGCCAGCGAAACTTCGAGCAAGAAGTAAATAAATCGATCCAAATAAATTCAACACCGAAATTAAAATCGATAAAAAACTTATTTAATGGGTATAAAATTGTTTAAAAATTACACAGGTATCACATACACGTTGATTAAAAAACATTATGACACAGAGAATAAAAAAAAATACTACGATCTAATACGACACAAAACACAAATATAAAATCAGTCTCAACATTGTGATTATATCTACGAGGCCGAGGCCCAGGATACTTGACCCTTGATAATGATCGCATTCAATTCCTTACGAATAGCAATAAAACATCTTTTGAATTCCAATCCGCATCCTTTGGACAGTCTAAAATCCATCAAAGTTTTACCATTCATGTCTAAAATGCTCGCCTTGAAAGTCAACGGTGATTTACGACGATCCAATGTACTGACGGTTAACTAAAAAAAAAAAGAACATATCAAATTAGGCAAATTTAATGGGGTTAAAAAATCGTATTAAACCACACGTACCACTCCAGGTGTGAAAATTTTCCACGAATACCCCAACTTGGCAATTGTTTCGGACAAGCAGACAGCACCGTGGTCAACGTTGACGTTTACAAAAAACCGAGTCATACGTCGTACCAATTTTTGAACGCAATTCTGCAAGACGAAATAATATTAATTAACAGGCCAGGCCTAAAGACCACCGAAATATTTCTAGTCAATTTATTTATACGAACCGTAGGAGCTGTGGCTGGTTGAGATAATAACAGCTGAGTAGATAGGAGTAAATCGTCGATCTGTGTAGGTTGTGAAAACGAGTATCCTATATCGGACATATCGTCGTCATCTGTCATTTCATTCTTTCTCGAATCTTGAGGCTGAGAAAAGGATAGCTTAGATCCGTAGGCAGAATCCATAACGTCGCATGATGCTAATGGGTGAAAAAAAGAGAAAAATTTTAATAAATTATCCAGTTACGAGAAAAGACTTAATAGATATTACCAAATATTACATCACAGCACACTTCAAAACTACAGGAATGATACGTATACAAATTAACAACAAATATCTACCATCTATAATAGGTTCATACTAACCGGAATACGAAGCACAAATAACGCAGAAAATACTACGAACTTTGCTTTGGTAAATAAGCTTTATGACTTGGAGCATTCACATCTCACACAGCTTTCTACCAAAGTAAAGTCTGAAGCACGATAAAAGCAATCTTCAAACTACGTCCATGCTATGGTCAACAAGTAGGTGTACAAATATGAAAACGTATTCAAACAATGCTCCGAGGTTCGGGCACAGGTGAGAGGAGGGTTTGAATCATCTTACTTTTTCTTTTCAATATGCTTCGAGCGAACCTCAAACACCATGCCAAGATACCGAATAAACCTGAGTGATCACAAATACCGCAGGTGTCACTCAGTACCTGAGATGGTGTTTTAATTAGTCTTCTTCTCCAGTTGATGCAGCTGGCTGATGAGAAAAATCGCGAATATTCGGAATACTCGAGTACTTACTAGAGCTTTCGGAGAAACGCTTTTTATACCAACGATGATTCCTGATGCTGGCTATCGAGTATCGGTCCTTGGGCGATGGTACTAGAATTTTACGAGCTAGCGATAGCGCCAACGTATCCAGTTTCGACCACGGGGTAACTTGCATGTATTTGTTGGTTTTCCAATTTTTGTATTCTTCGCAGTCGTTCGTAGGCTGGTCCCAGGGTAACTCTGGAAATTAATTCGCCGGTTAAATATGTGATAGAATATTCGAATATAGAAATATTTGTAAGATAAAAAAAATGCAAGAAATGGTAAAAATTAAAATAACACAAATACAAACGTTACAAAAATGTAGGTACATTTAATAATAACTCGTAGATTTTTTTTTTTTTTTTTTTTTTTTGAAAAATCAACTAGTATAATTTTTTTTTCTCAAAATGCTTGATTGATCATGGATTAATATTCAACAAACAGATCAACTCGAGTTCTTCATTCATAATATTTCTTATTACATACGAGTGTTTCATCTTCCACAACACATTACAATGACCTTTGATTTTGAACTTTCGCAATCCCCCCCCCCCCTTCAGTTATTTATTTTTATGGGAAAATAATTTTCCATTTTTTATATTCCCATCCATACCTTGGGGAACCCCCAAACTCTTTGAAAAAAGAAGCAAAATTTCCTCACCTAATATTTCAAGATGATGCATTTTATGAGAAAACAATCATTTTTAGTCTCAATTTCTTCTCCAAAAAGTCATCTCAATTTTTATAAATGAAAAAACATATTTTTTTCAAATAAAATTTCTGTATTATTTTTCTAAGCGAAAAAATCATTGTTTCTTTCAGAAAATAAGTCAACCTTTCATGTTTCATTTCATCTTCAAAAAATTTTGCATAGGAAACCTGCAATATTTCTAATAAAATAAAATTTCTGAATTTTTTAAAATAAAATTTTTTCATTTTTTTTGGGGGGTAGGCAATTTTTTGGTTTAAATGATTATTGTTTTTCAGAAATGAATTCTAATTTTTTTCTCCAATAAATTGAGACTTTTTGAAGAAATTAAAAAAAAAAAAAAAAACTTTTTGGAGAAGAAGATCCAATTTTTTGATACCTACTTAGTAGAAAAATTTTGTATATTTGGAATCAAAGATAATGAAATTTCTAATTTTTTGGAAATGAAAACTAAAAAAAAAAAAAAAAAAATAATTAAAATTTATGAGTTCGGGAATACCATATACACTCATAAGGAAATTCCCATTTCGCGATTCGTAATAAATTCCAATTCAGTTGTGGAGGGGGGGGGAGGGTAAAGAAGGAATTATTTCACAATAAAATGCAACAGTTCTAGATACTAGCAGATGAAAAAATTTTGCTCCTTTCTTACAATTAGTTTTTTTTTTTTTTTTTTAAATTGGGATGGCCAAAGCACCGCTTGAAATTAAGTTGGTCAAAAATTGGGAATTCATTCTCATCAAGTCTAGGCACAACTTTGATGAGTTATAACCAAGAAAGGGAAGATTTTGAGAAATTATTCAATTTCTTTCATTTTTTTGAGGGGGGGGGGGTGGAACTAGTTGAAATTCAGTAAAAGGAAAAATAAAAAAAATATGGAATTATTTTCTTAAGAAAAGAATAAATTTGAGGTGGGGTGGGGGGGGGGGGAGGCCAAAAAACTTCAAATTTCAAAAAACAACCTCAAATCTTGAAAATTTGGTTATGCTCATTATTTTTCAAAGTGGGGAGGTAGAAACACAACTCAAAATTTACATAGGGGAAAAATAAAAACTTATGAATTATTTTCGAATAAAATGAATCGACTTCAAATAGTACATAGAAGAAAAAAAATTATACTTTTTTTTTTTTAGAAAATTGGACGTACTTTCAAATACCAATTAAAATTATAGGGGTAAATAAAAAATTGGGGATTCATTCTGTTCAATTTCTTTTTTCATTGCTTTGAAAAAATGAGTTGACCATGACCTTGGGTGATCCAAAATGAGGAATTATTTTCTCATGAAAAGAAACAAAAAGGGGGGGGGGGTAAAGACTAAAAATTCAAAAGTTCTAAAATTGGGTAATTTTTATCATTTCTCAAAACGGGATGTGAGAATGTGAGATACCACTCGAAACTCAGTTAGGGAAAAATGAAAATATCAACTTGAAAATGTTGAATGAAAAAATTAAAATAAAAAAATAAGGAAAATTTTCTCATGGAAGAAAACATCTTTGCGGGATCAAGACGAAAAATCATAAAGTTCAAAAATTGGGTAATTTTCCAAAAAAAAAAAAAAAAAAAAAAGTATAGGAGCCACTTAAATTTAGTCGTAGGAAAAATTTTAAAGAATAGGGAATTATTTTCCATCAAAGTCCATCACTTAAAATTCTGGGTGAAAAAAGATTTTTTTTTCAATTGGGAGGTTCATCAACTCAAGATTAAGGTGGGAGGAAAGGAAAAATCTTTAAATTCATCCATGAAAATGGATATAACCAAAACGAGGCAAGATTTTGAGAATCGATAAATTTTTTACATATCTTCGAAAAAAGGGAGAGACCAAGGGGCACTTATAATTCAGTTAGAGGGAGTAAAAATGATAATTATATTCTTCTAAAAAAACGGGAGGGGGGGGGGAGACAAAAAAAAAGTCCAAAATAAGGGCTACTCTATTTATTACATACACCCAATTTTCCATCATTTCACAATTTTTTTTTTCAAAAGTACAACTCAACTGATATTTAGCTCCCATATTTCGATCATTTGCATCTTTAGGCGAATCTCATAGTAACTAAAATCTAATCCAAAGGTTATTTTTGAGTTTACAAAAAAACTTGTAGGCGCTACAGTATTACATTAAATTTCTAATGCATAATTCAAAGCTACCATAAAAAAATGTTCAGAATTTTCTCTCTTGGTACATAATTATTAGTAAAAATTACACTAGCAGATGCGTGATAAACGCGATTTTATCTAGTACGAAAGCGATAAGCCATTGATATGGGTACAAGTTTGAATCACTTTAAAAAATTCTAAATACAGTTAAAACTATTAAATTGAGAAAAAAACTGAAAAAATACAAATACACATGCTCATTAGTACAGTCACATTCATTCGAAGTACAATCTCAACTGTATAATTAGATTAAATCCAAACTGGTTAACGGATGATCGGAAAGGTAAGGTAAAAAATGTAATGATAGCTTCGGTATCTAGCTTAGGTGTACAAAATCCCAACCTACAGCTCGAATACCAAAGATACCAGCACATTTAGTCTTCATGTTGATCGAACGTTGACATCCAAACTAAACCTAGACGAGTTAGTAACTACGAATTCGAAATACACTACACGGGGTCTAAATAAACTCGTAAATTCGCAAGTAAAGGTCTCACCTCCGGCTAATAATGCTACCAAAATGATCCCACACGACCAAATATCTGCTGGTTCGCCGGCGTAAGAGTTCTGCAAGACTTCAGGCGCAACGTAGGGTAAAGTTCCGCAACGTTTATCCAGCAATCTTTCCTGAAACAGATAATGGGATCGTTCAGAGGTAAAAATAATACGATTTTCGAAGTAATCAATTCACGAATCTAGTACTCACTTTGCCTTCGAATCTAAAATACGTTGCCATTCCGAAATCGCTGATTTTTAAATTTCCATTATCATCCAATAGTAAATTTTCAGGTTTCAGGTCACGATGTGCGATTCCTCTCTGATGTAAATACTCCTACGTAAAACAATTCGTAATTAGAAATCGATCACGAGACCAACACGACAACGAAACCACAAAGAACACTTACAACTCCAGACAGCAACTGTTGAAAAAATCGTTGAGCTTCGCCCGGTAACATGCCAACATCCGGTTCTATCGAATAAGACAAAACGTCAAGACGTATTCAAAACCAAATCTACGTTTAAAATAGTTTCAATATTCACCTCAAAACTAACCGATTCGGTCAAATAATTCTCCGCCGGAAGCATACTCGAGAAAAATGTACACGTTATTGCCATTCTGCCTTTGACCGTAGAAACGTATGATATGAGGATGAGATAGATCCTTATGGATGATGATTTCTTTCCGGACTGCTTTCACATCGCTCGGATGTTTCTCCAAGTCTATGGTTTTCATAGCGACCGCGCTGTCGGTGTTTCGATTTGTTAACAGCTTCACCCTAAAGGAGGTATTTCAATTAGTACACATACACGTTGAATATTTTCCGGTGATATAAATTTTTAAAAACATGTGCTTACTCTCCGTACGTTCCTTCTCCTAAAGTTTGTACGATACTCCATCCTTCGACAAATTCAGTCATATGGGCGTATAAAGATGGAAATAAATACTGTACTACTTGCGGTAAAACTTGGAATCGCCTGCGAATGAAACGAGGTTACATTATTGAAACGCCTACACCCTTCGATACGCTAAACTACCACAAAATACGCGAAATAAATAAAAAATTCGAGCGAATTACATCCAGACTCGTGTTCGAAACAGAGATTTCGTAAAACGCACTAATTTTTCACGTGTTTTTAAGGTGTAACTGAACTTAACAATTAGCAGCACGTGGTTTACATTTTACATCGCTGATAAAACAATTCAGAGTACGACGATTAGAAATTGACACATTTCTAAATTAACGAGCCAATTGAACTGAGATATGTAATAAGTTAAAATAGTAATCAACGAAGTACTTACAGAGAAAATCCGTAATATAATTCTCAAATAAAAACCGCATGTCACGAAAATAGCGGGAAAATATGATCGATTTTTGAAACAACGAGCTAATTTTTTGACACAACGAACACCTCGAATGGCGAAAATTAATTACACACTATTTAATATTCGCTTTTGCGTAAAATATCGACATTATTTAAAAAGCTAGTGAGAAAACTTCCTCAAAAGCACACTTTCAATCAAATTCAGCGTGCGAACATCTCAATCAATGTGAGAAACACCGAAAAGTCGAAAACGTTTTCCGAATACGATTTTACTTTCACCCCGCTACTACCCTCACATTCAGTAACACGTTTGGATCCAAGGTCAACGTTTCTCTATGCGATGTTGTCGACTTCGCAGTGCCTAACGTCAAATCGGTAGGTACGAGGGGAGGCTAATTCTAGCTAATTCGGGTACTTGAAGCTGTCACAAAAGGAGTACATTTTCGATGCGGAAATTTGAAAACAAAAAAATTGAAAAATCATGACATTTTTGAAAAAATTTTCAAACAAAAGTTGATGGTTGAATTCTTGAGAATAATTTTGACTGTTACGAAAATTTCGAAAGGACACCTCCCTCCCCTCCGATTTCCCCTAATACTATATTGTTGATACTCTTGCAAAATTAATGGAGAGCGAGGGGTCCAATTGAAAAATTTTTCAAACAAAAATTGTAGATTTAGATCTTAGGAATAATTTTGGTTGTTACAAAAATTCCGATTGGATCCCTCCCTCCCCTCAATTTTTGCCCATACAACGTAGATACTATATTATTCAAAAAATTAAGGGAGAAAAGGTACAATGGAAAATTTTTTCAAAAAAGTTGTAGATTGAGACTCGAGAAATAATTTTGTTTCTTATAAAAAATTCCATTGAACCCCCCCCCCCCCCAATAATTTTTTCTTTCCTATTATCACGCAAATATTTGATATTCAAAACTGGACGAAAGGGGGTCCCGAATTCCCGATTAAAAAAATTTCAAACAAAATTTGTGAAATGACAGTGAGGTCCTTGAAATTATCTGCTTGTTACAAAAATTTTAAAATTTCAATTTGACCTCGCTTTTTTCTCTGATTTTTTTTTTTTCATGAGAAAAAATGATTCCTCATTTTTCTATTTTTTTTTCCAACTGAATTTCAAGTAGTTACTTGGAAGGCAAACACCAATTTTTCAAAAAAAAAAAAAAAAAAATCTATCTGGCTTTTTTATTTGATAAATTTCATTAGAAAATAATCCCATTTTTAAAATTTTTCCTCTATCTGAATTTTAAGCGCTGCTACAAGCCTCCCATTTCGAAAATTGGAAATTTTTCATTTTTTTTCGAATAGAGGTATAGAGGCACTACTTAAAATTCAGTTGAGAGAAAAATAGGTAAAATATATTTTACTAAATTTTTTTTCCTAAAAAGATGCAACTTCCAATGCAAAGTTGAAAAATGCTAATTTTTTTTTAAATTGAGAGTATTCCAAGGTGCCACTAGAAATTTGTTGTTTTGAAAAAATGGTGGGGGGGACTAAACATTTAGTCATGGGAGAAATGAAAAATTCAGATTCATTTCTCATGAAAAGGAGCAATTATTTTGATAGGTTAGAACGAAAAAAAATTCAACAATTTTTCATTATTGTTTCAAAAAAAGGGGGCTAGAAGATTAAAAAAATTTGCTCATTTTTTTTTGTTGAAAAGTTGGGAAAATTGAAGGGAGTGGTAGGGAAGGGAAGGGAAGGGAAGGGAAAGGAAGGGAAAGGAAGGGAAGGGAAGGGAAGGGAAGGGAAGGGTCCAATTCAAATATTTTCATAATTGAAGATATGGATCTAGTTTCTAGTTGTTATAAAAATTTGATCGTACTCCTCACTGCCTCTTTGCTGACATTATAAATACTTATTTAAGGTACCTATTCATTTCTTCAATGTTTGAGGGATGGGAGTGGTCCTGAAAAAATTATTTTAGTTGGACCTTTCCTCCCCCACAATTTTCGAATAAAAACATATCTGTTTGGTTTTAGGCAAAATTGGTGAAGACTGAGGAAGGTGGGGTTCAGTTGAAAATTTTTTTCAAACAAAAATTGTAGATTGAGATCCTAGAAATCATTTTGGTTGTTCTAAAAAAATTGATTATTTGATTGTACGTACACCCTCCTCCCTCTTTGAATAAAACTACCTAAGCTTTCATTATTCAAAGTTTGAGGAGAAGGAGTGGTTCAGTTGCAAAATTTGTAATCAGTAATCACCTAGAATTTTTTCTAGGATTTCAATCTACAACTTTTCTTGGGAAATTTTTTAAATTGGACCCTCTCATCACCAACTTTAAATAATAAGTATTTGCGTAGTATTAGGCAAAATTAGAGAGGGAAGCGTCTAATTGAAATTTTTTTAAGAATCAAAATTAATTCCAATATCTCAACCTACGACTTTTGTTTGAAACATTTTTAAATTAGACCCCTCTGGCTCTCTCCTCCCTTCAATTTTGAATTTTTGAATATCATTGAGTACATAATATTTTTATTTACGTAGTTACGTAAAATTGGAGTGGGAGGAGGGGTCCAATCGAAATTTTTGTGATGAATAAAATTATTCTTACGATCTAAATCTACAACGTTGATTTGAAATTTTTTTATAAAAAGTCTCGATTTTTCATCTATGAATAAAGTTAGATCAAGTTTTCGTAAAAAATTAAAAAAAAATTTATGATAATTTTTTTTAAATTATTATTTTGCTCCACTTGCGGCCATCTCAAACTTCTCAAAGTACACAAATTAGCCTCTCCTTTGAGCTTGAGCGATGAGCGCATGTGCAAGTAGTAGGTACCTACCAAAGGTACCTACATTCAAACAAAAAAGCAAGCAAAGTTGCAAAAATTTAAATTATTTTTTTAAAAAATAATTTTAAATTTAAATTTTTAATTCCGTCAAAATTGAAAATTTCTATTTCAATTTTCACTTTTTATTACTTTTTAGTTTCTTTTACTTCGTACTCGTTTCGCTGAGAAATTTGTTCTCAAGTCTTTGGAACATCCTAATTTATTCGGGTAACAGTCAAAATAAGTTCAAAATTTTCAACTTTTGATTATTCATATTTCATAGTCAAAAGTTCAAAACTCTCCAGTCTCAAAATCTTCAAAAAAGAGTAAAAAACGCAATAAAATTAATGTTTGAAAATTCATTTATTATAAAGTACATAATATCAGGTCTGGTAATAATATTAAATAAATTTTATCATTATATTAGTCATTTTTAAAAACTGCAATAAATAAATAAATAAAATAAATAAATAAACTTTAAAATCATTTGTTTCATTTAAAAAAAAAAATGGTTCTACTATTAAATAGGGAGACTCTATATAACGGAATACACGATAATGTAATGTCAAAGAAAGAAAGAAATCACAATCAATCAACAATAATAATCACAAAAATAAAATTCATTCGCAAAATTAAAGAGATCATAAAAAATATATACCATCGATCTCTGATAACAGTCTCATAGACATAAAACTTAACTAAGAGAACTTAAAAATTTATTAAAACTGACGTAACAAAATAATTATAAAAGGATCTAGGAGTAGGTAAATCTAAAAAGAAGAATTTTTGGAACTATTTAATACTTAGAGTATTCGTTTAAAACTCAAATACTGCGCATAAATTACTTAATGGCACGTACGAAAAAAGAAACTCACGATCAACTGATGCTAATATCGGAATTATATCGCTTCGAGTCTTGCACAGCGCACACGGTGCTTTCGGCTTTATCCGAGAGATTACCGTTTGAATCAATCGACTCGGCACTTTCGTCAAAAGCTGAGTCGTTATTATCGGCACCGTTACCATTTTCACTAATAGAGCTATGCTCTTTAATCAAATGTTTAGGCACATTGATGTGCATTTCGGTTTTACCTCTCGAAGGACGCAGACTCTTCAGTTTGGTCGAGCCAGCGAAGGAAATTTGTACACCGCCGCAATTCAAAGGATATGGCGAATTTTCATCCGTTTCGATCAAGTTTGAAGGAAGACTCAATTCGAAACTGCTTTTAGAAGACAACATGGGTGCTTTCTTGGCGGGCTCTTCGCTTTTACGCATTTCTTTCGAATAATTTTTCTGGAATAATTTCAACGTTTCCATTTCGTGAGGCGATATAAAACGACCTAAGCTTTGACTACGGTCGCTCGATTCTTCGATAATTTTATCAAATTTAATATTCCTCGTATCGGATAACGATTTCGTCAAATTTTTACTATTGTCGGACACCTCTTGTAATTTCTTATTATTCGCGTTATTTGGTAACTGAATCAATTGTTGTTGACGGATTTGATCGAATGAGTTGGCGAAATACGACGAACCCATTTTAGGCGTCAAGCTGTTGGATTTAATTTGACCGAGGGTGATATTTTGATCCTTGGATGTTTTAAAATCGGCGTTCAAGTCGGTCAGAGATGATTTTGGTAAGCTGCGCCGCCTTTCTGCCATGTTCAGTTGAGATAAAATTCTCAGAACGTCGTTAGGGATTTCTATGTCGCTTTTTCCGTACGCTATCGTCGATATGAAACTGCCTAATGTGTTGACAGTTACTTCTAGAGCACGTGCTTCGCTTTCTAGTTTATTAATTTGCGATAAATGTTTCACTCTGACCGTTTCCAAGCGACTGTTGTTACTGAGAGAGATCTGAAAAGGGTTATTGTTTTATTAATGAGTATATTTAAAAAATTACAAGCTCCTTAAAAAAAGGAAAAAATAGGTAAGAAAATATAAGCACCTCCAATTGTTCCATTAACGTTCGATTTTTCTCTTTCAGAGCTTTATTGACTTCTTCCATCTGTTTCAATTTTTTAGTTTCGGGACGAGGAGTTGAAAGTTCTTCTTGTAAAACGTGGTATTCGACGTTATATTCCATTAACTGCTTCGTAATATCAGTGGTACTAACCTATTTAAAAAAAAAAAAATCAAAATTACTTCATCTATTCAAGTAGGTACCTTAGAAAGAATGGATCTTATTTCGAACTTTTTTTTTTTTCGTTTTGCCAACTCCCCCTCCCCCCCCCAAGTTATTTCTTTTCATGAGAAAGTAATTCTCCATTTTTAATTTTCCCTCATTTGAATTTCAAGTAGCCCCTGATGGTGAACCCCAATTTTTTAGAAAAATGAAAAAATAGCGATTTTCAAAATTTTGCCCATTTTTGGGTATAATCAGATAACCTATTGAATTTTTTTTTCATGAGAACAAATTTCCAATTTTTTAAATTCCTCCATCTTAATTTTTAGCAGTAAATACCTTGGAAAACCCCAATGAAAAAAAAATGAAAAAATAGGCAAATTTTTTTTATTCAGCATTTTTGAGTTGATGCACTTTTTAAAAAATTAATTCCCTATTTTTTCATTTTTCCTTTAACTAAATTTCAGGTAGTATCGCTATAGCCCCCTTTTTTAAAAAATTACAAAATTCTCAAATTTCGATTTTTTTTCGAATTCGTCCCCCAAAGTTGTTTCACATCATGAGAACATGATTCCCCATTTTTCTATTTTTTCCCAACTGAATTTCAAGTAGTAAGTAACTTGGAAAACACTAATTTTTCAAAAAAAAGAGAATTTTTTTACCTGGCTTTTTTGGTTGATATCTTATTAGAAAATAATTCCATTTTTTACCACTTGAAATTTTAAGAGAAAAAATACATGGAATGATTTTCTAACAAAATACAACTTCAAATGCAAAGTTGAAAAATGTTGGTTATTTATTTATTATTATTTTTTTTAATTGAGAATATTCCAATGATAGGTTCTACTTGAAATTCGTTGGGATGAAAATAAAAAATTGAGAATTCATTCTCATAAAAATGACAATGGGTTCAAAAAAAGGCAAGAGTTCGAAAATCGTTCAATTTTTTCATTTTTCTAAAAAAAATGGAGGGAGCTGCAAATTTAGTTAAGGGAAAAATGAAAAATTGAGAATTATTTCTCATGAAAAGGAGCAATATTGATAGGTTAGAACTAAAAAAATTTGAAGTTCAAAAACTCGATAATTTTTCATTATTTTTTCAAAAAGGAAAAAGGGGGCTAGCGCACCACTTAAAAATCATTTAGGGGACAAATAAAAAATTGGAAATAATTTTTTTATGAAATGAAACAATTTCAAATGGTAGATAAAAAATTTTACTCTTTTTTTTTCTTTTTTTTTTGAAAAGTTGGGGTGTCTCAAGTTATCTAATTTGGGGACTAATGAAAAATTCGAATTGATTCTCACGAGAAGAAAAAATTTAAATGAGGTACAACGAAAAAAAAAGCAATATTTTGCAAATCAGTCAATATTTTTCATTTTTCTAAAAAAAAAAAAAAAAAAAAAGTTACCTACCAGGGGTAAGGGACACTTGAAATTCAGTTATGGCAAAAATAAAAAATCAAAAATTATTTATTTTCTCATAAAAAAAAAAAAAAAAAAAAAAAAAAACCTATTTGGATAGGGTAAAACATAGATAAAATCCAAAAATCCATAATAAGGGCCACCTCAAACATGCTGATTTTGAGAGAAAAAACCTACTTGTTTGATCACTAGATCTAGAACATGTTTATCAATTTCTGGAACCGTAATTTTCAAATAATCCATAATCGCTTCAAATCCATCGCACGCTAGCAATGCATCTTTATGATAACTCAGCAAAGCTAAAATCACTTTGAATATAACGCCTGATCCTTCGACGAAAATTAAATCTGAAAAAAAAAAAAAAATTGGAAAATTAAGTAATAATGAATTCTGGGGCATGAAATTTTTCAGAAAATTCCAACATACCGAAAATTCGGACAACGAATCCCAAAGGAAATTGGGAGGCGAAAATGGTCAATATCCAAGGAGCTGCGTATAATATCGGAGATATCTCGTGTTTATCGAAATGTTCGTATAATTCTTGTAAATTATCTTTCAGTAATCTGGTCAGTTGGTATAATTGCACTTGAAGTCCGGCCATATCTGGTAAATATTGCTGCCTGAGGTTACGTCTGAACATCAGGTGTCGTAACATGATGAAAGCTTGATCTTCGCTCATCTAAATCGAATAAAATAAATATAATTTTTAGATACGAAGAAAAAAAATGGTATTTTTTACCAATTTTTGAACTTACATGTAACAAGAGGACTCCGGCAATGAAACTTAATCCTTGGCAATACCCAACTTCTTCATCTAGCAAGGAGTACGCTTTCAATAAATTATACAATCCTAATTGACCAGGTCCCAGAGGAGACATGAAATAACTATGGTTGGGGAATGTTCGTCCTAAATAAAAATAAAAATAAAAATAAATATAAATAATATTTCATCAACCATCGAATTAGCAAAAAATCACGAATCAATTATTACCTAAATCGATCAAAATAGCATGTTGCTGAGAAGTAAGCTCTTTCAGTAATTGTTCATATGGCACATTATAATTGGGAAATTTGAAGCAGTCGATCGGTGGAGGCATTTTTGAGCAATAATGTTCCGCTAAAAATATCCAAACTTCTCCACGTTTACTTCTGGGAACACCTGAACAAGTTTACGAATTCGTTAAAATAATTTTGCAAAAAAAAAAAAAAAAACATACAATACCTAAATAAAATAGGCTAGAAAAAATTATCAAGTCACTGACCTTTTCTCACAGCTTGTAAGAGCATTTGATCGTCGTATTTACGATTGCCTTTGTTGATCATGACTTCCCAAACTTCGGTATTTTCTTTGCCTGATGTGCAAATGTCGTCGTATTCTAATTTTATTCGTTTCAAGGTGGCTTCTTCTTGTCTCGCTGTTTTCAATAAATATTCATTAGAAATTTTTTTTGGTAGGTTGTTAGGAGTGAAAAAAAATCATTGGATAGGTACCACGTAGTTTTGCGTTTTCTTTTTCCATCCTTATTAATAAAATTTGTTGGTTTATGGCTTTTTTCCATAAGGCACGTAATTCTTCTTTGCTTCGAGCTTTTACTGGCAATTCTATAAGTAAAATAAATTATAACTTATAAGTAGGTATAAAATTGAAGTGAATCCGAATTTCTCCAAAGAGAAATTTTTCCATCAAAATAAAATTATGTTGAATTTTTCTTGAAAAAATTTGAGAAGTTGAAACTTTTTCTCAAAAAAATTGAGGCAACCAATTGGAATTTTTTTCTCAAAAAATTATGAATTTTTTTTTAGGCTGACTCGAAAAAAAATGGGATAGGTATTTTTTAATCCAAGACAATTAACAAAATTATTACCTACCTACAAAAAATTGAGAAATAAAAAATAAGGTAGGTACGAATTTTTTCTGTAGGAGACGTGACAATTTTCCATCAAAGTATAATTGGAAAATGTTTGTACCTCAAAAATTAGATTTCTTTCAAAAATCGGAAAAAATTTTCCCAAGCAAAATTTAGAGTTTGAAAGAAATAAAAATAAGAGTTTTTTTCTCCGTCGAATCCAAAAAAATTGAGATTTCTTTCCCATGCAATACGAAAAATTTTTGCTTTCAAACATTTTGAGACATGGATCACGATTTTTTTTAATCCTAAAAATTGAAAAAAACTTTGGACTTGAAAAAATTGATTATGATTTCTTTTCTCGCAAAAATTTATTAAAAAGTTCAGCTCTGTCTTCAAAAGATTAGAATTTTTTTCAAAATGAAATTTCAGAAATGTTTTCACTCCCCAAAAAGTAGAGAATTTTTTACATTATTTTGTTTTTCTTTTTCCCCAAAAAATTTGAGGCGAAAATTTAATATTTTTTCTAAAAAAAATGAGATTTTAAAAAAGAAAATATTAATAAAAATTTTTTCTCCAAAAAGTTTAGAAATACTTTTGAGTTGCAAAAAAAAATTAAGTATTTTTTTACGTCGACTCCAAAATTAAAAAAAAAATTTATTTCATAAAAATGCAGAAAATTATTTATTTCTCTAAAAAAAATGTAAAAAAAATTGTGCTCTAAAAAAAATGAGATGAAGAATTAAAATTTTTTTTTCAAAAAACTGAGATTATTTTATTCTATGAAAATTCAAAATTTTTTCTTCAAAAAACTTGATTTCTTTTTTCAAAATGAAATTTAAGAAAATTTTACTCCCCAAAAAATGGAGAACTTTTTACATAATTTTATTTTTATTTTTTCCCAAAAAAATTTGAGACCAAAATTGTTTTGTTATTTTCTCAAAAATTGAGATTTTGAAAAAAATGAAAATATTTAGGAATTTTTTCTCCAAAAATTGTAGAAATACTTTGTGTTTCAAAAAATTGAGAAATTTTGTTACGTCGACTCTAAAAAATTTTTATTCAGCGACAGTTCAGAAAATTATTATTTTATTTTTTCCAAAAATTAAGAAATTAATGAGGAGTCAAAAAAATTGAAATTGAGATTTTTTTATCTACAAAAAAAAAACAAACGTCAATAAATTGTTTTTGAAAAATATAGGACAAAAATTGAGAAAATTTCGACGCCAGCTCCAGATTTTTTATGTCACGCAAATTTTGAAATTATTTTCTCCAAAAATTTGAGAAAAATTGAAAGAAAAATATCAATTTTAATAGGTAGGGAGGTAATGTATTTAATTTTTGTATTTTCGAAATTTTCTAAGGTGTAGTGTAGCTCATCTCACTTTTTATGTTTTAGGTGTTCAGCTTTTCCCATGTTACCGGCCATACTTAATTAAATTAATGTGATTTATTTACCTCTTGCCAGTTTATTCGGAGTGACAACATTTTTGAAAATATTATGCCTCCAAGATCCACCTTCGTTTTCTTTATCGTCAATTTCACTTTCAGGTGGTACAATCGAGGCTCGTGGAGAATTTCCAACTTTGAGAAATCTACGACAAAAAACAAAGGTATAAAAATTATATGAAATACAACCATAATTCATTTTAGAAAAAAAATAATAAAACCTCTAAACTTACATTTCCCTCATATTTTTAGGACTGTTCAAGCCTCCTTTATGAGGTGACGAAGGATCGGACAAATATCCACTTTCTTTTTCTTTGATGATACTGGACAAAGAACCTGCTTTTTTGGGAGGATCGTTTTCATCGACCACATCCAAAGATGAAATGGAAGACTGGGAGGTATGTTCCTATACGCATAAAATATCACATTAAATTTTTTTTAAATTCTCCCAAATCGAAACACACGTACAAATATTTTCCAAAAAATCTCACTTTAGTAAATGGAGCTGGTTTAGGAGGCGGCGGAGGCATAGGCTCCTTAATAGCAACACCGAAATCATCCCTAGACGGTTTTCTCTTCAAAAGCTGATCGAAAGAACTCGTAAGCGAACGCTTAGCCTTCATGAAAATAGTACCACCGCCCAAATAATGGTTCAAAAATTCATGCCTGTAGAATAAACATTCGCAAAAATGAAACATTCCCTGCTCAAACACCAATTTGAAATTCAGCCACATGTCAATTTACCTGTTTTCTACGGTATCGTGAACATGCCTGCTTTGTTTACTGTCGCAATGAGCTTTCAGTAACGTCAACAGAAGTTGATTCTGTTCATTGCAGTTATCGTCGATAATACTGACCGAAGCTGTGGCGTTCAACTTATTCAATATCATTTCTTGTTCGTCTTCGGGTAATTCCTCCAGTCTTTTTAGGATCGTGTTTTGTGTTTCTTGCTCTTTCATTCCTGAAACGTCAAACACAATGTTGTGGGTGAATGAAAATTTGATAAAATTTCTTCAGATTTGTATCTTCTATAATATTCTCGACTCACCTTCAACCTCGTTCAGAAGTCTTTGAAACCAAACCATCGGGCAATGCTCGCAGTTCATAATCACATTGCTTTTTTTCTTTCCCAGGGCGTGAGATTGCGTTATAGCTAAATCGTGGAAAAAATTCAAAGTTAGTAACATTTTAACCGAGCACTTTGAGTACCTAAGTAAACAATAAAACTATAATTAGAGGATTAAATTGTCGATAATAGGTAGGTACATTTGACTTCTATCTATTGGTTTCTTTTCTCACTAATTTTTACGATGCACACATTTCTGTGCATTCTTGACCCTCATTATCTCGATTTCCTCGAAATATTCTAGTCCAGATTTAAAGACAATGTTATCACACACGTGACAATATCTGCGCCAATCTTTATTGTCAAAAATGAGAATAAAAACAATGCCATATTGAAATATTCGTACATTTATGAGACAAATAAAAATAGCACATTCAGCTCGTGGATCGAAACACTGTGATGAAATATGGGTTTAGTTTCGAGAAATCGAGAATAATTGCAGAGGTCAAAGGTATCTAGGTATGCACTTACTTTTTACGAGATATTTTTCAAATTCGAAAATTCATCATTATAGAAAATATTGGAACAAAATTGGCCCCAAAAAATTAAACTAAATGGAATATTTTTTTCGTCCAATTAAATTTTCAAACTGACAAAAAATTCTCAAAATTGAAAAAAAAAAATCAAAAATATTGAAAAAATCGAACCCTTACCCGATTCAATCCGCAATCTAAACTTCATGATCTCTTATCAAATTAAAATTCCTCCGAAAAATTCTCTCGACTCGACTCGTAAAAAAATATCAAACTGAGATAAAAAAAACACTTCAAACACCGGCGTAAATTTCCAAATCGAACCGCGTAGTTCGCGTCAAAAAAATATCTCGTTAGTCGACACACGTACAATAAATAAAAATAACGAACTAACAATCCTCGTATTGCGAGCTCCGAAACAATACGTCAAAGTATAATAGAAAAGCGAAATACGTCACCTCCTATTATTTCAGAGACAACAGATTCCGATTCGCATTTGAATACGTAACCGAGAAAAGTGTTTGGACTGTTCGGATCACGACATACGACTCCAAAATGATCGGTTTCTTCTTTGCCCTGAGAAAATGAACAAATTAAACTTCGTTATCGAATCGACTCCTACTCCATAAACATCTACTCGTAGAGACAGTCACAAAAGAGCAACAAAAAATCACTCATCCTTACGTGAACGCAATTTACAACATCTCTCAGCTGTTTATATAAAAGCACTTCTTTACGATCGGTACTTATGAGCCTGAAATCTGTACGTCCTACGTGAAATACCATTGTACGGTTCGTTTCCACATCGTCAGACCGGTGCTAAAAAAAAAATAAGCAAAAAAATATTGTCAATTAGGTAACTTACCTATTTTACGAAAAAAAGGCGATGGTTTTAATCCACTTTAAACTAAACAAATAGGTACGTAGTCTTATGGGAAATGGGAGGTTTTCACATGTGCTTTTGGTCACGATACGAGTTACGATATGTGATATTATCGTAGTTTTTATCGTTAATTTTCGAACGTGGTTAATTGGAGTACTACGGAAAATACAAGCAGCACTTTATCACTACATGTGCTTCGTTATCGTAGTTGTACTCGCTGTTACGAGCTACTATAACGTAAATATCCTCACGGGAGGTTTCGTATATTCTAGTATCTGATGGGGATCTATAATTTTTGATAATTCTTCGTAATGAGATGATAATGAGTAATGCAAAAGTATAAAGCGTAATAATATCTACGATGATTTATATTATTATTACCGATGAGTTTTCTCCGCCGGATGTGTGAAATGATGCGATCGAATTGGCTCTTAATCTTTCTGCTGGAGGTCTGCAAAAAAATACAAATGAGTGAAAAATGTGACTTTTAATATATCTTACCTACCTACTCAAAAAATTTAAAAAATGGAAGTTGAAAATGTTAAAAGGCTCTGGTGTAGTAAGGTAGTCTAATGGACTGGGGTCTAGTTTACTCGATTTGTTTACATGGAAGTGGATCGTTGTTGAATTATACCAAGTTCAATATATTATGCAGATACTTGAGATTCAAAATTGGAGGAGAGGGAGGGGTCCAATCGAAATTTTTGTAATTACCAAAATTATTTCTAAGACTCAAAGCTACAACTTTTGTTCGAAATTTTTTTCAATTGGACCCTTACCTCCACCAGTTTTCAATAATACAAGCTATTACAAGTATCTGAGTCATATTATGCAAAATTGGAGGGGAGGGAAGGGTCTGATCGAAATTTTTGTGATCACCAAAATTATTTCTAAGACTCAAAGCTACAATTTTTTTGAAATTTTTTTCAATTGGACCCCTACTTCCATCATTTTTTAATAATAAAAGTATTGAAGTCATATTATACAAAATTGGAGGGGAGGGAGGAGTCTAATCGAAAATTTTATAACAACAAAAATTATTTCTAGGACTTTAATCTACAACTTTTGTTTGAAAAATTTTTCAATTGGGCCCCTCCCCCAATTTTGAAAAAGTATCTTTCTGATATGTGAAATAGCAAGTGAGGGAGGGATCCAATCGAAATTTTTATAATGGCCAAAATTATTTTTAGAGTCTTAATCTACAATTTTTAATTGAAAATTTTTTCAATTGGCCCCTTCCTGCTTTACTCCTCTAATTTTCAATTAATATTTTCAGAATGTTATGCAAAATCGGTGGGGAGGGAGGGGTTAAATTGAAAAACATTTCAAACAAAAGTTGTTGCTTGAAGTCTTAGAAATAATTTCGGTTATTACAAAAATTTCGATTGGACCTCTCCCTTCCCTCCAATTTTGAATATCAATTCTCATGAAAAGGAACAACTTTGATTTGTGATAAGTTAATAAATGATAACCCAAAAAATGTAAGAATTTGAAAATCGGTCAATTTTTTTCATTTCTCTGAAAAACTGGAGGCGATTAGGCACCACTTAAAATTTAGTTAGGGGAAAAATAAAAATAAAAATTGGGAATCATTTCCTAATGAAATGTAACAACTTCAAATACTTATCAAGGATAAGAGGTGAAAAAATTTTGTTCATTTTTTTTTTTTTTTTTTTTGGAAAATGGGGATGCTCCAAGTGTCAGCATTTAAAATTAAGTTGGTGAAAATAAAAAATAGGAATAGGCAAAATTCTGAAAAATGATCAATTTTTTCATTATTCGAGTTCTACAGGTCAAACTATCCCAATATAGACCCTTTCAACAATAATTTTATCTAAAATTGAAAAAATTTACATTTTTCCTGAAAATTCAAAAACTTGTGGAAAAATGAAAGAAAACCCTACCTACTATTGTAAAAATGTGACTTTTTAAAATTTTGGGCAAAATGATCACCAAAGAAGTCTAATTCGAGGTAGTTTGACCTGCAGAACTCAAGTCCATTATTAGTTTTTTTATTCGATCATTTCATGTGATCAATGGAATTTTAATCATTTTCAACCAATGAAAAAAAAAATCAAAATTGTGAAAAGTGAATAAACTGAAGTGAAATTCAAGCAAGAAGTGTATAAATGAGTAAAAGTACTAAATGCTGGTTCTGGAGGAAAACATTTTTTGACCTACAATGAGCGTTTGTGGGGGAGGGGTCACGAATATATCAGTTTTTAGAAGTTTTAGATATCACTCCCATCTCCTGAAAAAAATTCCAAGTAGTGAAAAATTGTTTGGAAAACGAGAAAAAAATTAGGCTTTGTCAGTTGCAAAACTGTGTCCTCCGGGATGATTCGAAATTTTTAAAAACATTTGAAGGTAATTTTAAGGGTCGGAAAGTGAAAATCGTAACTTGAAAAAATTTGAAATTCGGTTCGAGGACCATTTGACCCCTGTCCCACTACACCAGAGACTTACTGACGTACGTAGATTGAGTAGGTAATAAATGAAGTGAATCATATTAGGAGATAACGAGTTTTAATTATTTCGAGACGAATTATTAGATAATTGGAAATTTCACTTACTTATTAATTTCAGATAGAACTCGAAAAGATGACGATTTGCTATGATCATATCCATTTTCGCCGAGTTTGATTTCAACATCCTTGATAAAATTACAAAAAAAAAAAAATCACGTTAATAGTAATGAAGAATTGAAGATATCTCTAATATTCAACTGTAACGATATTAAAATTTACCGAATCGACGATAATAATATAAAATAAGGACTATCTCATCTAGGACTGCGTGATTTAACACGATGTAAAATATCGTATCTGATACCTACCTACTCAATTAATAACCTTGCTAATGCGCAATTTTTAATGCCATTTCAGATATACCTGACATGACGTGAGTTAACCTTTAGAATATTGCCAAAAAAAAAAAATTCAAAGCGAAGGTTTTCCATCATTTTTTAGCCACTAACAATAATCTATGTAGGTACCTTCTTTATGTACACCTACGGTGCAAGTAGGTATAGGTACACTATTATATAGAAAGATATCAAACATCGTCGAGGATATTACGAGTAAATTGACATATGTCATTACCACTGTAAACAAAACATTTTTTTGTTCTATCGAACGCCATGCCAGTAATAACCCACATGTGGCGAATGCATTGTACGTTTATATAAAAAGAAACAGCAGATGCATAAATAATTTAAAAAGTATGTTGGGTTAGGAATATACCTGTGAAGGTCTTCGAAGGTGCTGGTAACCGTTTTTCGACAAATGTCTGTGAAGTTCGTTTTGACGAAATTTCACTAGAGCTGCGTCTATGAAGGCTTCGTTTATTTTACGATTGGAGACGCGGATTTTCCCGATGTACAGAACCTGTAAAAAATTTAGAAAAAATTAATTTCACATTGAAGTAAATTTTTTTGAAATTTTATAGAAATGTTGGATTTACAAATTTTTTGAAATCTTCGTAGAAGTTAATTTTTTTAGAATTTATAAATTTACAAACATCACAAAAATGATGATAATGAAATATAAGAAATTTTCAAGGAGAAAATGATATTATTTTTTATTTTACAAAAACTTTGCAATTACCTACAAAATAATCCCTCCAAATAATAATTAAAATTAAAAAAATATATTTTTCTACAAGAGAACTACTTTAAAAAATTCAAAAAATCCATAAAAGAAATTTTAAATAAAATTTGAAAATAGAAAAAATTCACTTCTTCCAAATACTTATTTCAAAAAAATGAATATCAACTTTTCTTACAGAAAATTTTCGTGAAGAAATTTAAAAATTAATTTTTTTCTGAAAAAAGTTAGGTAATAATTGTTACAAAAAATATCTAAATCAAAATCTGAAAAAAATTTTAATACAAATTTTTACACAAAATTATACTAAAGAAATTAAAAAATAATGTTAGAAGAAAGATTCCCTTCAAAATTAAAAAAAATAACTTTCGAAATTTTCAACCCCAAAAAAACACGTGAAATTTTATTTGAAAGATTCTCACAAACACACCCACATAATAATATGTAAAAATTACATCATTTTTGGGCCACCCCTCCCCGCACAGAAAATATTGCATTTTATCCAAATGTAACCATGTATCTCGGGGCTGGGGTGGGGTAATGGTTTAAAAAAATAGGGCGGTTTTACATCAAAACAAACATTTTGTGTGAGTTTCTTTATCCACAAAGTCCCTTTACCTGATATTCTTGTACTTAATGAATTGATATAGGATTCAAAAAAAAAAAAATCATCAAAAATCGAAAAATCAACTTCGGTATTTCAAAATTTGGTTCTGAGGTCTGAATGACATGTTCTTTCAGTGAGCCAAATTTCAGTCCAATCGAAGTTGATGGATTGACAAAGACAAGGTTTTTCTCGTAAGAAATTGAAAAAGAAATTACAAAAAAAAATTAAAGGTAAATAAAAATACCACCTACACAAAAATATGAAAATGTTTTCGACAACTTTTACGACATTTCAATGAAACAAATTGATACAAATAAGAGTATGAACGTTTTTCGATGATTTTTCAGAGTGTCGTATCTGGATTTCTTATCCATGACTTTTTCATGACTTTTCCCATAAAAAATATTTCTACATTTCCAGCCCCACTCCGGCATAAGCATAACTTGGAAGAAAGATGGGAGTGACCAAAAAAATTGCTTCATTTTTTAAACAAAAAGTTATTTTTTCATTATATTTTGCGGTAAATAGCTATAAAAAAGAATTATTGGGCCCCCTTGAAACCCCCAAATTACGCCTATGACCTTCGAGATCCTTTTTTTTAGAATAAAAAAAAAACAACAATTTCAAAAAAGATCTTTTTTTTGGAATGAAAAAATGTCCACTAGGTAATTATATTATTATACGTATGTAGGTAGTAAAAAGTTCTTCAATTTTTCTGGAATAAAAAAATGTGAGTTATTATTACCTACTAAATTTTTTTTCCAACTTTTTGTTGGAATTTCAATTTTTCTTTGAGAATTTTTCAGGTTTTGTCATTTAAAAAAATTCTTTGTGAGTAAAAAAAATTCTTAATTTTTTTTGAGTTGATAAAAATTTTTCTAAAATTTTTGGATCTACATATTATTTTGTGATTATTTGGAATAGGCATAATTTTTTAGTTTCTCGGGAGAACAAAAAATCTCAATTTTTTGGAGTCAAAATTTCACTATTTTACTGGAGTAAAAAATATTAAAATTTTTTCTCAAATTTTCAAAGAAATTTTTTGAAATTTCAACTTTTTCGTTGAAATTTCTAACTTTTTGGTGAAATTTCAATTTTTTATGAGAAATTTTCAGATTTTGTCATTTTAAAAAACTTTTTGTGGGCAAAAAAAAATTCTCATTTTTTTTGAGTTAGGTACCTAGTAAACATTTTTCTAAAATTTTTGGATTTATTTTATAATTTTTTGGAATTAAATAAAATAATTTTTAGTTTTTCGAGAGAAAAATATTTTCACAACTTTATACTGGAGTTAAAAATTTTCAATTTTGTTATAAAAGTTACTCAAAATGTTTCTCAAATTTTTCAGAAAAATTAAAAAAATCAAATTTTTGATTGAAATTTATAACTTTTTTTGGTGAAATTTCAATTTTTATTAGAGAAATTTTCAGGTTTCGTCATTTTAAAAAAATCTCAATCGTTTCTGAGTTGGTAAAATTTTTTCTAAAATTTTTGGATTTATGTTGCAATTTTTTGGAATAAAATAATTTTTAGTTTTTTCCGGGATGAAAAAAAGCTCAATTTTGACTCCAAAAAATTGAGATTTTTTTCTCCTGAGAAACTAAAAATTATTTTATTCCAAAAAATTAGGTACAAAAAAAATCCAAAAAAATTTAGAAAAATTTTTATGAATTCAAAAACGTTAAGAATTGTTTTTGCCCACAGAGAATTTTTTAAAATGACAAAATCTGAAAATTTCAACGAAAAATAAGTTGAAAATTTTTTTTATAGTAACTTACATTTTTTTATTCCAAAAAAAATGAGGAAAATATAGCAATTTCTTCATTTAAAAAAAATAAGAATCCTTTCATCTCTTAAAAAAGTTGGGAAATTTTCCCCAAAATTTAAGAAAATATTTTTACTCTAAAAAAAAGAAACAAAAAATATTTTTCAAAACAAAATTGAGGCATTTTCGCACAATGAAAAAAAAATCTCTGAAAATTTGATAAAAAATTTAAATAACTTTTATCACAAAATTACTAAAAAATTTTCTCGACTTCAAAGAGTAAAATTCATCACTTCCTATTACCTAATGATTTTTTTGAAAAATTCATGATTTTTCCATGACTTCCATGACCTGTAGAGGTGTAGACACCTTGTTTTTAGACCTGTCATGTCACATTTATTCGATTCTAAGAATCACAATATTCGACAAAAAAAATAGCCATAAGAATATGTCTTTCCAAGTGACTAAAACAATGTTATCTTCGAACAAACACAAAACATCATTTATTTTTTTTAAATTGCCTACAATTCGAACGTTCGGCAAATCCATCAACGTACGATGTGTTTATGCATTATTTATCATTGGCGGCAAGCCATTAGGTATTGATAACAGAACAAGGTACAAAACATTGGCGATGTTTCGTAATTTGTCGTGTTTTTCAAATGCACCTACGCGCCGAAAAAGACTGCAAAATGGGATTCCCGCTTTATAAATTTGTAGGTATTTTTTGCAAAAATTTGCAACAATAAAATAGTTAAAGATTCTCAGCTCATATAAGATGACTAATTTTCTCGTGTGTCTGTCTCTGTGGATGGTTAACCTCATTGTCGTTGAGAGCATACATTTAACTAACAAATTATACTCTGATGCGGTAAAACCCCAAGAAGAACAATAATACACTAAGTGGGTACTAGGTACATTGCAAAAAAAAAAAACAAAAAAAAAACAGAAAAATCTAGCACATACCTCGAAAAAATGCGAAGAACTGGGCGATATCTCGGTATACTGCGAGCTGAAAGTCTTGGAGTGTGTTGTAGAGCTACCGGAAGACTTGATATCTGTATCTGATTTATTGTTGCTGAACATGTTCTCTCTATTCTGAAACCGTACAGAAAAGAAATTGTCTCGTAACTAAATTGCGTATTGCCAGTACCACACAATAACAATCACGACACACCGAATTATAGTTTAAACATGGCGTCGTATAGTACGATAAATTATTTTACGTACAAATTACAAAAATTCTCGTAGGTTCGCGTTCGCTTCAATATTGGCATATACAAACGCAACTCATTTCGATTATAAACTCCGGCACACATATCACACAGTATAATATAAAGATAGACATAACGGACAGCTAGACTTTATGGCTCCACAATAAGCTCCAAAGCAAAACACCAACACCACGAATCAGGTGAACCGTCGAACGTACATTACTGCGCGAAAAGAATAAAAAGTAAAAAATCATCGCGTCCAATATTAACTCTAAATATAAATTCGTCTAGTTGGAAGTAATTCAATTTTTCGCCTTAAGATAGTATACAGTCGTCGTCAGAGTGTACGTATAATTCTTCTTTAAGGACGTAAGTGAAAATGCGTAGCGTATACGACAAATAAACAAGACAACCGCACGATTCGTAATTTCGTATCGTAATAATGACGCGACGGATGCGAGAAAAACACGAATAATTTTACCAATACTTCCAAAAGGATGCTCGAATCGTTTAAGAGATCTTACTCGTACATTAGCGAAGGGAAGGCGAATACATAAGAGCTTTTTTAAACGGATCGAGTACGACACAGCGAAAAATATTAATTAAAAATAAGTTACGTAGACGACGCCTAAATTAATTTCGAGTAAACAAGTTTTCGATTTTGACATTCTATTAGTTCGCACACGTTTACAGCACGTGTAAAATCGTGTTTGCGACGATACGATATGATTTTTCGCATCATCGTGCCCCGCCCATAGTCCCTTGGTCCCTTCCTGTCTCGGAAATGCCATCGTTTGCAGGACCTTTATTACGACGACGACGACAACGACGTAGAGTTTCTAAAGGTCATCTCGTAAAGTTAAATGTGAGATTAATTCGATGAGTCAATCGGCCGAGTTATGGAAAATTTCACGATAGGAAAACATGGCCTAGGACTCGTCGAAGGTAAGCTACCTACTCCAGTTGGCGTATAATTAAAAAAAATTGAATTCCATGATTATAGAGAATAAATGCGTAGAAAACTTATAAAATAAAAAAAAGCTAAGTATACATATAATAGACTTTTTTTTTAAATTCAATAATTTCTTTTTGGAAAGACTTTTTAGAAATTTGTAGGTACCGAAAAAAAATCAAAAATGTTGCACAAAATAATTTTTTTTTTTCATAACAATTTTCATCAATTTTTATGAAATTAGATACCATTTTTTAAATTTCGAAATATAGAACAAATTGTGAAAATACTTTTTTTTTGATCAATACCTTCTTCCAATTTTTTTTTCAAAGTGTTGTTTATTAATACCTAATTATTCATTTTTTTTTCTAACTGGGTATAACATTTTACCAACTTATTGTACTCAATTTTTTTTTTCAAATATTTTATTTGAAAATTTATCAAATTTACAATTTTAAAAAGTTCTCTATTGAAAAAAAAAAATGTTCGATTCTTCTTCAAATTTTTTCAAAATGAAAAATTTTTCTACCAAAACGATTTTTTTCAAGTTTTTAAGTTATTGTTTTAAAAATTGCTTCGAAATGCCTATTTGACTTTGATTTTTTTGTAGAACAAATTTTACATTTTTTAAACTTTTTTTTTTCAATTTTTCTCAAAAATGTATTTATTATTATTATTTTTTTATTAAATGATTCGATCCTACATTTTTTAAAACTAAAACTTGAAATTTGAAATTTCGCATAAGTTTTTTTGAACATATTTTTTTAAGTTTCCAACTTGGCTAGATCATTTAAAAATTTCACTCAAAAACAAAAAACAATTTTTTTTAAAAACAATAATTTTCAATTTCCATCAAGAAAAATTTTCAATTTTTTTAAAAATTTTATTTATTTTTTACGTATTTTGTTAATAAACGTTTTTTATTTTTTCCTTTTTCATGAAGGTACTAAAAAAAGTTGGTTCATTTTTTTTAACTTATTGAAATTTTTAAAACTTTATGTAAAATTTTATCCAAGTTTTTATATATTTTTAAAATCAAATTTTAAACATTTTTGCTCCAACTTTTTCAGTTACTCTTTAATGTGATTTTTTAAAATTTTGCTCAAATACAATTTCCTTAATTTGAAATAAGTGGGTATAGGTACCTACTTAATTTTAAGATTTCTTCGAGTACCTATTAGAAATTAAATTTTTCAATCGCCTATTTTTCAAGTTTTTTTTTTCAATTTATTTTTCTCCCCATAAAATAATTTTCCTTTCAAGACGAGTTCTTTCAATTTAGCGTAATTTTTTAAAAGTTCTCCTCAAATGATTTTTTTTAAAACGATTTTCAGGTTTTTATGAAATTAAATCAAAATTTTCTCGTTTTTTTCATTAAAAAAAAACAAAACAATTTTCAATTTTTTTGAAATTGAAAAAAATTTTTACATATTTTTCATTTTTTAAAAAAAACTTTATATAATTTTGCTTTCATTGAATTTTTTAATACTTGATGGAAAATACACATTCGTTCAATTTTTTTACAACAAGTTTTAAACATTTATTTATTTTTTTCAGTCGTTTCAAAACAAAAATAAAATATCTGTTCAATTATCTTACATTTTTTTTTCAGTTCTCTTCAATGTTCTTTCTTAAAAGACTTATTCAATTTTTCTTCCCTGAATTTTTTAAAACTTGATGTGAAATTTTAATCAGTTTTTAATCATTTCAAAAACAAATTTTGAACTTTTTTTTTCAAATTTTTGTGAAACTAAATTATTGAATTATCCTCCAATTGTTTTGCCCCCTCCAAAGTGATTTTTCTTATAAATTTTTCTCAATTTTTTTATATTTTTGAATATCATAAAAATTTTCTTCAATTTCAAGTTTTTTTTTGTTTTTGTTTTTGTTTTTTTTAAACAAAAATATTCAACATTTTAGCTGATTTTTTTCTTCATTTTTTTTAAGTGATTTCTTTTAACCTACTTATTTTTATTTTTTCATTTTCTTTTTCTATCTTTTTTTTTTTGAAATGATTTTCAGTTTTTGAAAATGAAATAAAATTTTACAATTTTTTCTATAACACATTTTTTTCACCTTCTTTTCTTTTTTTCATCGAAAGTAAAAATATATTGAATTTTTTAAAACATGAATTACCTAATACTTATTAATTTTCATTATTATTTTTAAAAATAAGTAAATTTTAATTTTTTTTTAATTTTCCAAAACAATATTTTACAATTTCTTTCCTATTTTTTTTGGAAGTTCTTTAAAAAATGATGCATAAAACGCATTTTTTTAAAAAGTTTTTTTCATATAGGTGATCTTCAGAATTTTTGAAATTAAACACAATTTTTCAATTATTTTCCATTTTTTTTCGAACCGATTTTCATTACTTACTTGTTTATCAAAGTGATATTCCTTTTTACGTTACTAGGGAGATAAAGTGCTACTTTATATACCTCTCGCTGATCTTTCGGTAGTATAAAGAAGCCTTTTTCTCCCTCGTAACGTAAAATATTTTATCCAAATAGGGAAATAAAGTACTATTAAAATTTTTTTTTGCTGGAACGGATTTAAAATTTGAATTAATTCTCAATTAAAAAAAAAAAAAAAAAAAGTTCACCTACCTACAAATTTTTTTAAATTTACTTTTCATTTTTCATTTTTTTAAAACAAAATTTTTCAATCAAGTCAGAACATTTTATAAAAAAAATCCCTTGAGTTGACAATTTCTTTATTTAAACAAGTTTTTAAATTTTCGAAACAAAATAAGCATTGTATTATGTATTTTTTTTTTAATTTCAACTTTTTTTTTCGTAAGAACAGCTGTTTTCAATTTTTATTCCTTAAACGAATTTTTTCAAACTGGATTGAAATTTTATGTTCTGTGATGAAAATCAATTTTCCTGAAACCGGATTTTTATTTTTTTAAATTCAATTACCTATTATTATTATTATTTTTTTACAAATAAATTCTTAAAAATTATTCAAGACGAACGTTTCGATATTTTATCAAAAAACCCCAACTCTAGATCAATTTAAAAATGGAAAACCCTGAATTCACACCTACACGCTAATTTTTTTAATGAATGAAATAGGAAGAGCTACCAGCTACCTACATCTAGGTCTTCGCCCACTTGCTTTAATCATTTTCGAACGAGAAATTAGAAAATAAAGCGAACAGCGTTATTTCGAATAAAACTAGCTCCAATGCTCCAAAATACAAACAAGATATCACTGCACAGTTTGCAGCATATTTCCGGCTTAAACAGCCTGCCAAACCGATAAATTTATTTGAAGGAGAATATTTTTTTTCCATCACATAATATTGTTTTGATTACGGCACAATACCGGCTACGTTTTAATTTTATTTTGTCACACACTTCATTTTCGAATAATATTTACAAGATTTTCATACGTGTGTGAGTATAAGTACCTATGTATTTGCATTTCTATCAAAGTGTAATAAAAATACGTGTAAACGTAACGAAATTTTGTTTTTATCATTAAACGTGCGGACAAACACACCATAGTACGTTGTCGTACTCTTATAAATAATATTAAAAAGTACCTAAAGAAAATAAAAATTTACGAATAAAACTAGTTTTTAGCACAACCTTCTGCTCAGGAAGAAGTTTATGCAATATTTGAATATTTACAAGCATTTTTGCTACCGATGATATGGTTTTATAAAAAATCTATCGGAAAAGTGATACACAGTGCCATAAGTTTACCATTGGTTTTATTTATTTGTTTGTCACACATAAATGCGTATAAGTTCTACTTTCGCGTCCACATTATTTAATCGTAGGATGTTTACAAAATTCATACTAAAGATGGATAAATACGAGTAGATACATTGTGCGGTAACCTGCTGCGATGATTGCATAAAAACCATGGATATGGAAAATTTTCATCAATAATGGAAAGTTCTTTTCTGGATCATTTTTCCATTATTTGTTATGAAAATTTTGAAACAAAATAAATAAATAAATTTTTTTATACCTTTTTGTGGTTTATTTATAATATAATAACATTTCTCGATTTTATAAGGAAATGCTAGCATTTTCTTAGAATTCTTCAAAATAAATAAAACCAATTTTATCACTTTCCTAACGATTAGGTAACGTTACTACGACGTATTCAATTTTCACGTAGTATTAGTATACTCTTAATCGTTTATTTAAATTCATACTTTAAAAACACACGTGTTTTTTATATGAGCAATTAAGCAGTCTAAAAAAAAAAGTGAGAAAAAAACGAAAATCTCGCACAAATACGAGAATATTGATACGAGAAACCGAACGTGTATCAATTTGGCACCACATCAGTATACTCATTTGTCTCGTATTCAAACCACTTGACCTATCCAAGACCCTAAACAAAGCAAAATTACGTGGTCAATTCTGCAGAATGTAATCGTAGATTGAAGGGACAAATCAAACACATCGTGGAGCTGGTCGAGGAAACCCATTAATCATCGTTTATTGGACACAACCAGTTGAAAATGTAACAAGGCTATCAAAATTCAATCAAGGTCCGTATTTACGTCAAAAGGGACATAACCCAGTAAAGAACCGGTTCATAGGCGAGTTTTCGAAAAAACTACGATGTGACGGAAGAAAAAACACGTAATATCGAATACAAAGTTTGTACTCGTATCGTACGATACATTCCACATTTATAATGATTCTTTTCTCTGTTTTGATTATTATAGGTGGATTTCAATATTGACCATAGAAGGGTAATTTCCCTTTTATAGAGGCGCCATTCGTAACGTGAGTCAGTCATCTCTTCCATAAAGATATTCTCATTTCTCTCAAGTACATACATTGTAAAGTGTTATTTTTTTTCTGATTGCGTGATGAACTGCATGAATTGAATTAAATTACTTCAAGTCTGTTTTAAAGTTCAAAACAATTGTTGAAATTCATAAAACTTGATGATATATTGTCAAAAAGGATTCAAATGTTACCTTCATTAAATAATCCTGTTCAATTTCTTTAGTTTTGCTCATAACATTTAAAAAATTTTTTTAGATAGACTTTTATTAATTATTTAAAAAGTATATTTATTCAAAATTTTATTCAATTTTTCCAAAAAATTTACTCGATTTTTTTGACGATTTCTTAATAACTATTATTTCATTCAAGTTGGGAGAAAAATCGTTCTCATTTTTCAAAATTTTGTTGAGACTTTCTTTAAAATTTAGCTTAATTTCATTTTTTAAAGTTCTCTATTCCAAATTTAATTCAAACTTTTTTTTTCAAAATCTTATTTTAATTTTTCTTTGAAAATTTTTAAAAAATTTCAAATTTTTTCCGAATTTTATTCAAATAGAAAAATTGTAGGTACAAAATTTTGCCCATTGAAAATTCATTTTTATCTTTTTAAAAACACAATCAATCAATCAATCAATGTTTTTTTTTTTGGTCAAGTTCTTTATCCAACTTCAAAGTAAAATTTTTCTACTTTTTCAAAAAAATTTTGAAAAAAAAATCAAAAAAAAAATTAGCTTTATCATCGATATCTGAAAGATCAGTTTTTTTTAATTTTCAAATTTCTATTTTGAAAATTTGACCGATTAATTCAATTTTTCTTATTCTAAAAATGTACTCAAAATTTCGTTCAAAACTTTGCTCAATTTTTTGTCCCAACTTAAAAAAAAAAAACTTCATTCAATTCTTTTTCAGAATTAGGTACGTTAAAAATTAAATTTTTGAAAATTTGCTACTCAAAAAAATTCCTCAAAATTTTGCGAACTGTATTCATTTTTTGGCTTGTTTTTTCAGAATTCTGTTCAATTTTTTAAAAATTACTTTCATTTTTCATCAAAAATCAATTTTTAATTGGCTAGATTTATTTCAATTTTTTTCAAAAAATTGTGTTCAAGAAAAAAATTAGTCTGTTTTCAAAATTTAATATGAATTTAATTCAAAATATTTGTGTTTTTATTTGACTTAATTTTTTTCAAAATTTTATTTTTTTCGAAATTTCTTTTTAAAAATTAGTAAAATTTTTGTGTTTTTTAAAAACGTTTTTTCAAAATTTTGTTCATTTTTTAAATTGAAATTTCAAGAGAATTGTTTAATTTTTGAAAAAATTTTGTCCTATTTTTTTTTCAAAATATCGTTAATTTCTCTGCAAAATCCAATTTTTGAAAAACTGCTAGATTCATTTCAAATTTATTACTAAAAATTATATTCAGAAAAAAACACTCAAAATTTCGTATGGTTTTTTTTTTCAATCCTTCAAATTTTTACCAAAATTTTGTTCAATTATTTATTTTTTAATTACATTCATTCTTCTTCAAAAATTTTTTTTTTTATAATTTTATAGATTTACTCATTTCAAATTTTTTCAAAATTATTGTTGATTTGAATTTTATTCAAAAGTTTATTCATTCTTTTTTAAATGATAATTTTGTTCCAAGAATTTTTTTCTTCGAAATTTTGTTTATTTTTATTTTTTTAAATTACTTATGCTCAATTTTCTCCTAACTTCATTTGTGTGAATTTGCTAGGTTTAAAAATTGCTCAAGAAATTTGTTCAATTTTATTTTCAAAATTGAAACTCATTTATTTTCTTAAAAATTCAATTTTTTAAAATTTGTTAAACGTTATTTCAAATTTTTTCAAAAACATGTGTTGAGAAAAAAAATTCTCAAAACTTTGTTCAATTTTTTTGGGTGTTGATTTTTTTAAAAATTATGTTTACTTTCCTTTAAAATATTTTTTTTTTAAAATTTGTTAGATTTATTTCAGCTTTTTTTTCAATTGTGTCCAAATAAAAAAAAAATCACTAAAAATTTTGTTTAATTTTTCGACTTTGTAGGTTTTTTTTTCAAAGTTTAATTTGATTTTAAAAAATAGATTTGGTAACTTTTCTTTAAACCCCAAATTTAGAAAATTTGCTAGATTTATTATTTTTTTTTTCAAAAGTTGTTTTCAAATAAAAAGAAATTAGGAAGTCACAATTTTGTTCATTTCTTTCAAAGCTACGTTCGTTTTTCTGCAAGATTTAAAACTGTGTTTAATAAATCAAATGCTTACGTATTTTTTCAAAAGTTTTTCATTTCTTTTCTCCTAATTTTATTGAAATTAATTCAAATTGCTTTTTCAAAATTTTCTAAATTTCTTTCAATTTTTATCCAAATTCTTTTCAATTCAAAGAGTAAATCCTGCAACTTTTATAGAACTTCCTAAAAAAAAAAATAGCTTCCTTTTATCTAAAAATAAGATTATTTCAACCTGCATTTCAATCTCCAAGAAGGTCCTTCAAGAAATAAAAAATTTATGAATTTATCTGCCGGAAAATCCTTACCGTTTGAAATAGGTCCTTCGGGTAATTCCTCACTCTCTAAAAGTAAAATATAGGCATACTTCTTCGAATTCTTATCTGCAGCAGTGTTTATGTACTCGTATTAACATAATTTAGATACGAGCCCTTTATACCAAACCGGATTATCTTCAAACAAACTCACTACGTTGTCGCTGTTGGACAATTTCAAGTCGCAAGTATGCGAAAAATTCCCCATTTTGTGACCTTGAAAGGATCAATAGCTCATAAACAATTTTCATCTCGCCATAAGGCCGTTATTCGCGATACGAATTTTAGCACGCGCTTTGTTACCATACACTCTCTCGTTTTTTGTTCGCCTTCATTCTTACAAACATTGATGAGGTACAATTACGTACGTACGAGTACCTCTAACTAGGTAGGTACCTAAAGATATAGATAGTTCAACGCCTTCTTTCATTTCTTTGTTCAATTTCAACGTGTTTTCTCTTCATGTTTGACAGCTCTTTGGCAACATGGAACTTGGCTATGGTCAATGGTTCGAGTGCCCTTTCTGCAATGTCATATTGCTTCGACGATGAGTTAGGATTCATACATCGTCGTAGTCGTTACAAGTTATTGTAATGTCACCAATAATATGTAGTTTGTAGTATGAGAATAAAATTTACCGGCGCAGGAATCAAGGTTTACAAGAATGCGACCGCGAATTCATGATATACGTGAATTCAGTTAAAGGTTCTCTCTATTTTATTCTCGGACATGTGTCCTATTTGTAATTAATAATTCGAGCTAGGAAAATGATGAATTTCTTTACAACATATTTAGTACACTCGCGTATAACTCAAGAGATGATAATGTCGTTAAAAATTACCAAACTATTTTTTCACGTCTTGGTTAAATTATGCATGGCTTTTTTAAGTTACGAGTAGTTTAAATAGTTCAACCTCGTTTATGGAAAAAATTATCTTAGGAATAATTTTGAATAATTAAATCATTATGTCGTTATTTAAAATTTCAAGTATTTTCTATATATACTCCAACTATATACAAAGTAAAACATAACACAAATCCATTCAAAAGACTCGTAGAATTTTTTAAATCATATCATAGATCACCTTGAACTGAAGCAATCAACGATTCAATAATTTTTAATTACATGTATGTGGCTAGGGTCAGGTACATCTAATTTGCCTCAAAAAAAAAAAATTGTCATCCATGATTCACTACAAACAAGTAAAATTTTTTAGTACCTGAGCCAGCTTGACCTCGTATTTGTAGCTTGAGTAATTTTTTCCACAATCTATTTTTAAAAAAATTACTTGCTGGAAAGTCTCTTCTTGGAGAGAGGAAAATTACAATTTTTCGATTGATACGTTTAGTAATGTCTAGTTTACTCAATTTATTTATACATGGATGTGGATGTGGATCGTTGTTGTTGAATTTTACAAAGTCCAATATTACTACATAGTACATAGATACTTGATATTGAAAATTGGAGGGGAGGGAGGTGTCCAATCGAAATTTTTGTAATGACTAAAATTATTTCCAAGACTTCAAGCTACAATTTTTGTTTGAAAATTTTTTCAATTGGACCTCTACCTGCACCAGTTTTTTGTAATGTAAGTATCGAAATCATATTATACGAAATTATAAAGAAAAACTACCTGATGTTATGTGAAATGCGGAGGAAAGGGAGTGGTCCAATCGAAATTTTTGTAATGACCAAAATTATTTCCAAGACTTCAAGCTACAATTTTTGTTTGAAAATTTTTTCAATTGGACCTCTACCTCCATCAGTTTTTTGTAATATAAGTATCGAAATCATATTATACGAAATTGGAGTGAAGGGAGGGGTCTAATCGAAAATTTTATAATAGCAACAATTATTTGTAGGATCACAACCTACAACTTTTGCTCGGGGAAATTTCAATCGGACCCCTCCCTAATTTTGAAAAAGAATCTACCTGATATATTTTATGTGAAATCGAGGGAGAGATCCAATCGAAATTTTTATAATGACCAAAATTATTTTTAGGATCTTAATCTACAACTTTTATTTGAAAATTTTTTCAATTGGCCCCTCCTCCCTCACTCCTCTAATTTTTAATTAATATTTTCGGAGTGTTATGCAAAATCGGTGAGAAGAGAGGGGTCCAATTGAAAAAAATTTTAGACAAAAGTTGTAGCTTGAAGTCCTAGGAATAATTTTGGTCATCACAAAAATTTCAATTGGACCTCTCCCTCCCCTCCAATTTTGAATAACCATCCACATCCACGTAAACAAATTGAACAAACTACTAGATTACTACTGATACTTTTCAGCAATCATTTCAAACTGGTAAGATCAATTTACGAGTACTATGCGTTTAATTGTGCAGGATACTCGAGACGTAGACTAGTTCGCAGGCTTCACTACAGAGAACTTGAATGAGTGGCAAAAATGATAATAATATGTAATTAAGGCAGGAAGGCGTTTTCGTGGTCGAAACGTAATTTTCAACCGGACAGGTACGATAAAGTTCATATTACATGTGATGTGTGAAATGACTTTAATCAACTTCGAATTCATAGCCACATGAGAGACCATGAACATTTGAACAAGTTTTGAGTTTGGAAATTGGAAAATCCTATAGATCAGTCCTCGAATCACAGCACCAAATCCAAGGCTTATGAAAAATTAGATGCTTAATCGAGCACCTCAAAATAATAGTCTATACGATGGAAGAGGTTGGAGTTGTACTATTTATTTATTGTGTCTACTCGAAGCGAAATGCTATTCTAGGTTTGTAGTGTCTGCTCGAAGGCTGTTTGCCATTTCAAGTGTTCGTATTCGATTCACGTTTCCAGCCTTCTTGTTCTTTTTGTTGACTTGCTAGTTGCTTCTCAAGGCACGAGGAAAACGTAAAGCGAATATCGATGATGGTTTTTCACAAATACCAGTACCTAAATACCTATACCTATATGGTATACTTATGCTGTGTTTCCTTAATGAAAAATTATATCTTTTTCAATGGGCACGAGTGGACGTGGTGTATACTATGTCATCGGTATGACTTGTAATTACATCAATTTTTTTTATTACGCAACCGGTGATTATAACGGAGTAAGGTTTTAGTAGGTAATTGTTGTGCGAGTTTCTTTTTTTTTTCATTGTTGCTTTCTCACGTGTGGTCGTTAGTTTTCAGGGTTTGTTGTACGAATATGCGAGGTAAACGTTTGATATGAGAAGCATGTTTGTGTATTGAAGGTTTGGAAATTTATTTTTGAAAAATTATAAGAATTCATTAGTATAAAAGAATTGATTTCCGAAAATTTGTATCGAAATTATTTATTTTAAAATTGATAAAAATTTATAATCAAGTTTTGCAATACTTATCGTCAATTTTTTTTTTGCCTAAATTAGGTGTGTTCGAAAATCACTTAATCAATTTATCATGATAAAAATTGGTAAAACAAATTATAATTAATTTTTAAAAAAATTATCAAAATTGAATGAATGAATGAATTTTATTTTATTTAATGCCCCCCGGCCGGCGTCTAGGCCATTAATAATGATGCTACATTTTTGAGAAATCGTCAAAAAAAATTTCAAATTGTTAATTTTTGAAAAATTATCAAAACCTTCTTTTGTTTAAAATGTCAAAATATTATCTTTGAAAATCTATTAAAATTTATAACGATAAAAATTATTATGATTGCGATAGTCAGTTTTTGAAAAATACCAAAATTTTTCGATTGTTTAAATTGTTACAATTGATTTTTGAAAACCGACTACATTTCTTTATTTTTTAAAAATTATTTCGATCAAAAAATTGCAACTAATTTCTTTCGTTTATACAATGTCCAAAAGTCGGTTAATTTTTTATTATCCGATTTCCCTTTATTTTTGCACGAACGACCTTAATATTTCTGCTGCGAAAAAATTCGAAGACTTTTTTCTGGAAATTTTTTAGGAATATTTAGTTCCAAACAACAGCTTTAAAAATTTTATTTCAAAAAATTAGAAATTTTGTGATTCGAAAAAATAGGAAATTTTTTTTTATTTAAAAAAAAAATCGAAATAAAATATATTCTAATTTCTTTTTTAAAGGTCCCAAACCACGAATTTTTTTTTAATTAAGAAATTTTTATATCCCAAAAAATTTATTTCTTTTTCACTTCAAACTTTTTTTGAAAAATCAGAGAAAGAAATAGGTAGGTCTAGGTATACGTTATTTTATTACAGTTTTTCAGTTTTGGAAAACATAGCTTTAAAAATTTGATTCCAAAAAATTATAAACTTTTTTATTCAAAACTAGACACCTGCGCTAGCGCAGCTCTAACAGTGTGCGTAGCTTTGAAATAGATAGATGCCTACTATTTGTCACACGATTCTATTGGAAAATTTATTCAGTGAATGAAAAAAAAAATAGAACAATGGTATTTATCTTTGAAATTGACCCATTGTTCGATTTTGAACATTTTAAATTTTTTGCCCCGAAAAAAGATAAGACTGCAGACCACAAGTCCGACCCATTGTTTGATTTTGAACATTCAAAATTTATTGCCCTAAGCAAAGATAAGATGAGAACTAGACACGGACCAAAAATTTGAATTTATTGCCCTTAGCTGAGACGTAATTTCAGATTTTTCTAAAAACACCTAACAAGTTTTTGATTTATACCACCTGCTGATACCTCCTGCTGAGCCCTAGATCACAAAGACACCTGCTGTGCCCCATTGTGTGGAGTGCTCATTGTTTGATTTTGAACATTTTAAATTTATTGGCCCAAAAAAGATAAGACGGCAGAGCACAAAGAGGACGTTGTGACGTGACCATTGTTCGATTTTGAACATTTAAAACATTTAAAATTTATTGCCCTAAGCAAAGATAAGATAAGAACTAGACACTGACCATTGTTTGATTTTGAAAATTTGAATTTATTGCCCTGAGCCTGAGACGTGATATCTGATTTTTTACCACCTGCTGTGCTGATACCGCCTGCTGAGCCCTAGATTACAAAGTTTGATTTTGAACATTTTAAAATTTTATTGCCCCAATAAAGATAAAACGGCAGAGCACAAAGAGGACGTTGCGTTGTGACGTGACCATTGTTCGATTTTGAACACTTTAAATTTATTGCCCCAAGATAAGATAAGATATGAATAATAGAAAAGTTCCCTTTTCCCTTTTTTTTACAAGTGAAAATTGCAATTATCTCGATAATTACTCATTAGATTCACACACAAATCTCATTGGCCCTCCGCCTTCATGAACTCTACATTCCTTGAAAATTTGAACCAAATCCATCCCATCATTAGTGAGTTAACCTCGATAAACCTATTTCAACATTTTATATTTCAAGACTGAAACCAATAGTGTGCTTACGCACACTAAAAATAAGAAATAAGAAATTTTTCAATTCGAAAAAATAGGAAATTTTTTTACTTCAAAAAAATAGGAAATTTTTTTACTTCAAAAAAATCAAAATGAAATGAATAATTCAAAAAAAAATTTTAAAACGTCCCAAATCACGAAAAAATCTTTTTTTTTTCAATACCTATGAAAATAAATAAGGAATTTTTTTATTTAAAAAAATTCATAAATTTTTGTATTCTATTTCTAAAGTAAAATTTTTTTAATTTTGAAAAAATAGAAATTTTTTATTTCAAAAAATTTAATTTTTATTTTGAATAGAAATTTATTTTGGAAAAAGTTGATAATTTTATTTTCATTTCAAAAAACCTGCGAAATTTTTTTACTCAAAAAATTGATAAATTTTACTCAAAAAAAAAGAATATGCTAATAGATAGGTATACTCACAATTTTTTTATTTGAAAAAATTTTTAAAATTTCATTTTATTTATTTTTTTAAAATTTTATTTTGAATAGAAATTTTTTTTATTTCGAAGAAAGTTAATAATTTTTCAATTTCAAAAAAGCTGAGAAATTTTTTCATTTGCAAAAATTATAAATTCTACTCCAAGAATAGATGGATTTTTTATTTCAAAAAAAATTTGAAAAATTTTATTTAAAATAAAAATAGAAATTGTTTCATCATTTTTGAAAAAGAAATGAAAAATCGATTATTCGACTTGGCACGACATTATCTTCCTTCACCCCAACTCACTCGGATATTTGAAGTCCTACTGTATTATTTTTTTTTAAATTGTCAATGTTATGATTTTTGAATATATCTTTATTTATCAATAAATTCGATTTTTTACGAATACTTTGAAATTATTTCAATAAATCATCACTAATTTTTCAAAAAAAAAAAAAAAAAAAATTGAAATCATTCAATTATAAAAATTGTTAAAAGTGGATTTCGATTTTTTTTTTACAAGTTCATATTTGAAAAAATATCTTCTTAAAAGTCGTTCAATTTAGTACCTGTAGTTACCTGTCGTCTCAAATGGCTCATCAGTTGAAACTCATCAAACTCACACGTGCCACAAATCGTACGTATCCAAATTACCAAAACTCCTACGTCCATGAAGGTCTTACGAAATGTTGGAAAATTACTTAAAATACATTTTCTTAAACCTAATAACGTTTTTCAACAATGTCGAGACGACTTATCTTTACACCAAGTACCTATTTTAGCTTGTAGGTAATCTTTTAAAACGATACTTTCATCTAGGCTTCATCATCAACATCGACGCATTACCTACACTCGAGATTGCCTTGAAACACGTGTACGTTAAAAATTCTCCCGAATAAACATAATTTTCGGTGATAATTTAGGCTTCGTAAAAACTTTCGATGTTTTACCAAAAACTATAAAATTGGAGAAAGAGAAAACACGATTACTTATTTCTGGTTTGGTTTTCACGAAACCAACACCATCATAACAAATATTCATCTACTTGATCAATCGAGAAACCAAAGTACACATACACATTATACACTAGAATGTTAAAGGAATTAAAATCGGTATAGCCGGTAATTAACGACATCGCTGACCTACAACAACTGTAATATATTAATGCATATTCGTGCAACAGTTTAACGACCTAGAAAAAAAATTTCCTATGATAAAATTGTATACCTAGTTAATTCGATAAATCTTTTCTCCTCGCAAATACACCCGCAAAGTGGCATTGACACTCGAATAGTAATCATCCCCACACTCCAACTTGCAATAATTATACTCGTATAAATACGTGTACAGTACACCTACACACCTACACGTTAACTTTGACAAGTTTTCCTTTCTTCGCCAACTACTGACCCCGTGGCAGTCGTAGGCCTATCGTCTCATCGAAAACACTTCTGATTCATCTCATCGCGTTAAAAGGTAGTAATTTATTCAATAGGTATGTAGATAATCGTTTCGGGCTGATGGTGATTTTTAAAACCGAATAATCATTGCGATGATGTGCACGACAGGAGGACAAATTACGGTGAAAAGATCTCTCCATCTGGGGTTTTAAAACGTCGACAGTGGTACATATTGTGGTCGTATTTCGCCACAAAGTGACCTCGTCGAAAACAGTTCATATAACGTTGTGACTTGTGATCTTAATTAATTTTTTTTTACTACAAAAATCAGCTATCGTAAAGAACTTTATGATTTACTCATTTCGTTAAAGTACTAGAAAAATAACGAGTTTTGAAAATTGCGAAATAATTTCCTAAAAAAGTACATTCACTTGCAAAAATTTCATAATTATGTATTTTGCTGAAAATTTAACAAAAGGAAAAAACTGTCTGATAAAAAAAACAATAGGTACTTAAAACTTTTGTCTAAAAATAAAGCAGAATTGAAAAAAAAAAATGTCATAAATAATTTTTGTAAAATTTTCAAAGCTGTAAGAATTGACGAAAAATGATTGTTGAAAAATTTTCATAATAATTGAAATGACGAAATGACTACAAAATTTTCAAAAATCAAAATTTTTGAAATACTTCAAAAGTTATCAGGTTTTACGAAATTTTATAAATTCACATAATTTTTAAAAATACGGAATTTTACAAAAGTGGTCAATTGTCAAAGAATTTTTGAAAATGTTCAAATTTTAAGAATGCACAAAACTCCAAATTTTACGAAATTGACACAACTTTTAAAATTACATTATTATAAAACAAAATCTTAAAAAAATTACGTATAATACCTACATAATTATAAATTCAAAAAAAAATTCAATTGTCAAATCTTACAAATTGGAAAAATTAAAAAAAAATAGTGAACTGTTAAAGAATCATCCTAAATTGAATTTCGAATTTTGTCAATCGAAAAAATTGTCAAAACCTTCAAAATTAAGTCAAATATGAAATTGACACAATTTTAATAATCCACAAAATTTTTGAAACACCTATTGAAATGTCATAAATTAGCAAAACATAAAAAATAAATCGACAATTTTCAACTAAAAAATTCCTAATTGCACATTAAAAAAAAAATTAAATTGTCAAGATTTAAAAAAAAATCAAATTCACAAAACTTTAACTGCTGAAAAATTATCGAAATTGTTCAAAATCGTCAACATTTGCAAAATTATAAACGTTTAAAAAATTTCCAAAATTTTTAAGAATTACCTAATACGTAGGTACCTGATTGTTAAAACATACAAAAAAATTTTACAAATTAAAAAAAAAATTGCGAGTTGCAAATTATAAAGAATTTTCAAACATTCCCAAATCTTACAAATTGAAAAATTCAAAAAATTGGTAAGCCGATAACGTGATAACGAATTTATCAAAAAAATCAAAATTGTCAAATTTCACAAATGGAAAAAATTGTTAAAATCTTCAAATTTCATAAGACTCGTTTTTCATCATCAAAAATAAAAAACTGGCGAATAAAACATGAAAATTTTAAATTTTTAAAAGAGTTATCCAATTTCTATATTTTTTGGAAAATCAAAAATTTTCAAATTAAACTTCTAAAATTTAAAAATTTTATAAATCGACAAAATTGTCAACATTTTATAAGGTAACAGAATTATTGTGACAATCATCACAAATAAAAAATCGACAAATTTAATAAAAACATGAAAATCTTGAAATAATTACAAAATTTAAATTTAAAAAAAAATCCAAATCGTATAAAAATTATTTTAAAATTTAAAATTTGAAAAAAGGTAAATTCAAAGAACTGCGGCTTAATAGCAAAGAATTTTTGAAATTGTTAAAATCGACAACATTTACAAAGTTTTTAACCTGTAAAAAATTTCCAAAATTACAAAGAATGATAAAATTGAATTTTATAGATCTAAAAGTTGAAAATTTTCGAAATTTTTATTCATTATTGTTAAAACTGTCAAATTTTGCAAATTGACAAAACTGTTAAAATCATTGTAAAATTTTACAAATCGACAAAAATTATTCAAATCTTCAAAAATGAGATAATAATTGTCAAATTTTACAAAATTAATGAATTTTTTTCACACCGAAGTTTGAAAAATTTTCAATTATTAAAAAACCATGGCAATTTTTCAAAGAATTTCCAAAATTTTAGAATTTTTCAATTTGACAAAATGGCCGAATTCTTCAAAAATAAAAAAAACTCAAATTTTAGGAAGTGATTTTTAAGGGGGGGGGGGCTTGTTTTGGAACATTTTTTCTTGAAAGCATAGCGTTGATTAGCGGAATTTTCTAAGACCTTTGCATGACGTCATTTTGATTTTTCACCTATGAAGTTTTGAAGAAAAATTGGAAACTAATTTCAAATTGTTTCTTTTTACAAAAAAAATTAATTTTTAATTTTTGAAAAATAAAATGCATAGAGTTCTCAAAAAAAGGAAATTATTTTTATAATTGCATTTTGATTGTGTCATTTTGTAGAAAATGTTGGTAGATTTTTTGGAAAATTACAAATTTCAAAATCAAAATTGGAGAAAAACGCGATTTTTACTTTAGGTCCCGTTTCTAGGAAAACTATGCAACCCACAAAACTTTTTCTCAGAATCTTTTTTATTCAGTAGAGTCTTGTCTATAATTTAACGAGAGGATTTTGCAAAACTCGTACTTTCTCTCCTATTTTATGAAACCCTCTCATAGTTTTTCCTCGGAAGTATTCCAGTCGACTCGAAAGAAATAGTTGACAAATTAAAATTTTGCAAAATCCTCTCGTTAAATTATAGACAAGACTCTACTGAATAAAAAAGATTCTAAGAAAAAGTTTTGTGGGTTGTATAGTTTTCCTAGAAACGGTACCTGAAGTAAAAATCGCGTTTTTCTCCAATTTTGACCTTGAAATTTGTAATTTTCCAAAAAATCTACCAACATTTTCTACAAAATGACACAATTAAAATGCAATATGAAAATAATTTTCTTTTTTTGAGAACTCTATGCATTTTATTTTTCAAAAATCAAAAATTAATTTTTTTTGTAAAAAGAAACAATTTGAAATTAGTTTCCAATTTTTCTTCAAAACTTCATAGGTGAAAAATCAAAATGACGTCATGCAAAGGTCTTAGAAAATTCCGCTAATCAACGCTATGCATTTAACAAAAAATGTTCCAAAACAAGCCCCCCCCCCTTAACTATCGAACACAAAAATTGTAAAAAATTGAAATACAAAAAAGTTGTAAATTTTCAATGAATTTTCAAAATTTGTAGAAAATGCAAATTTCACAAAATTGCTGAATTGTCAAATCTTACAGAACAATAATTATTGTAAATTTTTAAAGAATCTTCAAAATTGTTAAAATTCTCAAATTTTACAATAATTGACAAAATTGTTAAAATTTTTGTAAATTGATTTTTTTTTTTTTTTGAAAAACTGTAAATTTTTAAAATTTTGAAAATTGTCTAATCCTATAAACAAGCAAAATTTACAAAATCGTTAGGTAAGCCATTAAAGATTTCTCAAAATTGTAAGATTTTACAAATCGACAAAATCGTTCAAATCTCAAAAATGAGATATTGTCAAATTTTATAAAATTGTTGATTTTTTTTTTAGACTGGATGTTTGAAAATTTTTTAAGTACGAGTATTAAGGTAAGAATTTCCAAAATTTTCAAATTTTACAAAATTATTGAATTTTGTTTAACACGAAAATTGAAAAAATTTATATACAACAAGACTGTAAATTTTCAATGAATATTCAAAATTTGTTGAAAATGGATTTCACGAAATTGTCAAATTTTACATAACCATAATTATTGTAAATTTTTAAAGAATCTTCCAAATTGTTAAAATTGTCAACATTTTGAAACTTGATAAAATTTCATAAAATTTGGTGACAAAATTTTGAAATTTAAAACATTAAAAATTCGTACGTACACGTAGGTATAGTGATCTTATTCGAAGAATTATGGTAATCATCATTTATATATTTACGAATTTTAAATTTCCAAAGAAGTAATTAAAGTCGTAAAAAATCGAGTTATTAATTTTTTTTTATTACTTATACATCATTTCCTACCCCTTTTCTCCTCCTCTATGCAATAAAAATTTTTATACGAAAATTTTAATGAAAAAAAAGTATTTTTAAAACACTTCCTACGACTCCACAGATAAAAAAAAAAATTCTGCGAACTTCTCCGAACACTACTCAATTGGTGAGAATTTGTCTGGACAAACGGGGTCAAGTTTGAGGCCAAAAAATCTACCTGTTCGATTACCGTTACGTACGCAAACATACGTTAACTACTCGTCACTCCGCTCCTTCCTCCCATCCACGTACCCATCAGAGCTCCGATCAAACCGTTCTGAGAAAAAATGATACAAAAAACTTCCTCATTTTACGATAACAGCAATTAAATTGGCAAAAAATGACATCAAATAAGGAGCAACAGCGTGTAGAAATCAATCAATTCATCGCGAGACTAGTTTCAAATAACCTTCAATTGCCAAGGACATTGAATTTATTCGACGCACATACCATAATAATAACGATTATCGAACGAGTATTCAAAACTTGGATGATTTTTTTTTTTCGCTATCACTAAAAAAACGAAACCAAACAGGTAACCGTGTGTTTGGAGTTTGGGTATAAAAGATCGCAAGCGCCGCGAAGCCGGCTTGGAGATGGAAGTTGGAACGTATCCAATATCCGAATCCAACTTATATGCGGAGATTCTCGACCAAACCAAAACAGTTCAATTTCATCGATGAAATTTATTACCTGTCGATTGTATTGTATAGTTTAGTAACCTTTTAATCTCGAGTGCAGAGTGGAGTGGACAGCGAACCACACCACACGATCCAAGGAGGACGACTAACTCGATGTCCTTTAAGACCCACAGGTGACGTCACTTGTCTAGCTTTTCTCAGCTGCTCCTGCTCGTACTTAGACTTACACCAGTACCGGATTTCCTACCGGCAATTAAATGCTTTTCTAATAGGATGCTTTTACCATACACATTGACGTAGGTGGGCGAGAAAATTTATTATTATTTTTTCCAAAAAATAATAAATTTAAACTCGCTGGCGATATTAGAAACTAAATAACCGACTAATTTGGCAAAATTTTACAGACGTTTGGAACGAGCGTAGAGAATGGATTTTTTACGACTTATTTAGATCGTTTTTTTTTTATTTGATTAAAAGCGGTTACATGTGGTGTGACCTTGCATCGCTAACTTCTCTTCCGATTAATTAACCGGTAGGGTAGGTAATTTTGCGGCGTGAGAGAGAAGAAGATACTCGATGCCTGCTGCCTCCATCGTCATTGTTCATCGCGAGGCATCGTACAACTTTAAGTGTACGTAAGTATATCTATCGTAGCCATCAATGGGAATTAAATCCAACAGCGGAATACCAGTTGAAAATGAATCATAATTTAGGTGCATGAACGCAACGGACACCCATTATCCGTGCGACTTTCTCACGCTGCACATCGCGTAATACTTGCATATCGTTTTTCTACATATATTATATAATATTTTGTCAAGACACGCGAATAAATTGGTCAAATATTACGGCTCGAGTGAGGCGAGATTTTTTTTCGACCAAATGTTGAAATAATTATGTCATTTTAACACGAATTTAGACACAGACCGCTAAGTCCAGACTTATTGGCGTTTATACTGTTTAATGTTTGTATGCCAAAGAGTACTTGAGAAGAGACAAGTTTCGAGTCAAATTGACAAATTCAATTGAGGAGGTGATTTTTTTCACATCCAATCTTGCTCGAAATCGTATAAAAAAATGAAGAAAAAAAGTTCAACAGGATTCCCTCATTCTATAAAATTTTCCAGCTTCATAAATTTTACAATTTTGGCAAAACTATTGATATAAAATTGAAAAAATTGTCTAAATCTTTAAAAATGTTTAGAATTGAGAAAATGGTTAAAATCGTCAAAAATGGCAAAATAGGCAAAATTCTTAAAACTCGAAAACTAAAAAAATCAAATTATTGAAATACCTAGTCAAATTTTTATAAATTGGCAAAATAATGTTAAAAATATCTTCAAAAATAAAAATATAATTTCATTCAATAAACTATTGAATTTTGAAAAATTTTATGCCTAATGTTGCAAAATTGTAAATTTTTTAAACTTTTTGAAAATTTTCCAAATTTACTAAATTTTATTTGATTAAATTGGTTACGTATTGTAGAGTTTTTGAAATTGTTGAGATCGTCAAAATTGCCTTATTCGCCAAAACCTCAAAGAATTGATACAATTTAAAAAAAAAAAAAAAAATTCAAAAATATTCAAAATTTTCAACTTTTTTAACTTCACACAATGGTTGCAATATTCAAAAACAAAAAAAATTGTTAAATTTTAAAAGAATTGGGCAAAATAATTTAATAAATTGTTAAATCATTGAAATTGAAAAAAGAAAAAATTGAAATCTTTAAAAAATTTGACACAATTTAAAAGAAAAAAAAACATTTCATGATTCACAATTTTTTTTATAGAATTTTGCAGTATTCGAAAACAAAATTCAAATACTCGAACAAATTATTGACATAAAAATATAAAAATCCATAACATTGTTATAAATATCTCCGAAAACAAAAAATTGTAAATTTTTAATAAACTGTCAACTCTTGGAAATTCGCAAAATCGTTGAAATCTTTCCAAACAGAAAATTTGACACAATTTTTAATAATCAAAATATTTTTAAGATTTACAAATTTTTCAAATTAATTTAGGTACAAAATTATTGAAATACACAAAACTTACTAAACTGTCAAATTTTATTTTAAAAAAATCTAGATTTTAAAAATTTGACAGGATTTTGAAAAATCGCAAAATTTTTAACAATTGATACGATTATTAAAATTCAGAATATAAAAAAATCCAAGATAACAAAGAATTGACAAATTTTTAAAAGATCTTCAAAAATACAAATCAAATTTTATTACGAAATTTGCTAAGTGTTGAAAGTTTTCAAAATTCTTGAAATTACAACATTTTTTCGAAAAATCTAGAGAATTTTTGAAATTCTCGAATCGCACAAATTGACAAAATTGTTAAAATCTTCAAAATGAAAAATTAACCAAAAATATAGAATATAAAAATTTTAGGTACTTAAAAAATATTAAAAATTGCAAGTTTTTGAAATGATTTTCAAAATAATTGTAAAAATTGTCAAGATCTACAAAATTTCACAAGTTGATTTTTAAAGAATTTTCAAAATTTTTTGAAATTGTAAAAATTCGCAAAATTGATTTTACAAAATTTTTTGATATTCTGAAGATTTGACACCATTTTTTAAATCATGAATTTTCAAAATTTACAAATAAAACTTTACGAAATTATTGTTAAAATGTATAAAAATGAAAGAAATGGTGAAATTTGAAAGAATTGGTACAATATTAAAAAACACAAAATTTTCAAAACTGTAAAATCTCAGAAATTGGAAAAATTGTTAAAATTTCCAAAAAAATTGAATCATCTCACTAAATTTTCAAAAATGACCAATTTAAAAAAAATTGTTAAACTGCTGAAAAGTTTTCTAAATTGTAGGAACTTTCGACTTTCCTGAAATCTTCAGATTTGTTAAAGGCTCTGGTGGGATAAGAGGGGTCAATCGCCCCCCGGTCGCACTTGGAAATTTTTTTCACAGATTTCGATTTTGTATCGTAAAATATGATTTTAGAGCGAATCAGCGATCACTTACCTCACCCCCGGGAGCTGGGGCCTCGAAAATGCGATTTTTAGCTTAAAAATTCCATCTCTGCGAGTTTTGAACCGATTTTCACCAAACTTGGCATGTAGGTAGAGGTACCCAAGGGGGTGTTGTGAAATTTTTTCAGATTTTTTCCACTCCTCTAACGACCTTGAAAACGACTTTTAACACTTTGAATCACCCTGTAGGGTACAGTTTCAGAGTGCACACGGCGGAAATTTTTTTTACGGTTTTTCACACCCTCCTACGCTACCCAGAATTTTTTCAAATTTTTATCGTTGGTGTAACTTCCCCAAAATATTCAAAAAGCCAATTAATCGTGCTTTTTTCCCCCACTAAACGCTCATTTTTCATCAAAAAATTTTTTCCTCGTGAAACACTACTAGATACTTCTTTATACACCTTTTGCCCGAATTTCACCTCAATTCATTCATTTTTCGTGAATTGAGGTTTTTTCATTAATTTTACGTGATTAAAATTGCGTAATCACACGAAATGATCGGATGAAAAAACTAACCGCGGATTCGTGTTCTGCAGGTCAAACTACCCCAATTTAGACCCTTTCAGCGATCATTTTGCCCAAAATTGAAAAAGTTTACATTTTTACAAAAAATCCTATTTTGAAGAAGTGAAAAAAATATTGGTATAAAATGTAAATTTTTCAATTTTGAGCAAAATAATCGCTGAAAGGGTCTACATTGGGGTAGTTTGACCTGCAGAACACGAATCCGCGGTTAGTTTTTTCATCCGATCATTTCGTGTGATTACGCAATTATAATCACGTAAAATTAATGAAAAAACTTCAATTCACGAAAAATGAATGAATTGAGGTGAAATTCGGGCAAAAGGTGTATAAAGAAGTATCTAGTGATGTTCCTGGAGGAAAAAATTTTTTGATGAAAAATGAGCGTTCAGTGGGGGAAAAAAGCACGATTAATTGGATTTTTAATATTTTGGGGAAGTTGCACCAACGATAAAAATTTGAAAAAATTCTGGGTAGTGTAGGAGAGTGTGAAAAACCGTAAAAAAAAATTTCCGCCGTGTGCACTCTGAAACTGTACCCTACAGGGTGATTCAAAGTGTTAAAAGTCATTTTCAAGGTCGTTAGAGGAGTGGAAAAAATCTGAAAAAATTTCACAACACCCCCTTGGGTACCTCTACCTACATGCCAAGTTTGGTGAAAATCGGTTCAAAACTCGCAGAGATGGAATTTTTAAGCTAAAAATCGCATTTTCGAGGCCCCAGCCCCCGGGGTTGAGGTAAGTGATCGCTGATTCGCTCTAAAATCATATTTTACGATACAAAATCGGAATTTGTGAAAAAAATTTCAAAGTGCGACCGGGGGCCGATTGACCCCCCTTATCCCACCAGAGCCTTTGATAAAGAATTTTCAAAGCAATTCAAATTGTCAGTATTTTTCAAATCATAAAATTTTACAAAAATTGTAAATTTTTAAATACCCAGTTTCAAGTTGTTGGAATTGTTAAATTTTACAAAACGGCTCAATTTTTTAAAAACTTTCAAATCTTGTAAATTAGTAAAATTGTTGATATATCCAAAAATAAAAAATAGATCAATTTCGCAAAATTTTCAAAAATGTACAATTCTAACAAAATTGTTAAACTGTGGAAGAATTTTGAAAATTGATTGAAGAATTTTTTAAATTGTTAAAATTTTGCAAATACATTTTAAAAAATTAAAAATTTTAGAAAATTCAAAATTGTTGAAATGCTTTAATATTCTATCAAATATTTTTTAAAAGTAGGTAATAAAATTTTCAAAATACAATAATCAAAATAATTTTCAAATTTGTCAAATTTTACGAATCGACAAAATTCTTAACATCTTTTAAAAATATAAAATTACCAAATTTCATAAAAATAACCAATTTGAAAATACATGCGTGGAAGTTGAAAATTTTCAAAAAAGTACTAGCTGTAAATTTGTCAAATTTCCACCGATTCACATAATTTTCAAAATTTCCAAAATAATTGTTGAAATTTTCAGAACTGCCAAATTTCATAACATAATTGAATTTTAGATTTTCCGCAAAATCGACAAAATTATTGAATATTGTATAAAACTCGAAAAAGCTATCAAATATAACAATTAAAAATTTGTCAAAATTGTAAAATTTTACGAAATGAAGCCGTCGTATGTCGTATCATAATTCACCCAAACCACCAATCATTAAAAAAAATTGAATCAATTTTCGATACACCTTTTCGTACACCCTGCTGCAAAACACAACGTAATAAATCAATTTGAAATACGAACGTACGAATTCCTACTATAATACGATGATCGTTTAAATAGCGAACTTATATGCAAGCAAAAGTGTTTTTTGCACACTTGCTTCGCTATTCAAACACGCGAAATTCTCAACAGGTAATTTTCGTTCTCGGGCTTCAAACCGTGCTCCGACCAACTCCACCAATTACCAATACGTATATTTTTAAAGCGAATTTTAAATTAAAAAGATTCGGATAATCAATCCTATCATTTCACGAATATGTAGTTATTTTGAGCGATGAATTAATTCGTCGAAGCAGAAAAAAAAAGAAATCCAGTTCGTACAGCTCAAGTTCAAACTGGTGTAAGCTGCGAAATTATTATTTCGATAATTTAGCAACCATTAATGAATATTCGCGCGGCTTATAATTATCGTCTGATGATTTCAACGGCATGAACTTCGCATTGGTATTCTTACATTAGTTTTCGGTTACGCTTCGGGAGAAAATTGTAAACAGCTCGAGAATCGCTTTTCATTTCCGCCACAAACACGCGAATGTTGAAAATTTATCGAAATTTGAACCATTTCCAACTTTTGGACGATAATGTTATCGCGAATGGAATTGGTAATCGTGTATTCGGTGCCTTTAGGCTGATTCGCGGCTTCTCTTAAACTTGATCTTGAAAACAAACAAAAAAACGACTTCGCAGACTCGGGTCGACTTATCTCGCCGAGTTTAATTTTTCTATGACGAAATCTCCCTATTGAAAGTCTGTCATACCGAAGTAGTATCCATTAGAACCCGAGCAGCACAATCGACAAATTATCGAAATAAAAAATCGACAGAATATCGAATTCGATAAAGTGTCGCGTTAGTTCCGCCTAAATCGTGAAATTATCTTTCGATATATAGATAGATTATCGACGAATTATAGTTAGCAAAAATTTCGAGATTATAGTAAGATATTTTATCGATAATAATTATATCTATAATATCGAAAGATAATTTCACGATTTAGGCGGAACTTTTGCGACTCTTTATCAAATTCGATATTCTGTCGATTTTTTATCGATTTTTCGTCTTTTACTAGCTTTTTTCTATAATTAAAAACCATTAATTAGCATAATTAATACATTAAACTATGCCTAAACACATTATTCATGTTACGGTAAGAGAATCATTTCAGAAAAAGTCAAAAAAAATTATAAAAAATCTGCCACCCGTGGGGCTTGAACCATCTACCTCCTGCATGGTAATCCTCTTCCTTAACCACTATGCCATACCTTATCGTTGAGGAATTAGCAATAAAACGCTTATAATAGGCAGTTTAGTACTTCCAGACGTGTTGGAATTAGAAAAATTTTCACCAATTTGGAAATAATTTCAAATATCGTCACAAAATCGTTGAAAAATCGTTCGACAAATTTCAGATTATTTGTCGATAATATAATTTCAAATATCGTCACAAAATCGTTAACAAATCGAATTCGAGAAATTTCAGATTATTTGTCGATAATATAGTTGTAAATATCTGCACAAAATCGGTGGAAAATCGGATTCGAGAAATTTCAGATTATTTGTCGATAATATAGTTGTAAATATCTTCACAAAATCGTTAAAAAATCGAATTCGAGAAATTTCAGATTATTTGTCGATAATATAGTTGTAAATATCGTCACAAAATCGTTGAAAAATCGAATTCGAGAAATTTCAGATTACGTGTCGATAATATAGTTTCAAATATCTTCACAAAATCGTTAAAAAATCGAAGTCGAGAAATTTCATATAATCTGTCGATAATATAGTTTTAAATATCTTTACAAAATCGTTAAAAAATCGAATTCGATAAATTTAATATTCTTTGTCGATAATGTAGTTTCAAATATCTGCACAAAATCGGTGGAAAATCGGAATCGATAAATTTAATATTCTTTGTCGATAGTATCGTTGACGAATATCGTCATAAAATCTTAATAATATCGAATTCGATAGTTTTTAGATTTTTTGCCTATGAAGTTGTACCGATAAATCTTTATAATATCGTGAGAACATCTATAGATTTTCAAACGATTTTTTATCGATACGTTACATCTTCTGATATTATCGATCGAGTGTGCCGCTCGGGTAATAATCTAAACGAAATTTTTTTCCTCATTAATTGAACATCTATTCGAATAGATTTCAAGGCAACGTTTCATTAAAAAAAAAACACCATCGCATCGAAAAATTCTCTACCACGCGACGCAACAAAAACCCAGAAGAAAAAAGTACCCGTACAATGAATTATATGTATCGTTATTTCCTTGAATTTACGTACATTCTAGAAATAGCAGCACGATATGAATTAAAACAAAAATAAATCTCGACATGTGCGCAAATAAATTAACAACAGACGGACTGTATGGGCAGAGTGTGCCGCAAACACATAATTAATGTCATTGCCATTACAAAATAGCACATAGTCGTTTATATGTACTTAGTGTACGCTTTATCAATTAACTCAAATGACCAGTCCTCGCACATCCGAGTCAAACGAATCTGCATCAATATACCCTAATTAAACGTCGCCAAACCTAGGCCCAATATTTTACAGTGTTTTTGTCGAAAACTTTCGATATAATATCGTCTATCGAACTTTCGACGAGCCCTCGAAAACACCCAGTCTGCGACATTACGAGAAAAATAAACAAAAATAATACTCGTAAATATTACGCAAGATTACCAATTTCTACTAAGTACATTATTCTTATTGTTCGTCGGTTTCATTACACGAGAGACTAAGTTGTGTACTTTACAATATTGTCCCAACTTCGCAAAACGAGTGAAATTTTTCAACTTACGTTATAAATAAGTTTCTCTGAAAACGCTTCTTCAAAGACAATTAAATTATTTTTGAAAAACACGAAAAAGTTCTTACTTAGTTTTTTTTTAATCTCTAAAATGAAAGGGGCTCAAAAAAAATTTTTAGATTTTTTTTTTATTTAGTAAAATTACTAATTTCAAAAGAATTGAATTAAAATAGCATTTTCAGAGATGATTTTCTATTTTAGCCCCTTCAATTTCAGATATGTATAGGCAAAAATATGTCATAATAAATTTTGTTTGTTTTTTCAAGCTTTATACAGTGGTATGCAAAGAAACTACTTTTAATAGCGTTTTTTGAATTTTTAAATTTAAAAAAAAAAATTTGATTTCCTAAAAACTTAAAATTTCAAAAATTCACAAAAAAATTTCAAATGGAAACGGGCACCTGAAATTATGGTACATTAACATACATTCATAATACTACATTTTAACCATGTATCCAATACAATCGGAATTTGGCACTTCCGACATGTTCCATGTAAGTATCCTCGATTATAAATCAAAAAGTTAAGTATTAGGCAAAAATCGGAGAGGGGGAGGTACAATCAAAAAAATTTCCAACAAAAGTTGTAGATTGAGATCCTATAAATAATATTGATTATTAAAAAATTTCAATTGACCCCCCCCCCCTCCCACCTCCTCACCAAATTCGCCTAATATTACGTAAATACGTATTCAAAATTGAAGGTGGAGGAATTCAACTAAAAAAATTTTCAAATAAAGGTACAGATTAGATCCTAGAAATGATTTTGGTTGTTGTAAAAATTTCACTTGGGACCCACCACTTTCGCATGACACTACAAAGATATTAATTATTCAAAGGGGGGATTTGTCCAATTGAAAAAGTTTTCAAATAAAAGTTGTAGATTGGGATCCTAGGAATAATTTTGGTTGTAGTGAAAATTTCTATTGGGCCCCTCTCTCCCCTCCAATTTTGTCTGATATACTACGTAGATAGAGATACGTAATATTCATAATTGGAGTGGAGAGAGGGGTCCAACTGAAAATATTTTTAAACAAAAGTTGTAGATTGAGATCCTATAAATAATATTGATTATTAAAAAATTTCAATTGACCCCCCCCCCCCTCCCACCTCCTCACCAAATTCGCCTAATATTACGTAAATACGTATTCAAAATTGAAGGTGGAGGAATTCAACTAAAAAAATTTTCAAATAAAGGTACAGATTAGATCCTAGAAATGATTTTGGTTGTTGTAAAAATTTCACTTGGGACCCACCACTTTCGCATGACACTACAAAGATATTAATTATTCAAAGGGGGGATTTGTCCAATTGAAAAAGTTTTCAAATAAAAGTTGTAGATTGGGATCCTAGGAATAATTTTGGTTGTAGTGAAAATTTCTATTGGGCCCCTCTCTCCCCTCCAATTTTGTCTGATATACTACGTAGATAGAGATACGTAATATTCATAATTGGAGTGGAGAGAGGGGTCCAACTGAAAATATTTTTAAACAAAAGTTGTAGATTGAGATCCTAGAAATAATTTTGGTAATAACAAAAATTTCGATTGGACCTCTCCCTCTCCTCCAGTTCAGTCCGATACTATGAAGATATCTATAATAATATTCATAATTGGAGAGGAGAGAGGGGTCCAAGTGAAAATATTTTCATACAAAAGTTTTATATTGAAATCCGAGGAATAATTTTGGTAATCACAAAAATTTCGATTGGACCCTTTCCACCCCTCCAATTTTGCCTAATATTATGTAGATACCTATATAATATTCAAAATTGAAGGGGAAGTAGGGAAATTAGAAAATTTTTGAAGCAAAAGTTCTAGATTCAGATCTTTGAAATTATTTTGGGTGTTACAAAAATTTTGCCTGGACTTACCCCCTCCAGTTTTGCCTAATATTATGTGGACCCAGATACCCAACAACTTGAGAGCGAAGGAGGGAAACTAGAAAATTTTTGAAGCCAAAGTTGTACTTAGATGTGAGTTCTTTGAACTAATTTTGACTGATGAGTTGTGTGAAAATTTCGTTTGGATCCCTCCAATTTTGTATAACACTACACAGAGCTTATTATTATCATCAACTGAAGGGAGGGGTTTAATTTAATAAAAATTTCAGACAAATAAAGTGTTGTAGTTTAAAATCCTAGAAAATATGATTTTGGTCATGACAAATTTTTTGACTGCACCCCCCCCCCCCCGGCTCCAATTTTTAGTAAAAAATATCTATGTAGTATTTATGCAAAAAAGGGGAAGGAGGGGTATAAAATCGAATTTTATATAGCAACTAAAATCAATTATAGGATCTTAATCTAAGATTTTTTTTTGAAAAATTTTCAATTGGACCTTCTCTCCGAGTCTCCCACAATTTTTTCAATAAATATTTACGCAGTACGAGGCAAAAATGGAGGGGAGGAGGGGTCCAATTGAAATTTTTGTAATAACCGAAATTATTCCTAGAATCTCAATCTACAACTTTTGTTTGAAAATTTTTTCAAATAGACCCCTCCTGGCTCCCTCTCCACCAATTTTGAATATCAAGTACATCTAAGCATTATGTAAAATTGGCGGGGAGGGAGCTGGAATGGGTACAATAGAAATTTTTGTAATAACCAAAATTATTCCTATAAACTCAATGTACCTACAACTTTTGTTTGAACTTTTTTTTTACTAGAACGTCTCGATTTTCCGCATCTTTGAAGTTTCATACCACGACGTTTCCTATGAAAAAACAAAGTTAGAAAATTGTACGACTATCCCTAAGTATACAAATTAGCCTCTCGTATTTCATTACGCAATCTACTATACCACTATACACAAGGTTTACAAGTTTTTTTTTTTTTTTTAAACGCCATGTACAGCAACTTTTACAAATTTTATCAAGCCTGAATTTTAATGAAATTCTCCATAATCCTGCGTTCGAGCTTCTAAGCTCGAAATTAATGGAAAAAGTAGTAAAATTTCCGGAAATAGCGATCGCGAGGTCATGATACGCGCACTCAGCATTTTCCGAGATGAGCTTAGAAAAAAATAACAAATTCACTGGCGAGTTTTCTTCTCTAATCGCATTTCCAGTTTTTCGACTGCGCGTCGATCAATTCGAAAATGTTTTCTTAGCCTTGAATAACTAATAATAGGTACTATACCGAGCTTATTTATAATTTTGCAAAGCAAACAAAGTAATTTATACTTAATTTTTTTTAATTCAATTTTTTTCGGTTGTTATTTCAAGATACGAGGTGACCGGTTTTAATTTTTTATTCCAACGTATTAATGAAAATTTGATGCATGAAGAGTAGATATAATAAAATCAGACAAAAAGGTGAAGAACGAAAATTCGTAATTTATCCTACACCATGAAGGAGAAAATTAATCACAATAAAACTGCGTTTCAATTAAAAAAAAAAAAAAAAAAAAAAAAAAAAAAAAATACAACTCAAAAGAATAAACTCGACTCACTTTCAATTCAAAATCGATTGACCAAAAAAAAGTTAAAATTCGCGTCTTCGTCTCGATACAATCAATCACTTGGAAATTCAATTAAACCGTAAAACTTTCAAACTTTACGCCAATATACTATAAACTTGACCCGAACTACAAGCACCAAATTAAACCGCACGATCCAAAAGAAATGAAAAGCAGACGACAAAAAGTCTATCCCATAAATTCGCTGCACTGTAATCTTATCTCCACAATATTCTAATTCCCATCGCAGTTAATCTGGCATAAAACAGAGCTCTTTGAAAACTCGTGACAAATTATAACCTTACTATGCCGCTTCGAAATACCATAAAAAAGGCTGACCCAAGAATATACTTAAAAGAGACGAATTCGAAATACGTAAATAAATCGTACACAAACGATCGAGTAATGAATTTGGAAAATAAAACCAATTCAATTTTACGAATTAGTTTATTATTCAGGAAATAACCTCAAAATTAAATAGTTTCGGGTGTTTTCGAAATAGATCAAGGCGATCGGACTCGAATCAACAGTCGATTAAAAACGTAGGTGTTCCAATTCCGGACTTCATCGTCGTCCCAGCAAGTGGTAGGAGAAGAAAGAAGAGAGGTGGTCGGCGAGTAAATTAAACGTCGGTGATTCACGTAAACAGCATTGATTTACAAAGGGAAAATATTTGAAAAAATTTTGTCCATGAAGATGCGAATTCTGCGTTGAGATTTCGACAAAACAAACAACCTATATGTACCTATCTTACTGTTACCATTTGTATCTATACTATTACCAAATAACGGGCGAATAGCAACCAGAGTAACATTTTTACAAAGAAGAGAAAGTGTTTAACGAACATAGGTTATTGAGTAATTGCACAGCGGATTCGTTAATAGTGTTTTAAAACTATATAAACAAAGAGTTGAAATTTACGTACTTGATCCTTCATTTCATTCGATCGCAAATTCGCCAAAATTACCAATTCCTCTGACACGATCGTGCAGCAGAAAGCCTGTATCGTGAATAATCTCATTAGGTACTAAACATTGTATCACGAAAGTCTCTTTTCGAGACTAATATTAATACATAATAGATTTAAATTATTATGACTTAAGAGCGGACACGGATTTGGGATTAATCTAAGATGGTTTTAAATTATTATGAGGGGGAAAAAAGAACTTAAGAATATGAATTTTATTAAGACAAACAACCGGTTTATTAGGATGAATATCAACGACTGAAAAATGAAAAAACTTCTTATTTCCTTTTGTATGCAAATAATATGTAGCTGATGTTGGATGCTTGGGTTTTTTGGGGAAAATAATTCCTAAGTTTGTATAGCTAATTTGCAATTCGTTAATTAGTTTAAAATTATTATGCAGTGGAATTAAGTGACTTTTTGGATTCTTTTTTCACTGACGAGAAAACTAGGCAAGTTGTAAAACCGAACAGTTCAATAGTACCAAAAATGTCATCTTGCATATTTCCTGACATAATTACTAACGCTAAATAAAATTAATTTCGAATTTAAAACCAGTGATAACAATTTACTGTAATGTTTTCACAATGCAAAAAGTATCTATCTACATGTTTAGAGAATCCACGTGACTGTGGCAGAGTAATTTTTCACTATAATAGTTACGAATTCTTGAGGTATGGGATGAAACATATTGAATTGCACAAGTATCAAAGTTTTAAAACGATGAATATTAAAATTGAAATGAATTATAATAAGAACAATACTCGAAAACTCACCTAGAATCTTTTCATCATCTTCAAGATATACGTAGACGACACAAACACTTCACAAACACGAAACTTTTACGAGTAATTTTCAAAGTAATCACATCGAGTTGATAATTAAACTAATATTCAATCTATTTAAGATAAATAATATTATTTACAGTAAGAATAAAAAGAAATGTTCACTTATCATTCGATTTTCACAGTTTAAATTTGTTATAATTATTATTATTACTTGTTTTCAAACACATTCAAGCACACACGAACTGTAATGACCAACCAGAAAACTAGAATGAAAACGAACATGCCAATCGGCGAATCAGCGGAGAGAGCTTTTGCCGACGGCATGGTCAATGGCATTCAGGTTCGTGTTTGTATGAAAGCAAAAACAACATTAGTGTTGATTTTGGTCGCAGGAAACGCTTGAAGTCGTCGCAATTTTTTATTATTTATATTTTTTTCAGGGAAGAAAACCAATTGAAACCAAAACCGGGTAAAACCACCACCACCAGATATTTCAATTGGTTTTCAAAACCATTTGGAACCATTACAATGAACTTCAAAAATTCATTCAAGAACCACCACCAAAAAGAACCAATTCCTTTCGAAAAGGCAGGGAAGAGAACCGTTTGGAACCACAACGAAAAATCATTTGCTGAAATAACCACAACCACAACCACAAGAAAGTGGTTTGAAAATAAAAAACCACCATCACCACCACCATTTTCAATTTCCTTTACAATGAAAATTGAAAACCAGAACCACCACCAATTAATGGAATTGGTTCTTTTTGGTTCTAAAAAGAGAAATAGTGGATTTGAAAGGTAAAGAAGGGTCCAATCAAAATTTTTGTTATGACCAAATTTATTCCTAGAACTTCAAGCAACAACTTTGATTTGAAATTTTTTTTAATTGGGCCCCTTACCTACCCCCTGTAGCCTGTTTTCTTCATTTTTCTGATTTTTCAGCGCTCTGGAAAGTGGAAACATTATTATTTTTTGTTTTTTATTTGAATGTATATTATTTAATTTAAATTTATTGCAATATTGTGTTTGTAACTTGTAGGCAAAATTCATTTTTTATTTTTTATTCTTTATAGTTTTTTTTTTTTTTTTTTTTTTTTTACTTTTTGAATTTGAATTTTATATTCAAATTTCAAAGATCTGATCTTTTTTTAGTTCTTTTGTGGTATAATAGGAAGCACGAAAATGGTTCCATCTGGTTCTGATAGTTAATGCCATAGATAAATGGTTTAAATGTTGGGAAATATTTTTCATACTACGAAATGGAAGCAATTCCATGAAAACCAATTGAAAAACCAAAACGGAACCACCACCACCACAACCATTTGAAATGGTTTTTAATTTGAGAACCACCACCACAACCATTTGAAATGGTTTTTAATTTGAAAACCACCATCACAACCAATTAATCAAGCAAAACCAAAAACCCAGAACCAGAACCAATCAAAAAAAAAAAATTAAATGGAACCACTTTAGCACCAAAACCTTTTGAAAATTTTTAAAAACCAAAAACCAATTGGAACCACCAGTAATTTCAAAATTTTCTCAAAACCACCATCACCATAACCAATTGGGTCTCAATTGGTTTTCTTCCCTGATTTTTTTTAATGGTTTGAAATTGAAATTTGAAAAACATTTTTCTAAACATTTTATCAATAATTTCTTTGGAATACAATTTTTTTTCAATATTATTCTTTGAACTTGAAGTTAAAAAATAGGAACCTGATTTTTTTCAATTTTTTTTTGTACAAAAATTTTTATTTATTTATTTTATTTTATTTTTTTTGAGAAAAAACTTTTTACTTCTCAATTATTTTCAAAAAGGAAAAAGTTTTAATTTTTAAATTCCAATTTTTCGGAGTAATTTTTTTTTAAATGACCTAGGCTAGCCGGCTAGATGAAAAAATTCTAAAATATTTTTTATTACGTACCTAGATAAAAATTCCTCAGAAAAAGTTTTATTGAGTAAAAAAATTGCTAAATTAAGAATTTTCTCAATTTTGATAAAATAAAATTTTTTCAATTTTTTGGAGTTGAAAAATTCAAAGGTTCCTCGAAGAAAATACATGGAATTGAATTTCTCAGGATAAATTTTTCAGAAAGTGAAATATTGCCTAATTCACGAAATAGCCAAAATTTCCTTTTTCATTAATTTAGGCAGTATTGCCCCTAGGTTTTTTTGCGTATTTCATAAAATAGACAAAAAAGGGAGAAATAATTTGCCTATTATTTCACGAATTTGGCAAAAAATTCCATTTTTTCACGATATTTAGGCAAACTTGATCTTGAATTGAAAAAAATGTCTGTAGATTTTTTTCTCAGTCAGTTGGCTTTTTTCAACTTTTTTGGTAATTTTTTGAAAGTCTAGGTATTTACAATTAATTTTTATTTTTCATGAAAAAAAAATCTTTCAATGCTTTTGCAGTACCTAATGCATTTTTTTTTCAATTTATAAATTTTTCAAGGGTAAAAAGCATACTTTACAATCATTACTGAGCTAAATTTTTTCACCTCCCCCCCCCAAAAAAAAAACTGTATTTTTTTGACGTAAAAAATTTTAAACAGTCCCTTTTTTTAAAATTTTTTGAAGGAAATAAATATTTTTTGTTCGAGGAAATAAATTTTTTTGTTCGAAGAAATTTTTAATTTTTTGAAAAAAAAAGATCTTTTAGAAAGAAAAATTACTATTTTTAAAGAGAGTTTTAAACAAATGAATTGATCAAAAAAGTCTCAATTTTTACAAAAAAGTAGAATTTTTCGGGGGAAAAAATTGAATAACAATAAAAGATTACCACCAGATCATTGCTTTTTCCAACTTGTCAAATAATTTTTTTTCTCGTCGAATTCGCTCCATTTGCTTGAACTATTTATCTAATAGAATTTGACGAATTCACCCAATGAAAATCCACCCCCACACAGTACCAAGGGCTCTGCATGATTTAGACATCACTTTCTATTTTGGAGAATTCCAAATTACCTCCATATTTTATTTCAATTTTGAATTCTTAAAAAAAATTTTTAAAAAATTTCTTTATTTTTTTTCAAAAAAAAAATGATCATGAGATGAGTAATTTGTTATTAAATCCAAATTGGAAAGTCATTTATGTAGGTATATGTCTGCATTTTGAATATATTCACAAAGATACTTAATAAGAAGAAATAATTGTACTGCTTTTATTAAAAAGAAAACGTACGTATATATTTAATCATTAGAAAAAACAGGGAAGAAAATATTTTAAAAAGCTGAAATACCTACACGAATATTTAGAAGGAGAAAAAATATTTTTTCTTCTAAATTTTCGTGTAGGTATTTCAGTTTTTTTATATATTCATGGAGTCTTTACCTTCGATCGAATTTGTAAGATGGATTACCTTACACTCCTCTAAAATTAGGTACGGTATGCATACCACCTTATTAAGATTACTATTAAAAGCGTTTAGACATTTTATCTCTTCCAAGTTATTTTTATTGAAGTCAGGTGTGCTTGTTTCATTAGCCATCATTGCTTGTGGGTTAGGTAGCAAATCTGATCGAACTAAATAAACTAAACGTAACAAGTTTATGTAAATTATTGTTTCGTTATCTATAGTCCAAGTTTTGGAGCACTGGAAAAGTACCTTTTTGAAATAATGGTTTGGGTCTGATTCAAGACTAGCTTTAATTCTGTTGCCCATGAAATGATGGACAGCGCAAGCTATTGAAAAACTTCGAGCCATCACAGCTGCAAATCTTTGAGATATAGTGTGATTCTTTTCTTTGTAAAATGTTTTTCGTTCTATTTGAAGCTGAAGTAATTTCTTTTGTAATTCTAGTACCAGTTTCGATATCTAAGAATCAATTCATTCTTTCGGCCGATTTGCGATTTGGTCAGTGGTTGGTCGGTTCTGAAGGAGCTCGAATTTGCAGTGGCAGGTGGCGTATTTCGTAATTTTATTTTTCTGCTTTTGAAATATTTCTAATTGGGATTTCCGTTTCCATTTTCTTCGTAGGACCATCCGTCATATTGCAAAATGGTGGAAATGATGTCCTGTGGCATTTCAGGTATCATTTTTGCAGGATTTGTGGAACTGGCGGTAGCACTAAGATATTCAGTAGGGTTGCCATTCGTTGGAGGCTTATATCGACGATAAACCAGTTCCTGGATAAATTTCCATCTTTCGAAGGCACATTCGAAGTGAGTAATAAACTGTTGTAATAAGCACAAATTGTAATCAGATAGGTACAAATTTTTTTACTTGAATAAATTGCATTTTTTACTTACATGAGTTTCAATTGATGCTGAATAGCCCTTTGTATATCTTCGGGTGTAGCCTTTATTGTACTCAAAAGTTGCTCGTTGCTTCATTATAGAGAAGCTTTTCTTGATTTCGTACCGCGCTTTTTAGATTCATTAACATATTTTATACTTTTCTGAGCATGCTCGTCGAATTCGTTTGTGTCTGAAACAGATGACACTTCGTTAATTCAATAAATGTATCACTTCAATATGGAACAAGTTAATAAAGCGTGGTAAAAATGAATAAAATTTTAGTTCAGCCAAATTATGAAAAATAAAGGAAAAAAATATATAGGGATATGTTTCCACTATATAAAAAAGCGATTATACTCACCTATTTGCTGACTAAACTCATTTGTATTGTCACTGAGATGAAAAAAATGAATTAAAATAACCAAATTGGGTATAATTTGCGCCATAATTTATGTTCAATTGTCAATAAGGCACACAGTAACGTTTTCATACGACATTGAGTGAAAAGCTAATGCAATTGCAGGAATGCTTAATTATTTACAAAATTGATTTTGAATTTGAAATTTATCGAATATGGTATTGATAAGTTCAAAATGGCGAAATTTCCGAATAGACTGAGTAGGTCAAGTTATAAAAGTGATTGGGGTTAAATTCAATCGTAACTATTTATTTTATAACATTAATAGGTATCTTATATCTTAAGAATTTTTAATTATTACCTACATCATTTATGATGAAGATTATGAAAAATTTCTCAAATTTTGCAGTGATTTGCGTTAAATTTAAAAATCTAAAACTTTTTCTTTGCATTTCATAAAATGAAACACGATATTTTATGATTGATTCAAGATCTAGGGCGTATTTTTTTTTAACGAATCAGATTATCAGAGTTCCATTTTCTTAAGTCATTCTTTATCCAAAGGACAACCATTCCAAAAATCGCATGTAAAGTCGATTCTTTCAGAAGGAGTGTCCAGTTTAAAATTTAAAAAAAATGTTGAATGTAAAAATGATTTTTTTTTCTCCAAAAATTGAAAAAAAAAAATCACCAATGAAAAAAAAAACAGAAATTGAAGAAAAATTTTCTATTTCAAAAAAGAATCAGAATTTTTTTTACAACCAAAAAATTCAAGTTTTTTTTTTCTTTCAAAAAACAAACAACAAATTTTACCCAATAAAATTTCGCGATTTTTTTTTCTTAAAAAAATTGATATTTCATCTTCTAAAATTTTGCAAAAGATTCTTTTATCTCCAAAAAAGAGAAAATTTTCTTCTTCAAGGATATTCCGTGATTTTTTTGCCAAAAAATTTAGAAATATATAAGATTCTTTTTTTCCAAGTAAGAATTTTTTCTTAACTTTTTTTTATGAAAATTAAAAAATTATAGTATTTCTTTTCAATAGGTAGGTATTTAAAAATTTCTTTACGTCAAATAATCAAAAAAATTTCTTTCTAAAAAAATTGATATTTTTTCTCCAAGGATATTCCGTGATTTTTTGCCAAAAAATTTAGAAATACGATTCTTTTTTTCCAAACAATTAGAAATTTTTTAAATTCAAAAAAATAAGATTTTTTTTTTTAAATTCAAAAATTTTCAATCTTTTTATTCCAAGTGAGAATTTTTTCTTGTAACTTCTTTTTTGTGAAAATTAAAAAATTATAATATTTTTTATCAAATTAAAAATTTCTTTACGCCAAAAAATCAGAAAAATTTTCTTTCTAAAAAATTGATATTTTTCCTCCAAAGAAATACTTTACAGTGATTTTTTTCAAGTAAAATTTTTTATTTAGAAAAAATTGAAGATTTTTTTCCAAAAAATTATAAGTTTTTTTTCTTCAAAAAAAGTTGAGTTTTTTGTTTATTGCCAAGAAATGAGAGTGTTTTTCAAATTCATATCGACGTGGACGTGTCAATGGTCAAAACCACGTATGTTGGAATATCAAAATTTTACAGGGGAGACAAAAAACGTCGCCAAAAATACACGCGTCTTACGTGATTTTTAAAAGTAAATAAGCCGATTGGAACGTTGTAATTCGACTACGACATACGAGGTGATCAAAATTAGATTTCTCTATTTTTTTCTTATAAGAAACCCCAAAAAAGTGATTTTGCTGAAAAACCCGACATACGTGGTTTTGACACGTCCACGTCGATATAAAAATGAAAAAAAAAAAATCTTATTAAGTGATAATTTTTTGCTCAAAAAATTGAGACAGGTACTATACCTATTTTTCAACTCCAAAAAATTGGAAGTTGAAACAATTGGGTCCCGGATAGGATTTTTTTCTCAAAAATTTTTTGACATGTTTCTCTCATATCTACATAATGTAAAGTAATAAATTCCTTCCTTAGAAAAAATGGAAGTTTTTCTCATAGGTATTATTTTTTTACTCACTTCGAAAAAAATAGAAACTTGATAAAAAAAATTTAAAAAGCATTAGGTATTTTCAGATTTTTTATAAGAAAGTTAAAACTCATTAAAAAAATAAATAAATAAATAAAAAACTGAAAATATTTTTTACCCATTGAGAAAATAATTTAAATGAATCAAAAAAATAAGGCAATAAAATGGGTATTTTCTCGCAAAAAAAAATATCTGGGTATTATTATTTTTTAATTTTAAAAAAAATGGGAAATTTTTTAACTCTGACTCTAAAAAAATTTAAATATTTTTTCCAAAAATTGAAGAAAAGTTTATACTGCGTATAAGAGTTGAGAGATTTCTTTTCCAAAAAAAAGTTTACAACACTACCTCAACGATTCTGATCAAAAATTTGAAAATCTGGATCTGGGGTCAAATCGCCATGTTGATTTTTCTATGACCTTTATGAAATATTTTTATCCACTGAAAAATAAAACAGAAGAAATTTTTTTCTTCGAAAATATCTTTATTGATGAATTTTTACCCATATTTCAATTTAAAAATTTGGAATATTTGTTCTTCTCGGAGAATAATTTTTTTGAAAAATTTAGGTCGTGATTGGAATACAGTAGAAGCTCGATTATCCGAGCAAAAAATTGCAACCGATTTCTGTCCTTTATCCGATGTTCTAAACTCGGTTAATTTTTTATTATCCGATTTTCCCTTATTTTTGCTCTAAATGAACATAAAACAAATAAAAATGTTCTCGTATCGTTGAAATCTTGGTTTAGATAATGTGTAGCATTCTTCTTTGAAGCCCTTTCAACATTTTACGAGTTAATTTTTTGATACTTTTATGGAAGTAATTTTTTATTTTTCGTTTTATTTCGAAGGCAATTTTTTTAAATTTTGAATTTCTTCTTTTTTCGAAGTGTTTTTTTAGTCGTAAGCCATTTTTAATACGAGTATAATGAATTTTTGCAATTTAGAGTTTATTTGTTGCGTTTTTATAGCAAAAAAACGAAAAATCGATTATCCGACTTTTTATGGTATCCGATTTTGCTTCACCCCAATTAAATCGGATAATCGAGCTTCTACTGTACTATTTTAAATCATTTCATTTTTGGTCAATCACGTTACAAGACAGCAGTAGAATTTAAGAAACTACGGTCTTTCAACTTGCTCCTATAGTAGTAAGGTGAGAGGTGACGTACTAGTAATTCATGTTATTATTATGAACTTGTCAAACGAGACTGCAATAGACCGCTTCAAAACAGGAAATTAGGCGAATTTTTGCACAAAAAACAACTACACGATAGTAAAATTTATTCAACTTAAATTATCAATGCGTAAGATAAAAATATATTATAACTAAAGTAAAATAAATACATTCCTTACACGACTGAAGCACATAGATACGATTGGAATACTGTTAGCAATATACAGCGTGTTCTAAATTATGTCTTGAAATTCAAACCGATTAAGCTGAAATGAAAATAAACGAATTAGTCATTACGGTTGAATAATTACTCCAACGTCATGGGTGTTGGTACTTTACCGGCGATGCTAGCGATTGCTTCAGATGCGAAGAATTTAACGTCAACGTCACTGTCTGCATTAAGCTTATCAAGCGTGGGTTTTATTTGCGATTGAACAACACTGTAACAAAGAGCAAAATCATTAATACTCGAAAAGATATAATTTGATAAGGCTTCTTCGAAAGCAAGCTTTCCAATACTTACGATGGGTCGAGTAACGGGCTGATCTTTTGTAATGTTTTTGCGACATTGAATCGAACGTTTGGAACCGTATCCGTGGACATTGAGATAACAATTGGTAGCATAAGTCTGGTCGTTATGTCAGCACCACATACTTCAGCTAGTACCTATTTCAAAACATAAATAATAGTGTAAAAATGTCTACTCAATCAATATTTCCGTTCAAGTGACAATTTTCTCAAAAGCAGAAAACTTACGTTAATACTAAACAGACACGTTAATCGATGAAGGTAGTTTTGGTTTCGAGACATTCCAACTACTTTAGGAATAACTGTATTCTGAGCCCATTCTGCTCCGAATTTTTCGACTAATTTTTTCAAATTTAGAGTTGCAGCTTCTCGAATAGCGTATACTGAAAAAAAAAATTATATAAAATCGTTACTACGAGTGTTTGCAATCGAATAAAATATTCGAGAAAAAAAGAAAAATCATTTACCGTGGTCAACGAGCCAAGTCATGCATAAAGTATTCAATTTTTCATCAAAAAATTCCACGCCTAATTGTCCAGCAAGTAACGGCATATATTCAATAATTGCTAATCTGACCCTCCATTTTGAATCTTCAGCCAATTCGACGATAGCTGGTAGTAATGACTGAGACAGCTAGAAAAATAATTGAGAAAAATAATCATTCCAAGTTTTCAAAAACCAGAGTAAATTTGGAAAAGAATTTACCTGTTGAATTCCAATTACTTCATTGACGCAATCTAAGTTTGATATAATGTTTAACCTGACTTCTGGGCATTCGTCTTTTAATTGCGATAAAAACAAGGGAAGTAGATGTTCGATCGTACTGATGAAACAAAACATGCGTTATAATACCACCTAGAGTACTCGTCACTTGAAAAGCTTCGAAAAAACTTACTTATTTTTTCCAAGAATAGGCGACAATCCCATAATGACAGATGCTAGAGCAGTTTTAACGTGCTGATTCGGATCAGCGACGAGTTCTTTGACGTAGGTGAGTATATTATTCATAATAATATTTTCACGATGGACGGGATCCAAATTTTGACAAAAATCTTTAACTTTGTTAGCGGCTGCGGCGCGAACTTCTGCTTCAGTGTCCTTCAAAAGAGACTGGAAAGCTGTTACTAAATCAGCTTTCGTGATTTCGGGTCCAACAGCGTGTTGTAGCTGCAAAATCAATACTCGTTAAAATCAGCCTATGCTTGTAAAATTTGGGTATTTCATAAAATCATCAACTACCTCAGTGAACTTATCCGCAACCATGTAACGTACTCTCCACGAATTATCCGATACACATTGACGTAATGTAGGCATCAAGAGTTGTTCGACGTCTTCCTGTTGCAACAGGGAAGCGATACTAACGCAGGCTTCGACAGCCAATAGACGTACAGAATCCTAAAATTAATTAAAGTGTTTTAGTGATTGCATTTAAATGAATTCGTATACTTATTTCAAAATTTAAATTACTTGTTCATCTTGAGCCAGGTTAACAAACATAGGAATGATTTCAGATTTCAAATAATCCGGTTCAACGACATTGGCGAATTCTCCTAATTTATTAGCGGCTGCTCGACGTACCATAGGTGTGTCATCTTGACATAAGTTACGAAAATGATTCCTCAATTCGGCTAAAAATTAATAATAAACATGTTTTATTTGATACAAATTCAAAATTGAGATATTGAGATCAACTATGTATACCTTTGACCGAAGGAGACACTCGGCCATAGCATGCAGCGAACAATCCGCAAGCTGAAGTACGAGAAGTGAACCAATCTCCAGATGCTAAACGATGAACCAATGGAACAAAGTATATTTCCAAATCTGCTGAACTGTGTTGCTCTGCTATTATCCGAAGTGACTCGACCGCTTTATCTCTAACAACGGTTTCTTCTACTGTAGCTAATGATTCTAGCGGGGGCTGTAAATATGAAAAATAAGAGAGTTACAGAAATTCTCGACGATAACGCCATAGTTATGTAATCCTTTGAGCTGAATACCTACCAATAAACAATGAACATATTCCGGTCCACCAACCAGCGGAGTGAATGTACTCAACTGTTCGGCCAATGCCAATAATACTTCGTCTTCATCGTAAAGAGTTTCCGTTAAAAAGGCGATTAATTCGTTGCGAGTTCTTTCCACACCAAGTGCTAAAGCGATTGTGGAGAGTTTCTTAACGGAATTCAAACGGAGCTAAACAAAACAAGAATATGTGTTATCTTTCAATATCGAAACCTAGAAGTACTATATTTATTGAATATTTCTACAAGTGTATCCATGCGAAGCAACTTTGAACTTTGTGATGGAATAATGTTTCTCGAAGAGTAAATTCAAGTCGTAAGATTCACTCGTGAAACATCAAAGTTAGTTCGAAGGAAATACTACTATTTACAAAGTATAGAAATCGAATATACCTGAACATCCTCATTTTTCAATTCGTCAATCAATACAGCTATCGGATACAAAGAGTCCACAAACGATGGTTCACCAGATGCCATGATAATTCACTTGGTTTGATTTGGCTATCAACGGGAGAATTTTTAATGAACAGAAAAGAATTTATCTTACGTACAATTCGACGAGATTAGTTATAAAAATATAAAATTACAACGTTTCTAATGCAAAAATTTCATAAGCCTACGCTAGCAGCCACCAGCGAGTTTATTATTTTCACTGATTTTCACTTCACATTGGATTGCTCGTAAAAAATGGCTTTTCTGTTTTCACTCAAGCGATGCTTATTAATTTTTGGTTGTAATAGTTACCGGTGATTGGTTGAAATGCTGTTTTAAAAATAGAAAAAATTGAAGATAATTGATCTCATTTGATGATTCAAAAATTGCGTAGTTTTGAATTTTACAAACGCACCAATCAAAAGTTCGTATCATGTTTTACCTGCTTTTTCACCTGTTTTATTGGTAGGCAGACGAGAAGCTGATTTTTGCACTTTGAGATTGTCGCAAGAAGGATACCCTTATTTTATTACGAAATAAAAGCTTGGAACTGATCCACTCAGACAAAGTCTCATAAATATCTCCTGGAACGAGGATCCAATTCTTAACCCAACCAAAATAAGTTCAAACACTATTGACGCTCGTGACTCTCTTTCTCTATACTCTCGTAAAGCTGAATTTATTATTCATATATAAAACACAAACACAACAGCATATAAACCGATAGGAAAATATATACAAGCACCTTATTATTTAAATCAGGGTTGCGAACCGTTTGAGAATTAATTGGTGGTGGTGGTGGTGGTTTTGAAAATTTTAGAATAAATGGTTTTTGGTTTTTTTTTGAAATGGTTTTGGTTTTGGTTTCGGTTATTTCAACTTTATGTGACCGCGCCTAGGGAAAGGGTATTAGTGTCCAACGACGCGGCACAACGAAGCATAGTCAGTTCCCTGATGACGCGAACCGTGTTTCGTTGTGCCGCGTTTTTGGACACTAATACCCTTTCCCTAGGCGCGGTCACTTTTGATTATTTTGGTGGTGGTGGTGGTGGTTCTCAAAAACCAAACCCATTTCAATTGGTTTTGGTGGTGGTTCTCAAAAACCAAAACCATTTCAATTGGTAAAACCAGGGAAGAAAACCAATTGAGACCCAATTGGTTATGGTGATGGTGATTTTGAGAAAATTTTGAAATTACTGTTGGTTCCAATTGGTTTTTGGTTTTTAAAAATTTTCAAAAGGTTTTGGTGCTAAAGTGGATCCATTTAATTTTTATTTTTTTTGATTGGTTCTGGTTCTGGGTTTTTGGTTTTGCTTGATTAATTGGTTGTGATGGTGGTTCTCAAATTAAAAACCATTTCAAATGGTTGTGGTGGTGGTGGTGGTGGTTCCGTTTTGGTTTTTCAATTGGTTTTCATCGAATTGCTTCCATTTCGTAGTATGAAAAATATTTCCCAACGTTTAAACCATTTATCTATGGCATTAACCATCAGAACCAGATGGAACCATTTTCGTGCTTCCTATTATACCACAAAAGAACTAAAAAAAGATCAGATCTTTGAAATTTGAATAAAAAATTAATTTGCCTACAAGTTACAAACGCAATATTGCAATAAATTTAAATTAAATAATATACATTCAAATAAAAAACAAAAAATAATAATGTTTCCACTTTCCAGAGCGCTGAAAAATCAGAAAAATGAAGAAAACATGCCACATGGGGTAGGTAAGGGGCCCAATTAAAAAAAATTTCAAATCAAAGTTGTTACTTGGAGTTCTAGGAATAAATTTGGTCATAACAAAAATTTTGATTGGACGCCTCCTTCCCTTTCAAATCCACTATTTCTCTTTTTAGAACCAAAAAGAACCAATTCCATTAATTGGTGGTGGTTCTGGTTTTCATTGTAAAGGAAATTGAAAATGGTGGTGGTGGTGATGGTGGTTTTTTATTTTCAAACCACTTTCTTGTGGTTGTGGTTGTGGTTATTTCAGCAAATTATTTTTCATTGTGGTTCCAAACGGTTCTCTTCCCTGCCTTTTCGAAAGGAATTGGTTCTTTTTGGTGGTGGTTCTTGAATGAATTTTTGAAGTTCATTGTAATGGTTCCAAATGGTTTTGAAAACCAATTGAAATATCTGGTGGTGGTGGTTTTACCCGGTTTTGGTTTCAATTGGTTTTCTTCCCTGGGTAAAACCAAAACCAAATGAATTGGTTTTGGTGTTCAATCGATTTTTCTAGTTTTTAAATGGAGCAAAAAATAATAATTATATCGTAAAATACCGAGATTTCTGTGATTTTATTAATTTATTTTATTTTAAAAATTATTGATGTGAAAATTTGAAAAAAATTGAATATGTGACCGTGCATAGGGAAAGGGTATTAGTGTCCAACGACGCGGCACAACGAAACATAGTCAGTTCCACAATGACGCGAACCGTGTTTCGTTGTGCCGCGTCGTTGGACACTAATACCCTTTCCCTATGCACGGTCACATATTTTGAAAAAAAAAAGGAGCGTAACCAGGAACTGAACCAGTAACCAATAATTTTAGTTCTTTCAGATGATGGAAACCCATAACCATTAATCAATAAAACAAAAACGTTGGACCGTAACCATTTAACCCATAACCAGGACCGTTTCATTGAGTGTTCAAAACCTTGGGTACCGTTTACGAACCGTCGTTACGATATCGCTTCCCGTAACGCATTTTCATAACGACGCGATCACAGAGTGCCTCGTTTACAAACCATCGTTAAAGTTGTTGTTTACAACGTGTTATCAAGTGTTTGTTTACAGTTGAGTTTTTGATAACTACTGTTTTTAACTTCAATTTAATGAGAATTTCCAATTTATTTTCATAAAATCGTTTGGTTTTACATTTTATATCTTTTGAAAATTTAATAAATGGCGTTTGTAATTGTTCCTCCACAATTCCTTGAAGACAGCCATTTTTATTTTTTTTTAAATTTTAAATAAAAATTTGAAACAATAATTTAAAAAAATCACACGAACAACAAAAACTTCATTGAGAAGGAAAATGCAAAGCACATGGCAAAACACATGGACCATTCTAAGATGTAAACATAAAAAATCGTCAATGAACGAGAATGCTCATACAAAACTATGTAATGCATCAAGATCACGTCGTTCACTAAGCGTATCGCAAGCATAAAAGTTGAAATGAGACATGACTTTGAAGAAGAAGGGGGTACTTACTAGTTCCTCCCTCTTACCACGGAAGTTCGGTCGGAGAGCGTTTAGGTTTTCTTTGGTAATTACCTCGTAATAATGAGATAATCTTTGTAGAAAAACAGATTTTATTGACGAATATAATTCACAGCTTATAATTAAGGATTAACAATGCGATTAATTATTCATAAGGTATTTAAAAACTAATTATATGTACGGTTTCGGCGTTCCATCCGAAGTGGAACTTCTTTCCTTACGGTGGTATCCTAAAAAGTAGCGGGGTAACGTAATTAAGGCGGTGGTGTTTGAGTTACGTTACAGTCGCTGCGGTATTCGCCGTTCGAGGGTAAGTGCGATACGTTACGTTATGGCGATGGGGCGATAGGTTTTTGGGGTTCGTTGCGGACTTAGCCTGATTTTGCGTTGGTATTTGCGTGGTTCGTTGCGTTAAGTCGCGTTTGGACTTTATTTATACGGCGCGAGGCGTTCGTTAAGCTAAGACGCGTTTCGGGTTGGAGTATTTCTTTGGCGAGGTGTTTACTGGCAAGGCGTGGTGTGATGGTTTGCTCCGTTGAGCTACTACCGGCGAACTGTGTGTTGGCGGAGCTCTGCTTCCCGTTATAAAGCCATCTGGTGGGGTAAGGGGTAGCGTTACATTCGGTTATCGTCGGTTGCGTTCGTGGATTCGGCGCGCTGGTAGGGCGGACGCGTTCCGCATAAGGTGCGCGCATCGTGGGCACTTCCCTCCCCCTTCAACTTGACAAAAAAAATAAAAAAATAAAAAAAAAAATGCTGAAGACCAAAATATTTATTATTAAACTTTGGAATAGAAAATTTATTTGAATAACATTTTTCAGAATAAATACTTATTCAGAATTTTATTATTGAAGATTGTTTTTAAAAAGTTCAACATTTTCAAATTTTATCATTTATTTTTTTTTTCAATTTTGGTGGAAAAAGGTAATTTAAAAAAAAATTTAGAATCATCTTTCATCAATTTTTTAAAAATGAAAATTTTTCAAAATTTTCTTTCAAAAAATTATAATTTTAGAGTTACAGTTCCCAATGAATTCTTTTATTTTAAAATTTCGTTAATGTTTGATTTGAGAACGTTAAATTATTTGAATTTTTTTTTTAATGCAAATTTTGCTGGTCTTATTTGAGAAAAATTTGAAATAAATACCCTGAAGTGTTAAAAGATCCATCTTGAAATGTAAAGAACCAGATCTTGAATCGGAAAGGTAATAGGGAGTTCTTCCCCGTGGTGTAGCCCCGTCGCCCTGTGTACTGCAATTACTTTTTATAAAATTATTGAAAAAAATGATAAATTAAAAAAAAAAAATTATTTGAAAATAGGTATTAGAATTTTTTGAAAACCAATTGAAACATAAAAACTGAAGATTCATAGATATTTTGAATCTGAAGGATGATAACAGTGAGTTCTTCGCCATAGTTTTGCCCCGTTGCCCCATGTCCCGTGTAAAAACCTGTTATATAACTATAACAATTACGATTTTCAAAAAATGAGGAAAAATCCAGCTTGAATTTTGAAATACGTAAAATCATGCAGATCCTGAATCAGGATGACGTTTGATTTGAGAACGTTTAATTATTTGGATTTTTTTTTAATGCAAATTTTGCTGGTCTTATTTGAGAAAAATTTGAAATAAATGCCCTGAAGTGTTAAAAGATCCATCTTGAAATGTAAAGAACCAGATCTTGAATCGGAAAGGTAATATGGAGTTCTTCTCCGTGGTGTAGCCCCTTCGCCCTATGTACTGCACTTACTTTTTATAAAATTATTGAAAAAAATGATACATTAAAAAAAAAAAAAAATTATTTGAAAATAGGTATTAGAATTTTTTGAAAACCAATTGAAACATAAAAATTAAAGATCCATAGATATTTTGAATCTGAAGGATGATAACAGTGAGTTCTTCGCCATAGTTTTGCCCCGTTGCCCCGTGCCCCGTGTACAAACCTGTTATATAACTATAACTATTACGTTTTTTTTGAAAAAATGAGGAAAAATCCAGCTTGAATTTTGAAATACGTAAAATCATGCAGACCCTGAACCAGGATGATTATGATGTACCTATAACCAGGGAAGAAAACCAATTGAGACCCAATTGGTTATGGTGATGGTGGTTTTGAGAAAATTTTGAAATTACTGGTGGTTCCAATTGGTTTTTGGTTTTTAAAAATTTTCAAAAGGTTGTGGTGCTAAAGTAGTTCCATTTAATTTTTTTTTTTTTTTGGTGGGTTCTGGTTCTGGGTTTTTGGTTTTGCTTGATTAATTGGTTGTGATGGTGGTTCTCAAATTAAAAAAACATTTCAAATGGTTGTGGTGGTGGTTCTCGAATTAAAAAACCATTTCAAATGGTTGTGGTGGTGGTTCTCAAATTAAAAACCATTTCAAATGGTTGTGGTGGTGGTGGTGGTGGTTCCGTTTTGGTTTTTCAATTGGTTTTCATCGAATTGCTTCCATTTCGTAGTATGGAAAATATTTCCCAACATTTAAACCATTTATCTATGGCATTAACCATCAGAACCAGATGGAACCATTTTCGTGCTTCCTATTATACCACAAAAGAACTAAAAAAAGATCAGATCTTTGAAATTTGAATAAAAAATTAATTTGCCTACAAGTTACAAACGCAATATTGCAATAAATTTAAATTAAATAATATACATTCAAATAAAAAACAAAAAATAATAATGTTTCCACTTTCCAGAGCGCTGAAAAATCAGAAAAATGAAGAAAACAGGCCACAGGGGGTAGGTAAGGGGCCCAATTAAAAAAAATTTCAAATCAAAGTTGTTGCTTGAAGTTCTAGGAATAAATTTGGTCATAACAAAAATTTTGATTGGACCCCTCCTTCCCTTTCAAATCCACTATTTCTCTTTTTAGAACCAAAAAGAACCAATTCCATTAATTGGTGGTGGTTCTGGTTTTCATTGTAAAGGAAATTGAAAATGGTGGTGGTGGTGATGGTGGTTTTTTATTTTCAAACCACTTTCTTGTGGTTGTGGTTGTGGTTATTTATTTTCGATCCACTTTCTTGTGGTTGTGGTTGTGGTTATTTCAGCAAATGATTTTTCGTTGTGGTTTCAAACGGTTCTCTTCCCTGCCTTTTCGAAAAGAATTGGTTCTTTTTGGTGGTGGTTTTTGAATGAATTTTTGAAGTTCATTGTAATGGTTTCAAATGGTTTTGAGAACCAATTGAAATATCTGGTGGTGGTGGTTTTACCTGGTTGTGGTTTCAATTGGTTTTCTTCCCTGCCTATAACTTAGTTGTTATTCCCCGTGGTGTAGCCTCATCGGCCCCGGGTGCTGCACTTACCACTTTACACTATGAAAAACGTGAATTAATGAAATAATAAATCAATAATACTTGATTATTTTGATGATAATGAAAACTTACAATGCGGTATTAAAAACTTAAAAATAAATAATTAAAAACACGAAAAAACACGCGAAAAACATCAAAAAATTCAAAAACACGCAAAACTTGGCCGGGCTCCGTTTTCGAGCCGCTTGCGTTTTAGCTGCGCGGTAGTTTTTGTTTGCCTACCAAGTTATTACCTACTAATCGGTAATGCTGCTCGAGTAGTCGACCACAAACTGTTGAATCTCGAGTTTTAAAGAAAACTCTCTCGCCTATGGGGAAATTTCCTTTGATGTTCGACCGCTCTCTTTTTATATAATAAGATTAATTTGTCAAATAATTCGTTAAATTGTATAAAATAGAAGAAGAAAATCATGTCTGACACGTGGGAGAAAGCTTACGCCATGGTATTCAAGGAGTTTTGTATACAGAAGGACGAAAATGCCAAGGTGCAAATTGAAAATGCCAAGTTGCAAACTGAATTGGTAAGTGATTCTTGACTTTTTACTTACAGTGCTGCTTTCATGTCAAGATTTGTCAGATGATTTTATGTATTTTATTTGAAAGTGAGATATAATTTTAATACTATTAAAAGATGTTTTTTTTAATACTTTCAGAATGCAACCAAAGAATTGCTGAAAAAAGTTGGGGTCATCACCTATCTCAGGTGCAAAGTTGAAATTTATGAACTGGTTTTAAGCAGCTTTGCGCCTGGAGCCAATCTTCGACAACTCAACAGTGAACCTCCAGATCTTCAATCGATATCGTTAGATTTAAATGACGCTACGGTAAAAACGACGTATAACCTTCATTTCAATCGATGGCACAACATTCTATACTGTTCAACCGACCCCAGAAGAACGCGTATCGTTCAAGAACTACACTCACTGGGGTTTCAAACTCCGGATCACTTTTGTAAATACGTCGCTGTCCTCTCCGTACATCTCTCGAACATACTTCATGATTTCCCACCCAATGTGGTAAATTGGGATAATGAAGACCAAGTAGTGAGTGCCTTAGAACAGTGGCAAATCAAGGATACCACTGAGTTAAATGTTTGCAGGTTTTTATACAGATTACCACGTTTACAGTGATTGGTTTCGAATGGATCAAAGTTCCTAAGAAGTTTTGAAGTTTTATTTTTACGTTTTAGAAGATATGTCTTTCCTCTTTCTTTTCAGCTTTTTTTTTTTTGTTGTTAATTTTTGAATAATAAAAGTTGTTTTTTTCAGTAGTTATGATTGATCTTAATAGAACGTATTGATATTTCTCTTTCCAGATTATCATTATTGAAAAGCTAAAACTAAAAAATTCCAGTTGTTTGAGTTGTTTCAAGCTTTCAAATGGTATTTAACAAAAAAATGAAAATGTTATGAAAATAAGATTGGTTTATTTTTAAAAAAAAAAAAAGTCTAAAATTTGATACAAAATTTATTTATTTTAAAATCGAAAAAATAAAACACATTAGACTGAAAACATTCAACTATCACATCTTATTCCTCAACAAATCCTGTCAAATGCCAACTTACGACTTCGATCCAATATTCTCAACATTTCGCTCAATTGATCGAGTAATTCCATCTTCCATCAATTTACCTCATTCATCTTTCGAAAAGCAGTATCATTTCGTAATAATACGTATGAGGGAATAAATCTACTGTTTTTATTTTAGTCAACTTGAAAGGAGTTATTTTATTGTCCTTCTTCGTCTTACTAGGTTTCAAAAGGCTTAGGAAATTTTGTCTGGTCATTAGATGGTCTGGTTTACACGATATGTAAATTAGTTTTTTTATCGCATTCGTATTAAGAATAATATCAATAGCTCTTGGATCTGTAACAAACGACAATCGTAAAATGAGAGGAAACTTATAGGTACCTACGTGAGAAAATTGAAAAAATGATACTAACGCAATCCACTTCTTGCTGGATTCGCAATGACTACTAAATTTGATACCACGTCCAAGGACTGGATGACTTTATTCAATCTTTAAAATAAAAATAAAATTTTTAAAAAATGGTGTTAAGTAAGGTTGACAACATGAAAAATTCTCAAGGTGTAGACATAGATTTTTTCTCTTTTCCCGATGGAAATTGTAAATAAATTAAATAATAATGATATTTGCCAGAAAATTACCGTTTCAACGCTGCCTGGATAAAATTCGCAGTTCGTAGCGTTATTTAAGGTTGCATTGTGCATGGCATCTTCAATTGAGCTGAAGCTATAATCGATACCTATGCAATATCTGACATATTTACTGCACGATACACTAAATGTTCCTGAAAACATAATTCAAAAACGTTACAAAACATTATCTACGATTAACACTGAGACACTTTTTACACATCTAGTCGTACTTACCAACTCCGCAACCTAAATCCAATATAGTCATGTTATCTGTCAACTGAGCGAATTTCAATACTTCCTCGTGCAATACTTCGGCAGCTTTGACGTTGATTTGAAAAAACGAATCTGGCGACATTCTAAATTTATAATCGGCCAGCTTTTCGTAAAGAAATGGTTTGCCATGGATCAGAGATACGTCAGAATTACTCGTATCGCATCTGACATTTTTGCTATTGAAAAAATAACCAATTGTAAAAGTAAATTCCAAAAAGTAGCATCACTAATAATTATTATAAAATACCAACCATAGAAAATGATACATGGAATCAATATGACAATTATGTGCAGCGAAATGCTCGACTAGTTCTTTTTCAATCCTCTGAATAGTCTCTTTCGCAATATTCTGCGGATGGTTGATCATTATGAACATCGTTTCACCTTCTAAATTAATACGAACGATGACTCTTCTCCAGAATCCACCGTCGTCCAATTTATAACAAGGCGGTAATGGACTTTTTTTCACGAATCGTTCGAATATCTAGATTCAAAAAAATCCAAAGATGAATAATTATCGTCGAAGATTAACAAATAAAATTAGGGATTCTATACGAATTACGTACTTCGAGTATTTCGTTATGTTTTGGTTTAATCGTAGGTACTTTAATCGGTCTCACTGCGTACACCTTACCATCGAATGGTTTACCGGTAAACAATCCATACGTCTTAGGATCACCATCGACTCCCATTCTAACATTGTATTCATCTTTACTTCGATAATGTTCGGTAACTGGCTAAAATAATGAATCACGTATTATTAATATAACGTTAAATTAGATTTTTCCAGAGTAGAATAGAATCATTACCGAAGGCGATATAGGTAAAACTTCCACGCTCTTTCTGGCTATACCGATTACTTTCATACGTAAATCCTTGATAACATCGTCGATGAACTGCTGCTTATATTGTAATTGCTTTTCGTAAGGAATACGGTATAAAGGTGCCACTGTATCCTCCAAAACATCGTATTGGTTCTCAACTGTGATACATTCCGGAGGCGTTTTTAAAATGTATTTTTCCTGGAATAATTTAAATACAGATAATTCAGGTAAAATAATATAAATAAGGACAAGAGGTAAGAGTTTTGACGAATTCTAGAGAGGAAAAACTGAGCTTGAAAAACTTACCGCGTTCGAGTTCCATCGCACGTTTAGCGATAGTTTTGGATGGAGGTAAGTTTGAACGTACACAAAAAAAATACGATTTTCAAAAAAAAAAAATATAGGTATATTAAATGTACTCGATATACACGAATTTACAGAATGAGTAAAACTAGGTAAAACACGGTTATAAAACAATATTTAATAATTCGTAATTTGCATTTTATTCTTCAATCAAGTAATCCGAATTTCTTCTCTAATTCGGTAGCTTTGTTGTATTTCACTATTCTTTTAATATTAGGATTTACATTTTCGAATTTCGACATAGTTCTAACAGCCATCTGCAAGATAGAAAAAATAAATAAAAAACCAACGAAATTAAGTCGTACTTGTCAAATAAATGTACATCTTTTTACTTCAATTTTTTGCACGAGTTGAACTTCATTCCGACCGGAAATTAGGTTGGTAACGACTCCTGGCTTTTTAGAACTCAATCTACCCGTTCGTCCACAGCGATGAACGTAATCTGCCATGAATGATGGGAATTCGTAATTTATCACATGTTCCACCTAAAAATAAATAATTAATTTGAAAAAAAATACTAAAAAATTGATTCAAATTCACGTTCGGTGTTTATATACTCGGTGAGTGTCTAATCCTCTTGCTGCAAGGCTGGTGCACACCATCGTATCAACAACTCCTTCTTGGAAATCTCTAAATCTTCCATTTCTGTCACGTAATCGCATGTCACCGTGCAATAAAATGCTAGGTATTCCATTATCTTCCAAAAATGTGTTCACCCAAGATGCAGTTTCTGAATGATTACTAAAAAAAAAAAATTAATAATCCACTTTTTGAAATTTCTTCAAGATTTCGACAAAGAGAATAAAAATTGATAAATTTAATCGAAAACTAGACACATTTTTTTTAAAACCTATTCCACGAAAAAAGAACTCACCAAAATACAATCGAAGCTTTCTTTTTAAAATCTTTTTTGACTATATCGAGAAAAAATGAAGGTCTAGAAGTTCTTCCAGTTCGTATAAATTTATGTGTCACATGAGGCATGACGAAATGTAATTTATCCGTGGTAATTGTTTCTAATTGTTCAACCTAAAAACCAACCACATCATTTACAAATTTCTCAATGAGTTGAAAGAAAATTCAAATGACACGTATTAAGAAGAGGTGAAAATTCTTACATCGATAAGATCTTGTAGAATGTCAGATACGCTGGTGGGTAATGTCGCACTAACCATTGTCAATTGTACACCTACATCTTTTTCAGGAGATGGAACACTTCGAAACTAAAGCGAATAAAAATGTTAGAATTTAATTCATCACAAAAAAAAAAAAATTGAAATAACAAGCACCTACACTCAGCCTGGAACTGAGAAACGAAATCAACATTTCGTTGAAACTGTCATCCAGTAGACAGTCTGCTTCATCTAACACGACATGTCGAACATTTCTCAAAGAATAAATATCTGAAATGACAAAAAAAAAAAAAAAAAAAAATGAAAACCATCGAAGAGCAACATGAGAATTAAAGATAGAAACAAATCATACCAGCATCAATTAACTTTTTAGCTACAAATGGAGTTGAAACTAGAATATCAATTTCATCGAACGATGGATTACTTATTTTTTTATTGACGTTACCGCCGACCAATCTTCTGGTTTTAATACGTAAACCTTGAAACCATTTACAAAACTCCTTCAACAAACATTAGAAACATCAAATATCTGAATTTTAGAAAATAAAACTGTATTGAAAATCGAAACATACTTTGACTTGGTCAGATAGTTCACGACTAGGAACTAAAATTAAAACGTAGGGAGCGTTAAATGATGGTTGGGTAGCTTTAGCTTTCCATGCTAGGATTTGCTCCAAAATTGGCAATAAATATGCTAATGTTTTTCCACAGCCTGTTTCAGCTCCGAATAAATTATTTTTTCCCGATAGAATAGCAGGAATAGCTAATCGCTAAATTGAAGAAAAAAACAGCAAGGTAAAATTCGTTCATTAAAAGAATGACTAATGAAACAACTTTTTCAACGTACTTGAATTTCAGATAAGGATTCTATACCATGCGACTTTAGAATTTCAATAATTTCCGGTCTTAAATCACTCTGATCAACAGAAATGATCTCTTTTCTGTCCTGAAGTTCATAATCCTACGAATACAAGAAACAATTTAGAAACCGAAGGAATAGTACAGATGACCGATCGCGATCGTCAGTCACTGATTCCCAAATACTCACTTTAGTGTGGATTTTAATCTTAAAATAATCTCCGACAAATTTATGACTTCTCCAATGCTCCGATGCTAATGGAATTGGTTTAAATTGGTTGTAAGTTTGATTCCTATAATGGTTCAATTTCTTATCTTTACATATGATGATTGGAATCTGTAAAACAAACAAACAAGTGTTATGGCCCCAAAATTTTAAGAAATTTGAAAACTGGAATATCGCTTACCCCTTCCTTTGTTTTGTCCTCTTCTTCTGGATACCAAGAAGACCTTTTCTTGTCTTTTTTATTCTTGAGATAGGGTTTTAAATCATTTTCAAAATTACCCAATTCAAACGAATCGTCCGGTTCAAGAAAGGAGGCTGGTTTATTGTGCTTGAACTGCGAGGAAAAGAAAAAGAATTCGTTTCAAAAGATTATACAGAACGATGACAATTTTTTAACTAAACATACCTGTTTCCTCAATTTTATCGTATTGAAGCAATTCTTGTTTGAAACACAGTCACCGATCAAAAGTCTTCTTAGAGAGATTGCACGCAACATACCGATGGAAAATTTGAAAGATTGAGAATTCTATTTAAACATTACTCGAATTTGAAATAATTTTCATGATTTATTAGCAATTTATCGTAAAATTTCACGAGTTTTTTCAAAAGTTTTTCAAAACACTTTTCGTTTTTGTTTTGAAAAAAAATTAAATTTCAAAAGTTTTGTAATTTTTTAGGCTTGCCAGATGTGCTTTTTCTGTAATTTTGCAGTTTTGAATTTTTTCTCCAAAAATGGCCACACTGCGCTGATCTGATTACGAATTAAATTTTGCCAAAAGGCAACACTGCTTGTTCCCATTCAAATTTTAATTTTTTTTTCTTTCTCAGCGTTTCTCAGTTTGTGTTGTTTTTGTTTTGTTGTGCGGTGTAAACGTGTGAAGTGCATTCCGGTGTCGAACGTGTGAATAATTATTTTGTGTTAGTGAATTTGAATTTTATTTCGAATAATTTTTTTTAAAAATTTATGTAATATTCGAGCTTTATGTGTGTATGTTACTTATATTCCATGTGTGTACTTTTCTAAGCAATTCGTAATTAATTGTTCGCGTTGGTAAAAGTGTCGATGTTTACTTTGTGTTTATGTTAGTTTTCGTGTGAAGAAGTTCTCAATAATTATCCAGAATTTCAACATTATTGGCGTAAAATGAATTCAACTTTACTTCATAAGTAAGTTATTAGTCACCATGTTCTTTAGTTCAATTTTTTTCACCTCTATCCTGTTATGATGAGATTTTTGTGTTGATTTTTTGTATTCAATGCTATGGTGTTTCATCAGCATATACAATTTATCATATTTTTTCGTTTCGATTTGGGAACTTCTTCGAGCATTTTTGATTTAATTCATTCGATTTCAAATCAGAATTAAAAAGATAGGACCAAGGACCATTCGGTAATTACTTGAAAAATATTCGAATACTGATAAATCTGTAGCCAGCTTATTAGTTCTTCGATCGTAATAAATTCTTTTAAAAATTTGATACGATTGCTAGGATTGCTAACATTGGTCGGCGTCGTAATTCGCAATCATTTAATTCAACAAATGAGCCGAGACGCGGTATTTAATTTCAACCGAACAGTATTATCGGTAGCTTTAGCTTTATTTAATGAATCGATAAAATACTTCATTGACACCTGTTGGCGTGCAGACTACATACTCCACTAACGTACGCCTTCTTTACTCACGCTCTTTTCCCTGCCGACCGACGGCCAGTCCAGTTTACACTACATCGATAAATACCAAATATTAAATACGCTTTGAGAAGCCCTCGTTGAATAAAAAAAAAGTCGTACTCGTAGCCACGTCCAGATATCAGGAAGTTTAAATCCTTCGGTTCAGCGACTCTGCTTCTGGTTGTGGTCGTTCCTTGCCTCCAGTTCTCCAGCTCCAGAACATGATCAGCATTCGCGGGGCAGGTCTGCTCTGCTCTTCTCAGTCACGGGCTTCTTTCCAAACGTTTGTAGTTTTATAATAATTATCGTAGTATTCTGGCCGTGTACACGTTCTTCTCGTTTAATTCATTTTCATAACAAAGAAAGAAAAGAATCACACTGGATGGACAACTGGAACACTCGGACGAATGCTGTTTCATGTGGACGATTGCGATATTACTTACTCGTATTATCTAATGTATAAAAAAATAATATCGAGAGACTGAAAAATATTACCTACGTTACGTGTTCAAACGTAAACAGTAAACAGGAGAATTTTTTTCAAATATTCTTCTTACTCTTACTTGCGTGCGTGTTTTATTTTTCTGATTCGATGATACTCGTACGTGTACGTGTGGTATATAAAATGAAAATAGAGATGTAACGAAATACAATTAATACCTATGTACTCGTATGCTGCTGATCGTATTTTATAGATTTGTAACGAATCGATAAACACGAAAGCCTTATACGCCATTACGACTCGTTTCATTCCTATCCAAGCATCGCATCGTATAGTTTTTCTATCAACCTCTTTGAAGCTGTTTCCGGAAAAAGGCGCCCGAAATGCTGAATCGTTTCGGAGCTGCGCCTATTTCCGGACATTAGCTTCTGACCGTAATTCAGAGCATTGACATTATAGAATATTGATTATTTTGTCCATAATCTATCAAATTATTACCTCGTAGCATCTTCTTTTTTTACCAATTACTTACTTTTTTCTAAGGAAGTGTTTGCTAATATGTTTTATGTTTGCATTAAAAAAAAAAAAAATGAATACAGTGTTTTTTGAAAAAGAAGAATATCTCTCAGTTTTTTTTGAGTGAAAACATTTCCTAATTAGGGCCTCGTTTTTGGAAAAAAAAAATATGAATTTTCTTGGAATAAAAAAATATTTTTTATTTTTGGTAAACAAAATGATTATCATTTAATTCATTTTTTTGAGATAGAAACATTTTTCTCATTTGGGGCCCTAATTTTTAGAAATTGAAATTTCTAAATTTTCTTGATATAAAAAAATATAATTTTTTGGAGTCAACATAAAAACATTTCAGTTATTGAAAAAAAAATCTTTCAATTTTTTGGGAGTTGATGAGAGCCTTTTACGTACATATTTTCTATTTTTTAAGCCATCATATTAAAAAAATTTCAATTTTTAGGGAAAAAAAGTAATGTTTTCAATTTATTTAGAGAAAAAAACACTCTTTCATTTTTTGACAGACAACAGATTTTTACTTTTTTCGGGAAAAATATACTTTCTATTAACAAGAGAAAAAATCTACAATTTTTTTTTTAGAAAAAAACGTATTTATTTGTGCCTATTTTTGAAAAAAAAATTACGAAGAAAAAATTTCATAATACATATTTTTAGACTACATTTTTTAAATTTTTTAAAGAAAAAAATTCTAAATCTTTTTGCTATGCAAAAATTCTTGAAATAGAAAATTTCTCCATTTTTTGGTGTAAAAAAACTTTTTTTTTTTTTTTTTTTTTTTTGTTGGAATAAGCTGAAATTTTCATTTTTTCCCCGCAATACTGGAATTAAATAATCATTGATTTTATTGAAATAAAAAAATTCTCAATTTTTTTTTTAAATTGAAGAATCATTGTGTTGTTTTTTTTTGGGGGCGGGGGGGGAATAAGAAAATTTCCAATTTTGTAAATTAATAATATCTCATTTTTTGTAAAATAAAAAAAAATTTGGTTAAAAAAATCTTGATTTTTTGAAATTTCCTCACTTTTTGAAAATAATAAAGAAATTATTTTTTTGGATTTAGGTGAATTTTTAATTGTGGGTAGTTAAAACATTTCTCGAATTTTCTGGAGTAGAATTTTCTCTTTTTTTTGGTACACAAACAAAATTCTCAATTTTCTTAAAATATTGAAATTAAAATATTATCTCCAATTTTTTTACGTAAATAAAAAATTCTCGATTTTGTGGAGTAAATTTTAAAAAATGGCATAAAGAAATCCACATATTTTGGGAATTACGTAAATTTTCAATTTTCTTGAAAGATACTGGAATAAAATGATAATGGTATATGATTTCATTGGAGTAAAATTTTTTAAAACTTTTTTGGTATAAAATAATATCTGATTTTATTAGAATAATAAAATTTTGATTTTTTGGGAATTTTAAAAAAAATTTATTCTTTTTATTTTTTGCAATAAAAAAGTCCCAATTTTTTGGAATTACGTGAATTTTCTTGGAATATTGAAATAAAAATATAATCTCTAATTTTAATTTTTATTGGATTAAAAATTTTTTCAATTTTCTTGAAATTGAAAAATTCTTGTTTTTTTGGGGTTTACAAAATTTCTTAAATTAGGTACTAGGAATTAAATAATCTATGATTTTATTGATTTTTTTGGGGGAAATTCTCAATTTTTTTCAAATAATCATTTTTTTATTTTTTGGAATAAAAAAATTTCTGTTTTTTTGAAATTGAAAAAATCTTTTGATTTCTTTGAAATGAAAAATTTCTCATTTTTTATCCACTTTTCACTTGATAAGAATTTTCACTGATGAGTGATGAGCGTTTGATGTTCTGATATCGTAATGAAAAATTGTATATGCTAATTTTATTGTGCTTTGACATTTCTATATGAAGGATTTTTTTTTTTTTTTTTTTTTTTTGAAGTGAGAATAAACGAAAAAAACTTGACTGTGTTTTCAAATTGTATGTACAAGGTGATTTGGCTGTGTTTTTCAACTTCCTTTCTATTGTAAATTTTTAGTTTGTACTACTTTTTTTAAATGGTGGAATTTGATTCGAAGTGCATTGAAACAATTTCCCTTCAACTCGGTTTTTTTTTTTCAATTGCAAATGAACAGCAATTTCAATAATTACATTCGACGTACTCTCTGTGGAGTAAATCTCGCGTCAAAAATGATTAACCGTCTCAAATCGAATGCAGGCATCGGCACCACGATTTCTTTATGAACTTATTCAATGGAGGATAAAAAAAACACGCGTAATTTCGCTAATCACAAAGCTTCCATCTAGATACTATTAATACCATCACATCCTTGATCTTTAAAACACGCTTATTGAAGGCTAAGTGTATGCTATACATGTATCTCTATTCTCTATCCAGCAACCAGTCAAATCATCGAGTTAGAAATGATCTATAAATTATACAAACGATTACAGTAATACACACATACGAAAAAGTAATTACACCAGGAAATTAATAGATAATATTATTCTCCTATGTATTGAGGTTCGGTTCGATTAACTGAAGATTAATGTGTTTGTGAATAGCATTATTCGTTTGCAAGTTTTTAAAGCGATAAATAAATAATCTGAATGTTTATATTATCATCGATTGTTTTGTCTCGAGGGTGATTCGCAAACAGATCAGAAAAACGCCCGAGGGATTTGGTATGAAGAGTTGTGTACTTATCGTGAGATCGACTCGAGAGAGAAAATGAGATTAGAGTGTTGGGAGGAATGTGCAGAGTTTTTGTATAAAAACTTTGGAACGAGTGGAAAATTATATTAAATGGTTTTTGAAACTAAAAATTTATGTAGTACAAATGTGAAATTAATTTTTTAAATTATGATAAATGAAAGGAAATTTGATTTCCAATAAGTAGGTATGAAAAATATCTTACCAAATACCTGAAAAATGAAAAAATTAGCAAATTATTACGATAATTCAAAAATCCAATCATTGAATGCCAGGAAATGTGTTTCAAGTTTTGAACAAAAACTGGAATTGTCTGATGGTCCAAGTTGGGGTTTTCAGAAAAACGAAAAAATTATGTCGAAAATACATTTTTTTTTTTTTTATATAATTTCAAATGCCTCAATTGAAAAAATTTTCTAACAAAAGTTGTGTATTTGAAACTCAGGAATAATTTTGGTCATTACAAAAATTTTGTCCGAATTGGCAAAGCTGATGTACTTGAAAAAAATATTCTCCATGTATACGTATAATGCAATATTGAAGGGGAGGGAGTGGTCCAATCAGAATTTTTGTAATGAACAAAATTATTCCAAGGACCTCAATATATAACTTTTTTTTGAAAAAATTTTCAGTTAGGGCCTTAGGTACAGAGATAGGGTGATTATTGGAAATGGAATGGGTTCTCTACTTCTCGAAAAATTTTCTATCTTTTTACCTAAGGCACTAATTGAAAAAATTTTCAAACAAAAGTTGTATGTTAAGGTTTTTGGAATAATTTTGGTTATTACGAAAATTTTGATTGGATCACTCCCTCCCCTCCAAATTAGGGACTTAGGCACAGAAATAGGGTGATTTTAGGAAATGAGATGGCATTACTTTCCAAAAATCTTTCAATCTCTTTACCCTGGAGACCCTAATTGAAAAATTTTTCAAACAAAAGTTGTATACTAAGATCTTTGGAATAATTTTGGTTATTAGAATAATTTTGATTGGACCACTCCCTCCCTCCAAATTAGGGCTTAGGTACAGAAATATGATGATTTTTGAAAATGGGATGGACCCACTTTCCAAAAATCTTCCCATCTCTTTCCTAAATGCCCTAATTGAAAAAATTTTCAAACAAAAGTTGTATATTAAGGCTATTAGAATAATTTTGGTTATTATAAAAATTTGGATTGGACCCGTCCTTCCCCTCAAATTTTGAATTATACTTCGGTCTCAGGTCCGAAAGGGTTAAATCAGTTCGAGAACCTCGCCCATAAAATTAACAACAAATCCACCCAATATTTCGAGCACTTCAACCACGCATACTTGAAGTTCGGTAATGGATTAGAGAGCATAATACGTTGGCTCACATTTGGGTGTATCTTTTCGCGAGCTTGTTTTAAATGAGGGATTGGAATGATCGTGTGAAGAGAATAAATCGTCTCGTCATCGTCGAAACGAGGTGGTAAACAATTCGAGGAAGTACGTAGGTCTAGGTATCGATAAAGTTTGATTCGCGATGATTCAAAAATTATTTCTCATTGTGTGATTTTTTCACCGTTAGAGGGGACGACATTTTTATGGCGGTCTTAGAACTGAGCTGAGTACAGAAAATATACGAAACAAGTCTACGATGGAGAGAAGCAGACATATATATGCATGGCTCGTACTGGCGCGAATTCTTCAGTTAGTAACCTTCGACATCGAAGCCTTAGTCATGTTAAAAACTTGCATTTATTTAATATTTTAATCGGGTTTCAGAATTTACTACGTATTAGGTATATGGCGAGTGGCTGTACGTGCGTGCGAGCCACTTTACGAGTATTCGCGGCCCGTAAAGGTATTAAGTAGGTACCTACGTACGTAAGGCGAATACGCTGGAATCAAATAAATTATCAATTTCGTCACCACGCTATCGCCATGCTCGACTAATGCGACCATTTGTATGGTTAAATGTGAAAATTTCAAAGTATTCGGGTACATAGCCCGGAACCGGCTGCACACAGTTTTACGACGAAAGACACAAATTAGGTATACGAAGATCTTCTTCAGCGCGAATATTCGTCGTGTAATATTTTATCGGATTCAACACCTCGGCGTATATTGTTAAAATTTACTCCTTCCCTTCCCTTCCTCTCTCACTCGCAGTTCTAATGAATATCGATTTCAGATGCTAAAATGGAAATTTTCTCTCGTAATCGGGATTATTATATACCGAAGACTGAATACTCTACGACTACGAGTGGTTGTCGATGATGTCGTAGCGAAAGCGAAACACGTTCGGGTGATCAGCCGTGACCTAGCGGTGGTTTTTTCTCCAGTAATTCCCCGTCGTCTCGGAGTGATTCCGATGACACATTAAATACTACTGGGCATTTCATAACGTCCATAAGAATTCACTGATGTGTTTGGATTTTTTCGTACGGTAGAGTGATTTTAAATGGCGAATTGAAATCATCGTAACGTTTGCTTTCAAAATATTAGTTAAGAAAGAGCCAAGAGATGTGAGCAAACAAGATGTATGAGAGTTGAGAGTGGTGAAGAGACGAAGTGGTGGAATAAATTCGTCTTCATTATCTATTCAAATATCTGAAATTTAAAATTTTTTCTGAAGACATTCTTAATTGAAGTTGTTTTACACAATAATGATTAATATTCCTAATTTAACGTGAATTAGTGGCAATTCATGTCAAAATGACTAACTTGGTATATTTTCATTAGTAGTATGGTCTTATGTGTCTACGTTAGATCAATTCAGTTGAAGAAAATATGTCTTAATAGGACCTGATTTTGGTGATTTTTTTTTAATCTTCTGTTGAAAAATTTAATACGCTACTAATTGAAAGAAATTAGCACTCCTAGTTTCACTAAGGGGCTATGCCCCCAGACCTTCAGAACTTACTTTGTCTATAGACTACATTCAAAATGCAAAACAAATGACGCGTAATATCTCAAAAAATCTCGTGTTATTGTTTCAATGTAGGTTCTTTCCAAAAATGTTTATGTCCTTTTAATTTTATTATTTTTTTAAATATTTTTTTTGTTTGGCCTGATTATGATTTTTTAAATTTTAAATTTCTATTGAAAGAAATTTCTACATTGTAAATATTTGAGTGTTTTTTAATTTTTTTGAAATGACAATTTTTTTAGTTTTCGATCGTTCCAATTTTCAATTTTTTTTTAAAATTCACATAATCACTGGAAATTTTTAATTTGATCAAAATTCTTATAATTTGGGATTTTTTTTTTTAAATTTTCGGTTCTATTCAACTATTTTAATTTTTCCAAGTTTTTATGTTATTATTATCATTTCTCATGTACTTACGTGTAAATTTTTCATATTTTAGAAAAAGTATTTTCTTACAATTTTATATCATACCACCTAATAATTATTTTTAATTAATAAAAAACATCAATTTATTATTAGGTTTAATATTTTTGAACCACCATCCAGTCCTTCAGTTTTTAAAATTTCGAATTTTCGTTTCTTTTTTTAATTTCACTTTTTTCATTGCTCTGGGAATTTTTAACTGAATTAAAAATTTTATGAAAATTGTTATTTTTCCAATTTCCACTTTTATTAAAAAATTTTATTTCTAGATACATTTTGTATTTTCAAATTTCTTAATTGTTATAAATTTCATTTTTTTTAAATTTTATTTTATGTTATAATTTTCTTTGCTCTTTCATTTTATTGGGTATACAATTTTTTTTAGATTTTTCTTCATTTTTTCAAAAAAGTAATTTTTTCTGATTTTCAGTAGTTTCCAGTTTTTAAATTTGGATTTTTTAAAAAAAATGATAGGTACCTACGTACTTTTTAATCTCTGGAGATTTTCGATTGGATTGAAGCTTTTATGAATCGTTATTTTTCCTATTTTCAATGTATTCAATTTTAACGCTACAAAAAATTTCTCCAAACAAAAATCGCAGAAGAAAAAAAGTTTTGAATTAAATATTTCATTTTTTAATAGAATTTTTCCCCTATTTTTCAAAATTTTAATTTTATTTAAAAAAAATCATTCAAGTAGGTATAAATGCAATGCAAGTAATTTTCTCAATTTTTGAATTAAAAATCTACTTATTCTCAATTTTATTTTCAATTAAAATGTTATTCACATTTTAATTTTATTTTACAAATTTTTAGTTTCCACTTTTTAACTTATTTGAATTTCATTTTACAATTTTTATAAATTGTTATGTTTCCAATTTTCAGTTTTATTTCACTTTTAAAATTTTTTTTGAATATAATTCGATTTTTTTTTCTTGATTTCGATACAGTTTGAACATTTTTGAATTTTTTATTTTTTTCATTTGTTTGAGTGATCAATTTTTCTAAAATATTAAATGAATATCAATAACACAATAAATTTATAAGTATTTTACATTTTTACTTATAATTTTGATTTTTTTTAAAAATTGTATCTTATATAATCTTTTGAGTTTTTAATAGAGTTGAATCATTTTTCCAATTTTCAAGCTTATTATCTTTTTTTTCATTTTTGAAAAATTTTGATTTTCAAAAAGTTTTCATTTTTTTAAATTTTTTAAATTTTATTTTCATTTCTTTTAAATATGTACAATGTTTGTGCATAGTAACAAATTTTTCCACTTTTTTCATATTTTTCATTTTAGCATAGTATATGCTTTTACGGAGACCAAAATGGAAAAAAACGACAGGAAAATCCGAGACCAAAATCCGACCCCATTGGGTTAGGTTAGGTTACATTAGGTGTTTGGATGACATAAAAAAACAGAAAATTTTCAATAAATTCGACTTTTTAGACATTATGTCAGACATTTTGAAACTTGTAAATTTTTTGAAATTTTATGACTTTTAGACATTTTCTAGACATTTTGTCAAACATTTTGAAACTTGAAATTTTTTTATTAATTTAATGGCTTTTTGATATTTTATTTTTTAAAAATAAATTTTTTAAATAAATTTTACGACTTTTAGATATTTTATCAGACATTTTGTAAGACTTAGATATTTTATCAGACATTTTGTAAGACATTCTGTTCTCCAACCTTTTTTGTTAAAATTCTCTTGACTTTTAGATAATTTATCAGACATTCTGTTTTTTTTTTTTTTTAATTTCCATTGAAATTAATATTATTCATGACTTTTTGTGAATTATCAAACAAAAAACTTAAGTAAACAAATACAAGTACATTAAAAAATGATAAATAGAGAAAATTCCCTTCCCATTTTTATAGACTTAGGACTATCTAAAATTGATATTTCAGGTATGGTTAAAATTTTCTGTATTTTATTCATTTTAAAATGTTTTGTATAAGATTACGCTCAAATTTTGCATAATAATATGAATAAACTTCTTCGCAGAGTTTATCAATCCAATAAACATCGCTCCATTTTGGAAAAAAATTCATGTACTTACGTAAGTACCTACCACGTATCGTGACAGTTCTACCTACACTAAAAATGTACCTAGCTCTTTTAGACATTTCGTCACGGAGTAAAAGCATATACTATGTTTCATACTTTCAAACGTAGCGTGGAAATAGAGCGAACCAGGGGGGTCCAGCGCCGAGTTTTTTTTTTTCAATTTTTTATTATTATTTTGAAATTTATTTCGTTTTTTTTTGAAAACTGTAGGTATCTATTATTTTTCAAGTTTCTGCGGATTTTTATTTTTTTAATTACAAAATTTATTATAAATGGTAACTTTTTCAATTTTCTTTTTTTATTTAATTTTAATTTTTTTTAGTTTTAATTTTTGTCAAAAATTTACCTAAATGCAATTATATTATTTCCTTGATTTCCAAATTTTTGAATTAAAAATTTCATTTTTTCAATTTTTGAATTTTATAGAAACGAAAACTATTTTTCAGACTTCCAATTTGACTATTGGAAATTTATTCATTTTTTATCAATTTTAAATTCTTGATATAAATTATTTTTTTTTTAATTGACATTTTTACCAATCATCTCAAATTTTTGAAATTTTGAATTATTATCGTTTGTAATTTTTTGGAAATTCAAATAGAAGAAGTAAGTTCCATGCTAAAAAATAATGGAAAATTTTTTTAAATCCAATCTTGAAAAAATTCCAAATATTTACAAAAACCTTCTAGTACTTTACCAAAATATGAAGTAAAGGTTTCAATAGTCAATCTTTATGATTTTTAAACGTACCGTAACATGGGGTTACTTTGGCCCACTTTTTGAGATTTTTTTATGAAAATTCATCCTGCTTCTTTCAAAATCGATGTAAGGGTCTCGGGTTTCACTCTAAATAGTGTCGGACACTTGTAGGAAGCCCTGTAAATTTTTTCAAATTTTTCGTCAAACCCCCTCCCTCTTCAGTGGTTAGTCAAAGTCATGGGCCAAAGTTACCCGGCTCTGGGGTTACTTTGGCCCACTTCTTTTTTTTTCGCAATAAATCGATTTCTGGGCATAATAATAACTCGCCAAAGGCATGAAACTTCAAAAAAAAAATTGTTCAGTCGAAACCAGATGATCAAACACCGGAATTTTAGAGATTTCCTGATAATGTTTATGCTTGGGCCAAAATAACTCTAAAAACGACGAAAAACGGTTCTCTGACAGATAACTTCAATTTATCTTACAATCCCTTCACCAAACCGGTATTTTCATGATAGATTCTGACTCTACGTTAAATTTTCTATTAATTTTCATAGGAAAACATTTTTTTTCTTGTTTTTTAATAATATTTATGCGTGGGCCAAAGTAACCCCAAAAACGAGGAAAACAGTCTTCCGACCAATAATTTCAATTTATCTCACAACCGCTTCACAAAATCAATTTTTCTATGCGAGATTCTGAATCTACATAAAATTTTCGATCTGTTTCCATAAGAAAAATTTTTTTTGGACCATTCGTTATACTTCGTCTGAACAAAAGTTTTGAAGGTAAAAAACCCGCATAAATAACGTAATAATTAACAAAAAATCAGGTTTACCAAACTTGCGACACAAAAATTTTGTGATAATCGCATAGAAGTGAAGTATGAGGGCCCCTCTATCGTTGACACTCATTACAAACTCCTTCCACTTCATACAGTTGTGGTTGGACAGGCAAATATCTTTTTTCCGAGAGTGGGCCAAAGTTACCCCCTAGGGCCAAAGTAACCCCATCTTACGGTATTAAATTTTCAAAAAGTCATTTTTCCTCTTCCGTTTATTCGACAAAATGCACACAGAGATGTCCTCCCCCCCACCCCCCTCAAAATAAACTACTTTCAATAGTTTCTCAGCGAAAAGGAAAAAATTTACAATTTTCCAAAATATTCGACGGTCCCATCTCTCAGTTTGAATGAAAATAGAAAACCATTCCAATCTCTAGACCATGGACAAAGCACATAGTCACCCTTTGATCTCGTTATTCTTGTTCATCACCCTTTTACGATATCGTATTATCGCCGAGCACCTGTTTCGATTCGATCCGATTGAGGTAACTCGAAACGAAAACATGGCATCGTGTATACATTGTTCTACACCTGGCTCGTTTTCATCTTCGATAATGAATACGATTTGTTTGAAAAGCAAATTGTGTTATACCTACTTTTTTTTCTTTCTTTATCAAACCCTATACGTAACATTTGGCTTCTTTTGCTCGGTCGTTGATTGTTTAACGTACAATAACGTGATGAGCAATTTGACCTGATTACACGAGCGAATCCGAGATAGTAATTAAGCGAAAGACTCGACTATAAAATCAATCGCTTTGAATGGGACTTTCATCGAAATTACGTATACATGGCAGATGCTCAAGATGCGATTACGAATGAATCGAATTGACAAAAAAAAAATGAGATAAAACACAAATGTACGAGTGTTTCATTTGTTACGATACGCGGCGAATACGATTATTGGTCGGAGAATGATACCCGTTAATGGTTTCGGTTGAATTAGTCATTCGCGCGAAAGTTTGTACTGTTGGCTGGGTTTAATTATCTTTGAAATTTATGTATTAATATTCACGAGCATATATTTTAGCAAAATATACTCGTGTACTCGCTCAAGAATAAGTCGCAGCAAACAGTCTTAGCATGCTGTGTTGCGAAAACATCTCGCGTACATATCAATTAAGTAGTCATTGAAAGCGGAATGAATAAATGAAAATTACCGCAGCAGAGGCTGCGGACTCGTAGCTTAGTAAAATGAAGTTGACTCGAGATGAAGGCGTGAAAATATGACGATTCATTGATGTACGAGCATACACCTACCGTAAATGGAGTAGATACCACGTCATTATATACGCGAATGGCGATACAAGGTGTACATAGCGACGACCTCATCAAATATTGAATACTGGCCGCTGGCCGGTGTACCGGTGTCCGGTGTGCGGTATACCACGAAATCAATAGGTGTTGTATTTTTTTCACCGATCCCAGATCGAAGATTTGTTCGTAGCTGATAGGAAACAGCCGGTTATTAACTGGTGAGGAGGGTTAGGGTTGGGACTATGAAGAATTTGTGGCATGCGTACACGTATATTATGTGTGTTGCCCGAGCCCGAGCCCGATGTCGGTATATCTGTATATGTACGAGTCCGTGACTCGAATATTGAGAATGCGGGCCGAAATGCACACGATGCGAGGCTGAAGGCTGCAAGGACGCGAACTAGAGTTGAGAATGGGCCACAGAGGGTGATGGAGATGCTTCTGAAGTGGACCAGTTTCAAGCAGACAAACAGAGAGGAGTATAATCAAAATGTTGGCGAAGGTAGCTTGCAAGATGATCTTCGTCTTTGAAAATTCGTAGGAGAATTTACACTGAGCAGTGAGCACTAGGGTGGAACGATTTTGACTTTTTTTCGAAAATCGAAACAGCCTACGGCACAAAAGTTGTGTTTTGGTGTCAAAATAACATGGTAAAAATTTGAGCCTCCTCGGTCAATATTAACCCATGCTTCAGGGGGTCCAAAGTTTTCAAATTTCAGTAAAATTTCTCATATAATAAATTTTTTTTTTTTTAAATAAACAATTTTTCAGAGGTCTAGTCGATGGTGGGGACATTTTGCTATGAAAACTTTGTCCTGTGTTTTTTAATGAAATTACTCATTTTACCTACTTTGTATTAGGGCAAAGTGAAAAAATTATCACTCTAATTACTATATGCATGAGAGCGGTTCATTTTGTGTTGAAAACATCCCATCAGAATATTAGACTCCTTCCTCAAAGGCGCAGGGCGTTAGGGATCCTCAAAGTGGGGTCAGTTTTGGAAAAACAAAGTTTTCATGGCAAAATGTCTCATTTTCTATGGAGGGGTGGTGGTGATGGGACTTCCCTTTCATTTTGAAGATATTTTCAAATATGTAAACCTCAAAATATGCAACATATCTCAAAAAATAAAAATATTCGCGCATTTCTTGATTTTGGTGTAATTATGCAAAAATGTGGATATTTTGGAAACCCCTGATTATACTTTTATGCAATTTTTTGATGGATGACCGGGTTCTGGGTCACCAAGAGGACCCCTACCATCGACTAGACCTCTGAAAAATTGTTTATTTAAAAAAAAAAAAAAAATTATTATATGAGAAATTTTACTGAAATTTGAAAACTTTGGACCCCCTGAAGCATGGGTTAATATTGAGCGAGGGGGCTCAAATTTTTACTACGTCATTTTGACACCAAAACACAACTTTTGTGCCGTAGGCTGTTCCGATTTTCGAAAAAAAGTCAAAATCGTTCCACCCTAGTGAGCACGCGTGTAATATGGAATTTATAAAATTGAAGGGGTAGTTCGATCGTGATGTCATCACCTGCAGGGTTGCAACACCCATCGAATTTTATGTTGTATGCAGAAATTATCTATGCGTAGGATGAATGCAGAGATGGAAAACTGAAAAAGGAAAAAACTGAAATGGATTTTTGAAATTTAAACTGAAACTGAAAACTCTAAAACTGAAAGCTGAACACCGAAACTGAAACTAAATTTTTTTCAGTTTTTCATATCTGTGGGGGTGAGAAATTCAAAGATTTTTGATTATTCACTTTTCTTTCATTTTCTGAGTCATACAGAGGGGTGCCCCGAAATGGAGAACCGAAAAGGGGAAAAAACTGAAATCGAAAAAAAAACACGAAACTGATCTGAAACTAAAACTGGAAACTGAAATTGAAAAAATTTCAGTTTTAGATTTTATTGGTTTTCATTTGCAATTTTTATGATTCTAAACACTGTTGGCAAAACTGAAACTGAAACTAAAAAGATTTTCACTGTTCTCATTTCAGTTTTCAATTTTTTTTTTCAATTTAATTCGAATAATTTATTTTACTTATTTTCGTTCATTTTGGAGTTTGTTTTTGTTTTGCTTTTTGAATTATATTTTCCTAATTTTCCATTTCACCATTTTTAATTGAATTATAATTAATTATTTATAATTTTAATTTAGGTTATAAATATAATAAAATAAATTTGAAATTTTTTTTTTTTAAATGAACGATTCTCACAAAAATTTTGAAAGTGAAGTTTTTAGGTAAATTAGGGCTCCAAGGTAAATATAACAAAAAAAAAAATTAGTAAAAAAAAAGCATTTTTTATGCAATTTAAAAAAGGAAAAAATAAAATATAAAAAAAATGTAAGAACAAAATTTTGGAAAAATTCAAAATAGGCAAAGTTTTAAAAAGTGCTTATTAGCAAAATTGAAGAAAAAAATGGAAGAAATAATTTCTGTAGGCCCAAGTAATTTTAAAACAAGTGATATAATATTTCCAACCATGTTTTTCAAAAAAAAGTTATGAAAAAAGTAAATTTTATAGAAACATTCTTTCCAAAAAAATGTATATAATTTTTTTTCTTGAAAACTATTTTTTGATCAAAATTTTGATTAATTTGTAATAAAATTTTGTAAAAATTTTTAAATTTTTTTTAAAGAATAAGTAAATTATTCAATGGTATTTCTATAAAGATTTTAGCCAGATAAAAAAAAAGAATACATTAAGTGAATACTGAAAACTCAAAATCAAACTGATTTATTAACGCTAATGCAAATCCTAAATGCCAAAATTCATTTGCTAAGCAGAGATGAAAAAAAGGAAACTAAAATGAAATTTTTGTGACTGAAAGCGAAATCTGAAACTGAAAAGTGAAAAATTGAAAATATTACCCAAAACTGAAAACCAAAACAGAAACGAATATTTTTTCAGTTTTCTATCGGGGGGGGGGGGGGGGGGGGGGAGTGTATTGTGCATGGTATCATCTTGAAGAAGACTTCAACACACACTTCTAGAGTCTAGACCAATTTTCAGTAATTTTCTATGTGAGTAAGTATATGAAAAGTTTTTCGACTTTTTTTCTTAGAAATTTTTCATTTTTTCCTTCAAAATTTGAGTTTTTTATTAAATTTTTTATTTTTTTAATGAAGGAGATTCATCAATTTTTGAAAATAATTCCTTTTTGAAAATTTTTCATAAGGTCTCCTCGTTCAAAAAATTTCTTACTTTCAAATTTCTTGTTAATTTTTTATTCTTTTTTATTTTTTTTTAATTTTCTAATTTTTTTTGTAATTTTCCTCGATCTAAAATTTTCAAAACTTCAAAAATTCATTTCCTCATTTAAAAATGTTTGTGATTCAAATTTTTTCAATTTCGTAGTAAGATTTTCCAGGATAAGATATTTTTTCAAATTAGGAAGTTTTTTTTTTTCAATTTTAAAAATTTATATGAGAATTTTACCATCTAAAAAGAGACCTCGAGAACTACTTTTGGGCAAATTTTCAGAAATTCTCGATGTACAGGAGGGGAGGGGGAATTTTTCAAATTTGGAATAATTCTTTGATTACCCACACCTTTTTTTTTTTTTTTTTGCTGAGTCATACCGAAGGGATTCCGAATTTCCCATTGTTTCATCTTGTAAAAGAGTTCAAGGCTCACTGCTAGACCAATTTTCGTGAATTTTTTATGCAGTGGTGGGGAGAGGAAATTCTTCAAATTTGAAGATATGTTGAAAAAGGTATCAAATTTCAACGTTGAAAAATTCCTTCTCCCTTCCTATGCATAGAAAATTTCTGAAAATTCGTCTAGAGATGTGTCTCAAGGTTCACTTTGAAGTGGCATGGCATGGCATCACCGTCATAGTGGCATCCCTTCAGTATGACTCAGCAAAATGAAAAAAGTCGAAAAGTATAATTTGAAAAATTTCCCTTCACTCCTGTTCATGGAAATTTTATGAAAATTTGCCCAGAAGTAAGTCTTGAGGTTCTCTTCAAAATGACACCATGTTCAATGTAGCACCCTTTCGGTTTGAATCAGCAAAGAAAAATTTAGATAATCAAAGACTTTCAGCTTTGAAAAATCCTCCTCCCTTTCTAAGAATAGAAAATTTCTGAAAAATGGTCTAGGGGTTGGTCTGGAGTTCCTCTGCAAGATGGTACCATGGCCAATATATTATGGCATTCCTTCGTTACGACTCAGCATACTTACTCGGTATAAATTCGCCCCGCATTTCCGAAGATGAAGATCATCTTGCAAGCTAGTAACTTCGCCAGCATCTAATCAAAAGGATGTGTAGTATGTGTACAATAGAAGTGGAGGATTTCCTTTGATGGACGGTTACAAATTCTTTCACTACATTCAGGTAATAGTCTAGATTTAGAAGAATGTGAAATATTTCGCGGTCGAGCACCCTACCACGGTGTTGGGTAATCTCATCGTTATTCTTGTTGGTTTTCTTGCTCGTATTTTTTGTACATTTTTTTCTTCTCCTTTCTTGGGTCAGATTCGAAGAATGCTGGTGCTTGTGTAAAGTACCTCGACCGCGATGATAAGAATGAATCACTAGTATAGAAATGTGCTAAGCCCAGCCTATATTGACGTTGACATCTGTTCTTTGGGTTCTCTTGAAAGGCTATACATATATAGATCCTCAATACCCTGCGTTGTGTTGTGTCAGCTATACGGTGTTTAAAAATCTTATCGGTAATGAATTTTTTTTTTTCTGTCGAAGATGTGTGAGATATTTTCAAGGTCGGCGATTGTCACGTCGATGTCGGATTCTTGTACACTATGAAGGAATGCGTGCACGATGAATTGCAGATGACAACGCCTCGCGGTGATTGTTCAACATTTGGCGCTATCCGCGATGTAACCGAGTAATTTTTACGACCGGTTGGGTAATCAGTAATCACGTCAAAGGATATTTGATGATATGAAACGTAGCTAAGAATACGTATCATATCGATGATTACTCAGTTACAGTTGATAATTTATTGCGATTTGTGAAAGTATCGCTGTGTTTTTTGTGCGGAAAAGTGTGAGGTTTTGTAAGCGAAATTGTATAAGGTGAAACGAATTAACCCTTGAGAGGTGCTGAAATGTCGATTTACGTAGTTACATAGGTTGAAATTACTAGATCTTGGGAGGATGTGTTTCCTTATTGGGTTCGATCTTGGAAATTAACTTCATTGCGTGATTTTCATTTCGCCAAGTTGATATTTTTTGTTACGTTTTTTAAAAAAAATATATATTGCATCAGATAATTCTGAAAATTCATATTTCCACTCAGTTTAAATTTCCTAAATTTTTACTTAAGAATGTTGCCAAATCTTTTGAAGATTTTTTCTAATTTTTTGGGAGAATTTCCTTAATTTTTTCTTTACTTTGAACAAAAATTCTTTAATTTAAAAAAAATACTCGGTTAAATTTTTTTATTTCTTATGATTTTTTTGTCAACTTTGTACCTATATCTTCTCAAATTTGGATTTTTAAATTAATTTTTTTTGTAATTTCTTAAATTTTTTCTATAGTTTTTTGGTAGGAAATTTTTCATATTTTTTCCAACTTCAATTTTTAAATTTCTTATGAAAATTTACAGCAACAGTTTCAAATTGTGTTCCTATTCAGTCATGTAGTAACTCGTAATGTAGTTATTGTACGTAATGTAATGCAACATAATGACATGGGAAATCCCTCGTGCATCCTCATATTTTATTATCATTATCAGATAAGAAATACCATCTTCGTACTTTATTTTATCAAATTATCAGTGTCTGTTTTTGAAGCTATTTTACTGAATAAGCGAATAACTCGTTTCCAGTATTGCTAATTTTCGGTAAAAAATAATTTTTTCAGTTTTTTTTTTTGTAATTTTTTGAAAAAAAAATTTCTTACTTTTAAACAGAAAATTTTTAGATCTGAAAATAACTCGTTTGAAAATTTAAAAAAAAAACCTAGCCCTATAAAGATTTTGTATAGAAATTTTTCATTCTTTTCAAAATTAGATTTTTTCAAGTTATTTTATTTTATTTTATTTTTAGGGAAGGGAATTTATCAATTTTTAAAAACAATTTCTGTTGGAAAATTTTTCTTATTTTAAAATTTTCAAAAATCTCTCGTGATTTTCTAAATTTTATTTGAGGATTTTCTAATTTTTTTTGTAATGTTTCTCTATTGAAAATTTTTAAAACTTGAAAAAAAGTTCTTAATTTAGGAATTTTTGTGATTCAAATTTTTATTTCGTAGGAAAATTTTCTGTGGTGAAATATTTTTTTTTCATATTAAGAGGGTTTTTTCAATTGTTGAAATATCTGAGAATTTTTGCAAAAATTTTTCTTAATTTTTCCTACACTAATTGAATATTTTTTTTCAATTTATATTCTCATTTGAGAATTTATTTTATTTGAAGGGAGGGGATAGAATTCAACTTTTTTTTTCATTTTTTAAAAATTTCCTCGTTTGAAAAATTTTCATTTTCAATTTTTTTACTAACCTAACATTTTTGAAAATTAAAAACTTTCATATTTTTTTAAAACTTCTTTTCTGAGAATTTCCCAATTTTTTCCTGATGTTTCTTGATCGGAAATCTTTTTTCAGTTTCTTATGAAGATTTTGTGTGGAAATTTTGTATGAAATATTTTTTGCGATTTTCAAAATTTCTTGAAGAATTTTTTCAATTTTTTACCAAATTCAAAATAAATTGAAATAGGGTATCTAACAAAATGTTCAAATAATTTTCAGAATTTTGTAACTTCCTCATAAGGGTGTTTTACGGGACCCCCTCACCCCACCCCATCCCACCCAAATATGAAAATTACGAACAAATAAAAATGAATGTCATCAGTTCAAAGTTCACTTTAAAAATTGTCAGAAAAACCTAAATTGGAAAAAAAATGAAATTCTAACGAATTTCAATGAAAAATTGAAATAAACCGAATTTTTAATGAATTTTAACGAAAAAAGAAGAACTTTTGAGCAAAAATCTACACTTTTTTCAGCACCTCTTTCTAAATTGGAGGATTTTTCAGCACTTCCTGCACCTGTTAAACACCTCGTGAGAAAATGTATTCCTCTAAAAAATTTTCAAATTTGACTTTAAACTTTTTAATTAAAATTTCCTGTAAAATAATTAATCAATTTTAGCAAATTTGGAATTTTTCTCAATTTTTGGGTGTTGTTTTTTTTGGATGAGGGTTCTCAACTTTCTGAAAATATTTTCTTTTCCGAAATATTTTTCAAAACATTTCTTCGTTTAAAAAGTTTTTTGCTCGCTATCTCGGCATAGGGGGTCCGTCATTAATCGTGTCAATTATACCAGCTGTTATATTACCACAAATACATTTCAATTTCAATTTCAATTATTATTTTCTTAATTATTTCCATTATTTTTGATCACTTTTTTTAGTTTGCAAGAAAACATTCGCGATAAAAAAATTTTTCCAACTTTTCTCATGCTTTTTTCTACATTTTTAAATATTTTTTGAATTTTTTTATTTTTTTTGATTAATTTCTCAATATTTCTGTAGTTTTTTGATTAATTTTTTTTTTAAATCCCAATGAAATTCTCTCAATTCAACTTTCCTAATCTCTGGGAATTTTTTTATGAAAGTACATTTTTACAAAAATGCTGGATTTTTTCAATTTTTCAATTTTTTTTGTTTTTTTTCGTACTTTAGTTTCTCAAAATTAGAAATTTTCCAAAATTCTTAAAAATTTCCTCGTTCAGAAAATGTTTTAATTTAAAATTTTAATTTTTTGATAAAATTTACTCAATTTTTTCAATTTTTAGGTCTAAAAATTTCTTCGTTTTGAAAAAAATGTTTCAAATTTTTCTAAAAACTTGCTTCAAAATTTTTTGAAAATTTTCCAAGATAATTTCTTTAAATTTGGAAACATACGTGCTCGAAGATATACGTGTATGCATTTCTAATAATTATGATTTTTTCACTTCTACCCCCCCCCCCCCCCCCCCCCACTCAAAAAAAAGTCCATAAAAATTCATTTACCAATTGTTACGAGTCATTTCAGCAGATTTACTTTCAACCGAAAATAAAATGAACTGGAAAAGAAAATACCAAAAGCAAAACCTCTGCTGTTCGTAATTAGCTATTTTAAAACGACGAAACATGAAATCACAATTCATTTTCTTCGCAAACGATCGCGTAATATATAATTTATTATTGTGTTCCTTGGTCTCTTTGTCAATATAGGATACACGTTTATTTGATTTATCATAAAGGAAGGACACGCGATGGTATAAATCTCGATGCAGTTCGTATAGTTAGTTATACGCGATACTATAAATTAAATGAATATAAATAACGATCCAAAACAAAAAAAAAAAATTCCTCGATCGTTCAATCACGAATGAAATTCATCGGTTATTTCAAAATGCAAAAACAATTGGCAACTCGACGACGACCGCCAGCGTCGATATAAATTACCCTAAAGGAAGACAGAAAGATGAAAGAGACGCTGGTATCTGCGATGTTTATAATTATAACGACGTCGCTCTCCTCTTCGTAATATACAAACGTACGTGAAAAAAAATTAAAGCGATTGGTATCGTATGTACGACAATTGTACGATGATGGGAGATCGAAGAAAGGAAAATTTCAATGAAAGAAGAAGGGAAAAAACGTGTTTCCTGTTCTTGGTTTTCACTCGACGACGTGATATTTACGTTGCACATTCGATATGCTTACGAATTAAATTCCGCTCGAATGTGCTCATCGATTGCTTAAACGCGAGTAATTTAATACCGTTTGGAAGGAAAGCGATTAATGCACCTATGTAATTTTTTTTTTGCTCGATTTTTTTTCGTCGAATCGAATTGATGGACAACGATGTGTACTTACTGGAGGAGGGGAAAAAAGGGAACAATGAAATTCAATTAACGTTTCACCTAACTAAACCCTCGCTCGTCTCATAAACTCCGACCCTTCACCTCGTACAGATTTGTGTGTGTAAATTTCCTGCCTATGGCGGTCTCTCTCTCTCTCTCACTCTGGTAGTAATGGCCGGCCGAGGGAAAGGGCAGAGAAAAGGGTCGAGTAAGCTGGAACGGTCGTAGAACAATGAAAGGTCTTCAGCCCAACTTGTACACCACTGACGATCTACTTCCGGACTGGAACAAGAAAATTGGCCTTGAAGACCGTTTACTCTTCGTGTACTGATGTGTTTAAAAAAAAGCAAAGCAAAAGGAGGAAAAAAACGTGTCTTAATTTCCATTTATCATCGTACAAAGCTAATGGAATGGTCAAATAGATGCGGAGAATCATTTAGTAATATTGTCAGACTCGGAGCATGCTGAAAGACGCAGACGTGCCAGAGGTACTTTCATTTTCAAAATACGAATACAAAACTCTCCGGCATGGCAGATGATGCAGATGAAGACACGTGAACGCGAATGGAGTTTAAACACGTGCCATGTACCGATTCGGTGGTGGTATTTATTTTGGCTCGACTTTAATCGAGTAAATATTTAGTCAAAAGTACACCTCGAGACGTTTAATGACCCGGATTACGCGGAAATTGTAATTAAATTATCGTCTTCGTCTGACTCCTCGTGAACTACACTGGAGCCCTGGAAACGTTTGTACGTACTACAGATTGCAAAAATATCAACTCGCCACTCGCCAGTCGCCATCATTGCATCGTCGCGTAAAGATTGTAAAAATAAATTACGTAAACATACAAAAGACTTTTTTTTTCCTTTTTTTACACACACACACAACATAAAACATAGAATTAATTATGCGACTGTATATATACGATACGCGGCCGTATACCTCGGTATAAAAACAATAACTGTAATTATTATAGTAAACCGGAAATTATATACAAAAAATACTGCATAGAATATGCGGCTTGGCGTATACCTCCACTTCTATGTACCTGAATGCTCGTAGTATATAAATATACGCGTTCATTATAGCAAATAACAAAATACACAACCATAAAGGATGTCGGAAATCACAGCTTTCGAATAAACGCGATGTACGAAATAATGCATGAAATTTTACTCCTTTTTTGTCCTCATCGTCTCGTCACCGATGACAATAATTCGACTTTTGTGTATTTGTAATACGAGAACGTGTAATGAACGAGGCTTGGGCTCGGGCTCGGGCTCGCTATCTATGCAATTTTTATAACATGATTACATTTTGTAAGCGGAGTAGGTTTGGTAGGTGGGATGCATCGCGTAATTATTGTTATTTCGAGCCAACGACGAAAGGTCATTGCCGAATTGCCTTCGAATTGTGTGTGCTTGTTGTGTTTGGTTACGTAGTTTTGGAATTAAATGGTCGAGTCTAATGTGTGGAATTTTTTTTAGGGGTGCTTAACTATAAGTGCTGGGCAGACTTCGACTTGAACTTTTCTTCATTCTCAAATTGATTTTTTTTTAATTTGCAAAGAGGAGGCAAAGAGGTCAAAAATGGAGTCTGTTTAATTTTTTTACTTCAAAAATTGAAAAAAAAAATGGAAAAAAGGAGATTTTAAAAAAATATACTCAAAAGTTATGAAATTTGGAAAATGCATTTTTTCCCTTCAAAATGTAAAAACTTGAAAAATTTTAGTAGGAATTTTAAAAAAAATCCATTACGATTTTTCCAATTTTTTGAATTAAAAAATTAATATCTTTGCCCAAGGTTTTTTTAAACTAAATAAAAATATGTTTATATAGTAAAAAAAAAAAAAAAATCAAAAGGGTTTTTCCTCCTTTTTTTTACATTTTTGAAAATACATAAAAATAAAAACACACTCTACTTTGGTTGAAAAATTATTCGAAATAATTATTTATCAACTCCAGCAAAATACCTACTGTAGGTATTCAACTTTTCAGCTATCTCTAAAGTTTGCCCAACCCTTTATGTGCGTTTATTAGTGAAAGAGAGAAAAATTCTTTGATAAGGTACGTTAACGTATTATCTAATGAAGTGAACGTTTTTTTTTTCGGTAGAATTGTTCGAAAATTAATTTTCATTTCGAATTATCGTTGATAAAATTTCAATTTGTTTACAAGTTTATTGCTCGAGTTTTTATTTTACACGAACGATTAATTTTCTCGATTTTTTTTCAAAGGTTATTGTTCCACGAATACGTTTTTTTAAAGGTATTTATTATATTCGACGAGAACTTGCTCAATGGTGCGTTGAACTATTTTGACTATGTAAACTTTTCCAATTGACGAATTTTATCGTTTTATTTCATTATTTGAATTTACTCGTATCTATTGCATCTCGTATAATTTTATTACTGCATTTTTTTTTTTTTTTAAAGAACTTCTCAAAAATGATGTAATTTTATCTTGTAGGTATTTTTATTCTTATCTTTTGTCAGGTTCTTTCTTTACATGAAATTTTTCAAATTTTTAAACTGAAACTTAATTATTATGTGTTTTTTTCAACTCGTTGTGTTTTTTTTTTTAAAGTTAATTTTCAACAAAATTTTCATTCTGAAGCTATACATATATTAACAACTAACTGAGTAAATCTTGAAAAATAATTTAAAAATAAAGTTTTGAGACGAAAAAAAAATCAAAAAACTTAATTCAACAAAATGTGTTTTATTTGTGTTTTTTTTTCCAGAAAATTTTCACTACTTTTTTGATCCAACTTTATTTCTCAAAATGTTTTTTCTACAATTTGTTTCATTAAAATTGAAAAAAAATTGTCTATTTAATTGGAATGGAGCTGAAAATATGATTTGGAAGAAACCGAAATGAAAAATTTCAAATAAAATATTGGTATTTTTTACCAAAAAAAAAAGAAAGAAAAAAGAAAAAAAAAGAGGTTCAAATTAAGAAAAAAAAAATCGATGATTTTTCCCACATAGGTGGCAATATTTTTTCCTGAAAATCATTTTAAAAAATTAAGTGAGAGGGGGAAAAGTTTTGAAAAAATCTGGATCAACTTAAAAAATGAAATTAATATTTTTTTACAAAATCTACATTTTCCCTAACCTAACCTATAACCCAACCTAACTACATACGTACGTATTTTTCAATTGTTTAATAATTATGTACTTGGAAAAATTGAAAATTTTTAATGGTAAGATCATTCAAAACACTGAAAAAATTTGAAAAAATAAGAAGTCATGTGAAAGTTGTAAATAGGGAATATTGAAATTTTCAAAGGGAAAATTAGAGATTTTTTGTTCTCGAAAAAATTGATAGAAATATTTGTACCTATTAGTTTTTTTCATAGAAATTATTAATCAAAAATTTTTTCCAAAAAACGAGAAATTTTTTTCTCAAAAAAATGATTTTTTTCGTGTCGAAACAATTAGAACTTTTTTTGTAAAAAAAAAATGAAAATGGAAACGGAAATTTTTTCGTTTCAAAAAAATCTGTCAAAAAAAAATGAAATTTATTTCCAAAATTTAGAAATTTTTTGTTTGGGAAAAATTTCATTTTTTATTTTGAAAAAATAGAAATTAAATTTATTCCAAATTAATACCTAAAAAAAAAAAATCGCTGTAGATATCTCAAAAAATTGAGAAATCTTTTCTTATTTGTTTGCCATTAAGCGAAGAAGTGATATTTTTTTCTTTTCTTATTGTTCAGCCATTCCTATAAAAATTTTTCAATACGAAAAGTTCAATTGTTGCGGTTTATTAAAAAAAAAATTAAAAAAAAAAAAAAATAAACAGAAGAGGAAATAAAGCCAACTATTTGAGGATGAAAAAATTTCAAAAAATTAATAAAATTCTGTAAAATCATTCAATTTCTAAAGGCAAGGACATAGAAAAAAACTTGAAAATTATTAGGCCCATTCACACTTGATTTTTAAAAAAAAATAGGTATGGTAATTCTTCGAGTTCATTTTTTATCGATCGCAATCTAAGCTGTGCATAAGTACAGAAACCCCTACAACATTATGCATATTTTTTTCAATAAAGTGGATCATCTTTCATAATGAAGATGTCATAATCATGAAACCTTATCTAAAACCTCCCCTTTCTTTATCTTGCTTTTCGTACAGTTGGCAAACACTTACCTTTACAGCTTAAGTAAATGACGTCAATCGTAATTATCTTCATATTTATCGAATTATCGTCAGCTCTGAAGAGGAATATAATCGTAAAATTCGATATTCTAAAGACTTTTTGTGTTGCTTTTAATCAACAATCAAAACTGTTTTGTTCTTCATTCTCGATTCGTTATCATCACTCGTACCATTTATAGGCTGTAAATTTTTATTTTTTCAACCGATACGATTTTTCGATCAGGCTGTATACGCTATAGGCGAATAAGTAATTATATATTATTGGAAACTGGCATTAAAAAAAAAGAAGAAATAATTCAAATTTTTATAACCGATCTATGACATTGAACGTATAAGTAGTGGCATTCAGATTCCATATAACATTGTTCGTTACAATTTGCCTGTTTTTTGTTGTTATTCTTGTTGTTGTTAGTATTTTACGAGATACATTGTTTTAATTTTCATTTGAGAAAAAATTTCTTAGAATTTTACGTTGGAATTCGTGGTTTGGCCTTTTATTATTTTTTATTTTTATGTACTATATTACATTCAACTCGTTGAAGGAAAATACGTACTTATTATAGTGTGTACGTACTACGTAGAGAGAGAAAGAGAGAGAGAGGTACAGAATGACTCGATTTAATATGGAATTAAAAATTATAACCACGTTTCGGTAATTTAATTTACAATTGTTATGTAATCGTTGGGTTGGTGTAATATTTTTTATAGGCAGCAGTCTCGCTTGACTTTTCCTTCATCTTAACCAATCTATCATTCGAGTTGTCGAGTTTATTGACGTTTCCTCGTATAGTGTAAGAATTACCGAAGAGGATGTGTCTTCGGTGGTGTAAATCTTCGGCTATAGATGATGGTATTATGATAAGTTGACTGATGTCGGTTGGAAAATTGTTTACGTACATGGTATTTTGTGTGCGAGCGAGTGCGTATACGATATAATGGAATTCTACATGGTCGTCGGATTCATATACACTATTTTTGTGCGTTCACGTTTGTGTACGAAAAATTGACCGTATCAAGGATGCTCTTTTGGGAATATCCGCATCGTTTGAGATGTTAATGATATATACTCCGAGTACCTACGTATATGAAAAGAGATGAGGTACACAATTTACGAGAACGAACGAATGATGTCAGCGTTGTTGGCTGGTTCTTGGTTCTTCTACATGTTTGCATGAGTATGTACCTAGGACCTACACAACGAAAGTGTTTCGTGGAACAGTTGCTAGTGCCCCGATTGAAGGAGTATTCTTGTAAGTGTATTAATATACCCAGAGACAGAGATTATATTTTGTGTACTCGAATATAATACGCGTTGCTGTACAGTACACTCGACCTGAGAGCCTTGGTCCCGTAATCCCATCAGTGGCCAATGTTTTCCTGGCTTTTGTAATTGCGGAAATGTACGCAAGCCCGACCCAGTGGTGTTGGTTTAGTTGATATTTTGATTATTTTTTTTTGTTACCACTATGGAGTATGGAGACGTTATCTTGTGACCTGAATTTGCCTAAGTTGATTTGATAAAAACCATTTTACAGGCTGTTTCAAGATAGCAAACTCGTAGCATGTATCGTATTTGAGATGATTCATTTCGTATAAAGTGATGTGTATTTGCGATTAAACCGCGAGGAATTTTTATTTGTATTTAAATACGCGAGTTTAAATCGAATTGCGGTGGTTTTGCGTCGAAAGGAAGTGCATTTTGGTATAAACGGATGATTCTGAAACGTGCCGGAAATCGAACGAAGAAAAAAGGTTCCGGATATGGTACGTCGGTATCTGTATTCCGTACTTGTTCTGCCTGTGTACTCTGCTTATGAAGGGGGCATAGTATTGAAAGCATTGGGCAAATTTAAAAGGGTTTCAGCAGCGTTGATGGGTTTGTAATAAAGTCTTTCTTGGGTGATTCATATTAAAATTTATATTTTTGAAAAGTTTGAATGGAGTAAATTGGAAAAAATTATTTTTAAATGGATTTTAATTTTTTTTTAAAAATATATTAACATAATTTTGAAAATTAAGCTTCCCTTCCCCAAAAAATACAATCCCAACTCAAAATTTAAAAATTGGTTTGTGATATGATTTGATCTCCGCGAATTATTGGAAGTATTTTCCACTCGCTTTCATCATGTTTTAATATTGAAACTCGTCCACCCCTCTCCCCAATCAAAAGGACAAAGGAACCTTGGCAACATATCAACTCCGATTGAACTGAAATTTGGCTAACTGAAAGCGCATATCACTCAGACCTCAGAACCAAATTTTGAGCTGCTAAAGTTGATTTTTCGATTTTTGACCAATTTTTGAAAATGGAAAAAGTAGGTATAAATGATGAATAAATTTTTTACGAAAATTGTTAATTTTGAGATGAAATTCTGAAAATTGATTTATATACTAAAATTGACCCCCCCCCCCCCCCCAAGTAGATTACGACCATTTTCGAAAATTTTCATAATTTTATCTCAAAATTTACAATTTTTGTAACAAATTGATTTACCAATGAGCTCTTTAAGTCATTTTCAAAAATTCGTCAAACATTGAGAAATTGATTCAGCAGCTCAAAATTTGTTGCTGAGGTCAGAGGTCTGTGCGATGTGCTCTTTCAGTAACCCTTTCAGCTCAATCGAAGTCGACGAGTTGCCAAGGTTCCTATGTGAGAGTTTTTTTTTAATGTCAGCATTTTTTCAGTATGGTTTTTCTAGACTTTTTTCTAAGTTAATTCATCGTCCAGAAGAGGAGGGGTTCTCTGTATAAAGAAATAGCTGATGAGAGAATTTCTCTCACGAATGAGATTCTTAAACTAAGAGAATTATTTTGCTGAGACAATTTTTTTTTTTCAGCAAGCTACACAATAAAATTTTTTCCTAGATGATTTTTTTCAAGCGCATATTTTCTCACTGGATGAGTCACCTTTTTGAAAAAATTTCAAGGCTCAAGAGTGGTCATTTTTTTCAATTTTTGTAATTTTTTTCTTTTGGATTTTTTATTAAAAACTGGGAAATGCCATTTCTCATAAAAACTTCAACTTTGCAGAAAAATAGAGAAATGATTTTTGAACCACCCTATGAAGGAAAAAAAATATAATAAAAATCATTTTAGTAAACATTTTAATGAGAGAATTGGTAAGCACTTTTTTTTAAGATCCTATCAATAAAATTGTCAGTCTAGTTGAAACTTTTTTTTTCAATAAAAAAGTTAAAGATTTCAAGAGTAAAAAAAAAGTTGTACAAGAATGTCCTAGCTCACTTTGAAGAAAAAATTGTACCAAAAAAAATATTTAAAAAATAACTAATCGTCTGCACCAGAGAAGAGATTCTTTCACAGAAAAATCTAAATTATTTTTTGACAAAAATCTCTCAAAAAGTATTTTAAAAAATTTCTTTCAAAAATAAAAGTTTCGTCATTACCTGTTGTCAGTTTTTCGCCCTTTAGGATATTTTTTTAATCAAATTTTTGTTTAAAAAAAAAAAAAAAAAACATGAAGATGTTAATTTATGTAGAAATTTTACAGAAGAGTGAAGAAATGACTTAAACTACTCTACTTGAAAAAATGTCAAAAAATTATTCTAATCAAAAAAAATTCTGACTGTTTTTTTTTTCAAATTTCTCAAAAAATTGCCCCTTCACTTTTGAAGATTTGTTTAAAAATGAGAAAAAATTTTTAAAGCAAATACAGATTTTTAATAAAGTTGGTACCTGTACCTACTCGACTACTTCTCAGTAAAAAAATTCATTGTCTCTGTCATTTTTTTTCGTGCTTCAGAAAAAAATACTTTTCAAAAAAAAAAAAAAAACATCGACGAGAACAGTTTTAATTTCGTAAAAAAAATGTAGAAACAAGCTTTTTTGGGTAATTATAACTTTTTATTTTATAAAAATGCCTAAAATGCTCTTTTATGCCAAAATTGATATATTTATCATTTTTAAAAATCAAAATTCAAATCATCTCATTCTTGCCAAAAGTAATTTTTGATTGAACTCAATATTGTCATTAAAATCCAGACAATCATTTTCGAGCTCCTATATTATTCAGATATCGCTTTCATCACAAGAATTTATTTTAAATTCAGTATTGTTTAGCTCAAAGGAATTTTTCCACCGATAAAATTTTTTACCCAAACGACCAAATTTTTTTGTACAATTGAAAGGAACACATAACTTGCAACGTTTTGCAATAGTTGAACTTGGATATTGGCTCGTATAATTTTTTTTTAATGCTTCGATCAGGCCAGAATCGAGAATGAATATTTAATCGACCGACGCAGTCCACCATATATGAGTGTACGCTAATACGCTGTGCTACCTTTATACGTACAAGTACTTATTAAATTCCTTGAACTATTTCAGTTGTACTTCATCAACACCTATAATTAAATAGTATTTACTTTTCATCTCGTACAGTATACCTTAATACTATTTTGTAATTTATCATTTTGTGGTACGACCGAAGACCGAAGCCGCTGACGTCTCTGACCAAGCTTTGCTTCTACATTGTATGTAGTTTACCATTTGTGTAGTTCTGGTATGTTATCATTATTATTATTATTTTTTTTTTTTGGAAACGTTTTCTCATTCATAATATATTTACGTGTTCAGGTTGACCACAAACGTACGCGATTGTTTACGATAAATTATTTTCAAATGAGAGAATTTATTGATGCATATATTGCATAAATATGTACGAGTAGGTATATTGAATAGTCACCAAGTGATTTAATCGTTCGATCTTGCGGTCCTCGTAATGTATTTATTATTTGAAAAACATAAATACGAAGGTTTTAATAAAATGAAAAATAATTTCGATGATAAATTTATGATAATACCAAGGTGCGTGTGTGTGGAAATTCCATACTTGATATGTAACAGTAAATTTTTCAACGTCACTGCTCAGTTTCCCAAGAATTATGCAAGTCAGTTTTTTCCCTAATCGCGGATATGATTTCTTTTTTGAGTAAGCCAAATGTCAAAAATAGGATCTTTAGATCAGAAGATCGATCTGATACTTGATATTTGAGGATTTGATCTCAGGACCTTACCTTTGGACCAGACCATTATTGGTTTGGATCTGATCGGGATCTGATCTAAGATCACTTCATTCAAGTGAGACGGATCCAGAGCTGGATCTAAATATTTATGAGTGGACGTGGATCTGACCAACACTGCACTGGAGGAACCAAAAAAATTATCTGAAAAACTCGTCTATCCACATGTAAAAATGAAGGCACTAGAGAGCTTTGAAACTTGTGTTTTTGCAAACCCGTGGATTTTTTCAAAGTTTTAAGTTCTGTAACGCCTTTATTTTCAAAAAAAAAAATCCCATAGCTTTTTTGACTTCTCTTTGAAAAGTCACGCTTGTTTCGTGTATTGCACTGATGGAATCTTGCAATTTTAATGTCTCTTTGGTGCTCTAAGCAAAAAGAGGAAGGCAGCACTTTTGGAGAATAATCTTTTATTGTTATAGCTCTTCCAGTTTCAAAGATAGAATGGATATCCCAATATGGTTGTAAATTACCGTGACAGGCTCTTTCAGTGAGGACCACTTCATGTCAATTAGATCACATTTGAACCTTATGTTTTCAGGTTTTGCTTAGTACTTTTTCAATAAGTTTCTACCATCCCAAAAGAAAGAAAGCACCGTTATTTTGAACCCAACCTTGTGGTTTTTGGGGGAGGGAACTTTGTTGTTTTCCCACTCTGCAGATTTCTTGTTATGGTACTCAACTTGAACGAAACATACATCTAGAAGCTCAACTTTCAAGAGCATACCAAATTCCAGGGTTACGTATAATAAAAAGATCTGATGAAATTCCTATGAATAGATAATTTCATATTAGATTCTGGAAATACGCAGATCCGAATCTTAAAATTTTGAGAAGGATCTTTAGATCCAAAGATTCATTATTTATGAATCTGATCTAGATCAGATCATTACATTTTCAAAACATCTGATGTGGATCTAAAGATCCTCCAATTTTTGAAAAAAATAAAGACCCACATCCACAAAAATAATTTTCCTTTATTTATCAGTTTACATAAAATTGGTTATTTTTATTTCTGCTTCATCAAATATCAAAAGCATAATGCTAATTTGATTTTAAGAAAATAAAGTAATCTGGATCTGATATGTATCTTAAGATCCGATATGTATCTTAAGATCCAAAGTGGACTTCATCTGGATCTGGATCTTCTCAGATCTGCTCAAAGAAAGAAATCTGGATTTGGATTTTTTTTCAGATTCACTCATCAGGATTTCCGGAAATATCTGGATCTAGATCTTTTAATAAGTGGATCTGCCCATTTCTGTTAGATTCACTGAAATTATTTTCTTCGTGGAATCTCAGAACTTTTCCTTGGTATGGCACCCCAAAATTTTAGTCTAAATTCAAAAAATGCTAAAAAAAAAACCACATAAAATATATTTCGTTGCATTCTTGATAATGGCGAGTTCGACAGTTGCCTCACTTTTTTGATAGGATCCTCCCTAATCCCCCACAACCCCTCAAATTTAAAAAAATTGATGAAATCCAAAAAATGGTGTCACACATCGTTTGTTATGTGTTCAATAAAGCTGAGTTCGAATATTGCCTCCTTTTTTTGATAAGATCCTCTTCAAGCCCCTCACGACCCTTCAGATTTTGAAAAGAAATTGACCAAGATAACAGTACGATGTGGCCTATCGTTTGTTATGTTTTTGATGGTGCTGAATTCGAATATTCAGTTACTTTTTCGATTGAGGCCTCCCAAAGCCTCCTTATACACGATAAGTCTTGATGTAAACGCAGTAGAAGGCTTTGGGAAGCCAAAGTAACATGGAATGACCCAGTATTCAGATCAATCGGAGGTGACAAGTTGACAAAGTTCCCTCGTTAGGAAAATATCAATTTCCCAAACTCAGTAGCTCCTTCATTTACAAAGATAGACTCTAACGTAATTGTCAGTGGTACTCAGTAGTATCCGAATCTCAAGTTTGGACGTTCATTTCCGGAACATCTTGTATACTTATCAACTCACATCAGCGTCATCGTGGTTACACATCCGAAGAATAGCGCATAGCAGGTACACTGACACACACGAGAGAGCCAGAGCCTCTTCTTCGGTCGCGTAATTACGATTTATATGTATTATGGTCAAAGGGGTCGAGCACGCCGGTCTAATTATCGTAATGTATTCATTATTCGTGCATTATACGATATCCACATACGTATACAGGTCGTTTAGGTTTAGGTGCAACGTGGTTGTGCTGTGCACACCACGAAGTGCGTATTCTCGCGAGAGTTGTTGTTGTTGTTGTTGTTGTTGGTTGGGTTATTTCTCTTATGTACATAGCATAGCATAGGCTACACAGCTATTATAATATAGTACGACGTCCTAGACGTACTACATAAACTCGTTTTGCACGTTCTGGAACGTGTGTAACCTAATAGTATGAATAAGATTATTTGTGACTACGCGGCACAGCGCGCAGCGCACAGATAAATACTCCAAGTCGTCGGAGGTGCGTACGCGATGAGTCAGTTCCGCAACATGTACGTAACATTAAACTAATATTGTTTTGTTACGGTTACAGATTACTCGTACTGGTACTCGTGGATGTGGTTCTGATGCTGGCGGAATGATCGAAGTGGATGAGGCGGTTAGCAGTTCACGAGGTACGGCCAGGGACAGAGCGGCTCAGGCGATCCATTATTACAATAATAACGTGCTAAAAGCGAGAACCGGTTCTAGATCGTCCGCGTACTCTTATCAGCACCATCAACGAATTCGCGGAGGCGCCGCTGCCGCTACCGCCGCCGCCGCAGCCTCCATCAATTCTCGGACCGATAATCTTTACCGTAGTAATTCCAGTTTAGAGCTGTTGCACGATTCTAATCTAAACGAGTGCCATCGTAATCGCGCAGAAAACGTGGTAACCCCTACGTTGAAACGTGAATACGGTAGTCATGGGTCCATCGACGTCATCGCCGCCGCCGCCGTCGTCGATCAAAAGCACGACAGAGATCTGGCCAGAGAACAGTTCTTCTCCATGCTGCAGGATTACAAACCTGCGGTGAGTATCCTCGCGTACTTTTGCTCTACATAAGTTCAAAGTTCATTGTGCTAGTACATTCTGCAATTGAAGGGTGTCAAGGAATAAGGGTATACGTCCAGATCACCTTTCAAGTAGTCAAGTACTAACAGCATAAGTCAAAATCTGCTGGGATCTTTGCACATTGAAACACATTGCTCTGACCTCGTCATTTTTATTTTCTCTTGGCTTCGTTCTTTTGACTTCTGCTATTGGTGGAAACCATCTACAAACAGTATAAGTCAGGAGATGGGAGGCAAGAAAAGAAATGACGAGGTAAGAGCAATGATTGTGTTTCTCTGCTCCTAGCTGATTTTGACTTATGCTGCTGTTACTTAATATTTGTAAGGTGATCTGGACTTAAATCGTTAATAATAATATCTTATGCATATCTAAGATATCTGTTCTGTCTCAACTACATCTGTGGATATCTATCAGAGTTAGGCAGATCCACTAATAAAAGGATCTACATCCAGATCCAGATCTTTTGTCAAGATGGATCTGCAAAAGATCCAGATCAGATCTCTTCCAAAGTTCAGGGATCTGATCTTTAGATGCAATTTCCAAATTTTAGGGACGGGCAGTCAGCAGTTTTTAGGGTTTTTAGCTTCCTTTATGGTTTACTTTTGATTCATTTCACAATATAAATTGAAAAATTGAAAACACGTGAAAAATAATCAATTCGCTGAGAAAAATGTGATGAATAGTAGAAACTTTTTTTTCCTGGATGTGGATCTGTTTTTTCCCCGAAAATTTAAGGATCTAAAGATCCAGATCAGATCCTTTTCAAAATTGAAGGATCTGATATCAGCAGATTTAGAATTAGAACTGTATATCTCGAGAGGCGGATATTTTGATATTCTGCGTGGACATCTCAGAGATGACATACAGCTTTGTATATGCTAACAAGGAAACCTCGCCAACTCGTCACCTCCGATTGAGCTGAAATTTGACTCACTGAAAGAGCGTGCCTTCCAGACCTCACAACCAAATTTTTAGCTGCCGAAGTTGATTTTTCGATTTTTGGTGAATTTTTGAAAATGGCTAAAACCGTCTCCAAAAAAATATTTTTTGAAGAAAAAAAATGTAGATTTCAAGATAGAATCCTGAAAATCGGTTTGTACACTAAAGTCGATCTCTCGAGTCGATAAAGTTGACTTTTCTCCAGCGCACTGGAATAGCTCCAGACGGCACTGTAATTAACTTCGGCAGCTGAAAATTTAATCCTAGCGTTAGTATGATGCCATCTATCGATTGACGCAGTTGAATCGAAAATCCGAGGTGACGAGTTCGCACGTGTTTTTTTGACAACTTAAAAATTCTGCATTTTTCAAAAATTTCCAAAAAATCAATTTCTCCAGCATATCACGCGAAACTTCGTCTACCCGCTAAAGTCGACACCGCGCGTCGATTGGCACCATTTTCGAAGCGATCTGGAGTCTCCAGAAAATGTTGACTTTTGCAGTCTGGAAAGATTCCAGTGTGCTGGAGAAAAGTCAACTTTTTCTAGAGGATCCAGATCGCTTCTAAAATGGCGCCAATCGACTCGGGGCGTCGAATTTAGTGTACAAACCAATTTTCAGGATTCTATCTTGAAATTTACAAAAAAAAAAATTTCAAAAAATGTTTTTTTGGAGGAGGTTTTAGCCATTTTCAAAAATTCACCAAAAATCGAAAAATCAACTTCGGCAGCTAAAAGTTTGGTTGTAAGGTCTGGGTGGCATGTTCTTTCAGTGAGCCAAATTTCAGCTCAATTGGAGGTGACGAGTTGGCGAGGTTCCCTTGTAAGCAGAGAACCTCCTGGTCTGCAGGGATGTACTGCATATTCAAAATTGAAGGGGAGGGAGATGTCCAATCAAAATTTTTGTAATAACCAAAATTATTCCTAGGACTTCAAGCTACAACTTTTGTTTAAATTTTTTTTCAATTGGACCCCTGCTTCCTCCAGTTTTTACGTTTTAATAACTAACTAATAAGGTATCCAAGTCATACTATTGCAAAATTGGAGGGGAGGGTATAATTGAAAATTTTGTAATAACAAAAATTATTTATAGCACGTCAATCTACATCTTTTGTTTAAAAATTTTTTCAAATTTACCCTCCTCCAAATTTTGAAAAAGTATCTACCTGATGTTATGTAAAATCAGAGAAGATGGAGAGGTCCAATCGAAATTTTTATAATAACCAAAATTATTTCTAGGACATAAATTTTGGTTGAACCCCTCCCTCCCCTTCAATTATGAATATTAAGGGTCTATGTAGTTTTGGACTTGGTAAAATCTAACGATCCGCCTCAATGTGAACACTGAACAAACCCAAACCAGTCTCTAGTGCTGGAATCCAAAAGATGGCAAAATCCTACTAATTAAATTCAGGGCCCAGGAACAAAAAATTATTTTCACCCCTCCCCCTCCACCTGGGTTTAGGTTTAGCTAATAAAAGCAAAAATTTGCTTCATTCATTGACCATTTTGGACGCCTGGACTGTCCCATTTGAGCCCCATCAAGTGTACCCTGTAGATGAGCGTTTCAAATTTGCCCTTTTGCAACACAACGAATGAAAACACTTCTCCTCTAGGTCGAAGTCGTAAACGATCAACAATGGCAACTAAATTGCCAACTGCTTATTACGAAAATTGAAAATCCGATTATTAGAGACCAGCTTGCTGATGATAGGATATGTGCATTGAAAAAATATAAGAAGAACGGGGTCCCATTGTACGTGGTACATTATGCAGTTGCGCAGATAAACGTGCATGTCTATTTCGTATGCGATGCCACAAAGAAAAATGGGGCTTTCGTGTTTGTATATTTTTATTTTCTATTTCGCTCTCTGTCTTTCTCATTTTCTACATGTCAGACACGTGTTTGGTTCGGGTTCGCCATCTGTAAGCAAATATTTCTCAATACTCGTATGACCTAGGTAGGTTCGTACCGCGCCACGCCATCTAAAAACTTGGGATCTCTCGTATCAAAACGACGGCGACGTACATAAATGCTCGTCGATTAGTTAATGTGGAAAATTATTACCTTGCTGCGGACTCCTCTGTAATTGGATTGGCCGTGTGCTCGACGATGAGGTGTCGTGGTGTCGGTATTACCTTGCTACCTTCTGTCAGATCATCGCATTTGGTTACGGTTTCGTCTCGAAGGAGCTTTTGTCAGACGGAAGTAATCTGATGCATTTTATTTCTTTGTCGATTTCCGGGGTGAGAGGGTCTCGTGAAATGATTGTCTTACGACGATGAGGAGATTTTAGTAAAGGAGAAGAACGTTGCGTTTTTCAGTTTTAATTATCGTCACGTTCATTTTTCTCCATCTCTGCGCTGTTTACGTCTTATGTTGTGTTTTGTCGTCATTATGAAATATGTATTTGGATTATCGATTGATTTGATTCGGTCGCACGATTCTTCGATAACAGATGTGCGTATCCGTGAAAATTTGATAAATTTCGGACCCATTTTGAGCGTATTGGTGTCAGTTTGAATTTCGACGCTCGAGTCACAGTGTGGAGTGTGGAACGAAGAGAAGAGGAATTTTTGTTGAAGTTGTTGGAATGTTGGGTGACTCGAGTCCAAAGTGCATGAATGTCTTTTTTGGCTGCTGAAAGGAATTTGCATTTTTTTCAGAGCATTTTTTGTCTCAGTAAAATGTTTTTTATCTGATTTCAATTTATTGAATTTTTTGAAGAAAAAACCCGGTTTCTTGTATAATTTTTTGATTTTTGTCAAATTTGATTTTCCAAACTTTTTCCTTCAATTTTTTTTAAAATTTGAGAAAATTTGCTAAATATTCAAGAATTCCAAAAAAAAAAAATAATAAAAATAGAATACGATGTTGTGTGATTTTACATAAAATTTATATACTTATAGAAAAGTATATTTTTAATTACCTACAAGAATTGCGAACAGATGATTTTGAAACAAAAAAATTTCAGAAAATTAACAGTTGAACACCAAAATTTTACCTTAAAAATTGAACATTTTTTTTTAATTGCAGAAAAATAATTTGAAAAAATTTTAATAAAAATTTTTTATGACCCAATTATAAAAAATAGTTCATTAAGAATATAATTAAGATTTTTTTTTAAATGCCTACAGAATGATGTTTTAAAAAAATCGCTGAAAAATTAGTTTTTTTTTTAATTTATGCATAAAAAATTTTAATTAAGCAAAATACACTAAGAAAAAATTTTGAGCAAAAAATATTTATAAAAATGAAATTGTAAAAAATGTTTGAAAAGAATTAAAGTCAATCACCAGAGAAAATAACAAAAAAAAAATTTGAAAAAAATCATAAAAATATTTTATCAAGAACAAAAAAAAATGATTAGGTACCTAATGTATGTATTTTTTAAAAATAAAACTTCTTCCCTTTGTCGGAAGACCCAGTTTACTCTTGAAATATTGTTTTCAGCTCATTTTTTTAATATTAGTGGCACAATTACTGAAAATGAGAAAATTTTTATTTTCAGTAAATTTCAAAAAATGTCAATTTTAATTTAATTAATTTTCAAAGGCTACCATTTGGTCCAATGCAAAATCCTACCCTTACTGAAAATGAGAAAATTTTTATTTTCAGTAAATTTCGAAAAATGCCAATTTTTATTTAATTAATTTTCAAAGGCTGCTATTCGCTCCTATGCAAAATCCTACGCTTACCTACTAAGAATGAGAAAATTTTTATTTTCAGTAAATTTCAAAAAATGTCAATTTGAATTATTAATTAATTTTCAAAGGCTGCTATTTGCTCCAATGCAAAATCCTACCCTTACTGAATGTGAGAAAATTGAAACGCGTAATTTCGGCGTCAGCCAACTTTTAGATACGCACTCCATAAAAAAATATCATTTTAGAGAAAAGGATAGTAAGATAAAATTAAAAACAAAGAAGAAGATAAAAATTATTTCTTTTACCAACTCCAGTGGCAATAATATTGGTTTATTCTAACTTCTAGAAATTACACCGCGCAACGATTAAAATAATAAGGGGATAGGGGGGGTCATACCTAGTTTTTAAATAATCTTATACATACTGCTTACAAGGTATCCAGTCCAAGTTTTTTAACAATAGTTACACGTACCATATTCACGAGCCGATGTTAAATGAGCCAAAGGGAATGATGATGTCCATTCACCGTCGTCTTGCTCATAAAATTGGAAAAATCAATTCCAATTCGAAACGTAGATAAATTTTCGTTTCGGGATTGCTAGCAAGGTATTTTCCAAATTTTCAAACAATAGTTATGCGAGCGATAATCACGAGCCGATACAAAATTACAACACCATTAATGGTTCAAAAAAAATAATACAGTTTCTCCTTAGTAGGATGAAAAAAAAATATAACAAATTACACAAGAAAGCTACGAGAATTAGGTTCAAAAATAATACGGTTTCACCTTAGTAGGATGAAAAAAAATAACAAATTACACAAGAAAATTACGAGAATTTGATAAAATAAGATGAGTATAGTGGTTTCTGAGCGAGAGAAAAAAATCGAATGAAAAGTCAGGCTACAAAGCAAATCCACTTCGCTCGATGGCAACATTTTTCGAGACCAAGAGATAACCCACCCCACCACAATTTTTGAGATAAAACCAAAACCATTGTATCCACGTGCCATCGAGAGAAGGAATGGGCAATGAAAAATCGACGAATTTATGTTGCTAGGTACCTACCTACCTTTGTCTACCCACCAAGATAGGTACCTAGCAAACCCGTTGACTCGAGTTCTGTAAGATCCAAATCTACCTTATTCGCGTGAAATATCATGATCGTAGAAGAACATAGTATTTTCGACAGAATAGGCATCAAACCATCGAGGGTTAATTTAATCGAGTATTTCATTATATTTCTGTTCCAAAAATAGATGCCTATTCAATCGAAAATAACTATATCAACAATGATGATATTTCACCCGAATAAAAATAGATTTGGACCTAATAATTTTACGCACTTGTAGATGCGTAATTTTGTACGTACTACAAAATTTTTATCTTCAGTAAAAAAAATGTCAATTTGAATTTATTTAATTTTCAAAGGCTGCCATTTGGTCCTATGCAAAATCTTGCCCTTATATATTTCTCCAGAATTTATGGGGAAAAATTTTAATGATTTTTTTAAAAATGAATTATAATTTTAAAAAGTAATTTTCTTACAATTTCTCCTCTAATTAATTTTATAATATTTCTGTCCGCAGGTTTTTGATCTCATAAAACCAACCCGAACCCCATACGACTCGAAGCCATCATCGGACTACGCTTCAGTGCTGGAAAATGGCCGAAGAACAGAATCACAATTAATTATCAGCTCCACATCGACGACTAATCGTCTACCAATCGAAGACGAATACTCATTGCCATCGACGAACAAAACGAACCACATTTCAACAGCAGTGGCCACTAGTCCAAAACCTAAATCCAAATTCTCGAAATTTTGGAGCTCCAGCAGTAACATGAGCTGCAGTAGCGGCACCAACGCCAACAGCACCGCCAGCAGCGGTGTTTCGAAAAATGCCAGCGACAGCCCGACTGAGCTATCTTCCCAGAGTACCCAATCAAATTGCACATCTACTTCTGCTCAAACTGGTAACGTCGAAGTTGACGAAAAACAAAGACGTAGAGCTTTCGCCCATTACGATTGCCAATCGTTGATCGCCAAACTGGGATATGGCGGAAAATTGAAGAGCTTGTTGTCGAAAAGACGTAACACTACGACGGGCGCTTCGGCTGCGTCAATGCTGAGCGGAAGGTCGACAACGCCGGATGGTGACAGTGGCGAAGAAGATGCTGGCGACGGACGTAGTAACGATTTAATTGAAAGGTGAGTGATGGATTGATTGTAGCTTATAGGCCCGGTTAGTTTGACCTATACGGAATTTGGATAGTACTGAACAGGGTTCGGCAGATTTTAAATCACTTCGGATTTCAAATCCATATAATTCTAAAAATCCGGATTTGGATTTTTGATTTTAAAACTTGGAACAGAAAAGATTTTGGATTTTTTCAAATCTTTTTTTTTTTTTGTTTGAATGTTGCACAGGTTGTTGTTAGTGCGCTTGCTCCCTGAGATTTTCTAAAAATTAGGCTTCAAAAAAAATTATTTCGTATTGTTCCAAGGAAACTCAGAAATTTTTTTATCAAAAAATTAACATACCTAAGTGTTTTTTCTTACTACAAACAGATTTTTTTTCTCCAAAACAGTTTTGAAAATTTTTACTTATCTTATTCTTTTATTTCGAAAAAATTGAAAATTTCACTATGACTAAAAAATAAAAATTATCAAGACTTTTTTATTGTAAAAAAAATTTTTTGTAGAGAGTTTTTTTTCTCTCCAAAAATTAAATGAGAAAAATTTTGATTGCAAAAAAAATTATTTGCTTTAAAAAAAATAGAGGAATCATTAAACTAAGAAACAGTTATGAGATTTTTCTCCAAAAAAGTTAAAATTGGAAAAAAATTTGCAACATATTGGACCTGCCAGTGAGATTTTAATCTTAATCTCGTGCAAGCTAAATGTTACTATTTTGTAATAGATTGCTTTTCTTTCTGTTCTTTTCGAAATAAATAAAATTTTTCAAACAAATTGAAAGACGGATAAGTAGGTAGTTTTTTTTTTGTTTTTTTTTGTTTTTTTTTTACTAATACTTACTTAACACAGATCTTTTCAAAAAATTGAGTAGTTTTTTTAGCGTTTGACTCAAGAAAAATTTCGAGTAATTCAGAAATTTTTTAAACAAAAAATTGAAAGATTTAAAAAAAAGCCAAGGTCAAATAAAAAATTAGTCTTTTCAAAAACATTAATTTTTGTAAGTATTTTTTGGAAATTCGAAAAAAATCAAAAAAATTTCTTTCCAAAATTTAAAAAATATTTTGTAATTAAAAAAAATTGAAAAACGTTTTTTAAAATACAGAAATACTTAAAATATAAATTTTAATACGCTGATTTCAAAAAAATTAATCAATAAGAAAATATGTTTTATCAGAAAATCAATCTCAATTTTTTGTAGGAAAAAGATTCCAATTTTTTGCAGAAAAACAATCTCAATTCTTTTCGCAGAAAAAATCGCATTTTTGTAGGGGGAAAAATCTCTATTTTTGTAGGAAAAAAATTCCAATGTTTTTGCAGGAAAAAATCTCAAAATTTGGAAAAACAAAATCTCAATTCCATTTGCAAAAAAACAATCTCAATTCTTTTTGGAGAAAAAAAAAATCATTTCTATTTGCAGAAAAAAATCCCAATGTTTGAAGAGAAAAAAAACTCAATTTTTAGAAAAAAGAAAAACCTCGATTTTTCTTCAGAAAAAAAAGGGATAAACTCTATTTTACAGAATAATAATCCAATTCTTGTTCAGAAAAAAATCTCAATTTTATTTGCAGAAAAAACAATCTCAATTCTTTGTGCAGAAAAAGATCATTTTTTTTGTGGAAAAGAAACCCATTTTTTAGTTTTTTGTAAAAAAGAAAAAATCACTGTTTTTAGGGGAGGGTCTTTTTTTATGGTAAAGAAAATCTCATTTTTTCAAAAACTTGCAATTTTATTCACTTTCAAAATTTTTAATTAAAATTTTTTTACATCACTTTTTTCAATTCTACAATTTTTTTTTTTATTTTAAAAATTTTAAAAATTAATTCAAATTTAAAACTTTTTCCTGTTTTTAATTTTTTGAAAATTTTAAAAAATTTTAAATCATTTTTTGAAAGAAAAGTTCCGAAGTGTGTCCTAAAGAGGAAGTGAAACTTTTGAAAACTTCAAATAGAACCATTCCTCAAGCATACCTGCATCACTAAAAATTGAGTTAAAGCAAAAATAAAAAATCTGGAATTATTTTCTCATAAAATGAAAAAACTTGGGGAGGGGGTACGACATTTAAAAAAAAATCCAAAAGTCCAAAATAAGAGCTACCCTGTATAACATTTTTGTTTTTGTGGTACCCACACCCAGTTGTATCCAAACCTGAAGTTTCGTGTAGTGCTTCCCCCTCCCCCCCCCCCCGGTCACTCTTTAGTATAAATGGATGATGAAAGCTGCATGCGGCATAGCCTGCGGCCAGTACGTACGTGATCTACGGGTATGATCTCATTGTCGTCCTCGTAGGGATCGTATTCGCGCGAGGCGATGCTGACTTCGAGTCACGCGACGGACTCAGTAACTAGATTTTTATTCGGGCTGGCATGTCATGTCTAAAAATACGGTGGGTGCAGCTGCGAAATGCGAATAATTTAAACTCGCGAGCCCTTTTGGTGTTGAGGTGATTTTTACGAGGAATTTTTTCCTCCAGATTTACGAGCGATTTATTTTAAGAGGCTGGGGCTCGCGTACCAAATGCTCTCTTTCTCTCTGCATGACTTTGGGCTCGTTTTTTGTTATGAATATTCATATACGAGTATGTGTTTGTGATTGGCACGCTATCGGATGTAGTACGACTATGAGGATTTTTCGTCATTGAAAATATTCATTATTTATGATGAAAATATGGCCTGGGCGAAGGTTTTTCACGTTGCGGTACAATTTGCCGGCGTGAACGCCGGTTCGTGCGTACAATAGCGTTACATTGTAAATATATACGATGAATATACGTAGCACAAGTGTAGTCTTAATTTTACAAAGTCACACTTCAAGGTTCGCAGCTCTCCCAAAAAAGTACCAAAAAACAACGTAAATAAGTTCAAATCGGTGAAATTTGTCTAGCTAATTGCTAATTAACTGAAAAAAAGAAGCTACGTACTATTTTATGATACGATAAGAAGCCAAAGTCAATCATGGTAAACACATTTTTCTATTCAAGTTCCATATCTCGTTATCTACTATATTTTCCGTAGGGTTTCTAATTTTGTATCTGCGCTATTTGTACACTTATCGATTCCTCTGACTCTAAGTTATTCATTTTATGTCTTTTTTTTTTGCAGCTGCCCCTTTTTTCGAAACGAAATCGGCGGAGAAGAAGAACGCGTCGTTAGTTTGACTCGCAGCTATTCGCCTTCGTATACGAAGCATTGGAAAGATCCGCATCATAGACCACCCCTATCGTGCGGAGTGTCAATTTTAGAATATCCAGTCGGCGATACGCATTGGAAAAGTGACGCCTGTCCTTATCGAAGGAATACCAAAACCATTGAGAATGTCGACGAAGGAGCGCAGTACTATAGGAAGTACTTTTTCAAACAAGGTAAATGGCGTGAGAATTTTCATAATAAATGATTTACATTGAATGGCTTCATCGTCGCAGCGTCTGCCAGTCGTCCGGTTTAATGAGGTGAACTGCTAATAGGGTGGAAGAGGGTACGAGGAGATTTGGATGGGTTTCTAAGGTAAAAAAAATTACCATTTGTTTTTGAAACAGCAGGATTCGTTTCGAGGATGTAAAATTATGTACCTATATTATGTATTTTGGCGAATTGTTGGTTTTTTATGTGGGAAAACTTGTATCAGGATGTTTCATTTTGCGTTAATTTTTTAATTTTTTTGAATAATTGATATAAAAGTTTTCGTGTATTTTTCAAAGTGAGGGTTCTTTGATGAATAAATTTTTTGAGAAAATTTCATTGCTTTTGTGAGAATTTTTTTCTCTAGGGGTTTTCTCATTCATAAAAAGATTTTGTCCTTATCCCGTCTGTATTATTATGTTACAACTTATTTTGTTGCGAAACAATTTTTTGTCAAAATTATTCCATTGCTATGAAGATTTATTTTCAATTTTGAATTTTTTTTAAATTTTTTTCTAACAAGAGTTTTTCCAAAAATATTGTTTTTCAACAAAAATTGAAAATTTTCGTTTTTCAACGAAAATTAAAAATTCTCGTTTTTCAACAAAAATTGAAAATTTTCGTTTTTCAACAAAAATTTCATTTATTGACAAAAATATAAAATTTTGTTTTTCAACTAAAATTTAAAAATATGAAAATTCGAAATGATTGCTTTTCAACAAAAATTTACAAATTCCGTATTTTTACGAAAATTAAAAATATTTCTTTTCAAGAAATATTGAAAATTTTTATTTTTCAACACATTATGAGAAAATTTTGTTTTCTACACAGCAAAATATTGAAAAATATTTTATTTTTTGACAAAAATTAAAACTATTGTTTTTTTTTAAATGAAAAAATTTATTCATTGACGAAAACTCGAAATTTTGTTTTTCAACAAAAATTGATGAATTTTGATTTTCAACAAAAATTTAAAAAATCTCATCTCGAAGAAGGTTTAAACATTTTTTTTAAACAAAATTTTTCAATCTTTGTTAACAAAACATCGAAAAGTCAAATATTGTTTTTCAACAATAAATTGAAAAATTTCATTTACTGACGAAAATTCAAAATATTACTTTTCAACACATGAAAAATTATGTTTTTCAACAAAAATTTAAAAAAATGTTTCTCGACGAAAATTACCCATTTTTTTATTTTTAACGAAAATTGAAAAATTTTATTTATTGACGAAAATTCAAAATTTTTTTTTTCAACAAAAATTGAAAAATTCTGTATTTGTTACGAAAATCTAAAATACCTAATTGCTTTTCAACAAAGGTTGACAATTTTTGACAAAAATTGTGGATTTTGATTTTCAGCAAAAATTTTGAAAATCGTTTCTCGGCGAAAATTTAAAAATTTTGTTTTAAATACAAATTGAAAAATGTTAATTCAAAATAATTATTGTTTTTCAAAAGAAGAAAAAAAAATTGAAAAAATGTGTTTTTTCTACGAAAATTCAAATTTGGGTCATTAACAAAAATACAAAAAAAAATTTACCTATGTCAAATTTTTTTTGAAATTTTAAAATTGAATTTTTCATTTTTAAAAAAAATAAAAATGCAAAAATTTTAGGTTATTCCTCTTTAAGTATCTAAAACAGATTTTTTTGTAAAAATAATTACTTCATTTTTTGAGATTTTTTTTTTGCAAGACGATTAATCACTTAATCAGTATTTTTTGTTCAAGTATTAAAGTTTTTTCCCAACTTTTTTTTCAAGAGATTTTTTGCGAAGATTAAAAACAAAATTGATTGCCTTGTTTTTTCAAGTCAGTTTTTTCTAACAAAATTTTTATGTTGCTAGGAAAATTTTTGTCAATGAGAACCAATTTTTTTCAACTTCGATACCTAACTTCTATTTTTTAAGAGATTATTTTAAAGTATTGAAAAAATTGATGAAATTTTTATTTGTTTTTGGAAGAATTTTTGCCAAGAGAACAGTTTTTTTTACTAGTTTATTTCTCGAAATACAAATATTATTTTTCTTTTGGCAGGAGGGTTCAATTGCCACTTTCAATTTTTTTTCTAAGAGAGTTTTTTGACAATTTTTTTCAGACACATTTTTTGTGGGAAAAAAATCAAGTTTTTCAAGTTTTTTTTTTTTTTTTTTTTTTGAAAAGATTGAAAAAATCGAGATTTCTGCGTCACTAGAAATTTTCTTAAAAATTTTTTTTTCAAATTTTGAAAATTTTTTTTCCAAATAGGATCTTTTCCAATGTTATATTTTGAAGAGCATTTCCTAACGAAAATAATTTTTTTTGCTCAGATATATGATTTTGATTTTGATTTTTTTTTTTTTTATTACCCATTATTATTGTTCGAAAAATTTTTGCCAATCAGTCCGATTTTTTTGTTGAAAAATTATTTTTTCATGTATCCGTACATTTTTGGCCAAGTTGATTTAATTGCTAATTTTTTTTTCAATTTTGAAATTTATTGTCAAGAGGATTTTTCTACTTTATTTCCCACAATGTTTTTGGCAAAGAGATTTATTTGCTTAGGTGATTTTTAAAATCAATTTTGATATTTTCTTTCGATGCATTTTTTTCTATTTGCTTGCCAAGTAAATTTTTTTGTCGTGTGGAATTTTTAAAGAGTATTTCCGTATCACTAGAAGAATTTTCCCTCAAAGATTTTTTCGAAAGTGTTTTACTTCATTTCCATGTGATTTTTTATCAAACGTGGAATGGTTTTGTACTTTTATCGATGAGTATTTTTTTCTGCTTAAAAGATTATTTCATTGATAATCACACCCTCTTTTATCACTTCGCCATTTAATCAGTTTTTCTCAAAACGAAAAAAAAAATCAAGATAAAACTAATTGTCAGTTGCAATCTTCACACTTCCTTTCGACATTTTCACGATCCTAGCTAGCGTGTATACGCGGTTATGGAACGATACCTCTGGATTTTCTTCATTATTCCTTATCGTAACCAAATAACCGGAAGGCTAAAGTTCGCTTCGGAATCAATGACTGACAAGGGGGAGATAAAGAGAGGGACGATCCTGCGACGCGATGTACCTAGGAGGTAAATTAGTCACGGTAATTCTGGAATCGAACTCGAACGGCTGGTGAACGGAAACGACGTATTATCTAATGGAATGACGATGTTTTATAATAGTTAGGCTTCTTTTTTCAATACATATTGTCTTCTTTTTTTTTTTCTAGATCATCAAAATTGGTTCGGAGCGGACGAATCATTAGGTCCGGTCGCCATTAGCATTAAAAGGGAGAAGGTCGATGCAGTGGTACAGACTGAGAACAGCGGCACCGCTGCGAATAGTAACAGCGTCACGCAATTATGCAGATATCGGTTAATCGTTCGAACCAGCGAGGTAAACTGGATAGCCTTAGGGATGATTACTCTCCGGTCGGAGCTGGCACTGGCAGTGGCAGAATGAAAAATATTAATTATCGTTCGTATTTATTTCGAAACAGCTGCAGACTTTGCGAGGTTCGGTGCTGGAAGACGCGATACCAAATTTAAAACCTTCCAGTAGCGTTAAAAATATCAATACCAAAGAAGTCCTAGAATATGTTATACCCGAAATACAACTTTCATGGTAGGAGGATTATTTTCTTGAAAAAATTCTATGGTTTCTTTTATTCGTTGAATTTTCTAATTTTTTTCCTGTTTTTTTTGTTCATTCTGTAGTTTAAGATTAGGTATGAATACGCCTCAAGTAGAAGATCAACTATTAAAATTGGACGAACAAGGAATCAGTCGTCATTACAAAATAGGCGTACTCTATTGTCGCCCTGGCCAAGCCACCGAAGAAGAAATGTACAACAACGAGGAAGGCGGACCAGCGTTTAACGAATTTCTAGAAACGATTGGCCAAAAAGTCAGATTAAAAGGCTTCGATAAGTACAAAGCTGGCTTGGACAATAAAAGTACGACCACGGTTACTAGCTAGATAGATAAATACAAATACGTACCTAGTACCTACCTACGTACTGTACGTAGGTACGTGGATTTCGTTCAATTTGGCTATAATTACACGATGCGGGATTTTTTAATTACAGGTGACTCGACCGGACTGTATTCTGTTTATGCTCATTACAAAGATTGTGAAATTATGTTCCACGTTTCTACCATGTTACCGTTTACACCAAATAATAGACAACAAGTGGGTGACAGTGACTTTTGATAAAAATCTCCTCGTCCGTCGTCGTGTCCTGTGCGTCGTTTCGTAACGCTGTGTACGTTTGTGTGTTGCAGTTATTAAGAAAACGCCATATTGGTAATGATATCGTCACCATTGTGTTTCAAGAACCCGGTGCACAGCCATTTACGCCGAAAAATATCAGATCTCAGTTTCAGCACGTGTTTATCGTCGTCAGAGCCATCAATCCGTGTACAGATTGTACACAGTATAGGTTAGTTTCTTTTTTCTCATTACGTCGATGTGAGAAATTGTGTCGAAAATATCGAGATTTTTTTGAAAAATTGGCAAATTGAATGGGTACCTGTAGAACGAGTTTTATTTTTAAAATATTTTTTCATTGTTTTATGTGAAAAATTTGCCTAAATGTGAAAATGAAGGCGCTGCAGAACTTTGAAAATTGATATTTTCGAAATTTGAAGCACGAAAACACCTTCATTTTCAAAGATAGGCAATTTTTTACAAAACTTTTTTTATCTCTCAAGAAGTTACACCTTATGATGTCTTAGTTCTTGGAGGAATCTCCTCGATTAAGGCTCTGATGAGGTATGAGACCAATTTGCCCGCGAGAGCCGAAGTTTAAAATTTTTCAGGTTTCTGATTTGTAAAGTTTTTTTTTTTTTTATTCCATGAAAATTTAGATTTTTTTTTGAAAAAAAATGAATAATTTTTTCTCCAAATAATATTGAAATTTTTTCTTCAAAAATTTAAGTGAGAATTATTTTTCCCAAAAAAAGTTGAATAATTTTTTCGCTTCAAAATAACAGATTTTTTCTCCCAAGGAAGCAAAAGTGATTTTCTCCTTTACCTAGGTACTTATTTTTAACCTTCTATCTGGAAAAATTGATCTTTTTGATGCTTATTTAAAATTAAAAAATTTTTCTTCCAAAAAAATGAGCTATTTTTCTTCAAAAAATAAAGAACTTTTTCGCTTCAAAAAACAGATAAAAATCGTGATTTTTCAAACAGTTTTGCATCTGGTACTGTTTTTTTTTTTTTGAAAAATGTACTTTCTTTTTTTAGATTGTTCAATAGTAAAATTCTTCAAAATTTTCCCAAAAACAAAATTTTGAAATTTCTTTATAGTATAATTTTAATTTTTTTTTTTTGGAAAACATACCTACTTCTTTCAGTTTTGTTCAAAAGCAAAGTTCTGAATAATTTTACCAAATACCTAAGTACAAAATTTTGAAATTTCTTATTAGAAAACAATTATTGACATTTTGTTTTAGAGGAATCTAAAATTCAATTTTCCAAAAATTTAATTTGAAATCATTTTTTCAACTTCTGTTTGCAAAGTCTGGAAATTTGTTCAGTTCTTTAACTCATAATTTCAAATTCTAACAAAATAGACGAAATTTTTCTCAAAATTATTATTAAATAAGCCTTACAGTTCTACGGTTTAATAAAAAGAAAAAATTGCAAAATCTGCTGGAATTGGGAAAAAAATTGATTTAAAAAATGTTTTGACTCATAAATTCAAATTTCTACGATATTGATGAAATTTTTCTCAAAATCATAACTTAAGAAGTCATACAGTTGTATGGTAAAAAAAAAAAAAAAAATTGCCAAATCTGCTGGAATTAAGAAATGTTTTAAAAAAATTTTGACTCATAAATTCAAATTTCAAATCTGCCGGATTTAAAAAAAAAATTGATAAAATTTTTTTTCGACTAATAAATTAAAATTTCTACGAAATTTATGGAAGTTTTTTCAAAATCTTAACTTGAGAAGTTCTGTAATTGTAGGGTTTAAAAAAACGAAAAAAATTCCAAATCTGCTGGAATTGAACAAAAATTGATTAAATAAAATTTTTCAACTCATAAATTTTAATTTCTACTCAATTGATGAAGATTTTTATAAAATCATTACTTGGAAAACCCTACAGTTGTAGGGTTGAAAAAAACGAAAAAATTACTAAATCTGCTGGAATTTGAAAAAAATTAATGAAATCGCTTGAATTGAAAAAAAATTGATTCAATAAAACTTTTTGACTCATAAATTCAACTTTCAACAAAATTGATGAATTTAAAAAAAAAAAATTACTCGAGAAATCCTACAGTTTTAGGGTTGAAAAAATGAAAAAATTGCCAAAAATCTGCTGGAATGTGAAAAAAATTGCCAAACCCACTAGAATCGAACAAAAATTGATTAAATAGAATTTTTTGACTGAAAAAATTCAAATTCCTAAAAAATTGATGAAACTTTTTTCGACATTTTTACTCGAGAAACCCTACAGTTGTAGGGTTGAAAAAAACAAAAAAATTGCCAAAACTGCTGGAATTGAAAAAAAATTGCAAAATTCGGTAAAATGGAAAAAAATTGATTATAAAAATTTTTTCTACTCATGAATTCAAATTTCTATAAAATTGATTATTTTTTTCGAAATTTTTACTCGTGAAGTCCTGCAATTGTAGTAGAGTTGAATAAACGAAAAAGGAATCTGGGTCCCTAGTCCACAATTGGAGCACTTTTTATTGCTTGATTAAGACACCAAAAAGAACCGTTCTGAAAACAAAAAATCTTTGCTGACCCAAATTGCCAAATTACTATCTGCTCTCTTTATATGCTGTGGTCAAAGTTTAATGGGCCAATCGTAATACGGCCAAAATTTATTTTCATAAAATTTGAATTCAGTTTTGTACTAACGATTTGATTAAACTTTCAGAATCTCGGTGACAAGATCCAAAGACGTCGAGCTATTTGGCCCTCCGATTCCAAAAGGTGCCATATTCAACAAGTCTAAAAACTTTTCCGATTTTCTATTAGCAAAAGGTAAGTTAACTTGGTAAAAAATTCCTCATTTTAATCTAGTTCCTAATTTCAACCCGATAAAGATCTTATCTGCTGTATAAGCATTTAACCATCTATCAATACTGCAAATTAATTTCAACATTTTTGAAAAATATTTTAGTAATTAACGGAGAAAACGCAGCCCACTGTTCGGATAAATTCGCTACGATGGCTACTCGTACCAGACAAGCGTATTTAAAAGACCTCACCACGAATTACGCCACAAACACCGTGTTAGAAAGTTCTCAAAAATTTTGTAAGTAATAATCGATCGGATTTCCACTACGATGATAGCGACCATTAACCCGTTGATCGGTGTTGTTTTTTCCCCCTTGTAGCCATAATATCATTTAGCAGTAAGAAAAAAGAACGATGGAGACCGAGATTCGTTCCAGATGGTACCCAGCGTGGCGCCATTAGCTGGCAAGTTGTACTCGAAGATAGCAACCAATCGATTATCATTCATTGTTTCCTCGCTATTTCGGCTGATTCATTGGTTTTAGTCGACGAAAGCACCAATAATATAGTTTTTGTTACGCCTTGCAAATCCATCTTGGGATGGTCGACGCAAACGAACAGGTACCTTACCTATAAGAACCAACGTCATCGGTATCGTTTGTTTTATGAAATTATACGTAAAAACTAATACGTAATTTTTTCTCCTCTATTTTTATAGTCTACGATTATACTACCACGAAGGCGAATGCATCACTATGCATATGAGAGAAAGTGGCGACCGAGACGAATTAATGGAAGTAGTCGTCAGATTAAGATCAGTTACTTCGGGTTCAGCGGCGCAAGAATTGTCATTGAAACGTAACGCCGTCGGACAACTAGGCTTTCACGTTCAACCAGACGGCGTGGTAACTCAAGTGGAACCGATGGGACTAGCCTGGCATGCAGGATTACGCCAAGGAGCCAGATTAGTCGAAGTTAGTACTTGTTCGCGGCTCGTACTCGCTAAGATAATACGCTTTAAAGCGATTACTAAACGCGAATCTTCGTTCGGCAGATTTGCAAGGTAGCTGTTGCCACGCTGACTCATGATCAAATGGTCGATCTGTTGAAAACCTCGCTGATGGTCACCGTCACTGTGATACCTTCTTTACCGGATGGCGCGTCGAGAAGGTAAACGAAGTTTCTTTTCGTTGTAATTATAATTCCATCAATTCGATTGAAAAAAAAATCGCAGTCAAGTGCTACTCGAGAGCTGAATTTTTGTTTCTAAGCTTGATTTACATTCAAAATTGGAGGGGAGGGAGGGGTCCAATCAAAATTTTCGTAATAACCAAAATTATTCCTAGGACTTCATGCTATATTTTTTGTTTGAAATTTTTTTCGATTGGACCCCTCCCTCCCCACCGATTTCGCATAATACTGCGAAAATACTAATTAAAAATTGAAAGGAGTGAGGGAGGAAGGGGCCAACTGAAAAAGTTTTCAAATAAAAGTTGTAAATTAAGATCCTAAGAATAATTTTGGTTATTATAAAAATTTCGATTGGATCTTTCCCTCTCCTCCGTTTTCACATAACATCAAGTAGATACTTTCTCAAAATTTGGAGGAGGGTCAATTTGAAAAAATTTTCAAACAAAAGTTATAGATTGAGGTGCCAGAAATAATTTTGTTATTACAAAATTTTTAATTAGACCCTTCCCTTCCCTTCCCTTCATTTCAATTTCGCAATAATATGACTTGGATACTTATTAAAATGTAAAAACGGGGAAAGTCAGGGGTCTGATTGAAAAAATTTTCAGACAAAAGTTGTAGCTTGAAGTCCTAGGAATCATTTTTGTTATTACAAAAATTCCGATTGGACCCCTCCCTCCCCCCAATATCGAACATCAAATATCTAAGTAGTATATTGCACCCAGGTCATTTTGGTTTGGTTTGTGGGCCGATCAATGCAACAAACAAGTGTTAAAAATTTTGATTTTGGAGTTGGACACTGGCACCATGCACAGAGGTCAAAATGAGTGCAATGATCAAAACCTACAAAGGACACATCAGGAGCGTAAACCGAATCTACTTTGAAATTTTGAGATTCCTAGTCAAATTTGGGGGAGGGGGGCTTGTAGGCTGATCCACGTCAAAAAATAATCCCCAAATCTAATTTTTGAGATCTAAAATCAGGTGGAAATAACTTAGAAAGCTGAAATTTGGATATGTTTGAAATATAACGAGTCATTGTTGCTGGTGCAAATTTTAAACATTTTTGTCTCTTTGGACCCCCCTGAAGCTCCTCCTAAAAAAGAGTCACTCCTCAAATTTGGGGCTCAAAGGTCAAAATCTCCAAAAGGCACATTATAGTTGCCTCTATTCACCCTACATACCAAATTTTGGCTTCCTACGTCATTTGGTTTGGACAGTAGCCCGATCAACGTACCGAAAAAAACAAGAAAAAAATTTAAAAACCTAGAAATTTTCAATTTTTGATCCTATACACAGGGCCAAAAAGGGTCCAAATCTAAGATAAAATTTTGGAGCTTCTAGTCCAATGGGGGGGGGGGGAGGGTCTGTAGCCTGATCAACGTAAAGAGTGGATTGCCGCAGTTTTGTTTTTTTGGCACCATCGAAAATTTACCAAGTCCAATGTACTACATAGCTACTTGATATTCAAAATTAGAGGGTAGGGAGGGGTGTAAGTTTTTGTAATAACAAAAATTATTCCTTGGACTTCAAGCTACAACTTTTGTTTGAAAATTTTTTCAGTTGGATCTCTCCCTCCCCACCAATTTGGCATAACACTCGTTAGATACTAATTTAAAAATCAGATGAGGGAGAGAGGAAGGGAGCAATTGAAAATTTTTTCAGATAAAAGTTGTAGATTAAGATCTTTGAAATAATTTTGGTTATTATGAAAATTTCGATTGGATCTCTCCCTTTCCTTCGATTTCGCATAACATCACGTAGCTACTTTTTCAAAATTTGAGAGGGGTCCAATTGAAAATTTTTCCAAACAAAAGTTGTAGATTGAGGTCCTAGAAATGATTTTTGTTATTATAAAATTTTTGATTAGACCTCCCCTCCCCTCCAATTTTGCATAATATGACTTAAATATTTACTTATATTATTAAAAACTGGTGGAGATAGGGGTCAAATTGAAAAAATTTTCAAACAAAAGTTGTAGCTTGAAGTCTTGGAAATAATTTTGGTGATTACAAAAATTTCGATTGAACCCCTCTCTCCCCTCCAATTTTGAATATCAAGTATCTATGTAGTATATTGGACTTCGTATAAATTTTCGATGGTGCCAAAAAAAAAAAAACAGTACTACGGCGATCCCCTTGTCAAAAACATTTCGTCACTTTGAGTTATTGGGTTTCTCTGGGCTCCCTCGAAAAGGAGTGGTTCCCCAAAATCTTAAGTTTGGTCGCAAAAATTCTAGGGTAGAATTCATACACCGAGAAGACCTCACTCAGCAAATTTGACCTTATTCCACCTGTTCGACTTTGGGCTAACGCTAGAAACTCAAAATTAGAGGCAATGTTTTCATCAGCATGAATAAATAAACAAAATCAGGGGCTTCCCTAATATTCACATTCTTGAACAAAAATTCTACTACACCGGAAGACTCGCCAATTGAGCTGTAATTTTAATAATCATTTGTTATTTTACAGAGGATGCTCGGCTCAGAATTGTACATATAGTTCGATTAACGATAAAGAAGATTACGACAGTTGTTCTAGTCCGGAAGATCAAAAATTATTGTTACATAATCCAGCCTCTCTGCAACAACCTGTCATAGGAAAACACAAGAAAATGTAAGGATCTTTCTATTCGTTTCAGTCAAGTTCAATTTACCCTCCATCCCCCTCCTGTGTCGAATTAAACTTCAAATTTTAGATTAATTAATTTACCACATTTTTTTACACTTTGAATTAAATCCATATCAAATGTTCCAGGTACGAACGTAGCTTTTCACCTCCACGCTCGAGTAACAGTTCGGGTTATGGAACTGGCAGCAGTAACAAATCGTTCAACGGTAACGACAACAAACTAAACATTCACGCCGTTAATAATAATAATTGCCCAAATACCAACAACGCCAACAACAAATCGTCAAATATGACGAACGGAGGAGGAGGCGGCGGTGGCAGCGGCAGCGGCGAGGTGAATGCAAATTTTTTGCACATTCTCTCATACGATGCAATTAGTCGTCTAATCATTGTTTTTTCCCTCTCTGTTACGTAGTCTTTGATGAACAGCATGTCTAGCGCGCAGACGACCGAAGATAGTTGGTACGATGTTCTAGATATGGAAGGTGTGCCGACGAATTTACGAAACAATATGTCACCGCCTCCGTTACCAGCTCGTATAGTATCTTCGGTGACGCCCAACTCGAATAGAATACCTTACAAATATTCGTCTCATAGTAAAATGAAAATGAATAGTTCGTTACCGCTTTCAAATGTTAATTCCTCGTATTCGCTGCCGGTCCTGTTGACCAACGATTCGGATTTGGATTACGTTAAGTCCAGAGGAGGAGATTTTATTACCGGTGAAAAAGTAACGTGTTTGATGAAAGCTGAACGTAGTCATAAAGTTCGCAGGCAACTGGAGCAGAAGATGCCGCATCCTAGTTTAAAAGTAATTTTCGTTTTAGTCTTAGGCGTACGTTTTAAGCGTTTGGAAATTAATCGTGTACTTGACTTAGGTCGACGATTACTGCACGAGATCAGAAATGAGCTCCAGTTTACCGCCGGAAACGTTGAAAATGTTATCAACCAACGATGGCCATTCGACCGATACGAGTTCAACGAGTGAAAAAGCTTTCCCACCCAGCGAAGGTAGGAAATTCTCGACTTGTATAAATCGTCATCTAATTAAACAACTTACTGAGGGCAATTATTACGTTTCAGACGAATTATCTATCGATAGCGTGGGAAATGCGTCACCTAAGTTGAGATCAGCCGTAGCGAAATCAAACACCAGTAGTTCGAACGGATGTAGCAGGAATAATAGTCCTCGCCTCAAAGATACCGGTGAGCCACGTCTTAGACCAGGGGCAGGTTCGCGTTCTTCGAACAGAAATAGCGCCAATCTTTCCTCTAGTACCCTTCAGCAAGATCTCATGAAACTAATTAATCCGGATTACACGACCGAAGAGAACGTTAGTATTAAATTAACTGTCAGATTTTTTCCACTGTTGATTTCGTTCTAAGTTGTGTGTTTTTTTTTCTTTTTTTGGCAATAGAATTGCGATAGCAACGAACTTTCTCAGCAGTCTGGAAATTATTCCATTATGCAAAACGAATACACCACCGAACAGTCCACCGAAGATGATAAATGCGTTAAAATGAAATCAAAAGAGAATATTTCAATGGCTCAAAAATCTACCCCAAAAAATGGCTGCGCTGCTAATTCGGTGATCGTCACCACTGCCAGGCCAGCGACGGTTATTTCGAATAATTCCACGTCGCAGCCGAAAGAAAATTTTTTATCGAAGGAAGAAAGGTGGGTTGGAAAATGAACTGATTAGACGGGGTTTCGAATTATTTGATATTGAAAATAATGGTCTTTGTTTTAGGTTATCTCTTCGAGTAACCAATGTATCAAATTCTAAACACGATCCTCCTTGTCTTCCTTTACCGGATACTAAAGAAATGGATTGGCCCAGTTTAGTGGATACTGCTACGAAAGCCATGTTACAAACTGCCAACGAAGAAAATCCGTCGTCTTTGTTGTCGTCTAATCAAACCGACGATGATTTCCATTGGATCGATAGCTCGGATGAGTTCCATTTCAGTATGGCTCCTGGAATTGAGTAAGTAAATGATAGAATTATTTTATTACGAAAAAAAAATATATAAAATCACTGGCAAGGCCAACAACTTGGAATTAATCAGGATTTTCACCCTTCAATGTTAAATGTGAGAATGATTTAAAATTGGCAGGTTATTTTTCCTTAAAAAAAGTTGTTTTTTTTAAAACTAACTTAGATCAAAACATTGAGATTATTTTCTTGAAGAAAAAAAAACATTACTCCTATAAATTGTAAATTTTACTCAGATTTTTTTTTCAAATAAACTAAAAATCAAAGGTATTTTTTTCTCAACCAAACAGTTAAATTTATGTACTTTTGAAAAAAAAAAAAATATATATTTTTATCTAAAAATTTGAAGAATATTTTTTTCGAAAAAAATTAAAAATTTTTGTCATTCCCAAAAAAAATTTTCTACTTCAAGAAATAAGATTATTTTTTACTTCTAAAAATTAAAATGTTTCCAAAAAAATTTTCACTTCAAAAAAATAGGAATTCACTCCAAAAAAGTCGAAAATTTTGTTACTCTAAAAAATTAAAATTTTCTCTCCCTAGAATAAAAACTAAAAATCAGTTTCTTCTGAACATTGAGTGTTTTTTTTCTCTCCGAAAAAATGAAGTTTTATTTTAGGAAAATTTAAAAAAGAGATTTTTTGAAAATAATTCTTTTGACACATTTCTTTGTTTTAGAAAATTTTTGATTTTTTTACGTTAACTTCGAAAAGTTGAGATATTTTTCATTCCAAGAAAATTCTCATTTTTTTTTCTACAAAAAAAAACCAAGATTTTTTCCAAAAAAAAAGGTTTTTTTTCCATTTTATCAACTTACTCCTAAAACATTGAGATTTTTTTCATCCGATTTTTTTTTCAAATGTTTCAAACAAAATGAAAAATTTACAAATTTTTAAAATTTATTAAACTTTAGAAATTAATCTTTTGTCAATTTTGAAAATGTAGCCAAATTTGAAACTTTTCCCTCTAAAAGAAAAAGATTTATTATACCTGATTTTTTTTTCTTACAAAAAAATTTCTGTGGGTAAATTGAACAAAAATTGTAAAAAATGAAAAGATTTTTTTGTAATTTTTTTTTACTCATTTCTTGATTTTAGATAATTTTTTTTTTACGCTTCTAAAAAATCGACTGATTTTTTCCTCCAATCGCTGAGAAATTTGAATGATTTTTTTTTCTCTAAAAATAAGACATTTCTTTCTACCTACCTATCCAAACAATTGAAAATTTTTATAGCTACTCACAAAAACTGTAAATTATTTTGTTCCAAAAAAAGAAAAAAAAACTTGAAAAATTTAGAACTTTTAATTTTTACGCCCAAAAAATATTTAAAAACTTTTTACCTCAAAAAACAGACTTGAAAAAACTGAATTCTTATCGTGGGAAAATTGAAGGAAAAACTTGTGAAAAAATATTTTTTTTTACTCATTTACTAATGATTTCAGAAAGTTTTTAAATTTTTGTACGTTTCCTTCATTTCAACAAAACTACAAAAAATTTCGCTCCCAACAAATTTAGATTTTTTTGCTTCAAAATTTTCTCTAAAAAATTCAGTGTTTTTTTCCTCAAATGAGTTGATAATATTTTTGATAATTTCTTTTCCTCCAAAAATAAAATATTTCTTTCTATAAAAATTTTTTTGTTCATCCAAAAAATCGAGAATTCTTTTCCTCCAAAAAATTAAGAATTATTATTTTACTCCTAAAAATTGTGATTTTTTTTTATTCGAAAGATTGAGAATTTTTTATATTTGTTAAAAAAATTAAGAATTTTATTCTGTAGGAAAATTTAAAAAAAAATTGTCAAAAATTGAAAGGGCTTTTCGTAAAAAAATACTCGTTTCCTTATTTTGGAAAAATTCTGAAAATTTTTAATTCCAAAAAATTGAAGAATTTTTACTACAGGAAAATTTTTAAAAAATTGTCAAAAATTAAAAGATTTTTTGTAAAAAAAAAATTTATTCGTTTTTTATTCCAGAAAAATTTTAATATTTTTTTACATTGACTCATGACTCCAGGAATTCGAGATATTTTTTATTCGATGAAAATTCTCGATTTTTTTACTACAAAAATTCTGAAAATTTTTTCTAAACATTTTCTCCAAAAATTTGAAAATTCTTTATTAAAATAAAAAAAAATTGAGGATTTTTTACTCCAGAAAATTGAATGATTTCTTTCTCTGAAAAACAGATTTTTTGCTCCAAAAAAATTGAAAAAAATTAAAAAATGATGACTTTTTTGTTTAAAAAAATTAGTTTCTTTTTATGAATTTCTTTGTTTAAAAAATTTTTGATTTTTTTTACACTGACTCCAGAAAATTAAGATTTTTTTCAATTCCAAAAAAATTCTCAATTTAAGATTTTTTTTCAAAAATTAATTGAAAAATATTTTTACTTCGAAATAATCAAACGATTTTATTCGAGTGTAACTCGACCCCCCACCACCACCTTAAGCTGCTAAGTTGTCGGCCAAAGTCACAGTAGAAACATGATTCTGATTATTAATTTTATTTTTATCGTATTTTCAGGAACAAAAAAAATACACAACAACAATTCCAAAAATATCTCTCCGAATTGGAAAACCGTCTGATGAAAGAGACGCAACTACGTTTAACATTGGAACAAGAAGTACATTCGTTGAGAGACGAAAACAGAAGACTGCAACAGGAGTCCCAAAGCGCAGCTCAGCAATTACGTCGATTTACCGAATGGTTTTTTCAGACAATAGATAAACAATGATTTTATACTTTTTTATATTCTTATTTCTCGTTTGTGTATACTGACCAATGATAAGGTGCCCCGAAATAATTAGCTGTTCTTATCGACGCAACTTTGTAATTTGCATCGTAAAAATATCGCATTTGTGATAATTTCTTATCGAAAAATATTTATGTACCAGCTCAAATTATTCGAATTACTGTGATAATTTTTATAACCTATAAAACTCACCCTTTTTGTACGAAATGAAAACCCCTTTAAAATGTATTCTTATCTACCTCATTTTTTTTTTTGACTCTTGTATAAAAACCATTTTCATTTATGTTTCAAAAACGATCAAAATATTTCAATTCGTGACTGTTTCGATGTAACGGAAAATCAATACTTAAAATTTAATTTTATTCGTAGGTAAGTTTAATAAAATGCATCGTTTTATTCGGCACATTATTTTTTCCTTCAAATATTCACGATAATTAATGAGCATTTCGTGTGATATGATTGTGTATTAATTGCTTATAAACTTGTTTTTTATTGTTACTTTTTATAAACAAAAATAGAATACTTTTCAAACTGTAATTTAGAAACTGTTACCTTTAATATATTAAAACATTCATTTTATCCCAGAGTTTTGTTATTTTAGAGAGGAGTACACGAGGGATAATTAACTCGGACGATGAATTCCAACTGCATTTATTTTATGGCGCACTTTTAGAGCTTTTATTTATTCGTATTCAACTTTCATACTCATGGATTAATTTTGTATTTGTACCGAGCTTCGGAATTATTATTGTCTTATTGCAAGCTATTTTTGTTAAATCAGCAGTATTATAATAATTCCAATAATTTTCGTCTCTTGGGACTGATATATTCTGTGTACTTCACGAGCTATTTTTTTTCAAATTTATTTTCGCGAAGATGTATTTTTTACGTTGATTACTTTGTTATAAGTATATTTTTTTTCTTTGCGAATTCGTTATAATAATTTATTACCTAATTACTTAGTTTTATTGTTTTGTGCGTTGTTATAATTACAGTTTTGTATATTTCACTGGATTTTTGGTGTAATTTTTTTCAATGAAACAAACTTCAAATAGGTACCTACCTACCAAAAAATGTAGGTACTCATTTGCTTTTTTTTTAAATTTAGCAATAACAAGACGAAAGCTATACTAATGAAAATTTTATTTTAAATAAAACAATCACGAAGCAGAAAACACTGGTAGAACCTTATGCAATAAAGAAATCTTGATTGGATTCGTGTCATAAACTTCACCAGCGATAGAAAACTTGGATTCGGTCTCTTTCGACGATTCGCTCGGAACTAAGTATAAATTTTGCGCATAAAATTCGTCATTTTTTAAAGACGACGCTGCTGGATCTTCCCTCGAGCAGCCTTCTTTTACAAAATCTGTGTAACTGAGTGATTCGGGACCTTGGAAAAGGAAACATGATTTTAATAAAATTTCAAATCAACGGATCGTAGAGAATAAAATAAAAGTGGTTACCAATTTGAACTCGAAGCGATGGAATTCCGTTATTTGCTTCGGGAGAAACTATCAATTCGACTGTTTTGATCGATTTTTCTTCTAATTTGTCGCAGTTTTCGTTTTGAATTGTTTCGTAGTTGATGACTGGTTCTTTTGGATCTGAAATAAACAGATGTTTAATACAACAAACTTACGAAATTAAAAAAAAAAAATTACTCCCAAAAAACGAAAAAAAATTTCTAAAAAAATAATTGAAAAAAATCCAAAATATTGAAAAATTTCTTATTTCAAAAAAAAATCGAGAAATTTTTTTCCTACAAAAAAATGAGAAATAGGTACTTTTATTTCAGAAAAAAAAGTTGAAAAAGAGAAGAAATTTTTTTTCCAAAAAATCAAAAATATTCTTCACTCTAAAAAATTGAAAGAATTCTTATTTTGTTGGAATAAATTTTTTTATTATTTCTTTTTCAAGTAAAAAAAAATTAATAATTTTTAATAATAAAAAAACTGATTTTTTTAAAATAAAAAAATTAAATTTTTTGGATGAAATTTTTAATTTTTTTCAAGTAGAAAAATTAAGGAGGGGAAAGTATCTGATCTGAAAACTGATGCTAGATTCGAGTTCAGAGACCTCAGATTAGTCCATAAACCAAATCTTGACTCGATCGGGCGATAGAATGGCGATTTGAAAAAAAATCATCAATTTTGTTGAGCGCAGTTTTGATTTTTTTTTTCAAAATTCGAAAAAAATTGTCGAAAATTGGGCATCTTGGGGTCTAGATTGATAGAGTCAAACCCGAAGATTGCAATCCGTTTCAAAATCGGATCAAAATTCGCGGAGATATTAAGCATCAAAGTTTCGACCAATCAGAAGTAGTAGTCACTTCCTCGCAGTTCATTGTTTGGCACTTTTTGCATTATTGCAGCTTCCAGAATTACTAGAAAATTGGTTTTGATGTCTAGTATTACATAATCGAGATCGTGGAATTCAAATTTGAAATTTGTTTTGAGCAGTGATACCAACCACCCGAGATAACATTTTTATTTCGCAAAGTTGGCAATCCTGATTCGTAAAAATTATAAATTCAAATTCTAAGGCCTCGATATAGTCCATTTTGACTTTTTAACCGACTTCGTACGCCTTCTGAGAGCTGTAATAATGCGAAAAGTGTCAAACAATGAACTGCGAGGAAGGGACGGCTTCTGATTGGTCCAAACTTTGACGCTTAATATCTCCGCGAATTTTGATCCGATTTCGAAAATGAAAGCATATTTGCAATCGTCGGGGTCGACTCTATCAGTCTAGACCCTTAAAGCGCCCAATTTCGGCAATTTTTTTCAAACTTTGAAAAAAAATCTATTTGAAGGGGTCGAAATTTAAAAATTTGCCAGGCTCTTGTTTACAATCCGATTGAGCTGAAATTTGGTTTATAACCTAATTCGAGGTCGTAGAATTCGAATTTATCATTTATAGCTTCCAGGATTGCCAACTTCGAGAAATAAAATTGTCTCTGTCGCTATGTTGGCAACATTGTTTGAAGCAGTTTTCAAATTCGAATTCTGCGACCTCGAATTCGTAATAAATGACTCTTCAACCGATTTCGAAGACATCCTAAAAGCTTTAAAGCTCATTTAGAAATTTTTAGTATGTGGTGTTAATTGAGTTGCATACTTGATGCATTTGCAGGCAGATTCGAGGAATACATATTTTCAAAATTCGACGCTGTTTTCAAAAATTATAGTATTTTTGTATTTTAAATGAGGTTTATTACTAATTCGAGGTCGCTGATCACGAATAAATGAGCTCAATTTTCAATCTAACTTTCTCGTTGTACCTCTTATGTGGATTTTTCGAAAAAATTACTCGTTTAAAGGGGGAAGAAGGGTCAAGTCCGATTGAGCTGAATTTTTTATTATGGGCTAATTTGAGGTCGCTGAACCCGAATATGCCATCGGTTTTCAAACCTGATGCTTAGTTTATTCTGAGTGAATTTTTAAAAAGTTTTATAATAGAAAATTTCTGTTTTTTTTAGGGAGTAAATAGTTTTAAAATTTTTTTAGAATAAAAAAAATTTGATTTTTTTGGAATAATTTTTTTTTTATTTTTTAGAATAGAAAAATTTTGATTTTTTTAGAATGAAAAAAAAGTTTGATTTTTTTTTAGAATAAAAAAAATTTTCGATTTCTTTTTAGAATTAAAAAAATTTTTGATTCTTTTAAAATAAAAATTTTTTCGATTTTTTGGAATAAAAAAATTAAATTATTTTTTATAATAAAATTATTGTATTAAAAAAATAATTATACATAATTTTTTACGTTTTAGAAAAAAAATAAATCATAATTTTTTAGAATAAAAAAATCTGACTTTTTGGAGTAAAAATAAATCTGATTCTTTTAGATTTTTTTAGCATAAAAATTTTTTAATTTTTTTTAGAATAAATTTTTTTGATTTTTTTAGAATAAAAAAATTGAAATTTGAATTATTTTTTAGAATAAAATTTTTGAAGTAAAAAAATATAATTTTTACGTTTTAGAATAAAAAGAAATCATAATTTTTTGGAATAAAGAAAATCTGACTTTTTGGAGTAAAAATAAATCTGGTTCTTTTAGATTTTTTTAAAACAAAAAAATTCTAATATTTAAAAAAAACTAATTTTTTTAGAATAGAAAATTTAGTTTTTTTGGAATATTTAAAATTCCTGATTTTTATACCTAGAATTAAGAAATTCTGATTTTTTTTTAGAATAAAAAAATTATTAAATTAGGTATTTGGAATAAAACTTTTTATGTAATATTTTTTACTTTTTAGAATAAAAATAAATCATAATTTTTTGGAACTGAAAAAATCTGATTTTTTTACCTAGAAACCCAGAATAAAAAAAATTCATTTTTAGGAATATTCAAATTTTTTTGATTTTTTGCAGTAAATAAAATTTTTTAGAATAAAAAAAATCCTAGTTTTTTAGATTACTTTTTAAAAAAAAAACTCACTAGAACTTGTTCTTGGTACAAAAGCATGCCACCATCGTCTGTTTTGGGGTATTTGTTTCTTTTGAATTGTATCCAGTCTATCTTTGTAGCATTTCGAGCATCCGGAACATGGAGGAGTGAATTGGATTTTCATTTCGAAAGGCGAATTAAACTGCGACCCGAATAGATAAGCGGCGTATTGTCTGAAGCCTCCGAAATACCAATATTTATCCATTTTTTCGCGAGCATCCCTTATAGCTCCCCATTGCAGATGACCTAGCGAATAAACTGGTTTGAAATTGCTTTCCTGTAAAATGGAAATGAAAATGAAAACTTGCGGAGAAAATGTAAATGTAAAAGGATAATGTGATGATTATTTACTTCATTTCCCAAGCTCTTAGTTTCAGTCACACTTAACGGCGATGTGAGCTCTCTGACTATACAATATGTAGCATCCATCATCAGTTTCACTCTATCTACAGAAGTATTACCGGATTGATTCGACGTTGAATAGAGTTTTTTAGCAATAATGTTACTTCGACCGACTGGTATAATTCCTAGTGGAACATCTTTCGAGAGGGAATTGCTTATTTTCTGGTAAAATATGCCTGTGATCACCTGAGTAACAAAAAATGATTATTTTCTATGATCAATTTCTTGCTAGAATAGGTGTAATAACTTTGAAATACTTCTGATATAGCTCCATCTCCACCAGCAACGACAACAGCATCAACATCGTCTGATATAGCTTTGGTTAACTGAACTAAACCGTATTCATCTGACGATTGTAATAATGTAATCTTTGCTCCGGAAAGGTGTAATAAAGGTGCACAATATTTTTCATATTCCTTCAAAGCTTTCCTAAAAATTGAGAGAATCGTTTAGAAAATACATCGTAGAAAATTTCAAATCCCATAAGTAAAGGAGTAAATAAATGCACACTTTTTATTCGCATCTGGATTCAGTAAAACTAGTACATGTCTGGGTGATTGGAATACCGGCAGTGATACGTCTCCAAATTTAACTGCTCCCTTGCAGTACTGTCGCACTAATGAATTTTTCCTAAAAACAAACAATATGAATATATCTTCCTTGAGTGAACCTTGAGACTTTCTTCTTTTTGAATAAAGAAAAATTAATTACTTACTCGAATTCTGTTTTTATGAAGTCTCCTCCGTAGTAACAGGCGACCGAGAGGAAGACAGATTTTTTCCAATTATTTCTAACCCAACGACCAAATTTCAATACTTTGGCCATTACGAAGAGTACACTTGCAAAAAGTACATAAAAATGAAAATAATATTACAAAAAGTACATTTCTTTTAGGGAGAAAATTTTATAAAAAGAATGATGAGAAAAATGTGAAAATTTTGGTGTTTCTTATCACTATTATCAGTGATTCAGTTCCCTCTCTTCCCCGTCTTATCCATCTAGTCCACTGCTCCGCTCTCCCTATAAAGTACCTCCCCTGTAAAGTGTAAACCACTGGAAAATGGAAAAAATATCGAAAATTATGGCAAAATGTTATGAATTTAATATCGAAAAACATGATCTAGGTGAAAAGTTGTCAGTACACCAACTATCAATATTTTTAGGGAAGATAGATGAGACTCGAGGGACTAACGACTGATGAATAAAGCTCAATCATACGACTCATACATTCTGTCAAGTTTGAAGAATTCCTCAGCTTCAACTTTATATTTACTCAACAGCAATAAAACGATAGGATCCCTCCATCGTAATAAAATCAAAACTATTATAAATAGTATATTATAAATGATACCATGTGTCAATAATTAAATAAAAATTCATTAAAATAAAATCCACATTCGTCATGATTCAGTGTAGTATTCATAACACGTCAAACGCAAAAAACGAAGATGATCAGTCACCGACCGACGATAATTTTGTTCAGTTTTTCTAAACCCAGCGTGTTTTACTCATAGGACTATTTTTTGTCGAATTGGAAGATTGAAAATCTAGGTACGTCGAGTACGCGAAATCTGCATCTTTTTCTGCAAAGAAATCAGCGATTAGGAAAATGCACATTCGGTGAACGTTATTATTACGATATTAGCAACTTACAGGAGCGAAAAGTCTATTTTGCCTGTTACCACGACCTTTAACTACACGATCCTTTTTAATATTAGGCACTCGGTTCCTAGCTGTCTTCATACGTAGTAACTTGACTCTGATGTTGTCCAGCATTTTTTCGATTTCTCGGAATTGCGATTCTTCGGTTACGTGGTTTTCGATATAATGTTCGATTAATTTCCATGTTTGTTCAATTTTCTTCAAGAGTCGGTCTGAAAATGATTGAAATCTATCAGATATTTTCTTCCAACGAAAAATGTTCGATGACGGTAGAGAAATTTGGAATTTTTCTCTTGTAACATGGTCAACGAATCGACGAACTATCGTTTGTAAATTAAATTATGTTTACCTTTGGAGGCTTTCGACATTCTTGTTAATTTACGTGCAGTAGTAACAGTAAAACTGTAGGAAGTAGATGGGCTGGATTCCATTGTAGAAACAGTATTGGGTGTAGAGGTTCCTGATGAAATTTCTTCCGGTTGTTCTATAGCTGTAGTTTCAAAATTACCAGTGATTGAGAACGAGTTCGGAGCAGAGTTCAAGCCGTGGGAATCCATATCATCACTACGAAAAAACATAAAAAATTCACCTGAATTTTACAATTGAACCATCAAGTTTGGAACATTCAATCTAAAAGAATAAACTGGCGGGTAAGGCCAAAGTGATATCTCTAAGAATGTTGAAAATTTACTTACGAATTGAAAAGTGTGTTGAGTGATGCTCCAGAAAATGAGATGGAGGTAATTTATTGATAATTAATCGCGAAATTTTCCAATGGCGTTTTTTGAATGAAAAGGGAAAGTTTTCCTTTCCCTCTTACCCCACTCTTGTTGTTGTTTTTGTTTATTTTTCTTTTTTTTGTGTTTTGTTTGTGGTTTTTTTGCTTTTTTTCTGTGGATTTGATAAATGAAAACAATTTTTTCTGTGGTTTTTCTTCTTATCACCGTGGAAAATAATGGAAAAGTGATAAAAACGCAAAAAATACGAAAAACTTGAAGAAAATCGTTTGAAAATCTGTGTTTCTAAGGTCTTTTACAGTTTTATTTTCCAAATTTGATACATTAATCAGTGAGGAGTTCAACTTTGTGTCAACTCACACAATGAGGCGATTTCTGACGCCGATTCTGCTCGTAAAGCAGTACACTAGACTAGCAGCTCAAACACGACCGACAACTCCTCCGAAAATTCCAGAATTCAATCCTCAGAATCAGAACCATTTAGCCAAAGCAATAGCCCAAGCATCGATGCATCAAAGTAAACACATAAAATCCATTTTCGATAAAGAAGATTTCTTGAAACAGTTCCCCAAAGCGGCGGCCATACTGAATATCTGTAAAAGTTACGAATTAGACGAAGTCAGCGTAATGGGCGCAATAGAACGAAACCTAGACGTGTTGGATTTCGATTACTCGAATATTTCATCGATAATTCACCAATTCCAAGTACTGGGATTTAATAAAGACGCCATTACGACTATAATTTCGCAGTATCCGCACGTTTTGCAATACCGCCCCGATGAATTGGCCAACACCATGGACGCTTATCGGAAAAAACACTTTGGCGAACGATTCATCATCAAGTTGCTAATTTCGTACCCTTTGCTGCTTTCGCTGAGCGACGCGGAAATAGAAAATCGACTTTCTAGAATCAATTATCTGATGCAAAACAGAATCAATCGAACGACCAATTTATTGCTGCGTAATCCATCGCTTATGTGTTGCGATTGGGATGATGTGGAAAAAAAGTTCGAATATTTATATAAAACAATGCGAGTTACCGAAAAAGATATCAGCAGATCGCAAGCGTTAACTTTACCACTATCGCATATAATATTACGACACACGTTTCTCGATCGAGCTGGCGTCTATAAGAGACCTTCGATGAAAGATGAGGACAACGTTGGGTTAGATGGCCCTAAAAATCCCTCTTTATCCGATATCGTCGACACGAACGACGAAGAATTCGCCAGAAGAGTAGCCAAAGTATCACCTGCTGAGTTTGAGGTTTTTAAAGCACTTATGAATTACGAAGACGAGCTGGAGAACGAAGAAGATGACGAAAGTGAACTTAATTTGTCTAGTGAATTCGACATTAGGTCGAGATAAATTTTGTAGGTAAATGAGACGAGAAGATTATTTCTAAAAATTTTTATTCGTGATTAATATAATCACGTTTAAAAATTCCAACTAATTTGGTAAACATATACGTATACATAACAACGAAAATAAATCTAAATTCTAATTGACAACAAGGCTGTATATGTATAGGTAAAAAGGGAACCCGAGAATACAAATATTTCTTTTTAAAAATGATTTTCGTATAGATCTCGTTTATAACCTGAGCTCATAAATGTAAATACAACTTCTCAAATAAAATAACAGACTGTATACTTATTTCGATTAATTATTGGGTAACAATCGATTAAATTGAAGATAAATGAGGCGAAACTTTGTTTCCTAAAAATGAGTAAAATTGGTAAACTGTTTAATGTCTTTCGAGACAGCCAACAGCGCAAGTAACGTAAGGTAGATGTCAATAAAATGATGCAGTAGACTTATATCACTACTCGTATGATGATGACGCTATTCTAACAGGTAATATTCGCTTATGAAATTATTTTAAAAAGTTACTCGTTCGGCAATGTTAAAATAATAAAACTAACGACATTAATTTCATTCGAATCGAATAGATAGGTATTCAAAACATCTCTAAAATGATTAACAATAATTATAAATTTCACAAAATGAGATAGTAATTCTACGTAACACCAACAACATCGAACTAATATAAAAATAAATTAAACATTTGGTTATGGAATTTATTGTCATATGTAACAATACTGCTTACTTACTCTATACACGCCGAAAATTACTCGAGGTACCCGAATCAACGTAGACTGGATCGTGAATTGATCGAATCTAGAGAATCGAGTAAGTGACCTATTAAATTTCCATCCTTACCGCTCTCCGGTAGAAGACTATGTACGGTCAGGGCTAACTGCAGCGAGTCGTTAATGTCAACAGCTATTACCGCATTTCTAGTATCCTGAAAAAAAAAAAAAAAAACATTAGATAAGTAAATATTAATTTAATCAAATTTCCATTCAAATGATGTCAAGTAGACACTTACTAATGATTCTATCCACGTGGTAACCACAGGAGTGAATTCGGAATAATAACTAACATTTTCATCTAACAAGGCTTTAATTCGGTGTCCTAGGATTATGAGTAAATGATGTCCCAGTTGCTCCTTTTCGTTAACGGACGGTATAATCTAGATCAAAATTGAAAATTAAAATTACTCCAATAATTATTGTGAAATTAAATAATTTAAAAATAAAAATTACCTCCTCGGCTAATCTATCGTAACCGTAAGTGTAGAGTTCGCAAATTTGATGCCTCTTCAACGGATCTATAGGCACAGACCAATCGTGAGCTAAAGTGAAGACTTTAGTTATCCAATCGACGAACGGTTTTAATTTATCTGCTGACTCTGAAACCTGTAAAATTTGATAATTTTTAATACTGGCTCAGTGAAGTAAAGAAATTGGATTGCATTTTGAGCTAAATGGAATTTTTTTATTTCAAAATGTTCCTTTAAATGTCCTCATTAACTCCAAAAAAAGTATCCGAACCTTATCACTTAAGATGTCTCCCAAATCTGGACCTAAACTTGTTTTTCGCCTCCAACTCTCCAAATATGCCTTTAATCGAAAAAATGATCATGACTAAAATTAAAGTAGATGAAATTTGCAACAAAAAAGGTTATACTCATTTTTTCAGAAAAGTGAACAGGTGACCCAAAAACATACGACAGAATATACATTTAAGCAAAATGATCGTTTTTTTCACCCTGTGTATTTTAACGTGTATTTTTGCCCCACCCGTTCACCTTTTGAAAAAAATGAATACAACATTTTTTGTTGCAAATTTCATCTACTTTAATTTTAGTCATGTCCATTTTTTCGATTAAAGGCATATTTGAAGAGTTATAGGCGAAAAACAACGATGCGGTTACTCCGAGTCCACATTTGGGGGTCTTACCGAGGGTCAAGGTTCAGGAACTTTTTTTTTGGTCAATCAGGACACTGAAAAAAACATTTTAAAATTGGAAAATTTCATGCAGCTCAAAATGCAATTTACGTCATGTTTTTGGTCTAATTTTACTGAGGTGTAGGCCTACACTTTTTTTTCAATTTATAAAATCCTTTTTTCAAAGCGAAATAATAACCTGAACAGTATTAGGTTCAACGTAGGGCTTGAGTACTTCGTTGATAACGTTGGTAATTAGTTTTTTCAAATAGCTGCACCGATTCACGATAATTTTTTCGTCTGGATTCGGATGATAGAATCCTTCCTCAGATTGAACATTGGTAAAAAGCATTTCGGCGCTCTGTGAAAATTATTTCAAATATTAAATACATTCTTTCGAAACGTCAACGATTACAAAACTAAAATAACCAACCGAAGACGGAAACAACGAATCGATCGGATGAGTAATTCTCAGAGGAAAAGATGTCAAAAAATACAGAGTTCTGGCGCACTGCGACAGCAAATAGAGTAAATCCGCGTTGGCTGGTTTCTGTCTAGTTGCCAGTTCGATCAACGGTGGAGTTGTGCTTTTAGGTGAAAAAGCATTTCCTTCCCATAGAGGTTCGTATTTGAGTACAGGTTTGGGAACCACTTCCATATCGAAAATAGCCTGTAAATGTATTTTGATTAATATTTCGATGATTTATCGATGAAATAAAATTTTTTCACGAGTCTAACCTCGATAAAAGTATCGATGAATTTCACCCAAAGGCTTAAGAACGCGGTGAGATTTTCTTCAGCAATTCCAACTTCTTGTTTACATAACCGATCTTTGGGTAATTTACCAACTTTATTTATTAATCGAACGGCCGACTCGCAGATTAAAGATAGATGAGTGGTCCATATTAGAAAACAGCATCCTGCAATAAAATCAATCTTTAAAACAACGTCTGTAAATTACGAGAGGGTAATTTGGGTGCTTTGGAATTATCGCAAGTAGAGTTAAATTTTCCAATCTGGTTTTTTCAAAAAAAGGTGTGATATGAAACTTCGTAAGATGGAAAATCGAGACTTTTTGGGAAAAAAATTCAAACAAAAGTTGTAGAATGAGTGCTTAGGAGTAATTATAGTTATTACAAAAATTTCGATTTAACCCCTCCTACCTCTTTTATTTTGTATATCAAGTATCTACCTAGTATTAGGACAAATTAGAGGGGAGGGAGAGGTCCAATCGAAATTTTTGAAATAACTAAAATTACTCCTAAGACTTCAAGCTACAACTTCTGTTTGAAACTTTTTTCGATTGGACCCCTCCCTCCCCACCGATTTCGCAAAACACTCCGAAGATAGTAATTAAAAATTTTAAAAAGTGAGAGGGGAGGAAGGGGCCTATTAAAAAAAATTTCAAATAAAAGTTGTGAATTAAGATCCAATTTTCTATCTTTGAAGTTTCAAACCACGTTCAAGTTTGTGATAATTTCTAAGTACACAAATCAGCCTCTAGTTTAAAAATTTAATCTTCCTAATCGAGCTGAGGTAATTACCATGTTTAACATGAGGGCAGCGAATAATTTGCAGCGTAGTAATCGCAGCATCCAAAGGTCTGAGATCATTGATACACTTTTTCCAAATAAGAATATATTCCCAAGTCATATTGGCTAATAAGGAATTAGCGTTCAAGCTGTAGGGGAAAATTGCGACTAGTTTTTCCAACAGGTCGAGTATTTCTTTTTCGTTCGACCTTATTGGTTTAGCTTCCACACTGGGATCGATGGATAACGCGATCCCTTCTTGAATACCCAGGATGGATTTCTTAGGAGATGACTTATCTAAGCTCGGAACGTTGACGTCGTTGAGAAATAATAATTCCGGATTTAAACCCATGCTTACGATCCATTTAGATACTAATTCTGATATGGAACCTGGAATGAAAAATAGGCTCGGTTGAGTCGATTCAAAAAATACGTAGGTACTTTGGAAATCGTAGAGTGACTGTTCACCTTTGCCTTGTTTCAAAATGGAGGATAAGACTACATTCGGAGGCTCGTATGGTACACAGTATAGAGTGGCCGGTAATCGAGAAGGATGTTGCCTGCAATACGAATTATAATTATCAATTTTCTGTCTAAATTATTCGTGGATATTAGATCAGGTGACAGTAACGTACTTCAAGACAGAATCTAAGAAAGTGGTGTCTTCTAATTGGCCAATTAATATATTCCAATGGCAATCTTCTTGGGTGACCGTTTCCCAATCCGTATGAGGATTTGATTCGCCTTCGTTGTCCTCTTTATTATGTACTAAAAAATTAATTAATTAAAAATCTGAAAAATTCAATTTTCAAAAAATATTACTACGTACTTTTCATTTGAATATTTTGAATATTGGAAGAAATAGCTCGACAGACGATAGCAGCGGTGATCGCAGTCAATGGACATTCGCTGTTTGCCAACTGAGCCCGAATTCGTCTCCAATCGGTCTTAACTTCTATACAAAAAAAAAAAAAAAAATCAATGAGTATAAAGTTATATCTTTCAAAACATTCGAACTCGAATAGAAAAAATTTTACCGTCAGGTTTATAAATTAAGAGTACTGCGTTGACGATTCTATATAAATTCAACATTTCTCTGACCATAGTCAAGGTAAGTGGTTTATTTAACCAGTAACGGAATATCAAAAATAATAAATCGTGTTGAGGGAATTTACAATTTTCGCACTCTTCTCGCCATTCTTCCAGGTTACATTTTCCATACATGACACCGCTACACATCAGATCACCTATTCAAAATAAAAAATTGATAAGTGCTGCGAATTATTGATTTTCGTTCTGTACGACTTACTTATTCTATCGAGAACTTTATTGGAAAGATTCGGATTCAGTTTCAAATTGGAAGTTTTATCGAAGGACGATAAAAATATGGTGAATTCTTTAACTTTGGAAGCACTTTCGACGTTAAACGTAACACGTCTTTGCTTGTTACGCGAGGTTGGTAACAATGCCATCAATTTATCTAATTCGTCTTCTTTCAAATGTAAAATATCACAGGCTTCCTGCAATTTCGCCATAAAATCAATCTAACGAACCAGTTTCCAATTTCAAAATGCACTTCGGTGGTATGTAATACCTGGATCAAATTTTCTGAATCATCTACAACGGTAGAATAATCCGGCGGTAACTGATACATATTATTAACAAATTGGTACAATTTCGACAAATGCTCCAAACTTTCCAAGTTTTGGTAAAAGTTATCATCGTGTTCTAGTAAATCAGTTTCTAAAAAAATTAAAAATTAATCAGGGGTTCGTAGATTTAGAAAGAAGATCGAATTTTCAATTACATACCAACTGAAAGTCTATCTTTTAACGCTTGCAAAAAGGCGAGTAAAACGTCGGAAAACATGTACTTATTCGAAGCTAAAGAATCGACTGATTGTTTGATGACGTCGGCTGTTCTTAAATTTTGAGCTAAATTAATAGATTCCTGAATCAATTTATCACGTTGCTCGTTCTCATCTTTCAGAATCCTCGTTATATTCTTCAACATATGAATATCTCGTACTTTGTCGTTATTTTTACTACTGCGAATTTGAAAAAAAAAAATCAAATCAAACGTAAAATTGAGATTTTAGCAATACATCGAGGAATTAAAACAATTACCTCAGGCAACAATAAAAAGGTATGATAATTTCCTTCATTTCTCCGTTAGCTTCGATTAGTATGCAATTATTGTGCGCGTTTTTTCCATCGTATAATCCAATAATTCCGTAATTCGAGTTGAGCAATCTGCTTTCCTTCTCTAAGTTGAACGATACGACTTTGGGGCCGAATTGCATCGTCCATACTTCGACGATACCTTTTTTTGGAATGTTAATAACTAATAGTTGTACCCTTCTTTTGGTCTGTTTGTTCTTATCTGCGTCTTCTTTGACGAGCAGCCAGCCACAGTGAGCGTCTCGGAAGCCTTTCAACATTCTAGAAGATGTACAAGTAGGTTAGATTAGAAACCGAGATAAAAAAAAAAGAAATATTTCAATTTTTATTCCATAACATTTTTCTGATTTTTTTTTTTGTTTTTTGGTAGCAAACAAATCAAATTTTTGGAAAAAAAACTGTCAAATTTTTTGAAATTTTTTATTTTTTGAAGGAAACGTCTCCTGCTTATAAAGCATTATAAAGGAAGTCACAATTTTTTTCATTTTTTATTTTTATTTTGTGGAATTCTCTTAAAAGAAAAAAAATCCATTTTTATTTTTTTCGGAATCAGCATAAAAATTAGGTAGGTAAACCTAAAATATAAGAAAAAAATACCTGATGACTATTCCGTAGTTTAGATCGACGATACAAATACGCCCATAATTATCGGTAACTGCTGCGATATCGCCCAAAGGAGACATAACAATCGATGTACCTTGACGTCCTTCGTCAGCCAGGCCAAATCTAAACGTACATCAAATTAAATCGAACTCGTCAAGAAATAAAAATAAAAGCCATCAGTGTATTAACCTGCATCCCATCTCTTCAGCTGGCTCCATTCGAACTTCAGGTGGTTTAGGATTCGGTCTAATTCCCAATAACCAATTCCTGACCAAAAAAAAATCATCATTGCAAGTCTTCGAAAATTTACAATCAACATTTTTCACTTACGGAACAGACTGCTCAATAGCTGACTTCAGTTTGGTAGCTACAGCTTTCGTAATTTCCGACAAAATTGGTTGAGAATCGTTTTCAAAAGCATAATGAAATCCAAGAAAAGGTTTACTGCCAACGGCCGCAAATAGATGGCAATGTGGCGGATTATTTTGATACCTAAGAAGATATTCGGTTAATACACATTCGAAATTAAATACTGAATGTACAATTTAACAAAGATTACTTCGCATTGAAGCCACCGACGAGTGAAGCGGTGAATAAATGATCGAACATATTCGTAGGTACTGGACCAGCTACGGCACAAGCTTGAATATTTTCCTGGTTTGAAAATGCCCATTTTCTGTACGTCAGTGTAGGAGCTATAGCGTTGTTGGCATTGTTTGAATGTACTAGCAAAAAAAAATGAAAATATTATGCAGTTTGAAAATTATTAATCTTTCAAAAAGATTCCAGTAGATCTTACCTCGAGCAAGATGATTTCTGCTCGCATTCAACGTATTCAAAACAACAAATCCAATTATGGAACAAATAACCGTTTTGTACAAAATATGAAGATCTTCATTTTTTTCTGCTCTACTATAATATTGGGATAAAGTAGAACTTTGTATTGTGATGCTTAAAACACTTTCGTCGTGAAACTGTTGCGAAAGAATTAACGATCCCATCTAAAAATTTATCGTCCGAATAAGTAATCGATATTACAAAGATCTCGAGTGAATTCTACGATACTTACTTCTGTATAAAATCGGATGTATCCTGACGTAAAACCAACTACAATACATGTCCAGTCCGGTGTGGTTTGTGTTCTGCTTCTTTTTTTGGCCGTTGAAATAGGTAAACATAACACCGATGTAATCAATTCCCTATTGATTCAAATTCCAAACAAACGTTAAAATCAGGTCAGCAACGTCCAACGAAGTGTCTAAATTAAAACTACGACTTACTTATCACATTTATCGGGGATACCCTGCCAAACAATTTGATAAGTCATTTTAACTTCTTCATCGTTAGAATTCCATTTCGCTGTAAAAATAAAACCACGTCACAAGAAAGCAAAAATAATCTAAAATCGAGTTGAACTTATGTACTTACATTCCATCACGACCATTTTATTACAGTAGGCAATAACCAATATATCTTTGGCAGGGGAGAAAGAAATTGCGCATTTTGGTAACCAATTCGTTTCGACTGCATCTGAAACAATGAATTAAGAAACACTTTATACTTTCACATCTGGTGTGATGTTTCATTGAACTATAATTCAACAAAAAATAATTACCACCGAATAGGAACTTCTTGATTTTGTCCAATTCTAAAATTCTAGCAAAAGTTCTTAGCTCGCAAGACATTGTACCAATCTGAGCATAATCACAATATTGAAAACGTATTCATTTTTGTGGTACGAGTTCTCGATGCAGTTTGGAAAACACTCCTACGCTTTCTTCCTCATATCGTACGAATGAAATGGGATTAATGGATTACTGAGAACAAAATTGATTTTATCAATACCAACAAAAAACATGATAACGAAATGGAAAATCAATATTTTTGCTTGGGTAAGATACCCATACATAAAAACACTTATTTCTACGTACTTACGTGGAAAAACATGAACGAGGATCGTCATTAGTTTTTATACTCTTATAACGTAAAATTATTAAACATTTATGACCTATTTCTGAGCTTTTCTCTGAAATTTAGATATCAAAAAAATCCAAATTCGAACACAAAACTTCAAAACAAAAATAAAATTTCAGGGTCACGAAGAGAGGGGGAAGATTTCCAATGTTGTTAAAAATTAATAAACAAAAAATTCTAACTATTAAATTTTTTTTCACAAATGGAGACACTGATTTCAGTTCAATGTACACAAAACTGCCTGAATCGCCACGCCTCCAAACTCAAATTGTTTTGATCCACCCTCCTCGTGTCATCAATCCATGACTCCTTGGGTGAAGAATCGAGAAGGGAGTGGAGAAATTCAGAAAATTCTAGAATTCAACAATGATAGAATCGAATTGTGTTCGAAAATTTATCTTGGCCGGCGTTGAATTATTGTGAAAACGTGAATTAATTGTGAATAATTGTGAAATAAAGTGTGATTTTGCAATTCATACGTTCTATCGACTCTTGGAAAGGAATCCTGTTAGTCAATTTTACCTTCTGATTCCGCAGTGAATGACAAAGCATGAGTGAAGTAAGTGGTTTTTCAGTTCAACCTGATGATTACACAATGTCCTACGAAACACATTAATCATTTCAAATTTTATATTTTTATTTACAGCAGGTAACTATCCTGAAAGATAAAGGCAATGCTGCTTTAAATCAAGGCAATCTAGATGAAGCCATCAAGTTCTATACCGAAGCTATAAACCTAGATCAGAAAAATCATGTGCTCTTTAGCAACCGATCAGCTGCTTATTGCAAGTGTGGCAAATACACCGAAGCTTTGGCTGATGCTGAAAAAACCGTTTCACTGAAACCAGATTGGCCTAAAGTGAGTAAATTTTCATTTGATCATTGTCTGTATGCGAGCTTCGAGTAATCACCTATGTAATTATTTCAAATTTTAGGGTTATTCTCGCCTGGGTAGTGCGTATTACAGTTTGGGACGATTCGAAGATGCTGTCCAAGCCTATACCGATGGGTTAAAGTACGACCCTAACAATGCTCAAATGCAAGAAGCCCTCGCAGACGCTGAATCTCGTATCATGAGCAACGGATTCCCTCAAGGTGGCGGCGGTTTCCCTAATTTATTCGATAACGTTAATTGTTTCGCCAAATTACGAGCTGATCCTAGAACAGCTCCTTATTTCTCTGATCCCGGTTACGTACAAATAATTAAAAATTTACAAAGTAATCCTAAAAATTTACAGTAAGTTTGATTTTTTCGTACGATTGTCACAAATTATTGGCCTTCGATCTAATGTTTATTATTGTTTGTTTTCTCGTAGGCAATATATCGAAGATCCTAGAATATTAACTACCCTTAGTGTACTACTTGGAGTGGACATGTCTTCCGCCGGTGATTCTATGGATGTTGATCCACCGAGTTCTTCTCACAGTGAATCCAAACCGAATACCACGACAAAGGCATCGGAACCTGAATCCACCGAAAATCTAACCGATGAAGAGCGGAAGGTTGGTATTGACGAAATCTACTATTGGAGTTTTGATATTCGATCTAATTTTTGCAATTTTCTTTTCGTTCTGTAGGCTAGGAATGAAAAAGAACTGGGAAACGCCGCTTATAAGAAGAAAGATTTCGAAACTGCGCTTACACATTATAATAAAGCTGTAGAACTAGATCCAACCAACATGACTTACTACACGAATATTGCGGGTATGCTTTCTTCGTCTCCTCGAGTCTCGTGTTATAATTCAAAAACGAATAATTGTCGATATTTTCAGCCGTTTATTTCGAACAGAAAGAGTACAAAAAATGTATCGAAACGTGTGAAAAAGCCATCGAGATTGGTCGTGAAAATCGTGCTGATTTCAAATTGATCGCTAAAGCTTTTGCTCGAATTGGTAACGCTTATAAGAAATTGGAAGTGAGTATATTTTGATCGATCACTCTTGGAGTAAATCGTATGATGACATGTGGATAAATGATGCTTTTGTGATTTTACGCAACAACTATCCAATTGATCCTCCTGACGATTTAGTATAAATATTTCGTTAATTTTATCGTCGTTTGGTAAATTTATGATGAAAATTGGAATAATGATTTTTCTGTGATTTACGCAACATCCAATTGATCCTCCTGACATTACTATTTTAGACATACTTATTCACTTTGAATGATGAAAATTGGAATAATGAATTTTCTATGATTTACGCAACATATCCAATTGATCCTCCTGACAATATCATTTTAGACATAATTTACTTTCAATGATGAAAATTGGAACAATGATTTTTCTGTGATTTTACGCAACATCCAATTGATCCTCCTGATTAATCTATGCTTAGTTTAGAATATATTCCGGTGATGGTAATCATTTGTTCTCTGATGTGTAATGAGAGAAAAAATATTACTGAGGAAAAAATTGCAATATGCTCGATCCTAATTTATTAAAAATGATGAAAATTAATTACGCTAAAACACCATGTTGATATTGTAATTCTAAGGAACCGCTGATAATTTTCTTAATTATTAATTATTTTTGAAAATGATGACAATTTTGTGCCTGAATTATTGATGTTGAATTTTTCACAATATCTAAGGAACCTCTGATTTATTTTTATTCGTGTGATCTAAATATTGGACTGTCTTTTGCAATTTATTAATATTCATTTTCATTATTAGGATTGGAGAACGGCCAAAGTATACTTCGAAAAATCCATGTCCGAGCACAGAACTCCGGAAGTCAAAACAGCAATTTCTCAACTAGAAAAGAAAATCAAAGATGAAGAAATTAAAGCTTATATCGATCCAGTCAAAGCAGAAGACGCTAAAGAAAAAGGAAACGAATTATTCAACAAAGGTGAGAAACACTTTGTCGAAGGAAAACAAGTCGTATGTATTTGGAATTTTCTCGATAATCAATTTCCAATTTTTCCAGGTGATTATGCCGAAGCTGTTAAATATTACACGGAGGCTGTTAAACGTAATCCAGATGAACCGAAATATTACAGTAATCGAGCCGCTTGTTACACTAAATTAGCAGCATTTGATCTAGGCCTGAAAGACTGCGATAAATGCACCGAATTAGATCCGAAATTTAGTGAGTTGTAATGACGTAATTTACACGATTCAAAATGATGGTTTGATTTTTAATTCGATGTGCTTCGATTTGCAGTAAAAGGCTGGATTAGGAAAGGTAAAATTTTACAAGGAATGCAGCAACCTAGTAAAGCAATCGCAGCTTATCAAAAAGCTCTCGAACTTGATCCTTCGAACGCGGTGAGTTGAGATTTTTTTCCTTTGGCTAATATATTTTGTGAATTTATTTTTATTTTTGTTATATATAATTTGCAGGAAGCCTTAGAAGGTTACAGATCTTGCTCAATTTCGGCTAATTCCAATCCCGAGGAAGTTAGAAAACGAGCCATGGCAGATCCTGAAGTTCAATCGATTCTTAGAGATCCTGCGATGCGTTTGATTCTTGAACAAATGCAAAATGATCCTAAAGCTTTGTACGAGTAAGTGTCAAATTCTGATCCTGGGAACCATATTTCACTCGAGTATAGTTTGATGAATTTTTTAAAATGAAAGTGGATGGATGTTGTTTGATTTTGTCAAATTGATACTACGTACCTAGATAGTTAATATTCAAAATTGGTGGGGAGGGAGGGGTCCAATCGAAAAGTTTGTGATGACTAAAGTTATTCCTTGGATTTCAACCTACAACTTTTGTTTGAAAATTTTTTCAATTGAACCCCTATCTATCTCAATTTTTACAAAATTGAAGGCGAGGAAAGGGTCCAGTCGAAATTTTTGTAATGACAAAAGTTATTCCTTGGATTTCAATCTACAACTTTTATTTGAAATTTTTTTCAATTGAACCCCTACCTCCCCCCAATTTTTAACAAAAAGTATCTACGTAGTAGTATGAGAATTTAGAGGTGAGGGAGAGGTCTTATCAAAATTATTCCTAAGACTTCAGCCTAGAACTTTCATTTGAAATTTTTTTCAATTGAACCCTTTCAACCTCCCATTCGTAATCGGAGAGGAAGGGAGAGGTCCTATCGAAAATTTTGTAATGACCAAAATTATTTACAAGACTTCAAGCTACAACTTTTGTTAAACTTTTTTTTAATTGGACCCTCGCCTCCCCACGGATTTTGCATAACACTCCGAAAATACAAATTAAGGGGGGGGGGGGGGGGCTTGTTTTGGAACATTTTTTGTTGAATGCATAGCGTTGATTAGCGGAATTTTCTAAGACCTTTGCATGACGTCATTTTGATTTTTCACCTATGAAGTTTTGAAGAAAAATTGGAAACTAATTTCAAATTGTTTCTTTTTACAAAAAAAATTAATTTTTAATTTTTGAAAAATAAAATGCATAGAGTTCTCAAAAAAAGGAAATTATTTTCATATTGCATTTTGATTGTGTCATTTTGTAGAAAACGTTGGTAGATTTTTTGGAAAATTACAAATTTCAAAATCAAAATTGGAGAAAAACGCGATTTTTACTTTAGGTCCCGTTTCTAGGAAAACTATGCAACCCACAAAACTTTGTCTCAGAATCTTTTTTATTCAGTAGAGTCTTGTCTATAATTTAACGAGAGGATTTTGCAAAATTTTAATTTGTCAACTATTTCTTTCGAGTCGACTGGAATACTTCCGAGAAAAAACTATGAGAGGGTTTCATAAAATAGGAGAGAAAGTACGAGTTTTGCAAAATCCTCTCGTTAAATTATAGACAAGACTCTACTGAATAAAAAAGATTCTGAGAAAAAGTTTTGTGGGTTGCATAGTTTTCCTAGAAACGGGACCTAAAGTAAAAATCGCGTTTTTCTCCAATTTTGATTTTGAAATTTGTAATTTTCCAAAAAATCTACCAACATTTTCTACAAAATGACACAATCAAAATGCAATATGAAAATAATTTCCTTTTTTTGAGAACTCTATGCATTTTATTTTTCAAAAATTAAAAATTAATTTTTTTTGTAAAAAGAAACAATTTGAAATTAGTTTCCAATTTTTCTTCAAAACTTCATAGGTGAAAAATCAAAATGACGTCATGCAAAGGTCTTAGAAAATTCCGCTAATCAACGCTATGCATTCAACAAAAAATGTTCCAAAACAAGCCCCCCCCCCCCTTAAAAATTAGAGGTGGGGGAGAGAGGGGCCAATTGAAAAAATTTTCAAACAAGATGTACATTAAGGTCCTAAAAATAATTTCGATTATTACAAAAATATCCATTGGGCCTCTCCCTCCCCTCAAATTTTGAATATTGAGTATTTCTTTACACTTGTAAAAAATTCATCAAACTAGACTTGAGTCCAAAACTCCCTGAACATAGGCTAATTTTCGTCTTTTTTTTCAGTCACTTGAAAAATCCAGATATAGCTTCGAAAATTCAAAAATTAATGGATGCCGGATTAATAGCTATTCGTTAATATAGCGTTCGTTATTTCGTACGGATAATTTTTTTTCATTTTTAAAATTTTGTATCGTATCAATTTTTTGCTTACATATATATTAATTAAGTAGAGTATTTTTTCGTTGTATGTCTAGGTGAATGTTATCACTTGATAGGGTTCTTGAGTATATTCCGAATATTTGCGTGAAATGTAACGAAATAAATAATTATTTATTACTTTTAAATGTAGTGTTTAATTTGACGAAATTTTATCATTTTTTTAACCCCGAAATTATCAATAATTCAAACACAAAAAATTGGCTAATATTTTTTTAATTTTTCATATCTGTAATGCAGAATATTATAACTTCGTATTTCGACAAAAAAAACACCGGTATTGTATACAAATGAGTTACAATTGATGCTTAACATAAACGTAATAATAACCATAGGTACTTAAAAATTTAATTACACAAGACAGTAGAAAAAAGATGTAATCAATTGTACCAATACAAATTCAAAAAAACTGAAACTACTCAACGTAACACTAATTATTAAAAATCGTCTCTTAAAAAAACAACAGTCTCGTTCTTTTTCTATTCACAAAGTGGAATGAATCAAATAAAACGTATTTTGGAAAAATATTTACGAAACAAATAATTATAACAGAAATCAAAATGTCACTAAAGATAAAGAAAAAGAGTATTATGAATGATCACACGTCTGGAAGTGGGAAAGATTCGTTGAAACATATTCGCGAGTTCCAAAAGGCACTGGAGGTTCTTGGACGAGATTTTACTTCGATTGAAAACAGTTCTTCGAGTTTCGGATATTTCAAACGTTTGTTGTAGAACCAGGGATAAACTGTTACTCTTTTATTCAACCATCCTTGAACCATGAGGGGGTATTCGCGATTTTTTTCTGAAAAAAATTATCACGTTAGACGACTGATTAAAATTTTTTTATGGAAATGAAGCAGGGGTGCGTACTTGTGGCCCAACTAGGTATTTGCTTTTTAGGATTATCTTCATCTTCGCTCGAATCACCTTCCAAAACATTCTCGATACCATATTGTGGCACATCTTCTTTTGCTTGATTTTGCATGGCAAGCTGTTGAAAAAACGAAATTTGAATTAGAAATCATTTACGTATCGAGCTGTTAGAAAATTGTGAGGAAAATAATAAACGTACTGTCTTCTTTAATTTTGCTAGCCTAACCGCTTCTTCTTGCTTTCTCCTTTCTTCCATTTCAGCTGCTTTTGCAGCGGCGAGTTGTTTTTTCTTCATATATTCTTCTCTGTACTTTTCATCCTTCAGTTTTTGTATTTGCTTGATTTTTTGTTCTTTTTCCTTTTCCGATTTCATCGCTGCTAATTGTTTTTCTTTTTCAGCAGCTTCTCTTTGTGCTGCAACTTTACGACCGCGTTCTTCTCTTTTTCTACAATACGAAAAAAAATTCAACGAATAAGCGAACTCTTGGTAAATTTTACGTCACGTCTGAAAATGTTCACCTTTGTTTTTCTTCGGTGCTGGCTCTAATCAACGCAGCTTTCTTCTTCTGCGCTTCTAAGACTTTCTCTTTTGATAACGTCTTGACATTGGCATTTTTATCTTGTAAGACTTTAGAATTAGCTCTCAACACTCGTGCTTCCGTTACCGATTCGTCTTCAGAAAATACGTCTTTTTTAACGTTACTAACCTGTGAAAAAAAAAACTTGATTACGATAAATTTAAAAAAGAAGCACAATTTATATCAAGGCTAAATGAATAAATATTTTACATTTGATGAAGTATGTTTAGTAGGTGACAAAAGTTCACTTTTTCCTGGACTTTTGATCGGTAGTTTACTCGGGAGAAGATGACCTTTGGCTCGTTTTTCGAATTCTTCGATACGTTTCTTAACCGATTCTCCTTTCGCACCTCTATAAATTGAGATAATTAAAAATAGAAATCGTCCAAGAAAACAAATAACAGGTGTTTGTTCTTACCCTTTGTCTTTACTTGTAGGCGTTTTGTTCTCTTCATCCGAAGACTTTGTGCTTTTAGTAGTATCAGTCGATTTTCGTCCCGATTCTGGAATACTTGAACTTGGAGATGTAGGCGTAGATGAGCCCAGTGGTTGTTTCATATCGCTGGTACAAACTGATTCTTCCAATGGTTCAACTGTGATTCGAATAATTTGAGACGTATGTACGTCAATTTACGAAGAATTTGAAAAACTATACGTACTTTTCATTTTTTCTATATCACTAGTGCGTCGTATTTTAGTAGGCGGATGGCTCGGTGATACGATGTAAGTGCTGTCTTGGACACCATTCTCTGATTTGCCATTTTGTGGAACGGTGCTCGGTTTGAGTTTCGTCTAATCAAAAAATGAAAATTAGGTTTCGAAATATGACCAAATAATTATTTAAACAGTTCAAAATAAACCTTAGACGCGATCCTAGAACTCCTTCTGATGATCTCCGAATCATTTGGATTGAAGATTTCTTTCTGAGTAGTGTTGATTTTACTCAATTCGGAAGGATTTCGTTTCGAAGCTACAAGTACAATCGGGTATATAACAAAGAAACATCTCGAAAATGATATTTTCAATTTACAAAACGAACCTCTAGACGACTCGCGTTTATCTTTGACTTCCTTCTTGAATTTGGGTATTTCCGGTACCAAAAATTCATCCTGTTTTTTTGGTTTATCATTCAACAGATCACTGTATCTGGATTCTAATTCTGAGATGATAGCCTAAGTGAAAAAATTCGTATTGAGTAATCAACGATCAATTTTTTATTTACAAAGTGAAAACAAAGTGTCACTGAATGTACTTACTTTTAAAGTGGTCTCCTTCGTTTTGTAGATTTCTTCCACATCTTTGAAGAATTCGAAATAGTTCTCGATACTTTTAAATGCAACTTCTACCATTTTACGACTTTTACAACTTAATAATACGAAATTAAATCCCTAAATTATGGAAAATTATCACCTAACACATTATACACATGACGCCATTCGTGATGCGGTTATCGGTTATTTTTCATTTAGCGGCAAATTTCAAAACAACCAACCAAAAACAAAAGAAATAATTCAAACAGTGTAGCCATTTCAGCCACTTTGCACTTCTCTGATTTTCTAGTGAGTTTTATGCAGCGCGCTCTTTATTTTTTTTAATCAACTAATTTTCGAAAAGTGCAACAGCACAGACAAAACCACAGACGAATTTTCGTTTCAAAACAAAACTTAATAATCATTTCCTTCAAAAATTACGTCAGTTTCATTAATTTTTATTAAATTTCTACCATTAATTAATCAAATAGAAGAGCTTTTTCGATTTAGTAGTATTTCTAGGATACTTGAAAGCATAATAAATTCCCAAAACTTTCGATCAAAGGATTTTTGAAACCGATTTAATGTCGTAATTAAGTCGTAAACGAGACAGAATTCCAAGCTGTTTCGATAACTTTCTACATCGAAAACTGGAGAATTTCAATATTGTATATTAATTTTAAGAAAGCTTGATCATTCTTCTTTCAATTTTCTACAGAAAAACTGTTCTATCGGTCTTTAAAAGGTTGTACTTGAGCTTTATAAGTACGACTTGATCAACTTCTTCGGAAGGGATATGACGCCATTTTGTTGTTGTTGAAATTTGCTCGTGTGATAGGTTAACAAAGTAATTATGAAAAACATCAAAAGTCGGTTTAAGTAACAGAGGTGAAGTGTGAGCTCGTTTTTTTAATGAGTAAGTTCTCAATTTTGTTTGATATTTTATTAATTTAATAAGTTAAATACGTTTAGTATTAGTATTTTAACGTAACGCTAGTTTCTTTATTACTAAAGTGTATTAATTTCAATATTGAATCAACATAACGTAACAATAGCTCAACGGTTCATCGAAACATTCTGATTTTTTGATTGTTCCCTTTATTTGTGAATAATTGCGCATTATTTGGAAAATAATCATTTTCAAGAGTAAGATATGTACGAAAGTTATTCAATTTCAGTATTTAACAGCACTTTGTGTTTGTTAAGTCGCATTTTCCCCCCTTAAATATTGCTATCACATTGTGGAAGCATTATAGATTCATTAGCGAATTACGATAGATAACGTGCAAATTTGTGCTTATTTCGGTGTACAGAAAGTCTACCCGAGTTGAATGTTGTGCAGAATTTGATTGTTCAAATTGCTATGAACTCGTTGTGCTGTTCAGTTTCGGTGTAAAATTTTTGGATAAGAGCATATTATGTTGTGCTATCTCAGTTTAATATCTTGTAATCGTTTTGATTTCACTAAAGTTACTCGTAGTGTTACTTTTTATTCATTTTATGTATGTAAATATCGAATGCACTAAAGTGTAATGATACTTTTTCTGTTAGGTTAGGAGGAATTACTTGACTGATCCTCAAATTGCTGTTTGAATGGGATAAGAGCCACATAGGCTTTATTTGAGTACGTGTGTCTGAGTGCTTGGGTGTGTGTGTGCGTGTGTGTGTTTTGAATTACTTTTTAAGTGTAAGTATTACTTAATTTTATAGAGTTCACGGCTAGCTCTAATCCAGCGCTACTATAGTGGAAATAGTGCTCGCTTCTGTGCTTTGTTTGTTGCATCTACGTCTCTGTATCCAAACGAAGGTTTCATTTGATTGTTATTTCTTAGGTGATTTATCGTATAAGATTTCAGTATGGCTACTCTCACAGAACAAGCTTCAAAGCTACTAGATTTCAGTCAAAAATTAGATATAACGCTGTTAGATAATGTCATCGGTTGTATGTACACCGGAATTGGTGATCAGGTAACATTTGCTAATGTTTTTTTCATATTTTAAATTACTTGTGGTATTAATTTGAATTTTTTTCACAGCAAAAGGTTGCTCAAGAAGTGCTAACCGCATTGAAGGAACATCCAGATGCGTGGACTAGAGTAGATACAATTTTAGAATATTCTAGTAATCTACAAACGAAATATTACGCTTTACAAATTTTGGAACAAGTTATCAAAACAAGATGGAAAGTTTTACCAAGAAACCAGTGCGAAGGTAATTTTGACTGTTTTAAATCCCTCGTGGTGTAATAAATCGAGACTGACGTGTGTATTTCTTCTACAGGTATCAAGAAGTACATTGTGAGTTTGATAATAAAAATTTCTTCCGATCCGGTGACTCTTGAAAGAGAAAAAATGTATATCAACAAATTAAACATGATTCTCGTCCAAGTAAGATATAAACATTGGTAATTCTAATCGTATTATATTAGTTTCGATTAACACGTCGATTTTTATTCAGGTACTGAAACGAGAATGGCCCAAAAATTGGGAATCCTTCATTCCGGATATCGTCGGTGCTAGTAAAACGAACGAAAGCTTATGTCAGAATAACATGATCATTTTAAAATTGCTGAGTGAAGAAGTATTCGATTTTTCCACCGGCCAAATGACGCAAACCAAAACGAAACATTTGAAGGACACCATGTGTTCGGAATTTTCTCAAATATTTCAGTTGTGTCAGTTCGTACTTGTAAGTTGTCTGACCACGTTGGGAATAAACGCAACGTCGAGACCGTACGTAATGTATTATTTTTACAGGAAAATTCTGAGAACGCTGCTTTGGTCGGAGCAACATTGGAAACATTGTTGAGATTTCTCAGTTGGATTCCGCTCGGTTATATTTTCGAAACTGAACTGATTCCTTTATTGATAACCAAGTTTTTGAATGTTCCAATGTTCAGAAACGTTACGTTGAAATGTCTCACCGAGATCGCCGGAGTTACGGTGATTAATTACGAAGAAATGTGTATTATTTTATTCACTCAAACTATGATGACTCTCGAAGAGGCAAGTTGTATTAGAACGCAGGAGTTTACGATTCGATCTAGAACGTTGTTTAATATTGGAATTTTACCCTTGTTGTAGATGTTACCTTTGCATTCTAATATCAAATTAGCATATGCTGCGGGAGTTGATCAAGAACAAAATTTCATCCAAAATTTGGCCATGTTTCTATGTACCTATTTGAAAGAGCATGGTAACTTACTCGAAAAGAAAGATCACAACGAGGTGCTATTAAAAGTACGTGCAAATTGGTGTAATTATCGTGTGAAATTTATTGAAGACGAATTTACGACGTAATAACGTGTATGTTATCAGGCTCTAGCATACTTGGTATTAATATCGGAAGTAGACGAAGTAGAGATATTCAAAATCTGCCTGGAATACTGGAACGCTTTGAGCGCTGATTTATACCGAGAGAATCCATATCAACCGCCCAATACTCCGTCGATGGTGTTTAAATTGGCGCCGGTGTCTCAAATAAGGAGGGAATTTTACCGCCCTGTACTTTCTCAAGTGAGTAATTTTCATCTCCAGTCTCGTATTTGACTGGAATTTGTGAAATAATTGATTGTTTTATTCTGATCAAAGGTAAGACTGATCATGATCAGCAAAATGGCCAAACCGGAAGAAGTCCTGGTGGTGGAAAACGAAAACGGCGAAGTTGTACGTGAATTTATGCGAGATACGGATTCGATTAATTTATACAAAAATATGCGCGAAACTTTAGTCTATCTAACTCATTTGGATTACGCCGACACTGAGCGAATTATGACCGAGAAGCTGCTAAATCAAGTCAACGGTACCGAATGGTCTTGGAAGAATTTGAATACTGTAAATATTCGCGTTTTTGAAATTTTTCACTCGTGACTCGAACAATCTGATGATGGGATTTTTTTTTCTTCAATTTACAGCTATGTTGGGCCATCGGTAGTATTTCTGGAGCTATGCACGAAGAAGATGAAAAACGGTTTTTAGTCACGGCTATCAAAGACTTACTGGGGTTGTGCGAGCAGAAAAAGGGGAAAGATAATAAAGCTATTATTGCCTCCAACATTATGTACATCGTCGGACAATATCCGAGGTTTCTACGCGCACACTGGAAGTTTTTGAAAACTGTGGTGAACAAACTGTTTGAATTCATGCACGGTACGTTCACTCGAGAAGAGAAGTATTTCTCCGGCGATTTGGATACTTCGTGATGAAAAAATACCCTATACAATTGATCATATGTGATTTTTATGATTAGTCTTTCTGATTGAAGTATCGACTACCTTTTAATTTAGACTTTGAATATTCCTATGATGACAATTGCCTCGTAATATTGATTCGAAGTGATTTTACGTGATTAGTCTTTCTGATAACGTTACATTATTAATACCGTAATAAGTTTTTTTTTGCATATTTTCATGATGACAAATGCTCAATGAATTGATTCATAATGATGTTTCATGATTAGTCTTTCTGATTACCCGTTGAATTATTTTAACGAGATTTCAAGCTGCTACAAAGGTGAACTTGTGTTTTGTACTAAATTCGATTCATTTTACTTTACAGAAACTCATGAAGGTGTGCAAGATATGGCCTGTGATACTTTTATTAAAATAGCTCAGAAATGCAAACGACATTTCGTCACAGTTCAAGCCGGCGAAATGGTACCATTCATCGACGAAATATTAGCCAGCATTAGTTCGATTATTTGTGATCTAAATAACCAACAAGTAAGAAAAAATTTACGAAAGATGACGCATAATTATCGAGACTAGATGACTAACAAATTCCTATTTTTAGGTACATACATTCTACGAAGCTGTCGGTTTAATGATTAGCGCACAAGTTGATCAAGTTGTACAAGATCAGTTAATAGAGAAATACATGATGTTGCCGAACCAAGTGTGGGATGACATTATTACGTCTGCAGCTAAAGTAATTTGAGAGCTAATTTTCAAAACCTGTTCACTTTGAAAAATATGGATTATTTTTAATTTATTCATTTTTTAATTCTAGAATGTCGATATACTGAAAAGTGCCGAAGTTGTTAAACAACTCGCAAGTATACTGAAAACAAACGAAAGTGCATGCCGATCGTTGGGTCACCAATACGTCGTACAACTTGGTCGAATGTTTCTCGATATGTTGAACGTGTACAAAGTAATGAGCACGAATATCTTGGCAGCGATTGCAGTGAACGGCGAATCCGTACTGAAGCAACCATTAATCAAGAGTATGCGTGGTATTAAAAAAGAAACGCTGAAATTGATATCGGATTGGATAAGCAAATCGAACGAGCCGGAATTGGTAAAATCCTCTTTCTTCTTTCGAGTACATTGAAACTAGAAATTTCTCTTGTCTAACGACCGACGAATATTTCTGCAGGTGTTAGAAAATTTCATACCTCCGTTTTTGGACGCTGTGCTATTGGATTACAATAAAACGAACGTACCGTCTGCCAGGGAGCCCGAAGTATTATCTGCGATGGCTGGAATAGTGAATAAATTACAAAGTCACATCACCGGCGAAGTTCCTAAAATATTCGACGCCGTTTTCGAATGCACGTTGAATATGATTAATAAAGATTTCGAAGAGTTCCCGGAGCACAGAATAAATTTCTTTCTACTGCTTCAAGTAAGAATAACGTTTGCTTTAGAGCAGTATCGTGTGCGAATTTTTTGTCAAATGAGGAAATGAGTTGCATTTTTGGTTGTATGGCGTTTTTTGGATTGAAATCGTTTTTTTTTTTTTTTTTTGGTGTGTCGATTACCCACCATAATGTTCCAGAACCTTGTCGTTTGAAAAGTTCTCCCCAATGTGGCCTCTAATAGAGTGACCCTTATTTTAGACTTCTATTTTTAACCCCTCGCCCCACCCGGGCCCTCAAAATTATTTCTTTCTATGAAAAAATAATTCATTTTTTTTAAAGCCCCTGATTTTTCCCCCATTTTTCAGAAAACTGAAAAAATTGATCGATTTTCAAAATCTTGCCTAAAGAAATATTACTATTTTTTGCAGAAATTTTTTTTTCCAAAATGTTTTTGAATATTTTTTGAGATTGCTGTTGAAATTTTTTCAATGAATTTTTATTCTTTCACAAAGTTTTTTCAAGGGGATGAGAATTTTTTTTAATAAATAGAATAGTTCATAAAATTGTGAGATTTCTGTAGAAAAATTTATGATGAAAATTTTTTTCACCAATGATTTTCCAGGAGGATTTTTTAAATTTCGATGGAAGTTTTTTTATAAATGATTTATATTTTTGGAATTTTTCAAATAAAAAAAATCACATGAGGATCTATTTTTTTAAGTTTGCTGAGATTTTTTTTTTTTTTTTGAAAGAAAAAATGAAAATCTTACCTGAAAAATTAGGTACTTTTTTGAATTATTAAAAAAAATTTTGACTTTTCTGTAGACGATTTTTAGGGAATATTTTAATAAATTTTCTAAGATTCCCCCCCCCCCCCCCCCCGTGAATTTTTCATGTTTTTTTTTCAATTTTTGAAAAAAGTTTCGTTTGAAAGAATTTGTTAGGAAGTTTTCAAACGAAAAAATAAACAAATAAAACATAAAAAATCAATTCCCTTGGAAATATAAAAATGAAAAAATTTCTGATAAAATACTGAAATGTTGAAAAACTTACGAAATATGAAAATTGGAAAAGTCTAACAAAATATTGAAAAGTTAAAATAAAATATTCTTCATTTTTTTTTCTTTCTGTATGTTTCGACCTTTTTTTTTGCACCACCCGTTCACTTCTCGAAAAAAATGAAAAAGAACTTTTTGTTGAAAATTTTATGTACTGTAATTTCGATTATAATCATTTTTTTGTTTAACCGCATATTTGAGGAGTAATCTGGGGAAAGCAACAAAAGTAGTGGAGTCAATACGACATTCGATGAGTTTCCAAGGGTTAAAGTTAGGGCATTTTTTGATGGTAAATTAATACACACCTAAAGGAACATTTCAAAATCAGAAAAATCTTTTCTGGCATGAAATATAATTTATTCTATTTTTACGGTTCAACTTTTCTGTGCTAAATGTGTATTTTTTTGGTTGTCAATTTCAGGCTGTTAATTTGCACTGTTTTCCGGCTTTCCTTCATATCCCTCCTCCTCAATTCAAATTGGTACTGGATTCGATCATATGGGCGTTCAAGCATACAATGCGAAATGTCGCCGATACCGGCTTGGGGGTGAGTTTGAAATTGAATTTATTTCAACGAGACGCGAAGAGAGGAAAGACGATCACTAACGAAGATTTGTTTTTATCGCTTTAGATTTTATACCAGTTGTTATTAAATTTGCAACAACACGAACAAGCTGCGCAGAGCTTTTACGCTACCTATTTTACCGATATTTTACAACACATATTTACCGTTGTTACTGATACTTCGCATACAGCAGGTTGGTGACCCCCTACTTTTTTTGAACATTCTAACAATAAACCGAGCGTTGATTTCTAACGTGATTTTTTTGTATTCGAATGTTACAGGGTTAGCGATGCACGCTACCATTTTAGCGTATATGTTCAAATTGGTCGAAGCCAACAAAATCAAGAGTCCATTGGGTCCACCGAATGTCGATAATGTCATGTATGTACACGAATTCGTAGCTTCTCTGTTCTCGAACGCGTTCACGCATTTAACCGAAAACCAAATTAAGATCATAGTTCAAGGAATGTTCAATCTTAACGAAGACGTACCAGCATTTAAAAACCATTTGAGAGATTTCCTTATACAAATTATGGTAAGATTTAGAACCCCTGAAATTACCATAAATCCAAATCCGAACCACGTGAAATCTAATCTCGACCAATGAATTATTTCGCATTGTAGGAATACACCGGAGCTGACGACTCGGATCTCTATTTAGAAGAAAGAGAACAAGCACTGAGACAAGCCCAAGAGGAGAAGAGAAAATTACAGATGACCGTACCCGGTATAATTAATCCACACGAAATGCCCGAAGATATGCAAGATTAAAATATGCAAAGAAGAAAATAAAACGGGTAAGATATTGATCTAATTCATAGTTTTAGACTTACTCAATTTGTTTACATGATGGCGGATCGTTTTTGTTAAATTTTACCAAGTCCATAGATATTTACATTCAAAATAGAAGGGTAGGAAAGGGTCCTATCGAAATCTTTGTAATAACCAAAATTATTTCCAAGACTTCAAGCTACAACTTTTGTTTGAAAATTTTTTCAATTGGACCCCCACCTCCACCAGTTTTTAATAATATAAATATCTATGTCATATTATGCCTAATTGGAGGGGAGGGAGGGGTCCAATCGCAATTTTTGTTATAACCAAAATTATTTCGAGGACCTCAATTTACAACTTTTGTTTGAAATTTTTTTCGATTGCAACCCCCCCCCCCCCTCCCTCCCTCCCAATATCTACTTGGTGCTATGTGAAATCGGAGGAGAGGTCGGAAGCCAATCCAAATTTTTGTAATAACCAATTTCTGAGACTCCAGGCTACAACTTTTGTTTGAAAAAAATTTCAATTGGACCCCCCCCCCCCCCCTTACCTCCGCCAGTTTTTAATAATATAAATATCTATGTCGTATTATGAAAAATTAGAGGGGAGGGAGGGATCAAATCGAAATTATTTGTAGAATCTTATTCTACAACTTTTATTTGAAATTTTTTTCAATTGACCCCCTCGGGCCCCTCATTCCTATAATTTTCAATTGTTATCTTCGGAGTGTTATGCATAATCGGAGGGGAGGGGGAGGGGTAGAATTTAAAAAAAATCGAACAAAAGTTGTAGCTTGAAGTCTAAGAAATAATTTTGGTTAAGTATTACAACACTTTCGATAAGACCCCCTCCCTACCTTTAGGACCCCTTCTCTTCCCCTCCCTTCCTCCCAATTTTGAAGTTAAGTATTGTATTATTCAGAGTGTCCAAGAGTCATTAAAATCATGAAATTTGAAAATTGGTCATTCGTGAAAGTCACGGAAAAGTCGTGAATTTTTCAAAAAAATCACTAGGTCAAGAAAAGTCATGAATTTTATTCTTCGAAGTCATGAATTTTTGATAATATTACTCGGACAAAATTACACATTCGCTTAAAAATGACAATTTTTCAAACTGTTGTATCTTTTCGGAAAAAGATGAGATTGTGATTTCTCTGAAGAAAAAAATTAATCTTCTTGAAGAATTTTTTTTCGAAGGGGAGGGAAATCTATAATATATTTTTAAAGAAAAAAAATACCCATTTCTTGGAATGAAAAAAAATGAATTTTCTGGAATGAAAAAAAAAATGAATTTAATGGTACAAAAATTTTAAAAAATTGTTTTGGAATAAAAACCATTTTTACGCCACTAGCCTTAGGTAGTTGCTGTACAAGGCTTAAAAAAAATTCTCAATCCTTTTGAAGTAAAAATGTTTTTTAAACTTTTGCGAAAAAATTCTTATTTAAAAAAAATTAAGAATCTGAATTTTTATCGTTTCGGAATTGAATTGTTTTGAAGTAAAAATACTTTTCGAACTCCAGAATATAAAATCTCAATTTTTTCAATTTGCTGACAATTATAATTTTGGGGAGAGGGGTCTGTTTTTTTTTTTGGAGAAAATTTTTTCATTTTTTGGAATAAAAAAAAATTGAAAACGAATTTTTTGGTTTAAAATTTTTTAACGTGTTATGGAATAAAAAAAATTATGTACTCACATTTTTTTGAAATAGAAAAATCTCAAATCTTATTTTTTCGGACGAAGAAATTTCCGGATTTTTTGGAATAGAAAATATCCAAAAATCTTTCTTTTTTTGGGGGGAGGGTGAAAATTTTTTTTTTTATGTGAAGATATTTTTTAGAATTTCTGTGGAAAAGTTTCTTAATTTTTTCTTGACGAAGAAAAAAATTCGTTTCATTTTCGAAAAAAAACTGGGATTTTTTTCGAATAATAATTTTAAAAATTTTCCTAAAATGAACAAAAAATATAAATTTTTTGGAGATCAATTTTTTTTCTTTGATAATAAAATAAATAAAATTTGGGACGAAAAAAAAACGCAGAAAAATGTTTTTCTTCCACGTTACGCTTATGCCGGAGGGGGCCCCTGAAAACAAAGAAATCTTGTTCATGAAAAAGTCATGAATTTTCAAAAAAAAAAAAAAAAAAAAAAAAAAAGTAAGACACTCTGGTATTGGACTTAGTAAAATACACAACAAAAACGATCCGCCACCATGTAAACAAATTGAGTAAACTAGACACTAGTATACCATAGTTTTTCTACGTACATCATTCTTACCTTTTTTTTTTTTTTTGCAGAATTAACGAAATTTTTACTCGTATTGATCTCCCAATCTGCGCGCGTGTGTTTATTGCCATAGAAAAAATTTATCTCCAGCAGTTGTCTTTTTTTACTTTATTGACCTCCTGTTAATAGAAGTTTACGCGATGTTTGCTTACCGTTGATTAGTTCTATATACGTATTTATTAATTTCATATATATTACTACTTTTTTTCTCGTTGTTTTTATTCTAAAAGAAAAAAATAGGTTGGAATTCGATACTACGTCGTAGTGTTCGAATAATACGAGAATGAGGATAATGAGAGAGGTGTGTAACTTAGCAATAACTTGTTGAAAGTATAAACGATTTTCGTGTGATATTGCGATGTAAAGTGTTGTTCAAAAAAATTTTGTTTTTATTTTCATATTATTAAAAGAGTGAATTTTTGCGTTATTAACGTTAACAATAATTCAGGGAAAATGCGATTTTTTAAGTAGTTTATTTATTTTTATTTTTTTCATTTTCTATTTTTTTGGTTCAATTTTCATTCTCGTTAAGTGGTAATGTGAAGTTTTTGGTCAATTAAAGGTCCATTAATTCGATTAGTGACCGTATTAGTAAAATTTTGAGTTTTTTTTAGCGAAAGGTTTTGGGTTAATATCTCTTATGTTAATTATGAGCACTAACAAAGGAAGGTTAGTAAATTAGGCTTAAATACTATCGTATTTAATTTTGAAATTTTTGGTTTTGGTTTTGTGGGAAAAGTACATAAGTATAAAAGTTCCATGACACTTGTAGATTTTTATATTTTTTTTGACCATATCGAGAATTGATTAGTTATTTTACATTGCCACAACATATGATTTTTTTTTCTTTTCGAGGTAATCAAACATGGCTGTAAATTGTTACGCAGCGTAAACCTTTTCCGATGAATTTAGTCGTAATGTCGTTAAGTTTCCAGATTATTTGTATTTGGTTATTTAAATAAAATAGCGTACCTAATTGCGTCAAGTTAAAAGAAATTTTAAGCGTTATTTTAAATTATGATAACGGTGTCGAAAATGCTCCTATTATGTATAGATTTTACGTTTTCTTTTTTCTTTTTTATAAGTTTTAAAAATATGTTCTGCGATTTTTGAGTTGAATGGAAAAATGATTGTGTGCACTTATAATGTATTATTTCTTTCTTTCTTCTTTTTTTTTCCAAATCACATTAATGTGAATTTCGTTTTTCTTCATGTCCCATTTGAGGGATGTTTCGCATATTTTACTATATTTTATTGTAATTAACGTGTGTTAAGTTAGATAACCAAAAGTGGTTGGTTTTAGAATTTTTACTTTTTTAAGGTCAAATTAAAGAAAAATTACTTCATGTATAATGCGTTGTTCTTCTTATCTTTTTTTTTTTTTTTGAATTATCGTTTGGGAAGTAAATTACGGAGAATTTATTCAGGATGTTACGCAGTGTTAGTAACAGAACCAGTTTGTGGACTTGATTTATACTTTTATAACGATAATTTTGATTTGAATAAATTGTATTTTTAATTTGTTATTACTTTTTTATTTCGCAGCGAGCTCGGAAATTATAACGATAAAAGAACGAGTAGACAATTTGGAATTTTTTAAATGTTGAATGCGAATGTGAGAATAAAAATTGAGAGGTTTTTTCCCAAAAAAATGTGTTTTTTTTTTTAAATTTAAATATTTTTTACTTTAAAAATTTGAAAAGATGATATAGAAACGTTTTCTCCAAAAATTTCAGAAATATCTTTTTCTCGATAACAAAAAATTGGAATTTATTTCAACCCAAACAAAAATCTAAATTTTCTTCAATCCAAAAAATTTAGATTTTTTTTACTTCGAAGAAATTGAAAAAAAATCTCTAGAGTTTTTTTTGCTTCAAAAAATATTGTTTTTTCGTCGAACAATTTTTTTAAATGCGGAGGAAAACTGAGAAATATTTCTACAAAAAAATAATGATTTCTTTTTCACCCAAAAAAACTGAATTTCGAGATTGAAAAAATTGAAACATTTTTTTAGGTAAGTATCAATTTTTTGTTAGAACAAAATTACGAATTATTTTACTTATTTCTTCGTTTAAAAAAATGCTTTTTAAGCTGATTCTAAAAAATTGAGATATTTTTTTATTTCATGAAAATTCGCCATTTTTTATGTCTTCATAAGAATTATTGAGGTATTCTTTCAAAAAAAAAAAAAAAAAAAATTAAAAATACTTTTAAAAAATTAGCTAAAATTTAGAATTTTTTACTTCGACTCTTAACTAAAATATTTGAGTAGGTAGGTATTATTTTTTTATCAAACAATTTTTTTAAAAATTGCACAAAATAACTGAAAAAAAATTCTTCGTAGGTAAAATTTTAATGATTTCTTTTTCATTCAAAAAACTGAATTTCTACTTGGAGAAAATTGAGATAAATCTTTGAAAAAGTTGGGTACCTAAACCTACCAATTTTTTGGTAAGAAAACAATTGATGAGAATTTTTTTACTCATTTCTTCATTTTAAAAAAATTATGTTTTTATTGAGATATTTTTTATTCCAAGAATTCACAATTTTTCGGGTCTTCATAAAAATTTGATATTTTTCTCAAAAAAAAAAAAAAAAAAAAAAAAAAACGTAAAAATTTAGATTTTTTTTCATTTTGACGATAATGAAAATTTTAATTAAAATATTGAGTTTTTTTCACTTCAAAAATTTGAGTATCTAGGTATCAATTTTTTTGGTGGAAAAAATTTCTAAATTTTTTACTCATTTCTTCATAAAAAAATTATTTTATTACGCTGATTCTAAAAAAATTGAGTTTTTTTTTATTTCAAGAAAATTCACTGTTTTTTATGTCTTCATAAGAATTGTAATGTTTTTCTTAAATTTTTTTTTGTTGAAAAATTTCGAATTTTTTTCACTTTGACGAACCCGAAAAAATCCATTTTCGCTAAAACATCGATTTTTTTCACTTCAAAAATTTAAGTATTATTTTTTCATTGAATAATTAAAAAAATTAATCCGGAGAAAAACTGGAAAAAAATTTTCTATCCAAAAAACTGAATTTCTATTTTGAGAAAATTGAGAGAAATCTTTAAAAAAATTGAAACAAAATTACGAAATTTATTATTCATTTCTTCATTATTTTAAAAAACAGTTTTTTTGCGCCGACTTCAGAAAATTGAATAATACTTTTTATTTTTATTCCAAAAATTATTCGAAAAATATTTTTACTTCAAAAAAATGGAGAGAATTTTCTCTAAAAAATATTCAGATTTTTTTAAATTCAAAAAATTTACATTTTTTTTTCATTTTTTCTCTTCCACGAAATTAAAAAAAGTTTTAGCTCCTGAAACGTTGAAATTTATTTATGCAAAAATGGGATGAACTTGTTTAATTTTCGATTTCCCCCGTTTTTACTTGAAAAAAATATATTTTTCATTTCGAGAAAATTCGGAATTTTTTCCCTAAAAGAATTCATGGATTTGTCTCCGGACTTTTTTTTTTGATAAAAGATATTGTCCCTGGTGAAATTGAAAAATTAGGTATAGTGCATTGAAGTATTTACATTTATTTCACAAAAATACAAGATTAATAAAACTTTAGTAATGAAATAAATTCATAGCAGTACGCAAAACACATATTACATAGACATTAAAGAAGACTTGTAACTTGTAAGAATTACTTGTCGTATTTCGATATATATTTTCTTTTTGGAAATACGTGAGTGTTTCTTTTTACCACTTCATTTTAAATCAAATACACGAAAAGAAATTTGTTTTAAGGTGAAGACTGTCGTACAATTTCTTTCCAACGACCACGTACACATCGTAAATAAATGGCCCAAGTGACAGTTATTATAGCTTTGACATCACTGAAAGCTTCCATCCATCTGACATTTTCGCCGTACGCATGTATACACTTGTTTATTACATAGTGACAAGGAAAACGTAATCTAAATTGTATGTTTTTCTATAACATTAACTTCACCTCGAAGATTATTCAATTTACGTTGTTTCATTGACGTCACACCTTTTCACTTGGCTGAAAATTAAACCAAAAAAAGAAAAAGGTTATTTAATCGATAATACACTTGAGGTGAAGGTTGTTTAATCTAGATTATCTACCATTCATTAGACGTTTTCGAATAGCGAGCCTTAATTGAGCGTGGTCATTTTCTCCCGGAAGTTTATGATTTTTCCAGAATGATTGATAATAATGGTACAAATCGACCGGATCGCAGTGACCTTTTTTATTCCTTATACTGGTTGCTTGGGATCTTGTGCCTAAAATTGTACAGTATAAAGTACTTCAGTAGTGAAAAAAATAAATAAATCGGTCAAATATCAAAGTAACAATGAAATACACACATGATAATAAAGATGTGGGTCGTTTCATGTTGCAAGCTTCTTCGCGTAATTTATCGGTAGCGGATTTTTCATCGTCTTCTTTAGCAGTAATTCGATGTTTGCACTTACAAAGCTGTTTTTGAGCTAAATTTTAACATTTTAATAGTAATACTTAGCAAATAAAAATCAGAGAAAAATCTATAATAAAACTAATAAAATACTCACAACTGATTTCTTCGTTATTTCCGGAACACCCGGTAACCGGCTGAGAATGGATAGCTCTGCAAGGACATACGGATTTCACTTCATGATATTGGACTTTGGGGTTATCTGAAAATATAATTCTTGTTAGAAAAGTGGCACGTTTAAAATTGATCGATAATTCCACAAAAATACAAACTTTCATGTTCTTCGGAATACACCGGACGAATATTCTTGTGTTTTTTTCGGCAACACGATTTTTTGTGTCGATCGTCTGAAATTTAAACAATATGTATAGAAAACGGAACTACTGTTCTTAGGAGTTTAAATTGAGGAGCTTACCATGTTTGGCAGATGAAGAGTCATCGTTTGTCAAAGAATTGGTCAAATTTCGCTCATGCGAGAGATTGCTTTCTTCGTATTTAGCACCTTGAACATGCTTATAGTGTTCGTATTTGATTAGTTTTTTCAAATCTGAAACAAGTATTGATTTAATGCTGTTGAGGAAGCAATAGAGAAAAGTAATTCGGCATTTTCTTACCTTTCATGAACGACTTTAAAGAGTTTTCGTCGATGGAACGAATGCCATAGCTGTTTAAATGCTGCAGCACTTCCGAAGAGTCTATATGAACGGACATCTTGATAGATGGATGTATTAAGTGCGTCAAAAAGTCAGAAATAATCAATTTTTTTCATTTTCAACAGTACAATTAACTTATCAATCACCTGGAAATTTTTTAAATTTTTTTTTCAGTTATCTAACGATTATCACAGACTTGGACCATACTTGGACGTACTACTGGATAGGGATAATTGAAACGAGCAACGAGCTAACGGGAAGCTAATTCGAATACTTTGAAATTAACGCAAGTGGAGTAAAATTTCCCGCACCCTTCGATTTCGAATTTTCGATTCGATTTCGAATTCGAATTCGAGGAAATTGATGGGAAATTGCCAAATTGGAAATTTTTTTTTTGAAATAATTATTCAAGAAACCCTAAAATTGTAGGATTGAAAAAAAAACCAGGGTTGCAAACTGTTTCGAACCACCACCAATAAAATTGTTTTGGTGGTGGTTTTCAAATGGTTTTCACCACCACCACAACCAATTGGAAAATTTGTAAAACCATAACCAAATCAAAACCGTTTGCAAGCAGAAAAAATGGAAAAACCATTTGATAAAACCACAAAAAAGAGCTTTAAAAAAAAGAAACCACCATCACCACAACCATTTAGATTTGAAAAACCACCAAATCAGTGTTGTGAAACGGGAATTCCCATTTTGCGGGAATGGGAATTGTTCCCGGGAATTCCCGGGAACGTTCCCACCTTCATCAAAACCGGGAATTCCCGTTTTCAAATAAATTATTTTTTTGAAGCAAAAACGAGATTTAAGTGATGTAAATGATGTAATGATGTTTAGAAATGTCAATTTGAATGAAAATTGGTATTGATACCCTAGAAATACTTGAAATTAATAAAATTATTCAGAGATATCGATATCCCATATTTTATTTTTTTAGATGGTAATTTCAAGGTAATTCTTCAGGTTATTACCACGTGATTTTTTTTAATATTTTTCAAAAATATACACAATATTCGTATCTAATCCGTTTTTATTTAGTAGTATTTTTGTTTTTGTAGTTTCCAACTTTCAAATTCAATTAAAAAATGAGTAATAAAACGAAATAAACGTTTAAGAAGAAAAAATCAAATTTCAGTGGGAAAATTTTGAGAATTCCCGGGAATTCCCGGGAATTCCCTGTTCCCGGGAATTCCCGGGAACAACACTTCGTTCCCGGGAACTTTCACAACACTGCACCAAATCAATTGAATCGGTTTCTTTGTTTTATGACTTTTATTTGAGCCAATTTCGATTATAATGCCAATGCCTAAATAAATGAGAAAACCATTTTAAAATAAAATAAATTAATAAAATCACAGAAATCTCGGTATTTTACGATATAATTATTATTTTTTGCTCCATTTAAAAACATGAAAAATCGATTGAAAACCAAAACCAATTCATTTGGTTTTGGTTTTACCAATTGAAATGGTTTTGGTTTTTGAGAACCACCACCAAAACCAATTGAAATGGTTTTGGTTTTTGAGAACCACCACCACCACCACCAAAATAATCAAAAGTTGAAATAACCGAAACCAAAACCAAAACCATTTCAAAAAAAAAACCAAAACCAAAACCAAAAACCATTTATTCGAAAATTTTCAAAACCACCACCACCACCACCAATTAATTCTCAAACGGTTCGCAACCCTGAAAAAAACCTAAAAAATTCCAAAATTTGCTGGAATTGAAAAAAAAATTACTGTAAAACTAGCTGGAGCTGGAAATGCTGGAATTGAATAAAAATTGATTGAACAAAATTTTTCGACCCCTAAAACTTCACATTTTCATAAAATAGATAATTTTTTTCAAAATAATTACTCGAGAAACCTCACAGTTGTAGTGTTGAAAAAATTGCCAGAAGCCAGAACTTGCTGGAAGCTGGAAGAGTGGAACCTGGAATTGAAAAAAATTGGCCAAATCCGCTAGAATTTAAATGATAATTGATTGAAAAAAAATTTTCGACCCATAAATTTAAATTTTCACAAAATTAAGTATTAATTTTTTCCGAAATAATTACTCGAGAAACCCTTGAGTTGTAGGGTTGAAAAAAAAGAAAAAATTCCAAAATTTGCTGGAAATGAAAAAAATTGTAAAACTAGCTGGAATTGAATGAAAATTGATTGAAAAATTTTTTCGACTCAAAAATTCAAATTTTCCAGTGATGCCGGAACGTAACGATAACGGTAACGAAAAACGAAAAATAACGGAATTTTTTTCGTTACAAGTAATGGAACAGTAACGGAACTTTATTTTTGAACAGAAATTGTGTAACGAAATAATAACGTTACAATAAAATGGTCTTTATGTTACGTAACAAATAACGAAAAAAATTCGTTACGTTCCGTTACTTTTTTTCGTTATTTTTTTCAGTTTTTTTGCATTGCCTGCACTGCCAACCGCAGAAAATGTTCACTAACGTCTAGTTTGATTGTTTTGTTTACATTCATGGGGTGCAACTTCGAAAAATTTTTACCAAGTCCAGTGCTACATAATACTTTATAGTCAAAATTGGAAGGGAGGAAGGGGTCTAATCGAAATTTTTGTAATAACTAAAAGTATTTGTACAACTTCAAGCTACAACTTTTGTTTGAAAATTTTTTCAATCGGGCCCCTTACCTCCCCCTGTTTTTAAAAATGTATTTGAAGGAGTTGGATTATCCAAAATTGGTGGGGAGGGAGGGATCCGATTGAAATTTTTGTTATCACCAAAATTATTTCTAGTACTTCAAGCTACAACTTTTATTTGAAAATTTTTTCAATCGGGCCCCTTACCCTCCCCCTGTTTTCAATAATGTATTTGAATGAGTTGGATTATCCAAAATTGGAGGGGAGGGAGGGGTCCAATAGGTAGCAACACCACCAAACTTGTATTATTTTCTTCTTAGTTCTTGATGTTTATTTTATTCTATTGGACTTGATAGTTATTAATTTACATTGAAAAATGAAGATAGCAATTTTTTTATGATTTCTGGCTATTTCGGAAAAAATTACGTTGTAACGAAAAAACCGGAACGGAACGGAAAAAAATAACGTTACTTGAAAAATAACGTTACAAGACCCTGTCGGTACCATTTTCGTTCCAAGTAACGTAACAAATAACGAAATTCAGGATTTTTAGTTACAGTAACGGAACGAATACCGTAACGGAAAAAAAAATTTCGTTACTGACATCACTGAAATTTTCACAAAATTTATAAAAAAAAAATTTCGGAAATAATTACTCGAAACCCCTTATAGTTGTAGCGTTGAAAAACCCAAATTGCAAAAACTGCTGAAATGGAAAAAATTGCCCAAATCCACCAGAATTAAATCAAAATTGATTGAAAAAAAAATTTTCGACCCGTAAATTCAAATTTTTACAAAATTAATAATTTTTTTCGAAATGATTACTCGAGAAACCCTACAGTTGTAGGGTTGAAAAAAAATCCAAAATTTGCTGGAAATGAAAAAAAATTGTAAAACTAATAAAAATTGTTTGAAAAAAAATTTTTCGACTCATAAATTCAAATTTTCACAAAATTGATAAGTTTTTTTCGAAATAATTACTCGAGAAATCTTTCAGTTGTAGGGTTGAAAAAAACAAAAAAAAATCCAAAATTTTCTTGGAAATGAGAAAAATTGTAAAACTAGCTGGAATTGAATAAAAATTGAGTGAAAATTTTTTTTTCACTCATAAATTCAAATTTTCGCAAAATTGATAAGTTTTTTTCGAAATAATTACTCGAGAAACTGTGCATTATTGTAGGGTTGAAAAAAAAAATGCCAAAACTGCTGGAATTGAAAAAATTGCTCAAATCCGCCAGAATTAAACAAAAATGAATTGAAAAAAATTTTTTGACCCATAATTTCCAACATTCAAGAATTTGATGATGCCCCTCTCTCCTCCCAATTTTTATGTGTAAATGTCTACATTGTATTATTATGCAAAATAAGAGGGAAGGGAGGTGTTCAATCGAAATTTTTGTAATAACATAAAATATACCTTATATTTTATTCTACAAATTTTGTTTGAAAATTTTTTCAGTTGGACCCCTCTTTCCCCTCCTATTTCACATTTATAATAGTAATATGCCAAATTAGAAGGGGAGGGGGGATCAAATTGAAAAAAATTTCAAACCAAGTTGTAGAATAACACTCGAGAAATAAGTTTTGTTATTATAAAAATTTCGATTAGACCCTATAAATTTTATATCAAAAGATAGGAAATTTTATCTTCTTCAATTAATGTTCTTACAAAATTTTCCGTAAATCATTTCATTTTTGTTAAAAATTGAAAAAACTCCTCTTCCCTCATAAGCCATAATGTATTTTAACTGATATTATAATTTTAATTTTAATTTTTTTTGAATTTTATGTAGATAATGATTAATGCTGTACTTGTCCGCGTATTAACTGGATGAATTCCTGAGCAGTAATTTATAGTTTTTGACTAACGTCTAGTTTAATAGTTTTGTACATTCATGAGGAGGAGCTTCGATGAATTTTTTACCAAGTCCAGTGCTACATAATACTTCATTATTCAAAATTGCAAGGGAGGATGGGGTCTAATCGAAATGTTTGTAATAACTAAAAGTAATTGTAAAACTTCAAGCTACAACTTTTGTTTGAAATTTTTTTTAATGGGGCCCCTTACCTCCCCACAGTTTTTAATAATGTTACAGGGTTCGGATTTTCATGCTCGAGCATGTTTTTTTGTTTAATACTAGATCGAGAATTTTCAAGTTATCTTTACGTTTCAGAAAATTCTAAGTAAAATTGACCCAACTTGTTTTTGCATGTTTGAGCATATTTCACCTTTCAGCGCATATAAACGCATATTTTGGGTATTTTTAGGGAATATTTTAGGTTTTTCGAGAATATTTCACGATTTTCGAGTTTTTTCGAGCATATTTTGACAAATTTGCAATTTCTCACCTAAAAATTTAGCAAAACTGATACCGCTATTTTTTTTTCACCCGAATGTGCAACACTGGTGGTACTTTTTTGCATATGCCGGCTAGGCGAGTCGATTTAATTTTCAAACTTACCTACTTATTTTGATGAAATATAATTTCGTTATTTTCTCTGATTTAATTAGAATCAGTAGAATTACCAAATTAGAATTAGAATTAGAACGTTTTTTGCTTTTGAGTAAAAATAAAATTCATTTTTCGTTCTTTTTTGTGTCATTTCTCAATATGTGTTCTAAATACGTCCAATTATGAATCAAAATCATGTAGCTGGCGTTTTCCTCTTTAAATTGACACCCATATCGTTCGAGAATATTTTTAGGTTTTTCGCGCATATTTCGTGTTTTTTAAGGGAATTTTTATGCGCATATTTCCCGTTTTTTCGAGAAAGAAAATCCGAACCCCGAATTAATGTATTTTAAATGAGCGTGTATAAGTTATATTACGTACTCAAAATTGATGGAGAAGGAGGGGGTCCGATTGAAATTTTTGTTATAACCAAAATTATTCCTAGTACTTCAAGCTACAACTTTTGTTTGAAAATTTTTTCAATTGGACCCTTTCCCCTTCCCCGTTCAATTTTTAATTAGTATTTTGGGAGCGTTATGCAAAATAAGTGGAGAGAGAGAGGCTCAATTGAAAAAATTTTCAAACAAAAGTTGTAGCTTGAAGCTCTAATAATACTTTTGGTTATGACAAAAATTGCGATTGGACCCCTCCCTCACCTCCAATTTTTGATAATCCATCATTCAAATACATTATTGAAAATAAGGGGGAGGTAAGGGGCCCGATTGAAAAAATTTTCAAACAAAAGTTGTAGCTTGAAGTACTAGAAATAATTTTGGTTATAACAAAAATTTCAATCGGACCCCTCCTTCCCCACCAATTTTAAGTAATACATATAACTTATTCACACTCATTCAAAATACATTATTAAAAACTGTGGGGAGGTAAGGGGCCCAATTAAAAAAAATTTCAAACAAAAGTTGTAGCTTGAAGTTTTACAAATACTTTTAGTTATTACAAAATTTCGATTAGACCCCTTCCTCCCTTCCAATTAGGGCCAAAATCGAGAAATAATCAAGTAGTGTTGTTTTGAAATTCGATTTAGTTTTGGATTTGGGATGACGGTAACACTGCGTTTGTGTAAACATTAACATTCTCCCACTCCCTGAAACGATTTTACGTTAGCCTAACGTATCGTAAGTAAATGCCTCAGTGTCAGTCTGTGTGATTCAGTCATCGTTAGTCATCGTCTATGTCTTTTATCAGTTTTATCGCTTTTGCTTCGCTATCGCTTTGCATTCATGCATTGTATTGTATTGTAGTTCATCATTCATGTTTCGACTCAACCCACTCAACCCTCGACAGTCATGGTTCAACAGTGTTCGATGATCTCTATGTATTCTGTTAATTCTGTGACATTTCTTGCTCGAAATCGCGATTATTCGTCATCGTTTACGTTGTTTTGTGAATTAAATATGAAAATCATACTTAATCGATTTAAAGTTGTGTCAAAAAATGTCGAATCACAGCTCGCCAAGCCAGGCAGCTGGTTGCAAATTGCAATTTATATCCGAACAATAGGCGAACAATAGGACAACCATGATGTGTATTCGTTTGGAATTTATCCACTACAAACAGGTACTTATGATTCAAATATTACAAAACTTGCTATTCGCTTACTCAGTATTATTTATTTTCGTGAAAATAATCATTTAAAATCTTTAATTAAACGTATAATAACGTATTGTAATTGGAACTACTTTTTTCGAAATGTCGAAATAAATGCGCCCGCTCATTGTTAGGTTGTAAACAAACGCACACAAAGATGCGCAAAATGACATCATCGTAGTGTTGAAACGTGAAAGTTGTTTAGTGGTGTGTGGAGGCTAAGCAGTAAGCAGCCATTTTGAATTTTAGATTCGGGCTTCTTTTTGTCATTATCCTTTGTTAGTTTGTTAACGTCTTTACTTGTGCAAATTATTACTTGCTCGTCGTGAGTTTCGTATATTTATTAATTTATTATGTAGTTTTTGGTTTTAATTCTTCGCGATAGTGAATTAATATTACAATTCGATTGTCATTGTTTGCGTTGTGTTGTTGTTCGTATGCTGTACGTTGGTTGCACGCACGCACACACGCGACCCATCAGTTTTCCAACTCGCAAGTATGACTTATTGAACTTGGAAAATCGGAATTTTTTCGCTACGAATGGTTTTTATTCGAATGCAGCCATCGTTTTATGTTTAGTTTTCGTAAAATATAAGATGAAAATTCATTATGTCCTGAAAAACGCTCGATTCTAATTAACTTTGTGATCATTTACGCGTTAAATCAAAAGTTTTTTCGTGTCGTTTACGTAGGTTCATTCGATTTGAAGTGTTGTTCAAAACATTCTTACGTCATGTCATGGTGTTTGTTGTCATCGGAGATATTTTACCTAATTTTTCGGATAAAAGTGTAATTTTAATTCGTTTCGTGTTAGTATATTAATATAAACGTATTTAATACTTTTTTCGGGTACTGTGTATCGAATTTTCCATTTATTGAATTTGAATGTTTTGTTTTGTTTAGGTAGATACGTATGTTATTATCCGCCGGTGCTGTGGCCTATTCGAGTTCGTTTTTATGCAAGCTGTGAAGTAACCAAGCTTCGGAAAAGGAGATTCAGCTAGTCGTGGTGAGTTGATTTACTTATGATTTAATTTATTTATCAAGTTTTGAAAACATAATAGCTCGTGAACTTTTTCAAAGTGATATTTTTGGTCATATATTCAAGTATTTTCCAAGTATAACGATTAAAGCTTTTGTATTATTTTGTGTTACAAATAATTTTCATCAAATTTGCTGTTCGGCTTACGTTTCGTTTCGTTTGTAGAAATGCAGTATAGGAAATCGAAATGTTTCGAGAGAAATTTTGTACTTTTAGTTTGCTATTGTGAATCGTTGCATTTTTTTTATTGAATCTAAAATTTGTTTGTGTTTCTTAGGTATCTACGTGTTCAGTTATCCATCTGTTCGCCAAATTCGAACTTGTACTTAGCAAACGATAAAGAAGAGCTGCTGACTACTGAAAATGAACCTGCATGAACCATTTCAATCGGTCTTCAATGGAGATTATATTCATTTGTGGTGAGTTTATTCTATTTTTTGGCGAGTTTTCAAGTACAATATTTCGTGAATTTTCTTGAATCAGTGTCCTAGCCTATTTTTATTAAGTAAATTTCCGTGCTTCTGGTCAAATTTGCCTCGTGAAAGTGAAGTGTTGATAAATAGAGAACATTTTTACGTATCTTTTTCCCTACTCGAATCTATATTGTTAGTTCTTGGAAATCGAAAGAATTCGTTCGAACTCGAGTAAACTGTGTTTTTTATTCCATTTTACTTTGGACAATTTTTTTTTTCGGCTGCTACGTTTCATTTTATTTTATTAACTTGAAATTGTTTGTGTTATTTAGGTACGTGTTCAGTTATACATCTGTATGCCGAATTCGATCTTGTATTTTGCAAAAGCGATAGAGAAAATGTGCTGAAAATGAGCCTACGCCATTTCAATCGGTCTTCAATGGAGATAATAGTACTCATTTGTGGTGAGTTTATTCTACTCTTACAATATCTCATGAATTTTATTGAACTAGTGTTCTAGCCTATTGTTAGATTTTCGTGCTTCTGGCCAAACTTGCCTCGTGAAAGTATGGATAAACAGAGAACTTTTTTACCTATCTTTTTTTCTAAATTGGAACTCGAATCTATTGCTAGTTCTTTGAAATCGTAAGAATTCGTTCGAACTTGAGTAAACTAATGTTTTTTATTTCATTTTACTCTTAGAATTTTTTCAAAATTTTTTATTAAACCAAAATCATGAGAATCTATTTTTTTAAAAATGATTTTTACATTTTTAAATGAACCATCATTTCAAGAATATTGAAAACATTTTGTTTTTTTGAAATTTTTTCAAGGCCGAAATTGTAAATATTTTACAAAAAAAATATTGAGTTTCACCATTTCTTGTAAGAGATCTGAGTACAAAAATTTAATTTCGATAAGCTTTTTGGAAGGTCAAATTGCGAATATTTCAATAAATCTGAATTTTACAATTTTTTATAAGATCAATTTCGAGAATACCTATTAAAAAAAAAATAATTTCATTTTTTTTTTCAAAACGCAAAATTTCAAAAATTCTGCAAAAAATTAAACAAAAATTATTATTTTAAATTTTTTATAAATTTTTTACTAGGCATGCTTAAAATTATGAACATGAAAACTTTCGAACTTCAGTAAGGGCCTTGCTACATAACATGCAACTCGC